>JAYKKI010000103.1:6128125-7520000 GCA_039881145.1 Druceiella hillmani
AATGAATAGAAAAATATAATTTTTAATTAAATACTTACCAAGTGGTAAGTACGTTGATAAAATAAATCTCATTAGTAGCAAGAATGTGAAATTTTGAATGTTTGTTACTCAATCGCGTCTAAACGACTGTGCTAATTTTAATGAAATTCGGTTAATGATCGGTTTTTAAAGATTAAGATCATAAAACTTTAAAATCCCATCATCATTATCATATAATCTTAAAGGACCAAATTATGATAATAATTTTTAAAAACTCGGGAAACTTTTAACATTAATTGACTTAATTCAAGATTAGAATCATGAAGGCTAATAAGTTTCTCGTACGTTTGTAAAAAAAGTATCTAGCAATTTTCAAGTACTTCGATAACATTCTACCGTCGAGTATATATTGAGAGCGGGCCGCGTTATTTAGCGGCATTTGTAGTTTGAGTTTGAGCGAGTCAGCATTTAGTAAATATGGAAAACGTTAAAAGTCAAGTGTGAATCTGCTTATTTTACCAATTTTAATCAACACGCAGTATATGTCATAAAGTAGCTCTGTCTTTAAAGCAATTGTAAGGGCGTGGTTCTGGCAATTCCTAGGTGGGGAATAGGTCTAGGTCACGGGAATATATCTAGCTCTAGTCGATCGTTATATTTTGGTGTCGATAAATTAAAATGGCCATTCTCATGAAACCTTAGACTTTCAAAGTGGATTTTAACTATTTACATTGAGCGCTCTCATGGAAGAGTATAGAAATATTTACGCGAATTAGACAAAGTCCACAAATATTGTGTTTTGGTATCCAATGGGTAGATTCAGGGTCTATTAACTTGTCGAGCATATTTATTTTATTTTACAGTATTTTTATTTTTGACGTGTATACGTCTTTAAATTTGCTACCATACGAGGGCAATCCAAAAAACCTAATGATAACAAAATCGGGGGATACAGTTTGGCGTTGCAGTTTCGAATCTATCCTCTACATAAAAAATTAAATTATACAACTGGATAGCTAAAAGATGAAATAATTCATTACGATAAGCGAGAACAGTGACGCGTCGCGCGCGGTGGATGGGGAAGCGCCGCCATTTTGAGGTTATTTTGCTGCGTATTGCAAGTTGCAATTAGTATAACTTTTGATTCGGAAAAGTTACGATGTTCGTTTAAGTTTTAGTCGCCAGCTGTCGTCAAAATCTATCGATTGTATATAAAATATTAGTTTAAAGTAGTGACAGTGAATATAATAAGGTGTTAGAATAATAAAATATTATCAAAAATATATAATGTCGGCCTGTACCCGTCGAAAAGCCAAAACCAAATACAGAGATCGTATACGGCTGGAAAGGACTTCTCAATAATAATCGAACGGTAATAATAAAACACCATATGACCGAGTCAAGCAATGTCGGGAACGTAAAAGAATGAATGCGGCAGAGTGGATTAACGACGATGCCAGTACATCTGCAGCTGGGGCGGTTGAGATTATGTGTTACATAGACGTGTTCACGTACAACACACGGCCGGGTCCATGACACAGCCACACCCCATTTTTAAATGTGCTTCGTTACTGAACCACTTTGTCATTGGAAAGTGGTTGAGTAAAAAGGAAATGGGCAAACCGCAACATGAAAATATAATATTTTGTATTGGTTGGAATATTCATGTAATGATATTTCGGCAAATATTTCCTATTAAACATAGCTAACATGGAAGCTGAGTAGGGCATACAGTATCGAGTTTTGTGACTTGAATTCCGTCAGAAACGTCGAGAACACTACAAAAATATCCTATAGTCTTACAAAGCTCGTCTCCATTTTGCAAGAAACACTCGATTAAATTTTTTGGAATTGGGAAGGGAAAGGATTTCACATCCCCTTTATTCGCCAGCTTTAGTGCCGTCCGACTTTATCGATTTTGGTAATTAAATAGGTCTTCAGGTGAAAAAAACTTTGATGATTACAACCATTATCAAGAGATTTTATTTTTCCACTCAAAATTAATGATTTTTCCACTCAAAATTTGCGCGATTCTGTTCTTATGCTATTTATTTTTTGCTAAATTATTCATTGTGCCGTCACTTATGATCAGTCACAATAAACTGAGATTTAATAGTATTTCTTTTCTTTCGCAGCGCTAATTATTTACAGTTCAAACCAATAATTCATAGACTATTTTGTAACACCGGAGATGGAATAAATTACGTAAAAAGAAAATTGGTGTTTTTTGATAACAGTAAAAACATACTGCTACAAATTTAAGTAGACGACATAATATGCACATTAAATTGGCAAAACTTTTAATTTGTTTTACAGATTGATATTACAATAGCCTATTTTGTAAGAAACAACTCCCACCGGGTCGAGTGAAAATCCACGCCGCAGTCCGTGTAAAATATTATAAAGTTATCTTGTTTTTAAACGTATTGATTTAACGTACACCAATTTGATTGCTAAAAGTAACCGCAAACTGTGAATAACTACAATATTCTAGCGTCGGCCTGTCAGGTTATCAACTTTCTTTTTTTCAGCGATATCTTGAAGGCAAACATTTCCTATCGAATTCAAGATGTCGCTGAAGGGTATGCAAAAAACACTACGTTCGATCTTTTCTTCAATTAGCAAATGAATTTCTGTGACTAAAGAAGAACAAAATATGAAAATTTCACAAAAAACACTTGGAATTCTCTTGTTTCATGAATTATGTTTATGGTGAGAAGTGTGCTAAGCATCGTGCAATACTTGCGTTACGATGAGTGAATGTGCACTCTGTTAGGATACAGCCAAGCATTTGTTGCAAAGATTTAAAGGAGGAAATCTCTCTGAAGATTTAAAGAAGGAATCTCTCGGTGACGTCCTACTCTAAATTTAAAAGATTTAAACAGGTCCCTAGTTGTCTGGGATAAGCTAATGCAATTATACTATAATAGAGTGAAAAACATCAAGCTTTGGGGATGACGAGAAAATATTCTGATTGGCTACTGTATAAGCTTACACCCCTTCCACTTTAGAGTTTTATTTTTTACTAACTTCGCTTATGTGAACTTGTAGCTTTTCTTAAATAAAATACCAAAAAGTAGGTAAACATTTCTTCTCTTACTTTTTGAAACGCAATGAAATGTTACACTCCTAAGATGATATCAATCCATACCGACTAGATGTAAAAATATTTACATAGAAATTAGTAATGAGATAATTAGGTATATGACTTCAAATTTTATTACGTCGAATTAAAAAAAAATAATTAAATCCGTTTTCCAATTAAGCATTTTAATTTATTTTATATTTAAAATATAATATTTACAGTTGTTCATTATTCACAGTTTCTACAAAATTAACGCCAAATATAATAAATATATACAGATGTCTTTATTTTAAAGTTTGGTGCAGTTAGGCCGCTAGTTTTTGAAAATAACGTAGCAAAAATAGTTTTTGGTAAATTTAAAAAAATTATTGTTCTAAGGCGGCGCACATATGCCTGGTTTTCAATTTAAGATTAACCTATCCGCCTAAGAACATCGTAGAATAGCCCTCAATGGATTATGTTTATTTTATTTACTTTGTTACTATCTACTCACAATAGTCGTCTCTCTATTACTTCGTTTAGTTCAACTCGATGGAAATTAAGCAACGTGTTAATCTAGGAACTGTTGAAATGTACTTTTACAATTTCTTTGCAAATTTATATCACTTTGTGATCAATACTTTTTCGATCTTCTTATCATCATGAAAGGCAGAATACCTGGGCTAGTCGAACTTGATGAATTTTGTCTTCAAACACGTTTTCCAATACAAGCAGATGTGATCATGGTATGCGAAAGTAGCAAACCTTTTTTAAATTTTGATTCTATGAGCTCACAGACGTTGCTTATACGGCCTTTATTCGAATCGATGGTATCGCAATAAAGGACCTGTATTTTATCGTCAAGATTTCAATTAGTGATAGCACCCCAAATAGTTTGTGCCTGCTCTTTGTTTGTATTTTTTTCTAATTTTGGCCAAGCAATATTATCTATTGAAAATTGTTCTTATTTAGCACTTCGAGCGTCCAGACCTGGTCACAATATGCCATCTCAGTGAATTTTGGTACTTTATTTTGAAAGATTATTCAAATTATTTCTGCTCATTCTTTTAATTTGTCTGTGCCATTTCTTTGGATTGCTGACTTATTTATAGGAAAATTCTTAAGTTTTTAGTTTTTCTGTACAATTTTTTTGAATAGTATTTATAACAACATTCATAGTGTTATGTCTAAGTGGCAATCGCAGCTTGCTGAATGAAAATAAATTCTCTATTGTTCTCCCTTGTTTCTTTCACGTATCCAAATATTTCCATTACTAAATGTTCATTTAGCCCTGGTTTCTCTATTTCTGCATTCATATCAACCATTAAGATTACATTTACAAAACATTGCCCCATGGCCCTATCCGATTTGTTGCAGAAGTCATCTATTTGCATTTCTTTGGGTTTTTCTGTAGATGTGTTGGCTTGAATCGGAGAGTGTATTATTTCAACGTGGATTTTAACTACTTTCTTCGATATTCCAATGACGTCATACGCTACAATATTTTTCTGTTTCTTGACAATAAAGCCAATTTTGTTAAAATTATTTTCCGCAGGTCTGCGAATCATAATTTAATCGCTATGTCTAAATTTATTCAATTTTTAATTCATTATCTTCTTCTTCTTCTTTGTGGTTATACTCTTTGCAGAGTGGTCGTGGTCGTCACGTCGACATTAGTGGCCCGTTTTACAATACGACGCCACTCTTCGCGAACTCTCGCTTTCCTTGTACATTCGTGCAGTGGTCCGTTGAAGGTCTTCTTTATTTGACCTGTTCACCCCATTGGTAATATGTCTTATGATTTGATGCCTTCAACTTTACCCTGCACTATTCGGCCGTCTATGGATTTGCATCCACGCCGAATTATATGTCCAAAAAAAGTAAGAACACGAGCTTGTATTATTCTTGACAATTTTTGTTTGATGTCCAGCTTTCGAAGAATGGACTCATTGGTTTGAAATTCCGTCCACGATATTCTGAGCAGTCTTCTCCAGTACCACATCTCAAGGGATATAGTGCTGAAGAAGAATGCTCGATATATATATATATATATATATATATATATATATATATATATATATATATATATATTATTTATGGGGTATATTCGAGCAGTAAATATAAATGCAAAAAAATACCCTTACACCAAAAAATGCAAAATATTAGATTTGATTATTGCACGGTAGTTTAGTTTAATCTATCATCACATAAATTGCACCACATTGTACCATAACAAATATTGAAATCAAATAATATCCAAAATAATACTTACCTCATGACTAGCTTATTGGATTGATTGAGTTCTTTACCTATTTCTTTGAATAAAACGCACTTTTTTTACATTTTCCTGATACGACGTGGCCGAAGTCGTTGGTAAAAGTTTGTACATGTTAATTGGGCAACATATTAAACCTTTATTTTTAACAAAATTTGGAAATATTAAACTATTAAATTAATATACACTTAAATTTATCTGGACCTGGTTATGTTAAAAACGAGAGTTATTGTTGGGAAGAAGACGCAGCTAAATACTAGGCAACTCTCCTAATCTACTTTTATAAAGCTAATAAATGCTTGATAATGGGGCAAATGGAGCATTACTGCAAGAGTTTTGTTGGTAATGTTGCGTTAACGGGTACCTGTAGAGAAAATATTTTAGAGATATAAATTATTTCTATGACAGAAATTCCACTTGCTGAAACCTCCAGGTATGATAACTTCATTTTTAAATAATAGACTTCAAAAATCTTGTACCAAAGTAAATGACGTCTCCTCTTTATTTTGTTTAATAACATGCTATTTGAGAATGTGAGCTGATAACAGAATATGTATTATGACTGGTTTTCCCATACGCGTTTGTATTGAGTACCCATGGGTATTTCTATTATCGTGATTTTTTGTTAATTCTGTCTGGAAATAGGCTAAATTTAGTTACATAACAAGCAGTAAAACATTAAAATTGATAAATGTTATTTTATGCCGGTTTACGTATATGGTTAACAATATAAAAATAACTATATAAATCACTTGTCCACAAATTCACTCACAGATGACACCAACATTTTCATCGAATTGTATTGCTATTTAGCTAAATCGGATAGTTGAAGAGAGTGCAATCGACGAAACTAGCTTCCATAGTATCCTTTATTTACATTTAATAATTGGCATAGATTTTAAATTAGTAAAAATTGTGTTGAACAGCACGTAAATATTTGTTTGAGTATCCTAAGATTTTCAGCGTATTCATAGATATATTTAATAATTTAGCTGCCGCATATGATTCAAGAATTGATTTCAATAATTGTAAAACAAATTATCGTGAGTTGACAGAGTGTATAAAGTCAGAAGTAATCGTCTATGTTAAAACTTCCCCCGGCTTGCTAAATTACGAAGGCGCGTGTAAACAAAACAGGCGAAAATCGTTTAAATAAATTAATCTGTATCCCGGGCATATAAAATGTTGATTATGTTTCTTAAGTTTAAAGGTACGTACAACATTTACTGTTTTTCCCCCCAGTTAAACAATCTTGAGAACGCGTTCCACTTATTTCTAAATACAATGAAACTCTCTGGGCATAATTAATTATGAAGTGTTTGGCCAATCCGAATGAGGCGATATCTTACATTTGGAGACATTCAATATAATATATAAAAAAATGCAAGAGTCTATAAGTTTGTACTACTTTTGTCTCCTTTCATCCCCTCTCACATCCCGTCGCCACGATTCATTCCCTGTGTAAGTGTAAGATATTTGTGTGTTCCATATATTTAGCTATTCAAGTTTTAAAAATGATGAAATGTCCTTATAAATTCACACGAACTTCCCGATTTTTTATAAGCCGTAAGCCGCTGCAATAGGAAAATTTGCTGAAAAAGTACGCTGAAATTACGCTAGATTGACAAGATTTATGTTTATTCTCCGTTGATTAATGATAAGGTTATGTTAAATTATTTTAGCTTAAAAGCGGATTGTATAATAAATGTTTAACGTTCTGAAATAACGTTCCCTAGATATGTACTAATTCAAAAGTAACGTTTAATCAATAAACATAAATACTTCAAAATATGATTGGATATGTGATGTTATTATTTACTTAATAAAAATAAACAAATTTGCAGCATCGAACTCGAGAAACACGCGTGAAGCTGGTTTACAGAAAAACAAAATAACCAACCTCATTTAGATGTACAAATACATGTGTAATTTGAACTTTTATAAATATATAACAGAAGTGTGTTAAGGATATATTTAAGATATTTTAGTCTTCGCGTGTATATATGTAAAATATTGGGTTGGCTAATAAGTTTTTGACACCGAGTTACTGTCAACAATTTTTGTTAAAAAATTTATGTTATCCTAAATTTAATTTAAGTATACACCATTATTATTTACCACTGACAATATGTATTTCTTGTAAAATCCCGGTGGCTTTGATTAAAAAAACTGCGAGATTATTTTCGAGATCTTCTTTAACGTCGAATTTATTTTCACGTAAATATTTACTTAGAGTTCTGATTAAATAGTACATAATCGGAGGGCGTAATGTCCGGCGAATATCCAGCTGAGATCCTTTAATTTATCACGAGTACCTTTTTCAACATGTGGTCTAGCATTATAACGTAGAAAATAAACTCGATCTTATTGACTACTGAATTTGTTAGCTAATCGGTCCAACTGTTCAGAGTAAATATCTGCATTAACTGTAGATCCCTCTGAAAGCAACTTCCAATGTATAATACCCTTGCCTTTCCACCAGCAGCTGAGTATCACCTTTCTGGAACTTATGTCAGGTTTGGACACTGAAATTCCCGTTTTCCCGACAACCAGCCATTGATGTTTGCATGTATGCTTGACGTATGTAACTTACTTTCTCATTGCCAGTTACTACTGATTCAGCTAGTCGAAGTTACGTTTCAATGTCAATAAATTTGACAAGTATCAACTCTGCACTGAAGGTGATATGATGACAATTCGGGGGGTGTCCAAACACCGTATTTGAAATGTTTCTCAATTCGTGCAAATGTGTTTCTATGGTGCCATGACTGCAGTATAGCTCATCTCCCAGTTAACGAGTCGTTAGTCTCAGATCCTCCTCAATTAGGCATCGCAATCATTGAACATCCAAGTCAAAAGGACTTCCGGTACGGGATTCGTCCTCAAATTCGTAGTCCTCATTCTTGAACTTTCTGAACCAAATCTTTGCCATCGCGTAAGATACCGTGGAACCGCCCATCGCATGACATTATTTGTGGCAGTTCTTGCATCGTGATTCAGACAAAATTCGTAAAGAAATAGAATCCGTATTTGATATCGGTTTAAATCATTATCTTTTATGTAAATCACTTAAAGCTTTGGCGCTGACTGTTGTCAACTGATTGAACTTTGGCCTATTTATACCCTATAGTAAACTTTCTAGAAGTTTCAAGAATATTTCTATAAAAGTCCCGAAGTTGCGGCTAAAAACTGAATATGTATATATATATATATATATATATATATATATATATATATATATATATATATATATATATATATATATGATATTCAGAAAAAAGTCTTCTGTCATGTCATTAAATTTATCTACAAAACAAATATTATTGTATTGTGTCAGTGTGTAAAAGAAGATCTACGTCAGAAAACATTTTGTTCTCCACCATGTTATGAATCCACATACACAAGTTGGAAATTATCAGTCACTTCTTCGCGAATGATAATAATTTAAAAATATTTTGTTTTGATTTGCCTGTTTATGCTTATCATATTTCATAAAATATAATGAGCATAAGCAGGCAAGGAAATTCCCGCGTTGCGGACGCGATCTACTGACGGTAACAAAATTAATACTTTTGTTTCAAAATACATACAAATGTGGCAGACTTAGATCAATTATATAAACAGTGATAAAATTATTCGATTCATTTAAAATAAGTTATGTGTAAAACCAGTTATGTAAACTAGACAAAACAAACAAAAAAAAACCTAAAAACTTAAAGATACATCCTAAGGACCTTGCAGATAAAGCTTCTGAAAATCACTACATCGACTTTTAAACATTAATATATGGAAACATACGCAATTTATAAAAAAAATGTTCCACTACCGGCTCTTGACCAGCATTCTAATAAGTATAAATTGATAAAGCAGGAAATTGATTTTATTGAAGCACTTCATCTTTGCTCGAGTTCGTTATACGGAGACAGGGCTAGTGTTGTCCTATTTTGCGAAAGCAAGTTAGGCAATAATGGCCAGTATTCAACTGCCCAACACGTCACTCGACCTTAGGCATTCTACGAATGTAAACTTATGTCGATGATATAATATCAAATGGTTGGTAAATTTACTACTGATAGTGCTATCGACTTTGACCTTCCCACTCGAATAAAACTAATATTATCTTGTGATATGCCGGCTAAAACCAGCAGAATGAGATTAAATTATTTTACAAACTTTTTACGTCCCAAAATAATTGTTTAATACGTGTATAACGTGTTCATTAACCAAAGTCAATCTATCAACAATAATTCATAACAAATGAGTATGGAAATAGGCAAGATTTATCTCTGATAAAAATATTGGATATTAGTTTCATCACAGTTCACCAATAATTTACATGGTGAAGTATTTTTATATGTCCATGACAAAGAATCATCTATTCACGCATGAAAATAGAGAATAGGTGAAAATTTAAAATTTTGTATCTCAAAAAACGATATTTCTGCACACAGGTTGCGATTTAAGCGGCTATAGCATACAGTTCATTAAACTATATAGACAAACTTATAGTTCCTTTTAAAATGTTAGACAATTCACCTAATACCGATCTAACTGGAAGCGAATTCAAACACTTGTCTGCTTTCAGTATGGGATTAAGCTCTAGCAACTTACTCATATGTCACTATATGTATTACTATATTGTTTCTTATTAAAAAATGAATGCCTTACAAATATTATGTGTGGCTGGTAACAGGTCAATAGCGATTCGCTGGATATTTTGCTATACAATTATCTAAAGGACGTCTTCCGGTGTGTTCGAATTGATTACACTGATCGGATTTAGTGTCGCCTTCTTTTTTTAAAGGGAGGGTGACGTTAATCCGCTAATCCGGTTTATATATATGTATATATATATATATATATATATATATATATATACACACATACACATACACATATGTATACTTGCACATTCACGCATGTTGTCACCAACATCCAATTGCTCATTTCATTCCGACGTGTCCTCGTCAAATACTATGGGGAGTTTTCTTAAAAAGCGATTACTCCAAATTTTCAGAGTTTCACAAGTTTTTTCCACTTTTCTGAAATTTTCTTTTGAGGAAATAGCAAAAATTGCATATATAGTTACTAATATCAGAAAGTAAATCCCGTCAGATTAAGCATTTATACATTTCGGCGCTACGTGTGATACGTTCTAAGGCATTTATTCTCTTCGTTTTCTTTCGTACTTTCTGCACTTGTTGTCCATCTAAATGTATCTGCACTCGTGATACAAGTAAATGAAAGCTTTGTGTTCTCTCCAACGTTTCTCTTAGGATACATAAAATTACTCCATTTCCTGACCTCCTTTAATTTTTATGTGGCTCTAGCTTGGAAGTTGGAAACCGAAGAACCAAAAGCTGGAAGGCATACGCAGATATGAAATCTGCTATTTTCATTTACATATTGTGTAATAACATCTATATACCGCATAGCCTTGTAATCTATGTTTCTTGCTTTGTCTATTTGTTGGCGATTGACTAATATATTTTATTATGGACTTTTTAGGGCGTTGGATGCTCTTACTTTATACCTTATCAAATTTTACTATTTTTTTAAAATATAGATGAGGGAGGCCCCTTTACGTTCGTTTTTTAATTTTCATTGGAGGTGGTAAGATGAATATTTTTGTAAATATTTCCAGAGATATATTACATAAAGTTTCTCTTTCAATTGATATCTCCAAAATCTCTCAGTTAATATTCCATATGAATACGAAATAATAAAAAAAAATTATATCATTCCTCTAGAATTACTTTACAAATATTTTTGAGTGTTAATTACTGAAATATATGCAGGTTAATATATTTTAAAAATAAAGCAAATTTAAAATTTACGTCAAACGGTTTCTTAGAAAAACGGTTCTAACAGATAGACAAACTGACGATGCGTAAGCGATCTTTTGTAAGTTCTGATTTTCTTAAGTTAATAAATTTAAAAAGTGAAAATGTAGATTTCGTAGTACTCAAAAGAATATGATAATGTAACTTAAAAGGGAGAAGAAAAAAGAAAATATTGCCGTGACCGGAAGTTGTATACTTCGGAAATTATTTTCAAACAGCTTTCATTAAATATTACTACACTAATAATCTAAAATTTATATCGTTAAGAATTAATACTAATAATACGATTAAAGTATTATCACATTATTAGTAAGTGCTTTAAAACAATAAATATTTTCCCAAAAGCCTGTAACTACGTAATTAATAATAAATTTTGTTAAATAAAATAATTTAATTAAAGTGTTTAAATATATTAATATAATAACGTAAATATTAAAATATTGTTGAAATTAAATGCAGAAGCTTCACACTTCGCCTCACTCGCTGTGAAAATTCTTTGCTAAGCTACTAGACAGGTGCCACATGCAATTTTTAAACGCACTTCATTTTGGTGTTTAATAATTATTACAAAATCAAATATCAACGTCATTTTAAACGTAAAATCGCTTTAGAGGCAAATTTTAGTAAATGGAACATACAAAATACTGTAACAAATCCATATACTTCACAGTCTAACGGTCAAGTAGAAATAAAAAAAACATTGTTTTTATAAAATGTAAGGATACAAGTAACAATTTCTTTACGGTACTTTTACAACAGTAAAACATTTCTAAATAATTTGAATAACTTCTAAAGTTTCCTCAAACTTAAACGTTAGAGTCAAACTTCTGCGGGTGTAACATTCAAGTTACAGACATTGAAAATTACAGATATTTCATTATATCTACAAAAAAATTATTGTGCGTATCAGTTTCGACGCGCCCCTGGAGTTTACTCCTTAATTACGATTGTATTGGAATGTTTAAAATAGGTAACGCTTAGGTAACGCTGTATGTAAATGTAATTATCAATATCATCTGTCAATGTATCTCTTACTGTTAATACGGTGTTCAGAAGAGACCCATTCGCTCGACTGTATTTTCGTTGACTTACTTTGCAAAACTGGTCTCCATGATTTTTTTAGTGGGATAATGTACACACTATGTCCATCCTGAAGGTGCTTTTTAAATATCGGTTGGAGATCACCTCCTACATCCCAACTTACAAATTGTTACACTTCTTTTAACACTCTAAACTTCTGGTTTTAATCCTCATAAAACTTCATACCGGGCGCTATATATGAAAATCGATTCTTAAGATATAAACTCTAATAGTGATCACAACAGAAATGGGTTCTTTCATTAGTATGGCTTTGAATTTAATTGTCTTTTTTTATTAAACGGTTCACATTCGGATTAAACCCATTCATTTTTTGATCTATTTTTTTTCATATTCCTTAAAAATTTCACACAAGCTTTCATAAAATTATTTATATTTCTCTAACATCTTCCTACATAACTTCCTATAAACATCATCCCCCAAAATGACCGAACACAGGCTATAAAGCACGCACGCCCAACAACGCAAAACAAAGCACGCACGCACAACAATGTACACTCGCAAGTGGATACACTTGCATGCGCGCTCACTGACACACGTCTCAGGTCGCCTTTTAGAGATTTATTTTTCATTTTATTTACCTAAAGACGTGTTAAAATCTGCACGCAGCCGGCAAAAGCAATCAAGATGGATAACGTCATTGATGATAGATACCCATCAAAACATTATTTATAGCACCGTAGTAAAAAATGTATGCCACCGAAAGAAACATGCGGATAATGAGAAATTTAACCTTATCTAAATATCTACTGAGCCCCGTCATTGCATTGTCACATACCCGTGCAGCTGATTGATTACATGTCCCAAAGCAATAGACATATAAACAAATACAAAAATAACGCAGTTACATTTTTGCGCTCCCATAAAACTTCTTCGTTTGAATGCAGGCCCTAAGTGAAGATTTGTTATGCCATTTGAGGTATAAATTTCACAAACTGATTTGTTTTAAATAATTTTTGCGTTAATTGCGGAAGAGAGTTTTTCCAACCTACTCGTATTTGTAATCCGAGGCGTTGTAAAAACAAGTGAATACAATAAATATATGCAGTAAACTTGTCCACTACGCTTTTGAAAAAATATCGTTCGATTTGAACCATTTATTTCTTCCAGTAACCGTTTAAGGCAACTTCGAATAGGTTTGTGACACATAACTTCAACGACTCTCTTATCTGTGGCCGAACTTGATTAACATCTCGCCACATTGGTTTTAATAAAAGTTGTTACCATAATTAATTTAATGTCATATATTATCCTAAATTATTGGCTTACATAATTGAAACCGATCTTTAATGATAAAGTTTCCAATTAGCCGTAGTGAATTTAATTATTTATCATACTTAACATAACAAGTGTATTTTTTTCTGTAAATGCCTGATATTCCAATACTATTGAATGATTTACTACACAAATTTTGAAATTATCGTTTTATTCGCTTGTCTCGCTGTCTTTCAATTACATACGTCTTGTTCAAAAAGTCAACAAATTCTTTAGTGCACTAACCGGTATGTACTTTGAAGTGATGAGTAAAGCAGAGCATTGCACGATACGCATCGAATAAAGAATTGCATATACCTCGTATCCGCGAAGCGAACCAAGGTGTACTCCATTCTAATTATTATATCCCTCTAAATCTTTTTATAACTATTGAAGTAACGTTAAAAGAACTAAAAAATATTGTTTTCGAATTTTCATACTTTTATCTGTTTTTTTTATTCGTACAACACTTAAGAATAAAGAATTTATTTTGACGGGATTTTAACTGATCGTATTTTACAGGAACTAGGTTACCATTCTGGTGTTGTTTCATTGTGATCGATCCATCAGAAAAAATATATTGAAATTTCAAAACAAAGTTTCTTTACATTAACAACTTTTACTCTTACATATGATTTTATGTGTATTTTAATCTTAGGTATTATACTTAAATTAATAACATTTTCGAAAGGTCGACTTGAACGAAGTCACGAGTTCAGCCAGTGAATGTACTCGGTTTTTGCTATATAAATATAAACGCACCAGTAATGTAATTATTTCATATTCAAACACTAACGACTGCAAACTATTGTGATTGTGTTAAGATTTTTTAAATGTTTATCTGAGTATTATTTCTATTAAAAGTCATGAAAGAATTTCTTGCGAGCTCATTCAGAAAGAGCCTGAGCTGTGGGGAGGGGAAGAAAGCTTCAAATCGGCTAAAGCAATTGTACAACGTATGAGAGTCGTTAACGATGTAGCTGATAGGGGTGTCGCGTTGATGGAAGAGTACAATCAATTACATACTGATGAGGAAGAGCAGAAGCGATACTTAATGCTGTTAGTTAAGAATTACAGGCAGGAAAACACAAATTGTAGTAAGGCAAATCTACTATAATTTTTTTTCTTTTTATTTAATAATTTTAAAAACGATTGCTATTGATATTTAGTATAATATTTTCCCTGAAACCTATGCATAACACTGATTGCTGGTATTAATAAACTCTTTAAAATAAATGCTTTTTTTTCGAATTTCAAAAGTGGGTAGCGACCCTAATATATATATATATATATATATATATATATATATATATATATATATATATATATATATATATATATATATAGGTCGCAGTCGTTGTGGAGTCCCATAGAGTATGCTGTTCTACCATTTCATTTTCACATTTAAATAAAATTATACTGAATTGCTATAGTTTAGATATTAAACATAGAATTTGGTATCAAAATTTGATGCGATATTTCATTAGGTATTGTTTGTATATTTAGGAATATATTCAACATCATTTTTGAATGGACGGTGCTAACAATTGCAAATGCACGTGACGTATATTTATTTTCGTTTTCACCTTACAATTTATTTATTGGTTTTCTCGTAAAAACATATGGATTTCAAACCGGATACAAACGCCATTGCTGTACTAAAATTAATTAGAATTTTGGGGGTGAATCCCCAAATTAAACCTACCTAAGTCATTCTAATAGACTCCAGCGTAAAAAATTACTTTATTTAAATTATACGAATGATTGAAAATAAAATATTCATCAGTAAATAAACGACATATTAACAAACGCGACATGTGAAAAAACGCAAGAAAGTAAAGGTAAAAAAGCTTCACAACGACTATGTCTCAACTGAGCCTAAATTAATCATTGAGATATGACGAAGAATTTAACCAATTCTTGTCTTTAAAATACACTTTATAAAATAATAGAACGTACGTAAAAACATGACAGCCAAATTATTTATTTCTTTAAAGACTCCATACTTTTTCATGTTGCCAGTTACAAAAAAAGTAAACTATATAAATCAATTATTGTTAACAACTGGTTTGGTTTAGTTTTAAATATAAAAACTCAATTACATTAGGCTAAACGTAACAAATCAATTAACGTAATATTATTTGTAATAAAAATGGAATTTTCAGATATAATAAAATATTATTCACTTCAAGAATAATTTTTATTTTCCTAATTCAAAAATACTTAATCTCAAGTCTGCAAAAAATAAAATTGTAAAATCTTCTAGAAACTACATTTATGATCTAGAAAAATATTATTACGTAAACATAAAAAATAAAACAAGTTAGCTATTTACTTCTCAAGAGGACTGGATATTTATGAACTGTATCACAACGACTGAATAATGTGTGTGCAATCCTAGAGCCGTAGTTAACAGTAAAAATCGTAAATCGAAAAGCTGCAAAACAGTGAATTGCCCCAGTCTGTTTGCTTCGATCGTATTTTGGATGAGCTGTATGCGATGACCAACTTCTGATGCTGAAACAAATAATGAAGTTCTGTATTATATCAACATAACGAATTACTACTTATGATAATGCGATATGATTTATTAAACATGATATACTTGCTCTCGGACGGTTATTTTATCACGTAATTCTTTAAAATAAAATATTGTGAGCTTTTATGAAATAGCCCATAAAGAAAGTTTTGGAGCGTATTGTTTAATATTTCGTACGTATGTATATCTCCATATACTAAATATAAGGTAAATACTTGGTTAATAAATGAATGACACAGTTTACATTTAAAGCTGCCAGAAACTACTAAAGGAGTCAACTTCATCATATTACAAAGTAAAGCAGGAAACAATTTTCAGCACCGGATACAAATAATGAAAAAAATATATTACCTTGTCCACCTGAAGAAAGTTCTCCAGGTTAGTTTTAAATGAGAAATTATGACGTTTATGATTTACATTGAATAATGAATTAAATTTTTAATTGTTAGTATTTAGGATATTTGAGAGTGACGCCTGTGTGCATTGTTTATCCACTGGTAGCGATAAAAACCTTAATTCAATGGACATTTTTTCAAAAAGTTTTATTTACATTAATTTATAAATGATATTTTTTTTTAATCAAGCATTTCGGATTGGGTATTTATATAAAAATACAGTTTTTTAATAGAGTGCCTGTGAGAAAATGTAACATTTAAAATGAAATTGAAATAAAATAGGAACACGAAACTTCACATTATTCTTTATGTAAAATGTGAATGAATATACTTAATATCTGCAGTTTTTATATAGTTGTCACGTCTTAAAAATACATGTGTTACAGTTTACCCACTGTGCCATTCTACATTTCGTAAATGTAACTTTATTCGAAATAGTCGGTAAATTCCAATTTTAATTTTTATGCAGGTCAGCTAGAGAATCATACGACGATGTTGACATAAGATAAGTTCAAATGAAAAGAGAAAGTACGACGTGTACAGCATAATTTCGTGTTGTAACGAAACACAAAGTTCGTCAAAGGTTGTAGCAGGTTGCTTTAATCTGGGATGAAAATGAAATGTTAATAGTGCATATTGCCATGATTGACCTGCTTGCTATGGTAACTGCTATGTGCTAGCTATTTCTTATCACTTTATCACGGTCAGTGTAAAGAACTAGATTTAACAAGAAAAAAGTAATTGGTTTAAAATAAAGTTATCGAAATGTGACATTTCAATGAGATTTTCAAAAACTGAAGGCATTACATAAAAAATCTTATAATCATTATTACAGTACAACAGAATAGATGGAATGAATGGGTGTGTTTCCTATAAATTTGAAATACATTTCTAATACAATACACATCTAATTTTTATAATTTTAAGTTCATTGGCTTCAGCAAGGTATAGACGTATTTTTCCTGCGTTTCCATTCATCTCTTCCAAAATTTTCATTTAAATATGTTTGGAAAATGAACATTGAAGTATTTGTATACTTTATCACTCTGCCAAATTTTATTATATCTGCATCAAACGGTTTATGAAAAAATCGACCGCAACAAATGAACAGACGGATAGACATGAGAATTATCTTATAATGGTTTCATTTTTTTTCTTTTAAGCTACGGAATTATTGAAAAAAACGATGCAGAACTATTGTTCTACTGTTACATGTTCAGAAAACGTTTTTAATGTCAACATCAAATGTAAGGAAGTTTTCAAGTTTTAAAATCAAGGTAATATCATTCAAGTAGTAGATTAAGTTGTACTCGGAAATGCACATTTTAAAATAAATAAGCATATACACAAGTTTGCATAAGCGCACGTATGCACACAGGTTCACATGCGTGCTCATACGTACACACACACAAATGATATGATAATGACTTGTCTTTTTTGTCTTCATAACATAAATTAAAAATTTGTTAAATAAAAAAACCTCTTAACTTGACCTCGAAATGTTAAATGAATTCAAATATATTTCCGTATATTGCAATGTACATAAAATGACAGGAACGCATCCATCTGTTCATAAAACTTTGTTGTAAAAATATAGTAAGTTATCTAATGGTTTATTCTGCGAAGAAATTTTGCCTAAAATCGTGCTGTATCACAAATGAAGTGACCGTTAACCGAAGATCTGAAAAAAGTCTCCATTTCAGCAATCAACCGCAGTAAGAACTCTCTCTGAAATTGTTAACTCTCAATAAATATTTCTTCTTCGAGTTTTCGTGTTGATTTATTACGTACATATTTGTTGTATTATTTTAACGATCATGATATATAAATTGCATTAATTACGAAGAGCAAAACTCGAGAAACATCTAATGGAAAATCCCTCATTTGCTGTATCAATGCGGCTTGGGCGCGCTCATTTCAATTTTATTTTCAAAATAATTTATGACGAAATATTATACACAATACTCACGTACACAGTCGTTAGTTTCCATTAGTGTCAAATGTGAGTTAGTTATTTTGAGCTGCAGATACAATTCTTTGCATATAAAACAAATGCCCACAAATTCAAATTAAATTATTTTATTAAATTGAATTATTTAACCCCTGAAAGGTAATATGTTTCATTAATGTCTTATCAGAGACTAACCGTACTTATTTAGTTCATTCTTTTCAATTGTTTTCAGCTTGCTTTCCTTTTGATTATAAGACAGTAAGAAATTGTTTTTCAATTCAATCTTTTACTCATACTGATTGGTAATGCTATTTTTTCTTTGGAAATACGCAATTAATTGCATGCATTTTCCTAAACCTAATAAATATATTCCAGTCTAACCATTTTCCAATTTATTTCCTTACATTGTACCTTTGTGATAATAAACTTATTGTTTGTGAAACAAAAGGCTGCCAAATAAGTAATTATAACTTATGTCAATCTAAGCATATATTATTATTAATTGAGTTATAAAATTATCACGAAAATACTTACAAAATATTTAACATTTAGATGATTAAACACGTGTAAAATTAAACCATAAAAAGATAGTGATAAGAGTAACTGAAAGGTAAGTCCATATAAATGAATAATTATCTATTTAAAACTTGTAATAAATATTATATTTTCAAAGCTAAATTTGGACTTAAATTACCTGAAATTGAAACACCTTGTTTAGATAATAACATAAATCCCATAAATGTACATAAAATTCAGATATATGATGAACAGATGTCCCTTTGAGTGGCAAATGAAATTTAAAATTCGTGAAGGTATTATGAATGTTTTGAGGAGTTATATCATCAACGTGTTTTACGACTTTTAGTTTACTGTTTAATTTCAAGAATTTATTCACAATTTCAAGACGTTTTATAATACTAAGTAGCAAGAGATAAAATAAAAGTATTTCTAAATCAAAAATATTCGTTCCGACTGTGTTCATTGGAACATAAAATATATGCACCAGACCCAAAGCCAATCTTCTTAAATATTCAGAAGTAAAAAAGGAATAAAGAATATGATAAGGCAAGAGAATATACACAATAGTGAAGTTTCGTTTTTATCACATCTTGAAATATTGTTTCTATAATCAAATTCGTAAAAGGTTATCAAATTTTTCAATTTTGGATGTTAATTGGCTAAATGCGTTTCTATACCAAACGACATCAATTGATAACATATAGAGAACATGAATCAGTTGACTAATTTTTAATATTATAAGCCAGTATCGGCTCTCCTCTCGAAAGTCCATGACTTGCATCCCCAGTAACGTACTCCATATAAAAAAAGGTACATAATTTTCTACACCATAATTTACATTTAGTTGAAAATCGGTTACCAGTTTGACGACAAAGACCAAATACTGATCGGTATATTAATATTGGCCAAAGTGTATTTTCGATGAATATTTTTGCCATTTTTACATTTACCAAATGTTACTGTATAGTAACCAGAAATATAGTACGAGTATGATATTGAACTTGTTGCCGAAAGCGAGGCAGCAGACTTCACACTTATAGATCGTGCTTTGTGGTAATGACCGTTATAAGGATATTACTTTGTGAAGGCCTCCCCAAAATGTTTCAGATAAACTACCTGATACCACTCGTCACACTAATTTATTAAAAAAATATGTTGATTTAATTTAATCTTATTTGGTATGGTTAAGTATTGAAAATAACCCAATTTTATAAATTTGGCTTTCTCTACAGTACTGAATTATTTTTTCTGAATTTCCGTATTTTTTTTAAATTAATGTATAAATCTAAGATATAAAATTATATGTAAATTATGAAAAACAATGTTTTTAATTAAGTAATATATTCAACAATTATTTTCTTGTTTATTTTATTATTATTTTCTTGTTTATATTGTGATTATTACCGTGAAACGAAAAAAAACCTGAACGCTCTCATATTCGTCACAGCAGTTTTTCTCAGAAAATGTATGCAGCGAGTCAATCGTCTTGAAGATTAAAAAGTAAAAAAGAAACAAATACTGCAATAAGGCAAGAGAATGCAAGTGATGGTGAAGTCTCGTTGACAGTGAAGTTTCGTACGAATATGAAAGTAACCGATCGTTAGACAATACGAAAGTAATTTTTATATTTTGAAAATCAATTCGCTTAATACTTCCTTATCCCAAATGATGTTATTCGATAATGTGTACAGAACGATCTATATTTAAACAATTTTGAGTACCATTAGGTGGCACCGAGTTTCCTCTTCATACTATACACTTTGCAGCCCGAGTACTCCAAATTAACCAACTCGAAACTAACAATACATATAATTTTCTGCCCAATAATGCGAATCTAGTAGAAAATTGTTTACAGTTTCAGGGCCATATAGAGATTGAAAAGTTAACAGTGTATTTTCTGCTAACGAATAGAGAATTTTTCTGTCTAATAAATATATAATTCAATCTGAAATGTAATGTGAATACGTTATTAAAATTGTTAACCTATAGCATATATTGGACGATTCACTTGTTTAGTTGAAATTAATTTGTTGTAACTTTCGCCTACCTTTTATTCGAAGATTATATAAATAGGTGTATTAAAAAAGGAGTCTACATAAAATTTCCATATTATAAAAGAAAGCCATGTACGCAACAACTTTTCAGATAGAATAGAACCGTAACAGGTTTTTAATGTTTCTATTAGCAATTTAAACTCTCTTACAACAATTACATAAAAACTGCATCACACAATTTGATGGGGACGAAGTGAATGTAACAGATTGTTTTTTAAATAAGCAACCTGCAACTTTGCAATGTACACATATACTTTGATTTCTTTGCCTCTTGTCATAAGTCCGTTCCAATTCAAACATATTCTAAAAAGTTGACATCGTGACGTACTTTCCTTGAAATACTGCACTTGCCACTTTATTAATTTATCCCATTACATAAAAAAATATTGTGCATTAATTATATACTTGATACATAATTAATATTGTGTATTAATTATATACTTGATACATAATTAATATTGTGTATTAATTATATACTTGATACATAATTAATATTGTGTATTAATTATATACTTTATACATAATTAATATTGTGTATTAATTATATACTTGATACATAATTAATATTGTGTATTAATTATATACTTGATACATAATTAATATTGTGTATTAATTATATACTTGATACATAATTAATATTGTGTATTAATTATATACTTGATACATAATTAATATCATGTATTAATCGTGTACCAAATACCATTCCATCCTGGTTGGTACATAGTCCACAGGTTCAAGTTGCTCGCGGTAAATCAGTTCAAAATCGATCTGTTTATCGGTTTCTATTATTTTTATGTTATGCCGCAATATGGCTGCCGTAAACTGTATTTTTGTATTAGTTGTAAAAATATTAAATCATATCCTAGAAAATTTTGGTTTTATGAAGAACAATTCAAAACGAAAATTGCCATATAAGAAGTCTTACTGGACTCGTATGAAGAATAGATTTGTCTTGTTAAAGCTCTCTGTCATTTTAAAAGCGGTAATTTATGCGATTGTGGTAAAATTTTCCTGAACAAAAATTGACTAAAGAATTCACAATCAAATGAAACTACGTGATGTAATATTATTTCTACTTTATTTAAGTTCTTTACCACGACCTAGGTTTCGTTGTATTACAACATCTTCAGGTGGGCTATTAGCAAAGATAATCTTAATAATGAATTTCTACAAAATTAAAGCTAAATTTATTCATATGAATTTATATTCAAAAATCATGCCCTTGTTACACTACGAGGTATAAATTTTTCTATTTTTCCATACCAAATAATGAAGTATCATCCTGACTTCCTTCCACCTCATTTAGTCAGGCTCTGGTACTAGCATCGCGGCTATTTTTTTTTATTCATGATTGCCCATGTAAATTTATATGGATATTTTCTTAAATGTTTACGTTGACGTTTAATAATGTTTAGTTAATTTTTCTGAATGTGTAGTAATCAAATCTTCTTGTTTGAATTTACCACCTTACACTTGTGTAATTTTTTAATATTTAGCTCGACGTATTTATTTTGCTCTTAAGCACGTTTGCAAATTTGAAGTGTGCGCATGCCCATGTGTTATTTACATTTCAACAGTGAGCAATATTTATAGTTAATTAATATTTTATCCTACCCCTCTCTTTCTCTTTGCCGTCTTACCCCCTACTATATACGTATAAATAGGGGTTATGTGTATTGAGTTACGTGCGAATTTTTTTCTTACTTAACACCGAAAAATAAGCTTTTACTATTTTAAATTTTGTTACCGAAATTATTTATTAGAATGACTTATAACTTTTTGAGCTCATATCCAAGGTAATAAAAAAATAGTCTTACTTAACCACTATCTAGAGTTGGAAACACAAGTTTATACATTCAACGATCTAAGCGTGTTTAATTATATGACTTTACTCGAAACATTATATGTAGTATATTATATTAAGAGTTAATTTATTTAATTAATAGTAGTTTAGATAATATTGCAACTTATATTTTCAAAGGTTCATCAAGAGAGATATTTAGATAAAAAATAACGTGTTCAATCTGATGTGCACAGGTTTTTTTAAAATAAATGTTGTAATTGTTTTAACGTTCACAATGTAAATTCATAAAAAATGTGACACTATAATTGTAAGTAAAAAATCAAGTTTCACATTTTAGATGACAACTCTATTACCTGCTTTGTTTTGCAATAATTTTTTGTGTGTTTATGGTAATTTTCTTTTCTTTTAAATATCAAAATATTGACACAATCATATTTACTTTGCTTTTAAAAGACGCACAAGTGAAACATTTCTTTTTCCCAAGTTAGTTTCACCTTCTTACAAGAATTTTTATTCACACGGAAAATTAAACAATGTTCGCGCTATGTAAGGTGTAACTTGTATAGACCAGCGTTGTTTTGATAATAACATTCCTTGAGACAAATGCTCATTTTCAAAATTATATTTTGTGAATCAGTTTGCGATATTGCAAAGTATTAGTAATTGGGATTGGTTAGTAACTTTATGTTATAAAAAGAAATATAACAATCAGACAAATATATAAACTGAAATAATAAATTACAATCCGGGATATATATTTATTGTGGCACTGATATTTTTAATAAAATTTGTATTGTGATATTTTAAGAAAGGTAGTTATCAAAAATCCACTTTCTCATGTTTTTGCTGACTAACATTTATTAAACTAAATGATTAGAATTTATTAAATACGATAAATACTTAAATAATTGGAAGGAGAAAAACAATATACCAAAAAAAAATTTCTGTCATTTAGTTTCCAAGTAAACTGGTTAATTAGAATATAAAGAATACGCCCTGAATTGCTGAGGATATATAATATATTAAAATAAATTTAAGGCAACTAATAAAGAAGGTAATTATATTTGTGTGTGTGTGTGTGTGTGCGTGCGCGTGTGCGTGTGCGTGTGCGTGTACGTGTGTGCGCGTGTGTGTGTGTGGCTGTGTGTCTGTTTGTCGGTGTGTGTGTCTGTTTCTGTGTCTGTGTCTGTGTCTGTGTCTATGTCTGTGTCTGTGTCTGTGTCTGTGTCTGTGTGTCTGTGTGTCTGTGCGTCTGTGTGTGTGTCTGTGTGCGTGTGTGTGTGTTTGTGTGTCTGTGTGGCTGTGTGTGTGTGTCTGTGTCTGTGTGTCTGTGTGTCTGTGCGTCTGTGTGTGTGTCTGTGTGCGTGTGTGTGTGTTTGTGTGCCTGTGTGGCTGTGTGTGTGTGTCTGTGTGTGTGTGTATGTGGGTGTGTGTGTCTGTGTGTGTGTGTGTGTATATACGTTAATACTAAATTTGGGGGGATTATAGGTATCATTCTTTGCTTAAATATCAGGTGTACGAAATGTTGAATACAATTCCTGTGATCGTCAAATAAGGACCAATTTGTACATCTTCCGATAACCATTTCATTTTTTCGTCTAAACTTAATACGTGTTGCTTAAGAGGACGCATTATGAAATTAACGGCCATTTTAGCAGTAAATATTCCATTTTAACCATTTTATGTGAAACTATACGATAACAAATATCTTAGTATGCAATAATTTCGTTAAAGAAGTTTTTAATAAATAAACGAAATTATCTACTTTAGTAATATTTAAATTTAATCCAATACAATGTATTAAAACTATAAATATGTAAGAATTATAACTCACGTGTACATTACACCTGTGTTTCAAAAGTCAACATTTACATTTATGTATATTTTAACAATGTTAGAGTTTCTAATTTGCCTAATTTATTAATTTCATTCGAAAAATGTATTTGCAGAAAAATGCGTAAATAATTGGCTTAGAAATCAGGAAACAATTGAGAAGAAATGTAAAATGAAATTCGACATAATACTTTCCGTGTTGTCTGCTTAGGTTTATTATATTTTTCTTCTCGACCACACGGATGAGGGGTTAAGTTTTTTTAAGTTACAAAAATTAATATGAAATGAAATAAAAAATCATAAAATTCTGTAGGTTAACTATTTTGAATACATATCTTGCTTGAAAACTCACTAGCAAATATAGAATTATTTTCATAATATCAATAATAATGGAAAACAATTTACATATGTAAGTATGTTGTAGACCAAATTTAATATACATTTATGTTTTATAGAACACATACATATTATTTTATAGATTACATATATGTAAGTCTAATCATATTCTTATTTTTTAAAGACACACAGAAATTATCAGTTTTTACTACAGCCTTTTGTTACACAAAAACAAAAAATAAACAATTAAAAAATATATGATTGTGACTGTGGATGAATATTATTATGAAGACGCAAAACGGTTAAGACATCCTTAAAATATTCAAAGTATCTGACACGGTTTCTAAGTGATTAAAGTTTGGGCCAATTAACATAAAACTTAACATTGTTGCATTGTTAACATTTATTCCGTCCTCGCTTTCATATGAAGTTAATTTTAGTTGGTAGAAAAAAAATAGAAAAACCCACTATTAGGGAAAAAAATGAAACTTAGCAACCCAACTTTAAAGACTGCTACATTTTTTATTAACTGAATATATTTTTTTATACTAAATTAGCGTAATATATCTCAAAATAAACCTATTTCACAATTCGTCATAATTTTGATGACACCTGTTTATAAGTAATAGCAAATATCTTTGCTAATAGCCCACCTGAAGATATTGTAATACAACGAAACCTAGGTCATGATAAAGAACTTAAAGAAACTAGAAATAAGACTGCATCACGTAGTTTCATTTAATTGTGAATAATGGCGTTAATTTCTACAAAATTAACGCCAAATATATTCAATATTTCTAGCTCATTAAAAATATGATAAATAATTTATAATAATTTAAGAAACAAACTCAATATTTTTTGTAATTACTTACCTACTGCAAGTAAACTGACAAATATATATATATATATATATATATATATATATATATATATATTAATGAAATAAAATAATAAATATAGAAAATAAACATAATAATCTTCTCAAATTATGAACTTTGTGTTTAGAATACGGAAATCGAATAGGAACCAAATAGGACCTTAAAAGAAAATGTTTAAAACATAATGATGAGTTCATTTTTGTCTTCATATATTAATTTAACCAAACTTCAGTTTCAATGTCCGATTTCAGACTCCACCTACGACATTCGATCCAGGAAGTATACACTTACCCTTGTTTGTACACTAATGAATTCTTATTGAAATAATATTGGCCTACGCATTACTTTAATATAATTATGTCTCATTCCATCGGCATACTTATACCAGATATTACAATCACAATTTGTGTCTCAATAACCAATGTCGATTTATTTCAATATATATTTTAATGCGCATTGAAAGTGAAATCAAATATTAAATAAAAAATGACAACTTTGAAAATTTTCATATTTTATCTAGTTGCAATTTGTGCCGCCAACTTAATCGATTTACCGCAAGAAAATTATAACTCTATTTATAAAGCCGTGATAGACATTGCCAATCGACATTTCGTGAAGGACATTCCTACATTATTCTGGAGCAGAAGTGCTATGTGTGCTCAGAAAATAAGGTATTTTTATCATAATTTCAATGGTTGCATATTACATCGAAGGGCATATGAATGCATAATAACAAATAAAATACTACACAGCAACGAAGGAAAAAACAATATTACCCAATATATTGTTATAATAAACAAAGTAGATGATTTCAAAAATTTTATCCACGAAATCAAACATCTGGACTCATTAGCCAATAATAGTTTGTGAAGATGATCACAGTAGTACAGACACCTGCGATGCTGAAGTTGTTTTTTCGTTATGTTGGCGCTTGTACTTAGTTAACATTTTGTTCGTTATTAAAAATTGGAAGGAACAAATAGTTATGTCGACATATTTTCCATTATCGACGGGACAATGTAATAATACAAAGCAGAAAGTAATAAACGTAGTAAATATCGGAAAGAAAAACAAGGATTTGCTTAATTTGTTTCCCGATAAATTCACAAATTTTAACAAGTGCCCGCTGATAATATCAACTTTAAATATTCCGCCATATGTAATGCTGAATAGAAATGCTAATGGCAAATTAAAAATGGCCGGTTTATACGGTCCACCGTTACACATCCTGGCAGAAATACTTAATGTTAATTTACAAATATTGGAAGTAGGTCAAAATGATACAACTAAATTTCAGATTGGTTTGGTGTTTAAAAACCTTTCTATGAAACGTGCCAATATGACGATAGTGCCGTGCATAAAAACTACTAAAAATGACGGGATCTTTAAATCGTTGTATTCTCATGGATTTGCAAAAGTTGCCTGGTCTACGCCACGTCGTTCCCTCAAACCTGCTTGGAAGAAATTGTTGTATCCTTTTGATGAAAAAATAAGAATCACTTTAGGCCTAATACTACTTATATTCATTGCGGTATTATTCGCTGTAACTAAAACAAGACATTTATTTACTTGGAGTTCATATTTACAAGAGGATCCAGAAAATAACAATGTTGTTATTGACGTCTGTGCTATATTTCTAGGACAAATGGCAAATAAAATGTCCCCAAAATATGTAACAGGATATATATTCACCTTATTACTATGGCATAGCTTGATTATACGCAGTGCTTATCAAGCAGCTCTAATTAGTATCCTCAAGCAAGAAATTTACGAACCGCCCATCAATAATTTCCAGGATGCCGTGGAAGCTGGAATGAGTTTTGGGGGGCTGGAAGTATTTAAGGTTCTTTTAAAGGATCTGCCTAGTTTATATGAAACATTTTTAAGCATAGAATATGCTTTTCTTTATGATTATTACCTGTCCATTGAAAACGGAACAAACAAAATTATTATGGTGGATCTTGCGGACAGGTTATCATATTACAATTTAATCACAAATGGCTCGTATGACTTACATCGATTTGGTTATACAAGTTTTTTAGCGCCTCTTGCAAATTATTTGCCTGATGACTCGCCTTTAGAAGAGACGATAAACAAATTACAAGGTCGTATCACATCAAGCGGATTTGTAGCCAAATCTGCAGCTGAATACCACACT
This sequence comes from Druceiella hillmani, assembly GCA_039881145.1. Lineage (NCBI taxonomy): Eukaryota > Metazoa > Arthropoda > Insecta > Lepidoptera > Hepialidae > Druceiella > Druceiella hillmani. The sequence goes on from JAYKKI010000103.1 coordinate 6,156,106, forward strand.
CTAACAAAGGTCAACTTTCTCAAGCACCAATGGTTAAGCAAGAGGAATGAAATATTGAATATGCACGACATGCAAGCATGTTTTATTGCCCTGGTTGCTGGTTATGTGTTGTCATCTTTAATCTTTATTGTTGAATTATTTTTATTCAATTTTCGATCGTACTTAATCAATTGTATTTCTTGTTTGTTTTCATGAGCACAAACCGTATCGCAGTACGTATTCTAAAATGACATTTATTTGAAAACTAACTCATAATTTAAGAAATAAAGACTCGAAACTGCTAAAGTACCGACTGTGAGCACAATTTTGTTAAAAAAATTGACGTTAGAATATTTCTTTCCATTTCATAAATTTAATCTTGCACTATTGTATGTTAATTTCAGACTTTAAAAATCTCTATGTGGTGAACAAGGTTAATAATGTTTATTAATTATGGGTGTCGACCTTTCCTTATTCTTTAATCAAACTTTGTTATTGGCATTATTTCACCAGTTCATTGTTTTATTTCAAAAACCAATTTACACCAAAAGTAAAGAAATATATTGGGTATTTAAGACAATTTAAAATAGACCAAAAATCTAGCAAACTATTCAAAGAAGAGAATGTATTCGCGACACAGATTTCATCGTTTGGGATAGAAAAAAAAAAAAAATATATATATATATATATATATATACATATCTACACACACACACACATATATATATATATATATATTTATATATATATATATATATATATATATATATATATATATATATATATACACACATATCTACCATATATGTATGTACAGGTACGTGTGTGTGTATAATGTAGGGAAAAAAGGCGAATTTAGTAAATAAACAAATTTCAACTACAACGAATTTATAATTCACAATATAAGTTCGCCAATTCCTCTTCAGCAAACTTTGACAACAGTGCTTGCTTGCTTAAAAACATGGTTTACGACATGCACATACCTAAACTTCGAGTTATCATAGAAAGGCATGTTGTAGGGCGATTTTTTTTTGTTTAAGTTTGTAAATGAATAGTGAACATTGAAGGATACGAGCCTAGATTTCAATGGAGGAATGCTAGAGGACAGTGTATGATAGCTATATCATGGCAATACAGTAAAACAAAATCTTCTGTTGTGCAAAGATCAGTTTTGGAACAGGGCTACGATGGGCAATATGCATCTTTTGCCTGTGCAGTAACCGGTGACAGAATGATACTTGATTAGCAAAGAGCATAATATTTTCATAAGTAATTTTATAGATAAATAAATAAATATAGTACAATAATACAAAGTGCATCTATTTCATAGAAGTTAATTTTTGAGAATTATAGAATAGATTTATAATTAAACGGGGTTACGACAAGGAATAGAAAAAGTGAGTTCAATTTCCACTTTATTTATTTTTAGGATCCAGTTTTAGTTAATTTACTTCATTGTGCCAGAAAGTTTTAATTTGAAATAATGAAACTAAAACATTAAAGGCATATTTTTTCTTTAACTGCACGCTTTTTTTTTTAAATTTCCCTTAAGTGATGTTTAAAGGGTACAACAATCTTTTCGATTTTTTCCTTTTCGGAAATGCGCATCAAATCCTGTGATCGTTTTCGCAATCTAATTGTCGCATCTAGTCTTTAATCAATTTATGCACAAGGCCTTTATTATTCCTTACTAAAATGTTATGCATAATTCTTTTAAAATTCATAAGTTTCGTAAAACATATTACATTCATTTCAAACGAATATATACATTAACCAATATTGAAAATGATAAACTCGAGTGTGGATAACTGTAATCCATTCTACTTAGTCTGTTTGATGCAATCCGTTTATTGTGAACTATGACTGTTACTACTATAAAAAAATCAGGTTGCAAGTTTTTCATTAATATCGACAGATTTTGTAATGTCGTATAAATCTAGACATTTAATCTAGGCCATAATACCTTAAATATTACCTGTTCTTTAGTCTGGATTAAAGTATATCAAATACTAATGAATGATAATGTGCGTTTTTCCTTAATTAATCTCCAACCGTCCGTTCTGAAAATATTTGGAATTATTACATGTTTGGGAATAATTTGCATTCATCCCGTGCTTTGAACTTTACGCTAAAATTTAACGTGTCTGTTCAATAACTACCTTTTAATTACAGAATTTAGCGTTCATAAATCATTAAATATATTATAACCATATGCTCATTAGTTATACTATAGTTTATTTATAAATATAATGTTCGTAATCAAAGAATCAAAATTTAAAAAAAATCTTCTGTGGCATCTCTGGACTTCCTGGTGGTGTTTTTTTCCATTGATGTGTCTATATTCCCAATAATCCTTTGTCTAATAAGAATACGAGTCTGAAAATTTGGCATTTTAAATTAAATCGTAAGATCTTACTGCGGACCGCCAATAACTTCCGTCGAAATTAGAAATTATTGTCGGTGATTGGTCATTGTTTGAAATATATTATATAATCCGCCTTTACTTTAAAAAGGCTTTGCCTACAGATTGATTAAATTTTTTCTTCAATAAGTTGCTCGTACTTCAGTTTGGAATGAGAGAAACTGTTTATCGTGGATTACGGAGAAATTTGGTGATAGGGTTATTAGGCTTATTTCAATTCTGATAATATAGACATAATAGGAAATCGTTTTTCAATATTTTTGGAATTATGGAATAAATTCTATATTTGCTAGTAAATTTTCATACAAGCTACGTATTCACAATTTTTAAACAACAGATTTTTACAATTTTTTATTTCATTTCATATTAATTTTTGTAACTTATAAAAAAACAAACCTGTTATCAATGAAAGTTGAGATGAGAAGTATAAAAAACCAAAACAGACAAAATAGTAATTAATAATTAAATCAAATTCCAATTGACATTTTTCTCGTTTTTTCCTTCTTTAGTTTAAATTCAACCCAATTGTTTACGTATTTTTCAGCACACAAAATTTTTGTATGAAATAAATATATTAGATAATTTAGAAACTATGATATTATTAAAAAATACGGAAGTATAAATGTCGACTTCTTGAACAGAGGAGTAAAGTACGCGTGAGTTATAATTATAATGATTTTTTAGATTTACTACATTGTGTTGGATAAAACTATAACATTACGAAAATTGATAATTGTTTTTAATTAGTAAAGGAACTCCTTTACAAAATGTTGCTTACTAAGATACTTGGTATTGTATTGCTTCACATAACATAGTGGGATTATAAATGAACCAATACAATACAATAACTGTTAATTTTATAGTTTGAATGGTTGTTAATTTAATAGTTCGTCCTCTTAAACAAGAAGTAATAACTCACAATTAAATGAAACTACGTTGTGTAGTATTATTTCCATTTTCATTAATTTCTTTACCACGACCTAGGTTTCGTTGAATTACAATATCTTCAGGTGGGATATTAGCAAAGATTAACTCTTAGGAACATCCAACAGCATTTACATGTTTCAAACACAATAGCGGAAACCGGGTTTGTGCGGGTTTTTCCACTGCTTATGTTAGTGAGTTTATTGCAGGGGCGCGGTGTAGGTTTTATTATATTTCCGAGAGTTATACGATATACCAGTATTTTAGTAGGGTAATAAATTCAATTGTTGTTATTATGTGAGGTTATACAATGCAAATGTTCCGGTGTATGTAATAAAATTAAATGGAAGTTATTATCGGTAATATATTTATACAAAAGCAAGGGTATTTTAATTTATTTAGAAAGTAGAGCTAATACTACATCATGTAGTTTCATTTAATTGTGTATAATGTATTTCTACAAAATTAACGTCAAGTATATTCAAAATAAGCAGTAATAAGTTTGAATGAAAAATAAAGTGTTTGATGATATACTATCTGGTCCTAATCACGTATTTGACGACCACACGAATTTTGTTCAGTATTTTTGTTTACCAAATATTTGAGCAATACAGAATAATAAAAATTGTTATACCTGTAATTCCCCCAAAATTAATATTAATGGATTTAGTATTATGCTGTTTTCCCAACATTCATCACGAAGCACCGAGATCAGTGATTTTTTTCTCATATGATTTATGTTCCAATAATTACACTACATGTGTACATACCGTATGGCCTGTAGAGATATGGAAACTATAAGCTATCATGTGCGGTGCTGTGCGGCTTTTAAAAGTAAAGTAAATATGATCGTGTTAATATTTCGATATTTAAATGAAAGAAAAATTACTATAATTTTCCAAAAATTAACGAAATATAATCAAAAATTTATTGCAAAACAAAGCAGGTAACAGAGTTATCATCTAAAATGTCAAACTTGATTAGTTAATAACAATTACAGTGTCACATTTTTAGTGAATCTCACTACGCTGTAAACAGTTATAATATTTATTTTAAATAACCTGTGCACATCCTTTAACTTCGGGCTGAACTCGTTACTCTTTGTGTAAATATATATCTTCATGAACTGCTAATTAGAGTTATGTATGTATACTTTACATAAGTATTAATTATAGAAATTTCCCCTAAATAATATGCTAAATATTATGTAAGGGGTAAAGCCATATAATTCAATACGTAAATGAAACACCCTTAAATCGTTGAATTTATAAAAAAAAGTTATTGTGAAGATATAAAAACAGTTCACTATCGATACACGTAACATATAAAACAGCTGGTAGTACTATTGAGTGCCATTTTTTATATTTTCGCACATACGTACACTAACACAAGAAATTTGTTACATTCAATGCGTTGTTTAAAGAACGTTGTACGAAGTTCGACTTTGAGATTTTGCTCTCAAGATCCAGAGAAATATCACTTGAAAAATAGTTTACACCTTTTAGGGACAAATCACAACCAATACTTGATGCTTTTTTATTTTTGAAGTTACAATGTCTCTTTTGAGATAAGAATCTTTTTCTATAATCTTTAAAACCATATTTTTTACATTTTATCTAAATCTTCAATGAGTCTGTCACAGCTCCAAAGTTTCTGTAGTTTTTGTTCTGTATAAAAATAATTTTAATAAATGGTTCTACGAAAAAAATAAAAAATGAACTGAGCTAATAAAAAAAAGACAAATAAAAATGTTATGTATTGTCTTCTTTAGGTTTTACTCTTGATATTATTTTTATTAAAATAATGTTTAAAATAATTATTGGGTTTGTATTATTGTTTTTAATGACTTTTTATTTAACATAGTAGCTGCGCAATAATTTCTTAATAAATGTTCCTATTTCCTAAGGATCGTAACCCACAACGATTTTGAAGCAAATTGCTTGGCGTTAAACCTAATTTTTTTTACAATAATTAAATTACTTATCAAATTAAAATAAATTTTTATATAATCCTATTATCATTGTCAATATCTGCCGGTCAATACGACCAAAGTTGCCAAACGAGCCTATGCCCGAAGTCGGCTTCAATTATTAACGATTCACAGCATTCCAGCTTTAGCAGCAGCTGTAGAGTTAACTGTCAGATTCTTACCTCAAATACGCGTCAAATTAAGTTATTTTAAAATCATTTATTTTGCACCCATGTTGTATACGTTATATCCTATTTAGGATGAGCCAGACATGGAAATGAAATTAGTCATACTGCTCTATGTCGAGATAATGTATTAGTATATGTCGAAAATATATTACTAATTAGTTTTAAAAAAACAAAGTGATATTTTCCTTTATTGTTACTTTCAATTAAGTCCAGTGATAATCTGGTAGTAATAATAATAATTATACGGTTGTCGAAACCAACGGCTTGTAATAACATTATGATAATGATTTTCACAACGATATAATTGCCTAATACATTAACAAATCATACTATTTACCACAACAGAAAATCTAAGATAAGTTTTATTTGGACCGGATCTGGGTTAATTTTAAATTGCCCACGAAAACTTTGCTTTTTTCATAACACGTATCATTGAACACATTGACATAAATATAATATCAAAATGGCGTCATATCAGGTTACGAATTACATAAGTTTTAAATCGTAGAGAATTATTAGTTAACACGTTTTGACGATAAATATAACGTCCATGTGACATCATCTTAACCTCAGTCATATCAATGTGACATATTAATAGTTAAAACATTAAAAGTTATTTATGTAAATGTTACCTGAATATTCAGCGTAGTTACGCCTAAGTGAACACTTTGTCGTAAGATTTATATCGAAATTAACACGTATTCATAAACAACCCATGTCATAGTGAAACAAAGACTCTGTGCAGTGTAGGATTTCTCACTGCGTTGTCTAAGTGAAGCTTTCCGTTTCATAAGCAATATTCAACCACCATTTCACTAGGTGTATGTTCTTACGCATAGTATTCATTTTACAGCGCTGTGATTGGTTGTTTTATGTCACTATATTCACGCTAATGATAGCCCCTACAATACCAGGGAATTATACTATTCGATAAAAAGCCTCTTTAGTACTTTCACAGTGGACCGGGAATTTTATAAAATGTTTAATTTTCCAGCAAAAGAGGTATGAAACTTTCTTCACTATCCTTGACACCGTACACTGACTCACGCTTATAAGGTCGCCGCTAATGAACTGAAAAAAATTAATAATAGTGATATTACAGTCGCTCCGTTTAAGCTGGTAAAGTAAACTTCACAAAAATTAATATAGCGCTAACCTGAAAAGAACCCGAAGCATAAAACCTTAAGGCGATCAATAATTGATACATGGGGGACACCGGTAAGCCTCTTGCTGTCAATTTTTCGAGGTCAGAGATAATTAATGGTAGAAGAAAACAAAGCACTGTATCTTTACAAAATCTATATCTTTTTCTGAATTCTTCGGCACTGTAAAAATCAAACGGATTTTGAAAGTCTCGTATCACATTTCTCGTACGTATACTTATTCGTTCGTTTATCCTATCATTTAAATAATTATCAAACTCTTCTTTGCTACTGTAATCCATCGCGAAATCTTACAAAACAGAATAAAATGAAACTATCGTTTGATGACAAATGTAAAGGATAACCTAACTTTTTGACGTAAAGCCGACACTATGCATTGTGTAATACACCCCGCTAGCTACCTTAGCTGTGTGTTCGATTTATTGAACGCATAGTGTCGATCAACACTTAAGTGCCCTTTATGAATAGTTTAGGCAATACTATGCGCTGTTGAACACTGGGAGATGCCAAAGTGTCGTTTGTGAATACGGGTGTAAGTCATGCCAGGTCACAAATTAATATAATAAAGTTATGTCTGAGTCGTAGGAGAATCGTTATTTCCTTTTTTAGATCAGCATCTGACCTAAATGAATGAGAACAATATAATCTTCCATATGACAATCATCTTAAATCTCATTGATATCAAATTATTTATGAAATACTTTACTTGAATATGATACAGTAGTTCTAGTTCTCAGTGCAATAGAAGAGCCTAGCCCTGGGTTTGCTTTCCACCACCTAGACAGTACGAATAACAACGGGTTCCAGTTACTAACATGTACTAACGGAATAACCTGTTACAAACATATACTAACTATATTCTAACGGAAAACCACTTCATGCAAACCGGCATGTAGCGCTATCCAGTAACTGGAGAGTAAATGTACTAGTGACAACCATAATAACACGTCGGTGTATTAAAAACTATTTTAATATCAATATACTTTAATTTCTTTATGACTTTAAGTATCACAATTAGAATTTTATGCTATCCTCGTAAATATTTAATCTAAAACAACTATGCAAATGAATTGTTAAGGTCGTTCATTATTGGATACAAAAATTTATATGGAGTCAATGCGATATCATATAATGTTTATAATTTCATTAATCTCGCGAATGATATAAAATTGTTCGGACCCTTAGACAATCTTAGCACTATTCAATTTGAAAATTATACGTCTCAAATTAAGGATAAAGTCAAGGACGCATCGAAACCACTAGAAAAATTGTTAATTATATGCATGAAGACAGTTCTCTACCAATTGTTAAGAACGTTTCCAAATCATATCCTACTTTCAAAAATTCAGATGATAACAAAATTTTGACGCTAGAATTTATAGGCTCAAAGTAAATGAGAACACAAAAAAATATTCATTGTTAAATGATAATATTTTAATTATCAAACATATTGAAGTTATAAATGAAGAGATAAAAATAGAAGATGAAGGTATTTCAGAACTCGATTCACTAATCTTAGAGCCACAACATGTGACTCAAACAGTTAATATTTATTGCAGTCGTATTAAACAATTATTCAAAGAAAGCCCAATATTTAATTATTTATATCGCAATGACGTGACGGTTACAGCGTTTTCTCTTGCTTCGTATTATTTAGTTATAATTTGGGGATGTAAGTTGTTGCCACTAAACCTTTTACAACACGAACTACGAATTATTCGCGTGTCACATAAGATAATTGATATGTGAATAGCATTTATTGTTCCTCCACCTTGTTGGCTGAGATTAAATTTATTATGTCATTCTATTAAATAATTGTACTTCAAGATTTATATCGATCTCATCAGTATAATAGTATAACTGATTTGTTATGGTGTCAAATCTATGTGACATAATGACTTATAATTTGTGTAATAGTGTGGCTGATTTTTTATATCAAGTGTACATAAAATAATGACTTATAATTCATGTAATAGTATAAAGTATGAGCTTATTATATGTTATATTGACATATTACTATCTAATGTACGTAAAATACGTACATACGGTGTACGTAACAGGTAAGTCATTAAATGATATCATTCTAAAGTCAATATACCAATGTTATGTCACAATTATATCAAACACCATGATTCCATGACAAGATCGTAATAAATATCAGTTTCACGTCAAATTTACTTAAATCGTCGTGACATTCACATGATCTGGTTGTGACGTCAGTTTTAGGTCATGTCTTTACTGGAGTATGGTTAACGTAGAATCTCCACTAAAAAGGAAAGCTCCACTATCGTTTTATCTATACGAAATATAGTTACTGCCTCTTATTTATTGTTCTTCTACAGTTTCGTGTTATAATTGTTGTATTCCAAATCGGATAAATAATATATTCAGTTTCGAGAAAATCGATTGATAACGTACTTTTTAATTAAGAACAGCATTGGCAGATGATTAAATTTTAAATGAATATAACAAATTGTCATCTTCACACACTGATCCTATCGGTGGGTAGTGGTAACAGTAAATAATTGAAGAAAATATAAATATCCTCTGTTTCATAGGTGATTGAAACGAAATAACGTTGCAAACGGTAAAATTCTCATCCCTAGTTAGCAGGATTCGTAAGAATAGGAAATGTTTCGATTCGATAGGAACTGGTGGCTAGTTGATTTTGTAGATTTATTATTGCAAAAAATTCTTTGAAACAATCAGCAGTCAATACCTCAGTATCGATACGTGTTTAAGATCTAAAACTAAATTTCCCATAAACATTTTCAAAACAATTTTTTAGGTAATCGGAATAATAACGTTGTAAAATTACGGTAACAAGTAAGAATTATATTATTTACAGAATGATGTCTTATAGCATCTTTAATGTAAATTATTTTAATAAAAATCTATATTGTTAACACATGCCGATACAAGTTGACAAGTAATATTGATTCAATTCCATGAAATTAATCTGTTTCTTACCTTCTTTTAGATATACGATAACAAACTTCTAGATTCTCCTTATATACTTCTAGATCTATTACTTGTTGCCTACAATTCAGGTTCTACAAAGTGATGCTTCTTTCAAACCATTAGGAAAGTGAACTTCTCCTTTAACAACAATTTCAATAAGCAGCGAATTCTTTCACAAACATCTATTTGAATTAAAAAAATACAGGCGTCGTATAAGAGAATTGTACACACACGAGTAATAAAATTGTAATATTCTCAAATTTGTGCATTGTAAATATTTATGAAGAAAAAATTAAGTGGAAAAAAGAAAATATTATGTGGAAAAAATTAGTAAAAGTCAAAAATATTGTTTCCGAATATTTATCTTTTTGCCTGTTTATCTATTTATCTGTTCGCGCAGTACTTAAGAACAAGTGAATATATTTTGAGGGGGTTTAACTGAATGGTTTTGTATGACCTATGAAACACATTGGTGTTACCACAATCGTCATCGTTCCATTGCAATGAACGCACTAAAAAAGATATGATCATTTTAAATTCTGATATAAAGCTCCCTTACTTTAAAAAGTTTACCTTACAATGGTTGTATATGACGTTACATATATTTTACACTTAAGTATTATAATTAAATTAATAAAATTTTCAAAAGTTTGACTTGAACTAATGAATAAATTTGATTATTGTTATATAAATAAAAACACACCAGTAATGATTTCCTGTTCAAACATAATTCTATAACTATTGATTAAAATTTTGCCAATGTTAACGTGACGATTATTTCTATTAACGGCAATATGAGAAATTTAAATTAAGTTGTAGTTGGAGCAGAATTCTATAAAATGCACTTTTCCATTATTTCCTTTTTACATTTAAATATAATTATATGAAATTGATCTAGTTTTTTCATTAGAAATAACATTTGGTATCAAAACTTGATGCAATATTTCGATAAACATTACAAATAGCCTGACAAACAATAATCACACCTTTGCTTTTAAATATTTTTGAATGGATGATACTAAAATATTAAAGTACTTTGTCGATTTTGTACATTTTAATATACACTCGTAATAAAATATGGGAATTAATACAATTACTAGGCCATGAAAATAATGTTACGTGATGAATATTAATTTCAGTTTTTACCATCTCATTTGTTATTCATTATCATTATAAATACCATTACTGTTATAAATACATACAATTTATTAGAATTGTGTTGGTGAATCTCCAAATTAAATAAATATTTATGATCAAGGAAAATATAATTGCAAAAAAATTTAAAAAGTCAAGTTAGCTATTTACATCATACTTTTCAAGAGGACTGAATATTTATGAACTGTATCACAACGACTGAATAATGTGTGAACAATCCTAGAGCAGTAATCAACAATGGAAATCGCAAATCGAAAAGCTGCAAGACAGTGAAACAGTCTACTCGCTTTGATCATATTTTGAATGAGCTGTATGCGATGGCCAACTTCCGATGCTGAAACAAATAACAAAGCTCTATATTATATCAACATAACGAATTACTAGTTATGGTAATGCGATATGATTTATCAAGCATTAAGTAGTTGTTTGTGGGTCCCAATTTCCTTCCTGCTGGTTATTTGATCACGTATTTTTATAGAATAATGAAATAAAATTAATATATTTTCAATTCCACCTGAAGAACATTCTCCAGGCCCATTTTAAATGAAAAAATATGAAATTAAAATTGACTAATGAATTATATTGCTACTTGCTACTCATCATTTTGAGAGTAATGTTCTGCCTTTGTGTATAATGCGTCATACCGGTAGAGAGGAAAACCTAATCCTCGTGAATATTTTTCAAAAAGTTTTATTTACATTAATTTATAAATGAGAATATTTTCAATTGACCTTTCAAATAAGAACATAGTTTTTTTATAGAGTGCCTGTGAGAAAATACAACATATAAAGTGAACCTGAAATAAAATAATAACACACAACGTCATATTATTATTTATACAGTTTTTGATTGAACGTACTTGATATCTACAGATTATGCATAGCTGTAACATCTTACAAAAATTCAACGTAATTAAATAACTGATAAATAATAATACTTAATAAAAAATTCACATATATGATAGAAATATACTTACAAAGTGTTTAAAACTGATAAGATGATTATACACATTCATAATCAAACCATGAAAAGCTAAGGAGAATGATAAGAGTAGCTGAAAAATTAAGTTAATATAGATTAATAAATATTCATTTAAAATTTGTAAAAAATAAAAATTATATTTTCAAAGCTTTAAATATGGGCCTAATGAATATGAACATTTTGGTTTATATAATGGCACAAATCTAGTAAATGTATGTAAAATTCAGATACATGTACATGATGAATTACAGGTATTAAGAATATTTTGAGGACTTCCAAATATATCATCAACGTGTTTTACGACTTTTAGTTTACTGATTAATTTCAAGAATTTTTTCAAAATTTCAAGACGTTTTATAATACTGAGAAGCAAGATATAGAATAAAAGTACCTATTTCTGAAGCAAAAATAATCGTGGCTACGATGTTGACTGGAGTGTAAAATATATGCCCCGGAACCAAAGTCAATAGTCTTGAATATTCAAAAGCAAAGAGGACATAAGGAATATGGTAAGGCAAGATAACGCACATGACAGTAAAGTTTCGTTTTTCATCACACCTTAAAAAGTTATTTGTGTAACAAGTTTCAAAAAGGTTGCCAAATTTTTCAATTTTAGAAACCAATTCACCAAATGTGTTTTTATCCCAAATAACATTAATTAACAATATGTAGAGAACATGAATCAGTTGAAGAGTTTTGAATACTATAAGGCAGTTTCGGGTCTCCTCTCTAAAGTTCATAATTTGCAGCCCCAATAACGTACCCCATATAAATAAGATATATAATTTGTTACACCATAATTTAAATTTAGAGGAAAATCGGTTATGTTACTATTGGCCAAAGTGTATTTTCGATTAATATTTTGGACATTTCTATTCCAAATAATGTCACTTAACAATGTAAGTAGAAATAATTCATTTGAAGAATGTAGAATACGATGAGGTAGTATCAGGTTTCCTCACGGTACCTGAATACTTCAAAATAACGAACTCAAAGTTACCAAGATATATAATTTTCTGCACCATAACATGAGTCTAATGGAAAATTGGTTAAAAGATTTATAGTGAAATAGAGGCCGAAATGCTAATATTAGTGAAAGTTATTTTCGACTAATATTTTGAGCATTTTCTTGTCTAATAAATACTAATTCGGCTGGAAATATAACATGAATATGTTATTAAACTTGTTACTTCCTACCATATATTTTAACAAAATACGATTAACCTGTTAGTCGAAGTTAAATTGTTAACATTTTTGTCCTAACTATTCTTTGCAGAATCTATAAATATGGAAGGAAGTCTTAGTAAGATTACCTATTTCTAACAAAAGCCTAGTGCGTAACAAGTGTTCAGTTAGAATAAAAGTGAAACAGGTTTTTAATGATTTTATTTCCAACTTTAACTTTCTTGCAAAAGTTACATGAAACTGGGTCACAAAACTGGATAAAAAGGAAGTAATTAATTAAGCTGTTATAACAGTTTATGACAGGATATAACAGGAAGTTAATGAAGCTGTTATGGCAGTTAAGCTGTTATAACAGTTTTGCTGTTATAACACTGTCTGTGTTCAAATATATTCTGAAATAATATTTCTGAAAAGTTAATGTTGGGAATTGTTTACAATTGTTCGTTGCCATTGTTTAAATGTATTTTCTTTTATTTTTTTTTTAAATCGTGCTCTCTACTATTACACATCAAATGTTCTTTTATACCTGGTTGGAATATAGTCCACAGGTCCAAGTTGCTCACGGTACATCTGTTCCCAATTGACCGATGTTTATCAGTGATGCCGCAATATGGCTATAGTAAATTATCTTTTTGTTTCATATAAAAAAAATTAAAAACAAAAATTCCCATTTATAAAATCTTGCGACGATTGCTCGAAAAGAAATTTATATTGTTAATACCTCTTTCATTTTAATATCAGTTGGTTTATGCAATTGAGGTAAAATTTTCCTGAACAGAAGGTAGCGAAAGAATATTTGAGATTTTAAAATTCAAAGAACATAACAAATGCCCCTGTTATACTCCGTTGCATATATATTAATTTGTTTTCATACCAAATAAAGAAATCTCTTTGGTGAGTGCATTTCCAGTTTGTGATTTCTACTATACTATTCTTACATCTGAAATGATCGTTCAAAAGACTGTTACATTTGTTTAGAATGTATATAATATAGTTGTGTAGTCAAACAGTGAATAAAATTGAATACAAATGAAACTATAAGAACAAGGAAAGACTCAAACACATATTATTAAATATATTCAAGCTGTTAATTGCCGAATTTAGTAATTACTAAGGCAACATGTTTAAATTAGTATTCAGTATTTATCATCTGACATTAGTATGTAATATACGCAATATTAACAAAAAAAAATAACACATTACATTACATTACATTCAACATAAAATGTCATAGAAATGAAAAAAAAACAATAACAATTCTAATATTAAATATCAACCACAATTGTGACGACAGACAGTTGTATGGTAATTTTGACACTTTGATTATAAATTTACTTCAACAATCAATATTAAAGACGTTAATGTACATCCAGTAACCAAAACAATAAAACATGCTTGCATGTTCGTGCATATTCAATGTGTTATCCCTCTTGTCAAACAAAGTATCTGAGAAATTTCACCTTTATTAGTGCTGTATTCAGCTGTAGATTTGGCCTTTTATCTTGCTCAATTATAAAGGTAATTTAAGATGTATATCATTGTTTTGAATATATATATATATATATATATATATATATATATATATGTGTGTGTTCTTTTACGATTATTGGGGCACATAATACCAATTTTGTGCAATGTTCGCCACTAAGATTAGGTCCAGATATTCACTTAAAAATGTATTATTTTAAGGAGCAAATTACACTGTTTTACACTTGTAAAACAGTGTAATTTGTTCCTAAATCTTGCTTTTATATTCATTTTCTTTGTTAAGTTTTCATTTTGTCCCCATTAATATCTTTAGATGTTACTAAATCCTCTGTCGCGTATCTTTCCATCCAGATAAATTTATAACCACCATTTATTTTATTGCAGTGATTTGTGTCTTATTTGGTCATCATATCGTTACTGATGATTATCGTCACTTATTGATAAGTTTGAAACCTCTCCACTGACGCTGCACTGGAAAGCGTTTATGACTATAGAATATCATCATCCCCAAGTTCTATATACTACGGTGCTTTAATAATAATTCTCTTCATTTCTAAATATGTATCATCTTCTAAAACAGTCATTACAATTGATTTCAAGTTGGAAGATTTACAATAATGTGACATACATAAAGAGAGAAATAATGGATTATTTGAATGACATGAAGTTTATATCATCATATAGGTTACAATGACCATAGGGTTGATGTATTTTTATATCATTTCTACAATAAGAAAAATCAATTAGGTGAAAGGAATCAAAGTGGGCCGAATGCATTTTAGAGTTAAACATTTGAACCATTCCAGTTGTATTAAAATACTTTATTTATTTAAAGTTTTTAATCATAATGTTTGGTTCATCAGTCTTAATAATTCCACTTACTACAAAGAAATCAAATAGTTTTAACATTTAAAATTTTGAGAGTTCGAACTTAAGTTTAGTGTGACAACTAACCCCACATCAGGGGTAAGTTGTCACAGCAAGTGGTCCATGTTGTCACACTGTATTGCTATTGTCACTCTCGTCCTCTGAAGCACAGTTTGGGCAGCATTAGAACAAAACTTTCTGGCCCCCACATTTTGTATGAGCCCAGAGTTTACATTTAGTACATTGTACCCACTCTTCATTTGGTTTGCTGGCAGATCAAGGTTCGAAACAAATCAAACAAAGTACGTCGTCAGATTCATCCTCTTCGCTGCTGCTGATCGGTTGCTTTTTCTTTTCCCATGAACTTTTTTCTTTTTAGGTACCTTCGACTTTATTCATTTTTATTGGAGTGTCAGTCAAGATGCCACTCTTTCTTTTTCTTTTATTAAACACTATATACCACTAGGCCATATACCACTCACTGTGAATCCAGACATAATGTTTTGCGGTGGTATAGCTTGTGGTAAACTGATTTTAACTATTGCAGGAATATCATAGATCGTCATTGTCTTGCCAGGGTGACTTTAATCCAATCATCGCAGGCCGTGTTTTTACATATCTCTTTAGTGGCCCATAAATACTGCGGGTTTAATGGCTGTAGCTTATAAGAGCAGTGCGGGCAGAAATGACAGGACTACAACTCGGTTTTCTTTGTAATAATCTAAAGTCTTAATGAATAGGTGAGAATCGTGATTGTTTAATAGCAATAATAGTAGACGCTCAACGCTGCAACGAGTTCGTTTGACAAAATGCAAAATAATCCCATAAAAACAGTCCTCATTCTTCTACCGACCGATCCCGTTTGTCCATTGTTAACAAAATGCTCTTTATAATTCTTGCGGGGGAAACCGAAGAAAGGTGGTATACTATTCCCAGTAGCTGACACGGCAATTGCCATTGTGACCAATGTGCCTCGCTCAGCTGACGTTAGGGCACCAATCTGTTTTATACCTCTTCTAGCAATAATTCTTTGCGGTTTCTGAACGGTGGTAATACCTGTTTCATCTACGTTCCAGATATTACTTACTTCAAACTTGTATTTCTCCAAAACATGAGACACATTATCAAAGAACAGTTGACGTTATGAGAGTTAAAACTGGTTGCAAGAGCGAGACTTGTAGCCTGTGGCTTTCGGAGGCCAAGTTGTTGATGACGACGTAGATATCCTTTAAGCCATTCTTTACCCGCCATAGAATCTCTAGTCCACGTGTCAGGAAACTTATGTTTCAAAGCAACAGCGTACTGAAATGCCCATTTACGGATTTCTACTGGAGTCAACCCAAAAGTTCACAGCTTGCATCATGACATCAGCAGACGTTTGGCCTCGATTGGTCTTTCTTTTGCGGTTTCTAGGCATATTTGACAGGTATCTAAAACAAAAGAACTAAGTCTTCAGTATTTATAAACTTTATTAGGGCTAGTTGTCACAGTGACAACTAGCCTCCGACCGACTGAGACAACATGTACCTAATCCGCCATTAACAATAAAACAAAAACAATAGCCTCAAAAATTTGTAATGTAAACACAACAACATTTGTATGATAAAAAGGATCAAACTCCTTATTAGATTACACCAAAATCTTCGCCAACATGAATGCAAAGTAGTATTTAGAACATATAAACAATTAGTATAACATTTTACTCACTATTCAATATTTTTTTATTTTTGTGTATTCACTGTGATCCGAGCGGCCAGTAGCCTTGACACTTTCTGAGTTTGGTAGCACTGGGATGCGTTTGGATATTACAACTTACGCGTATCTAAAATAGTTGCCATTCCAAAAATATAGACGTTGTGACAACTAGTACTTGTGACAACAAGGACACCTTTCCCCTACTCGTAAGTCGAAGTACTTTTAAAATACGTAATACGAGTTCAACATATTCATATACTCATTTTACTAATTACGTTAAGTATTGCTTCGCACATCGCAGTTCGCGGATAAATATTTATTCAATACGACAAGTACTTGTATTTTAAAATAAGAATTTTATGTGCCGTTCTCTTTCTGTCTAATGATTCTCCGTTTTTATATTGGCGTTCCAATGAGTGTTATTACTTTGTAATGTAAATATTGTAAATAAATAGTGTACATAAACAATTAAGTGATAATTAGGTTAAATTTTAACTTCGTCATTATGTCCATAAGAGAGTCTAGTGTTATATGAAAGTATTTTACATACTTGGGTCATTATTTTGTTTGTCTCAATATATACAAAACTAAATTTTTATTCAAAACAGTTACATCTAATTTAAGGAAACATTTGAATAGAAAACATCCAACTGTAACAATAATTAATATCGAATAAGTTGTTGGTTCCGAACATCATATACATCATTTTAAAAACCATTTAGCTAAAATAAAGATGGTAAAAATGAAAAAAAAAATTTTTTTTAATAGCGTGACTCTCACAGTGGAATTACGCCACCCATACTCGTCAAATATTTTGTCACCGATATCTGTCACCAATATTTTAGAATACTCATACTCGTGCTCAGTATCTCAAAATACTCGTATCGCCCAAGTCTAGTGCACATGCAAAAATGTGTGCACGCATAACAACGTATGCTCTCGTTAGGCATGTACCTCCGTACACACGCACACACGTGAATGATGTTCGTCCATCGGGGATATTTTGCATTTTAATTATTTAAATGCTGCACGCTGCAGGCAATCATCGACGTTGTTATCTCACTCGGGTTAGATAACAGCATTGGTTATACCTGTCATAAGACAATCGTTAAAGTCATAGTAAGCAGTGTGTTCCATTGACACAGAACAAAAATGTAGCTCAAGCTGAATAATTAGAAATGTTATCCATATCTAAGCGTAACACGGAGCTCCCTCGATCTCACCAAACTTTGGATACTATTCGGTTGACCGATTACACATCTTACTGTATGAACAAGTATAGAAATAACACAATAGAGTTTTAGTACTTCCTTAAAAATGTATTTCCCTTAATTTTTCCCCAAGATTTTAATCGAAAATTTGCTAATTCCATTCGAGTTGTCAGTTTCACACATTGAATTGCTTTAAAGAATGTTACTGAAACATATAAAAAATGTATGCCTACAGGATTGCAGGAGAGAGTTGTTTTAAAATGATTTCCTAATTCCACTGTATTTTATTAGTAGTGAAATATGTAACAGCGTGACATGAAGTGAGTAAAATACATGAAATTCAATCAACTTTCTTTAAAAATTGTTGAAAGAATACTATTTCATTTAAACTCCATTTTCTTTGTAGTACTGATAACCGTTTTGATACAACCCTAAGTATGTTCGAAGCTTAGAATATAGAGTAATCCAGAAGGCGCATACGCACAAATCACGTCGCGGTCGCGGTGAAGCCAAAAATCGGTAGAGGGGGCACCGCGCTCCGCCTACTAGCGCCCTCCCCCAACGCGCACGGTGTTACCAACAGAATAAATTTACCCACGGACTTCAGGAAATCGACGTATATAAAGATATTTGCTTGAAGCAATAGGATTCAGATTTGCATCAATTTATATGGTCATGGCTTGGCTTATATGAAGTATTATTAAGGCCGCCATGTTAAATTTCTAAAATGTCTATTCTGAACACAACCAATGGCCAAAGAAAAAATAATTTTAATCAAAAAAATAATTTTAATCTAAATAAGATTAAAATTATTTAAAAATTTTGTTACATTTTACCATTTTATTCATCACTTAACACTTTTAATATAAAAAGAAAACAATTATCTTAGTGTCTTAAAGTAAAAAGAAATATGAAAAAGCATATAATAAAAGTTTGAAAATATTCGATCTCATACTAAAAAAATTCAAAATAGGACGAAACAATTATTTATATTAATTAGCATTCAATGTCGTGATAAAACTTCTTCATATTTTAAACAATATCAGTTTGCATTTTTCAAGAAATTAAAGAAGACGGCGGAAGTGAATGAACGTAACATGTGTTTCTTGTCGTAATCCTACATATAGTGATTATAATCAATCAATGTGTCAATCGTTACACTAAATTCTCCAACGACATTTTCCATATTCCAATTTTTTTACAAATCAAATTTTACATTTTTCAGCATCGAGCAATTAAGATGTTTTAATTTGGGGAAACAATTTTTTAAGAGGTGACAATACCAATAAAAATGGCGCGTTTGTGTTGATAACAATCCACTTCGGTATTTAAAAATTGCACAGTTAATTGAAAATGAAATTAAGTAATCGTTTTTACGTACGAAAAGTAATCCCCATTTGTTACTTTTTCAGTCAAGTGATATTTTTGCAGGTGGGAATAGCACAAGCCGGCATTTTAAGCTATATTGTCACGTAGAAAGCACCAGAACCTTTCAGAGCTGTGTCTTAAATTGCACTGACAGCCGTGTTTTGAAACTACGCATTTTATGCGTAGTTTTTCGGACGCGCGTGTTCTCGACTTCTGGAGTACTCTTTATTCTATGGTTCGGAGTATACATTATCAATGATAGTTTTATCTTTAGTCGACGTTGATGGACACCTACCTGCGTTAAAGTTAATAAAAGCTGTTTACTAAATTATTTTAATGTCATTTGTGTAAATAAATTGTTAAAACGTTTAATTAAATTTTAAACATAATATTAATGTTTCCAGTTAGTCTTAGCGTGTTTAGTTATTTCGCAAAAAATGTAAACAATGAGCTTAACCGAACTCACATATTTTTTATTGCTATCTGATATTGCATTACTATCGAATTACACGTACAATATCTAAATTTTGCAATTATTAAATTTATACTTAATTTCCATTTACTTTGTTTCACTGTTTTTCAGTAGTTCTGCTAAATATCTCGATGAAATTTTAATGTAGTAGCCGATACGTGTTTTGAGATGACCCATAAAACAGAGTATTTCATAGTACACCTACTCGCATAGCACAGGAAGCGAGTCAAGATGTATTCCATTATTAATGATTTTTTTCTGTTTATTGCTTAGTATTCATTGACAGTAGCGCGATTATATGCCGCTTACGTTACTGCTAAGATCGTGAAAACACAAATATGTTGATCGAAGTCACATCAGAAATAGTCATTCATTCGTTATTTGATTTAAGTTCTAGATCCAGACCAAATAATGGCAACTGCTCTTTTGTGAGTTCCGTGGAGTACATTTATGGCTTATTTATTTAGGTCCTCCATAATTTCACAGATATTTTCTGATTGGTCTTTCGTATTCTAGCATGTGGTTGTAATGACTGTTATTATCCTTTATAAAATTTTCCTGTTATAGCTTTGTATATTTCTATGTTTGCAGACATAATTTTAACTATGTAACCCGATCAAAGTGTGGCCATACTGTACACTTTATTCCTGGCGATTTTGTGTAATTTTTTTAGCGAGTTAATATCTGCAATACCAGTTGCAAAAAGCAATTCCGGATTTGGTGCGTGTGATTTCTTTGTCTTTGGTGATTTCTTTCTCTTTACTTCTCTGTCATTCAGAATAAAAATACCATTATCCTCATTCATTACACCATATCAATCAGCAATAATCGGGGAATAACATTTTATTTGTAAGTGCATGCAAATAATTGTTGAAGATATTCATTTCTATTCATCTTGAATACAAGATTGATATAACAATAGTAAGATAGCGATATTTAGTTGTTCTTGTCACACTTTGAGAAGACTAAATTAAATTTTGTCGGAAATGGGCTAAACCGCTTTGCCTTACAGTGATGCTATCCATTCGTTGCTACGTTTGTTCCATTCACCCATAATAAAATTTAGGGACTTTCTTACATTATCACGTAAAAATTTACGGTATTAATTTAAACACAATCTCCAACCACATTTTCCCTTTTATTTAGAAGAGTGTAATCTATTTATTTAATATGTTGTCATTGATTTGTATAAAATAATCGAAATTATATTCTTAAGAATTTTCCGTGTAAAGACGCAGAAAGCAGAAAACAGGAATAAAATATAGAAATTATCACATATAGGAAAATAATATATAATAATAATCTATAAATAATAAAACATTTAAAGTTTCCAAAACATCAACAAAGTTAAAACGTTTAATTGGACAGAATGGAAAATGAAAATGGTGCATTTTATGCTTTCTTTACATTTAATCACATTAAAAGAGGTTGACAAGAGAGAGATGATATTTAATATTAATTTTGGTTGGTGCATACTCATTGTGTTCGTATCGTAGTAAACTCGAATTCCTTATTTTATATTAAATGTGCTGCATTAAAATATGTTTAAATACTTCTAGAATAATATTATATATATATATATATATATATATATATATATATATATATCGTATCGATATACACATCGTCTCTCGCATAATTCGGTTTACGAGCAGGGAAATATTTCAATTAGTAGTACCTAATGCCAATTAGGCTTATCAATATAATCGAATGGTAGGGTTGAGGAACAATTATCGATAAATAATATCGCTAGGATGATTAATTATACTAAACAATTTGGCGTAGCATGCAGTAAAATCAACACTAGCGATAAAATCATTTGCCGTACAACTTTTAAGTTCGCCAAAACGCTTACTTCAAATAATAGTATCACAGATATCAATTAACATTAACCTCCTTGATTTCCGCGGATGGTAACTCAGGTGTCTTTTATTTCCTTCCAGTTTTATAAAATGTGGTTATAAATAACCTGAATGAATGATATATAATCTGTCATTCAATTAAAGGGCAATGTTTTTAAAAATTTCATCTGAATCGTACGAATGGCGTGTGTCTGGAATCATTAGAAAAAACAAACTTTTCCTCTATGTAATTCCATTAGCGTAGGTTACTATTAGGTAGAAGTTGTGGACATATTATTACATATTAACATGATTATATTTCCTAAAATTCAGTCACTAAAATGAATTGTGATGGAATTTTTCGTCTGTATACTTGTACAATGTAAATAATTTATTTTGTTGAGAGTTAATTTATCAAGTAAAATGGTATTTCGTAAATTAACATTAACGTAGCATTGAAATAAACATGATATATTATAGATAGGTAAATAATTGCATACATTTGTAAAGACATTTTTATTACTAATTTTATTCTATACCTTAATTTAATGCACATTTAACGACTTTAGTCATGTCCAATAATGTGGACCTGAACGGCTATTTTTTTCCGACTCACTTTATATGTGAAATCACTGCCGACTACACAATCAAAGAGTCCAACTTTGATGAGTAGTGATAACAATGAAACACTGTGTGAAATGACAGTTTTAGGATTATGTCAACTGACTTTTGACAATTCACTACACTTTTTCCCATAGTTTGTTGCTGAATTTTCACTAAAATTCGAAAGCAACCTTTTTCTTTGTGTAGTTATATTATATACCATATTTTTCCAAACATGTGACTTTCAAAGAAATCAACGTTATGCTTATGGTTATGAGACACGGGGGGCGACAGAAGATCTCTTGTGGAGACTTCAAGTCTTCTTCGGTCCGTTCGTTCTTCTCGAATATTTAAATTGGTGAGGACATATGTTAGTTTGGACATATGTTCGTATGTGTCAGGTTGATTTGGAACTCTCAAGGGAAAACAACTTTACCGCCTGAAGCAGACCTTGTAATCGGCATCGGCTCAATGTCAATTTGTTTTGTTTAAAGATTCTACCCTCAGAGATTATTCTACCTTAGACGGCGATTCACAAACATGGAAGTAATTATTTTTAAAATTCGATGCTAAATTATATATATACATATATATATATATATACATATATATATATATATATATATATATATATATATATATATATATATATATATATATATGTGTGTGTGTATTGCACACAGGAAATACATGTACAGGTTTAGCGTTTGTGGTTTTATTTTCTACCCTTAGACATGTATTTCCGATTCCGATTACTTCCATTTTGCGATTCACAAACATGGAAGTAATTATTTTTAAAATGCGATGCTAAATGGATCACATTACCATCTATTCCTTAATTTTTAAAACCAGAGTACTCTCCGCCACCTCTCCCAATGCGAGTAACATTGGAGATAAAAGCCCACAATCGTCACGCTGGGGAGGCATCGCGGTGCACCTCTTCTCTCACTAGTAGCGCTGCTGCACAACACAGTACTCCAGCGTTGCAAAGCTACAAGCCCTCAAAAACTGCTACCAAACCAACCATGATGGCAATTTTGTAGCACATATGACGTAAGTTGAACTATTTTCAATTTTAAGTAGAGTTCTGCCTTTTTTAATCACTCAAGTTTTGTTTCGACGTGATATTGTGGATGTATATTGTCAGTAATGCAAATACAACACGTTTTATGAAACAAGGCACAAGTTCATGTCTTTTAAACTGCTGAGTTATTTGCTTAATGAAGAGTGATAAATATTGACCAGTTCCTGAACAACATATGATTTATAGGGTTTCCTACCTCAAAAGGAAAAACGGAACCCTTTTCAGACCGTCCCGTGTCTGCCATCCGTCTGTTATAGGCGTTTCTCTCAAAAACCGTTTGAATTTGAAGCTCAAAATTGGATACAGTATTATAACATATTATCATGAATATACCGCAATTAATAAAATAAAAAAATATTAGTTTGAAAATTTAAGGCGCGTTAAATTAAATACACGAAAACATTTTTTATGTCATGGATAGTGTGGAGTATGTTTACATTCCCACTTTATTTCCAAATTCACTCAATCACAAATTATGAAATAGCTACATTGATTTTTAGAAGCCCACGCAAAAGTGGCGGGAAAACCATAGTAACGATTCTAGATGTCACAATTTTTAAAACATCCGCCATGTTTTTGCGTCTGTGAAACACATAGTAGGCAATATATTTACGTTTTTCCATATTCACAACCCATTTCCTCAGAAACCATACAAAGTGGAAATTTAAAATAGTTAATAAAGCAATATAACCTACATATATAAGAAAAAGATAATAAAAATTAAATGGGAGGGAGGGCAGGGGTTGAAAAACATTTTAAAATTGTTTTTTATGTTGAGTGATATCATATAAAAGAGCTTATTTTGAGGTCTATAATCTTTTTTCATAATTTTAAAATGCGTATATGAAGGAAAATCCAAAAATATGTACAAATAGGGCATCGCCCTCCTTATTACCAAAAATGCTAAGCAAAAAACTTTGATTGAAATTTACTTACTGCAATATGCACCATGTCTTTACACCTGTGAAAGTTGTAGTAGGCAATATATTTACGTTGTGAAAATAAACATTTGTAAAGAGTTTTATAAAAACGCTATGTATCCTTAAAGTGCCTAAGTACGGGGGGTCCCGTAGTGCGATGTGTTTTCGATAATTGCAATTTGTATTAGTTACATAAGATGATTGAAGTTTAATATCCATATATCAAAAAGAAACATTTCGTCTAAATATATCGATATGTGGAATAACAAATATCGACATATAAATATTATGACATTCTCTCAACGTTTTTAGTGAGCCCACGGGTTCGATCAAGATATCGAACAGGCTTGCGGTGATGACTGCAGAACGGCGGGCTGACGAGTCGTCATAATATTCATATTACTAATTAAATTAAATTACTTAAGTGGAATATGAAATAATGAATGAATTACCTGTAATGGGCTATAAACGATGTTTTTATCTGCTATCTCACCGCCTACAAGTTCACGGTTAGCTTCATCTACGGAGCAGAACAAAATGGGAAGAAAACAAAATATTTTTGAAAATTCAATGTGGGTTTTACTCAGTTTGCAATCGATTCTTGGTATAAACAGAACGTTTAAAAGATATGGTGAAAACTCAACTCAAACTAAATTCAGAAAAATGTATAACTCGGTTCTTATTTTTCTTTTAATTTTTTTATATTTCTCGAACGGATATAAATTTGTGTTTTTAATGAATATTGGTGTAATGGACTGGATTACATATTTCTTGAGTTTCATAATTACATTATTCCTTCTGTCTTTTGATACCATATGGTTTAAGAATGTATTCGCAGAGTGGTTACTTAGTTTCAATGAGGTTTCATCTTGCTACAGCGAATATTTCAGAAGACGGTGCATCGATAAAATGAAATTAATGACATGGGTTGGCATCTTTCATTTCATCTTTGCTATGACAGTTTCATATATACTTAACTACACATTCTCATTAGGCAATGATGATTATTTCAAGGTTTTAGTTACAAGCTATGTCGCATTAGCAAATACCCTTGAAATGGTGTTGATGTCTGTGCTCACGTACACTCTCACCCAGATGCTAAAACAAATTAATATTTACTTAAAACGTACCCAAGAACAATTATTGTTCAATGATAACGTTTCACAGACTATAACTATACCATGTATCAATTCATTTGCAAAAAATACGTATTTTGACCTCACGTGCGATCCAAATTGCATATCTGTCCTACCAAATAAAATCATAATTCTAATAAAGTTGTGCAACAAATTAAACAAAATGTTTAACATTCAGGTAAATGGAAAAGCATTTTGTTATTTTGAAAATTAATCATATATTGCTGTTAACCTCGTTTTGTTTTAAATAATCTGTTGAAATATTTCAGGTTATGTACCACATGATGACAACTTTCTTTTTTACTGTATACGGCATTCATACCGTTGTAAATTCAAAAGGTGTAAGTACAATATTATATTCAAATATTATGAAACACCAGTGGAGCCATCTATTGGCTGAATAATTTTGAAGATATAATTATTGCATGCTATGTTTTCCAATAATTTTATACGTCTCTTTGTCTGCTCGTTTTTCATGTGTAAACTAAATATACCAATTTAAGCCATGGTTTGAACCTAATTAAGCTAAATACAAAAAATCGTACAAATGATGCATGTAAGCCAGTCATTGACTTTTACCTCCGAAACTATCCGACGAAAAAATGTAAAATTTGACATTTATGGACCTTTTTAACCCACATATTTCACTAGAGTAAGATCTCAATAAATGTTCCCTGCAAACTTTACTTGAGGCTTGTTTGTTGAAATAAAATTATTACTTTTTGCTTCTAATTTTTGGATGTGGAAAAATTAACGGGTCAAATAAAATAATTTTAGAGGGCATTTTTTCCTAACACTATACAAAGTAGCGCCAGGAATATTTTGAAAACATAAAAAACTCTCCAACTTTAAAACTTCTAAAGTTAAAATCATTAAATAAATTACAGTAAAGTTGGCACAAAGTGCACTGGAAAACTATAGCTTCTATTCAAGATAGTTTTTGGGAAATTTCCGATAATTTTGCATATATATCAAGCAATATGATGCAAGCAATTGATGAGGTGAAAATAGTATTATCATATATAAATAATTTAGTAGAAATACTGTGCGTACTGAAATATTTATATTTTCATATATCCTTCAACATGTGCAAAAACTACGCAATACGAACTCCACTCGCATTTATCAGCTTTATTTTTGCATTCACATTTTCATAATCACCATCGTTTACTTTTTATAATCAGCACGATATTATTTCAAAAAACCCTGAAAATAAACTTTAGAACACAAACGAGCGCCTGAATAAATTATGTCAACAGAATAACAGTAGGATTGCGATATAAAAAATTATGTAAAAGTTATTGCTTCAAATTAGTTTAACGATTCTAAATAAGCATGAGCAATAAAACCGACATATACTATATATTAAATATAAAAAAAAATTATAGTAGTTTGGAGCATGCGACCACAAAAATCATCAGATATGAATTTCTCACACGTGTAAAAGGATCATATTTATAATTGTTTTTAGTGCAAATGCTTAAATGATATTTCGCAGCAAGGGTGATAATTGAAAGCAATTTAGGAAACAACGAATGATTTGATAGAAGGGAACTAGGCTATCGACAATCTTCCGAATCGACGTGCTCGAAAATAACACTAGCCAAATGCTTAATGTCTGTAAGATGCTTTTAAAAAAAATGTATATTTTGGTTGTACAACTTTTCGCAAAACGCCAGAGGCGCTCATCGTGAAAAGCACAAAAGCTTTGGTAAAACATTTATAGTGATCAGTGTCGAATGCAGAAAGTATGTTTTGATGTTGCCCGTTGCGAATGGATAATTTTTGTAACAGAATTAATGACTCATTTTCCAATTGACATCTTATACTCGCTTTTCATTGCAGATAATTTATCAAGCCTGGCTCGTTAATTGCATTTCATGGATTGCGTTTCACGTTATTATCCTCGGAGCAATCTGCACGTTTTGTGAAAATTTAGTTTCCGAGTTTTGTGAATTAGAAATAAATATTATAATGCTGAAACTAATGCCGAAGTTATGTAAGTAGAAAATTTTCCTACAAAATAAATATATAAAATAATATTCATAGTCCAAACTACAGTTAAAAGTTCGACATCTATCAATATTTGTTCCCACGTTTTATAACATTTTTTGGAGATAAATTATAACAAAAGTAAGAAGTGAAGTTCATCTATGATAATCAGATATGAACTCGGTTATTTGTATAGTAAACATTTTTTACTTTCTCTTTACAAATTGGTTGATAACATAAAGAAAGAATATGGTCTAAATAAGTTAAACGTCAGAAATATGGGAAGTAGACAAGGTAAGAATCGTTAATATAAACCGTAGATATTTTCCTTTTCTTGAGTTAAATGGAATTTACTCCCGTAAAGTTGCCACCTAATTCAAGTTATACCGTTAATTATATTACTGTAATGTCAAGCGGGACTAAAGAAGTCATAATAACCGTATTATGTAAATATTACACTCATGTATTGGTTGAATGAATTATTAAAGGTAAAGTCTCGGTAAAAACATTGGTAAAAATTGAGTTTGACCTCTCGGATTTCGTATTCACATAATAATTATTATTTGGTATTTGGGACATGTGAGACACGAGTCATGAAACTACTTGAATGAACATACAAAGTATTCAATACAATTAGTCATTTCTAATAACAGTCTAGTGACGTACAAATTCAACATTTCACAAGCTGTATATCACAGCGCATGCAGAAAATGCAAATTAATTTTTATTTTTTTTCAGTACGTTCGATCTATTCATACATAAATTAATACTAAACAGATCGCAAAGAGGTTGCCTCGTTTCTTAATGATTTGCTTAATTACCACTTTTCCTTTATCAATATTATTTTTAAGTTATTCTTGGCTGTTTTTGTATTTATAGATACATAAATTATAGCCTGAAATCAATAACAATTTTTCTTTTGTATAGTTTCACTTATTGTTTTCAATCTTGTTGGCTCTTTACCCGTTTGAAGTGAAAATTATTTTTAGTGCTTAACATATAAACGGATTCCGATGGGGTTACAAAAATGTGTGATGGAAAGATGACAATTAAATAGAAATAGTACTGAAGAGTAGCTTTGAAAGTTAACAATGCCTCTAACGACCCATCAAATTAAAAGCTTTCCAAATTTTATATGTTACACTTGAATAGGAATCGAGCTAATATTTGTTATGTAAATTTAAACAAATTTATATAAAATTGGTTGTAATAGTATTATAAAGTTATGAACATAAATAATGTTACTTTCGGAACAAAGTGCTGTTTTCGTCAATATGTCGTCAAAGTAATTAAGGTTGTATATAATGTGCGATATATTCATGTTTAATGTACATAAAGGTGCGTCGGAATGGATGCTGTAACAAGCGCAAGTTCGAATTAAGAAGTGAGCAGCAAAATGGACTGGTTAACTGGTGAGCCGCAGGACCTACGGCGCACACGCAGGGATTGCTGCCTCTCTCGTCAAGGCTACTCATCTGCTCTCCTTCACAGTGCAGCGGCGCGAACGAGTGTTTTCCATTTTATTTGAAAAGTGAGCTTTCATGAGAAAGCGATAATTTCTTTTTTATTTTAAAATTTTCCAAATGAATTGAATTTCTGTCACTACCGTTTGCCCAAGTTAATCTGCACATGTGATACATATTTTGTTACTACCGTTTGCCCAAGTTAATCTGCACATATGATGCATATTTTGTTACTACCGTTTGCCCAAGTTAATCTGCACATATGATGCATATTTTTGTCAAGGTAGTGTAACTTTTGTAATCGTCTGTTTACTCTTGGCTTGGTTTGATTTTTTTGTCAATGTAAACTAATTTTCCTATTATCGTATAATTTTTGCTGGCTTTTTAAATTATTTTTTATAGGTGAGTAACTAATATTGATACGGTTTTTAAATCCAATT
The DNA here is from genome assembly GCA_039881145.1 of Druceiella hillmani. Classification (NCBI taxonomy): domain Eukaryota; kingdom Metazoa; phylum Arthropoda; class Insecta; order Lepidoptera; family Hepialidae; genus Druceiella; species Druceiella hillmani. The sequence continues at coordinate 6,185,613 of JAYKKI010000103.1, forward strand.
CTTATATTTTAAACGTTTTAATATTTTAATACATATTTGATGCCATTAATACACAATTTTCAGTGCGCCCCAATAATAAATGCTAGGATGCTAGTCAAAATTTACACATATAAAATATTTTATATTTTTCCAATTATAAGCGAATGTATTAAGTTAGTATTACCTTTAGTTGCTCCCAAATTAGAAAGACATTTTAAAGGTTTTGTACCCGATCTGCGATAAATTTGACATTTAGATTTTTTATTAAATATGAGTAATAAAGACAGTAGTAAATAACGTATCTATTATCATAATGGGATTCTGCGCATCAAGCTGATCAGAAAATATTGATGTACTATATCCTCCTGAGACCCAGAGTACGTTTTTTTCTCCTGATTTTAATTATGTTTGAAAATGACGTAGGTTAAGACCTAGAGATTTGGTAAAAAATATTTTGAAAATTCCCATTCTACCCAGAGTGGGGGGGGGGAGAAAGGGAATTAAATATAATACTCCAGGTATGAATGAAACCCTAAACTTTTTATATATTGTTATATTTAAGAAGTATGAAAACTACAAAATCAGTTTTGATTGACATTCTAACACGGAAAACTGTTACAAACTGAACATCCAACTGAGTATGCGTAATGTGACCCTCCCAAGCGGCACTTTGAGCGATGGTTTAGTGCATCTTTTGCGCATATTAGTAAGTACTGGCTTTATTTTTATCATTTCTTGACATGTGGTAATGTTGTTAGGGTTCTACGAGTCCATGTTTTCTTGTAAAAGTTGGATGATCTTCTTTTGCGACAGATTCAGGTCTTCGATTTGGGCTATGACTATAACAAGGACTGCTGCGAAGAAAACGACCTAAACTGGGACTTGCACACTGTATGTTTGGCACATTATGGCCATCAAGTGCTTGGCTAAATCTAGCTTAAAATCCCGATATTGCATTATATTCTTTCGTGGAAGCTCATAGTTCTTTATGATATTCGATCCATCTATATGATATTCAATTTAGACTGCAGCAACAGTAAAATCAAAAAAATTAAAAACAGCTCTCACAGTCTATTTGCCTGGCCATACCTCGCACTACGTATTTGCCAATTATTCGGTTTAAGACGTCAATGCCACCCATGAAAGTATTATATTTTTTACTGCCATTGCTTGGGTAGCGTTGGTCTTTCTTGCTCAAATGACGGCAAGTTCCAGCAGGCTGAATTGCATCTTCCGTGAAAGCTAAATGTATTAGATTGCTATCTAGCCACTTGGTAACGACCACTCTTTTGTCTCCTCTAACAATTCAATCTTAGTAACGTTCTCTCTGTTTTCAGTAAAGTCATTTTTTCCTGTCTCTTTTGTATTTTGATAGACGGTTTTTCATAAACGTTCCCCTTCCATTAAATTTTTGTATTCGAAAGTGTCTAAAGCAACACGATTGATGTAAAACATCGGTCAAAATAGACCGATGTGCCCTATCAGATATCGCACCCTTTAATATCGATGTTATCAGGCATTGGGTATTAAGCAGAGCCAATTGAAAGGCTTTCCCTTGATAAAAGTACAATTCAAGAATTGTCATCCAGAAAATGTTGATGCCTTCAGGATTCGATTTTCCCTTTACTACCCTGCTTCTGCTTAGATTTTCTATTAAATGGGAATACTTACTCATCTATTGTCTCACATTTCTGAAACTATCGGACGAATTTTCCAGAACCTATTTACTTTCTTCATAATTGGACACACCATTTGATTGTCGATGACTTTTATATTTGATCTGAGATAAATATATTTGTTGTATGTCATAGTTTCAGAAACTAATTTGATTCTATTATCTGCCGTCCAGAACATTCTGATCCTGTATTGTCTAGGGTATTATCCGTCCACATAATTTAAGGTATCAATAAAATTACCAGAATGGGTCCCGATCAAGTCCCGGTTTCAAACTCGGCCAAGTCTGGGTTGAATAAATGAGAAAGGGGGCTCATTCTCAGACTCATCCCACTATTCTTCAGCTTCTCTAGAAACATCATCTTCCACAATTTCTTCAAGTCTCAACCCTAGGTTCTCCTCTTCAAGAGCATCATCAATATCTTTACATTCAGACTCATCAAGACTCACAAGGAACTCTTAAATTTAATTACCTCTCAAACACGATTTGTACAATATGAATGCCCAAAGTTTCATCTCTGATATCACCAGAAAATCCTAAAAAGACGTTGCAAAATAATGGAAGCCCATGCATTTTTTACCTTAAATCATAGATTACTATCTAACCAACTAAAACCAACACAAGTGAAACGAATAAAACGCATAGAAAAATATTAACTTCTCCTCATATTCGGCATGGTAGTTGCAGTAAAAACTTTCTACTTTAAACTAAAAAATCACTCGTAATTCAAGTCGTATTGAGCCGTAACCACCTTTTGCTATATGCATGAACTAATGCTTAACCAATCATAACTCTACTTGAAATAAAACATCATAGCTAGCGCTAAAAAGATATTTCTTATACATATCATCAGTGATGCCGGGGGATCCATCTCAGGGGATATAATAATTGTCAACCATTTCTGATAATTTACTGTGAAAGTTGCGATTTGAATAAAAAAAATATATTATTTTGCAAAAAACACGTTTCAAATACTCAGTTTTATGCACCGAATTACCTATATGAGTAACATTTACGTTCTTTGTTACACTCTGTGTAAGCTGCTTGCATCAATTAAGATAATTAAAGTTTTCACGTTCGCAAGAAACAAATCAAAATATAATTAATTCTAATCGACAACGTTTTACTAATTTGAACAGTGCAGTGATTTACTTGTTTCTTTTTTTCAGTCAATAAGAGATCCTAGTAATTGTGTTTTCTTGTGGCGCTGTCGTTTGTGTTTTCAAATTTTCGTTAATAATTAAAAAGTAAAAATAAGGAAATAATACAAATTTTAGTGTCTCATCTACATATCAAGATTTAAACGATTGGTTTTCATTCAATTTCTTTTTGTATTTCTTAAGTCGAATTTTTACACATATTTTCCTAATACAATCCATATCCAGCATCCCTAAGCGTCCCATCCGCGCTTACGCACAACCGTTGTACGTAAGCGCGGACGGGCATCTAAGTATCTCATCCACCAGAGATACGGTTTATTTTTGTTAATTAAAAACTTAACACTGCAAAACTTAACTAAATTAAAACTGCATACTGCAAGCTGTCTTAAATTTCGTTTGGGCTAGATAACAACATGGACGATATCAGTCATAGTATTTTAACGATAATCTGGTGTAGTAAACAACGTTCACCAGTAACAAACACCGAAAACGTGACCCACACAGATTAATAAGGGATGTCATCCACATCTAAGCGTAACACGATGCTCTGTCATTGCTACCTTTCTTTGGATGCCTTGGTTTCGTTTTGAAAATATGCCGTAAGAAATAATACAGCTGTATAGATTATTTCTATTAATATACAATATTATAATCCGTTATATCATATCTAAATTGTGAAATAATTGATTTCATTCTTCATTTCACTTGTATTGTTTCACTTTACATTCTTCATTGTTTTTTATTGCTTTCATTCTTCAATACATTGTTTGTGAATTATGTAGTTTCTATAAAATATGTCGATAAACTGTTTAATATTTACCACGTTACCGATATATGTTTTCAGATGTCGCGTGAAGCAGAGTCTGCACCTTATGTATTATACTGTAACAAAGAATTTAGAAAATCTCAGTGCGCTCCTTTGAAAGATTCAAGCCTCTGATAAGATCATTGACCTTATTTTGTAAAAATATTTTTAAGATTCGATGTTTCTCCTCCGGCTGTTGAAGTCATAATTGAGAAACGCGAGACTCTTCAGTTTCTTCCTCCTGAAATTGTGACAGCTGATGAAAAACGGACATTGAAACGTTTTCCGAATATGGAATTGGTTTTCTTGCTGAAGAATTACTAGGATATTTTCATTTGCGACTCGTGATGATTTTTTTGTTTTTGCCAAATCATAGCTGCTCCAAATTTCAAAGATTTATATGTACCTTTTTCCCACTGTCGCATATGTTCAGTGCGATTAGTACATACACTATGAGATATACGTGCTTCATCGTAATTGCGAATTTCATCATTGAAATAAGCGAAATACAAGCGAATCTCATTATCTCTTATAAATTTTTGCTGAACTTTCGAAATATATTCACCATAAACATAACAAAATTATCAGAATCGTTAACACAACTTCTTAACTTATTAGCCATTATGAAATAAGATTTATTTTATTGTAAGTCTTGCTGTTTTCTCATAAGACGGCAAAAAATGTAAAATGAGGGTAGGCAGTAAATTAGAGCGGACAGCATAAAACAACTATTATCGATGTATAGTATACTACCTTCCTTATGAGCTATAGATAAAAGCAGACCAAACAAATTGTGAACTTGTGTTTGACTCGGATTTGACCGCCTTTTTAAACTTCCCTCTCAGTGGTACAGAACACTACTTGCTCGAGTTCGACGTTCACTTGACCACTTCTTAAACTTTGTATTCAATAATATGGAACACCACTTGTACGAGTTCCATTTTGTCTTGAACGTTTTTTAAATTCCGCATTTAGTAGTATGGAACACTGTTTGTGCGAGTACGAATCACTCTTAATCGCTTTTTAACAAAATGCGAGATACGAAATAAAACTTTTGCCAGATTGGCTTACATTTAATCGTTTTTTAAGCTTTTCTCGCTCGACGCTTCGACTCGCACTTGACTGCTTTTTAAACTTCGCCTTCGTAAGCGGAATACTACTAATTTAATATTTTTTAAACTCCGCATTCAGTGATCCGGAATGTTACTTTTGTGCGTTAAATTTGCACTTGACCGCTTTTTTAAAGTTTGCTTTCGGTGATACTGAACACATATTAGACGAGTTCGACTCACGTGTGGCCGCTTTTTGTAAATTGCACATTCCTTTCTATGAAACATTAATAGCACGAGTTGGACTCACAAATCATTGATTTCTAAACGGAATACTTCTTGCGCGAGTTTAATTCGTGCTAGACCATTTTTTTAAATTACGCTTTCACTGGCACGGAACCTTATTTGCATAAATTTGATTGGAATTGACCGCGTTTTGGCGTGGCTTATGGCGTGGCACATAGCGTGACATATGACGTGGTATGTGGCGTGGCATATGGCGTGGCACATGGCGTGGCACAATGCGTGGTATATGGCGGGCACATGGCATGGCATATGTTGTGACGTATGGCATAACGTATGGGGACGTTTAAAATAGCGATCATGTGCGAGTAGAAATAGTCAATAAGCATTCCGCTCCACTGTATGCGAAATTTAAAAACGCTGAAGTCAGGGTTGAACTCGTGCAGTAAGTGTACAGTACAAGTGGATGCGAAACTAAAGAATCAGTTAGGCGTGTCTCGAACTCGCGTAAGTATTTCCGTTGCAAGCTTCGACTCGTACTTGGCCACTTTTTAAATTGTACAGTAGAGAGTAGGGCGACTTCGACTTGTACTGACCACTTTTTTAAACTTCAGGCTTAGTGCGGAACACTACTAGCGCAAGTTTGATACCCACTTCACCGTTTCCTAAAAATTTAGCATTCACTTGTACGAGATACCGCCCGCTCAAGTTTACTCGTACTTGGTTGTTTTTTTCAATTCCGCATGCGTTGTTATGTAATTCGATTCGGAAGTTACATTCTTACTTGACCGCAATATTTAAACTTCGTGTTCGTTAGAAGGGAACACTACTTGTGCGAGTTCAAGTTGCATTTGACCGCTCTTTTAAACGATTAATGAAAAGAAGAAAATGCTCTGCGGGACACCACCCTACGCCACGCCATGCGACATGCCACATCTTACATCATGCCATATGCCACGACGTGTGTCACACCATGGGCTACGCCTTATGCTACACCATGTGTCAGGCCATATGCCACGCCATATGCTAGAACATATGGGTAGTCTATGGTATATGTATACATATTATATTCTTTTCCCGCGAAGTTTAAAAAGTTGTTCACTGCAAATCGAATTCACGTGGTTAATATTGCATACCACTGAATGCAAAGTTTAAAAACGCGGTCAGGTGCGAATCGAACAGCATTCTGTATGCATAGTTTAGAAAAGCGGTCTTGTGCGAGTCGAACTAACACCATAAATGATCCGTATAATTGAATGCTATTTTTAAAAAACGGTTAAGTGAAAGTCGAACTCGTGCAAGTATAGTAACTTTCACAGCAGTTCATACTCAGCTAATCATTGATGACATTTCAAATTTAAATATGAATGAAAACAAAATTATACCGAATTTTATAGAAATTAGGGCTAAGGAAAAATAGGTGATTTTTTATTTCTCCAAACCTTCTTTTCACGTAAGTACTCTGAGGAAAACTTTAACGCAGATGTTGATATTGCTTCATTTCTAATTGGTGTGGTGTTTGCTCATTGACTGTTTACACTGTCTGCTGACTAAACTTTAGAGGCACCAGGGATTTATCGGAATTATCAAGACTGCTTTACTAAAACTTTAATAAAATTTCAAATGGAAATAATCACCTAATTATAACTTGGTGCAATCAAAATCTTCAAAAACACATCTAAGAAGCTATTAAGTTTGAGTAGAGCTCGCATTACGAAAGTTCCGTTACGTGTAAACATTCAAATGCGCATAATATTTCTATTAACCCGACAGCTTTGAAATTTGATCATAATAATGGGGATATTTGAAATTTGGATTGTTTTATTAAAAGTTATCGGATCCAACTTGTTGATATTTTCAATAATATATCTAGAGCAACATACACAAAATTCTGAAAAAAAAATTTTGGAATCCTCGTAAATTGCTTTTCCAAAAGCTCTATTTCTATACTCTAAAATAAAAAAAAACCTCTCAAGAATTTCTGTGAATTAATTAATACAGATATATGCAATATATTTAAGCAGCATGGTCAATTTCAAATTTCAACTTTAAACGGTTTCTGAAAAAATGCGTCAGAAATCTTAGCAATATATCTGGAGCTATTTTACACAAAATTCTATAATAATGTTACAACCCTAATAAGTCGCTTTTTCAACAAGTGTCCCGCGCGATACAAGAAATAATAGCTTTTGTAATTATTTATTTTATTTGCACCCTCTCTTATTTCCACATGAATATGTTGTGCCCTTAATGATACAGTGACTTGCATAATCACGTAATGTTTTTACTGCTACACTGCTATATACAGACACATGGCAGCGCGTCTAGATATAATCGTCTCGTTGTAAATTATTGCTCGCTTGTTGCTAAATATTTAACATAGCAATTTTCATACACGAATCATTTATTTCTTCGGTCATATGTGGGAACTTGTAATATAATAGATATAATGATAAGCAAGCAATAAATCTTCTTTTTAAACCAGGTTATATTATTGAGTAGGAAAATTTGAAGGAATTTAATAGAACTTGTCATACTTAGATCTCAGCACTTTTACCTGCGAAATCAACAAAGCAACTTGCATTCTGTTGCGAACTTGGTCCCTTTATCACATTCATGTTTTTGGTGGGATTCCCTTTACGTCACCTTGCAAAGTTTCTAAATGAATAAACAATGTTTCTATCATTCTTCTATTCATGGAGATGTCAGTAAAACCGTTTTTCATAGACAAATATAAAAAACGGAACCGTTGTACTTTTGTTGTATCCGTTTGTCCATCCCTGTACGTCACTTTACCATCACTTATTCGTATTAGAAAACACCCCTTATAGAACTTACTACAATCGGTACTATTCCATTGGCAAACATACTAAAGCAATAGAATCTTGCACACTTGTTAATAAATACATTTATATAGAGGTTTCATATCCTGCACGAAGACAATATGTTTGATAAGACCGCAAAGAGCGACACAGGAACATCACAACACTAGCTGCCGACCTCGGTTTTGGTCGGCAAATAGGAGCCACGGCTGCATTCGGTTATAATCGCCTTTTTTATGTAATGATTATTTACCGTTAAGTTGGTAATGATATTCTCAATGGATCGGTTATTTATTAGGAGTTTTAGTCGAGTCCAGAGCTGTACGTCAATCTTACAACTCGAAAAAAACAATACACAATAATTAGCCATTTGCAGCTTGGGGGCTGTTTTGGAAATTTCATATTGTCTACAATACATTCACACTTATTTTGATTCATGTACTATCGGATCAAAGGTTTAACTCTAAAATGCATTCGGCTTATTTTGACTCCCTCCAATGCGCTCACGTTATAAAAACACATAAACCCTATGCTTATTATAAGCTACGCGATGATGAAAATTTCATATCAATCGTATGAGCCATTGTTTCCTTCGGCATGTCGCATTATTGCAGACCTTTCAATTTTAAATCGATTTTAATGATTATTTGAGAAGATACAAAATGAAATATGCTAAGGTGCATGCTAATCAAAACGTTTTTTACACTTCCGGATAAATATACACGTAGCGCCGATAAAGCTGATACACCAATTTACGATATATTTGATGTTATTTTTTGATGATTTCGTACATTTATTTGTAATTTGTTATACACTGAGTGTTTCAAAATTCAGAGAAAATAATTTATTCAGTAAATAATTTTTTTCAATCTATTCAAAATTACCCTTGTATAAATTTTTAAAAAATATATACATATTTTTTAATTGGCTTAGTCATAAAAAATATATTCTGTTACATAATTGTGTTTTTTCTCAGCTTCATTTTGAATCATTCGAAAAGAAATTCGTTACTGATTTCCACACTTCAATTAGTTAAACGTACTTTACATATTTTATAATATCTTACTGTATTAGAGATCTCATCTCCTAAAATTTGTAAGAAATACCTTTGTACATTAACAATACTCTGCTACAAATTTTAGCAATAATTACAAACTTTCTTTAATTCTGTATTGGCAGTGCTTTAAAAAATAAACGTTTATGATGAAAATAATTGATAATCGAAAATAGATAAATATTTATTACGCGGTCCTCCGCCTTCCGCTTCAGACCAATTCCCATTAACTTCTTTAGGTCGTTCGGTCATGTGAGTGGTGGCGTTCCACTTTGAACTTCAGGGTTCGCGGTCTCCACTCGAAGTCTATATATGTTAATCAATATCTCCAGTTAATTTTACAAGGGGTTTCCAAACTTGGTCAATTTAAATGTTAGTAAAATCCACTAGAGTCGACGGTTATTAACAATAAAATGTATGTGCATGTATGTGTTTAAACAGTACTCGGAGTGTTAATATTGATAACATAATCTTATATTATTAGAAAATATATAATAATGTATTTTCTTCATTCAAAAATTTGTTCTTCATTCAAATCGCGTTTTCATATAAGAAAAGCGCACAACTGCACATTGTCTTACAACGGGTTTACATTTGTTTTTGAATCGTCCCTGAAAAATAGTGAAAAATATCTTCATATATATATATATATATATATATATATACATATACATATATATATATATATATATATATATATATATACAGTACATGCAGTTTATTGTAATAGAATTTTTATGAAAATATTCTTCATTATAATTAACTTTCAGATACATGCTGTTATTATGGTATTTTTGTATTGTATTTAAAAATGTATAAACGTATTTAATTTGTATTATTCCATCTTAGGTTTTGAAATAAACTTTATTATAGTTCTATTATTTTCTGTCTTTTGACTGAAACCCCGATTTCTAACCCCTGATGAAAACGAGGGGCATAACAACTTCGAGGCCTTTGTCTGTCTGCTTGTGACACCGCGGCTCCAAAATGGAAGACTCGAGTCAGTTCAACATTAAAGAAATATGATGTTTGGATACAATCGCCTAATTCTATGTCTATTTGAAACATATAAATCGTTATCAATAGTATCTATGTGGCAAAGTAATGCCTGGATCCATAATTTTTCAACTTGAATACATTGTCGGCATACTGTTTCTACTTTACAGAATAGAAACAAAATAAACTATTCTGATATTAGTGACAAATTGACTCCATCGTTCTACTGAATTGAACTGGATGAAATCGATGGAATACCCGTAAATAATTTTCAATTATTTTGACATTGTCATTCCATATAAAAGGATAAAAATGCATAAAATTATATAATTGTGTTCTACAAGCTATGCAAAAAATATTTGTGTACAGCTTGTAGAACACAATAATTATTTTCGTATATTTTTCATTGTTACGGTTTTCGTTTTTTTTATATGCCTAAGACTAGAGGTCAAAGATTATGAGACAAAATTAAACCATGCCTACGTAAAATTATTTTGCGATTGAATTAAATTAAACTAAATAAAACGAATTAAATTAAACCAATTTTATGATAATCTCTTAATTTATTTTAAGTATCAAAGAATGAACAAAGAATGTGGAATATAAATGAATTGTATTTAAATGTTTCATATCTAACTAGACTCGTGCAATGCGGACAATTGAACGGTGACAATGACATAGGCGATAATAAGATTTATAAAATTCGGAATTAATTTAATCCCAAAGTTGAACAATTGGCAAACTGTGAATGCGCCCTTGTCACTTCGACGTATAATTTCTCTGATTAACGTTGCCTTGAGTTTAAAATTGGCATCTGTAAAATAAATAATATGAAACCATATCATTATATTCAAAAAATAAACCAACAACCATAAAAACATATCAAAACTTACCTAACCAATGTATAATTTTGACCTTGATCATATAAACTTCCAATGCATCAAACTCTACAGTTAGTTTCTCGCAGTAGAAACAACCAATTGTGAACGTAATAATAAGTAATGCGATCCAAAATGTAAGATATGCCATTAATGTTAAATGCAGTACCTGGAAGTTTTAAAAATTAACATCGTTAAAATGAAAGAAGCCCTTTTCGTTTGTATGAATTTACTTTTAATATAACTTTGTATCAGATTTAAAATATTACGTTTAAAAAACAAGTTTAATGTCATAGTTTTATAATAATACAATTTAAAAATAATAAAAATTAAGCATCTAATTTAACGAATAAGTGAGAATTTAATATTTTATCATTTCGTCTCTATTGTTAAACGTGTTTACCTAAACTGTAATTTATACATAATGGAAAGTTAAATAATAAGCGAATTCAACTTTTTAAATAAACTTCAGCGTAATTGTCATTGCGCGCAGGTGAGCTGGTATAAGGAATCTGCTGATAGCCTCATTGAAATATTTTGTCCCGAGGAGAAATTATGTTAAATAGTTTATCCAATCTCTAGGTCATGAAAATTATTTTATTCCACATAAATGCTTACGATACTCACTTGATTTATAAGTATGTATAAAATAAGTTCTATGCCTTTAACTGATATGTGAAAGGTACACAATACCAGGTGGAGTATCTGAAAAATATAGAATCAATACTTAGATTTAATGACCATAATTTTATTGCATAATACGTAGCGATATAATATATATGCTCACTTGGAAATTAAACATTTGATTTCTTTTGCTGCATAAATCCAATATATTTATTAATATATTCGGTAATGTAGACACAAATGCAGGATTTTGGATAAAAGTATTTTCTGGAAACAGTTGATTCCCCTTATTTTTTTCCTAAAAGATCAAATGCGGAGCGTGTATTTTGATTTCATGTGTTTCCTTTATATTACTACATAACATGTCTTCTTTTTCTTTTTTTTGTATATTTGAAATAAAGGTTTACATATTTTAACATTTGAGTGATAGTTTTTGTTAAAATACACAGAAAGAGTATGTCGAGTTGCAGAAGGAAAGCACTGGCAAAAAGCGCAATGTATAAAAACAAACCATCCGTCGACAGAACGATCACATCACGACATAGCACACAAATAATAGTGCAGTACATAATGATGAAACATATACCCGATCTCGTCATCAATTTCACGTTACTATGGAATTTGTTTTTGAAGTTGATACTGCAATTTACTGAGACCTCTTCTAGTATACTCAAAAAGTCCACAAACAACTCCTTGTACCACAAAACCTCTATAGATAAGTAAAATAACATACTCCCATTGGCCAGAATATGAGAACCGATTTCCAATAGATCCATTTCAGTCACCCACTTGGCTTCGGGTGATAGTGCTGTCCAACAAATGCCAGTTATAAGAAAGATAGCTAATGTCATGTTGTAGAATTCCCGAAAATATTTCTGTATTATGGATTTGTCACTATCTAATTTTTGTGTCCGCCTGTAAAGACCAAAAAATGATTGTAACTTTGGTAAAGATTCAATTGCTTCCAGAAAACCGTAATTTTGGTAAGACATAGTAAAAGTAAATGGAGCCGATGAACGTGACTACTCAAGTTTACACGCTGAAAGCAAAAGTAGCTCCGATCATTATTATTACAAATTACTCCGCTTATTGATTATCTAATTACTATGCAACGGGTGACGTCTATCATGTAATTGATGTATTCTTATCATTACGTCATCACATTAATATAAATTAAATAGATATAAATTAAACATGGTTTCATGAAGTGACGCACCTGCGTTCACTCCATAATGACATATTAATAAAACTGTATCACTTGCGAAGAATAAATAATCCTTTCAAAGACTATTTAATAATGTCAAAATATTTGTAGAAAGCTGAAATAAAAGCTCTAAATAAAATAAAAGCTCTGAAGCTTTTATTAAATTAAAAAAATACATCGAATAAGTAATGAAATTTCAATGCGCTCTATGTTTTTTTTGAAAGCGGTAGATGGAGAATAGTGAAATAAGTATTTTTATGATATACACACATTGAAAACAACATTCTAATAAATAATTCAATGTAAAATATATTTTTCAATTTTGTGTAGACAAGTTAGGATAAGACATTTTGGAGTTACATATAAGGGATACACATAGAAAATGTGATTGATTAATTTGCATTTAAAAACGTTTTGATCAGTCTAGTTACATTATTTATTTTGTTACATTATTTGGGTGTATCCTTCAAGCCTTTCGGGCATTATGTTCTGTTGCGTATGCATGTTTATTGTGAAAAATGTGAAAATTTTGTTTGTATATTATTGTGAAAAAATTGGGGATTTTTCAAGGAAAATGCACAAGGCGCATACAATTCTCTACAAAGAAGTTTAGTAAATTTTTTGCATAACGTTAATCAGATAACCAGACTTGAAAAATATCGAAAATTGAAAATTAGTACTTGCTTTTATTTTAAAACTCATAACCAATATTAAAACTCTTAACTCCAAATTGTAATTAGCTAAAAGTTCTATCAACTTTTTTTTTTCGTAAAATCAAATATTTTGAAATAAAATGGCCGACAAGGTCACGAGTTTGATAGTCATAAAAATATGCACTAATTTCCGTATCACCGCAGGACTACGCGTTTTTGATCTAATCCACTTTTTTTAAATTTCGGGTTACTGTTGTTTTTTATTGGTATTCGTCATCCTTTGTTATGCTTTCCACTTTATCATGGTCTGTGGCATGTTACTTTCTTCTGTTTCTTCCTTGTATTGAATATCTCATTGTAAAACAGCAACATAAGGATAAATATGGTTGCTTTTAATATTCGCTCCAAGTACCGGGATATCCTCATGACTTAGATTTGCATAATACGCTACAAAATAATTATTTTGGCTATATATAACGCAACACCCAATCAAACGTACAAAGATTCTGGGAATTTACGCTTAGAATAAGACCATCCTCCGTCGGTGTCGTATGAGGTGATAAGCTAATAAACCAGAGGATGGGCAGCAAGGCCTAAGAATCCCCCACCCTGTTGCGCATCAACAATATGTTACTGTGATCATCGATCCGCCTATCAAGAGTAGCAATTAAAACAAATTCTCCCTCATACAACAAGCACAAATAAAGAGCTGTCATCGATCTCCTGTAGCTCTGCTAGTCGTAACTCCGGTAGCGGGTATGGTAACAGCAGAGCAGGGGGTGCCATAAATATCCAGCAGAGATCCGGTTACTCGTATAACATACACACGCTGAGGACCGACGAAAAGATCACTGAGTTGGAAGTGTTACTGCGTAAGTTAAGATGGGGATTATTCGAAGTCCGAACACAAATTATTTCCAATAAACCTTAAGCGTTTCGAATTTTTGTTTCGGATATCAATATTAGATAAATTTCAAAACTAGAAGTAAGTAAGTGTGTGAGTGTAGATTTGTGTAAGTGTAGAATTTTGTACAGATTTTGTGTAAGCGTAGAATTTTGTATAGAAAAATATATTTGAGAACAGGAAAAATAAGGAGATTATCCAAGCTCTAGGCAGTTAAAAATGTTTGCCATCTGCATAAATATTACGATCGTTTCAAACTATGGATGAAAAATTGAAAAAAGGTGAAAGAAAGATTATGGTCGTTAATGTGTTATGGTCGCAGAGATATAAGTTTATGTTTCGTGGTCATATGTGAAAATAAATGTTGAATCCAATACGTTATTTGTTTATGATTTATAAGGATGTTCAACGAGACAAATAAAAACGATGGAGAATCAAGAGAAATCAACTTGTTCGGAGAAACTAAAACATGCAGCGCCATCAAACGTTATTAAGAGAAATTAAATACTAAATCTTTATTTTTGTGGTTTATAATACAAATGACAATGATAACTAAAATACTTCCATCTCACCTAAACATTGAAGTGTAGTGATCCTCTTGCTACTTTATACAGGATAAGCAGCGTCTCAAAAAATCATATCGATTCATTGCTCCGTTGCAACTGCTTCGTTTTTTCGTTTGTGCACTTTTTCAGTTTCAACTAAATTTTCTTCCAAAGGATTGAGATTTTCAGTAGTAAAAATAACCCATATCAACTATCCTTCCCACTATTTATGTGCTAAAAATCACCTCGATATGTTGTTACATGAAAAAAATACTTTTGCATTCATAACATTAAGATAATTTGTCTAATACGTAAACACAATAACATTAAGATAATTTATCTAATTGTAGCAATGGTTATATATTTTATCCAATTAACTAACTAAAATATATGTTAGTTGAAAAAACTTCAACCTCGATGCAAGCTCAATGGAAATTACGCAAACTCGATCGATTCGTAGTTTTATTTAGACCGAAACATATTATAGATAATTGCAAAATTGAGAAAGGAAATGTGTAAGGGATGTTTTGTGTTGCAGAATTTAAAGCCCAAATTAAACGAATGGAATAAAGTAATGTTCAAACACTCTTACAAAGCTTGATGGTCGATATTAATGTCATTTACGTGAAAATATATTCAAATAAACGAACTTACAATTTAAACGAACAATCGATCATAATTTATTTTATCTAATCACTTTACATTCGGGCTATGAACCGCTACTAATTGCGTCATGCATAAAGTTCACTTGATGATACACGTAATAATATGTAGTTCAATAAATTTACTTTTTGTAAACAGAGGAATAGCGTAATTAATATAGGATATAACTCGGTGTTATTACTCAATAATATAAATTCAGACCTAAAAATGTTATTCGACGACACGTTGAATCGGTAAAAAATTAAATAAAATGTTCACGAGAGGGCACTACAATAGTTTCATTAAGAGCAAGAACAAACTTTGGTGCTTAATTTAAAAGGTGACGCGAACGAAGCTGCAGATAGCAGCCACTTCTAAATAAGTAATCAATTAAAAAGATAAAGATTTAAAATTATTGTTAAGCTCTTCACGTCTATGAAATCAGTCCCTTAATGTTTCAATGTCATGAGTGTAAAAGTAAAAAAGTTAAACATTTTCTTTGCCACTTATTTCTGTAATTACTGATTATTTACGTATGTGAACTTTTAAATTAATCTTATAAAGAAATTACGGATAGTGATACGTGGACTTACATAAAGTTTATTTCATTTAAATGGAAACCGCATATTGGATAGAGTAGAATTTAATTTTTACAGAATGAAATAATATTCACTTAAAAGTTATGGATGCAACTATATAAGTGATAAGTTAATTGATATTTTTTAATAATTATAGAAATTTTTAGAATTAAATTATTTACACATAACTGGAAAGGCCATAAAAGCAACCGTGCCACAACTATCAACGTAGAGTTACTGCAGCCGTTCGTAAATGAAATTTATGTGTCATTTAAAGTTAGATGCGGCACATCTAGTAGCCTAATTTTAGAAAGGAATCTTTGGATACAAATTGTGATAGCTTGGGAATTAATTGGATTAACTAATAGATCTATATGATGAGTTCACTGAAGCGAGTTCTTCACTGAGAGTATTGATGATGGTTGCTATAGAGTTAATCGGGGTGGGGATATATTGTAAGTCATCAATGTAAAGATGATAATTACTATATTTATTCCCAACAACTCCATTGACCCATATTGAAATGTAGAAAGTGGCCTACCTTGAGACATACCAGCTGATAAGTTTGTACTCTTAGAGAACGGATCTGAAGATTTCACAGATTGATTTCACAGATTTCTGGTCAACGGTTTTTTTTATTATTCAGCGCATGGCAGATGAGGCAGATAACATACAGATTATTTCAATCTCGTATCATATTTTCTAAGCCAAGTTTGAAGTCGAGTGTACGCCTTTACGCGATCTATGGCTAGATGGTTCGTTCAACAAAATTTGCCTTTATTATTAGTAATTCTACTGGGGATCTGACGAAGTCGTGAATTTTGCTTTGATAATATAAGAGTTCCACGGAGTTGCACAATAAAATCTCAAGAGGGTCTAAAACTGATAAATAGGCTCATTATCCTGACTACAAGATCTGCCACGATATTTTGAAATAAAATAGTAATTATATAGAAAGGGTATTGTAATTTGACATTTCATTCGAAAATTTGTTTATTTTAAAAAAAAATATCAGAAGTTCTGACACACGGTTTATAGCCGTGAAGCTTACCTGCAGATATAATTTTCATAGCCACCAAACGCAAGTTCAGATTGTTGAAACCAGATTACTATTAGTATCGAAGAAAAAGAAGAAAGAAAATAATTGTAAAATTATTTTAGGACGAAGTTTAGTGTAAACCTTAGATGAAACCAAGAATTTATAAAACCCTCATCCACGGCATGCCATGAAGTATTGCAGCGGTTATTACAGCATAAGTAGGCAATATAAGGTAAGTAATTTTATGTTTTTGAAATATTGTTATATAAAGAGTATTACCAGTTGTAAGCTGCCTTATTTTTTTTTGATACGATTAATTTGAAAACAATACAAAAAAAACAAATGCAAAAAGTCTAATTTACAAGCCAAAATTTTTTACTCTCTGTAAATATTGTTGATTTCATTTTGTTGCATGAAATATCATTTCTTTACGCTTCTACTTACTTAAATTACTCGAAAATATTGTAAGTTCCCGTCTCTTTTTTGCAAAGGAGTATACTTTAATTTTTCCTTTCCTATTATTCCATGAATTAAAGTTTAAAACATTTATTGAAATTCACATATAAAGAAATAAAAATGTACTCACATATCTTGTTAAACTGTCATTAATTACAAATTATATTAGCTGCGAACAAAAAAATAAGATATGACATCCACTAATGGGTAGTAAGAGTTGCAATCGATATTGACATATGCTCTGCGGAATGCGGCGCTTGCATTTTGCCTCACTGCAATATGCGCCAAATTAAAGAGTTCGGGTGGCGGGCTAAAGGTTTCCGAAGAAGATGACTTGGCAGAGCCAGCGATGGACACGCGCTATGTACCTCTCATGGACCTACCGGAGAGCGGTCGACGAATACTCGGAGGGAAGGTATTCATTGCTTCATTTATTTTAAAAATAATATGGATAAATGTGAATCTGTCCGGTTTTTGCAATGGAATACGCGTAGTTTAGTAAAAATAAAAATCTCATTCTTTTGTCATGAAATGAAACGATATCTATATATTAAACATTAGGTATTTAACACAATATTAATCACTCGCGATTGTTTTACATCAAAAGTTAATTTGAAAAGTATTCCTATAAACACTGCTTTTTTACAATGAGCTGTTTTCTATAAATATTTTGGTATAAAGGCGGTTTAAAATCAGAAAGTTTTTGACACACCATATGAAAGAATATATATTAAAAATGGCATATCTGTAGAAAAATTCTGCAGCTGATGTTTTTTAAGTTATTTCACTTATTCTTTTATCACTAACCACTTATTACTCAATTAAAAGCATAATTTGTTATAATTTATTAAGTATTTATAACAATAAATAATTATCAAAATTGAGTATTTTTTTAATCTCTCAATGTGAACAACTACATTTTGCGTAATTGGCGCGAACATTCGGGAAACAATAAAGTCTATTTGGGATTGCCATAGAAACCATCAAACCAAGTGGAAAGGTTCTTCGTAACCCGAATTTATTATTTTCGTGTTATTTAGTATATTTTGCTGCAATAAGTTATTTAGTTTTTGTGTTATTTTTATTTTAAATCTATTTTCATTTAATTTTTGACCGTAACTATATTCCATCTATTGTTATAATCAGTGTTCTGTTTAGTGTTCTTTTGTTTATTTTTTTAGCTTTGTGAAAATGGATTTACATACTTTGACTTTCAACAGGAATTAAAACAAAAAACCAAACATTGTAAAAGAACAAATTGTAAAAAAAATAAGTCTAAAAATATTCCCTCCTTCCATCCGTCAGACTCTTCCTGCACCGAAACAGAGGATATACTTCCTCGCAAGACCCCTCACACTCCTCTTTCAGATGCAAATTCGAAATTACTTCCTTCTACCCCGACCTCAACTCCTCCCTCCCACCCTTCGAATTATTTCGAGGGCCGTTTATACGTCTCTGGCGATGTCGGACCTTTTATTGTCCACTTTCATAGAAAAGAATCACAACATAATTCCGGATTTTCATTTCGTGCTATTAAATTTGGTTCCGCTTTAAAAAATTATCATGTTGATGGCAGTATTTGGGATGGAGTGAAACAAATTGGCAGGAACAGGATTTTGGTAGCATTTTCATCTGCTGATGCCGCCAATCGCTTCGTTAACCACTCTGCCGTCACGGGACAGAACAAATTGTTCATCCCCTCCTTTAATGTCAGTCGTATGGGCATTGTTATATTATGACTTCACTATCTAGAAAGGTAGATTACAAAATATTACGCCGAATATAAATAAACTTGTTTTTCCTACAATGGACCTATTTGGATTTCGTGTATTTGGTAGTAAAACCTATTTGAAAATATCCCAATATACACAGTAAGTGTGGCTCATACTTTTAATTTTTGAAACTAAACGTTTGTGATTTGCAAAAAAAATATTTCATTAAGCAACGACTACATTTTGATATGATATTTTGTGTCAACCTATTTCCAATTGACAATTAAACACACAAATAATACCTAAATTGAGTTGATAGCGTAAAACGCCCATTGTATTTCCACTTCCAAAAATACCTGTTGTGTTAAACGTAACAAAGTATTTAAATATTATATTTTCATCATCGCAATACCACAAAAATAACCCTCGCGGATTGATTGGCGTGATAGCGGCAAAAAGTAAAATATTTTTGACAATTCTTGAAGATTGTATATCTTCAACAATATATAAGATGTACATCTTCAACAATATATTTTTTTGAAGTTATATTTCATATAACGATCCACAGTTTTCATCTGAGAAATAAATCGCACATACTTATTCGTTTCGAAAATCGTGGTTTCGATAAATATAAGTCTAAATTTCCATAAAAATCTCGCTTCATATATAAACTGTAAAACAGACGCTCCTTAATAACGAATAAAAGTTGTAAAAATATTCTTCATCAACAAATTTAAAAATAATCAGTATCGGTAGAAACGCAGCGAACAATTATATTACGTCTTCGAAAATAATTTAAATTGCTTACTTTACGTAATTCTTTGCGGTTTGCAAATTTAATTTCCAAATATTCAAAATATTTCATCATAATTTCATATCTGAGCTTTCCTCATCGTTTGTTTATTAACATTCGTTTAATGAGTAAATAACTTTCTGCATTATTGGCGTAAAAAAATTGACTACAAATTTATATCATATCAATGAATATAAATAATAAAGAAACCATTTCTTCTTTTTAAAAGCTGGAGATCCGCTAGATATATTTTAAATAATCTTTTCAATTTTAAGGCTCTCCAAATACTGGTGGCAGTGCTGTTTCATTATCAATCTAGTAACATAAGATAGAAAGCCTAAATAAAATGTTCTTTTATCAATATTATATTTCACAGCCTACACTTCCAGCATAGATGTACGACAACAAATACAAGTATAAGAAACGTGTGCTCAATGGTGAAATAAAAGCCAGAAGCCGAACAAAATATACTACGCGTGTTATTAGAAGCTTATTATTTAATATACTTGATATTGTTAATAAATTTGCTACATCATATCAATAAATTCTTGGGCTAACAATGAAACTGTAAAAAACATTTGGGACTAAGTTGACGAGAAAGTGGTAGCATTAATGAGACAACATTATTCTTCTGCGCGAGATATATTCTACGTGAATAATATAAAATTAATATAAGTTTTCTTAATTATTAGTCATTAAACAAATTATAAATAATTAACAATAATATAAAAAACATACTCATACTATTGAATTTAAAAAAATAAATATTAATGAAATACAATGAAAAATATACTTTTTATATTTTTAACATAAAAATCTTCTCAAATTATTAACCAAGTATTTAGAATTCGCAAATTGACAAAATTGAAGTTTTAAAGAAAATGTTTAAGGCATAATGATGAGTTTATGTATGGTCACCATATATAAATTTAACCAAACTTTTGTTTCAATATCCGATTTCATACTCCACCTACGACATTAATTCCAGGAAGTATATACCTACCCTTGTTTGTACACTAATTAATTCTTATCGAAGTAATATTGACCTACGCGGTACTTTGATTTCCGTCTCATTCCAACGGCATGCTTATACCAGACATTACAATCATAGTTTGTGTCTTAATGATCAATGTCGATTTGTTTCAATGTATATTTGAATGCGCATTGAAAATGAAATCAAATATTAGATAAAAAATGACAACATCGAAAATTTTCATATTTTATCTAGTTGCAATTTGTGCCGCCAACTTAATCGATTTACCGCAAGAAAATTATAATTCTATTTATAAAGCCGTGATAGACATTGCCAATCGACATTTCATGAAGAACATTCCTACATTATTCTGGAGCAGAAGTGCTTTATGTCCTGAGAAAATAAGGTATTTTTATCATAACTTCAATGGTTGCATATTACATCGAAGGGCACATGAATACATCATAAATAAAACACTACATAGCAACGAAGGAAGGAACAATATTACCCAATATATTGTTACAATAAACAAAGCAGATTATTTCCCAAACTTTATCCACGAAGTCAAACATCTGGACTCATTGCCCAATGATGCCAAATTTATAGTAGTTTGTGAAGATGATCACAGTAGTATAAACACCTGCGATGTTGAAGTAGTTTTTTCGTTATCTTGGGGCTTGTATTTAGTTAACATTTTGTTCGTTGTTAAAAATTGGAAGGGGCAAATAGTTATGTCGACATATTTTCCGTTATCGATGGGACAATGTAATAATACGAACCAAAAAGTAATAAACATAGTAAATATCGGAAAGAAAAACAAAGATTTGCTTAACGTGTTTCCTGACAAATTCACAAACTTTAACAAGTGCCCGCTGATAATATCAACTTTAGATATACCGCCATATGTAATGCTGAATAGAAATGCTAATGGCAAATTAAAAATGGCCGGTTTATACGGTCCACCGTTATACATCCTGGCAGAAATGCTTAATGTTAATTTACAAATATTGGAAGTAGGTCAAAATGATACAACTAAATTTCAAATTGGTTTGGTGTTTAAAAACCTTTCTATGAAACGTGCCAATATGACGATAGTGCCGTGCATAAAAACTATTAAAAATGACGGGGTCTTTAAATCGTTGTACTCTCACGGATTTTCAAAAGTTGCCTGGTCTACGCCACGTCGTTCCTTCAAACCTGCTTGGAAGAAATTGTTGTACCCTTTTGATGAAAAAATAAGAATCACTTTAGGGCTAATATTACTTGTATTCGTTGCATTGTTAGTCGCTGCAACAAAAACGAGACATTTATCCATTTGGAGTTCATATTTACAAGAGGATCCAGAAAATAATATTTTTATTGACGGCTGTGCTATATTTCTAGGACAAACGGCAAAGAAAATGTCTCCAAAATATGTTACAGGCTATATATTTACTTTATTACTATGGTACAGCTTGATTATACGCAGTGCTTATCAAGCAGCTCTAATTAGTATCCTCAAGCAAGAAATTTACGAACCGCCCATCAATAATTTCCAGGATGCCGTGGAAGCTGGAATGAGTTTTGGGGTGGTTACAAGTATTTAAAGTCCTTTTAAAGGATCTGCCTAGTTTGTATGAAACATTTTTAATCATAGAATATGCTTTGCTTTATGATTATTACCTGTCCATTGAAAATGGAACAAACCGATTTATGATGGTGGATCTAGCGGACAGGTTATCATATTACAATTTAATCACAAATAGCTCACATGACTTACATCGATTTGGTTACACAAGTTTTTTAGCCCCTCTTTGAAATTATTTGCCGGGTGACTCGCCTTTAGAAGAGACGATAAATAAATTACAAGGTCGTATCACATCAAGCGGATTTGTAGCCAAATCTGCAGCTGGATACAACACTCTAACGAAGCTCAACTTTCTCAAGCACCAATGGTTAAACAAGAGGAATGAAATATTGAATATGCGCGACATGCAAGCATGTTTTATTGTCCTAGTCGCTGGTTATGTGTTGTCATCTTTAGTAGTTATTGTTGAATTATTTTTATACAATTTTCGATCGTACTTAATCATTTGTGGTTCTTCTTTGTTTTCATGAGTACAAACCGTGTCACGATACTTATTCTAAAATGACATTTAATTTAAAACTAACTCATGATTTTAGAAATAAAGACTCCAAACTGCTAAATGACTCTCTGTGAGCACAATTTTGTTAAAAATTTGAGGTTAGAAATTTTCTTTCTGTTTTCTGATAAATATTGAATACTAACTAATGTATTTAACCTTACACTATTGTACGTTAATTTCGGACATTAAAAATTTGTGTGTTAAACAAGGTTAATAATGTTTATTAATTATGTGTGTCGACCTTTCCTTATCCTTTGGTCAATGTTTGTTATTGTCACCATTTCATCAGTTCATTGTTTTACTTCAGAAACCAATTTTCACTAAAATAAATAATTATATTGGGTATTTTCAAGGCAATTCAAAATAAAACAAGAATCTAGCGGACTATACAAAGAAGAAAATATATTCATGACATAGGTTCTTTTGTTTGAGACAGAAAAAATTATATACATACATACATACATATCTATACATATATATATATATATATATATATATATATATATATATATATATATATATATATATATATATATATATAACACAAACTATATGGATGTATATATGTGTGTGTGTATATATAATGGAGAAAAATAAAGGTGTGTGTTTTAGTAGAGAAGTGAATTTCAACAACAACGAATTTATAATTCGCAAGTATAAGTTCGTCAATTCCTCTTCAGCAAACTTTTACAACAGTGCTTGCAATGAGCCAAGTGCGACTGAAATAATAAAATATGGATTATGATATGCACAGATCTAAACTTTGAGTTATCATAGTAAAGCTTATTATAGCGCGATTTTTTATTTACATTTGTTGAGGCACAGAGAACATTGCAGGATAAGAGCCAATATTTCATGCTAGAGGATAATTTATGATAGCTATATCATGGTGACAAAATAAAACGAAATGTTCTGTTGCGCACAGATCAGTTTTAGAACAGAGCTACGATGAGCAATTAACCAGGTACAGAATGATATTTGATTAGTAGAGAACATAATATTTTCATAAGTAATTTTATAGATAAATAAATAAATATAGTATAAGAATACAAAGTGAATCTATTTCATAGAATTTAATTCTAGAAAATTGTAGAATATATTAATTATTGAACGGGGTTAAACAAGGAATCAAAAAGTGAGTACAACCTCCACTCCATTTATTCTAAGGGTCCAGTTTTAGTTAATCTACTTCATTATGCCGGAAAGTTTTAATTTAAAATAATGAAACTAAAATATTAAACGCGTATTTTAATTTTTTCTTAACTATACACTTTCTTAAAAAAATATTTAAAATAATATATAAAGGATACAGCAGTCTTCTAGATTTTTACACTTTTGAGAAATTTGCGCCAAATCCTGTGATCGTTTTCAAAATCTAATTTTCTCATCTAGTCTTTAATCAGTTTACGCACTAGGCTTTTATTATTCCTTACAATAAAATTTTATGCATAATTCTATTAAAAATTATAAGTTTCGTAAAACATTAACCATCCCTGAAAATGGTAAACACGAGTGAGTATAATTGTAATCCATTCTACTTAATTTGTTTCATCACCACATTAATCCGTGTATTGTGGAATATGACTGTTACTATTATAAAAAAAGTCATATTGCAAGTTTTTCATTTATACTGAGAGATTTTCTAATTTCCTATAAGTCAAGACATTTAATCTAGGCCATAGTACCTTAAATATTACCTGTTCTTTAGTGTAGATTGAAGTGTATCAAATACTAGTGATAGACATTGTGCGCTCTTTTTTAATTAATCTCTAACCATCTGTTCTGAAAGTACTTGGAACTATTACGTGTTTGGGGATAATTTGCATACATCCCATGCTTTTAAATTTTTGCTACAATTTAACGTATTTATTCAATAACTACCTTTTAATTAAAGAATATAGCATTTATAAATTATTAAATATATTATAGCCGGTTGTTCATTAGTTATACTAAATTATATATACAAATATAATGATCGTAATGAAAGAATCAAAACTTGAAAAATTTTCTTAATATTAAAGTGTATCATAAGACTTCCCTCTGGTGTTTTTTGCCGTTGATATGTCTATATTCCCAATAAACCTTTATATAATAAGAATATGAGTCTTACAATTTTGACTTTTTAACTGTTTAAATTCAATCAAAAGATTTTACTGTGGGCAGCCAATAACTTCCGTCAAGATTAGAAATGGTTGTCGGTGACTGATAATGATCATTTATAATCTTTCGGCTTTAAAGGATATTGGCTTACGGACTGATTAATTTTTCCCTTAGTAAGTTGCCTTTACTTCGGTTTGTAACGAAGGAAACTGTCTATCGTGGGTTGTGGAGAAACTTTGGGATAGGGTTATTAGGCTGATTGCAATTCTTATTGTCCTTAAAATGTGCATAAGATTTGCAATTGATGGAACAAACCATGTTATTTAAAATTTGTGAAAATGTCTGAGGAAACTGGACAATATTATTTATATCATGCGTACAAGGCAGCATAGTTTTCCCAGAAAATTGTTGACGTAGTAAGAATTGTTGACGTAGTTTCCAAAAGTAAGAACCCAAAAAAATGTTGTCTCAGAACTTTCAAAAGCATGAGTGGTTACCAAAAGTGCTTTATTTTTGGTGTTGTAGTTGTGGAATAATAATTTTAAAAAGCTAGTTATAAAGATTTTAAACTTATTTGTTTATTTACGTGTAACAGTTATAAAGATATTGAAACTAAAAACTTCCACAAGGGACATGGTGCCCCGCAACTCTACCATCTTCAAAATCTCTAAAATTAAAATTATTAGGAATCCAGAGAGACTAGAAATTGACCTAAAATTTTTGGAAGATCACAGCTACTATTGTAGACCTCGTGATTTTTAAGACAGTGGCGATATTTTTAAGCCTGTGAAAGACACACTGGATAATATATTTACACGGTTAAAAATAATATGAATATTTGAACTAAAACAAAAAAATACTAGGTAATTTACAGTACTGTTACTTTTATGTGTACATCAGTGTGAACATATGAAAGTACTTTAAACTACAAATGTATTTATTGTCTGTTATATTCATTTTTTTTCAGCTTGATAAAGTAGAAGATAACATTTTTTCAGAAGACGACATTTTTATGAAATATCATAAAATAAAACTTTTTATGAAATGAATCAGAAACGCAAGAATATTACTCGGCTACAGAAAGTACTACCCACAAATATTGATTCAGTCAATTAAGGTTTGATATCATGGTCGCTGTGACAATAATTACTTCCCCTCTATTACTCTGCATGGTGGTAGAGTATCTCACGTAGAAAACTTTTGTTAAAAATCCGATATTGTTGTTTCGTGGGCGTTAGGGTAAAGTGCCTTAATACCTGAGTGTATAGTGTCTTAATATATATATATATATATATATATATAGTATGTATATATATATATATATATATATATATATATATATATAGTTAGTGTGGGAATTGTTTGTATTGGGATATAGGTGGGTTTCGTATAAAAACTAAACTCGAGACTTGAAGTTTTGTTCCTGCCTTAACTTGATTTTCACGATATCAAACGAAAGTTCAAGAATATTCCACAAGTACTCCTTGACTTTAGCAATAGTTGTAGTCGAATGTGGCGGCTGAGCAACTGAAGGCGTTTCCTGGGTCTGCTCATGTAACTTGTCGGTGAGTTGTGCAACGTTGTCTATTGGCGTGTTCTCGAGGCTGCAAATGTGGACTGGTGGATGATTCAGCCGAAGAAGATATAGTATCTTGTCAAGGATTACATTGATAGTGAGGTCTCTCATCTTGCGTAAAATTTGTTTTGCTCACTGGTTGCCTCGTAAGGTTTCGTATATTAATTTTTGTAATTGCTTTTTCTCGCTTTCTTTGCAAAATGGGAAAAGGGTGACACCTCTGTGTTGGCTTTGATTTTTCCTAAAGATGTCGCTGTTTTATCTAAAGTCCAACTTTTATAGTACTGATCATCTCAGATAGTTGTAGTGAACGTTTTTCTGATTGTTGATTACTCTCTCCAAACAGTCAAACCACAGGTTTACCCGATCTTCTCAAAATTTCGGTAACGAAATCATGAACTTGCACTGCTGTTTTTACTGCCACGGTCGTTGAGCACAGCGAGGAACTAGAGAAATGAGCACTAAAGTAAGTGATTGACTGTAATTAAAATTTACAAATACAAGGTGAGTTACAAAAGTCTTATACTTCCGGAACATGACTGAGACGGAGAGGGCAACATGTTAATGGCAAAATAAAACGTTGTGACAGAAACATACAGTCAATGAGCAGAAATAGCTTATAAATAGATGATATAAATATAGAGAAAGAGCTTATAAATAGAGAAGAGAGAGAAGTTTTAGAAGAGAGTTTATAAATAGAGCCACGCCGAATCCGTTCTTCCCAGTGGATGATGGTATGCCATGTCTCCGCTGCTCATTCGTCAGGGTTGTCACCGCTTACTGCGCGCTGGCCTCGTCTCGAGTTCTGTTATTTGATTGTCTCGTGTTTCATTAGTTGCTGAAATTATTTTATATTTTATTATTTATATATATTGTCCCGAGTTACTCTATTTAATCTTGTCTATTTGGTAAGTAACTGCAAACGTATTTGTTTTTTTTTTTATTACAAAAAATTGAGGCAATAAGTATCCTATCCTCCCTAAAAAACATTATATTCCTGTAGACATGTTGAGTAGACGGAGCTTAAAAGCTAGATAAAGAAATAAATATACAAATACATATTCGTATTCGTTTTATTGGTTAGAATACCAAAAAATTATATAAAATAAGAAATGTTATATATATATATATATATATATATATATATATATATATATATATAGTTAGTGCGGGAATTGTTTGTATTGGGATATAGGTGGGTTTCGTATAAAAACGGTTGCGACGAACGGACAGACAGACACGCGAGTGATTTTTTTTTTAAGGTACGGAACCCTTAAGGATTGTGAATAATAAATTTAATCAAAAAATTCTAGCGGTCCGTGTACACAGAATTTGTGAAATGTTTAAGAACGGGTCGTACTCAATTCAATCGTTGAGAAGGTAAAATTTATATAAATTGAGTTTTCATCTCTGCCTAACCACGCCAAATGAGGTTAATAACCGTAATATTGGCTGTACGCCAATAAGTGGACATGCTTTCGAAAACTAGGTTAATGTTAAGTTCATACTTAAGTTGGGGTCGAACTGTAATTAATATTAAAATACGCGAAAATTCCCAAAATATTATTGGAAAATTCATTTTGTTGAATAATAATATCATATTTCGTATTTGCTCTTCGTCGTAAAACTTGCAACCGGTTTTCCACTAAATTTACATTATGTAAACGAAGTGTGTAATTATGTGGAAAATTACACATATGGGTTATTTGGAGTACGTTAATGGGGCTGCCAATTAAAGATTTGGAAGAGGAAATACCGTACTGCTTTATAGTATTCAAAGTTCTTCAATGAAATCCGTTCTTGAATATGTTGTTAATTGATAATATTTGAGAGGGAAACAAATTTCGTAAATTGATTTTGAAAATTGAATAATTTGTCAACAATGTCGAATCTGGTTAAATAAGTAATATTTAAAAATGTGATAAAAAAAGAAACTTACTATCGTCTATATTTTCTTGCCTCGTCAGGTTCATCATGCCCATTTTACTTTGAATATTCAACAAGAAACTAAAGAGTATGGGATTTGTTTCCAGTGCATGAATTTTACATCGTATATATATATATATATATATATATATATATATATATATATATATATATATATATATATATATATATATATATATATATATATATATATATATAAAACATTTCTTATTTGATATAATTTTTTGGTATTCTAACCAATAAAACGAATACGAACATGAATTTGTATATTTATTTCTTTAACTTGCTTTTAAGCTCTGTCTACTCAACATGTCTACAGGAATATAATGTTTTTTAGGGAGGATAGGATACTTATTGCCTTAATTTTTTGTAATTAAAAAAAACAAATACGTTTGCAGTTACTTACCAAATAGACAAGATTAAATAGAGTAACTCGGGACAATATATATATATATATATATATATATATATATATATATATATATATATATATATATATATATATATATATATATATATATATATATATATATATATATATATATATATATATATATATATAATAAAATATAAAATAATTTCAGCAACTAATGAAACACGAAACAATCAAATAACTAAACTCGATACGAGGTCAGCACGCAGTAAGCGATGACAACCGTGACGAATGAGCAGCGGAGGCATGGCATACCATCATCCACTGGGAAGAACGGATTCGGCGTGGCTCTATTTATAAACTCTCTTCTAAAACTTCTCTCTCTTCTCTATTTATAAGCTCTTTCTCTATATTTATATCATCTATTTATAAGCTCTTTCTGCTCATTGACTGTATATTTCTGTTACAACGTTTTATTTTGCCATTAATATGTTGCCCTCTCCGTCTCAGTCATGTTCCGGAAGTGTAAGACTTTTGTAACTTACCTTGCATTTGTAAATTTACAGTCAATCACTTGCTTTAATGCTCATTTCTCTAGTTCCTCGCTGTGCTCAACGACCGTGGCAGTAAAAACAGCAGTGCAAGTTCATGATTTCGTTACCGAAATTTTGAGAAGATCGGGTAAACCTGTGGTTTGACTGTTTGGAGAGAGTAATCAACAATCAGAAAAACGTTCACTACAACTATTTGAGATGATCAGTACGCAACTATCTGAGATGATCAGTACTGTTAAAGTTGAACTTTAGATAAAACAGCGACATCTTTAGGAAAAATCAAAGCCAACACAGAGGTGTCACCCTTTTTCCATTTTGCAAAGAAGGCGAGAAAATGCAATTACAAAAATTAATATACGAAACCTTACGAGGCAACCAGTGAGCAAAACAAATTTTACGCAAGATGAGAGACCTCACTATCAATGTAATCCTTGACAAGATACTATGTCTTCTTCGGCTGAATCATCCACCAGTCCACATTTGCAGCCTCGAGAACAAGCCAATAGACAACGTTGCACAACTCACCGACAAGTTACTTGAGCACACCCAGGAAACGCCTTCAGTTGCTCAGCCGCCACATTCGACTATTGCTCCAGTCAAGGAGTACTTGTGGAATATTATTGAAATTTCGTTTGATATCGTGAAAATCAAGTTAAGGCAGCAACAAAACTTCAACTTTCATCATAATGTTGCTCATCGCCAATCATCTTCTCGCAATGAGTCAAATGTCAACAATCGCTACTGATCACCATAAAAGACATAAAACTTATCGAAGTAATCGCACAACCGCTGTCATCGAAGATTTAGGACTGATGTAAAAAAATATATGACGCTCCCATATTCATTAATGTAATTAGAATAAGTTACACTGAAATAAATTTGGCTGCAGCGGAATTCAGTGCGCATGAGACATCGGGTACCTGTGATACAGACAAGAAGTATAATATCGCCTTCGTGGTAGACTTGGGTGGAAATATATCCTTTCTACCACGAAGAAGAGACACTTGCAGCAATTGCCGTTCCTGCTCTCCTCCACCAACAACACACTTATTCCTACAAGGAAACCACTTGAGCTCGATCCATAAATGGCAATTTATCGTCGCCGCGGTCAGCAAGTCCATGGTATAGGCCGTTTTTCCGAAACACATCTAGTCTATTTTCGACTTGAAAAACCGAGACCTAATAACAGATGCCCCAGCCTCGCCGTGAACGCACGCAACACCAATGCGTGTATCGACACGCATCCAATATGCCAACAATTATAGGCATCGACATGCAACAACCCAACCATGTGACACAGGTGAAATATCCCGGAATCAATCGTCTCACATCGATGAGAATAACGCCCAAGCATCGAGTAGAACACGTCATCAAAATGGACGAACCACAGGACTGCGGCCACTATTGAAGGGTTAACACAATCACCAAGCTCGTCCGTTATCAGGTACCGTGAATCAAGAATTTTGTCTATCCTCTGATCAATAAAACCGTCTTCAGTACCAAAATCTATCCGTCATGCGCCATATGATTTCTTTGAATTACCTAAAATGTCCAGGTTTCAAGAACGCTAGTCGAAGCTTCCAAACATTCACCCACGGGGTATTCCAAGTGGGACTTGACTTCATCTTCTCTTCACTGACAACCTCTTGGTTCTGTCAAGGAATGAAGCCTAGTACCTCCGATACCACGAAATGGTTCTCCAGTGGCTCGATACAAACGATGTCACCATCATCTACTCTAAGTACAATTTCGTCAAGACCGAGGTGTTATTTCTTGGGTAAAGTATATCCCAAGACAGCATCAAGCCACTAGAAGAAAGATCGAGGCCATAATTTAATACCGAGAAAACATATTCGACACCGTATTGCGAAAAGTTCGGCTGAATGCATATCTATAAACACAAAGCGAAACAAAACGTCCGTCGTTTTGACACCGGTAAAGGATATAACGTTTGAAACATATAAGGTCAGCATAAGAAACATAGACATACTCGCTCACATACGAACTATATGTCGTATTCTTTAATTTACGAGCCGCCTTACGCACGGAAAATTGAGTGAACTCTGAATTTACTAACGATCAGCTATCAACAAAAAAAGTTAACCTAGAATATAACTACTTGCAATAACTACTTAATGCGATAAACGCACTCAAGTCTTCATCATAAACGCACTCAAGTCATTGACCTTCGCGAACACAAATACGATAAATATTCTGCACCAATATTGGCGAATACGAGGGCGAACTTGAATATCGCCTTTTTAAAATTGGCATCGCCTATTTGAGTTTAAAAATTTACAACTACACATCCATGAACACCTTTACATTAAGTGTGAATGGACCAGCCGTGTCGATTGCAGAAAATAACCGACTTTGTTCACTTGTTTATTTTCTTAATTACAATAATAACTGAAATTTTAAGTTTTCATGTGTTTAGTAAATTTGTCAGATGAATAAATCATAGTGAAATTTGAAATTAGTTTACACTGATGGGTGCTAATGCCTAACACGTGAGAAGGTGCAAGTTATGTGAGAATAAATACTTACGGAAAAGGAGGGTTACCAATGGTTTGAGAAATTCTTTGAAATCTATGCTTAAAACTGCTTAAAATGAGCTTACAACCTTACAACAACGATGATCAACCAAGTTTTGTAGTGCTTTTCAATAATGAAACATATTTCTTTATAAAGTGTATTTCAGTTATGGATTCTACTTAAGAGCGTGTTTATCTTTTTGACGAAAAACCTCCATTTTGGCCAAGATTACTCTAAACTCTGGGAATATATAGTACAATAATTTGGATATGAAAAAATATATCAAACATTTATCTATAATTCAATGAGACTACTTTTCATGGCTTTTGTACATTTATTTAATGAAAATCGGCTTTATACAAGTCATTCCTCGCCAAAATCGCATTTACAAAACAGTAAAATGCTCATTTATTTTTCTTTATTCTCTCGAAAAAACAATTTAGATTGACGGAATGAAAATAAAAGAGAAAAAGAAAAATATTTATTTAACTAAAATAAAACATCAATCGTCCATCTAATGCCACATGGTCAAGACTGTCAGTCAGATTTACTAACAGTTAAAAACGTATTTCTTATTCTCATTAACTGTCAGTCGAGTTGGAACGAGAGTCTACTTAACCGACCGTGTCCTATTGTACGGTAAATCCAATCGCTAAAGTAATAAATATGTTCTTAACTGCCAGTATATCCGACTGAGTCCTGACCGTGTGTTGTGCATACGAACGTAAATAGTACAATAAAGTAAGCGTAGTAAAGTATTCGGTTGTGTGCACTGATCGCTCTGAACAAAAATATTCGTGATATCGGCTACACTATTAATGTATTTGTAGTTGGATTGACCATTCGTAACCAAGGAAAATAAATTTATTTCATAATAAATTTTATATTTTATTAAATGATGCTTACATAAGAGACATATCTAAATATATATATATATATATATATATATATATATATATATATGTATATATATAATATTTATTATAATGTACATAACATCTGGGATGGCATCTACTTGTTCGGTACACTTAAGTGTCAGACAAAGAAAAACGTTATTCGTTGACTGAAAATAGTTGATTGTTTTTAAAATAAAATTTAAAAGTTGACTTTTTTCAGAAATTTTAAAACAACATTCATAATCGTTTTTTAATTCATAATTGTTTTTCATCTTTTTCGTACACAATGCTGGCGCACATTATTTAGTGCCGCTCAAGGGAGTAAGAAAATATATAAGTATGTATGTACATATGTGTGTGTGTGTGTGCGTGCGTGTAAGTGTGCTGCGTGCTTGCGTGCGTACATACTTGCGTACGTGCGTGCGTACATACTTGCGTGCGTGCGTGCGTGCTTGCGGTTGTGCGGTCGTCCGGGCGTGCGTGTGTGCATGCGAGCATGCTTGCTTGCGTGCGTGCACGCGTGCGTACGTGCGTGAGCGCGTGCGTGTCTGCGTGCGTGTGTGTGTGTATGTGTGTTTTCTTAATTATATTATCTGACTTGTGAGAGCTTGTTAGTTAAAACTAATTGTTCCTACTTATTTTAGTTATCTAGTCAAATTAGATATTCGAGAAAGCGGTTGCGTGCATCCATGAAAAACACACAATTGGCAAGATTCCAAGTTATATATTATTTATTACTTTTTTTAGGGTTCCGTACCATAACATAACATAACTCTAAAAAAAATATTAACGCGTCTGCCCGTCTGTCCGTTACCTCCATTATTTTCAGAAACCACTCCACGTAGAAACTTGAAATTCGACATGGTAGTAAAACATATTATCCCGCAATATTTCAACAGGTTACACTTAAAAATATTTATATGGAAATTTCCGTGGGGAAGGTGACATTACATGAAACTTTTTAAAATTATATGTCTTGTATATCGTTTGAAAGGATTAGTCATAAGGTTTTTTCATAAATTTCGGTATCATGTCTTCGGAGACATGCTAAAAAAATACAAAAAATATGCCACCCCCTCCTCCTACTTCCAAGACTACTGAACCTACAATTAAGTATGTTTTTTTTATTTATTATCATAATTTTTTTAAATATACACCATGTTTTAAACGCTGATGAAAAATACAGTAAGATATTTACATTTTTTTTTCAATTCCTATGAAACAATATGTTGAAACTAATGTTATGTTTTTTATTTGTTAATATTGCACACATCGCACACTAATGTCAGATGATGAACAACGCTATACCAATTGAAACGAGTTGCCTCAGTAATTACTCAATTTGTACATTAACGAGTTGAATGTATTTAAAGCGTGGGTTGGAGTCATTCCTTATCCTTATAGTTTTATTTGTATTCATTTTATTTAATATTTCATGCCATCAATTATATTAAACCAAGAGCAAACAAATATAACAAATATTTTAATGACAGATTTAGATGTACAGTATCTACTAGTGCAGTAGAAATCACGGAATGGAAATGTATCCGCCCAATAGATTCCTTTATTTGGTGTAGGAGAATAATATGCAACGAAGTAAAACAGGGGTATTTATTATCTTCTTTGAAATTGAAAATATTTATTCAGGAAATTTAGTTCAGGAAAATTTTACAATAATTGCATAAAATAACTGCTATTAAAGCGACAAAAAAGCATTAACAATATCTTTAAATTTGTTTACGTAAAACGAAAGATTTTTAGGGCAGGATTTAATTTTTTTCATCTAATTCTAATAGATAGTTCGTTATAGCCATATTGCGGCATCACAGTACAATAATGTGAACCGATAAACAAACATCGATTTGGAACAGGGGTGCCGTGAGGCATTTGGACCTGTGCACTATGTACCTGTGCACTATGTACCCATGCACAATGTACCTGTGCACTATGTACCCGTGCACTATGTTCCTGTGCACTATGTACCTGTACACTATGTACCCGTGCACTATGTTCCTGTGCCCTTTGTACCTGTGCACTATGTACCCGTGCACTATGTACCCGTGCACTATGTACCTGTGCACCCGTGTATGTAGTAAGGAGCATAAACATTTTCAAAAAAAAAAATAAAAGAAAATGCATTTAAACGATTGCAACGAACTTCATCTTTTTAATCTTAACTTGTCAGAATATATTTGAATTCAGACAGGATTATAACAACGAATGAAAAAAGTTAAAACATATGTGTTCGTTGCGAAGTGAAGGTATTAACTTCCTTTTCATTCAATTTTATGTAATTTTTGTAAGAAAGATTAAATAAGAAATAACATCATTAAAAACCTGACTAAGTTTTATTCTAACTGAACGCTTGTTATGCACTAGGTTTTTTTATAACGAGGTAGTCATATGTAGACTTCCTTCTATATTCATAGATTCTGCAAACAAAAGTTAAGACAAAAGTTATGACAATTTAATTTCCACTAACCAGATAAATCGTCTTTTGTTAAAATATATGGTATATGGTGACAAGTTTAATAACATATTCATATTATATTTCAGACCAAATATAATATTTCTTGAACAGGAAAATCCTCAAGATAATAATCGAAAATAACTTTCGCCAATATTAACATTTCAATCTCTATTTCGACGTAAATCTTATAACTGATTTTCCATTAAACTCACATTATGGTGTAGAAAATGATATTTCTTGATAATTTCGGATTCGTTATTTTGAAGTATACAGGTAGAGTGACCGGTAGAGAGTACCTCATCATATTCAACATTCTTCAAATGAGTCACCTTCTGTTTGCATTGTTATTTGACATCATTTGGGATAGAAAACCATTAAATGAATAGATTTTAAAAATCTAAAAATTACACAAACTTTTCGAATCACATTACAAAGACATTTAGAGATGTGTCATAACTAAAACTTCACTCTCTCTTAATTTACATCATTTCCTTGTTACCTTTAATTATTCAAGACGATTGAATAAATTTTCTGAGAAAAGCGACTAAATACTCCTTAATAATATTACCTAATTACAAATATTATTTCTATTTATATACAAATAATTTTATTTTTCAGCTTAATTAATTCAATCTTTGTGAAAGCAAAATTTAATAAAAGCGGATTGTTTTCTAAAATTAAATAGATTAAATTAAATAAATACATATCATTGCCAATAAATTGGGATGATGAGTTGTGTCAGGCAATTTGTCTGAAACATTTTGGGGAGGCCTCCACAAAGTAATATCATAATGGTCATTAATACAAAGCACAATCAATAAGTGAGAGGCATGTTGTCTTGCTTTCGGCAACAAGTTTCATGTCATACACAACTAAAGTTCAAGTCAAAGAGTAATATTTCGTAAACTTAAAAACCCAAAATGTTAATCGAAAATACACTTTGGCCAATATTAATATATCAATCAGTATTTGGTCTTCGTCGTGAAACTCGCAACCGATTTTCTAGTAAACTTGAATTATGGTGTAAAAAATTATATACCTTGTTTATATGGAGTACGTTACTGGGGCTGCAAATTATGGATTTTAGAGAGGAGACCCAATACATGTTTATGGTATTCAGAATTCTTCAACTGATTCATGTTCTCTATATATTGTTAATTAATGTTATTTGGGATAGAAATGCATTTAGTGAATTGATCTTGAAAATTGAAAAAATTGACAATCTTTTCGAATCTTGTTACACAAATAACATTTTAAGGTGTGATAAAAAACGAAACTTCACTATTATGTGCATTATTTTGCCTTATCATATTCTTTATGCCTCTTTTGTTTCTGAATATTCAAAAAGCCTGGCTTTGAGTCCAGCGCAGATTTTTTATGTCCCAGTCAAAATCGTCGCCGCGATTATTTTTGATATAGAAATAGTTTTATTCTATTTCTTGCTACTCAGTATTATAAAACGTCTTGAAATTGTAAACCAATTTCTGAAATTAAACAGTAAACTAAAAATGGTAAAAGACGCTGATGATATATTTGGAAGTCCTCAAAATATTCACATTAACTTTACGGATTTTAAATTGCATTTACCTCTCAAAGGAAAATCTATTCATCATATTTCTGAATTTCACATACATTTATTAGATTTGTGCCATTATCTAAACCAGGTATTTCAATTTCAGGTAAGTGATTCTGGTCCAAATTTGGCTTTGAAAATATAATTTTATTATTTACAAGTTTTAAATAGATAATTATTAATCT
This sequence comes from Druceiella hillmani, assembly GCA_039881145.1. NCBI lineage: Eukaryota > Metazoa > Arthropoda > Insecta > Lepidoptera > Hepialidae > Druceiella > Druceiella hillmani. Next base: position 6,222,732 of record JAYKKI010000103.1, read on the forward strand.
TTATTAACTTAATTTTTCAGCTACTCTTGTCGTTCTCTTTAGCATTTTGTGGTTTAATTTTGCATGTGTATAACCATCTTATCAGTGTTAAGCACTTTGTAAGTATATTTCTCTCATATATATGATTTTTATTAAGCAGTTTAGAAGAACATATACTTATATTAAATTAAAATTTAACTATCTGTTCGGCAACCTTTTATTCCAAAACTATAAAATCAACTAAAACGGAAAACACGAGGAAGAAAAAAAAATGATTAAATTGTAATATGCACTTTATGTTTATAGAAGTTAATATTGTTAATTGTTAATAGTTAAAAAAGAATAGAATCATTAGTTAATTTGATTAAAAGACGGAACTGAACAAAAATATCTTACTGTATTAGCGCCAAAAGGAAGGCGGACTTAAAATCATTCAAAGAATTAAATAAAGAGCTATGAATCTCGTCTATTGTTAGACAACAATACAATGTAGTACATTTCAGGGGTTCAATGCTGTAATTTCTGTTGGAATGATACTTTGGCCTACTCATCACTTCGTGGCATTTGTCTGCGTTTGTTTTATATGTGAGAAATTGTATCTGCAGCTCCAAACTACAAATTCGTACTTGACAACAATGCAAACTAACGACTGTACACGTGAGTATTGTGTGTAATTTTTCTTCATAAGAACATTAAGATGCCCAAGCCGTATTGATTTAAGGAATGTGGAGTTTTCCATTAGGTATTTCTCGAGTTTTGTTCTTCGTAATAACTTAAATTTATATATGAAGATGGTTTATAAATTTGATTTAAAGTTATACATCATGATGGTTATTAAAATTAATTTAGATAACATGATTATAACGTATAACATGATTATAATTATGACGATAACATGATTATAATTATGACGTATAAATTAATTCAATAACAAAACTTCGACGATAATATGTTTAATGAGAGTTAACAATCTCAGAGAGAGGTGGATTGATTGGATACTGCGGCTGATTGCCGACTTCTTTTCAAATCTTCGATTAATGGTCGCTTCCTTTATGACGATTTCAGACCAAACCTCCTCCGTAGAATAAGTCATCACATAGTTTAATGTTATTTTACAACAAAATGTAACGAACAAGCAGATGCCTTCACAGAATTTTATGTACATTATAATAAATATCATATATACATATATGTGTGTGTGTATATATATATATATATATATATATATATATATATACATATACATATATATATATACATATACATATACATATATATATATATATATATATATATATATATTATAATAAGAAAGAAATATATTTGAATTAATTTCAAATTTCGGGGCCAAGTGAAGATATTTTTTTTAATTAATCAAATTTTTCACGTCATTTCTTAATTATGTTGCGACGGCGTGAAAAAGAACTGCTAAAAATTTAGTCATTATCACATCAGATGTGTGCGCGTGCGTAGGCTTATATGCTAGTGTCGTATTATTGTTGTCACGTATGCGTGAGAGCTTACGTGCGCGTGGGTTCATATATGATTTTGCACGCATGGGCTCGCGTGCGAACTTGGGTGCGTGCGTGCGCGCATCTATGAGCTTGTTTATATGTACTTGTTTATTTTAAAACATGCGTCCTGATTATAAGTTGACCTCCAGTTTGCATGCCATTTTCTTGTTTTTACAATTTAGAAAATTCATACATTTGATGTTGATGTTAATAACGTTTTCAGTACTTTTACAATGATATTCGGCATAACTTTTGTAACTATTCCATATCTGGAAAGAAAAAAAAACAACCGTTTTAGAATAACTTACGTGTCTACTCGTCAGTTCTCCTGTCACCGTCATTTCTCTCAGAAACCATTTGATGCAGAAGTGTTAAAATTTGGCATAGTGATGAAGTATATTAACAAGGATATGAATATTTTTTTAAAAATATTTAAGTGACAATTTTCGAAGAGGAAATGAAACGTAGGAAAAATACACCTCCATATTGCCGAAACCAAAGAAGCTAAAATTATGAAATATACGTAAAATTCATAGGAAACACACTCAAGCATTCCATCTGCTGTACTGTAATGATTGTAGGACTTTTTATACAATGTCTTAAATTTCTGTAAATCTTATTTAAATGTCACCTTTTGATGACATTTGTTTAAATCAATAACTTTTTATTGAAGTTAAATCAAGTACTTTACTTTGACCAGACTGACATGATGAGGAATGTGGTAGCTAGCACACTGCAGTCACCATTGCCAGCAGGGCAATCGTTGCAATGTGCACTGTTTACATGTGGCATTTACCCCAGATTAAAGCGATCTGCTACAACGTTTGACGGACTTTGTGTTTCATTGCAACAGCAGCTTGTGCTGTTCACATCGTACTTTCTCTTTTCATTTGAACGTATCCTCGTGTCAATATCATCTTACGATTCTTTAACAGATCTATATAAAATCAAGTTACCGACTTTTTCGGATAATAGTAAATAAATTATGTATATACCTATAATATATATATATATATATATATATATATTTATATATATATATATATATATATATACATGCATATGTACACGGTGAACAAAGAAAGATATTATTCGTTGACTGAAAAATAGTTGATTGTCGTTAAAATAATATTTAAAAGATGCCTTTTTTCAGAAAATTCATAATAATATTCACAATTATTGGTCATTTTTTTCATACACACGATACTTGCGCACGGTCGGCTGTTCGTTACATTGAATAAAAGAGTACACGTAGTGGTTGCGTACAACTAGCGTGAGCTTGTGTGTTTGCGTTAGCGGTATTAGGTATGTTATAAAGAGTCATGTGTATTTTTTTTTCGCTCAATTAGGAAAAGGACGTGTTTTAGGTTTTATTTCAACGACAATTTATTTCCAGGCACTGTATATATATACACACACACACACACACATACACACACACACACACATATATATATATATATATATATATATATATATATATATATATGTATGAAGTAACAAATGTTATACTGTGTAAATTTTAGCCGATATTACGTTGGATTTTTTTTCCAATATGTGACAATTATACATAAACTGAATAAATATGTTCAGTTAAAAACTATATAAGGAATAATATGGCGTTTTTGTTATTATTTTATTTCAATTTCATTTTAAATGTTACAATTGCTCACAGGCATTTTATAAAAAGATATGTCCTAATTTAAAAGGTCAATTGAAAATATTCTCATTTATAAATTAACGTAAATAAAACTTTTTTAAAAATATCCACTGGTATTATGTTTTCTTTGCTACCGGTGTGATACATGATGCACAGAGGCTGATCGTTACTCGCAAATATCCTTCATGCTAAGTAGAAACAATATAATTCATTAGTCAATACAAATCAATAACTTTATAATTTCTCATTTCAAATTGACGTGGAGAACGTTCTTCAGGTGATAATGAAAATCAATTTTTTTCATTATTCGCGTTATGCGCTAAATATTCTTTTGCCTGGCATGTCTTGTAATATAATGAAACCGATTTAATCACTATAGTACATCATCTTAAAATATAAAGTGTGTTGTGCATTACTCAACCTAGTAACTGCCTCCTAATTGATATGTATCAGATAGAAATATTACATACGTACGAAATATCAAACAATACACTCTACGACTTTCTTGATGAGTCGTTCTATAAAAGCTTGTAATATTTTATCGAATTACGTGACGAAATAACCATCAGGATGGAAATTGGGGCCCGCAAGCAATTACTCAGTGATTTATAAATTATATCGCATTAGCATAACTAGTAATTGATTGTGTTGATATAATACAGAGCTTTGTTATTTGTTTCAGCATCTGACGTTGGCCATCGCATTCAGCTCATTCAAAATATGATCGAAGTAAACGGACTGGGACAATTCACTGTTTTGGAGCTTTTCGATTTGCGATTTTCATTGTTGACTACTGCTCTAGGATTGCTCACACATTATTCAGTCGTTGTGATACAGTTCATAAATATCCAGACTCGATGCCTTTTTTTATTTTTAAGTAATTATGGCGTTATTGATCTTAAATGTTTATGTGGAGCATAGTTTTATATGAATACTATATGATTTTACAACCTTACTTTTTGCAGATTTGAAATGAAGTGTGCTTGAATTGAGAAAATAAAAATATTCATCAATTGAAATGTTTTTCTTATATCGGAAAATTCCTTTTTCAGTATAAACAATATAAAACCAAATATAATTATATCGAGAGAGGTTCTGTGTACCTGAACCATTCTTATTATAAAATAACCACACGGACTAATAATTTAGGTCCAGTTAAAACAAACTGAATATGACGTTTTCCAACCTTTTTACTTGCGTTTTTTCGTATATTGATTGGGTAGCATATCAATAGGTAAATTTGGGGATTTACTCTCAAAATTAAAATTTAAGTCTGTGTGGTGAAATAAATACTCGTCACGTAAAACTATTTTCGTAGCCAAATAATTAAGTATTAATTAAATTCACACATTTTATTGCGGGTTTATTTTAAAATGTACAAAATTGGGAAAATACTTTCGACTCGACCGTTTTATTTATTTAACTATAAGACTTAAAGTTAAAATACACGTGACGTAATCTATAATCATTGTAAGGTAAACTTTTTTAAAACAAAGGGGGTTTGTATCTGGTAATTTAAAATTATCTTATCTTATTTACTGACGGGTCGAATACAACGGAACGATATGTTACCAGCGCCAATATGTTACCAGAGGTAATACTAAATCAATCATATAAAACCACATCAAAATATTTTCAATTCTTCCTAAGTCTTGCGCTCACACAGATAAATAGGCAAAAATATAAAAATTGGAAAACAATATTTTTGAGTACTATTCATTTCATTATGTCCACCTAATTTTTGTTTCATAAATATTTACAATGCACAAATGTGCCAATATTACAATTTTATTATTTGTATATATCTGTACAATTTTCTTGTACATCGCCTGTCATTTTATAATTCAAATATTTGTGAAAAAATTCGCTGCTTATTAAAATGGTTGCTTAAAAAAGTTCCTTCGATAATAGTTTGCGAGAAGTGTCACGTTGCAGAACTTCCTTTGCAGGCAACAAGCAGCAGCTCTAGAAGTTTGTTATCGTACTTCTAAACGAAGATAAGGAAATTTATTAATTTCATGGAACTGAATCAATTTTACTTGTAAATTTATATCAGCATGTGTTAATAATATAGATTTCCATTAAAAAAAACGTTAAAGTTGGGAGAAGACGTCATCTATAGATAACATTAGTCGTACTTATTACCATAATTTTACAATGTTGATATTTGGATTGCTTAAGATCATCAAATATTCACTCCCGCCATTACCCGCCAATATGGACAATGTGTGGAGATGACAGTTTGTGATATTCCTATAAAATTTAAACGTCTGCCCGTGCTGTCTCCAGTTGGGAAGTATGCTGTCTCTCGATTATCTCAAACTGAATATATTTTTAATCCGATTTCAAATATTCCTCAAAAAATAAACATTTATAACCATAAACTTATATTACTTCGTAACGACAGGCCAATGACAACCGGAAAATGTCCTCTAGAAATGGTGCTAAACGGCGAAATTAGCATCTTTTCGTTTCAGTTGATATTTTGATTCTCGTATGTTTATCCTGAAAACAGTCAAATACTGCCGGATTATGTTATAAAAAAATATATTTAAATTACAGTTAGGGAATTTAAAAACAAATTGGCGTATGTTACTTTTGGTTAATGATGGTTCCTCAAATATTTTTTCGTTATTCATTGAAAAAGTAGTTGTATTTTCAGTAATTATATGAACTCCAACGTTGTAACTTTGTAAGGACGTGTTTTCACACACGACGTGTTTCACACACACTTTTTTTTTTAAATATTCATTTTTCTTTGTTTTGGTTTTTGAAAAAACTACGGTGCTGGAAAAACAAGAAACCTCAACAGCAAAATGAATTAGTATTTGTCCATCTGTCTGTTACGGTTATATTCAACGAATAAACTTAAAAGTGAACGAAAACTTCTTATTTCGAATTTCGTAACATGGATTTATTGATTATTTTGGTTTAAACTATGTATTTTATTATTGGTACAGATTTAATTTAATTTAATGAAAGTTATTGTAATACACATTTACGTTGTATAATATAATGTCAAAGTGGGTAAATATAATACTGAATATTGAGGTTTTTTTTTCTCATGTTATTTTTTTAATAAATATATCTAACATCAAAAGTAATCATCGAGAATATACAATCAAATGAGAACAAAAACTCAACCATACATAACTGCACAAAATATATATTCTACATTGCAAAATAATACACTTATTTGAAAATTAAATGTCGTAAGGTTTTTTTTTCACCATTCTTAAGGCTAATTTACTCTTTTTGAAGTAAAAAGTGCAGGTGTGAAATGATTAGTTAACTTATTTGTATGGTGCTCAATGTTAAGTGTAAAGTGAATGTTTGCACAATGATTAGTGATTCTTGCAGGTTCATGGTGTGTCTGCATCGTGGCGTGTCACTTCTGTACAAAATGGAGGATGAAGAGACATTGGAATTACGAAACATTTTAAAAAGATAGTCTCGGTCATCGCATATGAAATCGAACTTGAATTTTTAGTTGAAATCCAAAGCCCTAAAATTTTCCAGGAACTTGTTAAGGAGGATCCGATTAAATTATGCAAATCAATGCGAATGACAGAAGATAAATTTAATGAGCAATAAACTGTTTTTGGACAAAATATAAGAAAATCGAATACGTTTATGAGACTTGTACAATCCGCAAAATATTTCTGCATTTGATTAACACTGGATGCCACTTTCGCACTCTTTTCGTTTCCCTGCATTCCCCTGTACTGCTTGCCTCCATTAACGCATCATTTAAAACAATAAACCATTTTACGTTTGGTGTATAAACAACGCTCGACCCAGTACCAGAATTTTGAGAATTTTTAATTTTTTCAGTGTCTCCATACGAAGACTCCGAGAAAATATGAAGACTCCAGGCTTCTTATTTTCAGATATACCTCCTTTGGCCCAAAGTAGACGATGTTTAATGCTTTATTGATGTTTGTTGGAGCTGCTTCAGGTATCTGTTTATTCTTATATTCTGTAGAATTAATGTTATATGAACATTCGTACTTTATGTATTCTATTACAAAATTTATCGTTTGCTCTTCAGTTCACTTCACGATTCCATCTTGAAATGCGTACCTATGAACATTTCAAAGCGACACACGATGTCGAAGCTGCGAGTGCGCGGAGTTCGCGGGTGTGCGGGGGGGGGGGCAACTTAACAGCAAACACAGACCGCGTTTCTAGTCACTTTACTCGCACTCGCACTTCACACTAACATCGTGACCGTTTACACGTTGACTTTACTAATCACTTGACACATGCACTTCCCACCTGCACGGTTAACTTAACAAAATGTAAATTAGCCTTTATACCAAATACCATGTGTGAGTTATGTTATATAGCATCGATGTTTTGTTTCGTTCACTTCTCCTGCCTTGCTGAAGCGTCACGCTACATAAACAGTCGAATATAGTCTACGTCAAATAGAATTATTGCAGATATTTCACTTCAACAGATTGTAAAGTAAATGATAAATAATGATAATACAAAGTAAACATTGATATAGACTTCCCACGTGTCTTAACACTGAATATTTTTCCAAATGTTTATAGCTCTGCATTTCTGGTCGGTTGACAGCTAGGGTTGTCTATTTTCCTCCTCTCATTTACAATTCATGTTCGCAAACTGTCCGTGTAATATTGATATTTATAACATTATTTAGCATTACGGCTTATTATGTTAATATAGTGATCGTGGTACATGGCCTAATAATATGATGGGTTAAATACAATCAACTTTTTAATACTCGTTCACTGATTACACACATACACACACTATGCGCATACATACATATGCGCATACATATATATATATATATATATATATATATATATATATATATATATATATATATATGCCAACCATATTTTAGCTGTTACATTGGTTTGCTTAAAGGAATTCTCTTTTGGAATGGACTGGAGCAGGATAAACTGAAGCCATTAGTATTAATTAAATAAAATGGAAATGTAACTTTATGAAATTTAATTATTTTGTCCAAAATTTTTTCGTAAAAGCTATATTTTAATTTTATTCAAATTTATTTCATTTTTGTTATCAGAAACACTTGCTTCTATCCTAAAAAACTATTATTTTTCATCATGACTATAACAGTATCAAGCACTTTGAGACATAACAAATATTTTAATATGATAAACGAGAACCAAATTAAAATTGTTCGGCGCATTTTCCACGCCCAGGGTGAAATAGGTTAATGCGAAATCAATAAATATCTATTTGATAAATTGATATTTGGAGTTCTCAGACAGCATTACAAAACAGCAACAGTTATTATTACAAAGCACGTATAATAGATCAGCCGCTTTGTGTTTGTTTTTTTTAAAACAAATATAATAATAATACACTTGTATTTTTAAATTTTACCAGATAAATAATATAATAAACTTAAAATGCCAACAGAAATAATTGAAAATACACTTAGGCCATTATTAACATACCAATCTGTATTCGGTCTTCGTCGACAAACTTATAATCGATTTTCCAGAAAGTTTGCATTATATTGCGGAAAATTATATACCTTGTTAGTATGGAGCACACTGCTAGGATTGGAAATAATGGCTTTGAGAATAGAAACTCGTTACTATATCATCGCATTCAAAATTCTTCAAATGATTCACGTTCTTTATATATTGCTGATTGACGTAATTTGGGATAGGAATGCATTTAGTGAATTAATTCTGAGAATTGAAAGATTGGATGATTTATTCGAATCAGATAGTGCAGACAAAATATTTAGATGTGAAAAGAAACGAAATTTCATTATCGTTTGTCTTATCGTGCCTTATCATATTTTGTATATCTTATTTGATTTTGAAGCATCGAGAGAATTAATTGTATTTTCAGTGCATACATTTCATTTTGTATTTAACGTCATTGCCACAATTCTTTTTGATTTGGAAATACTATTATTCTATGTAATACTACGTAGTATTATAAATCGTCTAGAAATTTTGAACCGATTTTTGAAATTGAACAACGAGGAAAACGTTGAATGTGTTGATGCCATGTTTGAAAGTCCACAGTTCAATCATAATTCCTACACCAACTTCAAGTTTAATTTGCCTCTCAGAGGGAAATCTGTTCACCATTTATCTGAATTTTACGTTCGTTTTCTTGCCGTATTTCACAGTTTAAATAAAATGTTTCAATGTCAAGTATGTGATTTAACCGAATTTCAAGATATATTTTCATAAATTGACACCATTTTTTACCTTTCTTATTGTAATTTTTCAGTTGCTCCTGTCGCTCTTCTTAGAGTTTTATGCCTTAATTCATGAACTTAATGCTCTTCTTGAAGAGTATAAATATAATGTACGTATTTAACGCAGGTCTCTTCTTTTAAAATTAGCACAAATACATGTTTTGTAATATGTTAAATGTTTACGACTTGTCGTTTCGCAAACCCCAAACCTCTTACGAGAAATAAAAAATGGGACGAATTGATACCACAAAAATAATATTCATTCCCTATAATTCATTGATAATGAACACAACATAATGAAACATCTTGCAGTTCTGTTCAGAATTGAAGTTTTGTTAAGCGTGCCAAGATATCCACTCACGCTCTGAGTTTAGTAATAAAAACGCGAGCAAGTATGCTAAAGCGAGAAGTAACAGATTAATTAATCGAGGAGTATCCTCCTTATTATGAACTGTTAATTATAATAATAATTTGGAACAAATTATTAAAAAGAAAACTCAACACACTAAAATAGAAACCGCCTCTTTTATAAATAATGTTTCTCTTTAAATATTTCAGAAATTTGACGTGTCATTTTCCATTGGCTTCATACTTTGGCCTATACATCACATTGTGGCATTCGTGGGCGTGTGTTTCATATGTGAGGAAATGTATCTGCAAGTCAAAACCACAAAATCATACTTAACACGAATACAAGTAAACGTATGCACACGTGAGTATTCTTTATTAATTTATTTAGACGCCATTTTGAAAAAAATAGAATCAGTTCATAGTGGTTAGATCATACCCAATACTTTGCATTCTCTATAAGACTGGATAGAATTATATTATACATACAAGTGTAAAACAAATTAATTTATAACCATAAATATTTTTAAGCCAAAAACTTTCAAGATAATAAATTAGTCTAAAATATTGGGTGCATTTTTAATAATATTTATAACTTTGTCGTAATTTTCCAATATGTAGATAAATATAGATCAATATACACCAACGTGTTTAAAATCAACTACTTTTCCCAAACGTGGACACCGATATTCATGTATTGTTAACGTAAAGTCCCACGTGCCGTCATTTAGAAACTGTATTTATCGGTTTAAGTTGTATTGTGATGTATACCTGTGACGTGTGTATTGTGATTTTAATAAAAGTCTTTTAGTTACTAAGGATATTTTTTTCTGCATCTGGTCTATTATATATGATAAAGATTAGAAAAATTTGGTTATGTAAACCAATATTTTTAAACTTAAAGATAGTATCGCATTAACCTACGTACCTAGCTCGACCGGTTCTTTGAGACTTGTCATTCGACGATGTTTTGTTTTTCTTAACTTTATTACGTTTCGATTGCAATCTTTTCTGTTACAAAATACGTAATTTTCATTGATGTCTCGTTGAATTCTATTTCAATTCGATAATATAACATTGAAAAGATTCACTAATTTTGCTGAAATATTTCCGAAATTCATACATCGCTATGTCTGCGGTTATTTGATGTTGAAAGATCATTTCGCGCCCAAGGTATAGTTTTTTCCACAACTTAGCGATAGAGGCTGGCAAATGAGCATTAAATATGTGGGAATTAGTAATATAAGGAACCTTCCAGTGTATAATTCAAAGTCAAGAACTCATAAGGCAGAAAACTTGAAGTTGAGATATTGTTGGAATTATTTAGTACACTGCATGGAGGTGAAAAAAAATGAGGATAAGCCGGTATAGAATCTCCATCCATTTGAGATGAGAGTTAAACTCGGAAATATGATTATGAGACTTGATTTGTTTCAGCAAGGAAATAGGTTAGTAGGTAGGCTTCAGTGAAATGTTTTTGGGATCAATTTCGAGTGTATATTACGCAAAAGTTTCGAAGTCATTTCAAAAACTAATAAACTTTTGCAATAAAATTTCATTGAAATTAGCATTAGTTTTGAGAAAAATGTACGTAAAACTTCTTTCAATCAGTTGTTTTAGGTCAATTGATAACAGCTCCTTTTGTGCAGCTCGCAAGTTTTTAAGTTTACAATCTATAGATTAATTTTTATAAATGTATATATATATATATATATATATATATATATATATATATATATATATATATATATATATATATATTACTTGCATAAATTGTGGAGCATGGTGCGGGTTCTTGACGGTTTTAATTAGTAACATTTTCTTGTCTCAGTGTCCAGATATATTATTTGTTGAAAGAAGGGCGTTGTTAACGTGGCCAACCCCTTCATTTGGAGTTGCCTTAAGTTTTCTTCTTTTTTTAATAGATGTTCTTTTTAAATCAAATATGTTTTCTATTAGTTTAACTTCCTGATTATTATGGAAATACTGTTCTTTTCATCCCGGTTAAAATTTGTTACTGCTCTTCTGAACAGCACGATTAAATACTTATATGTGAATAAACCGTAACTATAAGCAAACTATCTTTTGACTGTATTTTGGTTTTCAGGACAATTAAATGATGAATAATTCATGTCACAATTACATAGTCAGGAGTTTATGCCACCGATATAATGTAGAACTTATTTATCTGTTTCAGCACCACAAGTTGGTCACCAACTGCATCTCATTAAAAATATGATTGACGCAAGCAGTCTGGGACAGTTCACCGTTCTGCGTCTTTTTGATCTTCGATTTTCATTGTTATTCATTTTCCTTGGTTTGCTCACTCATTATTCTGTCGTTCTGATACAATTCCTCAATATTCAGTTACTATGAAAAAGATGATTTATATATACAATAAATATATGTACTGCTGATAAACTTTGTACACTGACTCGTGATATATTTAATGTCAACGTGTAAGGGTTTTGCACATTTATTTCTATTGTTTTGGCTTCGAGTGTTTTCAAATTCAGAAAAGGAATACCGTTTGTACAGCAAATATTTTTGTTTTCTAATTTATACAAAACTACTTTGGTATAAGTTTTTAAAAACTCACTAAATAGCTGCTCACATTTGCTGACAGACATATTTTTTCTAATTGTTTCAATTATAAAAAAACATATTCTATTATACAAATAACTTTTTAATGAGCTTTATTTTGAAACATTTGAAAAGAAATTTGTTACTGATTTTTACACTTCGATTGGTTAAAGATACTTAACTTAATTCTACAAGGGAATACCAAAATTTGTCAATTTCAATTTTATTATAATCCACTAGTGTCAACGATAAAATGTATGTTTGTATGTGTATTTTAATAGTACACGGAGTGTTAATATCAATAATATAATTTGATTTTATTATTAGAAAATATATTATAAAGTATTGTTCATTTTTAATCTATTCATATATGTTCTTCATTCAAATCACCTTTTCGTTTAAGAAAATTACACAACTATGCATTGCCTTACAACAGGTTTACTTTTGTTATCGAATTATCCCTGAAAATGATCTAGTACATTTTGATATGAGTAGTGTGTTGGCAATGGATAAAAATATAATATAAGTATCAATTAATGGCTCCTATCGCTTTCAATTTTTGTGTATAAAAAATATAAATGTTTGCTTTAAAATATTTAAATCTATTGATCTTTAAATTTGGTGTGAATTTTATTTAATGAATGCTTATAGAACTGCTCAATTTGACTGTAGCGGCGCAGTAATTATGTGGTGGTTGCGATAAGTCTCTTTTCTAACATTAAAAAGAATACATTGCCTTATATTACAAAAGTGCGCTGCTGATCAAGTGTTTGTGATCATTTTAACAATTCTGAGGAATGAGAATTAAAATTATTAGGTGATTGTCACATTAAATTTAAACAACTGAGTAATAAAAGAACCAGTAAAACAATGCAACTGCATACAGTGAAAATATACGCATCACTGCGCTTATTTCCAGTTCAGTCAAACAATTCATTATTGCATTACTATTTTCACCTATCTAGTCATTTTTGCTCTAAGTTTCTGGTTAAATAATAATCCAGCTTCTCTTTATCTTTGTGAAATACGTTAATTTCATACATGGTTTTAGTGGCGGCTTTCCGATCTTTATAATATAGCAATTCCAATCTTTCCCATCCAACTCCTTCAACAAAAGCTGAATGGGTTTTAAATTCAGAGAGTGTGATAGAAAACATCACGTTTTTTTTCTTAGATTTCTGTATTTTGATTTCCTCTAAGAGACCTGTCCTCAATTTTGATTTGCGTTTGGGATCGTTATGCAGTTTATTTTAAAGTTATCGACAATCATATGAAAGACAGATGGAAAAGTATTCTGTTCCTAAATATATCTGTACATTTCGTTTTTCCTTACTCCATAAATTATTACTAATTCGCCAAGGTTTTGCTAGAGAGTTAACTTCAGATCGTAACGTAACCACCGGAACCATCATTATTTACACCATGCACTCCAGCAATGATATTTCTTGCTGAGGATATTATGTAACTTAGACTTAAATTTGTCAAGTTCAAATAATTTTTTTTCAATCTTCTCTTAAATTAAGATGGCTTAAATTCCACCGAACCTGATCTTTATGATTTCATGTCCGAAGTAATGATTTTGAAACAGTAATATCCGAAACTAAATTAATATTTCATAAGTGTATTGCATCTTTATCAAAATTGTGAAAGTGAATATGCACGAAACACAAGAGAGTCCGCGTGTATATAAGTATGTATGTACGCTCTCAAAGGCCTATAAGGTCTAAAAGAAGCACTTTGATTATCTATGTATTTTTTTACATGGTATTAATCGGGGCCACGAACAAAATGAAAAGTTTCCGACTTTGGCAATTGGGCTTTAAAATAACAAGGAACAGCTTGACTTGAATTTAAATCGCAGCGATTGATAAGAGGAAGTTTTATAAAAATATTTGAACACACAAATTCATGTTTGAATTACATAGTTTAAAAAGCATTTACGTTCACAGAAATGTTCACAAAAAGTCTTGCAGGACTGCATAGTGCCAACAATGAGGCATGGCAATTTTATTGTAATCTGAAGTCACTTTTTTAGCAAAACCTGGGTTATTTAATAAAAATTCATGGAGTAGCAAAAAAAGATATACACGAAAATATTTCTGAAAAAAAATGCGACTCCACCTGGCTTTCATATAATGATAGATTCATATTGCAACATAATAACTACACCAAACATCATTCAAAACTATGCAGAGATTTTTGGGGGAAATTGAAAAACAGACATTTTTAAAAGCACGACAGAGCTATAACATTTCCATATTTCAATTTCTTTAAATTTTTGTGCGAGAAGTTGAATAGAAAAGATCAGGATTGCTGAAAAGTTCGGAACCGATTAAAGCAAGAATTGTGAAATACGTTAAAGAGTAGTTGAAATAAAATTTGACCAAAAACCAAATACAAAAGTTGACTAGACTTGTACAAGAAGTGATTTGGTGCAAAGCTGGATTTTTTTACTAAAATAGAAAAAATTGCAATACTATGTTTATTTTAATTGGTATGCAAATTTTATAGCTTCATCAGTTTATTTTATTTCTCAATTCATTTCATATTTTATTTTACATAGCAATATAAGCATGAAAAATCGTGTTTTTTTTAGTTTTAATCATAATTTATAAAATTATTAATACATTCTGAACATTGTGGATACGCGTGTAATTAAAATCGAAGAATTTTTTTCCATTTTCTGTCAGGAGTGAGGCCATTGAAATTATTATTTATTTACTTTGAACCTTGTTGTTTTGTAAAGGCAATTCCGAAATAAAACCTGCACTTGGCCATTATTACGAAAATGTTTCAAATAATATTTTTAACACGTGGATTGGAAAATGATAAAGAACATTTACTTATTTCTTTAAATTTAATTCGTTGTCTAATTCTTCTATCGATAGACACCGTGCAAATGCCGTTCTATATATTCATGTCTATGGTCAGGGACGTTCTTCTATAAAGCGCAAGATTTTTTTATAAATATTTGAATGGAAGCAATATATTCTTTCATTATAGAACAAATTAAAAAATACCTTATTATTTATTTATTGATAATATATTGTTATTAGCTTTCTTAGTAATATTTATATAAAGGTACTTAAACAATTCATTCACTTATCGTCCTCGACTCCAGGGAGTTTATTTAATCTTAATTCACGAATTTTATAAATATTTTGTTAATCGCTGTAGCTATGTATTTCCGAATTCTGTTTCTACTTAAACTATAATGTTAACCAAATTTTGCGATTATTATTACGTGAAGGATACAAATTTTGAGTGGAAATTTTTGTGTAAGAAAAATGGTTACTTTTATCAGCGAGAGGGTAAACTTGAGGCTAAATCACCGCTGTTGGTTATATTTTTCTAATTTATGTTAGCAACTCCTCTTTTCGGCCTTATATTTGGTAACAACGTTATAAACATATATAAAAATTTTAACAGGATTTTACGACTCGTGATATGTAACATAGTCATTCGGAATTATCTACAGTTGGAGAAAATACAAAACATAAAAAAATCTGTTTGGTTTAAATTTTTATATTTTAAGAAGAATTAATATTACCATTGTATCTCTTCAGACAACTATAGATAAGTTTTCCAGAAACACGCTTATTGACAAAGATTTTTGATGTACGTACATATAGAAATAACTTATGTGTAGGTATATTTATGTTATAGTCATAGATAGAATCAATTGGGTTGATGGCTTCAAAATAGTCACTATTACCATCCACGCCAATATCACCGTCAAAAATTTAATCTTAAAATTGGAAATACATAAATGTCACGCCGTTAAAAAAAAATTAAAATAATACCACTGTTGCTTAAAGACTGTTGTACATCACTTATTGGAAAAAAGGAAAATGCTCCAACCTCTAATTCAATCTGGCTTTAATTTATTCGATTATATGAGATACTCTATTATTTTATACTTACTCCATAATAACGTGCACCTTCTAAACAATATTTAGTCTTTATTTTTTTATTAAGAAATGGTACATTTGCTTCTACGCTACTGTATAAAAATACCGACGCTGGTTTATCAGTAATTCCCTTCCGATATAATGCACTTATATCAACGACTTTTTCTAATCCTCAAAGTGGGTCATTCTCCATAAAATTAGTAACAATTAACATCACAATGGAATATTCAAATATTAGAATTAATCGTTTGTAGTGCGGCGTTCAAAAGTGTAGAGCTAATTTTTTGAATGTCAACTATGAAAGCAAAATAGCGCCGCTGAAGCAGTTTCTTGCAACTATAAAAGCAACTATGAAAGCAAAGTAGCGCCGCTGAGGCAGTTTCTTGAGTTGAAGGAATATTAAAAAGTCACAAAGGTGCTAAATTATTATATGTTGCATATAAAATGATCAGAATTGAAGTACATGGATAAAAATTTGGAAAAAAACTTCAAAAGAGTAAAATATGCGCCACTTTTCCTTACAAAATTTGGGTAGCTTTCCGCGAATACCTTCGCTCCGTAGATGGGAAGAAAAAATATTCATAGCGCACTACACCACAGTAATCGAAACAAACTATCAGTTAACACGACATTTATTTTTAAGTAACCTTGGGGTGATTAGTACGGTCATGCTTCATCGTTGGTGCGACATTCGCTGAATGTTTCTATATCTACCAGTTCTTTCTATATTGTATCGACAGATCCAAGTTCAATCTCCCACTATGATTCATTTCATTGTCAATTGATAGGTAAAAATAAACTCTTGATAGGTGTTAATACATTTCATTTTAGCATTTCTAGGTTATCCTTATGCAACGCTAACAGTATCAACAGGATTTGTAATTACTGATCAACAATTTTGGGAACAAGATCTTTAATTTTCTTAACGTTCTGCTCATCAGTAGACTTCGATGGCCGACTGGGTTACTGTTCGTCTTCAATACGTTCTCTGCCTTCCTTGAATACTTTATATCGCTTAAAAATCGCTTTAAAAAAAACTCTTAATCTTGAAATACACTGATTGCTGAAATTTTTTCTAACATTTAAGCATTTTGCAGTGCACCCTCACAATGCTAATTATAGTGCGACGAACCGAATACTATAATCGGTCTTGAGGAGTGAACTAAATACGTATCAATATTATTTTGCAGGAAAAAATCCATTATACTGATGATTCAATGTTTTTGTGATTTTTATTGAAGAACTTTCTGTTTACGATAACCAAGTTTAAATATAATTTTAATTTAAAAAATGATAAAAGTAAGATACGTTACATTTTGGAAATATAAATTATTTCTCAGTAATAAAGACTTGAATTAAAAATTGTATTATATTATGTACTATTTTTATGTTATATTAAAAAATTAACCAATCGCCTGTGTATAAATTTCATTGTATCCAGTAGAACATATTACAATTTCGCAGATACTTTGGAAACCACATTTGTTATCTAATTGAGATTAAACTTAGCATATAAATAGTCATAAAACAAAATTAATCTACTACTTTTTCCATCACTGAACGGAAAAAATAAAAACACCTTTAGATCTACGGGCTCACGATTATAGCTTTCCTGAGAATCGTTTAATAAATATTTCTTATATTGTAGAATGATATATTTGATTCTATATTTTAGTGCATTCATTCACAAAAAAATCGCTAATTAATTAATTTACATGTAAATCTAAATTGTAAACTAGATAAGTGAATAACGTCTTGCTACAAAATTAACCACCGATCAAGTGAATTCACTGATATCTCAGCAGCATCCTTTCTTCTTGCAAGTTACAGACTTTTCAAGCTCATAGTGTCGTGCCCTATAATATGCGTCGTGCCAAATACTGCTGTGTCATTGTTTATTCAGACTAAATCGTTTATATGAAAAAAATATTCAATATGCGCCCATTATTAATATTAAATATTAATTTCACTCAAATTTCATACTCAAATTATTAATATTAAATATTAATTTCACTCAATACCCGTATCGATGAATCCCACGATCCTGCATCGATACTAATTTTTTTTTTAAATAACTTGTCTAAATTTATATAGAGATTAGATTCCAGACGACATAAAATAAAATTTTCATCTAGATACTAAAGTTATATCAAAAATATTAAGACGGTGCATCACAACAGCCAATAAATTTCTTAAATAATGAAGCTGTAGAAACTCTATAAAAGAGCTATTTTAGGTGAAACTCACTGTATTGGTAATATTTTAAATCGGAAAACATATTCATGAAAATTATTTTTTTATGTAGTTAAAATCAAAACGTTATTTTGTGTTTAACATTTTTAAACTTAGACGAAAAACATTGTCCACGGAGATAAAAATTATTTTAAACACGAATAAACTTAATGACTACTCCCCACAAATTAATGCATAAAACGTTGTGATTGTAAACTTTCTCTTGTACGGTTTCAAGAAGACACGTCTTTGCTAATTTTTTTATTTCACTATTATTTAATAAACATTTGAATAATTAGTTTTCGGAATAATACCGAAGGAAATCATACAAGAAAATAACAATTATTTTATTTTCATTGATTCCAACTACTCTTTTAACCGGAGTCAGAAATACGTCAACTCATCGCTCACTTATGAATATAATTCTTTGTTTAGAGAGGATTAATTTTAATACTGAATTACATGAATTACCCCAAACATAATACGTGTTATGTATACGAAGGTTGCATATACCTGCATTACTGACTAAACTCTTTTACTGAATTAAAGTTTGGTAAAACAATATTCACTTTATTTTTAAAAGCCGTACAGGTGAAGAAATTTGTTTTCTGTTCTCAAATAACTTTCCTATAAGGTCTGACTGACTTGATTTGTGTGTAAAAAGAGCAATTTTTAAAATAAAATACAGCTACGCTTAACTGCGGCAATTTAAGTACTAGCGAAAATTACATTTAAACCATTGTTTTCTTAATGAATTCCTTATAAATCACATAAATTAATAAACAAAAAGGCAAGTTATGCGGGGGAAATTCAAATTGTCGAAACGCGCCACTAACTATTGGTTAG
The DNA here is from genome assembly GCA_039881145.1 of Druceiella hillmani. Taxonomy (NCBI): domain Eukaryota; kingdom Metazoa; phylum Arthropoda; class Insecta; order Lepidoptera; family Hepialidae; genus Druceiella; species Druceiella hillmani. The sequence continues at coordinate 6,242,031 of JAYKKI010000103.1, forward strand.
AACGAAACGTGTCGTCAGAGGCTATGTAAACAAGCTCCTGTTGTTGACAATTCGTGTGGCATTTGTTGTATTTAATAAATAAAAAATATGTTTTTACAATATTTTATATATCCAGTGCATTTTTACCATCCTAGTGAGATTGACAATCGTCTAGAACAGTGTTTCGCAATTAGTGGTACGGAAAAGTCCATCAAGGGGTACGCGGCCGCACGGCGATCTCTTGACTAAGATAATTTAATCAGTAAAAACAATTGCGCAAACAACAATTACCGAAATATGTTTTTTTAATTTTTATTATTTTTAATTGAACAGTGTACAAGCGCTTCCTACCGCGCCTCGCGTCCCGCTGCGGCCCGTCGCCTGTTCTAGTTGTTGCTTGCTTCAATTTTGGTTTAGCGTGCGTGAGCCGTGTCGCTGTACTAATTATAAATTATTAATAACCGTCGCGTTGTCACGTTGTTCGGCTGGCCTAGTTAGTAAACGGTAAGATAATTAATATTTTAAGACTGTTTTTAAACTTACACTTTCTTTATAAATTACAATACAATGTATAGATGCCGGTAAACTTCTTGAGCAAAAGTCGATTTAGTGGGGAAATTTTCGCATGTACATTTGTATGAAAATTCGCTACTGTGCAGTCATGGTCATCGCTCAAGAAGTTTGCAGGCATTTCAAAGCTTTTTAATTACAAAAATACATAGGCTGAGTTGCTGAGTTAACAAATCCTCTCGTCTTTCAGATGGGACAGTGGCTGATAAGTCGCCGAAAAGCTGATAACAAGGTATCAGGACTAACAGGCAATACTGACCAGTCGCCCACTAATAATGTGTCACTCTCTTCTAGAACTATGACCCAAAAAAAAGAAACATTGATAACAAGGAATCGTCTCTCAAAAAAAAGGAAGTACGATGATAGTTATATTCAGTTTGGTTTTAAAAACTCTGGAGATCCTGACTTCCCATTATCGCAGTGTGCAGAAACGATGTCAAATAATTTGTTAAAGCCATCCTTACTACGTCACCATTAGGAAAACAAACCTGCGAATTTGAAAGATCAATGTATCTGTATCCTTCTTTCAACATAAATTATTAGACCTCAAACAAATGCAAAAATCCATTGAGGCACTCTCCTTGACTACGAATGTCAATGCTTTGTAAACCTCTTTTAAAGTTTCCAAGCAAGCAAAACCACATACTATTGGGGAGAAACTTATACCGCCTGCAGCAGAAGAGATTATGAAATATATGTTCGGATAAAAAATGGCCTGAGAACTTGATGTTATTCCTACGTCGTGTACGTGTAAGCTGCAAAATTGTTTTAATACAAGATTTGTAATCATGCATTATGTACGTTTTTATGCATAACTCCATTCATAAGCAGTAACACAACCTATGATCTTTTAAAATCATGACGAGATTTAACATAATGATATTTACATTCAGTTAGTTAATTACGTTTCGATTAAGTCATTTTTACGTGTTTTTTCAATGTTGTGTAGTTTTTCTTAACGTAAAAAACTAAAAACGAATGTCATATTACACTTTCAATACAAAACTCACTTATGATTGACTGCAATGATACTAGCTGTACAAATAAAACATATTTACATTAAAGTGATCTTCACAAGAATGCAAACAACTTGTTGGAGATACTTCATCTCTCTTCATAACCTTATACCGTTGTTGTCTGAGCAAAAGTACGAGAATTTTGCATCTCTCGATTCAAGAAAAAATACTTTATCAAGTGCACTTCTAATAGTATTTTTGCATCTAGGTCCAATACAATATTTATAGACTGGCTTTCGTGCCTCTTCCATGGTTTAAACGGCTATTATTCTGCAAATATGTTTAAAATAGAGACATTTACAGTAAACAAACGCTGGGTATAGACTGTGACGCACAAAAATGGCGGAGTATAAAAATCTAAAATTAAATTGAAACATTTCCGACAGTATTTATATTTTTACTATATTATAACGATGTAAACAGTAAATTATAAATATAAAAAAATTACACGTATATTTTCTATTAAACCTATATCCAAAACTAGATAAGGATTCGCGGAAGGTAGCAAGCAGGGCAAAATATTTTGTCTAAATCTCCAAATAAATTGTTACCTTGGGTTCTCGAAAAATTGGGGATGACTATTAGTTGATGTTGTCAGAATTAGATGTTTATTTCTTTATTTATCAGAAAATTCTTAAATATTTTAAGGTAGAATATTAAACTTCATTTTAAAAGGACTGGAAATAAAGAAATAGTAAAGACTAAATAATTACTACACCGTTACCACTTTGTCAAAAGTTTTACAGTGAATTTGATTGAAAAGAATTAATTTGAGAGATATTCTTTACTGAGACTGCGTACTTAGTTAAGGACACGATCCGAAGGAGACGATAGCATAATAATGTAGGAAAAAGTCCACTGGAAAATTAAAATAATTTTTATCCAATATTTCTCAGGCTCAAAAATCTACATTTGTAAAATCTAGCATTAAATTTTTAAAAGAAAAAAAAATCCGGTCTTCAAACAACGCTTTAAAAGTATCCTTGCGTTCAAACTTATGGCATATATCAGGTTGGTATAAGGTTTATTCAATTGACACATTTCACAATATTGCATGTATGCAGTTATACCCTTTAAACATATTCAGCTAATGGTTGTCTTTCATTTAATTTTTTCCCCTTTCTTGCATGCCGCAATAGCTCCTTTTTCCTACGTAATAATTTCCACTAATATAATAAAAGGAAAATTTTATTTGTTTATTTGTCGTTTAGTATTTGTTTCACGCTTTACGAGCAAGCTTATTTCAATGAAATTGTGTGTTGGTAACGAATAAAATACATTCCGTATTATATCCGTGGATATTTATAGTGAAAATTTGTGAATCTTTAAGTAAGTAAATTTACCGTTCGCAAATAAACATAACTTGAAAATATCCTTGACACTACACGCTTGTCATTTATAGTTTAGTAGTTATGAAAGGTATCATTAATTCCTACGTATATTTGTGCGATGTCTATACATTTCAACCCGGCGGACAATTCTGATAGATGCAACGTTTTACGAATGTGCATAAGGAGAAGAGAACATTTTCCTAACAAAACGTGCAAAGGAAGCCGCGGGTAAACGTAGTAAAGAATCATTTATATATATATATATATATATATATATATATATATATATATATATATATATATATACATATATATATATATATATGTATGTATATATATATTGGCATATTTTCGTCTTCACTTTTGTATGTATTAAAGTCAGCACATTTTTCTCTAAATGGGGAAGGAAGGGATGTATTTTAACTCCCTAATGTGAAACTGATTTAACTCCCTTGTATTTTAACTCCCTACGAATGATCCGACAGACAGATGGACAACAGTGCAAGAACTGCAGAATTCCTTTCGGAATAAACGGGTACGGAACCCTAAATATCAGGTCGTAAATTTTTCTTCCTTACATTTTGAACAAGGTTGAGTTCTACGTTTCAAACGCAGCTTTAAACCTAATAAAATTTTTACAAAAAATACTACAATTTTAAACAACGTTATTGACCTTTTATTTTCAATACAAATGTTATCTATCAAACATATGAACAGTAAAACTACACATCTAAATCTACAGACCGCACACAGTGCAAGAGTTCAAACACATACAGAATTAACGGTTCCGTTTTTGTATTATTGTACTTCATTAATTATTAATCACATTTTATAAATAAACACAAACCACTTTCATTTCGGTTCCGATATATTTCGATATATTTTTCGATGTGGGCGTACTTTACAAAATGCTATATTTTCTTATCTTCTTAAACCAACTCTTTCAAGCACTTTATATTTAAAATATTTGAGTTTTAAAAATATATATATTAAAAGAATTTTATTTAATGTTCATGTAATAAAATTGAAACACAACTATTAAATTGGTATTTGCAAAACTTACAAATCCTAACAATACTGACGACTTCAACGTGAAGAGACGAGACGCTGTGAATTCACAAACTCCTTGCTTTGACAGCATGTGGCTGAAGTCTTCCGTTCTTGGTAGCGGACGAATCGCTGAGGGGATTAAACTATAAAAACACTGCTTCTAATTTGAATTCATTGAAAAATTTTTAAAATATTATCATTTTTTAAAAAAACGTCTTCTCTTTCCAGAAGAAGCTCTATTGAGTTAAACGTTAAATACTTGTAGAATTACCCGGGCATAATTATTTCCATCCCCACATTTCGGGGCTGTGCGCTAATCGATAATAAAGCGCACACCGACCCACCTTAGGACACAGGGAACCACCCCTTCCCTCTTCATAAAGTTCATTATACGGGCAATTAAATGTTACGTTATAAATAGTAAGGTAATATATATATATATATATATATATATATATATATATATATATATATATATATATATACACATATATGTAAATACAAATACACATATATACAAAGATGGAGTCTATTATTTCTACAGGCGATTGTGTACTTCAAACTGAATAGAAAATATTAAGAAACTATATTTAATATAGTTCCTGAAAAAATCTCTGTAAAAGTTGCGATTTCAATAAAAATAAAATTATTTTTTTTGTAGAAACATATTTCAAATGAATCAATCAGAGTACTGATACACAGAATCAACTTTACTAGTAATAGATACGTTCTTTGTAACAACATTTATGTTAAATTTATGCAATTATAAACAGTACGATAGCGTTGTAATAAATTCTACTACAATAAATTATAATGTAATTTTCACATTAACTTACGTATTCTTTCATAAAATATTAATTTAATTGCAATCGTTTTAGCTTCCTTCACTCTTTTTTTGAGTTTTTCACAAGAAAGACATATGAAAATTAAACCGAGTAGCAAATGAAGACCCCATGTAGTCATGTAAATTGTTAATGATTGTAAATCGCTCTGTAACAATTTCAAATGAAGTGAATGATATTTTTATATAAAGCCGATTAAAACAAATGAATAAATGAAATGAGTTTATTCATCACTCACCTCTGAGTGGCCATAATAAATGATACCTTCGGAGGAAGTAAATATGTTACCTAAATTTATGGTGAAAATCAAAAGAATCTGAAAAAAGGATCCAAATTTAGAAATTGCATATTAAACCTTTGTTTTCAAAGTTTAAAGGTCCTATGACCGACTTTATTTATATGAATTATAAATTTATATCTGTTCGTTATAGATCCTTAATTTAGTAATTATTTCAATGAGTAAGTATTAAAACCTGTCGGCCATGAAAATCCTAAAAATTGAATGATAATGTGGCCACAGCTACTGTTTGCAATGTTTATCTCTCCCGGATACCAATACTGTTATCTCTAACTGCTCGACCTGCTTGCATTTCACGCTACTTATTTCCATAGCATTATTTGAATAAATAAACTTTTATGCACAGAATCAGTATAGTTAAACTGTCGGTCTCTCTAGTTCATATTTAGAGAGCGTTCAAATACCATTGGTGAACTTAGTATCAGCGAGTGCAGTTAGCAATAAAGTAGTTCCTCATTGCGATCTCTTACAGGTTAATCGGTGCTTACCATCGAACTTGATTGAGACCCAAGTTACAATGATTTAATCTGATGATTGTTTCTTCCATAATTTTAGTTAATTTAATTGCTGAATTAAAAAGTCTCCTTTCTAATAAGAAACGTTCATCATTTCTATTTGTCTTCATTCTACATCGGATACAAAATAGCTCTTTCACCTTATTTTATTTTCAATACTAAATTTTCAGAATTTAAAATAAAATTTTTGGCATTTAAAATTTCATTCCTTTATCAAAATATCATCTTTCCACTATTGCATGAAACTTGCATTTTACTAGTTTAATTAAGTTAATATTGACTATATATACTTCTATATTAAACGCTTCATTTATTTATTTCATAAATATATATCGATAATCCGGTCAATGTCATCAGTCATGACGTTATAATTCATTTCGTTTCTTGGTTTATCCGATATCTTGAAACGTTCGAGTAAATTAATCAGCTTCAAATTGTTATATTCAATTCTATTAATAATATCGTTAATAAAATCGTTCAATAAAATCATTTCAGCATCACAATACAAGATTTGAATATAGTACAAAAGCAGTTCAATTCCAGTAAATTGCGTAAAACGCGTGACACAAACATAAATTGACATTAGGAAAGCCAAAAAAACACCAAATAAATTTAAATGATTGCGTTTCCAAGCTTTGTTGTACATTGCCCGTTTGTCCTCGGTACATAAGCTCCCGTCAATATCTGTCATTTGGCTAATGAATTTCGAAAATATATTTCCTCCAAAAAATGTATTCCTGAGGATGATCCAGTAGAAAGTGATAAAAAATATCAGTTCTTGAGCAGACTGTATGAGTGAAATCGGACGATTTGTCAAATTAAAATACTGGACCATTATTCTACATGGAATTAAAGTGATTAAAATGAAAATTGCGTAAAGAGAGTGCGCCAATTGCATTACGGTCGAGCTCCACGATGTGGAAAGAATGAATTTATTCTTTTGCAATTGCGTTTTCCTCCTTATTCCTAAGAATATTTCTATAAAATACACAAATTTCCAAGTATCTTTAAAGCAAATGTCAACTGTTTTAAAATTTGTACCCATTTTTCTTTTAGTATTTATAAATTTATCAAAGTACATAAAATTAATTTAGTTTTTCACTTAACGGCCAACAAGTTGACAATATTTCAAGTTCGCTAGATGACACTCAGTCCTAATATGGTCTAAAGCGATTGAAGAACCTGGTCTACTAAATGTACATATAGTCGGTGAATAGATTCTTATCTTTGCCTAATGGAAACACGTAAATAATTTATTTAGGGAGCGTTATATGCGAGCAGGAAGTGGCTAAAATTTAATATGACAAAATGGTTTTTGACATTATCTTGATGGATTATGTTAAGTTCATTCAATTAATTAATTAACACACTCGCTGATCTAATATTCTAGTTTCCATGAAAAGTAAAAATTAAGTAGCTATTCAAATATAGCAGTATGATTAGTACACTAATTATTTTTCTTGGTTTCAAACTTCAGTGAAAGCAATATTATTACAATTAGCACTTTTTTTCTAGTTTAATGACTCATATAGTGGAAGTTTTTCAACGTTTTCTACCATTTTGAGGAATACTTACTCAACACATACTACAGCAATCCTCTCTATCCTAGGATATATATACTGAATGCTTAATTATTTAGGAACATCGTAATAAAATTACCTCCTCAGCTACTGAATGCTTACTCATTTAGGAACATCGTAATAAAATTACCTCCTCAGCGACTGAATGCTTACTTATTTAGGAACATCGTTTACTGAAATTAAGTTTAAAAAAACAAAACATTAATTCTTAGATATTGCAGACAACATTGCTACTGTTCTATGGAGCAGGTTACTGACCTATGGAACTGTGCTGGAATAATTTTATTTTTATTTCTTACTAGCTGTGATTGAGATAGCTTTCGCGTGTGAACTGTAATATAAAATATTGTATAAAAATATTATAATATTATTTAAATATTATATATTATATAATAAAATATTATTATAATAAATTAAAGGTTTATACCCGTAATCTCATCTATTGCAATAAATACAAAAGTATTTTTTTAAGTGAGTACACTTTTTTAATTATCGATTGAGTTTATGTCACCTCAGATATCAAAAACCAGCGTTAAAAACTTCATCAAGATCCTTTTAGCTTCTCTGCATGATGTTCGAACAAATAAACATGCTCACAGAGGAACAGAAAACATTTCAAAACTAATATTTTTTGTTCTATTACTTCTGTTACATTCTTCTAAATCATATTTTGGTTAATACTTTCACGGTACAGATACGCCAATTCTGTAATTTTATTACGTGTGTAGATATTTTTATGTATTTAAACAAAAGCAAGTACTAATTAGTATAAATATCCTGTAAACATAAAATTATACCCAAACTTTTGTTCTGATGTCTCAGCAGAGAAAAAAAACTAATTAATGTATCTTAAAAAATATTCAAGACATAAATAAAATAATTCTTTAATGTCATTGATAAACTGTAAATGTGCTTATGATAATCCCAAGTGGTCAATAAGTCTTGGAAAATTGAAAACGATAGGAGCCATTAATTGACACATATACCATATTTTTATCCATTGCCCATACACTACTCACATCAATATGTACCTAGATCATTTTCAGGGATAATTCGGTAACAAAAGTAAACCTGTTGTAAGGCAATGCACAGTTGTGTAATTTTCTTAAACAAAAATGTGATTTGAATGAAGAGCATACATAAATAGATTAAAAAAAACAATATTTTATAATATATTTTCTAATAATAAAATAAAATTATGTTATTTATATTAACACTCCGTGTACTATTAAAATACATATACAAACATATACATTTTATCGTTGACACTAGTGGATTATAATACAATTGAAATCGACAAATTTTGGTATTCCCTTGTAGAATTAAGTTAAGTATCTTTAACCAATCGAAGTGTAAAAATCAGTAACAAATTAGCTCAATAAAAAGTCATTTGTATAATAGAATATGTTTTGTTATAATTGAAACAATTAGAAAAAATATATGTCTGTCAGCAAATGCAAACTATTTAGTGAGTTTTTAAAAACTTATATCAAGGTAATTTTGTATAAATTAGAAAACAAAAATATTTGCTGTATAAACATTATCCTTTTTCTGAATTTTAAAACACTCAATGCCAAAAAAAATAGAAATAAATGTGGAAAACCCTTACACGTTGACATTAAATATATCACGAGTCAGTGTACAAAGTTTGTCAGCAGTACATATATTTAATGTATATATAAATCATCTTTTTCAAGATAACTGAATATTGAGGAATTGTATCAGAACGACAGAATAATGAGTGAGCAAACCGAGGAAAGTGAAAAACAATAAAAATCGAAGATCAAAAAGATGCAGAACGGTGAACTGTCCCAGACTGCTTGCGTCAATCGTGTTTTTAATGAGATGCAGGTAGCGACCAACTTGTGGTGGTGAAACAGATAAATAAGTTCTACATTATATCAGGAACATAAACTCCTGACTATGTAATTGTGACATGAATTATTCGCCATTTAATTATCCTGAAAACCTAAAAAATAGGCCAAAATACAGTCAAAAAATAGTTTGCTTATCGTTACGGTTTATTCACATATAAGTATTGAATCGTGCTGTTCAGAAGAGCAGTAACAAATTTCAACTGGGATGAAAAGAGCAGTATTTCCATAATAATCAGAAAGTTAAACTAAGATAAAACATCTATTAAAAAAAGAAGAAAACTTAAGGAAACTCCAAATGAAGGGTTCGCCACGTTTACAACGCCCTTCTTTCAACAAATAATATATCTGGACACTGAGACAAGAAAATGTTACTGATTAAAACCATCAAGAACCCGCACCATGCTCCACAATGTATGCTAGTAAATATATATATATATATATATATATATATATATATATATATATATACATATATTTATATACATTTATAAAAATTAATCTATAGATTGTAAACTTAAAAACTTGCGATCTGCACAAAAGCAGCTGTTATCAATTGACCTAAAACAACTGATTGAAAGAAGTTTTACGTACATTTTTCTCAAAACTAATGCCAATTTCAATGAAATTTTATTGTAAAAGTTTATTAGTTTTTGAAATGACTTCGAATCTTTTGCGTAATATACACTCGAAATTGACCCCAAAAACATTTCACTGAAGCCTATCTACTTTTCCCTATTTCCTTGCTGAAACAAATCAAGTCTCATAAGCATATTTCCGAGTTTAACTCTCATCTCAAATGGATGGAGATTCTATACCGGCTTATTCTCACATTTTTCCACCTCCATGCAGTGTACTAAATAATTCCAACATACATATAATATCTCAAGTTCAAGTCTTCTGTCTTATGAGTTCTTGACTTTGAATTATACACTGGAAGGCTCCTTATATTACTAATTCCCACATATTGAAAGCTCATTTGCAGCCTCTATCGCTAAGCTGTGGAAAAAACTATACCTTGGGCGTCTTGGCGTATCAACATCAAATAACCGCAGACATAGCGGATGAATTAAGGAAATATTTCAGCAAAATTAATGAATCTTTTCAATGTTATATTATCGAATTGAAATAGAATTCAACAAGCGTCAATGAAAATTACATATTTTGTAACAAAAAAGATTGCAATCGAAAACTTAATAAAGTTAAGAAAAACAAAACATCAACACGACAAGTCTCAAAGAACCGGTCGAGTTAGGTACATAGGTTGATGTGATACTATCTTTAAGTTTAATAATATTGGTTTACATAACTAAATTTTTCTAATCTTTATCATATATCATAGACCGAACTCAGAAACAAATATCCTTGTAACTAAGAGACTTTTATTAAAATCACAATACACACATCACAGGTATACATCACAATACAGCTTAAACCGACAAATACAGTTTCTAAATGACGGCATGTGTGATTTTACGTTAACAATACATGAATATCGGTGTCCACGTTTGGGAAAAGTAGTTGATTTTAAATACTTTGGTGTATATTGATTTACATTTACCTACATATTGGAAAATTACGACAAAGTTATAAATATTATTAAAAATGCACCCAATATTTTAGACTAATTCATTATCTTGAAAGTTTGTGGCTTAAAAATATTTATGGTTATAAATTAGTTTGTTTTACACTTGTATGTATAATATAATTCTATCCAGTCTTATAGAGAATGCAAAGTATTGGGTATAATCTAACCACTCTGAACTGATTCTATTTTTTTTTCAAAATGGCGTTTAAATAAATTAATAAAGAATACTCACGTGTGCATACGTTTACTTGTATTCTTGTTAAGTATGATTTGGTAGTTTCGACTTGCAGATACATTTCCTCACATATGAAACACACACCCACAAATGCCACAATGTGATGTATAGGCCAAAGTATGAAGCCAATGGAAAATGATGCGTCAAATTTCTGAAATATTTAAAAGAGGAACGTTATTTATAAAAGAGGCGGTTTCTATTTTAGTGTGTTGAGTTTTCTTGTTTATAATTTATTACAAATTACTAATAATCGTGTTATCATTAAGATTAATAACTTATTTTTAATCATAATAAGGAGGAGACTCCTCGATTTATTAATCTGTTACTCCTCACTTTTGCGTTTTTATTAATAAACTCAGACCGTGAGTGGATATCTTGGCATGCTTGACAAAACTTCAATACTGAATAGAACTGTAAGGTGTTTCATTATGTTGTGTTCATTATTAATGAATTATAGGGAATGACTATTATTTTTGTGGTTTCAATTCGTCCTATTTTTCATTTCTCATAAGAGGTTTGTGGTTTGCGAAACAACAAGTCGTAAACATTTAACATATTACAAAACATATATTCGTGCTAATTTTAAAAGAAGAGACCTAAATCAAATGGGAAAAATACGTACATTATATTTATACTCTTCAAGAAGCGCATTAAGTTCATGAATTAAGGCATGAAACTCTAAGAAGGGAGACAGGAGTAACTGAAAAATTACAATAAGAAAGGTAAAAAATGATGTCAATTTATGAAAATATATCTTGAAATTCGGTTAAATCACATACTTGACGTTGAAACATCTTATTTAAGCTGTGAAATACGGCAAGAAAATGAACATAAAATTCAGATAAATGGTGAACAGATTTCCCTCTGAGAGGCAAATTAAACTTGAAGTTGGTGTAGGAATTATGATTGAACTGTGGACTTCCAAACATGGCATCAACACATTCAACAATGTTTTCCTCGTTGTTCAATTTCAAAAATTGGTTCAAAATTTCTAGACGGTTTGTAATGCTACGTAGTATTACATAGAATAATAATATTTCCAAATCAAAAAGAATTGTGGCAATGACATTAAACACAAAACTAAATTTATGCACTGAAAGTGCAGTTAATTCTCTCGATACTTCAAAATCAAATAAGATATACAAAATATGGTAAGGCACGATAAGACAAACGACAATGAAGTTTCGTTTCTTTTCACATCCAAATATTTTGTCTGCGCTATCTGATTCGAATAAATCATCCAATTTTTCAATTCTCAGAATTAATTCACTAAATGCATTCCTATCCCAAATTACGTCAATCGGCAATATATAAAGAACATGAATCATTTGAAGAATTTTGAACGCGATGGTATAGTAACGAGTTTCTATTCTCAAAGCCCTTATTTCCAATCATAGCAGTGTGCTCCATACTAACAAGGTATATAATTTTCCGCAATATAATGCAAACTTTCTGGAAAATCGATTATAAGTTTGTCGACGAAGACCGAACACAGATTGGTATGTTAATAATGGCCTAAGTGTATTTTCAATTATTTCTGTTGGCATTTTAAGTTTATTATATTATTTATCTGGTAAAATTTAAAAATAAAATTGTATTATTATATTTATTTAAAAAAATAAACACAAAGCGGCCGGTCTATTATACGTGCTTTGTAATAATAACTGTTGCTCTTTTGTAATGCTGTCTCAGAACTCCAAATATTAATTTGTCAAATAGATATTTATTGATTTCGCATTAACCTATTTCAACCTGGGTGTGGAAAATGCGCCGAGTAATGTTAATTTGGTTCTCGTTTATTTATCATATTAAAATATTTGTTATATCTCAAAATGCTTCATACTGTTATAGTCATGATGAAAAATAATAGTTTTTTAGGATAGAAGCAAGTGTGTCTGATAAGAATAAAAATGAAATAAATTTGAATAAAATTAATATAGCTTTTACAAAAAAATGTTTCATAAAATAATGAAATTTCATAAAATTACATTTCCATTTTATTTTAAAGTCTGGAAATAATAATGGATTTTTATTAGGAATAATGATGGATACCAACATCGAAGCGAGATTTTCTTTCTTAATTGCTGACAAGACGCAAATCATAACGATAACTAATCACACAGCTGTGAACCAATATGAGATCTGCCGCAACATTGTATATAGTGTCGATGTATCGTTTTCATCTAAATTAGAGGAAGTGTTTTGTTTTTTCAGTATCCAAAATTATTTATGCTCCAGTCCATTCCAAAAGGGAATGTCTGTAAGCAAACCAATTTGACAGTTAAAATATTGTTGTATATATATATATATATATATATATATATATATAAAACTCATTGTATTTAACCCACAATATTATTAGACCATGTACTAAAATCACTATATTGACTTAATAAGCTGCCATGCTAAATAATGTTATAAATATCAACATTACATGGATAGTTTGCTAACATGAATTGTAAAAGTCAGAGGAGGAAAATGGACAACCCTAGCTGTCATTAACAAAAATTCAGAGCTATAAACATTTGGAAAAATATTCAGTATTAAGACACAAAGGAAATCTAAATCCATATATGCTATTTACTTTCTTTATAATCACTATATGATGTACTTTATAATCTGTTGAAGTGAAATATCTGCAATAAATCATTTTCTATGACGTAAACCATATTCGACTGTTTATCTCACGTGGCGCTTCGGTAAGGCAGAAGAAATGAACGAGACAAAATATTGATGCTATACAACATAACTTTTACATATTCATGGTACGTGGTATAAAGGCTAATTCACATTTCGTTAAGTTAACCATGCGGATGAGAAGTGCATGTGTTAAGTGATTAGTAAAGTCAACGTGTAAAGTGTGAAGTGCGAGTGCGAGTAAAGTGACATCGTGTGTCGCTTTGACAAGTTCATAGTGCACATATCAAGACGGAATCGTGAAGTGAACTGAAGAGCAAACGATAAATTTCGTAACAGAATAAAATAAAGTACGAATGTTTGCGTAATATTAATTTTGCAGAATATAAGAAAAAACAGAGTGTAGTAGCGGCTCTGTTAAAAATTAGTAAAGCATTAAACATCGCCGACTTTGGACGAAGGAGGTATATCTGAAAATAAGAAGCCTGAAGTCTACATACTGACAGGAACTGAAAAAATTAAAATTTATAAAAGGTCCGGTACTGGGACAAGCGATATTTGTACACCAAACATAAAATAGTTAAACGTTTTAAATGATGGAATAATAGCGGTAAGCAGTACGGGGGAACGCAGGGAAAAAACAAGTAGTTTTTTGTGTACATTTTTTGGTAATTCTTAAGAAATAAGTAGTATAGTTTTATATTGTTTAAAGTTTATTTGTTACGTAATAATAAATTTAGTCAGTGAACCATTCTTGCTTGCCGTGGAAGGGCACCTTCACCAATAAAAAAGTTTGCGTAACGACTTCGTATATCTTGTGCTTGCTGTGATGATCTATTTTGCATATTTCTAATGTGTGTCAATCCGGCTATTAGCTAAAAAGCTGCTAATTTCGCCATTTAACACCGTTTCTAGGGGACATTTTCCAGTTATCACGGGCCTGTCGTTACGAAGTAATAAAACTTTATGATTATGAATGTTTCTTTCTCGAGGAATGTTTGAAATTAGATTAAAAATATATTCAGTTTGAGATAATTGATAGACAGCATACTTCCCAACTGGAGACAGCACGGGCAGACATTTAATTTTTATAGAAATACCATAAATTGTCATCTCCATATATTGCCCATATTGGCGGGGAATGGCAGGAATAAATATTTGGTGATTAGAAGTAATCCAAATATCAACATAAAATATGGTAATAAGTACGACTTATGTTATTTATAGATGACGTCTTCTCCCAACTTTAATTAGTATTTTTTTATGGAAATCTATGCTATTAACACATGCTGATATAAATTTACAAGTAAAATTGATTCAGTTCCATGAAATTAATAAATTTCCTTATCTTCTTTTAGAAGTACGACAACAAACTTCTAGAGCTGCTGCTTGTTGCCTGCAAAGGAAGTTCTGCAAAGTGACACTTCTCGCAAACTATTGTGCCAAGTGAATTGGTTTTAACCAATTATTTTAATAAGCGGTGAATTTTTTCACAAATATTTGAATTATAAAATGACAGGCGACGTATAAGAAAATTGCACAGATATATACAAATAATAAAATTGTAATATTGGCACATTTGTGCATTGTAAATATTTATGAAACAAAAATTAGGTGGACATAATGAAATGAATAGTACTCAAAAATATTGTTTTCCAATTTTGTATTTTTGCCTATTTATCTGGGTAAGCGCAAGACTTAAGAGCTGAAGATATTTTGATGGGATTTTAGATGATTGATTTTGTATGGCCTACATATTGGCGCTGGTAACATATTGTTCGGTTGCATTCTACCCACAAGTAAATAAAATAAGATAATTTTAAATTACAAGATACAAACCTCCTTTGCTTTAAAAAAGTTTACTTTGCAATGATTATAGATTACGTCATGTGTATTTTAACTTTAAGTCTTATAATTAATCTTTGCTATATCCCACCTGAAGATGTTGTAATACAACGAAACCTAGGTCGTGGTAAAGAAATTAAAGAAAGTAGAAATAATACTACATCACGTAGTTTAATTTAATTGCGTCTTATAATTAAATTAATTTTTTTTTTAAATTCAACTTGAACAAAGTCACTGACCAAGTTAGTGAATAAATTCGATAATTACTATCTTAATAAAAAAAGCGATAATGATTTCGTTTTCAAACACTAATAACTACAGCCTCTCATAATTCTGTCTCATAATATGTGATTAAAATGTTGCTAATGTTAACATGTGGATATGATAAATTTAAATTAAGTCGCAGATGGTGAAGAATTGTATAAAATATACTGTTCGATTCCCTTTTTACATTTAAATAAAATTATACGAAATTCCTGTAGTTTATTAATTTTAAATAAAATTTGGTATCAAAACTTCATGCAATGTTTCAATAAATATTACAAGCATCCTGATAAACTATAGTCATACCTTTGATTATAAATATTTTTGAATGGGCAGCACTTGCAAATGAAAGTATTTTACCAATTTTGTACATTTTAAAATAAACCCGCAATAAAATTTAATTAATATTTAATTATGTGTCCGCAACAATAATTTTACGTGACGAATAATTATTTCAGTTTTTATAATCCAACTTATTTTTTTTCATGTCAAACATATATATATATATTTATTGTGAAAAATGTTGGCAAATACCGTCACTGTACTAATATTTTTTTAATTTTTGAAGGCAAATCCCCAAATTAACTCATCGATATGCTATCAAATTAATGTACGAAAAAAACACAAGTAAAAGCTTAGAAAGCGTCATATTCAATTTGTTTCAACTGGGCCTAAATTAATAATCTATGTTGGCATAAAAACCGTGTTATTATTTATAAAAAGAACGGTTTCTTCAGGGGACATAGAATCTTTCTCGATATAATTATATTTGGTATTATATTGTTTACATTGAAAAAGGAATTTTCAGATATAAGAAAACAATTTCAATTCATGAATATTTTTCTTTTCTCAATTCAAGCACACTTAAGTTCAAATCTGCAAAAAGTAACGTTGTGAAATCTGAATACTGGATATTCATAAAAATGAATACTGGATATTAATATAAAACTATGCTCCAAATAAACACATGTGATCAATAACGCCATAATTACTTAAAAATAAAAAAAAGCATCAAGTTAGCTATTTGTATTATACTTTTCATGAGGACTGTATATTTATGAACTGTATCACAACGACTGAATAATGTGTGAGCAATCCTAGAATAGTTGTCAGCAATGAAAATCGCAAATTAAAAAGCTGCAAAACAGTGAATTGTCCCAGTCTGTTTGCTTCGATCATATTTTGAATGAGCTGAATGCGATGACCAACGTCGGATAACGTCGGATTATATCAACAAAATCAATTACTAGTTATGCTAATGCGACATAATTTATAAATCATTGAGTAGTTGCTTGCGGCTTCCAATTTCGTTCCGATGGTTACTTCGTCACGTAATTCGATAAAATATTACAAGCTTTTATAGAACGACCCATCAAGAAAGTTGTATAGCCTATTGTTTGATATTTCGTACGTATGTAATATTTCTATCTGATACATATCAATTAGGAGGCAGTTACTAGGTTGAGTAATGCATAAAACACTTTATATTTTAAGTTGATATGCAGTACTGATTGAATTAGTTTCATTATATTATAAGACATACCGGGCAAAGAAACGTGCGTAATGCGAATATTGAGAAAAAATAATTTTCATTTTCACCTGAAGAACATTCTCCACGTCAATTTAAAAAGTTATTGATTTATATTGACTAATGAATTATATTGTTTCTACTTAGCATGAAGGATATTTGCGAGTAACAATCTGCCTCTGTGCATCATGTACCACACCGGTAGCGAGGAGAACATAATCCCAGTGGATATTTAAAAAAAAGTTTTATTTATGTTAATTTATAAATAAGAATATTTTCAATTGACCTTTTAAACAAGGACATAGCTTTTTATAGTATTCCTGTGAGAAATTGTAACATTTAAAATGAAATTGAAATAAAATAATAACACAAAACGTCATATTAAACTTTATGTAGTTTTTAACTGAACATATTTAATATCTACAGTTTATGTATAATTGTCACATAGAAAAAAATTCAATGCTAAAATTTACCCAGTGTGACATTTGTTATTTGATATATATATATA
Organism: Druceiella hillmani; assembly: GCA_039881145.1. Lineage (NCBI taxonomy): Eukaryota > Metazoa > Arthropoda > Insecta > Lepidoptera > Hepialidae > Druceiella > Druceiella hillmani. The sequence continues at coordinate 6,259,691 of JAYKKI010000103.1, forward strand.
TATATATATATATGTGTGTGTGTGTGTGTATGTGTCTATATATATATATATATATATATATATATATATATATATATATATGTATGTATAAAAATTATATAGGATACATAATTTATCTACTATTATCCGAAAAAGTCGGTAAATTGTTTTTATATAGATCTGTTAGAGAATCGTACGGTGATGTTGACACAAGGATACGTTGAAATGAAAAGCGAAAGTACGATGTGTACAGTATAAGCTCGTGTTGCAATGAAACACAAAGTTCGTCAAACGTTGTAGCAGATCATTTTCATCTGTGATGAATGCCACATGTAAACAGTACACTTTGCAATGATTGCCCTGCTGGCAATGATGACTGCAATGTGCTAGCTACCACACTCCTCATCATGGCAGTCCGGTCGAAGTAAAGTACTTGATTTCACTTCAATAAACAGTTATTGATTTAAACAAATGTCATCAAAAGGTGGCACTTAAACAAGATTTACAGAAATTTAAGACATTGTATAAAAAGTCTTACAATAATTACAGTGTAACAGATGGAATGTATGAGTGTGTTTCCTATAAACTTTAATTTAATTTCTAGAAGCCCTCTCATTTTCATAATTTCAGCTTCATTTGTTTCGGCAATATGGAGGCGTATTTTTCCTAAGTTTCATTTCCTCTTCGAAAGTTTTCCCTTAAATATTTTAAAAAAAATATTCATATTCTTGTTAATATTATTAATTACTCTGCCACAATTTAACACTTCTGCACCTGCCGGGTAGACTCGTAAGTTATCCTAAAACGGTTCTGTTTTTTTCCAGATATGGAATAGTTAAAAAAGTTATGCCGAATAACATTGTAAAAGTACTGAAAACGTTTTTAACGTCAACACCAAAAGTAAAAAAAATTCCAAATTGTAAAAACAACAGAATGGCATGCAAACTATAGGTCTACTTGTAATCAGGACGCATGTTTTAAAATAAAATAGTACATATAAACAAGCTCATACATGCGCGCACGCACGCACACAAGTTCGCACACATGCAAAATCATATATGAACCCACGCGCACGTAAGCTCTTACGCATACGTGACAACAATATTACGACACTAGCATATAAGCTACGCACGCACACACATCTGATGTGATAATATATGTACACACACATGCACACACACACACACACACACACACACAAACAGACATATATGTATCTATAATATTTATTATATTGTACATATAATTCTGGAAAGGCATCTACTTGTCCGTTACATTTTGTTGCAAAATAACATTAAACTATGTAATGACTTATTCTTCAAAGAAGGTTTGGTCTGAAGTTGTACTGCATCATAAAAGAAGTAACCATTAATCGTAAATTTGAAAAAAAATCGGCAGTCAGCCGCGGTATGAACACTCTGTCGGAAATTGTTAAGTCTCAATATACATATTACTTTTGAGTTCTGTTATTGAATTTATTTGTACGTATTGATCATAATATCTAAATTAAATTTATTAACCATCATGATGTTTAAATTTAAATCAAAGTTATGAACCATCATCATATATAAATTTATGTTATTACGAAGAACAAAACTCGAGAAATATCTAATGGAAAACCTCACATTTCTTAAATCAATACGTCTTGGGCGCACTCATTTAAATTCTATTTTCTATCAAAATGGCATATTAATGTTCTTATGAAGAAAAATTACACACAATACTCATGTATACGGTCGTTAGTTTGCATTGTTGTCAAGCACGAATTTGTAGTTTGGAGCTGCAGATACAATTTCTCACATATAAAACAAACGCAGACAAATGCCACGAAGTGATGAATAGGCCAAAATAACAATCCGACAGAAATTACAGCATTAAACCCCTGAAATGTACTACATTGTATTGTTGTCTAACGATAGACGAGATTCATATCTCTTTATTTAATTCTTTGAATGATTTTAAGTCCGTTCTCCTTTTGGCGCTAATACAATAAGACATTTTTGTTCAGTTCCGTCTCTTACTCAAATTAACTAATGATTCTATTCTTTTTTAACTATTAACAATTAACAATATTAACGTTAATAAACATAAAGTGTAAATTACAATTTAATCATTTTCTGTTTTACTTCCTCGTGTTTTCCGGTTTAGTTAATTTTACAGTTTTTGGAATAAAAGGTTGCTGAACAAATAGTTAAAGTTTAAGTTAATATAACTGTATGTTCTTCTAAGCTGCTTAATAAAAAATTATATATATTAGAGAAATATACTTACAGAGTGCTTAACATTGGTAAGATAGTTATACACGTGCAAAATTAAACCACAACATGCTAAAGAGAACGACAAGAGTAGCTGAAAAATTTAGTTAATAAAGATTAATAATTATCTATTTAAAACTTGTAAATAATAAAATTATATTTTCAAAGCTAAATTTGAACCAAAATCACTTACCTGAAATTGAAATACCTGGTTTAGATATTTGCACAAATCTAATAAATGTACATAAAATTCAGAAATATGATGAATAGATTTTCCTTTGAAAGGTAAATGCAATTTAAAATCCGTAAAGTTATTATGAATATTTTGAGGACTTCCAAATATATCATCAACGTGTTTTACCATTTTTAGTTTGCTGTTTAATTTCAGAAATTGGTTTACGATTTCAAGACGTTTTATAATACTGAGTAGCAAGAGATAGAATAAAACTATTTCTATATCAAAAATAGTTGCGGCGACAATGTTGACTGGGATATAAAATATATGCGCTGGACTCAAAGCCAGTCTTTTTGAAAATTCAGAAGCAAAAAATGCATAAAGAATATGATAAGGCAATAGAATGCACATAATAGTGAAGTTTCGTTTTTTATCCCACTTTAAAATGTTGTTTGTGTAACAAGATTCGAAAAGGTTGTCAATTTTTTCAATTTTCAAGATCAATTCACAAAATGTATTTCTATCCCAAATAACATTAATTAACAATATATAGAGAACGTGAATCAGTTGAAGAATTTTGAATACTATTAACATGTATCGGGTCTCTTCTGTAAAGTCCATAATTTGCAGCCCCAATAACGTACTCCATATAAACAAGGTATATAATTTTCTGCACCATAATTTAAATTCAGTAGAAAATCCATTGCGAGTTTCACGACAAAGACCAAGTACTGACTGATATGTTAATATTGGCCAAAGTGCATTGGACATTTTTACCTCTACGAAATGTTGTTGTTCGTGTACGATATGTACGTATGTGTATGTAGTACGAATATAGTATTAAACTTGTTGCCGAAGGCCAGGCCAAATACCTCTCACTCGCTTTGTATTAATGACCATTAGGATATTACTTTGTGAAGGCCTCCCCAAATGTTTCAGACAAATTGCCTGACATAATTCATCATACCAATTTATTGGAAGTGATAAGTATTGATTTCATTTAATCTCCTTTGACATGATTAAGTACAGAAAATAATCCGATTTTTATAAATGTGGCTTTCTCAATTATTGAAAAGGTTAAGCAAAAAATCTAATTATTTGTAAATATTTATAAATAATATTTTTAAGCAGGTAATATTTTCAACAATTATGTAGAGAAATATTCTCTGAATTTTGATATTAGTATTTTTTTTAAGTTTTCTACCTTGAAAAGATAAAACAATACCCTTATATGGTCACTCGTGAGCCCGTTCATCTCTTCACAATCGTTTTTCTGAGAAATTTCTGCAGCTATTCAATCGTATTACAGATTTAAAAGGGAATAAATATTTTTATACAATAAGGAAATTGTATTTTTGAAGAATTTTGAATAGATGATGCAGTACCGGTTTCATTTCTATACTCTCCAATTTGCAGTCCGAATTCTTCAAAATAATGAACTCGAAATTAACAGGGCATATAATTTTCTGCACCACAATGTGAGTTGAATGGTAAATCGGTTGTATCTTTTACAGTGAAATAGAGATTGAAATGCTAATAGTCGTGGTGCTGAAAGTTAAAGTATTTATTGTTTATTTACTCTTAATTTAAAATGATTTTTGAAGTAAAACAATGAATAAAATTGAATAGAATTGAAACTAAAAGAATAAGGGACGATTAAAACTCATGTTATTAAATACATTCAAGTTGTTAATGCCCGAATTTAATAATTACTAAGGCAACACTTTCAAATTTTTTTGAACATTTGTGATCTGAAATTAGCATGTAATATAAGCAATATTAACAAAAAAGTAAACACTACTTTCAACATAAAGTTTTGTAAAAATTTTAAAATAATAATAATTCTATTTAAGTATTAATCACAACTATGATAATAGACAGAGCAATATGGTAATTTTGACATTTTTTTCTAAAATTACTTCAATAATTAATGTTAAATACGTTTTGTACATCCAGCAACTAAAACAATGAAACATGCTTGATGTTCGTACTAATTCAGTGTGTCATCCGTCCTTTCGTTACGTCAAACATAGGTGTTGAGAAATTTGATCTTTATTAGTGCATTCTACCTTAGTTATGGCATTCATTTGTAGATTTGGCAACGAATCCATTTCATTTCGCAATATTGATTGTGATTTGTTTATCGTCTCTTCAAAATTTTGCATATAATGTGCAAGAGGGACTAAAGCATTCGTATAATGACATTGATGTTCATCATATTTACTATTTGTAAACAAGTTGAAATATGATAACCTGGCCGAAAGTTCGAGGAAGAAAGAGATAATAATCATATAGTAAAGTATATTCTACTATTGTATAGTGTTTAAGGGTACGATATGACTTGGACCAGGTATCTTTTAAAAATCTATGGGTAACAATTATTTATAGATGCCATATATTTCTGTAGATTTTATGCATGTCAATATTGTCAAATTTGCATACTTCCTAAAAAGATTTGTAATTGCCGCAACCCAATACCCATTTTATTATTTACCAGTATATTTTTGAAGCTTTTGTCTCTCTCAACACTCCTATAAAGTAAACAGAGTAGAATAGTTGTGAAATCGATTGCACTACTACAAGGATTCTGGGGCACTCATAAAAATGATTAAGAATAAACGTTCACCAAATGTCACCACTGACATATTATCCTTATATTTATTTATCTACTTTGAATTTAGAAAGGAAATATTTATATTTTTTCACGTACAATATTTTGATTCCCCATAATAATAAAAAAGTATTGTTAATTCCTTGAGTCTAGAAGAGACAAGTTTCAATAGAGTGGAAGGCAGTTGAGGACCGAAACTCCTCCTGCTTTCAGGAGTTCTGTGATAATGCCATTGTCCCTGGAGCCTTGTTGTTTTTAACTTTTCTGAGCCCTATCTCAATCTCACTCATGTCAGTATCAGGAACGACTTCAGTGCAGTGATGCACTAATTTTGTATATGGTTCATGGTTGGAGGGGGTAGCAAATAGTCACTTCTGGTGAATAATAATATTTAGGATAAAACTGTTCAATCTAAAAATTATCTTTGGTTGTAAGCTGATATTTCTGCGGTCTGATATCCTCAAGTTTGTCAGTCACGTCCGCTCCAATTATGGTGCAAATACTTTGGACTTTTCGCTCGATCGCATTTTAGATATGATGCGTATTGTAACGGCATAGGTCTATTCGTAACCTATTCTTAATAAACTTGTAAAGGACGCAATATTCGGACGAAATTGTAGATAGTTCCCATATCTGCCTCACGAGATACAAAGTTTCACTTGAGATTTTAGTCTATGAGCGAAAGTATTTATTACCTATTTCTATTATTTGATGTGACATACAAAAGGCCACCTGAAGCCAAAAATCATCTCCCCATCCACCGTGTTCCTTCTGCTAGCACCCCACCCTATGCACATAGGGTTACCAGAAGATTAAATTTACCCACCAACTCTGAAAAATCGACGTATATAAATGGTTGTGGCAGAACGATACACATTTGCATCGATTTATATAGTGCATTATTTGGCTTGTATTAAGTATTATTATGGCCCCCATATATCCACAACCAACAGCCGAAGAATTTAGGTTAAAATTATTAAACTCTTTCTCACATTTTACCATTTTATTAATCAAAATGAGCATTAAAATACATTGTCATTAAATAAGTGTGTGTTGTGTGAATGTGCGTGCGTGTGTACGTGTTTGTCCGTGTACGTGTGTACGTGCGTGTGCGTGTATGTGTGTACGTATGTGTGCATACCAGTGTGTGTACACATTAATCTGCAAAATTATGTTGGTACGTTTGCCAATCATTTTTGTTTTTTTATTAATGTAAAAAGAAAACAATCTGCATAATGTCATAAAGTAAAAAGAGAGATTAAAAAATTCGCCATAAACATTTTAAAATAATCGATTCCACACTAAATAAATTCGAAATGGGAAGAAAAATTGTTTTATATTGATGAGCATTCAATGTGATGAAATTTCTAATTTATTTCAGCAATATCCGTCGATACTTTAAAATTGCATAGATAATTGAAAATTAAATTAATTAATAGTATTTACGTATGAAAAGTAATCCTCATTTCTTTCTTTTGCAGTTCAGTGATATTTTTGCAGGAGAATAGCACAACGAACCCGGGGCCAACAAATATTGATAGATATCCAACTATGAACTGTAGTTTGAACTATGAAATGATATTTACTTTGTAGGAAAATTTTCTACTCACACAACTTCGGCATTAGTTTCATTATTAGAAATAATAATATAACTCGTAAACTAAATTTTCACAAAACGTGCAGGCTGCTCCGAGGGTAATAACATGAAACGCAATCCATGAAATGCAATTAACGAGCCAGGCTTGATAAATTATCTGAAATGAAAAATGAGTACATGATGTCAATTAGAAAATTAGTCATTAATTCTGTTACAAAAATTATCCATTCGCAACCAGCAATATCAAAGCATGCTTTTTGTATTCTACACTGATCACTATAAATGTTCTACCAAAGCTTTTGTGCTTGTTACAATGAACGCCTCTGATGTTTCCTGAAAAGTTATACAAACCAAATATACAATTTCTTTAAAACCGTCTTACAGACATCAAGCATTTGGCTACTGTTGTTTTCGAGTGAATTGTGCCTCTATTCAGAAGATTGTCGACAGCCTGGTCCCTTTCTATCAAATCATTCGTCGTTCCCTAAACTGTTTTCAAGTATCACTCTTGCTGCCAAATACCATTTGAGCATTTTCATTAAAAAAATGACAAACATGATCCTTTTACACGTGTGAGCGGTTCATACTTGATGATTTTGTTGATCGCATACTCCAAACTACTATAAAAAAAATGTTTATTTAATATATAGATATAGTTCTGGCAATAAAATGATTATTATGGAGCAGTCTATGTAAATAAACGTTTAAAAATTAAATACAAATATGAATTTAAGTATTTGCCGGTTTTATTCCTCATGTTTATTTAGAATCGTCAAACTAATTTGAAGCAATAACTTTCACATAATTGTTTATATTGCAATAATATTGTTATTCTGTTGACACAATTTGTTCAGATGCTCGTTGGTATTCTAAAGTTTATTTTCAGGGTTTTTTGACACGATATCATGCTGATTATAAAAAGCAAATGATGATGAAAGATGATCATGAAAAAATGTGAAGATAAAAAGTAAAACTGTTAAATGCGAGTGGAGTACGTGCGTCAGTGTTCCTAGTAAACTATTTATACGTGACAATACTATTTTTCACCGCGTCAATGAGTGTATTGCTTGATATGTGTACAATATTATCAGAAATTTAAACGCTATAGTTTTCCTGGGCAATTTACGCCAACTTCTGGTAATTTATTAAATGATTTTGACTTCAGCAGTTTTTATTAATTTATCTACTTTAATGTATCTAATTGATACATATGGCAGACTTATTGCTACGTGAGCAATCTCTTACAGCCAACCACAACACCCGTCCAGTCCCGCTTGACGAACGGCCGAGAATAGGACCCGGGTCTCGTCGGTGCACTGCGTTGTGACAGGCCGTATGCCTTGTGATCAAACCAACACACCATGGTGACGGGTTTTGAAGTTGGAGAGTTTTTTTTACGATTCCGAAATATTTCTTTGTATAGCGTGATGAAAAAATATCCTCTAAAATTATTGTATTTCACTCGTTAATATTTCCACACCCAAAAATTGGACACAAAAAACAATAATTTTATTTCAACAAACAAGCCCCGAGTAAAGTTTTCAGGGAATATTTATTGAGATCTTACTATAGTGAAATATGTGGGTTAAAAAAGTCCATAAATATGAGATCTTACATTTTTTTGTCGGCTAGTTATTGAGGTAAAAGTCAGTGACTATAAGCCTATATAAATCATTTGTACGATTTTCTGTATTTAGCTTATATATGAAACACGAGCAGACAAAGAGACGGACAAAATTATTGGAAAACATAGCATGCAACAATTATATTTTCAAAATTATTCAGTTAATAGATTATTCTCCACTAGTGTTTCATAATATTTGAATATAATATTATACCTTTTGAATTAACAGCACTATAAATGCCGTATACAGTGAAAAAGAAAGTTGCCATCATGTGGTACATAACGTGAAATATTTCAACAGATTATTTAAAACAAAACGAGGTTAACAGGTATATAAGTTTAATTTTCGAAATTACAAAATACTTTTCCATTTACCTGAATGTTAAACATTTTGTTTAGTTTGTTGCACAACTTTATTAGAATTATGATTTTATTTGGTAGGATAGATATGCAATTTGGATCGCATGTGAGGTCAAAATACGTATTTTTTGCAAATTTATTTTTTGCAATGGTATAGTTATGAGAGAAATAAAAGATGAGATCCCAACCTATGTCATTAATTTTACTTTATAGATTAGCAGTTAAAAAGATATGAATTTATGCCTTGTTTCATAAAATGTGTTGTATTTGCATACAGAACTATATGCATCCACAATATCACGTCGAAACAAAACTTGAGTGGTTAAAAAGAAAGAAGTCGACTTAAAATTGAAAATAGTATAACCTACGTCATATGTGCTACAAAATTGCCACCATGGTTCGTTTGGTTGCAGTTTTTGAGGGCTTGTAGCTTTGCAGCGCTGGCGTAATGTGTCATGCAGCTGCGGTACTAGTGCGAGAAGCGACGCACCGTGATACCTCCCCAGCGAGACTATTGTGGGCATTTATCTCCAATGTTACGAACATTGGGAGAGGCCAAAGTCCAGCAGTGTACGGAGACAGATGTTGATGCGGTGACACGTAAAATTTAAACATTCTTAAATTATAACCTTTTTTGTTTTTTTCCATAACTCTAATTCTGCATTGGTTTTAAAATAATCTTTCGTAAAATATATTAAAAATTCGCATAGGAAATGTATATACTTGTACTCTAGTTTTAAAAATTAAGGAATATATGGTAATGTGATTTATTTAGCATCACATTTTAAAAATAATTACTTCCATGTTTCAAACTCTACACCTGCTTAAAACATTGAGAACTCCTTCACCTCTACCTTCACATTCAACTGGCTTAAATGATAGAGGGATATTATATTTTATGACAGGTTGGCAGAGTTTCACAAAGATGTAGATTACTTTTTCAGTCACAATATACGTCTTAAGACGTATCTTTCCTTATTTAGTAATGAACTGATTGGTACATTTTCCATTTTTACCTAAATCTATAATGAGTTTTTCTCTATTTTAATTTATCTTTAAAGATAACAAATTTATAATGACATTGAACAAATACCCTTACCAATGTCCTTCAAATCCAGCACATTTCGTCACAAGGTAAGCTCCGGACGGCAAAGTCTTTTTTCTCTTGAGAGTTCGAAACTAACCTGACGTGATTTTTTGTGAGCATATATCCAAACCAATTTAAATATTCGTCAAATATAACTAAGTTAGCGACCGAAGTAATATTTAAGTCTCCGCGAGGGATCTTCTGTTGCCTCCCGTGTCTCGTAAACATAAGCATGACGTTGTGGTGGAATAGTTTCACTCTCCATGCTAATTTCCGTGACTGCCACATGTTCGGCAAAACATTTGAATTGCTTCCAAAATATCATGCGTGTCTACAGTATACAATATAACTATATAAAGAAAAAGGTTGCTTTCGAATTTCACGGAAAATTCCGCAACAAAATATGAGAAAAAGATGAATTTCAAGGGATTTGTGAATTATCAAAAGTAAGTTGATATAATCCTAAAGCTGCCATTTCACGCAGTGTTTCCTTGTTGACACAGACCACGTGTCATCAAACTATTTATCGAAATTGGACTCTTTGATTGCATAGCCGGCAGTGATTGTAGATATAAAGTGAGTCGGAAAAAAATATTTTATTGAACATGACTAAAATCGTTAAATATGAATTAAATTAAGGTATAGAATAAAATTAGTAATAAAAATGTCTTTAAAAATGTATGGAATTATTTACCTATCTATAATATATAATGTTTATTTCAATGTTACGTTAATGTTAATTACAAAAGACCATTTTACTTGATAAATTAACTCACAAAATAAATTATTTACATTGTTCTGACGAAAAACTCCATTACAATTCATTTTAGTGTCTGAATTTTAGGAAATATAATCATGTTAAAATGTAATAATATGTCCACAACCTGTCACATCCTCTCTCGTATAATTTGGTTCACGAACGGGGAAATATTTCAATTACTAATGTCAATTAGGCTTATCAATATAATCGAGTAGTGGTGCGGAGGAACAATTATCTATAAATAATATCCATAGGGTGATTAATTATATTAAACAATTTGACGTTGCATGCAGTAAACTCAACCCTGGTCATAAAAACATTTGCCGTAAAACTCCTAAGTTCAATGAATTATAATGGATATTATTTATAGATAATTGTTCTTCCGCACTACTACTCAATTATATTGATAAGTCTAATTGGCATTACTACTAATTGAAATAATTCCCTGTTCGTAAACCAAATTATACGAGAGAGGATGTGACAGCTTAATGCTACAATTATATATATATATATATATATATATATATATATATATATATATACATATATATATGTATATATATATATATATATATAAAAACTTATATATGCACCTACTAGCTGGTTTCTAATAAAAGACATATGACAGTCCTGAAAAGAGTCTATATCTGTTAGTTTTTTTTTTCAAAAATATAAAATAAATATACATAAATTAGCTAAGAACCTATGTGACTTGAAATGGACTTTTTTGATAATTTTAAACTTTCATGAGTAGAGAAGGAAAGAAAAGCTGTGCTAGTGCATATGTAAGTACCTATTGAAAGTCGGAAAAATTTCGAAATACAAATTTGAAAACTTTCCTCAGTTGTTTAGAAAAGTGAAGGTAACATTTAACTGCATGGTCAAGACAGAATTCTGTTATTGAGTAAAAACAGAAAATTGTTAACAATTTATTTAGAGCTGCTAATGAATATTTTGATTAACTTTTCTATTCAAATCTATAGTAAATGAAAAGAACACCAAATGTGTAATATTATTCTAAAATTTTAATGCACTACATTTGATATAAAATATAAAATAAGAAATTCAAGTTTACTACGATACGAACACAATGAGTATGTACCAATCCAAATTAATATTAAATGTCATCTCTCTCTTGTCAACGTCTTTAATGTGAGTAAATGTAAAAGAAGGCATCAAAAGCATAACTTTCATTTTCCATTCTGTTCAATTAAACGTTTTGTCTTTGTTACGGCTCAGGAAACTTTAAATGTTTTATTATTGGTAAATAATTATTTTACAGTTAACTATTTTGCTATATGTGATAATTTATATATTTTCGGTCCTGTTTTCTGCGTATTTACATGGAAAATTCTTAAGAATGTGATTTCAATTATTTTATACCAATCAGTGACGACATATTAAATAAATATATTACACTCTTCTAAATAAAAGGAAAAATATGGTTGGAGATAGTATTTAAACTAATACTGTAAATGTTTATGTGATAATGTAAGAAAATTCCTAATTTTCATTATAGGTGAATGGATAAAACATAGGAACGAATAAGACAGCATTGCTGTAAGGCAAAGCGGAATAGCCCATTCCCATAAACAAAGGCCAAAATTTAATTCAGCCTTCTCAAACTGTGACAAGAACAACTAAATATTGCTATCTTGCTATTATTATGTCAATCTTGCAAAGCAACAATTTGTTTTTGGATTGCTAATAAGAACTAAATCGTGATATTAACTAATCACACATCAATATGAGTTCTAAAGCCATATTGGCTAAAGTATTGATGTACCCTTACCATTTAATATATAGGAATTGCCTTATTTTTATTATTCAACTTAAAGAATACAACTATTTTAATAAAATTAGTCCATCTTGACTACAGCTACTGTAATGAATTTGTAATACTACTGTAATGAAATTGTGATTTCCTAATAACAAAATGTTAAGGAAGAAGATAAGGATCAAAATTAATTGACATTACACTAAAACTAATCAATCGAGAACTACCGAGCAACTCCATAAATCTTGTTCCAGTAGTACAAATTTTAAATCATTACATTTTTGAAGTTTCCATTGGTATGAAATAGCATTAAAGAAGAGCTTTTGATCACTCTCGGTTATTTGATAACAAGTTCCTCCATTGTTGTCTCTAATACTTAAAGCATATATTTGCCATAACGTATCCTGTTAGATTGCAAATTGGTGTATTGCCTAACGCCAAATCAAACGCAAAATAAACGCAACGCAAACTCAATGCTCTAGATCGTCATCCTAAACTACTTCTAACCTGTCTTTTTTTCTGGATACCACTTTATTCAGAAGTTAGTATTATAACGAGTCTTTACATATATTGTGTAAGATCAATTTTTGTCATAGATTTATGGTTTCGTACTTTAAAAGGAAAGAAAACCAAGCCTCTTTAAGACCATTCACTTGTACAACCATCTGTCCATAGTATTTTTTCCAAAATAGATCGACGTGTAATCTTGAAATGTGACTTAATGGTAAAGTATTTTATCCCGCATATATTTAAATAGCTAGAGCCTTTAAAAATATTCATACAAACATTTTGGAGGGGGCAAATATAATAAGGGATATTTATGCTAATTTTATGGATTCCGTGTCGGATATTGTTTGTAAGAACAATTAAAATAATCCTAGAAGTGGTATATGTACATGAAGTGTAGACAACTGAATTATTTTGTTGGCATATAATATATTTTAGCATAGTTGAGTAATCTACTGGTTAGATAATTAGGTGAAGAGAAGAAATATTTTATAAATATTAAATTATGGAACACGGAAATGAAGTGAAATTTTCTTCCAGATATTTATAAAGCTATAGGCTGTTTTCATCACCGAAACGATGAAATAATCAGATGATGGAAAATGTTGACGGCTATTTATTATTATTGATTATGTATTTATTTATATACGTGTTCATCATTGCTAATTCATAAACAGAATATTTTAGAGTTTTTTAATAACAACATGTACTTTGTTTTCAATCTCAATTAAATCCTGGCTCCTGTAGAGCAGGGCTCAGCTATTTGAATAAAGTTGTATTCATTTTACATTTTATTTGCCAAAAATAGATAAAAATTACTGTGAAATAATCAATGGTCATAAAAATAAGTTTTTACAATTTTCTTAGTCGCCATTACCTTCATTATCATAAAGAGAAACGGTACAAAATTTCATTTCCTATTTTCATTAAATCATTACGTCGCTTCTGACCTATTTAATGACACTGCGTGACTAGTTATGTAGTGTACTGTATAACATTTAACCCTTTAGTTGACGTTGAAATACTGTATCTCTATAATGGGATAGGGGATAGATGGGCTAGGATATTGTATTTATTTATATTGTACTCAGGAATAATAGGCACTGGCCTTTAAATAAAGCAAAAAGGAAGACAGAAAGCATACAAAATTTGAATATTTAATGTTAAAGGACGTGTCAATCTCTAAACATGAGATGAATCACCATTTTTTTCAATTTTAAAATCGCATTTAAATAGATTAATATAAATATAGCTTCTGTTTCTAAGTACAGTCAATAATTTACTATGAATAAATAATGTCAACCGAACTATAAATGTGTATTTCTTAACACCTAATTCCTACATAAACGGTTGGTATTTCTTGGATTGTTGCAATATATACACAGGGAGATGTTATATATATGTAACATGTTATGATATCTATCCAAAACCGTAACCGAATCCGATAAAAAAGTTTCGAATAAATTCAGATAGAGGTGGATTTTAAAGGAAATACATTATGACAATTTTTCTCTAGCCGAGTCTATGGGATCATTAATTATTTAGATAAAAAAGTATTGTGTAAGAGTGTCCAAGCAAAATGCATACTAAATCTAGTTTAAATTATAAATTATTCAATGAAGGCGATTTCGCAAATTGTAAACAATATGATAAAAACTTTTCACGAAAAGGCGACGGGACTACTTCACTCAAACTTCACCTTAAGTCAAAACACAGTATTACGTATGAACAATTGTTGTTACTGGAAAAGAATAATCAACAAAAACCACAAGACCCCAGTAACTGACACCTTTACAAGAGTTTGAAAAACAATTATCAACAGAAGATTCTTTAGGAAATAGAGAAGCTTGGGATGAAAATAATCCTAAACAGACCACTTAGTAGCTGAAATGACTGCGAAACAATACTTGCCATTTTGCTGTTTGGAAAGGATAGCCTTTAAAATATTAATGCAGGCAGCATTGCCACGTTATAACTTAAGAGGTTCGCGGTATTTTACTAATTTACTTTGTGCAGAAATCTATGATAGAATGAAAATAAGGGTTTTGGGGTTGCTCAAGTAATTTGAAAAGATATTGTTTACTATATGGATGTTTGGTCCAAGCCCAGTGCAAATGTTTCATTACTGAGTCTTACTGCTCATAATGTTATAAATAAATTCCAAAAGTAAGTGTGATACTCAAGTGTGAACAATTGGAAGGTCAGTACACAGGTGATATTATAGAAAATAAATTAAACAATGTTTTGACAGATTGGGGCTTAAGTTCCGAATTACTCAACTGTGTTTTACGCGACAAAAGGTCAAATATTAGAAAAGCTATGAACATTGCCAATTTGACTAATGCAAACTGTACTATTCATCAACTTCAATTGTAAGCCCAATTGGCGTTGGAATGAAAAATTTATCTTGCCAATAATTACAAAGTGCAAAAAAATTGTAACAGACTTCCATCACTCTCTGGTTGTTCAAGATGAATTGAAAGTAATTTAAATAAAAATGGTCTAAATATTCCAACCAACCGGGTCTGAATATAATTTAAGGATATTCTACACTATTAGTCGTTCTTTTATTTTTATATTTTACTAAAGTATACCTAAAGAAATATTACAGGAGGTATCGACCCGGTGATCTTCATACAGGATCCTTATTAACTACTTAATTTTATTTCAAATTGAGGCTAATACGATTGCTATGATAAAATTAACGAACAAACTTGCGGTTTATTTTATTTGTATTTGATTTATCTGTTGATTGATTGAAACGAGGCTGTTGAATCCTATTTTTGTTTGTAAATACTTAATTTTATTCTTAAATTTTCTCTTTGTATTTTATACACTTAATATGTTTTTACAATTTTATTTGATGCATTTTTGTTTCTTTTTTGTAGGTGAAATTCCACTTATTATATGATGGAAAGAATAATGAAATTGAAAGACTCTCTGGTATTATGTTCAGGCACACACGTTTTACCAATTCTTACTACTGACCAATGACTGGACAAGCAAAAGTGAATAGCCATACAGAAGACAAAGCCATTTGAAGAAATAGAAGGAAAAGGAGTTAAGTAGTGCTTCTACAACAATTGTATCTGTGATTCCATTAATCTATACACTGAAAATACATTAGAATCAGAAAAGAATAAAGAAGATATTTGTGATAACTTTAATTATAAAACTGATTCAGGACATCAATTTTAGACATTCAAAATAATAACATTTATACAGTAGCAACCTATTTAAATCCACAGTAGAAGCTCAAGTTTTTCAGTGAAATTATGAAGGAACAGGTACCTTCAGAACTTTTGGGGATACTTGGCTGTTCAAGAACTACTCATGATGAAGGTCCTTCTTTGCCTTAAAGAAAAGCAAATGTACATTGTGATGATGAATTACACAATCAATTCATTGTTAAAAAGACAATACTCAACGAATACAATAAAGAGGAAAGATTAATACTCAGTGCAGATCCACTTTTTATCGTGGAAAATGCATCCCAAATATCATAACTTTAGTAATATAGTAAGGCGGTACCTCTCTCCACATGCTGGAAGTGTACTGAGCAAATAATGTTGTTTTTGTTTATAATAATTTTGTTTTTGCATAGAGTGTCTACCTAAAAAGAGTAGCTACAATAATTACTTTTAAGGTTAATGTTTCCATGATTTTAATACCAAATTATAACCTAGACATAAAGCTAAATTGTCACCTTGTAATTATGCCTTTAATTTACCTTTTACAATTCATAAATAATCTAACATCGGTAACTGAAACTATTCGAAACAATCGGACAATCCGAAATATTTTCATATCCGTAACTGTAAATGAAACCGATAAGATATTATTCATGTATCCATATTCATATTCAGACCTGAAATTTCTTATCCATAACGTTCCAAATAACTTCTTTTTCCATTTTTAATGGATTAATTTAAAAATAGTATCTATTCGAGCCTGATAATCTATTTCCACAGCTATTATTAGTACAAACGAATAATCCTGTACTCTCTCATAAATTCAGATTATTTCCTTGCATTTCGTTACATTTAGTGAATACATAATTTTAGACTGCTTAACTTTACATATGTGTTAACTTAGGATAATATGTCATATCAAGCTACCATTTCAAGTGTGAATTCAAATTGCTTCATACGCTCAATCAGCGGCAAAGTTTCTGAGGCTGCACTCGATGCATTTGTTTCTTCGTAAAAATTTAGAAAGATATAAACACTGAAATAAACACTGATGATAATGAACTGAAGCAAGGCTAGAAACTCTACTATTCCAAAGGGTAGCAAACTTTTTTCAGCGATGAACTTTCTATATATTTAGAGATTTCTTTCCATAAATTTGTCGATCCAAAGAATTAAACAGATAATCTGTTAAGAAGTCTACTTCTATAAAATCCAAGTTGCGGTAGCCACGAAGATTGAAAAGGGAACGAGGATGTTTCTTCCAAATTCTGTTTTCTACACCTTTTTTTTCCGGTCAGATCCGACGCTATTATTGGTGTTAACTTTAATAATTGTTCATAACCTAATCAAACTGCAGCACAATCAATAAAGTGGCCAGTTCTTTCTGTTCCTCGGGGATGTTAATGGTTTGTAAGCAATGTAACTCTCTGGCAATTTGACCTCATCTTCATTAGTGTCAACGAAATGTAATTTGAAGGATAATTGCTCGACTTGGTTCAGGATGCTCTCCAGCATGATGGAAAAGCATTTCACTGCCTTAACCATAGTCAAAATTTTATTTCGAACTTCACTTCCAAGTAAACCAATTAACTCATTGTGAATGCGTTTGTCAAAATAATGGACTTGGGTTTACTTTTTAACAATACGGTGACAGTGTTCCACCATTACAGGGTTAAATTTTCCTAGCAGTTGCAATAAACCTAGAAAGTTGCCATTATTAGAAGTGCAGTGTCACTCAAAGAAATAATAAAAATGTACTTTATACCCCAAAAAGTAACTGCTGGACAAGATGCTTGTAGGATGAACCATCAATTTATGAAATGTCATTAAACTATATGCAGTAAAAGTTAATAATACTAAGAAAATTTTCTATAAATACAAAAACAGTTTCTTTAGAATTTATGATTGTAACATACTTCTGTAAAATACTAGTTTCTTTGTTTTTATCTTTGATAGATTATACAAATTGCCATGATAACGTCACTCGAAAGCTGCTGTTAGCTATAAGTTTCTATTTAGAACCTGTTTAAAAGCAAATAGAAAATTTTTGAACTGAGGTGACTGTCTTCGTTGATGGAATTAGCAATTATGCTACACCAAGAACCTCCCTTGAATTAATCCCGATAATTATATTGAATGAAAGAGATAGGGTAACCTGAAAATTTCTCGTAATTTTTTAACAAATCTAGGAGCTATTTAATGTCAATAACCCAATCAATAAAAATTAAATTATCGTCCTTTCTGTGGGCAAAATTAATGAAAAGTAACTGATAAAGACCGATTTTTAAAAGTTTTGCATTCATCTTTAGTTACAATAACACATAAGTTCATAAAAAATATTCATAGACTTGTATACAATAAGCTATAACTCATAAACAAAAAATCTTGCAAACATAATTAAATTGAATGGAAAAACATTCAAACTAGAATATAGCACTGCTGTCTATGAGGAAACTAGTTTTTGAACAACCAATATTTCTTTTAATAGCGGCAACAAAAATATTAATCGCAAGTACTCATCGATGAGTTATGGCTCATTGGATGAAAACATTGGGATCATAATTAAACTGCTTGGCGAAAATATAAAAAATGACTGGCTTTTATTCGTGTCAAAAATATAAATTATTCCTATAATTTAGTTACATTGCCGATATCTTCGATCTATAAGTTACAGCTCATCAAATGTGTTTTGATTAGTATTTAGAAGATACTAATCAAAACACATTCAAGTACATGTTATTGTGGTCTAAAATGAGTCTAATGGTCAAAAATAGAAAAGCTGACTCTAACTATTTCTCTCTCATCAATTATATTAAAACGAATTACATTATTGTTAATTGCATTTATTATAGATCTAAAGTAGAGAGTTTATTTGCATGAAAGGCATGCGGTCAAACAAGATTCTTTTCTGAATTTAATTAAGAATTGATACCAATTCAAGAGATAACAAAAACATACCTAGTTGCACCAACACAATAAGTAAGTTCTTAGTTTTAATTGGGGTGCTTAGTCATATTGAAGTTTAGTTGTTAAATTTAAAGCAAGGAAAAATTTATTATTGGAAAAGAAATGTTTCTTTCAATAATCGTGGAAACAGTTAATAATCAGCGCATAGTCAATTTAAACTTAGTTGGATGTTGGCCTTACCGATGACGCAAATTAAAAAAGTATTTACCGTTTTTTTGTGCTTCTCAAAATATTCTATAATTTAAACATAAGTTTAACATATAAAAATGATACAATTTACTTAACGTAAAAAAAAAAATTTTAAGTGTGTTTATGTTGCGATCAACTTTTGATCA
Organism: Druceiella hillmani; assembly: GCA_039881145.1. Lineage (NCBI taxonomy): Eukaryota > Metazoa > Arthropoda > Insecta > Lepidoptera > Hepialidae > Druceiella > Druceiella hillmani. The sequence goes on from JAYKKI010000103.1 coordinate 6,278,916, forward strand.
CAACATAAGAAATCAGCCTATTGCAAAATCCACTTAATTTCAAACAGGCACATTCTCAAGTCACATGAGCAGGCAATATCACCATAACATCAAGACTGAATTGTTTGGAACTCGGAGTTCAGTATCGCAATATTAAATTAAAAATATAATATCAAGTCTCACGATTTAAGCAGGCTATACGAGTACTCCCATAGCATCAAGACTGAGAACCCGTAGTTTAGTGGCATTTTCTACTTGAGACATTCAATACTATTTGAAACACAACAGTTCCTCAAGTCTCATGGTATAGACAGGCAGTTTCGCTGCATAATTAGGACTGAGGAGTTGAAACTCGAAGTTCAATGACAGAGTCTCTGCTTGAGACCCAAAATATTGAAAGCCTCCACTTTAGGCAGATAGTACCACTGCAGTATTCCAAAGTCCGAAGTCCAGATATCCGAAATTTGATGACAGAGTGGCTTTTTGGGAACAACAATACTAATTTAAAACAGCAGATCCTCAAATCTCACAGTTTAGGCAGGTAGCACAATACGAACGATGAATGTAGTACTCATCCTCATCTTTCATAAACTTAGAGCAAATAAAGAAAAGAAAGTAAATTAATTATTCCGATTTTACAGAATTCTTATATATCTTAGTTAGTGTTCAAATTAAACAAATTATAATTGAAGTCAATTAATTAATTAATTATTTGTACTGGTGATTCTGTCTATTAAAATTACTAGAAAATGTTAAGGTGCCATAATTGTTAAAATTGTTAAACATTTCCAAAATATCACTGTGAAAGTTTCAATTTCAGGGTAAAAAGATATATTATTTGACAGAAACACACTTCAAGTAAAAACTATCTTTGATGCAGAGAATCACCTGTGTGGATATCAGAAATTTTCTTTGTACACTCTACATAAACTGTTTGCATCAATTAGCATAAATTAAATTTTTAACCTGTCGAGCGCGCATATCAATTGAGGAGTAACATATAAACTAGTGCCATTCGAACGTGAATAATCAGGTTAAAATTAGATAAACATATAGACATTTTTATATTACGAGCAGTCATTTATAGCATGTAGTAATTTTTGCCTTTATGATTTTTTGAAAATTGTCTGTAATTGTATTTTGTTTGATATTTAACGATAGCATTAGTTTTTGTTAGGATAAAGAATTTTTTACTTTTCTTTATATAATTTTTTTATCTTAGTCACAAAAATGACATTTTATTAAAAACTTTTCCTTTTTTCCTTTTTCGTTTCCAAAGTTTTCTTTCTAGTTTATGAAGGAAAAAGAAAGAGAGGAAAAGTTTTCAAAACAAGAATGTTTTGTTTTTCTTGTAATCTTTTCTTTTTACATTATGAGTGTATTTAATTACATGAATATGGTTGGAATTCTTCTATTATGTTGTAACTATATTTCTTATTTGTCTACAATTTCATTACAATAAAATCATCACTATTTTTACCGATACAGTTTGAACACCGACATTACGTGGAAGAAAGGTTTTTAAAACATTTTAAATATCAAATTTCAGCTTCAGCGAAGAAACCTAATGAAGTATTGTTTGCGTTCAACCCTGTCAACTTGTTAAAACAGGTTATGCTTATTAAAACAAGTTACGAACATACTTACACGGCTATAATAAGCGTCATGTAAAAATGCAATTGAGCAAAATAAGGGGTCGAAAGAATTTGAGCAAAATTGGAGTAGGCACAAAAGGGAAGCTGATGACATCAGATGGCAAAATTATTAGCTCCAAACCGAACATATTTGCAGAGATTGAGCAGTTTTACAGAAAATTATATTCCTAAAAATTATAATTTAATCTTGACGCACAAAATTTATGCGCCACTACACTGAAGATATTTCTGATTTTAATGTGGATGAGATTGAGATTTACTCTCAGATTTAACACAAAAAGACTCCAGGAGACTATGCTATTACCACAGAACTCTTGAAGGTATGGGGAGTTTCAGTCCTCAGAGAATTGCAAGAATTGTTCAATACCCTTATCTTCGATGAGAAAGTGCCCAAGTCTTGGTGTAGGATTATGGCTGTACTGTTTTTAAAAAAAGACACGATTTCAGTCTTAAGGCACATCAACCAGTTGGTCTCGAGAGTTACTACAAATAGTCTTGCCCGAAGATTTGATGAGTTCCAGCCTCTGGAACAAAGAGAATTTCAACAAGTCTATACAACAATAGAATCTGTGACAGGTTATACAGAAGACTGAAGTTCATCTAAATTTTATTTCAATATTTTTGCTTTTCAATTTAGAGAAATTTTCTAGTGTGCATTCAGTTTTCTTAGTCAGATTACAGCTTAATTTTCATAGAACTGTACTGGTGTTTTCAACATTTAAATTATTTGCAGTTATATCGTAGTCCAGAGCAGTCCGGTACATGCAGCCAAGGGTTGTTTCAGAAAATTTCACAGTGTCTATAATATATTCACACATATTTTAATGCAGCTGGAATGGTTCAAATGTTTAACTCTAAAATGCATTCGGCCCACTTTGAATCCTTTCACTTAATTGATATTTCTTATTATAGAAATTATATAAAAATACATCAACCCTATGGTCATTGTAAGCTTCATGGTGATGAAAACTTTACGTCATTCGAATAAGCCATTGTTTCTCTCTATATGTATGTCAATTATCGTAAATCTTTCGATTGGAAATCAATTGTAATGATTGTTTTAAAAGATGATAAATATATAGAAATGAAGAGAATTATTATTAAAGTACCTCCCAATATATCAAAATTGGGGATGGTGATATTTTATAGTCACAAACGCTTTCAAGTGCAGCGCCAGTGAAGAGGTCTTATAAAATACTATTGAAAATACCTACCAATATTTTTTTAAGTAAACAGCTTATTTGTAGACAAACTTATCGATAAGTGACGATAACCAGTGTTTTACACTTCTATACATTTTTAAATGAATATCTGGACCTTATTTTAGTAGTGAACCTTGTACAGAATTTATATTATATACCACAATAATCATAAAAGAACATATATATATATATATATATATATATATATATATATATATATATATATATATATATATACACATATACATACATATATACATGTTTATTGTTTTGGTAACTGGATGTACATTAACGTCTTTAATATTGATTGTTGAAATAAATTTACAACTGAAGTGTCGAAATTACCATACAACTGTCTGTAGTCACAATTGTGATTGATCTTTAATATTAGAAATGTTAATGTTTTTAGTCATATTTATCTATGACATTTAATGTTGAATGTAATGTTATATTTTTTTCTTAATATATTACATATATTACATACTAATGTTAGATGATAAATACTGAATACTAATTTAAACATGTTGCCTTAGTAATTACTAAATTCGGCAATTAACAGCTTGAATATATTTAATAACATGTGTTTGAGTTTTCCTTCTTCTTATAGTTTCATTTGTATTCAATTTTATTCACTGTTTTACTACACAAATCATTCTAAACCAACAATAAATAAATATAATAGACATTTGAATGACCCGTTTCAGACGGAAGGATAGTATAGTAGAAATCACAAACTGGAAACGTATGCACCAAAAAGATTTCTTTATTTGGTATGAGAAAAAAATTAATATATATGCAATCGAGTATAATAGGGGCATTTATAATGTTCTCTGAATTTTAAAATCTCAAACATTCTTTCGCTAGTTTCTGTTCAGGAAAATTTTACCTCAATTGCATAAACCAACTGCTATTAAAATGAAAAAGGCATTAACAATATGTTATGGTGCATAAGATTATATGTCTTGCTAAGTTTGAGTTCGTTATTTTGAAGTATTCGGATACGGTGAGGAAACTTAATACTACCTCATCGTATTCAACATTTTTCAAATGAATCACTTCTATTTACATTGTTAAGTGACATTATTTGGGATAAACATATAGATAGTGAATTGATTTTCAAAATCTAAAAATTACACAATATTTTCGAATCGTATTACGTAGACAAGTTGGGATGTGGCAAAAACAAAATTTCACTACACTTGCATTCTCTTAAATAATTTAAATCTTCAAGATAATAGACAAGCTGCTTCAATTTTCTGGGAAAAACGATTGTGATGGTTGTTTTATTTTTTACAAGTTTTAAATAGATATTTATTAATCTACATTAACTTAAGTTTTCAGCTACTCTTATCGTTCTTTTTAGCATTTTACGGTTGAATGTTGCATGTGTATAATCATCTTATCAATATTAAACCCTTTGTAAGTATAATTCTATCATATATATGAATCTTTTATATTAAGAGGTAAATAAGAACATATACATTAACTTAAAATAACCTATTTGTTCCACAAACTGTAAAATTATATAAAATGGAAAATTCGAGGAAGTAAAATGGAAAATGATTTAATTGTAATATACACTTTATATTTACGAAAATTTATATTGCTAATGATATGTTTAAAAAAAATAGAGTCAAAACAAAAATTGATTTAAAAAAATTTAAAAGAAGGAACTTAAGAAATATTAATTATCTGCCTTTAGACAATAATGTAATGTAATATATTCAGATAAATAGATAAATAGGCAAAAAGATAAAAATTGGAGAACAATATTTCTGAGTTCTGCTAATATTATCATGTCCACTTAATTGTTTCTCTATAAATAATTACAATTTTATTATTTGTGTATGTATACCATTCTCTTATACAATACCTGTAATTTTCTAATTCAAATAAATATTTATGGAAAAATTCGCTGCTTATTGAAATTTATGGTAAAGGAAAAGTTCACTTTCCTAATGATTTGAAAGAAGTGTCACCTTCTAGAACCTGAATAGCAGGCAACGAGTAACAGCTCTAGAAGTTTGTTATCGTATATCTAAATGAAGATAAGAAACAAGTTAATTTCATGAGATTGAATCAATATTACTTGTTATCGTGTATCGGCACATCTTAATAATATAGATTTTTATTAAAAAAAATTGCATTAAAGATGGTAGAAGACATCATTCTTTAAATAATATAATTCCTACTTATTACCGTAATTTTACAACGTTGATATTTCGATTACCTAAAAAATTGTTTTCGAAATGTTTACAGAAAATATAATGTTACATCTTAAACACGCATCGATACTGAGGTATTAACTACAGATTGTTTTAAAGAATTTTTTGCAATAATACATCTACAAAATCGACTAACCACCGGTTCCTGTCTACGAATCCTTCTAACTATGGATGAGAATTTTACCATTTGTAATGTTATTTCGTTTCAATAAACTATTGACGGGTGGGTTTATACATTTTCTTCAATTATTCACTGTTACCACTACCTGCTGATATGAGCAATGTGTGAAGATGATAATTCGTTACATTCGTTTAAAATTAAATCGCCTGCCAATGCTGTTCTTTTTTAGAAAGTAGACTATCAATAAAGTTTCCCAAAACTGAACATATTATTTATCCCATTTGGAATACAACAGTTTTAAAATTTTTAAAAATATTTTGAACATTATGTTTATTAAAGCTTATAGTTCTTGCTAAAGAAATATTCTCAGGTTTTCTTAGCTAAGAGAATCATGCTTTTTATAAAGTTGGTATACTTATTTTAAAATGGCATATTATGCTAGTTTTCTAACTTGTTCAGTTGTCATGCTATGGCACGTTTCTACACAGATCTTGAAATAATCTGTCGGAGAATATTTTTGGTCTATGTTAAAAATTTTCTTATTACCAATGTTCGGTTTATAAACGAAATTAATGCGTTATCTTTTAAATCTTATTTGTTTGCAAATAAGATTTTTGCTATATTAAAGATTTTAGCGGTCGACATTAAAGAAATTCCTTTCTGAACTATTTTATTCATCGCTTCTTTAATTTTATTACTTCGATGCGATATGATGATATTGTAGTAATTAAAACAACAAAGATGATGCATCATTAATTCTAAACTTAGAAAATTATCAGTCGTGGAAGGAACAGTTACGAAAGTGGTATCATTTCATCACCATTTACTTTGTCCCTTTCATAAAAATCACAAGCAAAATGAAAACATAATGTTATCGGAATCTTTGTCTCTGAGTCTGTCTATTTGTTCACACAGCGTGATGTGTGAAAAAAGAGCTGAAGACATTTTGAAGCAGTTTTCCCTAGCAGTTATCGAAATTTTTGTGTCTGAGTCTGTCTATTTGTACAAAAAGAGCTGAAGACATTTTGAAGCAGTTTTCCCTAGCAGATTTTGGTGGGCCTGGGATAACATATACAATATTTCATTAAAACTGACCAATTAAAAACAGGATATGGTAATTTGATATTTCAATACCAAGCGCACTTACAATTTTACTTAAAAAATTTACTTTTATGATTATTATATTAAATGAAGTTACGCGTATTATTCTTATAGTTATTAATATTTTCTAAAGGTCCACATGAAAAATTCACAGGCACATTTCTTAAATAAAATTTTCAAATACATAATTTTGAAATTTTCATTAGTCACTTTTTCAATTAGTGTTTCGTGATGTATGGAAATGGATTAAAAAATGTACTTAATAAATACTTAAGTGGATTAATTTGATCTACACCATCAAAAAATTTCTGTCGCAGGCGGATGGACCCATTTTTTTCAAGTATGGAAACCTATTCGATGATAAAAATGAATTTTTCAATACACCTTTACATAACCTAGCATGATACATTAAACCAAATATATAATTTCATTTAAGACTATGATGAAACTTGAAATCAAACAGCCGAGACCTAACAAAAGTCCTTTATGGTAAAAATCATCATGAAAATGATGGCATGAAAAATCACATCAACCATCAAGTTGTAGTAGGGAAATTTCCATCAAGAACCGTCTTTAGTGAATTATGAGCCAAGAAAAAAAATGCTAGGAAAAAATGCAAGGAAAAAGTTGCTATAGAACTGACATTGGTTCACAGCTGTGTGATTAGTTATTGTTATGACTTGATTCTTGTTAGCAATTAAGAAGCAACATTTTACTCCAATATTTGTATCCTTCGATATTTCTAATAAAGTTCCATTAATATTTCCAGAGTTTAAAATATAAAGGAATTGTAATTTTATGGAATTTAATTATTTCGTAACGTAAACATTCCTTTCTGAAGAAACGCTTTCTCTCCTAAAAAAACTATTATTTTTCATCATGACTATAGCAGTATCAAGTACTTTGAAATATGACAAATATTTCAATATGATAAACAAGAGCCAATTTAAAATTACTCGGCGCATTTTCTACGTCCAAGGTGAAAGAGGGTAATGTGAAATCAATAAATGTCTATCTGATAAATTAATATTTAGCATTCTGAGACGGCATTACGAAATAGTTACAGTCATTATTAGAAAGCACGTTTAATATATAAGCCGCTTTGTGTTTGTTTTTAAAAAATAAATCTCATAATATATTTACATTTTTCAATTTTACCAGATAAATAATATAATAAACTTAAAATGTCAACGGAAACTATTGAAAATACGCTTAAGTCATTATTAACATACCAATCTGTATTCGGTCTTCATCGACAAAATTATAATCGATTTTCCAGAAAGCTTACATTATGTTGTGGAAAATTGCATACCTTGTTAATATGCAGTACGCTACTAGTAATGGAAATAATGGTTTTGAGAATAGAAACTCGATACTATACCATCACATTCAAAATTCTTCAAATGATTCATGTGCTGTATATATAATTGATTGACGTAGTTTGGGACAGGAATGCATTTAGTGAATTAATTCTGAGGATTGAAAAGTTGGATAATTTGTTTGAATCGGATTGCGTAAACAAAATATTTAGATGTGAAAAGAAACAAAACTTCATTATCGTTTGTCTTACCGTGCCTTATCATATTTTGTATACCTTACTTGATTTTGAAGCGTCGAGAGGATACTTTGCAGATTCAGTGCATAAATTTCATTTTGTATTTAACGTCATTGCCACGATTCTTTTTGATTTGGAAATATTATTATTCTATGTCATACTACGTAGTATTACAAATCGTCTAGAAATTTTGAATCAATTTTTGAAATTGAAGAACGAACAAACCATTGTTGAATGTGTCGATGCCATATTTGGAAGTCCTCAATTCAATCATAATTCCTCCATCAACTTCAAGTTCAATTTCCCTCTCAAAGGGAAAACTGTTCATCATTTATCTGAATTTTACATTCGTTTACTTGCTGTATTTCACAGTTTAAATAAGATCTTTCAACGTCAAGTATGTGAATTAACAAAATTTCAAGATATATCTTTAATAAATATACATCAATTTTCACCTTCTTTAATTTAATTTTTCAGTTACTCCTGTCGCTTTTCTTAGAGTTTTATGGCTTACTTCAGCAACTGAATAGCATTCTTGAAGATTATAAATATAATGTACGTATTTTTCCTATTAGATTTAGGTCCTTTAAAATTAAAACACTAATGTACGTTTTAAGTTATGTTAAAAGTTTACGACCTATCGTTTTGTAAACTACAAACCTCATATGAAAAATAAGACGAATTAAAAGTACAAAAATAATATTAATTCCCTATAATTCATTATCAAAACACCTTACAGTTCTGTTCAGTATTGAAGTTTTGTTAAGCATGCCAAGATATCCACTCACACTCTAAGTTTAGTAATAAAAACGTGAGCAAGTATGCTAAAGTGAGGAGTAACAGATAGATTAACCAACGAAGAGAAATGAAAATGAATGATTAATTTTAATGATAACATAATTATTAGCAATTTGGAACAAATTTCAAATAAGAAAACTCAACTCTACTGCGTTCAAATATTAACCGTCTCTTTCATAAATAATATTTGTTTTTTCAATATTTCAGAAGTTAGATGTATCATTTTCAATTGGCTGCTTACTTTGGCCTGTTCACCATATTGTGGCATTTGTGGGTGTGTGTTATATATGTGAAAAAATGTATCTGCAGGTTGAAACTACAAAATCATGCTTAACACAAATACAAGTGAATGTATGCACACGTGAGTGTTATTTTATGAAATTATTTAAACGTCATTTTGAAAAAATTAGAATCACTTTGTATGGCAAAAACTTACAAGATAGTGAATCAGTTTAAAATATAGGGTACATTTTTAATAATATACATTGCTTTTCATAACTCCGCCATTATTTTTCAATGTAGGTAAATATAGGTCAATATACCCCAATATATTTAACATCAACCACTTTTTGCAAACGTGGGCACCGATGTCAAGATATTGGGCCTTCATGTATTGGTAATGTAGTCACATGTGCTGTTATTACGAAACTGTATTGGCCTAAACAGTATTGTGATATATTCCTGTGATGTGTGTATTGTGATTTTAATAAAAGTCTCTGGGTTACTAAAGATATTCGTTTCTGCATCTGGTTTTGATATATGACATATATACTACAAACATTTGGTTATATTAACCAATTTTATTGTTGCCGCAAAAGCAACGTTTCGAATATTGAGTTAAAAGCTTAGAAAAGGTACATGATAACAGCTCATTTAAGGTAGCTCGCCAGTTTTTAACCTTATAATCCACAGATTAATATACATATACACGTGTATATATATATATATATATACATATATATATATATATATATATATGTGTGTGTGTACAACATAAACTTCTTACAGTTATACAGTAAAGAGTTTATATTGTTAATATAAAGTAGAATTTATTTATCTGTTTCAGCACCGAAAATTGCCTGCCAATTGGATCTCATTAAAAATATGATTGACTCAAGCGGACTGGGACAGTTCAGCGTTCTGCGACTTTTCGACCTGCGATTTTCTTTGTTATTCACTTTCCTCGGCTTGCTCACGCATTATTCCATCGTTCTGATACAATTCCTCAATGTCGAGTTATTTTGAAAAATATGATTTAAATCGAAAATTTGATTTCTTTTTATATTCTCGAATAAATATATCTACCGTTATATATTTGATGTTACTGTGTAAGGATTTCACACATATATTTGTAATTTTTTTGCCATTAAATGTTTTAAAATTTAGAAATAATATTTATTAGCAAATAATTTTTTTTCTAATTTATACAAAATTACCTTTGTGTAAGTTTTTTGAAAATTACTCAATAGTTTGCATATGTTGACAGAAATATCTTTTTTCTTATTGTTTTGTTTATTAAAAAATACGTTCTGTTATTTCATAAATTATATTAATAATACTTTATTTTTATATCTTATATTAACAATACTTTATTACTGTATTTATAGTGCATTAAAATACTTAACATATTAATAATTGATAATAAAAAATAAATAAATATTTATCATATAGTCTCCCACTCGAAACCTACATATGGTAATCAATGTCTCCAGTTAATTTTACAAGGGATTCCCAAAATTCATCAATTTCAATTTTATTATAATCCACTAGAGGCAAGAGCCATTAACGATGAAATGTATATGCATGTAAATGTATTTTAATAGTACGCAGAATGTTAATATTAATAACATAATCTTATTTTATTGTTAGAAAATATATATTAATAATTTTTTTTTAAATTTATTCACAATTATTCTTCATTCAAATCGCCTTTTTGCATAAGAAGAGCGCACAACTGCACATTGCCTTACAACAGGTCTACGTTTGTTTTCGTATCGTCCCTGAAAAATGATCTAGGTACATTTAGATACGAGTAGTGTGTTGGTAATGGGTAAAAATATGGTATAAGTATAAATTAATGGCTCCTATCGTTTTCAATTTTTGCGTAATAAAAACATAAATGTTAATTTCAAAATATTAATACAATCGATTTTTAAATCTGGTGTGAATTGTGATGAAAAATGCTCATAGAACTGCTCGGTTTAACTGCGGCGGTGTAGTAATTAAATAGTGATTGCAATAAGTTTCTTTCCTAACATTAAAAATTACTTTGCCTTACATTACAAAAGTGCACTGCTGATTAAAGGTTTGTGACCATTTTAACGAATCTGACGAAAGAAAATTAATAGTATTTAACTGAAACTCATCAAATTAACTAACTAATAACTCATCAAATTGAAACTATTGAGAAATAAAAATAAACAACGTAATTGTATACAATGAAAATATACACATTGCTGCGCTTATCATTTCAGCAAGTATAATTCACCTTTCCATTACTATTTTTAAATATCTAGTCATTCTTGCGCTAAGTTTCTTGTGAAATAATATTCCAGCTTATATATTTTTTAGTGGCGGAGAGCAGTCCTGATCTTTCCTATCTGACTTTTCCAACAAAAGCTGAGTGGGTTTTAAATCTGGAGATCGTGATGGCAAACATCATGATTTTTTTCTTAAATTTCTGCATTTTGATTTCCTTTAAGAGACCTATCCTCAATTTTTAATTATGACCGTTATGCAGTGCATTTTGAAATTATCACCAATCAAATAAAAGACAGATGGAAAATATTTGGTCCTAAAATATTTCTGTACACTTCGTTTTCCTTACTTCATAATAAATTATTAAATCTCCCAGGTTATGCCAGAGAGATAACTTCAGATCATAACGTAACAACCGCAATCAATCACTATTTTCACCATGCCCTCCAGCAAGATATTTCTTGCACGAGAACATTGTATGAGATTCAAAGAATTTTTTTATAATCTTCTCTTAAATCAAGATGGCTAAAACTTGGCCAAAGCTGATTTTTCTTATTTCGTGACCAAAGTAATGATTTTGAAACAGTAATTCACAAAATTAATTTAATTCTCTGTAAACATATTGCATCTTCATCAAAATTGTAAAAGATTTTTTGTTCCAAGACGGGGGGAGGGTTAATAAAATTAGTAAAGGGGATTATTCCAAAAAAATATCAGTACTGATCACAAGACAGTCCGTGTGTATGTATGTAGGTATGTATATTCGCTCTCAAAGGTCTATAAAATCAAAAAGAAACATCGGATTATCTATGTACATTTTTATATGGTATTAATCAATTGAAAGAACAGTGAAAAGTTTCCCATCTTGGAAATTGGGTTTCAAAATACCAAAAAATGAGTTTAAATCGTAATGATTGATCATAATAAGCTTTAGAAAAATATGTAAATTCACAAATTAATATTGAGTTACTTAGTTTAAACCAGCGCATTTACGTTCAAAGAAATGTTCACAAGAAATCTTGCAGGACTGCATAGTGCCAACTGTAAAGCATGGCAATTTCACTGTGATCTGGAGTCACTTTTTCAGCAAAACCTGGGCTTATTAAAAATTGATGGAGTAATGAAAAAAGATGTTCACAAAAATATTTCAGACCAAAATATAATTCCATCTGGCTTTAATATAACGAACGCTTCATGATGCAACAGGATAACTATTCCACATTTTATTCAAACTATACAGAGAATTTTGGTGGGGAAATAGAAAAGCAGATATTTTATTAAAAACGCTATTAAAAATATAAAGGATTGCTGAAAATATCAGGATCACATCAAAGTCAGGACAGCATTAAAAATAAAATTTTACCAAAAACATAGTACAAAATTGTCCAGACTTGTAAAACAAGTGATTTGGTGCAAAGCTGAATTTTTTTACTGAAACGGAGAAAAGTGCAATACTATGTTTATTGTGAGGGTACAGATGTACTGCTTCCCTTATATATTTTATTTTTCAGTTTATTTCATATTTTATTTTAGGGGACCATATAAGCATGAAAAATCATAGTTTTTTTTAGTTTTAATCCTAATTTTTCAAATTATTAATACATTCTAAACACTGTGGATACACACATAAGTAATTAAAAGCAAAGAATTGTTATCATGTTCTGTCAGGAGAGAGACCCATTGAAATTATAATTTATTGTTAACCTTGTTGTTTTGTAAGGGCAATTCTTAAATAAAAGCTGCAGCAGGCTATTGCTACGCAAATGTTTAAAGTTATATTTTCAGCAGATGGATCAGAAAGCGATGACAAATATTTATTTATTTTTTTAATTTAATTTGTTTTTTAACTCTTCTATCGATATACTGTGCAAATGCCATTCTATATATTCGTGTCTATGGATGCTCTTCTATTTTTTATTTTTTCATAAATATTTGAATGAAAGGACATATGGAAATAGAATAAAATATAAAATAACGTATTATTGCTAACTAATAATATATTGATATTAGCTTTCTTAGTAATATTTACATACAAATACTTAAACAATTCACAATTCACTTGGCGTCTTCAACTCTTTGGAGTCATACTAGAATTTAAATTCAGGAATAAGAAAAATATCTCATACAATCACTGTAGCTATGTATTACCAAATTTTGCTTCTACTTAAATTACAATCTTAACTAAATTTTTTGACTACTTACGTGAAGGATAAAAATGCGTGGAAATGTTTGTGGAACAAAAATGTTTACTTTTATCGGCAAAAGGGAAAACTTCAGACTGAATCGCCGCTGTTATCAAATTAAAAATATTTTTCTAATTTACATTTGTTACTCCTCTTTTCGACCTTATATTTCATAATGACATTATTAATATACATGAACATACTTATAGGATTCCAGGACTCATGATTTGTAACTTAGTTATTTGGAATTAAATTCAGTTGGAGAAAATAAAATATACAAAAATCTGTATGATTTAGATTTTTATATTCTACTAGGGATCAATATTACCACTATATCTCTCCAGAAAATTATAGGTAAATTTTTCAGAAATATACTACTGCAATGATTTTTGATATACGTACATAAAAAATAACTTAGGTCTATCAATTCAATTGGCAACTATAAACTAATCAATTGGCCTAATGACTCCAAAATGGCTACCATTACCATTCACCACATTTAAAACTTTATGCTAAAAGGGAAAATCAATAAATATCTCATCATTAAAAATTATTTTTAAAATGAAACCACCTTTGCTTCTAAAATTGTTTTCATCACTTATTGGAAAAAAGAAAAATGCTCTACTCTCTATTTTCATCTCAACTAAGTGCACTCTATTATATTAGGTACTCTCTTATTTTATACTTACTCTATCATAATACGCACCACTAAACATTATTTTATTGTTGTATTTTTTTTAAACTGCTTCAATTGTTTCTATGCTACTGTATAAAAAATATTGAGTCTGGTGCAATGAAATGAGAAGTTATTTATTTTTCTAAATTATTTTCATCGCATTCGAAGTAGTCCCCTTCCAATACCAAGGGACTGGAATCCTCAAAGTAGTTAATACTCATAAAATTAGCAGCAATTAAACTCACAATGGAATATTTAAATGTTATTAATATTAAAATGAATCTTTTCTGGTATGGCATTCGAAGTATGCACCAAATTCTTTTGAATTTAACCTATGAACTCTAAATGGTGTCGCCGAAACGGTCTCTGAGGGGAAGAAATAGAAAAAAGTTACGAGGTGCTAAATTATGTATACCTTGGTGGTAGAACGAGGGAAATTTAAACATATGGCTAAAATTCTGAAAAAGCGATAAATTATGCGTCAGTTTTCCGTACATAATTCAGGAAATTTTCTGCGAATATCTTCGCGCCGACGACGGAGGAAGAAATACTCATAATGCGCCTAAGGCGATGGAAACAAACTGCCAGTTAATGTAAGATTTATTTTTAAGCGATTTTGATGGGTTTAATTCGGTCGTGCTGCGTCGTCTCTTTTAGTGTGGCATTCCAATGAACCGAATTGAGTTGACCAACCGAATTGACCAACTGTTTCTAAGTTGTATCTACAGATTCAAGCTTCGTCTTCTGCAGTGTTTCATTTCGTAGTCAATTATTAGTCAGAAATCGTCACTTCAGAAGTATTAAAACAACGTTACTTTTTTCAAATGAAATTTTTTTTTGGAACCAAACGATACTCCCAAATAACATTTTAAAATAATTTATGCTAACTCTTGTGACATGCTAGCAATGTAAACAGGGCCTTTAATTATTAATCAATGATTTTGGCAACAAGATCTTTAATTTCCTTGAAGTGGTGCTCTGCAGTAGATTTCAATGTTTGTGAAGGCCATTCCTCATCTGCAATGCATTCTCTGCCTTCTTTGATTATTTTATATTACTCTAAAACCTTAATATACACTAGTCACGGAAACCCTTTTCTAACCATTAAACACCCTACAGAGTACGCCTAATAAAGCTATGTACGACGCCAAACACCAAACGTCTTATTCGGTCTTTTGGACTGAGCAAAGTACAGGTTGGTCCAAAAGTCCGTTAACATTTCATATGATGATAAAAAAAACTAATTATATGAAAGAAAAAATGTTTATTTATACTAAAAGTACACGATTTGGGATTTTATTTCTTAAAAATCACATCGTCCATATGTGATCCTTCATTCTTTTGACACTGCTGCAATCTGGAGCGGAAATTCTCAATGACCGACTGACAAGTGTTTCGGGAAAGGTTTTGCATTTGCTCGCGAACATGAGCCTTTAATTACTCAAGAGTCGCTGGATTGCTGTTAAAGACTTTACTTTTAAGGTATCCCCGAAGGAAAAAATCCATTGGGGATAAGTCCGGGCTACGAGGTGGCCAGTTAATGTCACCTTTTTTGGATATAACTTTTTGACCGAAAATTTCGCGAACTGCACTAAAACAGTCGTTGGAAGTGTGGCATGTTGCCCCATCTTGCTGAAACCACGATCGTTGATTGAAACCATCAAAATCCTGAAGCGCTGGAGCAAAAAAGTTCTGTAGCATGGCAATATACCGCTCTGTATTCACTGTAACAGCGTTTCCTCTTTGATATTAATTACAGTTATTGTAGAATAAAACGTTATTACTTATACAAAATTAACTACAGAATGATATTAGAAAAACAATACGATGAGTACAGGTATACGATAAAATGGAAGTTCTTAGAACTGGCAATATTTAATAATGTTAAAAAAAACTCAAATTTTAAAAATAGAACTGATTGGTAATCTATAGAGAAAATTTTCGTTTGACCGTTTTTTACCACCTTCTTTATGGTCTCAATCACCATCAAAGTTTGCGACCAATTATGATTGGCATTTTATGATAAATCCCTGTCCCGTGATACTGTTTACAACTTGTCGAACGAGTTCACGCGTAGTCGCAGCAATCTCAGTGATAATCTGCGTGAAGGCAATTACTCAACAGTGAGAACTGAACGTTTAGGCGTCAATAAACTTTAGAGCAACGTGGACACCCGATGAGACACGCGACGCTTTTTCAATCAACGCAATGGTGTTTTTGAGATTTGATCAAATCATGATTTAACCGGAGATCAAAAATACCGTCACGTTGATTGGTGTTGGGTGTGGGGAAAAAAACTGCATTCAACGTTATCACAGAAGACGATTTGTAAACATTGTATTGAATCTTTCGCCTCATATGGGCAAAGTAAGCGACATTTTCATGTAATTAGGGGAAATTGTCGCACCATATTGCGTTGATTTGTCAATATATATATATATATATATATATTATTATGAAAAAAAAAATGATAAAAAAAGTGAAATTTTAAAAATACTGGATTAAGTTGGCACTATGCAATAAAAAATCGACAACATGACGTTGCTCATTAAATATATATTTGCATAGTTTATTTGGCAGATAAGAAGTCCACCATTGTATTTACCTGCTGGCTTTCTATAGTAAGCCAATGATCTGCCAGAAATTTCCGAATTTGATATGTATAAATTATAAAATACTTTAAAAATTAATAAATTAAAATGAATTTTCAGCGTACTCATTTCTTTTAATTACTAATTAAACTTTATTTAGATTCTTTTAGCAAATTTAGTAGTGATGTTTCATATTAAATTAAATTTTTTATTACTCCGCACCTATGGGAAAATAATAAAGTTGAAGCGCGCTAATTTGGAAATAGTCTGGGAGATCATTGGCTTGCAATGAAAAACCAGCAGAAATATAAAATTAAGGACAACTCATCTGTCAAATAAATTTAAATTTTACCAACGGTATTTAAAATCACACTCCAAACGAAAAAGCAACTTCTAACATCCGTAAATAGGTACACAAAAACGTCTTTTTTAAATTTCGGTTTTAAAGCGGATTTTAAATAACTTTTTTGCAAAATATTGTTTTTCGTACATATTTTCTAATTATTAATTTTTCCTAAGCTGTATAAATAATATAGTTAAGGGGCGGATTTTGCAAATAGGCGAAAATGGGTGTTTGGTTTCGCAAAATACTCAATAACCAAAGTTAGACATTATATTAAAGTACAAGGGCACAGAATGACCTTTGTAATGCGTTATTGTACGATATTTTTTCTAAATTATTTTCCAAACTTAAAAAAAATCTCAAAGTAACCTCTTTTACCAAAAAGGCTCTCCTCTGCTTTGCATATTGCAACAATATTATAAAGATATATCGATTTTCAATTCACTGTGTCTATTCTTAATTAATGTAGCTACATTCTCGTACATGGGTTTAACTATGACATAAATATGAAACCTTTGGTATTAGGTCAAAGTTGCAGAATTTTTACGTCATTCCGCGCGCAAATGTTCTATACTAGCTTCTATGAAAATAAAAACGATTATTGTCTCCGGCACTCGCGCATATTTCGAATTCAGCGCCGTTTGCGCTTGCAAACAGTGAGGACGTGTGATTCGGCCGCTCTTCGTCAACTTGTGCCATAGATTTATAACGCGTACACGGCTTGTACACAGTATAAGTTTTATGTTGCACGTTACGATAAAATGCAAATTACGTATAAATGATTGTTATATAATATTTCTACGATACATTTGAAATGCATATTATTTTGTAGCCGTTTTTAAATTAATGGATAAATTTGTTGATATTTTATATATTTTCAGATAATAATGGGAAAACGTAAGATTTCTTACAGACGTCCAGTATTGGGAGTAAAAATGAAAAAAAAATATAGTATATTTTTACAGTATAGTATATTTTTGAGAGCTTAATTTCTAATCCTTTGAAACAACACTATAAACGGAATTCAAAAAAATTATGAGTTTTTAGTGTACCCTCCGTATTTCGAAATGAATATTTTTCAGTAGTGGTACGACGATTGCTGAACATTACTTTCACCACGAATATATTGAGGTTACTATTTGCATGAAATTATTAATGCCTTTAATTTCGACAAATAATGGCGAGTTGAAAAATAAATAAATTTTCTTTAACCTATATATTAATACGTGAAAGAAGAGAAAACTTTGCCCCCTTTTTTAAGCATATTGCACGCATCGAAGAGCATGAGATCTGGCATAGTTAAAGTTTATTTTGTTTTCAACTGTTATCAATATTGAACTTTAAATATCATAAGTATAGCAGACAATTAAAGCAAACAACACAACTGACCTGTTTGAACACGCTCTCAGCAGACGTAATGGAACAAAATTTAGAAAAAACACATGCAAAAATTATAGAAATATAGTCTTTGACAAAATAACCTCAGTAACGTTCAAATTTAAAAATTTAATAAATTACGGTCGAAGTTAGACCACTGAACGACCACTAGCCACAATTAATAAACATGTTTTCATAAAATATTTCCTGCATTTTGGCTGCAATAACAACGTCAAGGGGAATATTAAAACAAATTTTTTATTTAATTTTTCATTTCATTTAAATTTCATGCACTTTATTGTAAAAACACCGATGGCGCAAAAATGACACAGTTTAATAAAAAGTTGTATACGTGAATTAATTAATACAATATGCGGTTTAGGGGATGCAACCCTCAAAGAGCACGTAGACATACGTGAGAACAAACATCTAATTTATACTTAGATATTTAATTATAACACATATTGTACATATTGTACTCCATAAATATACGTGAACAAGATAATACAACAATATAAACTAACTACAGTACATGAAAATATGGAGTGAAAAGAATAAACTCAGCGGAAAACAAGATAATTAATAATTCATTGTAATAAGGCTAGACACAAATATCAAATATATTATGGCATTTGAATAGTCCACGTGTATATAAACGCTTTCCTGTATTAGCAAGACTTTAGGCGACAACTTGAATACTTATTACAATAAACGAGTCAAATACCTTACTGGACAATATTTTAGAGTTTTCCTAATTAGTTAAGTTCTTATTTATTTCCGTTTTTAATTTTTATATACATACATTAATATATTTATATATATATATATATATATATATATATATATATATATATATATATATATATATATATATATCGACGGTTGAAAACGTCTCAGACGAATCTATGTCAAAGGAACAATCAGAACATTACATTGTAATCAATTATTACATTATTATTTCCATCTGTACATGAAAGTCAGATAAGGCTTTGTTGGTTCAGTTTGAGAGATCTACGGGTAGCGATTGAAGAGGGATAATAAAATATAATTCACGGGTATATTTTATGATTTTTTTATAAATTTCAAATTATATTAAACTTATTTCAAAATCAACTTGCAAAATTTCAGAATTAGGTAGAAAAGTATGAAAGTTATAAAGTCATTGATAATTGACAAATTCAAATAAAACGTTTAACAAATAAATACTTACTCAATAAATTACAGCAAATTATTTGGCAAATGCGATGTATTAATTAAGTGAATTAATTATATTTAAGAAAATAAACACTCGATAAAATGTACATTAAAATTCATTAAATATAATTAAATCCTTAATTATAGAAGCCACTTCTGAATTATAGGTGTATCAATTTCTAAATTACGTTTTATAAAATGAAATAAAAATTTAGTAAGAGTGATGAGTTATCAAAATCTATATAGACAAACATCAGGTCAATGATTCATAACTAAATTGTATAAAGAATAAATATAAAAAAGTAAAAACGAAAAGAATTTATGAAAAAATAATTCGAATATCAACACAGCAAATGAAAACAGGTAGCCGACACCTAAAACAACATAACACGCTTGCACATTGTATGTGGTCAATGGTGCGTTTTCTCCGCTAAATAATCGGTACTTGAGAAAATGAGCTTTTGTGGTCGCCTGGTAATCAGAAGTGGCTTTGGCTACAAATCCACTTGATATGACGCGACCTTGATATTTGTTTAACGTCTCTTCCAAAGGTGAATCCCTAGGCAAGTAGTTTCCTAATATCATTGTCACATTCATATAATGGAGACGATCTCTGTCGTAAACATAATTTGTAATTGAATTATAGTACAAGAATCTATCCACAAATTCAACCATCACAAACTTCTGTGTTCCGTTTTCAATTGATACATAAAAATCATAAACAAATTCAGTTTCTACACTGAAGTAAGAGTCGTACAATTGGGATATGTCCCTTAGATTTCTCCTAAACACTTCGTGTCCTCCAAATCTTATTCCAGAGTTTATAACATCCTGTAACGTCGCTATGGGTGGTTCATAAATATCCTGTTTAAGAGAGCCAATTAAAGCACCCTGGTAGGCATTGCGTACGATGAAGCTAAACCATAGCCACAAAGTGAAAAAATAAGTAGTTAATTTTTTTCTAGGCACTCTCACTGCAACTTGTCCGAGAAATATAGCACAACCTTCAATAAAAACGATATCACTAAACGGATCTAGGAGGAGATAGGACTTTATAATAGACCGTACTCTCGTTCTTGTAATAACGAAAATTATGATGGTAAATAACAGCAAAGTCAAAGCCAAATTTAGTCGCACTTGTTCATCTAAAGGATAAATCAATTTTTTCCAAACAGGTTCCAGAGCACGAGGTGGCGTGAACCAGGCAACTTGAAGAAATCCATGAGAGTACAATGACCTATAGAGATTATCTCTCTCGACAGTTTTTGAAGATGGTAAAAGTGTCATATTCGCACGTTTCGTAGCAATATCATTATATGGACCAGTCCAGAATGGACTTTTGGGCTTGCCGGGAATATTAAGACTTGCCTCTAATATTTCTAAACTTGCGTTAAGCATTTCAGTAACAATATGCAAAGGTGGGCCATATGTACCTAACATTTTAATTTCATCATTAATATCTTTCCCCAGTATAATGAACGGCGGCACGGGTACAGTAGAGACTATCAGTGGGCACTCATTAAAGTTCGAAAACTTATCCGGAAATAAATTTAACGCTTTCTTGTATTCTTTTCTTTTATTAATAATGTTCAGAATCGTTGGTTCCGTGTTCTCACATCCTCCTGACGACAAAGGGAAATATGTCGATACGACTATATTTTCTTTAGTATGTTCACGTAGGAGTATTATATTTGCTAAATACATTTTCCAGCATAACGCAAATATACTTTGAGCATCGCATTCATTTACTTCATCGTCACAGACTAAAATAAATTTACCATCATTAGTAAATGGTCCCCAATATTTCATAATTTGAAGAAAATTTTCGAAATCTTTAAAATGAGTGATTGTAACAAGATATTGCGTGACGTGGTTTAATACGTCCTTTGTCGTGGATTGTAATGTTTCATTCCTTATAAACTGTTCCACTGCCTCTTCTGCATACAATATACAACCGTGGAAATTCAATGAAATATATCTTATTTTTTCATAAGATGTTTTATTATTATTCCAAATTAAAGTGGCGAGATTGCCAAAAAAATGTTCGCTGGCGATTTGTCCCACAACTTTATAAAGATACGTTTTAGAATCATCTTGTGGTAATTTTATTAAATTAGCGGTGCATATGATTATTGTGGAAAAGATTAGAAATTTAGAATTTAACATTTTTTAGAATTTAACAAAAGTTGAACCAGTCTCTCTTCAATCCTTTCAATTCAGTTCTGAATAAAAACACGTCCTCGTACTTCGTTAAAATATCGCAAATAAAAAACCTACCTGTCCTCGGGTCTTATTACTTGAAAGTTATGACTTGGAGGTTAGCAGTAACCTTGGTGTACGTTATTAAGGTTGACACTAATTTCCATTATTTACCTGACTAGGTAAAAGTAATGAATAAAGAGCTATGAAAATTTATTTACCGCCAAAGACATTCATTATTTCACGAACATTGTATTTTACAGATTTAGTTTTCAGAAAATCACTGTTGACTATAATGTAATATAGAGGTATGTAAGAAGCAATACGAGTATATCCCAGAGTAATGAAATATCAGTAGGGTTGTTCATGAAATAAATCATAATTAAATTCATAATATATTTCTTGAATCAATAGAAATTTGCAATTTTTTTTAAATATTAAAAGAATGTCTTAAAAAGGATAAAGACGGAAATCTTATAATATTACCCGTTTGTAAGTACGTTTGTCTGTTTGTGAAAGCAGCTTTTTCTCAGAAACAATTTGACGCAGTTTTTTGAAACTTGGAATAAACTACTTTTCAATCCTAAATATGATGACATTGTATATAAATAAATACTAGTTGATGGTATGGTAGTAGGTGGTCGTAGTGGTAGTTAGATCATGGAATTTTAGCATGGCTAAATAAAAAAAAATCAGAACATTTCCTAATTTCTTGAACATAATATACATTGAGTGTAACTTCTTTGCTGCGTGACTAATGAAAAACACATTCTAGCATGTTTTCATTGAGCAAGCTTGAAAAAATAACTTTTAAATTATCTCTGCGTCAATGATTACAAATATAAAAGAGGAACCACCGATAATGAATTAGTAAAATTCGAGGTGAGTTGCTTATCTAGCTATACTTCTCATGTCTTGCGTGAAAATGTGATACATGTTATCGTAATAAGACTTCATGCTGGACAATAATTTTACTATAAGCACAATCAACATTATATATATATATATATATATATATATATATATATATATATATATATATATATATGTATGTATGTATATACACCTATATCAATATATACAATAAGTGTGTGTGCACATACACGCATATATTGACGTCCTAGGGCACAATAATGTTGATGTTATCAATTGATTTTTTTCTCATCCTTTGTCTTTTATTACAATAGAAACACAAAATGTCTGATTGTTTTTATTAATACTAATTAATTATTGAAGCGAAATATCTTTTAGAAACGTTTGATTGATTTTCTATCCTTTTTCTTACGTTAGTCATCCCTCTGTGACGCATAATTATAGCATTATTTACTGCTAGAATTTTACGTCAAGCTTGACTAACCTTGATAACATTTGAGCACACTAAGTGATGCTACTCGCAGCGTTTCATTTTTTCGCCTGAACAATATTTACATCTACGTTATTATTGTTCTGAACGCTAATTATATCGTATCTACGCCAACTAGCTCCAACATTGTTTAAATAACAAATATTGTGGTTCCAGTTTGAATGATCGAAACGTAAGTAACGTCTGTGTTGATGAAAATGTTGCCAGGCAACTATGATAATGGTATTTAGAGGGTATCCACATGAATCCAATTCTACAAAATGTGTTGCCAGAATTTCACTACTTAAATTAAGTAAGGTTTACTTTATTTTTGGTTTGTTTTCTACAAATATACTCTTGAAATTCCAAAATTCTGCGACAAATTACATTATTAGGAAGTAGTTTCTTTCAAAGAAGTAAGAACTTAGTTGATATTGCAGGACTCTTCACGTGTTAGAGTTTAACGTCTTTCGTTATCTACGCTAATGGCTTTTTTTTAAATTTCATTCATGTGTTACTTCCTCACTCCTGCAGTTCCCCCGCCTACTCCCCGTGTTCATACAGCCGCCGCTGTTCGCCATCCGCTGAGGTTTTTTTAGTTTCCTACGAAACCATGACAAACATTAGATTGACAGATAAATTGTTCTAAAAAGAATTAAAATCTTTTACGAAAAATGTAATTGGTACAGCAGTTTAGGCGCCACAGAAAGCAACGGACGCACACACATAGGCACACAGCAAAATACGCAATCGAAAACTATATTTTATACTTTTTCACATAATACTTTTTGCTTTTTAGATTTTTGGACATTTTGAGTTTCTTTTTTATGTAAATTCGTGTTTGTATGTATAATTTTTTTTCGTAACCATTTTTCCTCACTCAGTTTTGGATGTTTTGGGTTCATTTGTTTAAATTAACCATTTGCGTTTTTCTTTATAAATTTTACTACCCGATCCTTTTTGCATATAAAACTTTTTTTTTTTTTTAATTATCACTTCGTGTTTGTATTTATATTTTATAACATAATCCTTTTTGGTTGCTAAATTTTGAATGTCTCGGGTTTGATTTTTTTTTAATTATCCATTCGTATTTTTAGTTATAAATTTTCTTTACGCGACCCTTTTTGCTTATTCAATTTTTTAAATATTTTGGTTTGTTTTTTTTATATCAAGCCGTGTTTGCATTTATATTTTTTACAGAGTCCATTTTGTTTACTAAATTTGTAAAATTTTGGATTTGTCATTTTTTTAATTACCCGTTCGGGTTTGTATCTCTAAAATTTTTACGCGACTCTTTTATGTTTATTACGTATTGGTTTGTTTTTTTTATATCAATACGTGTTTTTTTATATCAATTGGTTTGTTATTTATATCAGTTGTGTTCACAAATTTTACACAGTGGTAATTGGCGCACCGGGAAAAGACCTGGGCTAAATTTCGTCCCGATTTAGAATATAATTCTAAGTAATATTATAATTCTGAGTAATATCATGAATGTAAAATTGTGTTTATTTGTACTTTGTTCAAGTCATAATAGGGCAAAAGTTCAAAGTGACTTTCTGTGCAGAGATAGTTGGCGGGCCAGGAAATTAAGAACGCGGGAAACCTCAGCCTACTTAATATGACAATCACAATTAATGTTAAAAATTCGAAGGTGTACTTATTCGTCCTTCTATCACATTGCAATGGAGCTTCAAAACACAACAGAGAGGAATGGCGGGCCAGGAAATAACATAGGTTTTTTTCCAATCTGGTAAATTTTATGCCAACTAAAGCAAAGAAATCTGACCGATATCAAAAATTGGAAAGTGTGTTGGTTCATCTTTCTGTCACGTCATAATGGAGAAAAGTGGTCGACATGGCTTTCTTCAGAGAGACAATTGGTGAGTGAGGAAATTATATAGGCTACTATTTAACCCAGGAAATATTTTCCTAACTAAAATAAAAATTTCAACTAATGTTAAATATTCGAAAGATTTCTTGTCCTTTTTTCACGTTGGAATGGAGCAACAGATCATTTTAATTCCATTCCACAGAAATAGTTAGGGAAACAGGAAATGATATAGATAAAATTCCAATCCGGTAAATCTCATCCTTACTAATATAATATTTTTAACCCGGGAATTTTATCTTACCTAATAGAATTTGTTGGGATTACCTAACAAATGTTGAAACTTCCAAAAGTTGTTTGTTTGTCCTTCTTCAATGTCGTACTGGAATAACAGATCAACATGATTTTCTGCGGGCAGATATTGAGTGGGTCAGGAAATGATATAGGTGACTTTTCAATCCGGAAAGTTTTGTCCTAACTAGTATAAAAATCCCCATACATATTAAAAATTTTATTTCTGTTTCTTTATTAGGGTGTATTTTCTTTCTCACGATTAACTGTTAGTTTGTCCTCCTTTTACATTGGAATGGAGCAACAGATCAACATAATTTTCTGCGCAAAGATAGTTCAAACCCTAGAAGTCTCATCGTAACTAATAGGATAATTTAAAAGTAAAATTATAACATTTATATAAAACACATAAATAATATGTAATTTATAATTTTGTCTATTTCTGATTTGTCTGACCGCACAGAGATCCGCTGGATATCAAATTTGACGAGACGTCTAAAAGAAATACAAATAACATTTAACAATTAAGTCAACTATATTATAGATTCGTGGACTTAATTGTTTACTAATCTTAATTTATTAAATAATCATATGTGCCTGTATGTATATACATACAAACATACGAACACATAAACACACAGACACATATACACATTATATATATTTATATACATATATATATATATATATATATATATATATATATATATATATATATATATATATATATATATATGACCTTACTTACACTGTTAAAAGCACAACTGAAAGTAATAGACACCATGAAATGAAATATTTTAATTGTATAAAAAAATTTAAAAACAATAAAAAGTAATCTACCTAAATTCTGAATGCAGGTTTGATCTATTTCTTCATATTAATATAATTATAAAACATATTTCCAGAGAAATAAACTTTGCAAAATTAGACGATTTTCGTGAAAGATGTAGATACGCCTACCAGTAGCATTTAAAAACCATATTAACATTTCAAAGTCACAAATTATCTTCCGAGCGACTAGCAAGTTATTGACATGGTTAATTTTGTTTCTTAATATGCCGAGCGCCTGACGTTGGCGCTAGTTTATCAGCAAGGGATAATGGCGGGGCTTGAAAACCCAATCCTTCAAGATCGTTGAGAGTTGTCATCGCTTAAAGTACCCTATTTGCAGACAAAAGTATGCAAATATGAACAGCCTCTTTATTTTCTAAACTGCAAAAGCTAAAACTAACGAAGTAACAAAGTTTCCATGAGCTTATAAAAATCTTGCAAGAAAGCTATAGCATTTTGTTTTCTATTTTACTACAATATAGAATTTCCTTCTATTGTCCATAAAAGGTGCACGGTGTGAAAACTTATATTAATATTTGTAAATAGTTAACTATAATGAAAATTCAAATGTTCTAAATTTGAAATAATTCTAAAGGCGTGACCGCAAAACTCGTGGTATGAGTTTTGCGTGCACCAATAAAACAGGTCCACTGGTTTAAAAAGTCCATTAATAACTTGATACATTAGAGAATTCAAGTCGTTATAAGAATAAATAGAGTTAAAAAATTAACATTATCACCATATCACATTATCCTATTAGGTTCCATCGTCACAATAATTCCTTATGGATATGATTTTATTGCTACGGATGCAAAACACCATATACTTAGTTGATCTGTTAGAAAATCAAAAGTATTTTTAAAACAAAGAATGTTAAAAAAAACATTATAACCTCAATATGTTTTATTAATTGTTTTCTCCAATTAACCCACACAAGCAGGAATTTAATGCTCTGCATACAAAACAATATATAAATATTAGTATATAATTACTTTTGTTGCAGATATATACCAATTTTTGGACTTAGTATATAAACTAGCGCATATGACAATGGCTGGCATATTCTTCAGATGCGAATCTGAATACTGAAATAAGCCCTTTGGTATGATAAGTTTGTTTTACGACTCGTTCAATACACAAATTATTAGTCCCTAAATGTGTAACCTAATGTTACCCAGTGTAAAAAATTAACTGATGTTCGAAATACTGTCGTATACAATTCAAATTTTTATGTACGGTCAACAAAGTTAAATTAATAAGTGAACTATCCTATCATTTGTATCCTCCATACGAAGTTTTATTAAAGACATTGCTATATGTACTTCTTTTAGAATATTTGACTGTTTCACTTAATGATATAATATTAAGTAGTAACTGCTCAAATTGACTGTACCTAACCTATATTCACCCTATGTTGCATAATGTTCTATATTATAATATTCTCAATAATGACATTGCATTTATAACCACTTTCAAGCAAAACACATAAGTTTTTCATTTGCGTTGTAATTAAATGTAGAAAATTACTGAACAAATTATATCAGTTATTACTCGCATATACTAGAAAAAGATCTGAAGCTAGTTATTCCTTTGGAAGTATTGGCTAAAAGAGCCTAAAAAAATTTGATAATATCTAAAAATAAAATGTCGGGAAGTAGATGCAGCACGTTTGTATGCGGTCATTGTAAATACTAATACTATAGGTTGGTAAGGAATTTCATTATCGAGTGCGGACATTGACGGTGGTCGAGGAACATTACTGTCATCTTCAATATGAGAAGGCAGTATTTCCATAGGTCAGTTCTCATTAAGTTTCCGGTGTGTCTGTACAGTTGGATAGCTCTTAATCAACGAGCCAGGCAGTATCTTTCTAACCGCGGAACTTGATAATAATAAAAGACATTAAAAATAGGTAATAAAAAGTAAGGATTCACAAAAAATAGGCTTAAGTAAATCAAGAAATGTTTATATTTTACATTCATGATTTTAGATATCATATGAAATATCTAATTTCATATATTGTGTCATAAACTGATAAATTGTCAGAATAGCTTACCTGATGTAAAGGAATTCACTGCAAAATTAACTTTGAAAGATGTTCCTTTGTGATTTTGATTAACACAAAAAGAAATTTAATTCGTAAAATAAACGTTTGACTTGCTGTCGACACTGACGAACCACAGTACGCCTGTACTTCTGTAATAATATTGTCTTGGACTTTGTACTGTATTTAAATTTTCTTGTAATATTATTAAATAATTTCCACGCACTGAATTATATTGGTGCAACTGTAAAATAAATAAAAATACAAACAGGTAAATAGATACGAGTATTTGCGCCAGATTGTTCGTTGTTTCAAGTTGCTACTAAATAAAATATTTAACTGGTTAATGTAAGAATGTACTACAAGAAAATTTTGCTTATTTTCTATAATATTATTACACACTAACTTCTTGAGTTTGGAGATTCTCTTTATCCTCCTGGCGACTGCAAAACCATAATACGAGAACTAAGTGATACCCCCGGGCGGCTTAGCTTGGAAATGAACTTCGAGAAAACAAAGATTGTGACTATCTGTTCAATTAGTACTATGAGTACTAAAATAAACCAAACTATCATAAAAAGGATAAAGAAATCCATATGTCTTGATCAAGAGATTGTTATGGGAAAAGAAAACCAAACTAAAGAAATAGACCGACGCATATGAATAGCGTGGCAAATCCACTCCAAAATTTAATTCACCTTGAAATGAAAATTACAAATGTAAAGAAAGCTTCTATACATGACTAATGTATTCTACCGGCACTTACTTATAGAATAGAAACCTGGGTCTTTCCAAAAAACAATCCTCACCAAGGTCAGAGTGGCTCAGAGGGAAATTGAAAGGAAACTGGTAGAGGTCACGCTAAGAGGCCAAAAGAAGAACAAGAAGCTCGTAGAAAAGAGCTGTGTCACAGACATTAAACGTGTTACAAAGCTTTAGTCTTAATGGGCTGGATACGCCAGAAGTAAAGCGCTCGTGAGATGGAGACCGTGGGGCTAACGGTGCCCACAGGAAGCCCAAATATGTGTTGGTACGATAAAATTAAAATAACAGCTAGAGTAAAATAGTCGGACAAGCACAAACTTGAGGGGAATGGTGCAGAATGAAGGAAACCTATACCTCTGCGGTAGAATTTGGCTAAAGAAGAAATTTCTTGGGAAACTTATTCGCTCTTAAGTTGGCAGATATCCGCAGACAATTCAGAAAGTATTTCTTTCCGGACATCGTGTTGAAACTAGAAAGCACAATTAACCCCTTGATTATATATAGACATAGTTTTCATTTTAGAAACATGAATGCATCACTGGTTTCGATTAGAACCGGAGAACACTAGACTTAATATAACATAGTAACAACTTTATGAAAGTATTCCAGTAGCGCCAACAAGTGACAGGCGCTGGACAGTCTAAATGACGTGAAGTGTCTGCGTGCGTTGGCCATACGAATAATGGACGGAAATGTTTTATTTACTTTATAATATCATTGTATGATTCTAGTCATAATTTTTTGTGATTTTTATGTAGATTGTAAAAAATACATGACAGGAAGGTATATTTGTCGTATAAACGCTTACATTTAGACGCGCCCAAAAAAATAACTCCTTTATGAACATTGTTCACTATGTGTCAAGAACGATGGTGTTTATTTATTTATTTATTTTCTTGCCCCCTATGGGGAAAAAAGGGATAAAAGTCATAGTGAGATAAAAAGCGAGTTTTTCAAGAATTAAGTAATTTGTATCCTAACGTTCCCACGTCAAAATAATATTCCAGGTACATACATCCTCAGTTTTATATGAAGTTTGTATAATATATTAAATATTCAAAAGTACGCGTACAATGCATTACAATAGTCTATTTCGGAGGTATTGAAGCGGTATTGCAAGTTACGTATAAACACCCTTTCGATCATATCGGAGTATGTAAGATAGTATGGATTCCAGACTGCATTAGCATATTCAAGTTGAGATTGCACAAGACTTGTGTAGAAGATTCGATACGTTCTCATTTTCTTAAAGGGTTTTGTAGTTCGTAAGACAAAGGCCAGCAAAACATAAGCTCGCGAGGAGATCTATTTAACGTGAATATCAAAATGTAACTTTTGATCAAACATTACGCCAAGATCACGTATGCAATTAACAGACTCCAAATAATGGTCATCTATGTCATAGGCGTGAGAATAGATCACCTTGGTTTTATAAAAAGTTATGAATTTACACTTACTGTGACTTAATTGTATCTTGTTTAGTCGGCAATTTGCATCTAGTCTGTTAAGATCTTCTTGTAGTTTCGAATGATCAGAATAATCTTGAGGTACCCTTGAAGTCTCGAGAATATGAAGTGATTTAAAACCGTTAATTTTTACTACTTGTTGCCTCTTGCTGAGATAGGAAAGTTTTTTCGGCAAAATGAGATGATCAACCTTGTCGAAAACTTTTTTAATATCTGTATAGATGGAGTCAATTTACAGTTCATAGATTTAAAGAGATATTGTGTATTCAATAACAGGTTGGTTAACGTTGATTGGTTCCATACGACTCCATGCTGCTCCTCAACAATATGCCGATGCAATGTCGGATAAATCTTATTGTGAACTACTTTTTTAAATATCTTAGATATTGCTGAAAAAATGAATATTGGTCGATAATGTTCGATAGATTGTTTACTGATTTGTTTACTGGTAATATGTGTAACTTTCTAGCGTCCGGGAAAAGTACTCTGTGCGATACGCATGTTAAATATTATAGTGAGTGGAGCAGAAACCGTATCGAGTATGTTTTTAGGAAACATAGGTTCAAGGTTTTCAGAAGAAAGAAATGCCGGAAGGTTATAAAAGGACTATAAAATGTTTTCAAAACAATTAAAACAAAACACGGCTGATTATCCAGCCGTAACATGTTCCACCTGAAGGCCTTGTTCCTTTTTGCTCCTTTCATACTTTGATACCTGAATAAAAAAATATTACTCTTACTGTCTCGCCATCCGTAGGTCATGATATCCTAGCACTTTCAATTTAAGACCCATTGTGATGAAATGTATAGGAAATCATATTGCTAAGATTTCCTACCTTAAAAAGAAAAACGGAACCCTTTTTAGATTATTCAAGTGTCTGTTGGTATGTCCGTCACAGCCGTTTTTCTCAGAAAACAATTGATTAAAAACTTGAAATTTTGCTACAGTAATATAACATTTTAACATGCATATATCTCTATAACTAAAACGCAAAAATGTTAATTTAGGAATTTTAGGAAAGGCAAATTAAGTACACGATTTTTTGATTACGTATATAGAGAGAATTGTCGTTTGAAACGGCTGTTATAAGGGTCACAAAACTATTTTTTTCTTAATTTTAGGTATTATGCATTTAGAGATATACAAGTACGAGTTTTTATTTTTGAGTGTAATTTCTGCATATAATAAAACGATTTTCAATTGAAATATATTCATTTTTTATAACCATTTTGTATTATATGAATAAACGTAAATATAGACCGGTACAGGCAAATTACGTGTGCTAACTGGCGTCGCATTTATTCTAATATTGTTAAAAATGTCTTACCCGATATCCCAACTATTTACGTAATAAATTATGTTTATCTATCGACAAATATAATTTAAAGAACGTGTTTTTGGGTCAACGCAATGCAATGCACTAAAAGATAATCAGTTTTGTGTTGGTGTACAAAGTTCGATATATTCAAATAGGAATGTCGGTAGAAAACAATGGCACGAAATCTTGGCTAGACCCGACTCAAAACAAATATAATTATTGGAGTGGTGTCATGCCCTATAATATGCGTTGTTCTATACACATCTGTACCATTGTTTGTTAAGACTAAAATGTATGCAGGCAAAAAACTCTGATGCGCACTCGCTCAAAGTAGTGCGGGAGGCGCACGTCATAGCGCGTTACAGCGAAGCAGAATGGAGACTCATGATGTGGATCTTTTTTAGACGAGGTTGTAAGTTCTTGTAAAACCTATCTAAGTTGCTTTGGATACCGCCCTCTGCTAATTGTAACAGAATTTTTGTCGACAAACATGGTAAAAGACTTACGAAGTCGTTAATCTTTTCCTCTTTAAGGATATCCTGCATTTATTGAGAGAGTGGATAATGATGCCATACATGAACCGAATTATGGAGTCATTATCTTAGATGACATACTTAAATCTTTAATACATGAAAGGTCGTACAGTAACAACTGAAAGTTATACTAGTATGTGAAAATACAGCATGTTTCCTAATTACAGTTGTAAGCTAACTAATATATGTATCAAGTTATTAGCGTCGTCATTACATCTGTAGCGAAGGTATTGGCGCAGCCATTATTGTTCTTTCAAAGAATAATAGTGACCACCTTTTAACGTTGTAATTTGCGGCAATTTGTGGATTATAAATGTTTAGTTTATACTCAATATAGGAAACATACAAATTAGACTAGGTTAAATTTTCTATAGATTAAACTTTACGCGATGTGAGTAGTGAAATTCTGACAATATGTTATATAAAATGAACCCAACTGGATACCGTCTAATTACCATTGTCGTTGTTGCTTGGTAACATTTTCATCACATTGCACGTTACATTTTGGCGAATGAAACTAGAAGCATAATATTTGTTATTTAAACAACTTGGAATATTATTGTAAATACAATACGGTTCCAAGGTTATATACCTGGGAATGACAATATTACCTGGGCGTAATTTTCCTCAGATAAATATTAGTATTATTACTACCAATTTTTTATATATAGAGATAACAAAAGTGAGAAAGGGAGTAAAATTCAATAAAAAAATCGGAGGCTGTCATGACGACTGCCGACAGAAGTGAAAACTTAAAACTGTATATTGAAATTTTAAACTGATGTTGCTATAGGACAATAAAAATAAAACCTCCACCTCGCCTTCCTCTTCCCCTTCGCCTTCGCCTTCGCCTTCGCCTTTTTATTTCCAGTAGAAACAGGTATAAAAGTATTGTTAAATTGATGTAACTTCTATCGGTTTCTGAGCACAAAATAAGAAATTTATAATCAACATTTTTTCCGTCATTCCGTATCTGCAGTGTATCCTGCAGTGCGACCACACCGAATGCTGCGCGGCATGATCAGAGCTATATGAGACGTGGCTCACCTAACATCTTATTCAGCTTATAATATCAGTATTATTTTGAAGAAACAAAAATTAATCAAACTGATAATTCATTATTTTTGGGGAGTGTTTTTTCTATGGAGCATTATTTTTAAAATATGTCTTTTTAGAGTATAATACATTATATTTGATAATTTCTACCAATTAACTATTAGACAGGCACCCGAACTCAACACCTGATCAATTTTTTTCAAGTCGGATATGAAACAAATATTTTCCCACGAAAGTTAGATCTTTAGAAAGATATTAAGTAGGTACTGAGAGAAGTTATCTCTAATATATAGAGGGGTTTCTAATATGAAGAAGAAAATAATGCCTTCTATCAATAGTTTAGAAGTTATTAATTTTTTAGTTTGCACAGAGCATTCCAGGGCGATTGACTTCAATTACATTGATTTCAGTTATAATTTTTTTTCATTTGAAACTAAGATATATAAGAATACTATAAAATTGTAATTGCCTAAACCGTGTATGTGCTGCCTGCCTAAACCGTGAGATTTGAGGATCTGCTCTTTTAAATTTGTATTGTTCTTCGCAAGTAGACACTCTATATATGGTCAAAATTAAAAAAAAAAACAATCCTGCAGGAATAAAACCCAGTCAATTTTTTATATTTTCGCCAAGTAGTTTAATTATGTTCCCGATGTTTTCATTCAATGAGCCATAGCTCTTTGATGAGTATTTCCGATTAATATTTTTTTGCCGCTATTAAAAGCAATAGTGGTTGTCCAAAAACTAGTTTTTAATGGTTTTTCCATTCAATTTAATTATGTTTACATGACTTTTCTTTAATGAGTTATGGCTTATTATATACGAGTCTATGTATATTTTTTGTGAACGTATGTGTTATTGCAACAAAAGCGATTCTGAAACACAAAAATTCTAAAAATTAATCAAAATTAAAATATAAAAACATAAAGGGCAAAATATAAGTCACTTTTCACTACTTTTTGCCCATTAGACGCATGACAATTACATTTTTATTGATTACTTTTTATATTACATTAAAAAGCTCCTTCATTTGTTAAAAAATTACGAAAAATGTTCAATGAAAATTTACCCTTTCTCTTTTATTCAATATAATTATCAGAAATAATTCCAGGTAGGTTCTTGGTGTAGCATAATCGTTAATTCCATTAACGAAGACAGTCACCTCAGTTCTTATCAAATTTTTTTAAAATTGCTTTTAAACAGATTCTAAATAGAAACTTATGGCTAACAGCGGCTTTCGAGTGACATTATCATAACAATTTGTATAATCTATCAAAGCTAAAAACAAATAAACCAGTAATTGACTGGTTTCTTTGTTTTCATCTTTGATAGATTAATTTAATATAATAGAGTAATTTACTATTATACGGAAGTCTTTTACAAATTCGTAAATTCTAAAGAAATTGTAAATTTTAAAGAAATTATTTTTGTGTTTATGGAAAAATTTCTTAGTATTATTAACTTATACTGCGTATAGTTTAATGATATTTTATAAATTAATGGTTCATCCAACAAGCGTCTTGTCCAGCAGTTACTTTTTCAAGTATAAAGTACATTTTTATTATTTCTTTGAGTGACACTGCTCTTCTAATAATGGCAACTTTCTAGGTTTATTGCAACTGCTAAGAAAATTTAACCCTGTAATGGTGGAACACTGTCACCGTATTGTTAATAAGTAATTCCATGTCTACTATTTCGGCAAACGCATTCACAATGAATTAACTGGTTTACTTTGAAGTGAAGTTCGAAATAAAATTTCGACTATGGTTAAGGCAGTGAAATACCTTTCCATCAAGCTAGGGAGCACCCTGAACCAAGTTGAGCAATTATCCTTCAAGTTGCGTTTCGTTTACACTAATGAAGATGAGGTCAAATTGCCAGAGGATTACATTGCTTACAAACCATTAACGTCCCCAAAGAACAAAAAGAACTGGCCACTTTGTAAAAGATACTGCCGTTTGAACGTTATGAAGAATTTTGGTTTGATTTGGTTATGAACAAGTTTCATTTGGTTATGAACAACTTTGATAAGTTAACACCAATAATAGATATAACACACACAATAATTTTTTTGAACAATATTTAAATAAATATCGCTACAGCGATAAAACGGTTATGTTGCTTCTTTTTTGTTTTCTTTTAATAACTCTTTCATGTAATATGATACACTGGCCGGTAGAGATTATTTCAAATAAAATAGGGACGTAACTTTCCGTGCTATAATTAAAAAAGTACTGATAGCGTTCCATATTGTTTAATATCGATTCGTACAAAAAGACATCGATATGAAACTAAATATGCACATTTTTATTTCTATAATTATTCGGTACGGAACGCATATCTCAACAATTAACCTTGTTGCGATAGACGAATTTTGATTAATAGCATTTGTTAATTGAATAAATGTTTCGTCATGCCTTTTCGTATGCTGCCGTTTGATTTGGTTATGAACAAATTTGGTTTGGTTATGAACAACTTTGATAAGTTAACACCAATAATAGCGTCGGATGTGATCGGAAAAAAAGGTGATGAAAACAGAATTTGGAAGAAACATCCTCGTTCCCTTTTTAATCTTTGTGGCTATCGCAACTTGAATTTGCTAGAAGTAGATGCTGCTAAAACATGAGCTAAATTGTTTTCTTTATTTGGATTTCTTCACAGATTATCTGTTTTATTCTTTGGATCGACAAATTGATGGAAAGCAGTCTCCAAATATAAAGAAGGTTTATCGCTGAAAAAAGTTTGTACTCTTTAGAATAGTGGAGATTCTAGCTTTACTTCAGTTCATTATCATCAGTGTTTATTTTATGATATCTTTCTGAATTTTTATGAAGAAACAAATGAATCAAGTGCAGCCTCAGAAACCTTGTCGCTGATTCGGCGTATGAAGCAATTTGAACAGATACTTACAATGGTAGCTTGATATGACATATTATACCAAGTTAACTCATATGTAAGGTTAACCAGTCTAAAATTATGTATTTACTAAATGCAAGGAAATAATCTGAATTTATGAGAGAGTACAGGGATTATTCGTTTGCTCTAATAATAGCTGTGGAAATAGATTATCAGGCTCGAATATATGCTATTTTTAAATTAATCCATTAAAAATAAAAGGAGAAGTTATTTGAGATTGAAGGCGTAGATGAGACGCCAACAGATTATGCAGGATTATTAAAAATAAACATCTTTTATCCTATGGTCGACGTATTTTAGAATGATTTATTCACTCGATTTGCAAGACTATCAAAATTTAATGACACATTGACATTTTAATCAACTTAAGGAAGGAAAGAAGTATATCAATTCAACAGTACTTTGTTTTGTGTAAGTTTCCTTAAATCTTGCGATCAACTTGGGTGATTCCATTTTATTTAGAAGAGTGTACTCTCAGTATCAATTTACCATATATAATTCTTCAATATTGAACAGCACAGGGGCGTAATTGAGTTTGAATTATATAAGTGAAAGCAATTTTAATAACTTTTTTATTTGGAAAAGTCACTCCCGATAACATGCCATAAAATTTAATTAAAAGCTGACAATGGGAAATGAAGATATACTATAGAATTCCGCAATATTGAACAGTACAGGTGCTGTTATAATGTTTGAATGATATATGTCTAAGGATATTCTATTACTTTTCCTCGTCACTCACGCTCAAAATTTTAGCCAGATTACACTGAAAATGGCTGAATTGGTATCTGGAGCCAATTTCTGACAACTCATCCCTTGATCTCCAAGGCAAAGAAGGACCTATGTCCTGAGAATTTCTTTAACAGCCTTTATCAGTAGTAATAATTGATAAAACGTGTGTCCTGTACATAATACCAGAGAGTCTTTCAATTTCATTATTCTTCCCATCATATAATAAGTGGAATTCCACCAGCAAAAAAGAAAACAGAAATGCTTCAAATAAAATTGTAAAAAGAACGTTAAGTGTTATAACAAAAAAAAAGAAAATTTAATAGTAAAATTAAGTATTCACAAACAGAAATGGCATTCAACAGCCACGTTTCAATCAGTCAACGGACAAATTAAATACAAATAAAGTAGACCTCAAGTTTGTTCATAAATTTTATCATAGCAATCATATTAGCTTCACTTTGAAATAAAATTAAGTACTTAATAAGGATCATGTATAAAGACCTCCTGTAATATTTCTTCAGGTATACTTTAGTAAAATAAAAAAATTATAGGATCGACTAATAGTGTAGAACATCCTTGAATTATATTCAAACCCGGTTGGTTAGTTTCTTTATTTAAATTACTTTGATTTCATCTTGAGCGACCATAGAGTGTTTGAAGTCTGTCACAATTTTTTTGCACTTTGTAATTATTGGCAAGATAAATTTTTCATTTTCCAACGCCGATTGGTCTTACAATTGTAGTTGATGAATAGTACAGTTTGCATGAGTCAAATGGGCCATATTCATAGCTTTTATCATATTTGACCTTCTGTCGCTTAAAACACAGTTGACTGATTTGGAACTTAAGCCCCGATCTGGCAAAACATTGTTTAATTTATTTGCTATAATATCACCTGTGCACCGACCTTCCAATTGTTCACACTTGAGTATTACATTTACTTTTGGAATTTATTTATATTATGAGCAGTAAGACTCAGTAGTGGAACATTTGAACTGGGCTTGGACCAAACATCCATATAGTAAACAATATCTTTTCAAATTACTTGAGCAACCCCAAAACCTTTATTTTAATTCTATCGTAGATTTCTGCACAAAATAAATTAGTAAAATACTGCGAACTTCTTAAGTTATAACAAACAGCAAAATGGTAAGTTTTGCAACCCAATTATTTCAGCTACTAAGTGGTCTGTTTAATATTATTTTCGCCCCAAGCTCTTCTATTTCTTAAAGAATCTTTTATTGACATTTGTTTTTTATTCTCTTGTAAAGGTGTTAGTTATTGGGGTCTTTGTGGGTTTTGTTGATTATTATTTTCCAGTAACAACAATTCTTCATAAGTAATACTGTGTTTTGACTTAAGATGAAGTTTGAGCGAAGTAGTCCCGTCGCCTTTCTAAATTAAAATTTAAAAAATAAAAATTTCTAAATGATTTAGGACGCATTTTGCTCGGATACTCTTACAAAAAACACTTTTTTATCTAAATAATTAATTAATAGGAATTACTGACTGACTAAGAGCTAGACGGCTAGCGTGTAGAATTGGCCAGAGCAAAGCTGTCATAATGTGTTTCATTTAAACTCCGTCTCTATATGAAATTATTCGAAATTTTTTTACCAGATTCTTTTTTTTTATCAGTTACGGTTTTGGATAGATTTTTATTTCAGATATCCGACAGTTCTGGTTACGGTTACGGAGCTCCATAACATGTTACACATATATAACATCGCCCTGGAAGTTAATTATGACTTCTTGAACACTTCTTCTTGACTTCCAGTAAATATATTTGCTATTTATAATTATATTGTGCATAGATCTCATCAATCCAAGAAATACCAACCGTTTATCTATGAATTAGATGTTAAGAAATACACATTTGTAGTTCAGTTGGCATTATTTTTCATAGTAAATTATTCACTGTACTTAGAAACAGAAACTATATTGATATTAATATATTTAAATGCGATTTTAAATTAAAAAAAAAATGGTGATTCATCTCATGTTTAGAGATTGCCACTTCCTTTAACATTAAATACTAAAATTTTGCACACTTTCTGTCTTCCTTTTTACTTTATTTAAAAGCAGTAACTCATTAATAAATTGATACAAAAATCCAATGCCTATTATTCCCGAGCACAATATAGGATAAATACAATTTCCTAGTCCATAATCACATTAAAGATGTACCGTATTTCAACGTCAACTAAAGGGTTAAACGTTATGCAGTTCACTCCGTAACTAATCACGCAGTGTCATTAAAGGGATTAGAAATGACGTAATGATTTAACAAAAATTAAATGTGAAATTTTGTGCCGTTTCTCTTTATGATAATGAAAGTAATGATAACTAAGAAAATGACAAAAATTTATTTTTTTACCATTTAACCAGTAACTTTTATCATATATTTTGACCAGTAATCTATTTTTATTTATTCAAATAAAGTCGTATTCATTTTTCATTTTATTTGGCCGTATAAGTCGTTTTTACAAACAATATCCGACACAATACATAAAATTAGCATAAATATCCCTTATTTTATTTACCCATTTTAAAATTTCCGTATGAATATTTTTAAAAACTAGCTTTAAATATCTGCAGGATAAAATGTTTTGTCATTAAGTCACATTTAAAGATTCCACGTCAATTGATATTTGAAAAACGGCTATTGACAGATGGTCGCCTTAAAGAGGCTTGGTTTTTTCCTTTTAAAGTACGAAATCCTAATTCCATGACAAAAATTGATCTTATGAAAAATCAATTTTTGTATATGTTAAGACTCGTCATAATTCTAACTTCCAAATAAAGCAGTATCCAGAAAAAAAACAATACACCAATATATGGGCTAACAAGATACGTTAGGGCAAATGTGTGCTCTTAAGTATTAAAGACGACAATGGAGAAACTTGTAATCAAACAAACAAAACTGATCAAAAGCTCTTCTTTATTGCTTTTTCATATAAACAACGCAAACTTTAAAAAAATGTAACGATTTAACATTTGTACTACTGGAATCTTGTGAAAATCTTGATTATGGAGTTGCTCGGTAGTTCTTGATTGATTATTTTTAGTGTAATGTCAATTAACTTTATTTTGCTCTTTATCTTCTTCCTAATTTTTTTGTTATTAGGAAGTCACAATTTCATTACAGTAGTATTACAATTTCATTACAGTAGCGTAAATGAACTATCGCCAAAATGGCGTAATTTTACAAAAAGAGTTTATGTATTCTTTATGTCGGTTAACAAAAATAAGGCAATTCCTATATTTTAAATGGGAAGTGTATATCCATACTCTGGGCGATATTGCTTCAGAACTCATATTGATCCACGGCTGTGTGATTAGTTAATGTTACGATTTAGTTCTTATTAGCAATCAAGAAACAAAATATTGCTTTAATTTAAATGTATATCAGAATTCCAATAAACTCCAATAATATTTCTAGAGTTTAAAACAAAATATAAAGGTAATTTTATCACATTCAGTTATTATGTTAAACAACCTTTTTCATCTCAAAGCTATATTTTTCTTTAATTTTAATACCATTTTCAGTATTGTCAGAAACACGATCTTCTTATCTTTACATACCACTATTTTTCATCATAATTCTAATGGTGACAAGTACTTTGAGACTTAACAAATATTTTGATATGATAAGTGAGAGCCAAATTAACATTACGCGGTGCGTTTTATATGCATATATAGGGGAACGAGGTAACGCAAAGTCAATAAATACTTCTCCTGATAAATTAATATTTACGGTTCTGAGAGGGCGGTATGAAATAGTATCAGTCATTAGTACAAAGTACGTTCCAAAAATTAGCCGCATTGAGTGTGTTTTTAAAAACATGTCTAATTACATATTTATATTCTAGAATTTTGCCAAATAAACAATATAATAAACTTAAAATGCCAAAAGAAATAATTGAAAATACACTTAGATTGTTATTAACATATCCTTCTATATTCGGATTTCGTCGATATACTTAAAACCGATTTTCCACAAGGTTTACATTGTGGTGCGGAAAATTATATGTCTTGTTAATATGGACTACGCTACTAGAACTGGAAATAATTGTTTTGACAATAGAAACTCGATACTACACAATCGCATTCAAAATTCTTCAAATGATTCATATTCTGTATATATTTTTGATTGACGTAGTTTGGGTTGGAATGTATTTAATGAATTAACTCTGAGGATTGAAAAGTTGGATGACTTGTTCGAATTGGATTGCGTGAACAAAATTTTAGGATATGAAAAGAAACGAAACTTCATAATCGCTTACGTTATCGTGGCTTGTCATATTTTATATGCCAAATTTAATTTTGAATTTACTAGAGGATTAGTTTTGGATTCAGTGCGTAAATTTCATTTTGTATGTAACGTCGTCACTACTATTCTTTTTGATTTGGAAATATTACTATTTAATTCTCTTCTACGTAGTATTACAAAATATTTGGAAATTATGAATGAATTTTTGTAATTGAACAATTAACGAAGCATTTTTTAACATGTTGGTGTCATATTTGGGAGTCCTCAGTTCAATCATAATCCCTTCATCAACTTCATATTTAGCTTGCCTCTTTTAGGGAAATCTGTCCGTCATTTATCTGAATTTCGCTTGAGTTAGATAACAGTATTAATGATACCTGTCATAAGATAATCATTAGGGTTGTAGTGAGTAACGTATTCCAGTGACACAGATCAAAAATATAGCTCACGCAGAATAATTAGAAATGTTATCCGCATCTAAGCGTAACACGGAGCTCTCTCGATCTCGTCCAACTTTGTATATCATTCGGTCGACCGATTACACATCTTAATACATGAACAAGTATAGAAATAACACAATAGAATTTTAGTACTTCCTTAAAATTGAATTTCTCTTGATGTAGATTTTAATAGAAAATTTGTTAATTCCATTTGAGTTTTCAGTTTCACACGTTGATTTGCATTAAAGAATGTTATTGGAACATATTAAAAATGTGCGCCTATTACTACAGGATTGCAGGGGAGAGTTGTTTTAAAATGTTCTTCTAATTCCAGTGTATTGTATTAGTAGTGAAATTTCTAACAATGTAACATTAAGTGACTACAATACATGAACTTCAATAAATTTTTTTGCAAATTTTTTGAAAGAATTCTATTTCATTATAACTCTATTTTCTTTCTAGTACTGATAACCATTTTGATACAACCCTAAGTATGTTCGGAGTATATGTTGTCAACTATAGTTTTATCTATAGTCAGCTTTTTATCTTTAGTCCACCCATTTACCCTTTCAAGAGCTTTTATTAACATTACCTATGTTAAAGTTAATAAAATCTGTTTTCTAAATTATTTTAAAGGCATTTGTGGTAATAAATTGTTAAAAGGTTTAATTAAAAATCAACCATAATATTAATGTTACCAGTTAGTGTGTTTAGTTAGTTCTCAAATAACCTAAACAATGGACTTAACCCAACTCACATATTTTTCTATTACTACCCGATGTTGCAATACCATTGAATTACACTTACAATATCTGAATTTTGAAATAATTAATTATATACTTCCTTTTCATTTATTTTGTTTCACTGTCTTTCAGTAAGTTCTGCTAAATATCTCGATGAAATTTTAATGTAGTAGTTGATACATGTTTTGAGATGACACGTAAAGCAGAGCATTTCATAATATGCCTACTCGCAGAGCGCAGGAAGTGAATCAAGGTGTATTCCGTTATAAATGTCGTGATTTTTTCTTTCTGTTTATTGCTTAGTTATTCATTGACAGTAGCGTGATGATATGACACTTACGTTACTGCTAAGATCGTGAGAAACACAAATATGTTGATCGAAATCATATCAGAAATAATTATTCATTCGTTATTTGATTTAGGTTCTAGATCCAGACCAAATAATGGCAACTGCTCTTTTGTGGGTTTCATGGAGTACATTTATGGCTTGTCGATGTTTATTTAGGTCTTCCTTAATTTCACGGATATCTTCCGGTTGGTCTTTCGCATTTTAGCATATATAATGACTGGTATAATGACTGTGGTCATTATTTATAAAGTTTTCCTGGTATACCTTTATATATTTCTATGCTTGTAGACTTAATTTTCACTATGTGTCCCGATCGAAGTGTGGCCAGACTGTACTCTTAATTTCTGGCTATTTTGTGTAAAATTTTTTTTGCGAGTTAATATCTACAATACCAGTTGCAAAGATCGATTGCGGATCTGGTGCGCTTGCAACTTCACTATATTTCCAAGATGTCAAACTAGTTATGTGCTGGCATTATGTATACATTAGTATTGGTCTTTTTCTTAGCATTTTCCATTTTTGGAAGACTAAATTCCAATCTTTTCTTTTTGGATAGTGGTTTTATATCCAGGTGATTTCTTTCTCTTTAGGTCTACTGACTTTTTTGTTTGAGCAGATATTTTATTGAAAATATTTCATTTGGTATCGCTCCGATAGAGTTGTGATGCGTTTTCTAAAACAAATTCTTATGAAGACTTTTTTGAATGGGGAATGGGTTTTTATTTATTTTGTTAAGAGAATTAAATAAAAGGTCACTTACAGGTTTTAAGCCTCTCCCTACCAGAGCAGAATACAACTAAGTTTGTCATGTCTGCAGGGATTATTACTAGAAACTGATCTTCCGAACAGTCATGTATACAATTTTTGCGTGTCCCTTTTAAATTAGGATTATATTTAGAAACATTTTTCTTCCTCGCCGTTCGAGCAGTATAATTTAGAACCGTTTCTTTTGATATATTTTTAAAGGTTAACGGTGTGAATAGGTTGTTTCCTACCTCTTTTTGAGACCGTATTTAGACCTTGCGATGTCAAGTTAATTAACTACTGCCCAAGACTTGGCGTTTCCAATTCGTTTGGGTGGAGAACAATGACTCCACCTTTAGAAAAAAGAGTCAATTTTTACTCAATTGTTTGAACCGTATGAAAAGTATTCACTTGTATCCGACTTACATGTAGAGCAACTGTTTACGCAATGCATGTTTTGTGTTAACTTTTACAGCAGCTGTAAAAGTTTTTATGCAATGGT
Source organism: Druceiella hillmani (assembly GCA_039881145.1). NCBI lineage: Eukaryota > Metazoa > Arthropoda > Insecta > Lepidoptera > Hepialidae > Druceiella > Druceiella hillmani. Next base: position 6,322,769 of record JAYKKI010000103.1, read on the forward strand.
ATACTGGTCCAGACAATGACACTAATTCGTAAATTTTATCCCTTTTTATTATTATTACTATTATTTTATATATTATTAAATAAATGCGTCATTGGCGTCCTAAAATTAGTTCTCAAAAGTGAGGGAAAATTGGACCTTAAAAGATGATTGCTTCGTCTTTACTTATCTGTCATTCAGTATAAAAATACAATTATCCTCATTAATTCCACCATATCAATCAGCAATATTCGGGGAATACCATTTTATTTGTAAGTACGTGCAAATAATTGTTGAAGATATTCATTTCTATTCATCTGCATTGCAAGATTGCCATAATAATAACAATATTTAGTTGTTCTTGTCACAGTTTGGGAAGACTAAATAAAATTTTGTCCTTAGCTAATTTATGAATATAAATATTCATAACTATATTTATATTTTTGAGAAAAAAAACTAACAGAAATGAACTCTTTTCAGGGCTGTGATATGATAAGGACATGTGAATAGAAGGCTAATTATTTTTCATTGTTGTCTTTTAGTACAAACCAGCTAGTAGGTATATATATGCATATATATATATATATATATATATATCTATGTAAATAACTGTAGCATTAAGCTGTCACATCTCTCGCATAATTCCGTTTACGAACAGGAAAACATTTCAATTAGTAGTAATACCAATTAGGCTTATCAATATAATCGAGTGATAGTGTTGAGGAACAATTATCGATAAATAATATCTATAGGGTGATTAATTATACTAAACAATTTGACGTAGCAGGCAGTAAAATCAACACTGGTAATAAAACATTTGCCGTAAAACTCCTAAGTTCACCAAAACACTTTCTTCAAATAATAGTTTTAGCACTTGCTTCAAATTAGAATTAACCTCCTTGGATCCATGGATAGTAACTCAGGTGTCTTTTGTTTCAGAGTGTGGTTATACATAGCCTGAATTAATGGTATGTAATCAGTCATTCAATTAAAGCGCAATGTTTTTAAAAATTTCATCTGAATCGTACAAATGGCATGTGTTTCAGACACACATCATTAGAAAAAAGCAAACTTTTCTTCTATATAATTCCATTAGCGTAGGTTACTATTAGGTAGAAGTTGTGAACATATTATTATATTTTAACGTGATAATATTTCCTAAAATTCAGACACTAAAATAAATTGTGATGGAGTTTTCCGTCAGCATACTTGAACAATGTAAATAATTTATTTTGTTGAGAGTTAATTTATCAAGTAAAATGATCTTTCGTAAATTAACATTAACGTAGCATTGAAATAAACATTATATATTATAGATAGGTAAATAATTGCATACTTTTTTATTACTAATTTTATTCTATACCTTAATATGTATTAAATATTTAACGATATTAGTTATGTTCAATCATCTGGATCTGAATAATCTGGACCTGAATGGCTATTTTTTGTATCAATTTGTTCATTATTAATTTGTTATGTTTAAAGATAAATTAAAATAGAGGAAAACTTATTATAGATTTAGGTAAAAACTGAAAATTGCCAATCAGTTCATTTCTAAATAAGAAAAAATACAGGGTGTCATCTTGAAACATATATTGTGACTGCAAAAATAAACTACATCTTTTTGAAACTCTATCAATCTGTCATAAAATATAATATCCCTCTATCATTTAAGCCAGTTGAATGTGAAGGTAGAGATGAATGAGTTCTCAATGTTTTCAGCAGGTCTAGAGTTTGCAGTTTTATTTTCTAGATGCCGATTCAAAAACATGGAAGTAATTATCTTCAAAATGCGATGCTAAATGGATCACATTGCCATCTATTCCTCAATTTATATAACCAGAGTACATGTACACATATTTCCTTTGCGATTTTTTAATATATTTTACGATACGATTATATTAAAACCATATTACACCAATGCAGAAATGGAGTTATTAAAAAAAAACAAAAAGGAGATAATTTAAGATTGTTTAAATTTTACTTCTCACCACATCTATAGCCTGTCTCCGTACCCTGCTGGACTTTGGCCACTCCGAATGAGCGTAACATTTTCTTTCTTTTTAAACACTCAAGTTTTCTTTCGACGTTATATTGTGGATGTATATAATTTTGTAAACAAATACAACACATTTTATGAAACATGGCACAGGTGCATATCTTTTAAACTGCTAAGTTATTTGCTTAATACAGAGTGTTGAATATTGAAAAGTTGCTGAAAAATATGGTTTTTAGGGTTTCCTACCTTAAAAGGAAAAAAAGGGTTCTGCTTTTAAGATCGTCCCATGTCTGCCGTCCGCCTGTCATAGGCATTTTTCTCAAAAGTTGAAACTCGAAATATGACATAGTAATATAACATATTATTCTGCATATACCTCAATAACTAAAATGGAAAAGATATTAATTTGATAATTTTACAGGGCTGAAATTAAATGCTCGAAAACATTTTTTTTATTTCATAGATATTTTGGGATATCGTTTGAAATGGCTATTAATAAAAGTCTCAAAAATATTTGTTCATAATTTTAAATTATGTATATAAAAGATAATCCAAAAAATATGTGAAAATAGAGCGTCACCCTTCTTATTGGCAAAAATACTAAGCGAAAGATTATGGCCAAAAAGTTTCAGATAAACTAGAGAATTTTATAATCATGAAATAAGCTCCATGTCTTTACGCCAACAAAAGTTATATTAGGCAATATATTTACGCTATGAAAAAATAATATTTGTAAATAGTTTTTATAAGAATATTATGCACCCTTAAATGTATATAAGCACCTAAGTATGTCCAGAATCCTCATAGTGCGGTATGTTTTCTGTAAATGAAGTTTAACATATACATAGATTTATAAGATGATTGAAGTATAAAATCACATGTCAAAAATAAAAACATTACCCAAAAATATCAATATAAGGAAAAAAAATATCAACATATCAATACAATGTTCCCTGTGAGCCCGTGGGGGTAGTCATGGCATCGAACAGGCTTACGGTGATGAGTGTGTAGCGGGCGGGGGAGTGACAGCAGGCTGACGATTCATTCGTAATATCCACATTAGTAATTTAATGAAATTACCTAAATGGAATATGAACTAATGAATGAATTATTTGTAATGGGATGTAAACAATGTTTTATCTGCTATTTCGTCGACTTCACGGGTTTGTTATGTAGAGAGCAGAACGATATGGGAAGAAAAGAAAATATTTTTCAAAATTCGATTTGGGTTTTACTCAGTTTGCAATCGATTCTTGGTATAAACAGAGCTTTTAAAAGATATGGTGAAAATTCAATTCCAACTAAATTTAGAAAAATTTACAGCTTGGTGCTTATTTTTCTTTTCATTTTTTTCTATTCCTCAAACGGATATAAATTTGTATTTTTAATGAATATTGGTGTAATGGATTGGATTACATATTTCTTGAGCTTCATAATCACGTTGTTTCTTTTTTCTTTTGATACCGTATTCTTTAAAAATGTATTCGCAGAGTGGCTTCTTAGTTTCAATGAGGTTTCATCTTACTACAGCGAATATTTCAAAAGACGGTGCGTCAGTAAAATAAAACTAATGACATGGGTTGGCATCTTTTATTTCATCTTTGTCATGATATTGACATCTACAATAAACTACACGTTTTCATTAGGCAATGATAATCATTATTTCACGGTTTTAGTTACAAGCTATGTTGCATTAGCAAATACCCTTGAAATGGTGTTGATGTCTGTGCTCACGTACACTCTCACTCAGGTGCTAAAACAAATTAATGTTTATTTAAAACGTATCCGAGAACAATTATCACTCAATCATAAAGTTACACAAACCATGAGTGTGTCATTCATCAATTCATTTACAAAAAATATATATTTTGACCGCACATGTGATCCTAATTGCATATATTTCCTACCGAATAAAATTATAATTCTAATTAAATTGAGCAACAAATTAAACAAAATGTTTAACATTCAGGTAAACCGAAAGTACTTTGTTATTTTGAAAATTAATCACATATACCTGTTGACCTCATTTTGTTTTAAATATTCTTTCGAAATATTTCAGGTTATGTACCAAATGACCGCTACCTTCTTTTTTACTGTATACGGCATTTATACCATTGTAAATTCAAAAGGTGTAAGTACAACATTGTATACAAATATTATAAAACACCAGTGAGGCTGTCTATTTACTGAATAATCTTGAAGAGTGCAATTGTTGCATGCTATATTTTCCAGTAATTTTATTCGTCTTGTTGTCTGCTTGTATTTTTCGATATAACTATTTAATCCATTATTTGAACTTGATTAGATTATTAATACAAAAAGTCGTACAGATGATTTGTATACGTCTATTTGTCATTGACTTATCCCTAAAACTGCTCAACGTAAAAACGTACAATTTGACAGTTACGGACCTTATTAACCTCATGCATTTAGAGTATATCAAGTCCTTGATTAACCCACATATTTTATTATGTTAAGAACAAAAAATTATGCATGTTAGCTCCACCGCCCTATTGAAGTTTACTCCTTAATTACGATTATCTTGCAATATGTAAAATAGGTAACACTGCATATAAATATAAATATCAATATATCTCTTATCGTTAAGGCACCGTTCATAAGAAACGCATTCGCTTGACTGTTTTTTCGTTGACGGGATAATATACAACCTGTGTCCTGAAGGTCTTTGCTAAATATTAGTCAAAAAATTTTTGAAATCAGATTAGACATTTTAAAAATTGCCTCCTATACCTATACCTATGTCCATCCTGAAGGTCCTTTCTAAATATTGGTGTAAGTATATTTGAAATCGCATGGGTAGTTTCGAACATCCAAACTTACAAAAATTATTTTTTTTACACTTCATGAAATTTGTTTTAACGGGATAATACAGAACCTATGGCCATCCTGAAGGTCCTTTCTAAATATGGTAGAAGAATTTTTGAAATTGGATGAATAGTTTCGTAGGTTAAATCCTACATCCAAACTTACAAACTGTTACACTTTTTTAACGCTCTGAACTTTACTCATCATAAAACTTCATACCGAGCGCTATATATGAAAATTGATTCTTAAGGAGTATATTCCACAAAAAATATTCTCTGAAAATTTTAGTGGCGGCTAGTTTGGTAAAATAAAATAATTCTTTTTTGCTTCCAACTTTTGGATTTCAGGAAATGAAAGGATGCGTTACAATGATTTAGGAAGATATTTTTTTTCGTAACTCTGGCTAAAGTAGCTCTAGAAAAATTTGAACCAGTACAACAAGCTCTCCAACTTCAAAACTGCTAAAGTAAAAATCAATTACCAAATTACCCGAAGTTGGTGTAAAGTGCACTGGAAAACTTTAGCTTTTCTTCCAGATTTCATAGCTTTTGAGAAATTTCCCATGTTTTATGTGTATGTCAGGCAGCATACTAACTGAAGCATTGAAAAATTATATAAATATTTGTAAATAGCTTAGAAGAAATACCATGTATGCTGATACACTTTTGCTTTCATATCTCTTTCAACGTATACAAAAGCCTCGCAATGCGATATTTAATAGCTTTACTTTTTTTGCATTCATCTTTCCATAATCATTTTTCGTTATGATTTACTTTTTATAACCAGCACGATAGTAACACACTATCGTACACTATAAACTCTGAAAGTGAACTTTAGAACATCAATAAGCGGCTGAATCAATTACATCAACAGAACAACAACAATTTGCAATATAAAAATTATGTAAAAATGTTTAATTAACACAAGGAAACAAATGGGCAATTACTTAAATTCGTATTTATATTTAATCATTTCAAAACGTATACTGATCCATAATGTTCATATTTTTGCAAAATCGACATCTTTATATTAAATTTTTAAAAATGTTATAGCAGTTTAGGGTATATGATCAAAAAAATCGTCAAGTGTGAAAGATGTACACATGATGAAGAAATATGCTTTTTATTTTTTTTAATGTGAATGTGCAACTGGAATTTGGCAGCAAGAGTAAAACTGAAATCGGTTTAGGAATGATTTGATAGAAATGAACGAGGGCTGTCGACAATCCTGCAAATAGAGATACAGTGTGCTCAAAAATAATCATAGTCAAATGCTTACTTTCTGTAAGATATTTTCAAAAAATTTGTATATTTGTGTCATACAACTTTTCTAGAAACTTCAGAGGCATTTATCGTGACAAGCACAAAGGCTTTGTCAAAAAATTAATAGTGGTCAGGGTGGAAAGCAAAAAGATCTTTTGATTGTTGCTGGTTGCGAATAGATAATTTTGTGCAATAGACTTAATGAATATTTGTCAAACTGATTTCTTGTACTTGCTTTTCATTGCAGATAATTTATCAGGCCTGGCTCGTAAATTGCATTTCATGGATTATGTTTCACATTATTATCCTCGGAGCAATCTGCACCTTTTGTGAAAATTTAGTTTTCGAGTTTCATGAATTGGAAATAAATATAATTACGCTGAAACTAATGCCGCAGTTATGTGAGTAGAACATTTTTCTATTTTTAAAGTGCGCCTTATTAAAAGTATGAGTGAAGTAGTAAAATTGATGGAAATTTCCAATTTACATGTTAACAAGAGTAAGAACACACGGATAACTTACATAACGTAACGTATATAATAAATCTTTTATTTCGTATCGTAATAGGAAAACGTCAAATTCATAAAATTAATTGTTCAACCATTAAGTAGCGTGACTAACTTTTTGAATTAAAATAACAATTTGGTTTTGATTTTTTTAACAAAACTTTTTTTGTATAATCTTCATGTCAATCTCTTAAAAATTATTCTAATAGTTAGAATAATTTTTAAATAGTGGTTTAATTAAATAAAAGAAAAATGTTTTTACACATTTGGCGTAATATATTTTAAAAATTTGATTAACCTCGGAATGTCTGAAGTCATACTAAGAAAATAATACTTATACTGAATATACATATATCTATCATTACTTCTTTAAATAATCGGTTGTCTTCCCCACGTTCGGAAATGATCTTTCTTTTTCAAGGTTCATGTCTAAAGGATGCAACAGATTCAGTTCGAGAGATTGTTCGGAGAAGCGATAGGGGCATATTCACCATGTGCTGTCTCTTCGACTTGAGGTTGTCACTGCTGCCGACATTCGCTAATCTCCTCGTTTATTACATCATTGTTGTTGCACAATTATCAGGATTTCAAGATTAAATACCTTTACATTAATGGAAAAATATTTAAATTTTGAAATATCAGTGGGAAAGGACAATGTATAGTCTGTCCCATTACTTATTGCAATACACAGAAAACATAAATATTTTAAATTAATGTAAGGGATTTATTTATTCATATTATCAATTATTTATTTAGATCTCATGGTGTATTAAAACGAAAACTTTTTTTTGTTTCATTTAAAGTTATATCTCTTGTCAAATCCAGCAACTTGATAACAAATACATGTTTTTTCCCACATCTGTTATTTTATAATGCTAATTTTAATATTTTTTATATGCAAAAATCGTTTCTCTTACGGAATGTGGTAATACTGAGTGTATATCTAAAATGTATACATAATATTTATAAATAAATGCATCCAGTATCTAGAATAGAGATGAATACATGAGTGTGTTCATCTCTGCTCTGGATACTGGATTCGATGTTATCTGTAATAACATTATGGAACAGAATTAACCAAATTCATATCAGAAGATACTGTGTTAATTCACCATTTTAGATGTGAGCTTTTGAGGGACATTTATTAAATATTTAGGATGACAAACAATATGAAAATAGTTTAGGAAACTGCTTTTATTAATATCAACACAGATAGCATCGTTGCAAATGTGTACTAGGAATAAGAATATTTGGAATTGTATTAAGAGATTATAATCAGTACTAGAAAGAACATAGAGTTCAAATGAAATAGTGTACTTTCGAAAACTTGGCAAGAGAATTTTCTGAATTTCATGTATTTATTGTATTTAGTTGTTGTTATAGCGTTAAAGTTCTCACTGCTAATTTATTACAAATAGATTAGGAAAACATTAGAAAAAGACTCTCCTTTGCAAATCCTTTGCGAGTTAGCATATTTTTTATTATTTGATTATTCAATGTTATATTCCATAAAGAAAATGTCAATATTTTATTGATTCAATCTATTAATAAATTTAAAGCTGATTTGAATATTTTTACTTGTACAAATTATTGTGTAATTATAAAAATTTTATTAATATCATAGTAAGTATAAACATATTTTTAAAGTATTTCTTCAATATATACTTTTGCATATACTGCACTTGTTTTTCTCAGTTTCCACCCTCCACCCATTTAATATATTTGATTTATATAATTTAATTCCTTTCTATATGACTTGAAAATTATTCTTGTTATCTGATAGCAAGTAGTCTCTGAAGAGCTAAATGATTAACTTTATAAATGAACAAAATTAATGAAAGTATACTTTAAGTGACAAAGGAAAAGTCCATCATATCAAGATATCAGTTTACTTCAATTTGAGTTAAGAAAAATAAAAAAAAGAAACTGATTACCTAATTATTTTGTTAACCACACTGTGCATTGAAATTATATAAAGTATAGAAATTGTTACTTTTCACGTCTTTTCTTCTTGTTCAGATATTTGAGAAAGAGTTACTTGTATGGTTACGGAAATGGATAAATTTACTTTTTCTTTATACATGTAAATCTACTATTATTGAATGCGTTAATAATATCAAGATAATGGATATGTCATCTTACGGAGGCATGGACTACCAAAATGTTGGTAGGGACCAATATGGTTTTCCTGTTTACTACTGAAACATTACAAAATCGATTTGAAGCCAACACTTACTTATACACGACATTCGCCAACAATCAAGTGGCGATCATCTTTACAAAATGAAAATGTGTAAATAATAACTAGGTTCTGTTCATAAAATTTCCATATATTACTTGCTCTTCACTTGACGAAAATCATTTTCTAACAGAAGATAACATGCCCTGTTCATTAAACACCCAACCAGAAATATTGGTGCAGTTTCTGTAATAATCCAGAAACAGTTGAAACAAAAATTTCAAGTTTATTAGTTGTCAATCTCGTACATTGGCTTTAAATTAAAAACTACTTTTGAATTCAATTATTACATAAATTTAAAAATAATGGATTTCATAGAAAGCCATTCCAAGGCTTTGGCTTTATAGATGTAATTTTGTATTCAGTGTGGAAATTATTTTACGAGTAAATATTTACTGCATAAAGAATATAGGTCCCCGGATACTATTATCTTAGTGAAGTTGTTCTTTTATCGCAGCTTCACACTTACGAAAACTGCTGGTGGCAATTCAGCACTGTAACCCGAATCTCTTTGCTGTTCAGCTCTGTGGGATTGAAACTGGTTATGTGCTTGCTGCGATATAATTTTTTAAAGTATCTAATTTGCTTATTTTTTTTTAAATATACTGAAAATTTTGTTAAAAATTACTGAAATGATCAAAAACTATGTGTTGAATTGAAGAAAATTATGTTTTGAAGTTATGAGAGTTTTCCAAAAAAACATTATTCTTCAATCCAAATAGCTAAATAAATGTATATATTCATACTTTGCGAATAGTGAGTATTTACTTTTTTTGTTTTATTATCATGCGATCAGTCTACAGACTGTGAGCAGAATTGTTGTGTGCTTCGCTGCGTTGTGTTGATATGATTTTGTACCCTCTGCATTATCATTGTATTTGAGGTACTGGCAGAACCCCAGATCTGTATGCCATAAGTCCAAATTGGTTTTAAGACTGATTTGTATATGAGCATCTTATTGTCTAGTAACAGTTTAGAGTTTCTGCCCAGCAACCAATAGAAGCTCTTGTATTTAAGGATGACTTCCTTCTGTTTTGTGTCAATGTGGTTTCTCCAGGTAAGTCCACGGTCCAGATGCTTACCTAAGTACTTCACGGTGTTGTGGTGTGGGAACTGAGTGCCGTTCAGGGTAATAGGGGCACGATCTTCTTTTCGGAGTGTAAAGGTTAAATGACAAAGTGTAAAGGTTAGTAGTGTAAAGGTTACTGATTTAGACAGACTGGCCGCAATTCTTTCTTTGGCCAACCAATTTTCTACTTTGTTTAGGGTACTTTGCAGGATGCGGGAAGTTCTTTAGGACATTTATTCGTTGTGACCAAGGTGATGTCATCAATGAAGGTCGCAATTGTTACTTCTTGACTCTGTGGTACGTCATACGTAAGCAACATGTATAGGACATTTAAGGGTATTTTTACAGGGATTTTAGTTTATACAACATGCCCTTATGCCAGACTCTGTCGAAGGCCTGTTGTATATCAAGAAAAGCTGATGAACAGTTTTCCTTTTTTCCATTGATTTTCTAATTGTCCAGCATAGTCTGTGAACTTGTTCTATTGTTCCATGTTCTTTCCGAAAACTGAATTTATGATTTGAATTTCAACTGAATTTCAACATAATTGGCAAGAGACTGATTGGTCTATATGATGTAACATCGTGCATAAATTTCTCGGGTTTATGTATCATTATTACTTGCGATACTTTCCATAGATCTCGAAAATATCCAATTCTCAGAATGGTGTTAAACAACATCGTTAGGTACACTATCACTTTGCGAGGTGACTCTTGAAGTACCTTTTTATAGATAAGGTCATATCCTGGAGCTTTGTTGTTGTGCATATTCCTAATGTTTGTGTATATATCCCTGGGTTTCACTAATATTAGAGGCAAGTCCAGTTGAAGGTCTTGGTTGAGTGTAAGTTCAATGTCAGATTCATTTGCATTTGGTTTTGGATCATTTGGTGTAAATACTTTGCTCAGGTGTTTAGCAAATGCTTCTGCTTTGTCCTGACCAGTTTTAATCCAACATCCTTCAGCATTTCTAAGAGATGGTTTTTGGTGTAATGGTCGATCAAAGTTTTTACAGGCTGTCACAGGGAGTAATTAGTTACTTTAGTGAGTGATAAGCCTTCTAGGTAAGTGGCAATTGCGAATCATTCGCCTCACATATGAAGAATTTCAGATCACAAATGGCTTTATTCAGAACCATTTTGTCACTAGGGTATCTGCTGGTATACCATACTCTACGTAATCTACTTTTTTCAAGTATTTTCTGTCTTACAGTTTCTGAGTATATTTTGCTCTGAGCTGGAATTTTCAAGCGTAGATAACCAACAGCTTTCTTAGATCACCGAAGTTATAGATAGCACAGCTTCATTAATGTCCGACTCATTTTTAAGAGGAATTTGTCATTCTAGTTTCTCATACACCAATTCTCGAAACGTAGTATTACGGGAACATGATTAGTGTTAGAGCCTAGACATGTTCTTATGTGATGGAAAAATGTGGAAAGACCCTTGGTTACGAAGAAGTCTATGGTGTCAGACATTCGATTATGATCAGTAGACCAGTTTGTTGGTTCCATTGTAGAGATTGTGATCAGGTTGTTTTTCTTTATACTTTTCTTGAGCTCTTTTCCTCTTGTATTAATTGTCTTCTTGTATAAGTCTAGAGGCCCGTCCACTGGGCCTCTGTCTATATTGGCGTCTGGCAATAAAGCGCGGTCCAAATGTGCTAAACAGTTCGTCATACTGATCTACTTTTATACTATGCTTTGGAGGGCAGTATATTGCAGATACATTAAATGTTCCATTTCTATTTTCTAATCAGATAGTTGCTGCTTGTATGTGGACATTTCTGAATTGCGGCCGTTCATGGTGTTTAATACTAGATTTTACTACCACAGCTGCTCCAGCATGTGTGGTACCATCAGGATGGTTGCTGGTGTTAATATTGTAATTACGTATTCTAACTCTATTACTCTCAGTAAGGTGAGACTCAGACATCAATAAGGTATCAACGTTGTGTGTATGCAATAGGACTTCTACCTCTCCCAAGTTTGGGGGTAGCCCATCCAGGTTCCACGTAGCTATCTTAAGGGACGCCATTAGGACATTTTGGCTACTAATGTTGTTATGAGGTTATGAGGTATATAAGTCCAAACTTTTCTGCTTGTTTGAGTAGCATCTCTTCTATTGTTTTAGTTGGTGTCAGAGTCTCTACATTACTGGTTTTTTGGTTGGTATTTGAAACATCGGCATATCTTGCTTTCTTCTTGGTATCTGGGTTAGGTTTTGTATTATTAATGGGTGGGTGTTGAGGTTGTAACAATGGCTGTGTATTGGAGCCAACTGTAGGCTTATATTTTTTCCGTACTTGGTACCTAATGAGATTTGTCACCTGACTGATAGTGTTCCTGGTTTTAAGGTGTGATTGTTGCTTCATTTTTCGTGACAGTATTTCTCTTTAAACCTAGCATCCCTTAAAGTTGGCAAGGTGAGCACCAAAGCTGAGGGCGCATTTTGCAGGAGTATTTCTATCAACCTTTGGGCATTCTGCTGTTTTGTGTGCCTCAGAACTTTTCACATATTGCTGACATTCAACATGCTAAAGCATTTGACTATAGTTTTACATTTTCGCAGTTCTTCTATAGTGATCATTTGATGATTTACATGTTTTATGTTCTTCACAGCTTTATTATTGGTACTTAATTGAACTGTCGCAAAGAAAGTAGAAGTGGGTTTCTTTGGAGGTCCATACTTGGCATTTATTATTTCTCCAATCACTATGTCTCCTGTCTCTTCTATTGCTTCTTGTAGTGCGCTAATAGGTGTTAAGTGGTGAAGGTTCTTTATTACAACTCGATATGATTGTTTGTCTTTTCAATTAAATATGTGACCAATTAAACCTTTTCCCCTAATGGCTTCTATTGCCGTTATGTAGACTACAACATTGGCACAGTTAATTCGCATTGGTTTTTATTTATAATTTTGTATGTAAAGTCACTTCTCTTGATGATAATTTCCAATAGCTTGGTAAGCTTCGTGAGGTCTTCTATTCCGTAGAGGATTATAGATGGTAATTTAGGGATCAATTTAGGAGTTTGCTCTTCTATATCATTTTCCTGATCAACAGGAAGCACGCTAAATTTGTTAAAAACCTAAATTCTAGCCGGAGATGGTGAGGACGATTTCTTCCTTTTGGCGTTTCTAGGTTTGGGTGCTCTCTGCCACGGAGGAGGATTGACAGCTTCCTTATTCAGGTTCACACTTATTGTATTTGAGTTCTGTAAGCTATTGATCTATCTTGGGATGTTAACATCTGTTATAACTGAGAGATGCATTTTCAGGTCTAGCCAGGAATAGACCAGGCTGAAAGGCTTGCTGTGCTATCTTTCTATTGCTATCTTTATGATCAGTAACGTTCATTGGTGAGGGAGCCTAGATACCCACCCCCTCACAGTCTTTGGTACCCAATCTCTCACTCACAGGTCTGGTAACCTGCAAGCGCCGGGTGCAGCCTCCATATCTGGAAGCCGTTTTGCTATCCGCAACCTGCAACACGGTGGGTGGCACAGGGCAGTGCCCCTGGGAAGTTTCCCCAGAACCCACAGTGAGTGAGTGTTTACTAATTTCCAGAATTTTTTTTAATGCATTAATCATTTTATTTTTATAATCATAAATTGAATAAAGATCGTGTATTTCTTTCATCTGCAGTTGGCACACATCAACAAATGTGCAAAAAATTTTATTCTTTTATAAGTCCCACAATCTCTTCAATGTTCAGCATTCACATAAATAAATAACCTTGCAATTTAATTTAAAATATTCCAGTGTTACTTGAAGCTTTTAACTTAAAAAAAACCATATGTGATATCATATGACCAGATTTATGACCACTAGTTCATTGCATTTGTTCATCGTATCATCGAGTTAATATTGAAGAAACAAAAAAGTCAGTTCAAGAAAAATATGTTTCAGAAAAATTACCTTCTCGATGTGAGCAAAGTACCATATCAAAGCCAGTGGATAAATAATTGAACGTTTAGTGGATTGAAAAGTCCCCATAAAGTAACAATCAATTTCTTTTGAATAAAATGTTTAATAATAGAAAAACAAATATTCTTTTATTTTCATAGTAACAAATGTGGAATATGATTGTATGATTGTTCCCTATGTGCGAACTTTTAAATCCTTTCTCTTCTGTAACATTACAATTGTATAAAATTTTGTTTTGTGCGCCCATCCGTCCTATATCTAAAAAATTCTATACGTAGATACTTCAGACGAAAATCACAGTTAATGGATAGTAAAATATTAAAACGATTTCTTCAATGTTATATACATTGAAGAAATTTTTAATGTATATATATATATCTGTTACGTATGTTATATGGGTAAATTGGGAAGAAAATGTTTGTTCACCCGTCGACCTAAGTAAGGTGTTGTTGGTTAAACCTTTTAAAATTGAATTGATGTTTGTGAAATATTAAGGTTCACAGTGACATTCAATAAGTAGACCCCCAAACCTTTTAGTTTTTGAACATGGTTTTTAAAAATTTGAATAAGCGAGAAATCAGCATTTAGTTAGAATTCTCAATCAGAATTACGTTGGTTAATTACCATCTAAAATTTCAAGACATGCTCCAAAATGCATTTGGTCAGTTTTGTCATTTGAATTCATCATTTGAATGCTGTCAAAAAATAATGGCAGTTTAAAGAAATTTTTCAAAAACACCAAAAAATTATATCTGTGATTGTATATTTTGCTAGTACATTTGTACGCTTTCTATGGTTTATGACATCTGAATGGAGCATCCAAGTGGCTACTGATTGCTTTTAAATGATATTACTTCCCGGAACGACCAAAATAATACACTTCTTCATAAACTTATGCAACTAAAAATTAGAAAGTTATTTGCAATAAAATTTAAAGGAAAACTAATTAAATAGGAACTTAAAAAATTGCAAGCTGGTTGTATAGGTCCATGTACAGTACTTAGTGTTTAAAGTTATTATGGAGAAAGTATTTCTAGAGGTAATTTCTTTGTACACTGGAAAGTTATTGTCAGATCATATGCATGCCGCAGAGAAAATCGACCACTGCGTTACTGTCGTTGCGTTGGTTACATTGTTTTGTATCTCACATTCTGGAAATCATTATTTTCTTTTATAATTCAGATATCTCTGATATCTGTTTGAAGTCATCCTATTACATATGTTGTATAATACCAGGTCCATTGATTTACAATTAAATTTTGACTGTGTTATACTTAACAAAAAAGTGTTTACGGAACATCAAACTAGTTAGATGAACTGAAAAATTGTTGACTATTTAAAAGCCATTGCTACAAATATAAAATAAAAAGAAAAGAGTTTAAACCACCGTGATCAGTCTGAAGATGATTTTAAAAAAGTTCTTTGAAATTATTAACTTCAGTGTGAATTATTTGGTTGAAAATGGTATGTATATTTATATTAAAATAATGCTTACGAAAAATATTGTAAAAGTGTGTTTTATCAATAATGGAGGATCACAGCAGTCAGAGTGTGATTTGATACTATCTCTCTAGCAACTCATGCTCAAGTTAATAAAAACTTATATAGGAATAGAAAAAAAATGTACAAAATATTTTAGAACACAATATTTTTCCATCTGGCTTTCATGTAAGTAACAATTATTCTGAAACCAAACAAACAACAGTCGCCATAATTTAAGATCGAGCAATAGTTTTTCAGAGGAATTAAAAAGTAGAAATTAAAAAAAAATATAGCCCTCAGATATTCTAAATTTAAATCCCATTGAACTTTTCTGGAAGAGTGGGATGATAAGAATTGCTGTCCCCCATTAATGCAAATAATTTAAATAATTAAAGAGTAGCTAGAACATCATTCCAGCAGAAACTCAGTGCAAAAATAATCAAACATAAAAACTGTAATGTAAAGCTGATTTTTTGACTGTAATTGAAAAAAGCACAGTGCTGTGTTTTTTTTATAATTACTTGCTGGTTTTTTTTTATAATACAGTTATATTGTTTTACTGGTTTTGGTTAATTTTGTACTTATTATGATAACAATTTCATAGTTTTAATTATTATTCACCAGAATTACTAAAGATGTCACAAACAACAAAATGGTCAATAGTACTCTTGTATAAAACAAATAATTTTTTCAGGGGGGAGACTTCCTATTATATTACGGGGCTTCCTATTATTATATATTATATTATTTTTAATCTAGCTTACAGAGTGTATTTAACAAATATTTTTCTTGTTACTTCTCAACTTTGTGGCGATGGATTCCTTCTTTCTTGACGTTATTCTGCTGTTAAAATAGATTTTCAAAAGTTATTGCTTAATCTTTAGCATCTCTGAAGAAGATATGTTTCCTTTCCAGAAAAACATTCTTTGGCTTTTTTCCAATTCATTATTTTACTAATAATGGCGCTGTATTTTGCATTTTTCTTTTCTTTTTAATTTCCCTAAATATTTAAGAAAATACCTTATTTTCGTCTAAATTAATTTTTTTCTACTTCACATTCTTTAGAAATGACGGAGGATGAAATTTTTACAATATTCTTTTCGACTGCAGTGCATATTCTAATTGGTTATTTGAATCTAACGCTGTGTCTCTTAAATTGTTTTCTACGTTCTTTGGTTTACTTGCGCTTGCTATGTGTATCACCTCATTTTTTTTGTCTTTTTTCCTTTCCTCTTTTTTGCTTAGTATCCTTAGTAGTTTTAGAAGTATATTTTTTTGTCTTTGTTCTCCTGCAGCTTCTTTTTTCGACATGTTGTTCATTTGAAAATTTAATGATTCCATAATATTATGTTCATTTCACATCTTTCAGTGTACCAGCATTTTACGCGTATCGAATATTTCATACAATCTTAGACAACAACTGTTGGTATATAATTATACTTTGATATTGAAACTTTTCCAATGATTAAGACTTAGCAATTATTTGCAACATTTTTCTTATTATGAAATGAATATTATATATTAATATATTTGCTATTTTTGTTGCAGGTAAATAAGATTGTAAATATACACATAATACACATAAATATATTTACATTTAAATACAATATAATTAACATATAAATTGTGAGACATATGGACATTTTACGATCACATTTATACTGCACTTTTAAGTGCTTATATAGAAACCATTTGTTTTACGAACACGGAATTAATTTCTTGTATAATACTTGTACGATCACGCCATTGCCAGTACTGATATGTGCTTACCGGAATTTTTTAAGTCGCTGGTGAGGACATAACTTGTAAACACATTTTTTTTCTTTTATGCACAAAAACTTTAACACTCTTAGCTTTTCATTGCAACTAAAACTTTTACACTTACCTTAATGAAAAAGCATAATGTTCAGCACCTTGCTGTGTTTACAAATTTGAGGACAATATTTTTTAATTTCATGCAGATAACTGCTATGAAAGCGCCTTTAATTTCAACCTGGCGTAACATCTCTCTTCTTCGAGCGCAAATGGTCCAATGACTAATCAGACCTCACGATGAAGAGGGGAAAGGGCTATAACTCACAAGCGAGTCTTGATATGATGACATTTTATGTCGTAGTTCGGAAAGAACACATAACACGCCTTCAAATGTATATGCGCACGAGTAACTAACTTTTATTTTATAAAATATTCTCATTCAGCCATTTTTAATTACGAACATAATAATTTTAAAATAATATGCCAGTTAAGTCGCATGAAGGTGTATTGCATAATAGTGAACTTCTACTAACATCTAACGTATCTCTTCTCCTGGGTACAGCTTCATTTAGAAGTTAGGATTAGAATGACTCTTCACAAGCATTGTGAAGGACTCATTTTTGTCACGGAATTATAGTTTTATATTTCAGAAAGACACAAACCCAGCCTTCATTTGGTCACACCCTTGTCCGTCTGACAATTACAGTCGATTTTTTCAGAAATGATTTGACATAGAAATTTAAAACATTAATGATAAAGCATGTTTTCCCGCATGTATATAAATAGTAAGCTCTTAAAAATTTCCATAAAAAAATAAAATACTGGTGATATCTGTTTATCCAATATTATGTATCTTGGGGGGTGCTAATTGAAAGAATGCATGTATGGATTCCAAAAGTATTTATCTTGATTTTTTATGTAAGATGATTCTGGAGGTGAAATATAAAGAATTGAAAAATGTTTAAAAAATGTCTCATGAGGGTAATCAGTTAATTAGTTGATTGAGTAAAAAAAAATACTCAACAAGAAATCATTATGGAGCACCTAAATGAAGCAATATTTTCTCTTAGATCTTTTCACAACTATTTATCTTGTAATCTATCATACACAGGTATTGTCTCGAGTCAGTTTATTTCAAATTTTGTTTAGCTGTCTTCACCAACCAGAGGACGAAATCATTTGACTGCAAATGTCGGAGTCTGAAAGTTCAAAGACATAACTGGTTAATATACAATATTAATTAATATACATAATAGCTACTTCATACAATTAATATACATTATAGCTACTTCATATACAGAATATTTCATAGCTTTTTAAAAAAAAATATATTTTATCATCATTATCAATCGAAGGCTCACTCTCAAAACAGCACAATGAGGTAAAACAGTAACATTTATCATTTTATTCTTTTGAGCAATTTAGACAAAAATGGATATAAATTATAATGAAATGCAATAATGGTCATAAAACTAATTTTTTTCGTCATTTTCTCAGTCATCATTACTTTCATCATCATAAAAAAAACAACATGTAAAAAAACTGGAGAAAAAGTGATATCACTGAATTATTAATATTTAAGTTTTTTTAAATAGTATGTTGTATTTGCACGACCTTGTATGATGCTATGCACTGCAATACGATTAATCAATTAGTTGACGTTGAAATAGCACATCTCTCATCATTCCATAGGATACAATCAAATTTTATTGCTTACATGAATTCTTTTGTATTCGAGAAACAATAGAAGCCGGCTTATTACAACAATTTACATGATTTGAAAATAAAGCAAAAAGGAAAAAAGAAACTATAAAAAATTTTAACTTTTCATGTTCAGGAAAATCACAATCTTAGTACACAAGAAGCAACATATTTTTTTAATCTTAAAATTGGATTTAAGTAAACAAATGTCATTGTGAATAACTACGATTTTACGAATTTACTACGAATAAGCAATGTCAATAAAACTGCAAATGTATAATTCTCAACGCCTAATTCTTTCACAAACCATTAGTATTTCTTGGATTTTACAAGATTTTTATTTAAATTATTTAAAACTGCAAACTCATTCACTGCAATTTCATCAACTAATAAATAACTCTGATTTAGACAATCATTATTAAAGCATGTATTTAATAAATTGAAGTGTTGATAGACACTGTTCTTTAAAAAATTAATAATATTTGTAGGCAATTACACTAAATAAAATGAGTCCATAATGTTACCAGAAGACCTATATTTTAAGGAAATAATATGGAATGTAGCCCCAAAAAAATTCAGGTTTATTTTTCTATGTCACCACTTCACAGGAGTAATTAAGTGCATTAAGGAAAATAAAAGAGAAAGAAATTAATTTCTAGGGAAGGAAATTAATTTCTTTTTTTATGTATTTAAATTGTATTTCAATACATAAAAAAATTGTTTAACAAGCCCATTTTTTTTACTGTTCAGAATGTCATGAATCTTATTAAGTCAATATTTAAAAAAATTAGTGTTATTGAGTTTTGGAAAATATTTTCTGATAGTTTTAAAATTATTTTTTCTGAGAATAATCAGATTTCATAATACATTGTGGTGATTTCATGATAGAAATAGTTTTTTTCGAAATTAGATATTTCGGCAATGGTTGGATTTTTCATATTTGAGAGAAATATTTTATGTTCAGAATTATAATGAGTATCAGCCCAGTAAAAAAATGCAAGGAAATAAAATAACAATGATAATATAATAAGATTTTCTTATTTCCCCAAAAAAGAATAATAATGACACAAATAATACTAACAATAATTATGAAATTAATAAAAAAACCTTTTATAAATACTTTTTACATTCATGTATTCGTTCTTTCAAATTAATACTCCACAAGGTACATAATATTGAAAAAAATTATATGACCAGTATTAAATTTTTATATAAGTATCTTTAAGCGCTCTTTACATTTCAGAATTGTGGATGCAAATCTCGGTTATAATAAATATTATAATGACTCTGGCTCTACTGCAAGGGAGCTATAAAGGAGTATGATTAAAATGATTATTTAATTATTTAATTTTAACTTATTAAATGATTATGATATTTGCTTTTGAAAATTTCATTTGTGTACATATTTAAATAAAAGGTGATTACGGTTCTTATGAAGACAGCCTACGATGAATAACATTTGAGGGATTGAATCGCCTAAGAAGCTAGAAATTGGTATTTGTATATTTAGTTCCACTTTCATCACACCGTACAAGTTTCGTCATAATTTCTGTGTGATAGAAAAGTCATAAATAACAAAATGAAAGGACATTACTAAAATAATGCAAATAAAAAACAATTAAAGATACCACTGCATGAGTATGGATCCTAATAGTGGTTTCAACTTTCCACCGTAAAATATCGTATTCGTGACAGGGAAATTTATGATACATTTTAAATTTAAAATTTCATCAGAGTTGGAAAGCTTGTCGGATAGTAAATTGATCTAAATTATCAAGTACATATCATGCTCTAAACAAATAATTTTTAAAACTAATCCTGCATGTAAAAAAAACTTCATAGAAGTACTTAATATATATTAATTTTTATTTCTTCAAAACAACACTTTTATTCAAAAGTAAATAATATGTTAACTAAACCGCATTGCATATAGCTTTGACCATGCTGCGTGGCATTCGGTGTGCTTGCACTGTAGGGTGCTTAACATTAGCGGTAATGTTGAAATATTGAGAAAATGTCGAGATGAGTATGAAATGTAAAAAAAAGTGTTGATTATAATCGTCTCATTTTTTATTAAGGAACCCACAAAAGCCAGCTCGCCACATCGATTTGACAACACCTGCTTATCTTTTTATATCAAACATATTGTATGTTTTAAAAATCCATCAAATAAACCGAACTGAATATTTGTACAGAAAATATGTCTCGGTAGTTGATCTAATTATGCATGGGTACTTTAGGGTAGAAGTAAATTATTTTATTTATACGTTTGAGTAAAGACATGTTATCTGTAAAAATTTGATTTGATCTCTTGGATGTTGCATTCATATCAAAATGATGATTTGATATTTGGGACGTGCAAGACATCTTAATGAGTTTAACCGCCATTTGAATGAATAAAATTATTATTCACACAGTTAGACAGTTCTAATAAAGAGTCCAGTGATACACAAATTCAATATTTTTACCTCTACTTCATAACAAATGAAGGGAATGCAGATCGTTTTTATTTTTTCTTAGTGTATTCAAGCTACCATTATTGTACCATCGATACATAATTTAATACTATTCGCCATACAACCCACAATGGGAAAACGTTCCGCCTCATTTACCCCACTCTATGTTTTCAACCTTGTTTACTATTTACTCCTTCCAAGTGAAAATCCATTTTTACTGCACAGTGTATAAATTATTTTCTATAATAAATACGAATTCTGCACGGTTCGAAAATTATAACTATAACTCATTTTTTGAATACCTGTGACAAAATTTAATTTTAAAGGAACATATATACACAGATACATACATGAATCGGTTAATACACATCACACTCTTTTTGCTGTGTCATATAATTAGCGTTTGATTTGTAAATAGAATTAAACACTTTATCTCAACTTACTATTCACAGCATTTTTAAAAATGTTGATATGAGTAAAATTGATGAAATAATTTTTACTAACTTTTTCACTAAGACGGATCATTTACAAACATGTTTGCAATTTCGACAAACGCGAATATTCCTAATGACACTTATAAACAGGTGAAGTTCACATTGTTATATTTCACAAAATATTATTGTCCTATGGGTGTCAAGCATAGCAAATATCACTACATCCTGCAACACTTTTATAATTGCTTTCTACCAATGAGTATGATTAGTTTTAACGAAGCAATTAATTAGATGTTTAGTGCTTTCCTCTATCAATTATATATCATACAAAGCATCGACTCGTTAGTCAATTTAAAATATTTGTAATCATTCCGTAGTTTTTTTTTCATTTATATAAAAAATCACTTCTCATTGCAATGAACGGCAAAATATGAAAAAACTACTTATAAATATAAACAGTGCATATTTAAATTATGTGTTCAAATCTCGTCTAAAATCACATTAAAAATTATCTATGTTTCAAAATAATACGGATCGAATATTTCATTCCCCATTCCTTCCTATTCTTAATGTGTTAGTTGTACCGTTTTATAAATTTTAAAGCCTATGAATATGTCACACATTGTTAAATTTTTTTGAAGTTAATTCCACAATTCAATGAAAATATTATCATCTGTACCTAAATTCAGTGGGTTACAGGTAAGTAAGGACATGTATTACTCATCTAATCCATAAATATTACAATAATAAAATATTGTTACTATGGAAAGCAAAAAACGTGTATAAAAAGTAAGTAAGCCAGAAATTAATCCAAGAGGACGACCGAGTTGCTCAATATAAAATATATAGATCTTAGCCGATCATCAATTGACATAATGTTTTATGATACTGATATCTCCTTGATCTGTCTGATGCCCTAATCAGATTAAGTACATCTCAGTACTGGAATTCTTTTCGTAGAGACTATATATATATATATATATATATATATATATATATATATATATATGTATGTATATATGTGTATATATACATATAAATATATAAATATATATATATATATATATATATATATATATATATATATATATATATATATAAATATATATGTATATACGCTATATGTATATACATTGCCGCTGTTTTATATACATTTTTATTGTTGTATATTTTTTCTTTGTAAGTTCTCTATATTTTTTTACACTTTGAATAACCTTAAATTAGAGTTGAATCCATTCGAAATATAAATATTTTTATTGATTATTTTTATGTAATAATGTACTTTTTTTTCCAAAAATGTACATTTGATACACTTCGTTAACCACATGAATTAAAATTTAAATATTTCAACCAGAATTTCATCGGCTAAAAGCTGTAGAACATATCTGATTATTTCTTTTCTTTTGCCACATATTCATCAATAGTGCCGAGTTGAATGATAAAACCTGTAGTTTGGTTATGCGTAAATTGTAAATAATTTTACAATTTATATAAATTAATTATTAAAAAATTATCCTCAAAAATGGTTAAATGTAGTTCCTATAAGTGTGATAGCTCTTCATACAGGAAATTGACAGGTCTTACTATGACCTTGATTGTTTCAACTTGAAATTTTCTCGTTATTTATTGTAAAATAATGTTGTAATTCCGTATTTGTAGGCATAAAGCACTATTAAATTTTTAGTATAATCACAACTCTCACATAAATTTTATATTTGCTTTTTTATTCCAATAAAATGACAAATCTTTATAAGCCCTTAACTTCTTTGTATATAAACGGGAGCGTTGAGTGAATTCTTACCATAAAAATAAAATTACTTACTTTATACTTTTGGTTGCCACTTGACCTGGCCTTTAGTTTTCTTAAAACAAAATTTGTATAACTCAGGCACAGTCTATTGGCAATAGATTGTGAAAAATAAATTCTCATTCAAAAAATTATTTGCAATTCTCATAAATATCTTATTATAAAAGCACCATGCTTATATTTATTTTAATTTTACGTTTGTTTAATAGAAAAATATGTAGTTAATTTGAATTTTGAGAAAGTTATATTTTGTACCGTTTTTATCACTTTTTACCAGTTAAATCGTTTCTATTTTCAGATCGCTTTCAACTTTCCTTTTTTTGGCATCCAATTTAAAGATTTTTGACAGTAATCTTATTCAGCTGAGCCACTTTCTGTATGTGTGCTATAATCGAACAATTGAATATACTGAATTGAATGCATTAGCGATTGTACTTTGTACAACCGTTTGCTGAACCTTTCAATAATTTCAAATTGTTTGTACTCTTCAGTTTAAATCCTACAATTTTTGGTGACCCGATAAACATTGACTGTATATACTCATATCCTAATAATACTTTGAGTAAAAATAATAAAAATGATAATTTTCAGAATTCCATGCCAGAGAAGGAGAGGACTTCAACGCTTACCGATAAAAAATTGCTTGGAAAGTGACAGGGAAAACTTTATGACAGGGCATGGTGAACAATATCAGATTGGTCCTCATCATCTCCGGAATATATAGAAACAAATATAATAAAAGAAAACTGCACATAGCCAGCAAACATAAAGCAAAAAACAAAAAAATTAAAGTGCTGTCTCAGAAAACTCGTCGTTTGAAGAAAACAGTAGTTAATTTTACTATGTTATTGTCAGTAGTTGCACAGAGTCCTCACTACGTATGTCTAAATTATTTACATTTATTAAATGACAATGAGGTGAAAACCTTGACCTCTTCCCCAATAACAATCATAGAATAATATTATGTTAAACTGGGATTTATCCTAAATCATTTAACAATTATATTACAAGATTTAAGTATCAATTTTGTTTCAACAAACAAATGCCATATGAAAATATTTAAATAAATAAAAACACAAAAATATTTCAATTCTATTTTACGAATACAGATAAATGAAATAGAAGTTTGAGTCAATATGAAAATATTTATATGTTAATATTCAGTCATATACATTTTGCCACTGTACTAAGACACACTCATAAATATTAGACTCCGCCCTTAGGTTCCGGTTTTAATATGATTTTATGTCATCTGCTGCTAGCAATTTTAAATCCGAGGGGAAATCAGACAAGTCGTTATTTTTGCATTCCGTATTTACTAAGTTTTTAGAATATGTTTGTAAATGGACAGGCTTATGATAAGAAGTAAAAAGGCTAAATTATGTACATACATTTATATATATATATATATATATATATGTATATATATATATATATATATATATATATATATATATATATATATACATATATATATATATGTATATATGTATATATATATATATATATATATACATATATATATATGTATATATGTAAATATATATATATTCTTTTTTTCAAAGTTACGGAATGTTATTCTGATGAATTTACTTCCCCTCCAACCAGTTTTTTAATGCAGTTTCATTGAACTCTTATTAGAAAGATTAAGTTACAAATTTTATTCTAATTGATCATTTATTACATACTAGGCTTCTTTACAATGAAGCTATCTTTATAGATTCACTTTCACAGGTTCCGTAAACAAAAGTTATTCCATTTGAATATCAAATAAATAGGTGAATTTTCCATGATTGAAAATGCTAAATAAGAGCACGAACAATTGAAATCCATCTGTTATTCCCGTACTTAGCTTTTAGCCAAAACATTCCGTGAACAGTTGACTTATATCTGTCGCTATTATCAGTTCCTGGATATCCCCATCGTCTCCATCATCCTACGTGTTTTCGGGATCCGGGATGGATCCTTGATGATAGATCCTTCTAAAAGGAAGTTAAGAAAGTAATATGAAATCTTTTCTGGAATTTACTATTTTTTATTATTCATAATTTACGTTATAGTCGACAGCGAGAAGCCCAAGATAGTTACGAGGAATTCTTTTCAGGAGAAAAAGAGTCATATACCGATGGTCAGGATGCTGAGGCTGTCCATTGCGCTTTTAGGTTTTCTGGAGCAAAATTGATGACGTGGAATAATAGATGGAGTTCTGCAAACTATTTTAACCGATATTTGATCAGATGTTGAGTGATCTTAGCTAAAACAAGGCATAGGGCTAAAATAAAAAATGAATGTCATAGAAAAATACGTATATTAGGATTTTAATGAGTCATTCGCCGTTCATTGATAGTATGCATAGGGTTATTGGTTTTTGTACATTTTTTAATTATGATGAATTTCGCAAAAAGTGGTGTATATTTAAATAAAATAATTTCTATAAAATATTATACGTATTTAATACATATTTTTTTTATTATTTTACCAAGACTCTTTGGAAGTCAAGAGGTTACCATCTTTTCTTATTATTTCAATATTTAGTTTTTAGTAATTTTAGTAGATTTATGTTGTGGTAACATTGTAGTTTCTTTATTTTTAAAAATTATTTAGTTGACGTGCAATTTGAGTTATGTTGTTTTTGTGTAAAACCTTTAGAGAGTCTACTTCTATTCTGTAATTACTCATATTCAGATAATTTACTACTTTTTTTATTAAATTACATGTGTTGTTTATTAAAATAAATATTGGTTTTTCATGACGCTCGTGCAGATTAATAAATTGAAGGACCAGTTATAGATAAGAATAATGACAGTCAAATATTTAAGTGATTTTGGTTTCTTTAAGCAATCAACTTTTGAAATATATGTATCTTAAAAGTTAAAACATCTAGGTTTAAGACTGGAAAATATTTGAGGAAAGTTGATGTTTTTCCACTACGTTTATGAAATAGAAGGTCTAGTTCTAGAATTTTCTAAACTTAGAAAGAGTGACCTTAAACGCCTACCTTTAGTGGATACATAAAGGGAGCAAAAAAATTGTGGTGCCAGGTGCTAAACAATCGTGTGCATTATTCGACGACATTTGGCAATATTTATAATAAATAGAATGCATTTTATTGTCACCTGGAATATTTTAAAGGGACGAGACCAAAATCACCTGACAGTTTTCAATATTCGGTCACGGTGTTCAATCTATTCTAAACTTACCTATGTTTTTGAAGCTCAACACGCATGCAGCATCGAGGTAAAGGGGAAGGTCATGGTGAATGTCAAGAAAAGAAAAGCCAATTTTCATGATTATTTAATATATGAAATCAGTGAAAAGTAATTCTCCTTGAATTATAGATGAAGGTTTGATAAATTGTCTCTTAATAAAATCATTGTACTGCATATTTCCAGAGTTTGGAATAAACACACACTTAAACATACATTTTAGGGCGGGCATATTATTATTACTATTTTGAGAAATATTATTGAAAACCTAATTATGAAATGTGCAGCATTACTCCGAATTTATTTAAAGTATATTCAATGGATACATCGTGCCGGAGTACACTAGGTTATATATTTACATTGTGAAAAATAATAATGATGTACCCTTCCTTTAAATGTGCCTGTGCATGTATGAAACACTTATAGTGCGAGTTCTTCTTACAGTTAATAGGATTTATTTTGGATATCAAATGCTTGTATGAAGTGCAAACTGCTAGAGGCAGTTAGAAACAATAATTGTTATAATCTACGTGTTGTGTTACATTCTAACTCAATTCGTCCATATGATTAAACACAAATTAATGAAGAGATATTACTATGCACACTCAGTTTCAACAGTATAAAGATTCTCTACATATCAAGGTACATATTGTGAGTGTTATATGTGTTGAGCTCGACATGGCTGCAGGTTGGTTATTGTAAAGATTGCAGATTTGGGATAAAAAAAATCATATTTTTGCTAAGGAAATTAATTGAGTCCATAGTTTAAAAATACCATGAATATATACATCAAAAAACCTGAGAGGTTCTGATCGATTGTGTTACTATGTGTGTATTTAGAGGTTACGAAAATACTCAAGTAACATTTTGACAAAAATAAGAAAAAATGCTACTTTATTTGTAAAAATTATTGTCATATGTCTTTGCAATGATACTCAACAAGCTTGGGGAGAAAATTATTTGTAAATGTTAATCTCATGAAAATAAGCTAAAATTCAACAAAATATTTAAATTAAAATATTAATACAGTTTTTTATCTTAACATTCGTACCACTAACCCACTGTGTTCCAGTTAATTTGACATGGAGCAACAATATTACCATAAAATTTTTACTGACGTACTTGTATAGTTTATTATAATCTATATTTATGTGTGTATATATACATACATACCCACTCACAGATATATATATATATATATATATATATATATATATATGTATATATATCTGTGAGTGGGTGTGCATATATATATATCCGGATGAACATTTTATTATGTTCCAAAGAAAAAAAAGGCAAATTCTATGGCCGCAAATTATCCAAAATCCACTTCATATATTTAGGAACCAGAGTGTAAACATCCGGTATAATGCCGCCACAGATAAAAGAACTGTAGCTAACGATTCCGTATTGGACGTAGCGCACCTTGTCGTTGTGGATGCCGTAGTACATTAGGGGACTGCCGGCGGAGAAACTGCAAGTGTCCTGTCCTTCCTTGCCGGCACACATTTTCTTCTTATTCAAGTATGATGGCAAGTCTTTTGATCTGAAATATAAAATACAGTTGAAACTTCACCAGTACAACTAGAAGATATGAAGGCATAATTGAACCCTGCCGACACTATAATACCAAGTTATTTTCTTTGGGAACACCACATTCGTAGGAAACTATATTTAACATTAATTTTTTTATTCAGCTTCTACAAGATAAAATAAAATATTCATACAAACAATCAACTTAAGTATTTTACATATACAATTCTCTTTTAAATTTTCCGAAGTAAATATATGGTTATGTATGCCTTTAAGAAAACTTTCTCTTATATTACAGTGAGAATTTCATTTTTCCAATCTAATTGCTTTCAGTACATTTATAACAAATGTCGGAATATATTCTAAGAACATTACGTAAAAATATATGTAAATATTAATTTTTTAAGTAAATGTCACTTTTGTTACCGAACATTTTACATTTTGTCTGCAATTAGACATGTACTCGATAGTACCAATGATTCACTGTTACTTTTATACAGATTGTAGCAGGCACGAATCGTTAACTGTGGGGCATATTTTATATTTTCGTATTGTATTAAATTGGTTATATATTGGAATAAAATATCATAGCATATTTAATATTGAAATACAAACCTATATTTTTCTTCGCACTTCTCATTGTCGACCGCCTCAACTAATACCCTGAGCAGTAAATCCGACGGCTCGCCACTTCCCGGTTTGCCCCAACCGGTCACAGTCAAGTTCTT
Source organism: Druceiella hillmani (assembly GCA_039881145.1). Lineage (NCBI taxonomy): Eukaryota > Metazoa > Arthropoda > Insecta > Lepidoptera > Hepialidae > Druceiella > Druceiella hillmani. Next base: position 6,351,673 of record JAYKKI010000103.1, read on the forward strand.
CGAGTTGAGGTTTAAACTCCTCAAGCTATTATGTAGAGGTAAACAGACCGGCTTTATATACCCTACAAAAAATATTCTTAGTTCAGAAGAAAATATTAACTAAATAACATAAAACGGAGAAACATGGCAAATTTTTTTTAAAACGACAAAAAGTTACTTTCATTATAATATTCTTTTATAATAGATTCCCATTTACTTATTTCTGACTTCTTCGTGTTTCTCGTCATGTTAGTATTCCAACCCTACACAACCGTTTGTTTTTTTCTCTAATACAGTAGTAATGCGCTTGAATATTTTATCATAAATAATCCGTTTTATTTGTCGTTAATATTAATTATTTCAAAGTGTACCTAACATCAAATTACACACTCCTCCATAATTAGACGAGATCTATTGAGTAATTACAATTCTGCAGTAAAGAGAAAGATTGAAGATAAATGTGAATTTTGTTAACATGACATTAAAGTTTTGCTGTAATTAAGGCAGTTCCATTTTAATGACATCAGGTACGCAACACGTAAGTTACTTATTTAAATTGTGGCCCCATATTTCTATCGAAATGTGAAATACATACATATTCCTAATATGGTGTTCGGTCTCTACATATATGTAAATGAGCTCGAAACTTGAAATATATGATAATACCTTATGTTGTTTGTTTTTATTTCAACCTAATATTCGCAGCGAGAATTTCTCATTGTTTTTTACTATTTAAAAGTCGTGTTTAAAACATTTTAAGCGATCCTAACTCCATATTATGTCACTTTTTTTTTACTACCGTTTGACCTGCATTCACTTTATATTGCAAATTGTATGATATCGGTAACTTAATAAATTTAAAGTCAAATCCCATTTTATTGATTATTTTTTAATAGTAATCTCTAATTCTGCGTCTAATTCTAGTCTATGGCAAATATTGTTTTATATAATCTTGCAAGTCTTTATTAATAAAGGCTGTTGCATAAAAAAATGACGTCGACAAGAAGCGTAGTAAACTTAAATAAACTGCAATCTTAATATTTTTATGAATTACATATAAATCAATAAATAAGGCAATTGTCTACATTTACAATTGAGGCTTTAATTATATCTTTTTTTAACTTCCGAAAATCGACTGCTTTAACTTTAGCTCAGTGCAGCCGTAAAAAGTGGAATAATTTAAATATAAGAAGCAAGCATTTAATTGTAAACCCACAAAAACAATTTATTGTATTAGATGATTTCTGAAATTCTTTTTTATAAAGAATTTTCAGTTCGGTCTTTGATGTAAAATTCTAAAAGTGTTAAGTCGGATAATTACCAGTCGACGGTATTGGCTTTCATCTCCAAATCTTGTTATTAAGAAAACAATGGTTCAAGTCATTTCCAAGGTTGATATGTAAATAGTTCAATCGCCGCCTTTTTGAATAATCGTTAATCGATTGTTCTATAATTCAGAAACTAATAGAAAAAGCTGAAATAGATTATCCTCCAAAAATTTCAAATACTTTTCAGTGGCGTTTCTTTTTTGCTTTTGCGTCTGTAAAAAGAACTTCAAAAGAACAAAATTGCTACTTTTGTGCTTTGCGCGTTAGTGTAAATAAAATATGTTTTCAGAGATATTTCAGAAATTGCTCACTTTTAGAGATAGCATTGATCTTAAATGCTAAAAGTAGAAAATGATTCTTTAAGACCTGTAGATTTTTGTCGGAAAAGTTAAGAAATATTGGATCTTCTATTTTTCTTTTAATATAAATAATCGTACTTATATATAATAATATACTTATATATGTACATGATGGTTTTATAATTGTTGTGACATTCTTATATTCTATTTTGTGACTATCGTAGCGTACTATAAATTGGAGGTCTATAATTACCTTCTACCAGGCAGCTGCATTTAGTAGCTACCAGTTTATTTATAAAGGAAATAAAAAAAAGTAGGACAGTAAGTCCTACTTTTTTAAAGAAGAAAAAATGCAAAATAATGTTTCAAAAGTGACATAATCATTGGTCTTTTTGATATTCTATATGTTTATAAATTATTTGGCTATTAATAACTAGTCATAATTAGACAAAATATATTAAAAATAAAGACCTGTCAAGCACGAGTGGAACTCGCAGCACGAGAGTTTACAGTACATATGTAGATATTTATAAACATTTAATGGTACATAATATTCCTATTATATTTTTATTATATTATTAGAATGGAAGTATATTGCCTATCACATCTTTCACAAGCGCATATTTAAAAATATTCTTCTTTATACGATATAACTACAAATTAACGATTTTCCGAATTTTTCCTTTGCTTGTGCTATGAGATTTTACTTTTTCACATCATTCCTTTAATAAATTACAATATTTCATAGCGGACTTTGGCCATACGTACAGAAAAATGACTGAGAAGAGAAAGGAAAGAAGATTGCTAGTTTTGTTAGATGTGTTGTGACCGATACTGCAAATTAGGAAAATTCACGTGTTCTCAGTTATGCTGACCTTGCGTGAAAAATTGCATCTGTGTTCTGAAGGGAGCAAAATAAGTTTTTGAATTTATTTTATTTTTATATTGATGGGAGCAAGAAATTATTACGATACTGCTAACAGGTCCACGTCAATTCGTTTGAATATTGCCATCCAACTGATCATTAGATGTATTTCAAAGTGTTCGTATTTATTATAATTGATCGGTTTAAGCGTTGTCCTCTATATCATCGAAGAAAATGTACAATTATTAGTACTATAATGTAAAGAATTCAATCAGAACACCATTAAAAGAATTAAAAATCCCACCATTTCGCCTGCAATAAAGTTTTCGTCGAAATGGTTATAATTAGAATTCCCATACCTATACTCTTTAATTTTGAAGTTTAAAGTAGAAACACTGAAGACTAGAAAACTTAGAAGTTTAAAGTAGAAACACTGAAGACTGGAGTAATTTTTTAATTCAAGAAAGTTTTTTACTTTCTTTTTCGTAACAGATTTAAGAAACATTTATTTACTCACACGATGAATGAACAACTGAAGCTGAACTCAAGACAACAAAAAAATAACAGACTTCAAACTTTGTTTACCATTACATTGAATTTAATATATTTTCATGGTAAAAAAACATAGAACAACATATCTTCCATTTTTCTCCGAAGATATAGATATAGCGTTTTGCAAAGTTATTAGTGAAATTATGAAAACGTTGGATGTTAAATATGATGCCAGTGAATGGAGGCTATGTATGCAATTAGCAAACAAAACCTTTTATGCTAAGATTGCTAAAGATGGCATTCAAATTTCATCAAAATGTGTCACTGATTCAATCCAACTAATTACGATGATTTAATGTTTAATCAATTTAAAAAAATCATGACCAACATGATTGATAGCACAATTGATTCAATAGTTCAATTAATTTATAAAAAACTCCATCTGAACTATTTCTCGCTTAGCAAACTAATTTACTGGCCCACGGGCCAAAATAAAGTTTCAGACCTACTAGATTTCTACTTAACAAAGAACACTCGGGTAGCCACATTAGCATTGATGCTTATATAGACTTGTCACAAGATCATCGTTCTGAACATGAGTAGTAAAGTCATAATTGTAGAAAAATATCTAAAATTCCGCGATACATTTTAGAATATCTTTAAAAATATTACGACCAAGTCCATTAATTTACGTACCTTTCTTGAAACTTTTAAATCTGAATCTGCAAAAGAATATCATTACAAACTGATCCACTAAGTTTTCAATAGGTCAGCACAGTTAGATGGTAGAAAAGTACCCCAATCGATTAAATATATATCCTAAACACTTAAAAGAGAAAGTGAAAAATGATACCAATCAAAACAAGCAACGCTGGTCTGAAAAAGTAGCAGCGTGTGCTGAAAATCTTGTAACAGTATTTCAACCTTTTCATTCTCCTATCTCAAACATGAAAACGAAGTATTTTCCTCTCACCAATTCACACGTCCACATCATTATAATTTGCAGCCTTAAAGAGTTACTAGAAGATATAGAAATCCTGAAGGAGGGTGAGACGCCTGGTTGCAATCTTATCGATGTGAAACTCTTGGAACAACCTTTAAAAAAAAATTGTTATGATACCTGTGTTAAATTGTAATGCGGAAGGCATAATATATCTATCTTCCCTAGTCAAGAGACAATTTCACAAGTAGTTATGGTGCCAAAACTTAACAAACCAGCATGTGATGTTAATTCGTACGTTTCAATCTGTCTCTTCTCTGTCGTAGGAAAACTACTCGAAAAAATACTACTAAACAGCATGTAACACCATTTCAAAGAAATATTATCCGCACATTAGTTTAGTTTTCTCCAGAACTAAGGTACCATAGAACAAATATCCGACTTGTTGATGTCGTCGGGTGAACGTTAGAAAGTAAAAAGCACTTCTCCCAAATTTTTCAGGCATTCGATAAATATGGTTCACGCAACAAAATAAAAAAGCCCTATCATATTCTTGTTACCATATTCTTGAATCTTATCTTTGGAAAAAGTGTTGTAAAGGAAAATATAATGCAAATCGAATGTAAAATATCTTATCAGGAATGACACAGGGAAGCATACTTGGTTTATTAGTGTACTTAATATAGATCTTCCAGGTCATATATCTATCTCCACTGCTATTTACGCGGCTGCTATCTCAGCTTTAAATAATTTGCAGGAGTACCATGGAGATATCGAGGAGCAACTCGTTAAATGGGACATAAATGCAAACTAAAGTAAGCCAGTACATTTTTAATTCATCCTCAGTAAACAGACCTGTGCACTGGTTAAATTATGTAACAAAAGGAATATCATAGGATGAAGACATAGAGTACCAGGGAATATACATATATTGATAGACAATTTATCTGCCATAAATATATCTAGAGTAAAGGCAAAGCTTTGAATGTAAACTGAAAAACTTGTACAAGTTAACAGGGAAGAAATCCCTACCTTCTCGATTATTTACACAACCATCGTAAAATCGATACACACATATAGCATCCAGCTTAGAGTATCCGCCGGCTCAAGTAATATTGAGATACTAGAAATGTATCAGAGTAAAACAACGAGAATAATGGTAAACATCCTCTATCATAAAAAAAACTTGTGCAAACATCTCTACATCAATACTGTCAAACAGGAGATCACCAAATTCAGCAAAAGCTACCAAATGAAGCTGCTGAAGCATATCAATGAGTTACTGACGCAGTTTAAAAACACGGCAAGTGCACAATACGGAAGCCCAACCGACAGAGTATTTCTGATTTAACAACAATGGGCAGTAGATGAGAAAAACATCACAAGATGTTGAGCTCAGAAGATAAAATTATCCAAGATAATTAAATCACATGAAGGAATGGCTAATTATCATAAAGGATCACCAGATTTCGGCACAAAGCAAAAAAAATGTGAATGGTGACTATTCATTGACTCCTCGAAAAAAATATTAAAACAGTAATTTTACGCAATGGGAATATTTATGCTATTTACTTGTTGACCATTCCGCTTATCTGGAACTATGTTACGAAAATTTAGTTCTTGTTCTTGAAAAACTGTGCTATCAAAAACAAAAATGTATCCTATGAAGTAATTTGAAAATTTGTTATAGAATACTTGAACAACGAGGAGGATTCACCAAATTCTATGCTTTTATATGAGTGAAATAATCGAAATAAAGATTTCTATTAGACAGGAATGGATTAGCCTCTAAAAAATCTTTATAATCCAGTAAAAATATATATAGAGAGAAAACTTGCTTTACTTGAAATAATCCTACTTTTCCCATTTCCCATCACATTGGGGCTGATGAAGCAATTTCTGAATTTACTGCAGTAGCGATAAGTATGTTTTAAGGAAACTGGGCCGAAAATACTGATTTTTTAATTTTCGTCACTATCAAACTAAAGAAAAGAATTATTGTAGACACATTCAAAGAGTAAAAAGAGAAAATGATTTGAAGCTGAAATAAGCACAAAATAAAAAATTAAGTTTTGTTTTAGAAATATAGTTTTTCTTGGCGGTAGGGAAAAAACCCCGATTAGCGAAAGATATGCTGAAAAATATTTAGAAAAGTGGATTGTGATATGAGCTTCAAAATTCACTTTCTGAAGCCCCACTTAGTTTATTTAAGAAAATTTTAGGGACTTATGGCATGGAACAGGAATAAAATTACCATTATGGTATAGAGGTAATAGAACAACTACAAAGTAACAAGTTGGATGTTAACATTATTGTTAACTATTCTTTTATATCGAATCAATAAAGTGCTAATAGAGAACACTAATGAAAAATAAAAAAGAAAGGAATTCGAAAGAAGTACCATCAGGATTTTTATTTGAGTAAGAGACGTTTTAAAACAAAATTTTAATTTTTTGTCCTTTCTCTGTATTAATAACTGCAAATGATAAGAAATTAATACCATAACAGAATTCAATACCCCAAAGTTGCCTATAAGAATACTTTTCTAATAGACTATTTTTCAAAAGATGCATTATACAGACCTGTGAATATTTACTAGATGATGTAAGCTTGTATATAATACCATTTCCAATTTATCAAACTAGTGAACTTCCAAATATTTACCTAGTTAATAATGGGAGCTTCATTACCAAGTTTAATTAAATCTAAATTTCAAAACAACCATCAACTTAAGAAACTGATGTCACATGGTCGAAATTGGGAATTAATTAGTTGAAAGTTTTAAATCAATTCAGTGAACTTTTATTCAATACAAGAAATTATTTCCCTCTCTCAACTTTTTTTGAGCTCATTATTTTATTATTATTGTTAACAAAACATAATTTCCTTTGCTCCTCATATTATCACTTTTAATCTCTCACTCATCTATCTCGTGCTATTTATCCATCTGAGATAGAGCATCAACTAATAAATATTAAATCATTTTTTTTCTGATTTGGGCAAAATTCGAGGAATATTTTTATTCTGATCCGGGCAAAAATCACAATAGAGCAGTTACTCCAATACAGGTTTCTTGTAAATTTCTTTTATTCATAGAAACAGCCACGTAGATATTTTGTTAAAATCTCAATATCCATAACTCTCTACGCCAGTAATACTTTAACTATTCTATGTTTTACTCTCATGTAAAAATAGGCATAACACACACATTTATTGATAGAACGAAAACTAAATTTTCAACCCAAAAGAGAGAAACGTAGTTTTAAATAGAGTGATCGCTTCTTTGTCAAAGTTTTCTTATTTAAAATATAATCTTTGATTGTTTTCTGGATGAAAAACAAGGTGTATCATGATGAGAAACGCTCACGTATCGTAAATCCTAAACCTAATTTTACACTTTTCATTCCAACTAATTTGCCATTTTATCCTTAATGTTGAATTTTGATAAATCGCTTCTTAGTTGCTGGCTGCATTACGTATTGAATGCTCCCTCCAAATAGATAATTTAAAAATTATGTATTTAATTATTTATTTTTAACGAATTTCTAATATTTTTAAATCTCCTTTTCATCCCTTTTAAGGGTTAAATTTTGAAAAAATCTTCTTAGTACCAATCTACATTACACAAAGAACGTTCGCTTCTTATTAAAAAAAATCATTTAATGATTTTATTCCTATCATTGTTTTTAAATCCTACTTCAACCCCTAAGGACTGATTCCTAAAAACGTTTAAAATATGTACTCATTTAGTTATTTTTAGAGTTTGCTTTGAAAATTTCGATCAGATGGAACTATTAAATATTTTTTTATAACCTCTTAACCATATTTCTGCCATTTGGGGTTAATTTCTAAAAAGACTGAAAAATTGTGTTTATTATTTTTTTCATGTATAGAGTATTTTTATAGACTTTTTTTATGATAAAATGTTAAGAAAGTTTTGAAAATCTTATATCAACTCTAACCGTTTATAAGAATTAATTTTAATTCTAGTGAAAATACTGTAATTTTTCATCCAAATAACTTGTCATTACTTTCACTGAATTATTTATGTTCAAATTACATTTATTATAATTTCAAACCCCACTAAGTAAGGAATTGTATTAAGTTTTATTTTGGAGAATTAATATGTCTGTCAATTTCATTAATATTTGTTTCCAGCAGCAATACTTCTTTTAAATTAAAATCATTTTTTTCATGCAAAATATTGTTTTTGTATTGTATATAAGTAATTTTATTATGTATTATTGGGAAAGGTTTACCTGGCGAAAAATCAATGCTCCTGTCAAGTCTGATCAATGCAATGTCCGCAGAGATATTGGAACGTTTGTATAATGGGTGTTTAATGGTTTCTTCTATTCCATATTCCTGAAATTCCATAAATCCCATTTTGAAACAAACATTCAAAAAGAGATATAAAGAAAATATGTTTCATGATTTTATTCAAAGATAATAAAAGAAAAGATGCTAGGATAATAAAAGAAAATACATTACATGATTTTATTCAAAGATTTCTTTGTCAGCTCTATGTGTATTGACAAAGCTTGAATATTGTAAATTAAGAGGTAACACATGTCGATAAATATTCAAGCCATACTTTTCTGTGTTAACGTAATGCTCAAGCTAATACATTATCAAAATTAAAATTGTAAATATCGGTTGCATAACTCATGATGCTCCGAGACGCTGTTAAGCAGCACTCCATTTTGTCATTAGATATACTATTCCATTAGGTACACAAAATGCAGGGTAGGGCGGGCTACTAGTCTCAATATTTTGACTAAGACCCATATGTCCTATCAGCGAGTACTTAATGTCAACAAAAATTATTGTGAGAAATCTTACACTAATCAGCTTAACATTCATATAATTGGGAATGGTGTTGTTAGCTTGATTTTGGAAAACTTCAGCTACAAAGACAAAATGGAATTCTGTAATTTTTGCCCCTCTCACGAGGCAAAAAGTCCCAAGTTTTGGGGTATAAAGTTCAGTGACTGGTGGCTTCAGTGACTTTCAGTGACTAAAAAGGTCAAGTAGGGTAAATTAAAATATTTTAAAATGATTATAAATATTTTTATTAAGGTGTTAAAAGTTTTATAATATCAACGTAATCTTAGGTTTTCAGTATTTATTAATTTATTTATTAGTTAGTATTTAACATAAAATTTATCTCAAAACAAACAAAATATGTTAGTTATTCGCACAACAAATTTAAGTCTTTATTACAATGGCAGTAAGTCAATATGTCTTAATTTAAATATCCTTAATCTTTATCGCTTTCGCAACCCACACATAAAACATTTACATTTGGATTTAAACGCACACATTGTTCATGTGCCCAATTTTTCCCATTGCAGATTGAAATTGGATTCACTCTTCTCCTGACTTGGTTTCTAAGTAAGATTCGCAACAAAATACTCTTCGTCAGAAGAAGATGATGGGCTCTTTTCTTCTTTAAAATTTTCTACTTCACTGTCAATGTCTTCTTATTTTGTTTAGTTGCCTTAGCCTTCTTTTGCGTCGAACGGGTTCAGGAAAAAATACAGCTTTAGATGTAGAAGGTTGAGGAGATCTGGAATCGGAGCTTTCTTTTGGTTGTTGTATGATCGATTATGCTGGCTGAGTTTTCTCAGACTCATTTACAAGAGGTGGTATATTTTCAATATCATTAACAGCACTGGGACGATCTGTAATATTGTTTGGTGCATATTCTGTATCTGTGAATATTTCGCGATTAAATGGGATTATACCTGGTGCTTTAAACCCCTTGAAAATATTAACAGGCGTAAGAGCCATTGGTAATGGAGTCCGGACCAGTGACGGGATATAATGTATTGACATGGTTTTTCCTGCATTATTTCTCATCCATGAATCTTGAGCTCGCGTGGCTGTAACTTATGAGAGCTATGGGAAGGAAAATATAGAATAACTACACCGCTTTCATTGGCCAAATCAAGGGTTTTAACACATAAATTTGAATAATGGTTTTCTAGTAGAAGACGAACCGGAGTATCTTTGGAAGGTCCTACATGGCGGATAAAATGTTGAATGGAGCAATCAAATTCTTCGTCTATGATCCACCTACTTGGATTTGCTTTTCCAATACAGTCTGATGGACTATCACGAACGAAGTGATCCTGAAAATATAAACATTGGAAGGATGTGAGAGCCTGTAGCTGACACCGCTACTGCAAGAGTGACATTAGTACCTCTTTCTCCAGAAGTAACGGAGCTAATGTTTCGTTTGCCTTTTGCGGCAACTATATTTTAGAAAGTTTTAACAGTCGAAACACCAGTTTTATTTACATTCCATATAAAAGAAGCTGGAAATTTATACCTACTCATCATTTAGCCAATTTAACAAAATAGTCTTGAAAATTGATAAGGTTGAATGAAGTCGCTCTACTAAGACTTGTAGATTCGGGTTTTTCGACAGACAAAGAAGAGTGTCTTTTTCCAGTCTTTATCCGCCATTATTTCTCTTGCCAGGAATTCGATACAGCACTTGTGAACTTAATAGCACAGTTGTATGCAAAATGTCCTATTTGTTAGTCTATCTAGCCCTAGTTCATGAAACATTTGAACAGGCATAAGCAAATAGTCGTATAAACTCTTCCCTTGGTCTTCAGTAAAAACTTGCCGTGTATCAAAAACCTATGTTATATGGGTTTGTTTATAATGTACGATAACTCTTCTTAAGAAATTCCTGTAAATATTGTAGTCTTTCGCAGCTGCACATAGTTTCTTCTCACCCTTAATGACCTCGTTTGCAGACAAATTAATAATATGACTAGTGTGGTCCCTCTGTCTGTCCTTTGTGTTTAATTACGCATCCTAAAAAAATAAACACTGTTTATTGTACATATCATAAGTTCACTCACGGAGCAAGATGTGCCATCACTGTACTTCTTGCCCCATGCCTACATCCAGTAAGTTACGAGGTTATAAAAAAAAGGTTAAAAACAACATTATATTGTCATGCATTAATTATGGATATAATAAAGCTACAACATAAACTTACCTTAATATCTTCTTAGTATTCAGTGTGAATTTATGAAAGAAATAAAAAGAAACGCTTTTTTACTTTTGGGCGCGAACAATTTCCGATAGCCGTGTTACTCGCATGTACGTTCTGCGACGACTGGTGGCTCGAGGCATCGTCGTCAACCCTCATCTGTCTCCAAATCACGTAAAACATCTATTTCTAGCACAGTTTCATATTGTGATATGTACGTTGGGACTTTTTTGTCCGCCGGACTTTTTACCCTATTTTAAAAAATAAATAATTAAAGCAAGTAGCATGCGTGTATGAAAGAAATAAAAATCAAGAGCTCAAATTATTTATTAGCGAATTAAGAAGTGATCAAATATAAGTTTACTCAGTCACACAATAATAATTTTTGTTCCAATTATATGCAAAGGAATATTAGGAAAAGAAATAAGGCAAATAATAAAGCAATCAGTTAAAAAAAACAAAAATGAAATACTTAATGAAGATTTAAGAAAAATATTAATTAACTTATTTTATTTTAGAAATAATGTTGTACATTTACGAGAAAAAGAAAAAATATATCGATGAAAATAAATATGTACATTTACATCGGCAGCTTTTTTCACAGATTTGATAGAGAATATATTACATAGTTAGTAAAAAATGTATCTCTATCTTTGACAAATATGAAAAACTGTCTGCAGTGAACTGTGTACAAATTAACTTTGTTATCTGGAAAATATTTACATAATAAGGGCGATGGGACATTGTTAGATTAAAATAAATTTTTTCGATGCTTTATTAAACACTACAATCATTGCAAATATATTTGAAATATGACCATGTTTTTTGTATTTTGAGGTCTATTAAAAATTTGATGTTGTCAATATATGTACAGTAATTAGACCACCATATATTATTTGAATTGAACAATTGTTTAATTTTAGCTATTGACAGTTCGTATTGAAATAAAATTTGAACACAATTATTTTTAATTTAATTTTGTAACGGAATGGAACTTACGTCATGTTAATTAGATAGATAACCTTTCATTCTTACGTCCACAAAATCTAACATTGCTTTTTTGAATTGCGCAAGACCTAATTTTCAATTGAAAAAAATATCAGGTGTGCCATAATTACCTCTCGTTCACGAGAAACATATTTCACGAAAAGAAAGAGAGGCATCAGCTGAGCAATGCAACTAGAAACCAGCTGACTAAGCCTCAATTTGAGAACAAATTTGGGGAAGTTTGAAATACGCAGGCACATACAAAAAATGCCAAACTCTTTGTTACATATCATATAGGACTTGATTTCTTTCCTAAAGTTCTCGGGAAGTTTTATTACGAAGTTGAAAATAACGCATTTATCGGTAATTACGATATAGACAGTTATACATAATAGTCCTTCGGATATTCGCATTAACTCAATAAAAATGTTTGCAAATACATAAAGAGAGCAATCATAATACTTTGAGCTTTCATTTGATGAACGAAATGGGACAATATGTAGATACACTTGTACTCCAGATACAATATGGCGAATTTTATCGTTTATTTTGCACGAGAGAACTACGACAACTGCTCATCTCACTATTCATTTAGGAAACCGCCAAGGAACGAACATTGAAAGTAATATTCCTGATGTCATCAATTAATTCCCGTGATAGCATTTTTCAAATTATGTGCCAAAGTGGATTTAGAAAACCTTTAAAACATGTTGAATTTTCATAAAATTTCAGAATATAACACGGAGCCATACAACCAAAAACATTAAACCAATATAGCAATTTATTCTGTTGAAAGTCTTCTCGATTTTAAACTAATAGATACCCTTGGAAAAATATATGTAGTTCAACCAAACACTACGGAATATTTTCATCCACGGATGTCACTGTTTTTCTTTACAACCCATATGAAGATATGTGTAGAGCTATAAGTTTACGGAGATATTTTTCACTGCGAAGACAATATTTAAGGGAATATTTATTTTTGGTATTGAAATATTTTGTTAGATTGCTAATAGTACCTTTAGGATAATCATTGGAAAAGTACAAATAAATATATGTTGCATGAAAGACGGGATGAGATGAATGTAAGCAATTTTAATTACCATCAAACCAATTGTTAAGCAGTCTTGATGGATATAAACGAAAAAAAAACTCTGTTACTACAAAATTATATTAATTCTCGAAAAGTACAGAATTGCATAAAAAATGCAAACCGTCGCTCGAAATGAAGTCTGCATAAATTTCGACCAGAGAAAAGGAAAGCATAGGAAAATCTATTTGTTTTGACATTATGCTGACGAGCATTAAATATAATTATTAGATATGAATGATAATAAAGTAATTTCATGGTTTACATTCCCTCAAATTTTTTCTCCTTTTATTTGTTTTTTCGCTATATATGTTTTTTTCCTTATTTATTACAATAATATCTAAGAATCTAATACACATGAGTATATTGGAATGTTCTTGCAGATTCTCGGCATTAACGTACCTTAAATGAGGGAAATATAATTGTATGTTCGTAATTATAATAATTTCGGCGAGTTAATAAAATGTGTATTGTAGTTTCCCAGCTGTCTATAAGATGCTTGATCACATGTTAACAAACTATGTTTCCCGTGAATCTAGAGTACACTTTAACCAGTAAAATCTTTTCAAAACAAATGTGAGGAAATTGAAAATGATGCTTGTTGATTCTATAACATTTAAGTTATTAAAAACAGATAAATTCATGAAGATAATTTATTAATTTACTTAGTGGGTGATGCTTTAGTTTCTCCCGATCATTTTAACGGGCCATATCACAAGGTCGTTCCACTGCTCAATGTTTTTTCGGGATCGATACATATATACTCAAGTTTTCCCGGATTAATATACTATTATTAGGTAATATTTGAATTACAATTCACAAGGTCGTTCCACTGCTCAATGTTTTTGCGGGATCGAGATATATACTCAACTTTTCACGGATTAATAAACTATTATTAGGTAATATTTGGATCACAATTCCATTAAATATTTTTGTAACCTCGTACGGTAAAAAAAATCCTACTTTTTTAATTTTACTGTGCTCAATAGAAGATTATAATGCAGTAATGGTACCATATTTTAAAGTTCATTTATGCGGCTTGCATATTATTATTCCCGATATAATTGATTAAGTTCGTTATTGTAGCCGTCAAATATATAATAATGGCTCGCTCATACGACACAAGTAAATTACCACATCGCTGAACATCATCATGCATCAATTAGGCACATTATAATTATTCGAGGTTTTCTGTCCACGTGCATATCAAATTGACATATTTTTTTTGACAAGCTACTTTGCAATATTCCTACTTTCGATATGTGTTCGTATAAATATATATAAAAAAATAAATTAAAAACGAAATAAAATACTCCAGTAACAAAGAATTTGGAAAACACTGTAACTTTTTTCTAATAATTGTTTTCCATCACTATGACAAAATGCTCTAAGCAATATTTTGACCTTTATGTGCAAAAGTCATTAACACTTATTTTTTATACGTGGCGTAAGTATGTATGCGATCTAAACTAGATATGTAGATAACATCATTCAACAAAATTAAATGCTAATCAACAAGGAGACAATAGAATAAAATTAATGTTATGTATTTGTATGAAAACTGGTGAAGATTCTTTTTCGCAATTTAATATATATATATATATATATATATATATATATATATATATATATATATATATATACACATATATATATATATGTACATATATAGATACATATATATATATATATATATATATATATATATATATATATATATATATATATATATATGTATATATATTTACATCGCACACTGCTTTTCACCCTCATATTTCTCTTAACAATATAGGTAACCGAAATTCTTACAGAATTTATCTTTCCGACTGGTGTTTACTGTTGGCATTTTATGATCATAATTCAAACAAGGTAGTTGGGCCTCGTTTACTTCGTATGTTTCTATCACTGTGCTCCTCTCTGTGTTCTTCATGTTATTTCATTTTGGGACTCTGGAGTTTTCAATATTCTAATATATAATTTCCCAGTTTTCATAACCAACGAGAATTGTTATAAATAATGAGTGACAAGTTACGTGTCATTTCATAAATTAAAATACAGTTTTGTGAAAAAATTTAATAATAAAGAAAATGAGTCTATTTTTCCATACAGTACATAAAGTTTGGTTGTCGAACTCTAGAATATTGGTTTACCATAATTTTTAATTAAAATAATTTATTTTAGGCTCATTCTCTCTTAATTTCAATAGGGATATTTTTTCGTGAAAGTGGTTTTAAATGATTGACAAAAAATTTAATATTTTGTTGCCTAACGGTTCTGTAATTAATCCGCAATGCCTTGAGGTCATTAAATTTAACGTTATCTACAGTATATCGGCAAACAGAGCATACCTGAACGGGTGGATTGCAGGATTTCTGATTCATATAAGTCTGACAGTCGATGACTGTACTGATCCGATGCTCGCCGAGGCGTACCCTCTTCAATTCGGAAGTGATGCATTTTGCGCCCGTTAAAATGTAGCGATCCGTTATAACACTTCCACTGCACATATATGGCGCTTTTTCTGAATCTATAAGGTCACAAAATTTTTCGAAGGATGAGGACAATATTTACAAAATTGCTCGGCTGTTTGCTGATCTCCCTCATTTTACTTGCTGCTAATATCGTTGGATGATTCCCATTGTGTTTTCTATTATTTGTGAATTACACTTGTTAGATAATTTGTCGAAAATATTAATACCAATAAAATCATATCAGAGACAAACAATGTCACGAAAATTGTAACTTTACATAAATAATCATACAAAATGTTGTCACCGTGGCGTACAAGGTATACGGCCTTTGATGGGGATCCGGGTTCGATTCCCGGCCACTCATTGAGCGGGGCTGTACCGGTGTTCCGGTTGGCTGTAAGAGATTACTTTCGTAGCAATAAGTCCGCCATATGTGTCAATTAGTTACATTAAAGTATATAAATAAATAAAATAATAATACCTGTGGCTTTACCAAGATGCACTAATCTAATCTAAGGAAATACCTTTGCGATTATATATCAATGCTGTTGCAATACATTTCACTAACTTTGGAAGTTTTGTGTGTCGGAATGTTGAAATGTATTAATAATACAATTTTAAATAATGCCTAAATTTTAGCACTCTTTCTTTTTATGCTATGATTATAAAATGCTGTCAGTGAAAGATCCAAAATTGCTAAGACCATTTAATTACCCAAAGTAACTTCGTTGAGATTAATTTACTTTTTCATGACTTTTGCAAATTAATTTTTTTTTTAAACGTTGCAAACTTTTTATTTAAACTTTTTCTTAATCGCATCATCGAACATTGTAGCAATATCTTCTGGTTCGTAGTAATCTTCAATGCCGCAACGGTGGAAACCATTTATTTTTTCTTAAAGCTGGCAACATCAAGCTCATAAAGTTTATTTTCCCGTATCCGCAAAGGCAGCTTTGAAAGAATTATCGAAAGAAATTTTCAGTCACAAATTCTGTTATGTAATTCCAGCTATTTCCTTCACTTGTGTTAGTTTCGCTTTACCCTATGTACAGAGCGCGTTACTCTACTATAAACATCGAGCCGCATGAAATTATGTCAGTCCGGATACGGAAAAGGTGAGATCGCTGATATTGTTTATATTTAGACGAAGCATATCGAGCTACTTTGCGCTCCTCTGTAACTAAAAGTCTATTTAACTAACAAACTAATAATTTTATTTAGCTTCGATTGTGTGTTAGAATCTCTTTGTACTTAATCTAAAATTCGATTATATTTTATAAACATCGATGCACACCGATGCACTAATATTTCATCTATACAAAAATATAAAAAAATTAATAAATAGAAAAAAAGACGCCAATTTCGAATAAAAAATTGAGCTCTAAATGGAAGCCAAGTCCTGTTAAAGTTCCTTCAAATTTATAGAATATTTGACTTTCCCTGAGTCTTGACAATATGATCTAACTCTGAGAATAATAACAAGCACAAATTCGTACAACTATGTATATATATATATATACATATATATATGTATATATACAGGATGTCCAGTGGCAGATTTCAATATTTGAAAAATTGAAAAAAAACCTCTAAAACAAAGTAGGTTTATTTTAACTTTATAACAACAAATGCGGATTTCATTTTTTATAAACCACGTTTTCCAAAATGGCGGCCATCGAGTCTGACACACTCTTCGAGTCTAGCACGCATGTTTTCAAAAACGCGTTTTCAGAGCGACTGGGGTATCCCACTGACTTCGGCTCGAATATTTTCTTTAAGTTGTGTCACAGTGCTCGGATTTGTTTTGTAAACAACGGATTTTAAGTATCCCCGTAAGAAAAAGTCACATGGGCTTAAGTCGGGTGATCTAGGTGGCCACGGTACGGTACCGTTTCGGGATATCTTTTTTTCTGGAAATAACTGCCGTACTGCATTCATGGACACATTAGCAGTGTGAGCTGTGGCCCCGTCCTGCTGGAACCATATGTTTTGGTTGAAGGATGAACTATTCTGTAGTTCTACTATGAAAAAGTCATTTAACATCTGGGCATATCTTTCCGAATTCACAGTTACAGTTTGGCCACGTTGATTTTCAAAGAAATAAGGCCCTATGATTGCAGATGCAGACATGGCACACCAGACTGTTACTTTTTGCTTATGTAAAGGATCTTGATGCATTTGTCTTGGGTTGTGGACATCCCAGTAATGAAAGTTCTGCTTATTTCATGTATCCTCCAATGTGAAAGTGAGCTTCGTCACTAAAGAATATGTTACCCATCCGGGTAGCAGTACGAAATCTCAACAACATCACCTCCGCGTAAGTTTTTCTTAATTCATAGTCAGAATCGTGTAAATCTTGAACAATTTGAATTTTATATGGATGGAACTTGAGCTTTTTTCCCATTATTACCTGTAAAGTTGATTTCGGATTTCCCAATATCGATGAACGTGTACGCAGTGATAAACGGGGATTTTCAACGACAGAAACCATAACACGCTCGACATTTTCATCCGTGGGTACCAATGGTGTAGGTCCTGGCCTGGGCTTTTTTAATGTTGATCCTGTAGCTCTGAACCTTGCTACCCATGACTGAATGAGGTTGATCGATGGTCCATCACGTAATCGACGAATACTGTAACGATTATTAAATCGACGGCGTGCTACAGACAGTGAAAATCCACTCGAAATGTACGCCTCGGCGGCAAAAGCGCGGTGCTCTCCACTCCACTGTTCCATGGCTACTAAAACATCCGCACCGCTTGCTTCTAACGACGCCCCCCGCGCCCGTTTTATGTGTTGCGTTCAGAAACTATGTTTGTTCAAACTTTGAAATCTGCCATTGGGCAGCCTGTATATATATATATATATATATATATATATATATATATATATATATATATATATATATATATATAGTGTTTGTATACTTTTCCTTTGTTTGGGTCACTCAAAAGAAATCTATAAATAATAAGTCTATTCAAAGATTTTTTTAGAGAACCTAATCAAAGTGCATTCAGGATAATACAATACTTGTTTCAAAAGGGTTTTATCAACTACAAGTTCCACTGCTAAACAAATGTTATTGTATTACAATGTCTTATTGGTTATTATTTTGTTAGGGAATAATTTAATTGAAGAATAAATGAAAGAATTCAAACTTTGTTATTGTCACGCACATAATACATTTTCGCCAACATATAGTTATAAATTAGAAAGACATCAATAAAGATCATGAAAATAATAAAGATAGAAAAAAGACCAACCTGTTGGCCACACTCCTGTGTTATCACGTACAAATTTTGATTGCTGTTGGTCACTTTAGGATCGAGTAGAGTTTTTGAAAATATTCTATTGAGCAGATTTTATTTATATATTCTTGCCTAATAAACATTTACAAACTCAATCAAGTATTGATTTTTTAACTCTGAAAATCGCCATGCATCCTGATTTCATCCTGCAGACACTTCTAACCCAACTGAAAATATCGGTTTTATTTTCACACTAGTTCTTAAATGTAACAATGTTTACGCAGCTTACAAAGATCCGGTACATTTAGATATGGAAGTTGTCCACATGAACAGATCAACGGGAGTACACATTAATCGTTTAGTAAACATTACAATTTTCCTAGTTGTGTATTTTGTTTCAAGGCATGGATTCATTTTCATCAGATCCTACAATCTTATTAAAAAGAAAATATATTCTTTCGATATTGACGAGGAAATGTTTGCAGTATTCAGTAATCTGTACAGTCTGTGATTTGTAAATTTTTATATTTTCTATATTTATATAAATGTTTTTTATCCTTCTGCAGGAAACCAAACTCAGTCATACGAAAAATCACGTTTTGTTTGCTGACGGGTGTCCGCAAGTTTAATCTTGATATCGACGTTGTTTCCTCTGGTGCAAATATTCTAATATTTTACATCTTACATTGTATTTCTCAATTGTCTTAATGTATTTCACGGTAGTAAAACAAAACTGATGTCATAAATGTATAGTTTTTTAAAAATGTTTATAGGCCGAAGAAACATTTCAAAATGCATGGTAAGGTTTGAAAATAAAGTGTAGTGCTTTCACAACACTTTTTTGGTTACCATCCTTGGTTTCTTTTATCCAATTTTGCACAAGTGAAGAACTTTATGGTTTTCCTGCGTATCTTTTACATTTTTAGGTTTCCGTACCTCTAAAAAAAAGCGGATCCCTTATGAATTCATTCACGTGTCTCTCTTTTCGTCAGCCGCGGTCAATATTCTTAGAAACTACACGATATAAAAACTTGAAATTTGGCATATTAATACTAAATCACACATATTGCACTAACTAATATTTTTAAGATACTTATAAAATAATTAAAGGGAGATTCAAAGTATAAGAAGCACACAAAAATATATATTTAATTGCACACGTCGTGTGGAGTTGTGATGAGTATGTTTCATATATAATGTGAAAGGGCTCGTGACGAGGAATACAAAAGGTTTTTTTAATTAAATATTTAAACAGATATTATTAAAAACATATGGTAATAGGGCGATTTGACCCTGACTTGATATTACGGCAACATTATTTTTAAATATTTTTTCATATTCACCTATATATTTTTTCTCGTATTTTTTATTTGCGACTGGTGATGTAAGTTTAGCATATAGCAAGTGAACCGACTGTACGGATGGTGACAGGAGAAGGAGAGGCAGGCGAGTAGTCATTTCTCAGATGAAATAAATGGAAAACTATTTTAATTTACATCGCAGTAATCTGCAGTTTGAGACACATAAGATCACATTTAAAAATTATGTTAAAATGCTTGAAAGCGCCCCAAATTTACAACAACGATTTTACGTCTTACTTATTACGTCACATAGCCAGGGAATCTTATGAAATAAAAGCGCCCCCAAATTTACAACAATGATTTTACGTCTTACTTATTACGTCACATAGCCAGGGAATCTTATGAAACAAAAGCGCCCCCAAATTTACAATAATGATTTTACGTCTTACTTATTACGTCACATAGCCAGGGAATCTTATGAAATAAAAACGCTTTTTACATACGTTCATTAAATCTGTC
This sequence comes from Druceiella hillmani, assembly GCA_039881145.1. Lineage (NCBI taxonomy): Eukaryota > Metazoa > Arthropoda > Insecta > Lepidoptera > Hepialidae > Druceiella > Druceiella hillmani. The sequence goes on from JAYKKI010000103.1 coordinate 6,372,205, forward strand.
CATTTTGTAGCAAGCCCATTATGTAAAACCATAAAATGTAGCCCACGTTATAATGCCGTGCTAATCTACACATCATTTAAAGAATTATTAAAATCGATTGGGTACTTTTTGAAAAATAATTTAAACTAACAAACTCACAAATTTAACATCTTTATAGTAATATTGTGGATAACGTGAAACGTAGATAACGTGTATATTTGCAACAAATACGTGAAAACACATTTTTATTGTTGACTGAAAATATCGAGTCCCATTTAATATTAATTATATTATTTTCTGTTTAAAACTTATTTTGAATATTAATTCCTATCGTAAACTGAGCACATAGGTTTTTTATAAACATTTATACAGGCAATTGAGCGTGATTGAGTGGCAAACATCCAAAACATGCAAACTTTCGATTTTATAATATTGGTGATATCTATACGCATACGCACATAAATATATTCATAGAACGACACCGCCAGTGAAAATATCCAGATAACGTAAAGTATTCTCTATTTACACGAGGAACAGCGACGAAGAAAATTATTTTATGAAAAATGGTCACTGATTTTGAGAAGTGGTGTAGAAGAAACATCAGAGACGAAACAGTAATCAATGGAATTGATGTAAAATACTCTGAATCATCTAAGAAATTAAAGTTTGAACAAACAGTTTCTCAGTTGTTCAGAACAAAATAAAGATCGTATGTACCGTATTTGGGACAATAATCAAAATTAATGAATGCTCCTTCCATTGTGGTAATATAAAAGTTAGCAATCCAAAGCAAAAGGCATGGACGTGCTTTTACAACAACCCTCCGTCACATTCTGCTAATCTCACTTAAGATCGTATTAAGTCATTTCAGTGGAAACAACTGGAACATGCATCATGATCTTGCACCCGGCGACTGTCACATCTTTCTTCATTTAAAACGGTACCTCTGAAGGTCTTAATAATTAAATCAGATAGAAAAGTAATATGTTTATGTGTGTGTTGTTGTATGTGTGTGCAATAAATATCTCACTATACTATCGGTTCTTACGTTTCATGTAGTGTACGCAGGCATAGCGAGGGACGTAATAATGTTATGTGCTTTCTATATTGATACACTTTGGTTTAGATGCATACTTAGCACTTTATAATTTTAAACATAATTAAAGATTTTTTTAAATTAGATTTGAAGGGATCTAAAACACAAACACAAATTAATAATCTAATCCAGATTATGTCTAAAAGTTTAAGATAAACGAGCACTTAAAAAGCTAAAAAAATTGACTACGTAAAAGATAAAAGATATGTTACGTGTACGTGTGAAAGCGACGTAAGGTTTTTGTTAAATGTCCCATTCTATGTTTCCACATTCGAAAATTAAAATAAACGGAACACTTATAAAATAACTCGCACCGTTCTATCTGCTACAATCGTTTTAGTAAGAAACTCTTCGACACTTAAAGTTCAAATTTAATTTAATATCATGCCATGTTAACCCGTATTTATCTAGAGTTAATATTCAACAATGTTTACGATGAACTTTAGAGGGGGATATAATGGTGTGGAATTTTTTTTTCGAATTTATTTATTGCGTGGAGTATATTGAAAAAGCAAGTTGTTAATATTTCAAAACAATTTTTTTCTCAATTTAATAAAAGTGAGTTCTACAGATATTGTTGGAAAAGCCCAAGCCGTTTTTTATCGGAAACCGTTTAATGTGGGAACTTAAAATTTGATATAAGATGGTTAATGTTAACCGGCAGTTATTTCAGTAATTATAACTAAGAAATATTAACGCTAGAATGTTAGGTTTTAATGAAACAACAAAAATATAATGTTGTTTAATTTTAAAATATGACGTGAAGTATCAATCGAAAGGGAAAGCCAAGAGGATTCAAAAATATTTTTTTAGAATTTTATCTAAGATAGCTGCTATAGATATATCTTTTGAAATGTCCACAAATAATGTGCTACTTCTAGATTTGATTCTGCTGAAGACAAAATTGTGAAAACACAGTTTTGTCAGAAAAAGAAAAAGAAGTAAACGGTTATATAAAAATACGACGTATCTAAATACCGCATTTATATCTGCCTTAAGGGATAGTAACCCTTGAATAGCTCACTACTCAGGTTGATACTGAAAATCACACTGTTGCATTATGGAAACCTTTTTCGTATTTTGCGCGTGTATGCACACGTGTATACTTCAGAGACAGGACGTTTTTCAAGATTTGCATAATCGTCTTACTCGGAAGATCTCATTTGTATTTCAAGAGATTTTATAATTGATATGCGAATATACCTCATTTTCTGAAAAGAAATTTTAAACAGTTCTATTTGTTACCATCGACTTCAATGGATAATTTTTCTGTGAAAAAAAATTGAGAAGCAAATCATAAACATTGCAACTTTAATTACTGGTAGAAACATACTTTTATGTGACCAATTGGTAGAAATACATTTTTAAAGGCAGTGTTACGATACTAAAGACATTTAGAATATCTAAGGTGGCATCATAAATTGCTTTACCATATTTCGCAAGATTCGAGTTGCTACAACGAAAGAAAAATACTAATCATTAAGACCTGACGCTGCAGTTAGTTCTAGATTTAAAGTTTATTTTAAATTAATTCAAATGACTATTAAATTTTCATATTTCAAATACGAAATGGCTATACGTGCAAATTTTCCCTTTATTTATGTACCATCTTGCAATATCGATATCTTGATATGTAGGTTGAGCCGATGAAAAGTCGGTAACCAATTTTCTTCGCCAAAATCGACAATTGTTGGCCTCCGAGTCACCATTACCAAAGTCAGTCGTCTGCATTGCGCGTTAGAAAAATAGAGGAAATCAAAAATAACGTTCTACCAAAAAAAAATATATGACATGATGTATTTAATGCATATAATGAAAAATATAATTTATATAACGTGATTTCTCTACCCAAAACTTATGTGACCATCATGCATAACTAAGGTGACCGAGGTCAAACTTATGTGACCATAATACATACCATACACAAGAAGAGCCATCCACGGAAATTCTCCGATATCTGCTTCAGTACTGCCGAATATTCGCTGTTCTTTTGAAACACCGCAACTATTATCTGTCAGTAAGTGGGAATGGCCATGATAAATGTAATTCCAACCTATGACACTTTCAGGTTTAGGACAGCAAACCTGAAAATTTAAAACTTTAGTCACGTCTTCATTCATATACACGGGCACATCGTAATGCAATTATCAGAATTCGCAAATCATTAGAAATATTTTATTTATAAAGTTATCTTTGAAACAATTAAGACAGTTTCATTTAATCTTCTTTATTCATTTTTACTCCTTGCCTTTCAGGAAAGGTTTCGTTTACATTTCACGAGGCTAGCGCCTTTAAAATGTTTATGAGCTTGCCGAAATTTGGACATTGTTTTATACAAAGTAATCTATCCTGTTTTATTTAAACAGCAATTTGTAGAGTTTATAAAACAAAAGTATCGAATGAACCTAAATTTCTCCTCAGATACCCTTTTCCCGCCTTACTAGTTTAATGGTAATATATTAGCGAGAAATGAAATAGGGGTATGTCATGATAAAATGCACAAGAATCATAAGGCCATCCGCAAGCAAACTACATATACGCGTGCAAAGCCACGGGCTCAGCGAGTAAAATCAATGTATGTATATATATGGCATTTACCATCATGAGCTAAACCCAATTTCACACAATAAGCACCTTGGGAATGTTTCCGTTAAATCCGCAATGCGACGACCTCAAGTACTCCGCAAGTGATTTCGGTATGGGCGGCCGAATCGATTCGATGGGCTCTGCAAGAATGTCGCACGCGGGCAAGTCGATGCACGTTCCGGTCTCATTTTCTACCGTCTTGCATTCGTTGCCTGCGGATGTTTATAAACATTTACTTCAAATCAAATTTATCTCATTAATTAATATACATATATATATACACACACACACACACACACACACACACACACACATATATATATATATATATATATAATTTTTACTTGAGGTACAGATAGCTTTAACGTGAATGTGAATGACCCAGTGTTAACCATTTATAAATGTAAAAAAAACAGTTTTGAACTTGACAAAATCAAGCTCAGTATTATTAGATTTAGTATTTAAGGTCAGATTGACAATTCCGTGTTATACAATTACCTATAAAATATGAGGAATTAATGAGTACAAATTATTTTTATACCGAATTAATATTGAATAAGTTGTTTATTAAACGTACGTGTGGTTTAAATAATATGTACGAATTATTTTAAAATTATTAAAAAACAAAAAGGAGCAGCTCTAATTAATAAAATTGTTAAAATAAACATTGTATAAAAACGTCAGATGCTCATTATTTCTATAAAGTAAAGGCTTTTTTATGAAATACAAAGTCATTTGATACCCACCAATCGAAACTGATTGCGTTAAACTCCGCGCAGCAAACAATAAACACAAAAGCAACTGCAACATACTTTCGATTGATTCCAGCGGAGAGCGACAGAGATGAGACGCGTCTCTGTGTTACACTTGACTCTCGTAATTTCCTGTCACGCGTATTTATACGTACATGTGACAGCTTATCATTCTGAGGGTCAGCTTAAAAGTTCATTAACTAGTAAATATACTTTCATCATTTGTCTGCTCGCGAAACACATTATTTTAAATATTGTGTTGTTTACACTTATTAGGTGCATATTTTTATTATATCAGTCGTTCGTAGTTTATTTAGACTGAAAAGCTACACGCAATAAACAATGGAGCTTACATTAAAAAAAGTGACATCATTTACAATAATTATGACTTTCTCATTTTAGATTGAGACTGGAATGTTTATTTCGAGATTTCCAAAATGCTCCTTTTGGCATTGAACACTCAGTTGCGTACTGGGGAATAAATTCGTTTAGTCTGACCTCATTTGATGATTAATATTAACACAAAGGGTCTAGCCGTACTCCGTGGTGAAATTGCCCTCGATAGGACCCTATGTCGTTACCTATGCTGTCTTGTAGAGGAGGCTAACGGTATTTGATGCAAAGATATTATCCGTCTATCTTTTTTAATCGCGGAGATATTTAAAAAAAAGTAATATATATATATATATATATATATATATATATATATATATATATATATATATATATACATATTATATAAAAAGAATAAAACAGTTATATTATTAGTAGGTAGATAGGTAATTATGTACATTTTTGATTCCTCAGAGGGCGTGAATTAACTATGATAATTTTGTGATATGGCATCTTGTATACTGACTGATACTCAGTTTTTATTGAGCTTGAACATAACGAAGGTTTGTGATTTATTTTAGTCATTTCAAGCTGTAGAAATGGTGATACGTCACTGGAAGAAATTGATGAAGAGGAATTAAATTTCACCTAAAATATCATATTGAGATAGTCAGAATGAAGGTTAACCTTTTAAATTGATTCCATTTTGAAATCTTTCCGTTATAATTTTTTTGTAGTACATTTCATCTGCTTTGTGTTATTTTCAAGAAACAAAAATATTCTAAATAAAACATACGTGTCCCAATAATGAGAGCGAGTACTTGCAAGTCCACGATTCAAATGCCGATAAGTTATTTGACCTCGTTCATTGTGGCCGGTCACCAAACTTTATTTCATTTGAAATGAGATAACTGCCGAGTTATCACATTACATATTAACCTACGTGACATGGAAGAGAAGATTGTTTTGGGAAAAAAACAAATTCTCCCAAAATTTATTTGAACTGTTTTTACGTTGCTGTTATCACTATAATTGTATGTGGCCGGCCGCATTTGATTTGTTTTATTGAATTAGTTTATCCACAGAAATCGATATAAAATCTTTTAGCAATTTATAGTTGCGCAATTAATAGCGGTGCCATTAAAAAAGGATTATCACTTTTGGAAGACTTAAAATTTATTACACAACTAAATTCGTAAAAATTTATTAAATGCATCTCCATAATGACAATGTGTTTTTTTTATTTTCAGTACGAGAAGTTCGCATGCAAAATGAATTACGAGACTTCCTTTTATCTGCGACTGTCATACTTCAATAACATACATTAACATCTTGAGATATAATTTATGTTACGATTACCGTGTGTACCTTTGCAGTGAAAATATATTCTTTTGTCCATATTTTGATACCTCGTAGTTATTAATATTAACACAAAGGTAATAGCCGTACTCCGTGGTGAAATTGCCTTCGATAGGAAGCTATATCGTTACCTATGCTGTCTTGTAGAGGAGGCTAACGGTATTTGATGCAAAGATATTATCCGTCTATCTTTTTTAATCGCGGAGATATTTAAAAAAAAAAGTCTCCGATGACAACTTTTTTCAAAGCGGTATATCTAAGTAACTTTAAAGTTAAAGAAAATGATACTAAATTTATGTATTTTAGTACACTTCACAATTTATTCTACAACAGTTTCCGATTTTTCCGGTCAAGCCTTAATAAAAATATTAGAAAAACGTAAATAAAAGAGTACACGTGCAATAATTAACGAGTGAGTGTATTTATTTAAGATCATCAAAAATCTTAACACACGGGAAATTAGGGCGCGCATGGACATTTTTATGAGCTTGTATGTGATTTAAAGTTGTCATAATTTTTACTCAATTACATATAATATATAACTTGCCATTTCTTCACAACCGCAAATAAAAAGAGCAAGTCATTCAGATAGAACTAGATGTTGTTTTATGGAGCCACGTCTTGAGGTAATGCTGCAAAACATTTCTATACTAACATTTTCTAATAAATATTTTAACTGTATTCAACAAAAGCAAAGTGTTTTACGTAACAATTCTCCGTAATTTTATTCCCAAGCACAAGTTCTTTTGTATGTTGAAATGTGATAATTTGAATTATTATGCTGCTCAATATTCTAGTACTGCCCAATTTATATTGAGTCCATATATTTGTTATATTTTCCTTCACGACAGTTACTGAGTCTGGATTTTCTGTTCATTCAACCTTCCCTTTTATCCTTTTGACTTGAATATGCTACCATACGGGGGCAATCCAAAAAACCTAATGATAACAAAATCGGGGTATACAGTTTGGCGTTGCAGTTTCGAATCTATCCTCTACATCAGAAATTAAATTATACCACTGGATAGCTAAAGGATCAAAGATCAAGTAAGCAAGAACAGTGACGCATTGTGCGCGGTGGGGGGAGAAGCGCCGCCATTTTGAGGTTATTTTGCTGCGTATCGAGATTTGCAATTAGTATAACTTTTGATTCGGAAAATCTACGATGTTCGTTTAACTTTGAATCGTCAGCTGTCGTCAAAATCAATCGATTGTATATAAAACATTAGTTTAAAGTAGTGACAGTGAATATATTAAGGTGTTAGAATAAAAAAATATTATCAAAAATATATAATGTCGGCCTATACGCGTCGAAAAGCCATAACCAAATACAGAGATCGTATACGGCTGGAAAGAAGATCGAATGGTAATAATCCTAAATACATAAATAAAAATATTTTATTTAAAAAATATAACCCGTTACATAGACGTATTCACTTAAAACACACGGCCGTGTCCATGACACAGCCACACCCCATTTTTTCCTTTTTTCCTGAATTTCTTGAAAGGGTACATTTAAAAGCCTATTCCGCGAAGCTTAAACTTTTCAAAAATTTCCTATCTACAAATTGAGATTTTGCTTCCGTCGAAACAAAATAAATTTGTACCTCTGTTCTGTTTTGCAGCTGTTAACGATAACTGTTTTTTAAGACTACAGCCCATGTGCTGTGCTGTGCATGAGCAGTTACTGACCGTTGCTATAGTGTTGCCATAGACACGGTAATTAATTAATTCCGAGAAATTCCTGCGCGTCGCCTTGTTTTAAATTTCGTTTTCTTAATGACATTTAAGAATATCGTGAGGTTCTCATTACTTTGAACACATTGTAACGTAATAGGAAATACTGATAATACTACCACAGTGTTCGTATTCCGTTGTTTAATTTTTTTCCGTTGTGAAATTAGACTATAATTAGTATCCTCCTTGGGTTGACCTTGGGCGGAGTGAACTTACGAAAATTAATTTATTATAATTTATAAAGAGTAGACTAATAACGTGTGGCTGATTGAAGGTTATGGTAGAAATAGAAACATTGTTATATCCTGTGTCGCCAATATGAATTTCGTATTTCCGCGATGTGCTATTTACTATGTAATTGTGTTCATACACTTACTTATGTATGTTCACGTTCGTAACAGATGATTTTATTGAATTACAAAAATGGAATCGACTCCATCTCGGAATAAATATTGATTTTATGTATTCATGATAAATTTAAAGGACAATTATTTAGTATTTGCAGCTTAAAAACGCAACAAGCAAATAAATTAACTATCCCATTTATAACATTGGTTATGATAACGCAAATAATAATAATATTATTCTTTAAACAATAAAATATTATTATTTGCGTTATCATAACCGCATTACAGCATGAAGATGTTTAAATTGAATTATCATTATTTTCAAGACGATTTCAATTTTAATATCTTAAACTTAAAACGAAACGTTATTCGCATAATGGTGACCAGTTTAACTTGGGCAGTTATTTAACAAGTAATGCACAGACCTTAATATATACGAACATTCATATCCCTACATCTATGTATATATATATATATATATATATATATATGTGTGTGTGTGTGTGTATGTGTATGTATATACACATGATACTTGATACAAATATTGCTTACCTAATTTAATGCTTATATTTCAACTAATATTGTGCAACAAACAAAAACATAGACAATTATCATCTTTTTGATTGTATAGGTTTTATTAGAATATAGTCCTTATTGTATCAAGTATATCTGTATATACATTTACATTTTTGGAGTTTGCTGCTTAAGAATCGATTTACTTATATAACCCCCGGTATTAAGTTTTATGAATAGTAAAATCAGAAGTTCAGAGTGTACGAAGTTCAGAGCGTTAAAAAGATAAAGTGTAATCAACTAATTTCAGGCATATCTTTAACTGACATATCGAATTATTTACCAACAGTTGTAAGCGAAGTTTGTTTTGGTCGGAAGTATTGCGTTTAACAAAAGCAGTAAAATGAATACAAGAAAAAGGAACTGCACGGAAACACAGTGAAGATATTGGTATCTCAGAAAGATGTAATTGAAAATAAATGCATCAACGGAGGAAACGTAAAGATGAAAAAAATTCCGAGACACCTATGTAATGACGTTGGATACAATAATTAAAATTAATTTACTTGAAAAGCTCATAAAACAAGTTACAGTCATGTAGATGTTTAGTAAAAAGAATAGAGAATAAAACCATATTTTATCTCTAATTATTTTTGCACAAAATGGTTAAAGTATTTATGTATACATGATTACTAGTATTGCTAAATATATTACAAAATGTATTGACCGATTACTAAAGTTGGTACTAACTTCGAATTTCATTATTTTGTACACACTGAACAAAACATTAATTCTAAGGTAGCTGGTTTTAATTTATAATCTTATATACTAAACAAAACATTAGCTGTATTGTAGCTGGCTTTAATTTATAAATAATATATTTTGTATTTCCTTTTTAAATGTTAACAATTACGGTTTTTATCTTGTTTTTTAGAAACTGATTTTGTGTTTTAGAAACTGATTAATATATTAATATAGAATTACCAAAGAAAAAAAATCATGTTCGTGCAAACAAATGTATTCTGTATTCATCAAACAAATTAATTCCAACTTCATCTTGGATGAGATGATCGATCCTATAAAATCCAACTACACAAATTTAATTTGTCATCACTAGCTGCACGGATAAAAAGTGCTAATCTATTTATATAAAGTCAAACATTCGCATATTGATTGTCCTATCGCCTCTCTACTCAACTTCAGCACCCGACTCAGATCCGATATACCGTTACGGAGATTATTCGTACTTCAAATTTATAACAATAATACCTTTTTTATAACCCCATATTTCGAATGTGCCGACTGCATAACAACATTCGTTTTCAACATCCGGTCTTGGACATATTTGAACCGTAATTGCTAACATTTAAAAAGGAAATACAAAATATATTATTTAAAAATTAAAGCCAGCTACGATAAAATAAATGTTTTGTTCAGTATGTAGAAAGTGATAGACAAGTGACCTATGAAAATGTAAACACAAATAGTTTAATCATTTTGTGCACACATAATTAGAGTCGAAGTATAGTTTTATACTATATATGAAAATTGATTCTTAAGGAGTAAACTCCAAAAATATGATTATGCTAGATATAGCATACGTTAGTTTTAATTTCTCAGATTTATATTCCTCATATTAGGAATATAATAATCTTCCGATAAATGGTTACCTGTAATTGATTAAATGGACCCGAGTCGTGTGAGTGTTCGATATATTGAGAGCCTTTTCGTTATCGGTCAGTGAAATTCACGTCGCCTCTTATGATAATAGTTAGTCATAGTGAGGTTTACATTATATTATATATCAAATAGTAATGAAAAAATAGTGGTCAAGTCTTAATTATATTACTTGACGTTAATCGTCTCTGGACGCACGATAATGCACCGCCTAGTTCTTAGCTAGGTTACAAGAAACTGTACTCTTTATCCAAAATGCTTCGCAGCTATTTCGACACACTCATAAATGTGCTCAAGGAAGTGTTACTAAAAACGTTAGTTTTTAGTGTTCCGTACCTTAAAAGGAAAAATGCTATCCTCAAAAGATCATTCACTCAGTTGGTCAGTGTGTACGTGACAGCCATTTTTTTCAGCAATCGCTTGATGTAGAAACTTGAAATCGGGTGCAGCAATAAAACATATCCACTAGCACATATCTCAACAGCACAAACTCAAAAATATTAATTCGGAAAAATTTGAGGAGGGCAAATCACGTAAATGAGAAAACTATTTGTAAATCCACATGTATTGAGGGGTGTCGTTTGCAAGGGCTAGTTGGGAGGATTTTAAAAAACATATTCTGAAAAATATGCAAAAAAATATTTACCCACATATTACAATATTTACTAAAATATTTTTGCCACCACTCAGTTTAAAATTATGAAAAAATACGAGTTTTAGAATCCGACGCACAGTTTGCAACAAAACCATAACGATTATTCTATATGATATTATTTTAAATATTTTCCACGCGTAAAATACGCGTAGAAAAGATATTTCGGCCAATACATTTATATTTTTATTATTTTTAAAGTCGGTTTTTTTAGAAACCATGAAACGTAGTAACACGAAATTTGTGTGTTGAAAGTTGGTAAAGTAATACATCCCATTAACAGACATATTTTGCATACATTTTAAACCGTCAACTTCTTAAAAGATATAATAAAAATGTGCGCAAGTACAGCACTTGAATATTGGCAATACGCAATAGATGTAATTCTGTGTAATTTACTTAACATCTGCTTGCTATTGAGTGTTTTATAGAGAGAGAAAAAACCGAGTTTTTAAACATTAGAATTAATTAGAGTCAATTATCTACAGGATAGCAACAATCGACGAGTAGAAGTGAAGTTTTTGCTGAAGCCGCGGAAATTTTGTCAACATCGTGCGAGGCAACGGAAGATGTTCCTGCGGGCCAGCCTAGAGGTGAGGTACAGGAAACCATGTGGACGTGGATACGAATGTACCAATACAAAGGTGAAGCACCAGCAGCCAGCATTTTGATATCTGGTTCACTTTCAGCCAATGTCAATTACTTCAGACGAAAGAATTAAAAAAAATTGCATGAAGAATGGGTGGAGCAGAGACAATGAAGAAAAGGCGAGCTCCATAAAAGGCTCGTGCTGAAATTGCAGAGAGGGAATTGAAAAATAAGTGAAATACGTTTTCAGATTATTATTTTTGTTACAAATATATTTTTATTGTATTTTGGTTTTCAAATATTATTTTTTTCTTATTTCGTGGTCGTTTTTTATATTAAATGCTAGGTTTAAATACTTTTTCTCTCATTTTAATTTTTAAATATTTTTCCATATTCATATATTCATAGGGTATATCATATGCCAGGCAAGTTACGGTTATTTTATGATATTTCTCATCTCTCCAAGGAAGTACTGAGTTATTTACTAAAACCAGAACAATATTTTGTAGCATGTAGTATGTCATCTAGCAGAGCTTCAGGTTACATCTGCAACGAACTCGATCAAAACAATCCAAACGATGTAATTTATAATATTATCATTGTCAACTATCCACATGTAGTTTCGTGTCAGTGTACGAATTGGCGTACACGTTTGAAATGCATGAGAATATCATACTAAGTAGCCGATTTCATGGCCTTTGTGATGTTATGTCTCTCGGGAAAGGATGTTGAAGGAGATTATGGGGGATTTATTTAGTTAACGCGCATTATGACATTTTGACTTAGCGTAAATATGCGTATATTTAATGGTATTGTGATGAAAATAATAACTTAAGAAATGATGATTAATTTCGACCTCGGTTTTGTGCGGGAAATTACAATCTGTTAAGATTAAGTTCGGGGTAATCAAATAGAAGCTACATTTATTGAACGCAATACTCTAAGACCAATTTCATATCTATGTTATGTAGGTAAAAAAAATATTATCGCCGCTGGTTATTAAAGTGACGTACATTTGGATACAATGGCCAAGTTCAACAGAGTAATTTCCTCGGGTCGAGTATGTCAGCTGCGCTTGGCTCATTTAGATAACGTGAATATTTTTATTTCGTGGACGAATCTTATCTTTATATTAGTTCTGTAAGCGCGACTTGTTTTGATTACATACAGTTTATACTCCTTAGTTTAATCCAAACTAGTTTAATATGTTTTAATTCTTCAGTACTGCTTCAAATATAGACAGATTCATTGTGTTCATTAACATAAATTATATTTTCATTTGAATTTACAAAAAAGTAGAATATTTATAAAAAGGTTATACAGAATAAGGATTATAATTTTTACTAATGTCAGGGATAATCTCTAAGGAGTTTAAACTTAGAAAATTTGTAATATTTTTTTAAACAAATTTTTGAAATATTTTTTTTAATTTAGTCTCGAAAATAATGTTTCTACTGTGAAGTACATGAATATAAAAACTTAGTATGACTATATAAAACATTAAATTTTCACGCTTCTGACTCTTAGTTTCTTTTGTTCGCTTGTCAGTTAATTGTTTAATGTTTTAACTGTTTTTATTCTAAAATTAGGTTCACAATCTAATGCAGTCTTCCACAACACATATATATTTTATTACTTGGTGCTTTGGTTAACTGGAAATGATTGCTCCTGTAGCAATGAATTGGCCTTGCGTAGTTGTACGTTAAATATTATAATATCATAAAAATAAATCTAATAAGCACTATTGAGTTCATCCTGCTTCGGTGTAACTTTTTACAATTTTTTTATTGATAAGATATAAAAAAATTGTAAAAAGTTACATCGATAAGATGAACATTAAAAAGTGCCCCTCGTATTAAACACAGTAATGTTAGGTTACATAAATGTTTACAACAAGAATAGAAATGAACAATATAGTTCTTTTTAATAAACTCAATATCAAACCGATACCTATTTATTCCATACATTGGTTCTTCCTTCTAAAATAAAAGTTTTCACTCTGATTTTTTTAAGATTATTTTATTATTTAATAAAATATTTTTTAATTCTAGAGTTAATTTCCCATATTTCTTTTACTAACTATTCTATGTAGTACGTACTGGAATCAACCATATTAATTTATAAAATATATGGACATAACTGACTGGAAAAGGTAATTTGAACAATAATGAATTAACTAAATGTGTTTGTCTGTACTGGAGGCAAACAAGAAAAAAATTAATTCTCTAAAATATATAAACAATACGATCCCGTCTCAACGTTAAAATGAACTTTAAAAATATTTTTACACAAAGAAATCACATATTTCCTTTTGTACTTTAAAATTGTACCAACAATGGAAACAATATTTTGTGTACAATTGTACAGTTACGTTAGTTCTTAACCTCTAGATTACTAAATTGATATAATTTTTTTGTAAAATATGCAGTAATGAGATGCAGAAAACAGTACATCAAAAACGACATACATTTTTACGTGCAATGACAAGTCTAAATATAGAATAATATAATTATTAATTAAATTCTTCCCCAATGGTCAGTACGTTCATAAAACAAATTCCACTAATATGAATTCAAAAGTCTGAATGTTTCTTGCTCGATCACGCGAACGCGAGCTAAGGGCCAAACAGATTTAAATGAAACTCGGTACTAACTTAATTCAAAATTCGAAATGTCAGGTTGGCTAACAACTTTCCTGTGCCTAATTAAAAAAAAATATCGTTATAACGTCATTCATAGTTTGATTATAGAGTGAGCATCTCATAAATTTAAGAAATGGTAAAACCCATGTACATCTCTTTTCTTTTGTAAATTTTAATCTTATCATTCTACGGCGGAATCAACGCGCAGTATATTTCAGAGAAAAGTTCTATTTTTAAAACAAATGCAAGACCTTGATTCGAGTATTAGAATTTGCGAGAAGAAGTCTAGGATCCAGCCGATCGATTTATTACTATATCGATGAATGAAAATCGCTCTTCGATGGATACTTAAATTTTAAACTCGGGCTTTGACTACTCAAATTAAATACTCTCACTGCCTCGTATAAAAATATTCACATGAATTATGCAAAGTTTACATATAAAATATTTGGATATCCATGAGTTGAGGTCTATTTAATTTTCAGGCAGATATATTTACACAAATTTAATCTTTCAATATTCGTTTGCTGGTTTAACCACTTTATCACTGGAGTATGGTTGGGTCAAGCACATAAAATAATGTTTTGTATTGATTGGGAAATTCTTTAAATTATACTTTGGCAAAAACTTCCTGGTAATGTTACTAACGTGCCAGCAGCGTAGCAAATATTTTGTTAAATATTGTAACTTGAATTCCATCAGAAACATTCACAACACGACTTAGTTTTCATTTATTCTTGTAATGCACGTCACCGTTTAGCAAAAATTACTACATTAAAGTTATCAGAGTTGGGAATGGAAATTATTTTACATCCCATTTATTTACCAGTCTTAATGTCGTCTTTATCTATTTAGGTTATTAAGTAATGCTTTGCGAAAAAAAAATTATTTCCGAGAGTTCTTTAATGTTTTTTCAATTCAAAATATTGCGCGATTCTATTCTGACGCTATTTGTTTTTTGCCACATAGTCAATGTGATCGTATCTCTGTCACTTATGATTAGTAGCAATAAACTGAGGTATAATTTTATTTTCTTTCCTTTTACAACCTTAATTACTTACAGTTTAACCCTATAGTACATAGACTATTTTCTAACCCCAAGAATAGCATAATTCAGGTTGAATGAAACTGGGTGTTTTTAATGAAAAATGAAAATTTACTACTGTAACATTTGAATTTAAAATTTCACGAGCAACATTTTGAGATATTTTTGCTTTGTACACGTATTGCATATGCAATATGCAGAAGGATGTAACTTGCAATATATGCGCTAGGATGGGTGAAGTTGCACTAGTGGCGTGCAGTGCTTTTTGGGAAGAGCATCCTGCGAAGGGAGGAAGGCATATGAAAATTATACAGATAAACACATACGGGCGCAAGCGTCCGCAACCGTCCCTGATAGCTCTGAATTGATAGCATTGAATTGAAGGCCTATCAGGCAAGCTCCGTGTAATTACTTATAAGGCACTCAACGTCACTGAGTTGCGCTCTCCTGAAGCATTGATTGTAAAGATTCAAAGAAGGAAATCTTTCTGATAATCCTCATATAGTGTGACTTCTAACTTTAAATTTAGAAAACATAAGCAGATCCCAGATTAAGTTTCCGTTATCCGACAAAGATATGCTCACACACTCATGGCAGTAGGCATAGAAAAAAACGTCATATTTTGGGGATGACATGAAAATATTCTGGTTGGCTACCATATGAGCTAGCACCCCTTCAAAATTACAAAATATCTGACGTAAGCATGTTTCTGTCGTGAGGCAATTTAATGATACAGGCGTCCTATGAATGAAGTTCACCAATTTTTCGGTAAAATGCCAAAAAATACTACAAGAAGGAAATTTTATCTCTGAATATATCATGGTAACAAATGGTAGATAACAATGACACGTATATAAGTTAAGATTGATTTTGTTAATTAAATATATAAAATGAAACATCTTCGTGACCGCAATGCCGGGTGTATTATTAGTCAACGTGACACGTGATAATAATATTTGTTTAACGACCAAAACTTTATTTGAATCGACTTCTTATATTTTGCTGCATTTGCAGTGATGTCGATTGAGTTTAATGACAGAAGAAAGATTTATTATTATTTAAAACTCAATTCAAAACTTAAGAACAAATGAATGGAAAATATTATTTTAAATTGCAATATTATTATTTCTTAAAGAATTGAAGAAACATATTACGTTAATGAGAGCAAAATAATAGTTTAGTAACATGACAGATTAGAACGGCGTGACGGGTCTAGGGCATGTGAGGACACGCATAAAACAGGGTTAGTAAATTGTCTACCTCTTTCAAATCTCTAGTTTAAGAATTGTACGTCAGTTTAAAGCTTAATGTTTCGCTAGTAATGCTCAAAAATTTAAAAAAAATTAGCAATGAAACTTCAATAATTTTACACGACTTTTCGATGTCGATACATTGCTCGATGCAATATGTGAAAAAATCCCTGTTTATCGAGATCTCCATATGAAGCATTTGCCTCGCAAAATTTCATACATTTACATCTACAAGTATAGAAAACACAAGAATGTGGAAGATGGAGCGGAACGGAGAGACGGACTCGTATGACAAAGCTAGAAAGATTCGATTTCTGCTACTCGTTTGTGGAATTTTATAAAACGAAACGATTTATTGAAATATAATATATAAAATGATAATACAATTTATTGAAACATAATATATAAAATGATAATACAATTTATTGAAACATAATATATAAAATGATAATACAATTTATTGAAACATAATATATAAAATGATAATACAATTTATTGAAACATAATATATAAAATGATAATACAATTTATTGAAACATAATATATAAAATGATAATACAATTTATTGAAACATAATATATAAAATGATAATACAATTTATTTTCATGACGCTTTTACTCATTTTATCGTAAAATTATGTGCGCATTCTTTATTTAGTTTCTGTACACGTTTCTTACGAGTGGAATATTTATTTTCATTTGCTGAGATGTGTATCAAATTTAGTCACCGAAGAAATGTGTCACAAAAAAAAAACGATAAATTAAGAAATTCTTGGTGACAAAAATTGTATTTAGTAATTAGTTTTCTTAACTTGCAGTTCAGTTTATCAAAAGTTTCAGTTTATCAAAATAAAAGACATTTTGTTATTTCTATTCACACTAACTCTTTTTGATTATATAAACCGGAATAATGTATATGACACTCTTGAAAACTTTATAGTTCCAAATACAAAACGCATCGAATGAAGTTCGATTACTTGGTTTAAAATATGATCTTAAAAAGTTGTCGTAGGGACATCTAACGATACACTAAAAATGCATATATTTAATGTGCACAAATCAATTGAACTAACAATGCGTTCACAAAAATACTCAGTTATGTGAATAATCAGTTAAGAGCATTTTAACTGAGAAAACTGAATAATACATTACCGTTGTCATAAAAATTATTCAGTAAATTATTACGATTTATATTATTTTCTCTTATCAAAATGCGTGAAGTTTTCACAATAATTTTTTTCCATGCTTTAAATATTAATCAACTAATAATTACAATATTAGTATACCACGGTTTATATAAAAACTGGTAACCCTAAGTTTATATCAGCCGCTGCAGAACACCGACCTCATACCTGATAAAATAAGCACTAAATATATTATAAAACCGACTGTGAAAAGGAAATAATGCAAAACCATATCATTAAATTTAGTCGGCACCTGACCAGGTACGGTGCTTCTTTAATGTCCGCTGTCGCTGTAAGCACAATCAAGAATGGAGTCTCAGTACCAGGTGTGCCGTTTAATCATAACACTACATTAGAAGTTCTTCACGGAATACATTCTATTGTTTATTCTGTCGTAAGTTATCTTCCCTTATCATTTCCATTATATCGCGCGTTTTCGGACGAGGAAGTAAAATACAGGGATAAGTCCATAATTTTATTTATATCTAGGAGTTTACGCCGTGTGGTTCTCGGCTTAATATTAAACAACCCTATATCTTACCATGAGTATCATGTAAGGTGATTAAGCTAATAAAATATACGAAGGGCAGCAATGTCCAATAGGCTAGTTACGCATCAACAACCTGGTGCTGTGATCATCCATAGGTCTGCGAAGCGTAATAACTAAGACAAATTTTCCCTAAAATTATAGGCACAAGTAAACAGTGGTCCTCATTTCCGGGGATCTCCACTAGTCATGCCTTCAGTGACGGGTTTGATAACGGTGGAGCAGAGGGCGCTAGGAGTTTTCGACAGAGATCCAACTGCTCACACCGACAACTGGGTCCGGTTACGTGTACCATACGCACACTAAGGATTGAGAAGGAGATTACTGAGCTGGAAGAGGAACTGAGCAAATCATGCCGGGGTATCATGGGATTGTAAAAAATCCAATGACAGGGAGAGAATGAGATAATCTTCCTTCCGGTAAGTTGATCTCCTACCGGGAGAGTGACAAATATTCTCGAGGTAATGCCAGGTTCATCGCCTGGAAGTTTTTTCTAAACGTCATAGTGAAATTCGAAAGGGATTTCGGCTAGTATGGTCCACCTAATCTCAGATTCGACATTGCTCATTTCAAACAGCGACGTATAAGTAACCGAATATTATTTTTTCGCTTGAAAACAATCTGTCAAAAACTGTGATTTCTACAAATGGCGGAAAATGTATCCGAACATGAATAAATATAAATGTAGGTATATGTATGTGCGTGTATGTATATTTATACATATGTGAAGTTATTCAGATTCTGAAATGCATGATCAGCGGGAAAGAGTAGTGAAATTTTCTAAAATTTCTGACATCGGATGATCCCAATAATATAATTCTCTGAGAGGAAATTTGTTAAAAATAATTAATAATTGAACTCTTCTTTTCTTACTCAGTTTTTCATATGAAATTATTTGTAATAATTATAAACGACTTTCCTACAAAATTAGTTTTCACATGAAAGATACTAATATCTTAAACTAATACGATAATCTCTAAAGCTAATACGATAATGAAAGATACTGGTAAAACTAATACGATTAATTTTTCATAAAATTTAACTATTCTGGCACGTCTAATCATTGTGGGTAAATGAGACTGATGATTGTTTGATTATTTAATGACGCTTTGACAAGTATAACATAGTAGTAACTTTACACATATTAGCGCTCAAAAGTAGTATAAAACTATTCTGAACTTATTTAGCTGTCACCGATATGATTTGTGACTAACAGTGTGTGGTTGCTCATTTCAATGTCTTATTTTACGGAAATACGCATAGAAAATAATTTTTTGGATTAAAACGGTGTTTTAAATACACAGTAATTAAAACGGCCTTTCAGATTCGTTATCCCATTCATCCTTATATCGTACTCGCTCGTCTCATAATTATGGCTATCTCTTTCTCACTTGTGCGATTTTTACTCCAACGTGCAGTGCCACCAAGAATTATTAAGGGAAATCTAAATTTTTGTTTTCGTGACTTTATCATACTAATGACAATGAATATAAAAATATGTACCTTAAAACTAGGCATTAAAGGGGGTGCATTTGTACTAAATGTTGAATATGTAGAGTTTTAAAAAATTATATCGATCCATTTTGACGTTAGTTTGTCATTTAGTTTGTGCATTTTTTCAGTTGAAAATAATTTTTTTTCTGGAGGAATGAGATTTTCAGTAATTAGAAGTAGATTATACCAATTATTTTTGCCCTATCAACGTTTTCTTCGCAAAAAATAACACCTCAATATATTGCTACATTGCGACGTGATCGAAGGACAGAAACATACTTTTCTATTACTAATATCACAACACTTTGTCTAATTAATATCCTTCATAGAAATTGTTATATATTTACCCAATTAATTAATGAAAACATCAATAAATTGACTGAAATTCAAGCTCGATGCAAACTTAATGGAAACTTCGCGAACTTAACAAATTCTTATTCTATCTATAAAGTAAAGTATTGTAGATATTTGTACCGTTGATAAGGGAAATTTAGATGTATTGATTTATATTGTAGCTCACATATAATGAAGCGAATAGCATAAAATAATATTGATACTTTTACAAAGCTTGATCGTCGATATTAACGTCATTTACATCTAAATGGTATTAAAATTAACGAACATGCAATTTAAACGTATACTCGTAATAATTGATGACCCTTATTGATGGTATATACGTAAATCGGCTTTTATTTTATTTTATATAGTCACTTTAAAACCTGCTAATAAGCCGCTACGAAGTGTATCATTCATATATTGGTGCACGTAAAATATGTTTTAATTTTATTAGAATGCTATTCATTCATGGCTAAAAGGCTGAAGCTTCGAGTGACTTGGTATAGACACGTTTCCATTAATATACATACAAGTTATAATACACGTAATAATACGTAGTTCTATGAATATATATTATTTAAACCGGGGAATATAATTACTATAGGGCCTAACTCGGTATTTTTACTTAAGAGGCCTATTACATTTCGACTGTGACGTTTACATCGAACGGCTAAATTTGGCGTTGTTATTCTAAGAAACTCAAAGACTTCGTCAATTTTGATTTATTTAATGGTGGAAAATAGTTATTAGTATAGTTAATAGCGGCTACCCTTTTTGGAATTTTTTTTCATCTGTTTACATTAAGCCAAAATTCCGAAGCAAATTTTTCATAAAATGCGCGACGGCACTTTTTTCAGCTCATGGATCGAAATGCTGTGCATAAGCAAATGAAATGAAAAATATATAATAAATAGTGGTTCAGTACAAAGCGACCTCGGAATTTTGAAATATGTATGGAATATCTAGAAAAAAAATCCCATTCAAAACCATAAAACTACCAAAAGGGACAGAATTAAATGTAAATTTCCCTTGACTACATTAATACTATTACGTAAAATCTATGCCAGAGTTTTTATACTTTTTTGGAAAAATAATTAATTATAAAATTTTAAATAAACGTAATTACAACTGCCAAATTGCTACATAATGGAATGCGCCGGCCGATCATTTTCAGTAACGCACGAGCGCTCGTTAATGTTGGATTTATGTCGATTTTTTCGCGCCAAATGATCGACCGTAAAGCGGATAATGGGACAACCTAGTTTTGGTCGCATAAGTATTCTTTGTAACCCTTGTTAAATTGAACAATTATTTTATATGGAAAAACTTATATTATGACTAGTTATTATTTTTTTAACACGAATCTTTACTTACTGACGGTTATGTTTATTTCTAGCATGGGTCGAAAAGGCTCCATGTATGGACGTGTTAAAAAAAAAGATACACATCTACATTATGAAAATCCAATAAAGCAAACATATAACACCTTATTTTTTTGCGTTACTTTTCAGTAATTTAGTTCAGCAATTAAAAAGCAATTTACGGAAATGTTTCAGAAAGAGTAACTATACCGTCAAGAAATCATTTTCTTCTATAGATATATCTTCCATAGATATAGAAAACATCGACTTAGAGAATGCGGTAATAAACCTTTTCCGTTATATATTAGTACATAACACACATTTTATTAATTGTAAATATTGTAATTTTTGTAACATATTTTTATTTTAGATACGTACCGGCGACGTTCCTTCATCGTCTACGAACAATTCAAATACGACAGATGAAATACCAATGCCAGAGCACACGACGAGATGGATATGACCTTCACGATAGGAATGGAATCCGAGAATAATACTTTAGGAAAGAAATTATTGGTTTTTATAAAGATAACAAGTTATCTTCTCCTTTTCTATTATAAAAATAATTGTTTCAGAAAGCAGGTTACGTAGTAGGGACAGAAAGTATTGATATCCAATTATTTTTAAATCAGTTGTTTCATATTGAGAAACATAGTGAGAAATTCGGTTGCAAACTGAGTAGTGTGAAAGTAGTGCAAGAAAAACAAAATTAACTATTATCAATATATCATTTTATCTTTTGTATGTGCGGTTCTATTTTTAAATTAAAAACGTACAACGATGCTGAAGCGAAATGTGATTTAAATTCTAAAGCGGTACCAGGAGCCATTCTAACAAGAATTGGATTATCAAATCTCAACGAACTCAATATCTCTATTGATTTACCATTTATGTCATTTCGTTTATATAGCACATGATAATGTTGCTAAGATATGGCAAATTACTGAGGAAAATTCAGTACAAGATGCGATCAAAGAAAACCGAGAGGTTACAATATCTCGTGGTGACGTCAATAGTGCTGGAATAGCAATGACAACAGTAGAAGCTGATACATGTTGGAGTGAACGATCTTATAAAACTAATCATTCAACTTTGTCAGGATGTGCAGCAATCATTGGGGTACATACTGGAAAGGTCCTGCACATTAGAGTTCGTAACAAATATTGCGATAACTGGGCTCGCGCCTTTTCTAAAGATGTGTCATGAGGAACTGCCAATTGGACAAAAACCATTCTGGATCATCTAACAGCATGAAGCAAGCAAATGTGATTAAAGGTTTTAAGCACTCAATAGAGGAAAATAATCTTATATGCAATATATTAATGGCTGACTAATTTGTTAAGACGAATTAGTTGAGATCCGTATTCGGTATCGACCCAGAAGAAGCAATTGCAATAAAAAAATTAAATGTTTCAAAAGGAACCGTTCCAGCGAACTTGCTTTGAACGAAAAGCACGATTGGTTTTACCAATTCCAGAGACTTCATATTGCGTGTAGGAATATCTGCTTATTTGCAGTGTGAACTGGTCCGGATTAGGCAATGAACGTAGTGAGGGTTTACAGAGACAATGATTTTTGGAAAACTGAAATGTTACCCAAGTTGACGCATTTTTACCATGAGTGTATGCTTCCAGAAATAAGCAACTCTCGAAAAACCAGATTTATACCACTGAGGCACGTAGTTTTCTGATTTATTTTATCTACTCTCGTATGGAAAAGTTCCAATTTTGAAACTGCTATCAGTTGTATAATAACTATCACAATGGCATTGTATATTTAAAATTTAAAATTTTAATACAACTTCGTTAGAAAAAGTTAGATAAGCATTAATTTTCATTCATTACATACAACCAAAAGAAATACGGCCTACTTTTCAAGGCATTAAAATGTAATTAAACCTGTAGATTAAATTTTTGATTAAAATTTTAATAACATACTCATAATTATAAATTAAAATTCTAAGTAATATCAACTTTGCTACTCCTAACGGTTCTTTTTTCATGGTTAATAAATGTATTTTCTTCAAACTTCATTTTATTTTTTTGGTCGCAGATAAAGTATTGTATGAAACTGCACGTAATTAGCAATAATAACACTCGCGCAATCTATTCTGATACTCGGTTGCGCCACGTATTAGAAACATCACTCGTGTTATCATTAATTTTTTAAGAGGCGA
This sequence comes from Druceiella hillmani, assembly GCA_039881145.1. NCBI lineage: Eukaryota > Metazoa > Arthropoda > Insecta > Lepidoptera > Hepialidae > Druceiella > Druceiella hillmani. The sequence continues at coordinate 6,395,857 of JAYKKI010000103.1, forward strand.
TGCCTAAAACACTATTTTAATTCTTTAAAAATAAATAATGGTATTATCAGAAGCGCCCACTAGTGGACACAGGCATAATAAAGACAATGAAATTATTGTTCAATTTCCTTGACTGATCATCATGCTCTTTCAGTTCTGGCCAACCTGTCCCTTACATTCAGTATAATCAAGATTAATTGGTTTTTGCTAACAGTTTTTGTTCCTCTCCTTGAATTACTTATCATTATTAACAATATTAACGAATCTTATTTAACAAATAATTCAATAGTTGAAAAATACCAAAATCGTTTAACCGTAGCTACAGCACGACGACGTGGACTCGTGACGCCGAGCGAGTTGTCACCGTGCTTCAATTTATCTAAAATATTTCAGAACACCATTTTGTGATAGGCCTTTTAATAACACAAATTCAGACAATATGTCAGTGGCTGGCACGATCCATTATGGTTACATTTATAGGTCATGAATTAAGAAATCTTTACTCTCTATTCTCACTTCTAACTCCTTCACAAATTATTACGATAAACGAACTATCCAAAAACATATAAATATCACCACTAACAGTTGTTTTCTGTTTGCATTTCGATCTCTGAATTGCGCACTTCGTGCTTGTTTACTTCAACTTCGTAATAACATTGCGTAGAATTTGTTTATTTATTTGTGTGTTTGTGACACGGCAATCCTAGATCAAAATATATAATGCAATATTAAGTATATTGTAGTTTCATACATTTTTCAGTATTTGTAACACTTTAGTACAACTAAGGTTAATTATAATTTGAGATAAAAATGCATAATTTTGATTTCTTTTGATGCCACAAATTTTGGCAATGATACGCAATTGTGTGATATATTTTTATATATTGATATACGTATAGTCTAACGTAAAATATACGAACCAATATAGCCTAGCCTAGATTGTGAGCGATATAGCTCATTCAAAATTTCGTAAACGTAAATACTACATGTTCACTTGTAGTATTTACGTTTACAAAATTTTAAGAAATTAGTTAAACTATATTGAATATATTTGGCGTTAATTTTGTAGAAATTTATTATTCACAATTAAATGAAACTATGTGATATAGTATTATTTCTACTTTCTTTAAGTTCTTTACCATGACCTAGAATTCGTTGTACACAACATTTTCAGGTGCAAAGATTAAGTCTTAGGAACTTCCAACAGTATTTATATATTACACAGCGAAAACCGGGTTTGTGCGGATTTTCCCACTGTTTACGTTAGTGAGTTTATTGTAGGAGAGCGGTGTAGTTTTTAATAAATTTATTTTCTCGAAAGTTATTTTTCATAAATTTAGGCTACATTGGCGATATTGCACCATCGAATCCGTATTAAATTTCAAAATACAATACAAAGCGTTTGTTTCAACAAATCGTGCATAAAGTTTAAACTTACACCAAGTCACGTGAACATCGAGAGTAGTCGAACAACTTGAGGAGCCCACAAAGCAACAGCAAAAGCCGGTACTGCCGGGCTAAAGGAAGAAGTTCGGGAACAATCATCAAGCGAGACAACATAAACCTCTGCCTAAAGCTAATAGACTTTTATTTAACATATCTCCTTCACCATATAGAATTTGATACATTAGACTATAAAAACATAACATAAACAATTAAACAAAATTAAAAAACTAAAAGCCAAAACCGGGTAACCAAAAGTTATACCCAAACATTTTATCCTAGAACAATAAAACTCTCAAAATCTACGTTTAATAATAAAGAAATAGAACTTTTAAATAAAGGATTTAAATACAATATTCCTACCGCATTCTCACGAAAACACATAGAATCACTAGTAGTAAATACCACGAGTGCATTCAGTAACCAGGACGCGCTTAAACACAAAATTACTGATATAATATATAAAGAATACTCTAAAAACAAAACACACATTAGTGGATAAATTTTGACACAAAGTAATTTAAAAAATAAAATTAATAAAGATAAACTCATCCTAGCTAAAGCAGATAAAGGGAACACTATAGTTATCCTAGAAAACAGTGAATATAAAAATAAAGTGTATGATTTCCTTAAACTAGAAGACTTCATGAATCTACAAAAGAACCCCACCACAAAATTTGCAGACAACGTAAACCAGGTATCAAAACTTGTAATATTACATTTCCTAATGAATTCGCTTAAAAAAAGATATAGAAATGAACCCTAGACCCCCGATACTCTATGGACAACCTAAAATTCATAGACAACATATACACATATAATATAATATTTTCCAAAAAAAATGTTAAGTTTGAATCCCATTTCCAGATACTCTTGTTTTCCACTACAAATTTAAGGAACTTCCTTTGAAAATATTATTTATTATGGTCACTCAAAGGTAAGTGATGAATGTGCTCAATTAATTTATTCTTTTGTTTAATTAGCTTTATGTAAGTAATGTCACATGAACTTGTAAATAATTTACAAGATTTTAAAAGGCACAAAAACGAATAGAATATGATACCTGCTTGTACTCACAACAAAAGAGCAAATACGTGACAGCATTTAAATACCTTGTGAGATAAATGTGTTGCAATGAGTTTAGAATCATCGAAGTTTCTATTATTTTTAATGTTCATTTCGGGTCCAGACCTGCGTGTTGGGCAGAAGTGACTTGTTCCTTCTGTAAGAGGTCACTACAGATATTTATGGAAAGGTGAGCAAAGGTAGAAAAGAAAAAGTGCTCCCAAAATTAACGAAGAATTCCGGATGTGGCCGCTTTTATTTAGAAATGTTTTTACTAAGTGTTTCCTCAATATTTTTCTAATTCTGTATAGTTTCTTTTTTCAATACACCCAAAGTTAGTTATTTTTAAATTTTGCAGTTTTTTATAATTATTAGTAATAAATTATGTTATACTAGTGCAATATTGGAAAACTTTTCTTAATGATATTCCGTACCACGAAAGGGAAAACATGGAACTCTTATAAAATCAATGAATTGTCCGTTCGTTATAACAGCTTTTCTTAGAAATGCTTTTATGGAGAAAGATGAAGTCGATATAAAGCGTGTCTACCTCTATACATCTGAATAGTTAACCCTGTAAATACTTGTACACAAATTTTAGATGTGCCAAACTAAATAATGGGAAATTCTTTGTTTTAGTTTTATATGTTGTCTGGGACATCGATCGCAGCATAAACTATAAAGGTTCCAAAATGATTCTTTCAACATTTTATACGAAATAGTTTTAGAGATAATGTTAAAAATATCCACAAAAATAAAGCCTAATTGATCTTTAAAACTCCAAAAGTCTTTTTGTAGTTTTAGAGATTCCTAATTGATCTCTAAAACTGTAAAAAAATTATTAAAAAAAACTGCTTTGATAAATAAGACTTTACCTGAAGTTTTCTGGAAAACCATAGCAATGATTCTAAATCTAAAATTTATTGAGAAATTCATTATATTTTTAGGGCCGTGAAGAATATTCTGGAGAGAACGAACGCTGTATAATCAAAGATAAAGATGTTTGTTGATAAATTTACATGGTATAAAATAACACTAAAATTAATAAATATATTAATACGAACACTTAAATGTTTATATATGCTTATACTCTATTCCATTTCAATAGATAATCTTTGTAAACGAACGAATTAGGCAGTTAAAATATGGTTGGCACAAATATATGTTCGATCAACTGATGACTATAAAACGCATTGTATTATCCAGAGTATTAATAAACTATATACGTAATCAAAATATTAACTTCAGAAAGTTACACCATAAATAATGTCATAAATACAGATATTATACCATTACTTTACTGATGCGAATTGTCAAATTTACATGGTAAAAATGGACAACCCTCCATTTATGTTGCAAATTTACCAGACGTTTAAAACATTTCGTTAAAATAATAAAAATTCAGACGTGGAAAGAGCCTAATCATATATGCTATTTATTAATTTTGTAAGGCGTTAGAGAAGATAGCTACAATGTGTCAGCTTATGCTTTATGATTTGATTGCATTGTATATAAATATACTCGTGTTAAATTTGGCATATAGACAATTAAACAAACATTGAGACGTGTACATTCTTTTCAAATAAGTGTTGGTACTACAATATTTCCAGTGTAGCCGACTTATTTTATACGTACTTCAGGATAATGTTTTTATAATAGCTGACCTTTTATAAAAACGTAATTTTTATATATTTTCGATAATTTTTTTTGTTAGGCATATTTCAAAAACATTAGAAAAAGTTTTAATATTAATATCCTTCGCCTTATATATATATATATATATATATATATATATATATATATATTTATATATATATGTATATATATATATATATATATATATATATATATATATATATATAATCTGATTGAGACTCTATCGCCCGTCTAAAAGGGTAAGGGTTCGATTTCTGACCGTCTATTTCAATATTCATAAATTATTTATATAATTCTGCATTATTTATTACAGGTTGAGTTCAGCCGAGAGGTGCAGTTAAATAGACGCCCCCGATCCGTCATGTTTAGTCTCAGAAAAATGCACGTGCGGACAATTTCTTTTATAGGTGGAATTATATACGCTGACTACCCCGCATGCCGAGAGGTGATTGGGGGTCGCAACGCAATCGTGATTGCATTTATACATATTTAGGCACTAAATGTAGTGCATTCGCAGTGATGCATTATAACGCATTTTAATAGTCTTGCAAAAAGAAAACATATTACAAGCGGCATAATGTACTAAGCGGAAAATAACATAATAATTGAAATATTATTATAAAAAACACGTCTCTATGTTTATAACTTCGTACAAGTAATTTAAGAATCAGTATATGTTGCCGATGGCAGTGAAAATGTTTACTTCATCTTAAAAACGTCAACATATGAATAAATATTTAATTCAAATTAATTTTTATACTACTTGTATAATCTGAAAAAGTTTTGAATAGATATCAGAAAGAGAAGAAATGCAATACCCATTTTTTATGGTCAACGCACCTTGGGACTTAGTTACATAACAATATTATTTTAAAACCGTACTTTCGTCCGAATTTTATAAAATCATCAGTAAATCAGATAAAGGTACCAATTTGTGCTTATGAATTTTGGGGGATATTCAACTTTTATTCTCCATTCGGATTTATATGTTTAGTAAAACCCAATTATTAATTTTTTTTTGAGGTCAACCAATGTCGGTTCGTATGATCATTTGTCTCTTTGCCTGTTGCACAAACAACAAACGTAATAATTGTATTGAAGGGAGATATATATATATATATATATATATATATATATATATATATATATATATATATCTCTCTTTCAATACAATTATTATGTTTGTTGAGCAAAAACAATGCGATGCTAACGTGACGGCGTGGGCATTTAGTCCGCAAGGCGTGAACTTTACTCGCCATTCTTTATTTTTGCTCTCTGAATTTTTAGAATTTTATAAAATTATTTTCGCCTCTTTGTCGATGTCGTCGCTTTTTGTCTATTTCGTCTGTTTGTTTATTGCGTCGCTAGTTATGAGGATGCCTTGTGTTTCGTTATCTGGTTGTGTGTCTTCGGATTCTATTATATCTGTTGGTTTGTTAGTTGATTGACTCGGGATTGAATCATCTATTGGTTCGGGGTTGCTACGATTATTTGGATTTTCTTGTGTCGTGTTACGTCTGTAATCGTCATATGTGTGGCCCGCGAGTTCGGTGATTAATGGAACATTTTTTCGGAAAAATTTGTACTGGAGACGACCAAAGAAAATGCTTTCTTTGATAATTATCTTTTCTAAAAGGTGAATAATCTCGATTTTGTATTCCCTGTTTTTTTCGTGTTTGCCGATAGCTTCGCACAAAAATAGGAGTATCATCTGGAAGAAAATATAGGGGTAGTTTTTTTTTAATTTTGGTAGTAATCAAATTTAACTGATAAAGGGATTAATCTAATTTTCTGATTCAATATAAAGGGGTTAATATAATTTTCGCGTCCTTATTTATTATTTTCTTTTGATAAATATCGTTTATGACTGAAGTTCTAAATTACTGTTTTTCAATGATAAAATCACGGAATTTAGTTTTGGGGTTTGCTTCCTTTTACAACTATCGTTAATATAATCGCCATTTAAATAATTTATTTTCAGTTTCATAATTTTTTCACATCGTGGTTCAATTGATATTGTACACACTGGGTAATCGAAATGACTAGTCATGTCTGCATTTTTTGTATGCCTTACTCTATTTTTTAAGTCAACATTTGATGATAGGGATCTAAATTAATCTAATTCTATTAATCCTTTACATTTGGGGTCAAAATGAAATAATAGTTATGCATGAATTATTTCGGAGTTAAACGTTGGGGGAAGTGAAAGATATACTACATATTTATAATGTGCAGTCACGTGTGGACAATTTGGAATGATTCGATACTGAAACCTTCTTGAAAATTAATGTTTTTATAAAGATGGGGAAAAAAAGGAGAACGAGAAGCTCCCGTGTCTATTAGGAATTTCGGCTAATATTTAAGTAAAATAATATACGGTAGATGGTCTTTAGAATGGTGATTAAGTTTAACTTTGTTTCGTCATTTGATTGTGAAAGTTGTGTTAAATTTTATTTTGTTCGAGTCGCTCGCAATTTCATTAAAAGTATTCTCGTTCGAATCGTTCGCAATTTCAATAAAAGTATCTTCCTGATAACTTCGGGGTAATATATCCAATTGTAACTATATATCTCGCGATAGTCTTCGGGACTTTCCCGTGCAATTGGTAAAATAGTTCCTTAGACGTTCAATTGAGTCTGGGTGGTTCGTTATCTATCGCCTTTTAATGTTCAAATTAATGTTTGATGTCGGTTGAGGTACATTATAGCGGTTTTGTGCCTGTTGTGTACTCGATTTTGTGCCTGTTGTGTGTTTGAATTTGGAGATTTAATTTGGCTTAGTTTGTTTTCTCAAGGCAGGTGGGACTGTATCCATTGGGCTCTCCATTTATTTGACTGGTTATTTTGTTGTGATGCAAAACGTGGCTTGTTTTTTAGTAATTAGTATCATTATTGTTAAGATGATTATTTATTAATTAAAATTTGAGTTCAGGTCTGGCCTGTATGCTGGTGTAGTGTTTTGTGTAATTTGTAAATTTTTGTTAAATAATAACCCAGCTTCTTCTTGTTGCACGTAAACTATCGCTTCTTCGTGTGTACTAAGTTTATTTATTTTAATAACGTCGTTAATGGAATGCAGTCTTTCGAAATTAATAAATAATCCATCTATCAGGGTGGTTCAGGTTGTGTTGGTAAGAAATACACGGTCTTCTCTCTGTCTTGATTAGCACCAATTAAAACGATACTTATCTAAAAGGCACAATCCGAGTTCGAAATCCGCGCACAATCAGCATATATTAGCGGTTATTGAAGTATGCTAAATTTTAGTTTAATTATTGTAAACAGTCACAGATTATCAAATAACACACGCATTCTATACCAATGCGGTGAACGACAGAAATCAAGGATCTAACGATAAGTAAGCTTATTTAAAGTTTTGCCGACAGCCGACTGACTTTCTATTGCTATAAAACAGTGTTGACGGCGGGCGGGGGGCTTCTACACTTTACAATTAAAACAGAAAAAATCTGAGAAATACACAACCGATGTTGACCACTTTTAAGAAAACGTATAAGTACGAGTCTGTAAATGTGTCTTTTCTAAATATACTAAATATACTAAATTTATGTTTATTATTTTTGCGTTCTATTTTTATATCTAAAAAGTTAAGTTTATTAATGGATTCTACTTCTAAAGTGAATTTGATATTATTGTGTAGGCAGTTAGCAAAGTTAACGAACTGTTCTAATTGTTGCTGTGTACCTTTCCAGCAGATAAGGATGTCGTCAACGTATCTATAATAGTATAATATATTGGTCGCTAATTTACTGTTTAAGAAACTGGTTTCTAGATTGTTCATAAATAACTCGGCTAAAAGAGGACTGAGGGGGGAGCCCATTGCAAGGCCATTGACTTGTTGAAAAAATTTTTTATCGAATAGGAAATAATTTTGCTCTATGCATAATTTAAAGAGGTCTATATGGAGTATAAATATATTGCCGATAATAACTACCATTTAATTTTATTACATACACCGTAAAGTTTGCATTGTATAACCTCACATAATAACAACAATTGAATTGATTACCCACACTAAAATACTGGTATATTGTATAACTCTCGGTAATATAATAAAACCTACACTGCGCCCCTGCAATAAACTCACTAACATAAGCAATGGAAAAATACGCATAAACCAGGCTTCCGCTATTGTCTTCGAAACATATAAATGCTGTTGGTTGTTCCTAAGAGTTAATCTTTGCTAATATCTCACCTGAAGATGTTGTAATACAACGAAACCTATGTCGTGGTAAAGAAATTAAAGAAAGTAGAAATCATACTACATCACGTAGTTTTATTTAATTGTGAATAATGAATTTCTACAAAATTAACGCGAAATATATTCAATATAATATTTAAAAAGTGTACATAGCTATGAATAAGCTGTGTCTATGTGCGAACCCTATGACGGGTGGTACTAGATTGATCTCTAATCTGCTTGGCTTATCTCATTAGCTTTACTTGTGCACCCATCAACATTTCTGCACATGACACTTCATCTTGACTTGTATCAGCCTTCTCGAGAGTGGTGTAATATTTTGGCGAACAAGGCTCATCATCTTTTCGTAGAGTGTTCAGTGCTTTGTTAGCGTCTGGTGTTGGGCAAGTGGTTTGGATACCTACTTAGCTCAGAGTTTGCAAGATATCGAAAAGAGTTACGGGAAAAATGATAGTTTTCTTGTACCGAACGAGACGGGTCTAGAGGTGAACCTGTACCAATTCTTACAGAAATATCCCTAAAAGAAGTCGTAGATATCTATATGTTAAAAAATGTATGCCCCTTAACAATAAAAAATCTAACTACGATGACAGTAGTTCAGAAAGAAAATCTTAAAACAAATTATCGCTTTTCTCAATTCTATGGTTTTTGTCTGCATTATACATGGGTATTTTTCAATTTGTTTTTTGCATTCCTTTGATATTCTTCATGGTGGATTCAGATGACTAACTTTATTAAGTTTTTTTTCCAAAAAAACAAGGTATACGTTTTTGAAGTGACCCCCAAAGTGAACCCTTTCATTATTGTATGGTGGTATTGATGGAATAAACCATTTATGATCGATTCTTCCACGATTTCAAATATACAATGTAAAATCGAAAAGAGATTTTTAGTTCGGATATGTTGCCAAATGTTTTCCCATTGGATAAAATAGTGTCAGCCGCAATATTGCATGGATTGTGACGTCGACCTGCCTAAGGATGGTCGGAAGGTTAAGATTATCCATTCCGACTCTAGAGAGTAACTTTTAAATACACTCAAATATATACACAAATACACAGACTGATAGACACGATAACTTGGCATGCCGCAGTCTGATAAAAATGCAGTTGCAAAATATTCGTTTTTTCCGAAATTTCACACAGCCACCTGAACACTGTACGCGGTAACTATAAAGACTAATTAGTTGTTCTGTAACTGATACTTGATTTGCACGTCGTTTTGTTAATTTGATAATTAAAGTCATCAAACATTTTACTTGGAAATTATTAGTTTCTATTTCATATGATAAAACCAGTTTTCTTTTAATTATTTTAGTTTAGTCGAATTTTATATTGTTTTATTCTATACTATTATTAAAATTTCACCAGCTTCAATTTTGTAAATAGAAAATATTTAATAAAAAGTGTTTGATTTGGCTTTAATAATGATAATAGACCAGAAAATCTGTTTTTATCATTTTTGTCAGTCTGTATGAACGTTAATTTATTCGTCAATCATACAAAGTTCGATGAAGATTTTGATGAAATTTGGTGTGGCAATAATTTATACTCAAGTAAAACAACATATGAGAGAAAAAAAATCCTAATAACTTTGTCATTCGGAATTTCACGCTAGTGAAACCATGGGGTAGTTATTTAACAAAAACATTAAGAACAATTAGAAATCTAATTTAAATTATGATTATTATTAAATAAGTAAATAAATTTAAGTGATAATTAATTGCTAGTGAAGTCCCTTCCGCTATACAATATTTTCCTTCGTGAATTTGATAATACCGATTAAGGATTAAATGTGTATTATTATTAAATTTAAGGGTTTTATACAACTTCAGCGTATATATATTATTATATCTATCAACTCAAAAGTACCCAGAGTTACTTCCACTACGGCTGTACCTAGAGTTACTTCCGTTACGGCTGTACTTGCTCGACTGGATGGAGACTTGGCAGCTTAGCCGTTAATCAAATTTTTTAAGACGTCTCATTATTTTAATAGGTCGAATCGAAAGAATCGCAGAACATCAATTTAGTATGATTCATATTAATCGTAGATAATCCAGTGGCGTGGCGTAGAACAATGGCACCCGGTACGGTTCCCGAATTTATTGACTATCTACATAATATTTTTATACACCTATTTTTTCACGCAGGTTTTGTTTCTAATAATGAAATACTCAAATGAAATTATGGGAGAAATGATTTTGAAAATTAAAAAAAAATATTTATTAAATATTATTAATTCAAATATCATTGAAATGGTATTTCAAAAATATAGATACTCTGTACAAATTACTTAAACGTACTGCCAAATTTTTAAATTTAATATGTATTTTTATCTTTTAAGTTAATGTACCATACATTACGCTAATTTTGTGGGCACGCATTAAATGAAGGAAAAATAAAAGTAATTAAGTGTATAGGTACAGTCGACAGCACTTTTGGTTTTGGACTTTGATTCGGCCTTATCTCAGCGGCATATTGTACTATTGGTTCAAGTCTAAATCTTGATGTGCTATTGAGTGTAGCTACACTAAATTATTCTTATCATTTGTTACTCGTTTTTAGTTCTTTTTCCGTAGTATTAAGCTTCAAAGCCTGGTTATATTTTTAGTACTTTCTCTAATTTTTTAATCACGAATTCGAAAATTGTCAACAATATTTAATATAACGTTGTAGTAAATTTACTGCAACAATTTGAAGAGATAAGACATACGGAAACTTACTGTGTGCATGCTTCAACACGTGCTTGACTTTTTTCAATTTATAGTTTCTAGAATCTCATTATAGAATCTAGATTACACTTTTATAATATAACATGATATATATTATTTTTAAATAAATTTTTATATACACGAAATTTTCAACATTTTTAATATAGCTATATTAACCAAAGAAGTCATTTTTATACGTGAATATTATGATATGTACGAGATATCAGTTTTATTTCAAGTAATTGGCAACACACTTGCAGGAAATACTATCTGTTGGGAACAAGAATAAACAAGAAAAAAGAATAGAAGAAGGGAATAAGAAAAAAAAGCTGAAGAATATTTATTAGGATAAATACCTTAAAAAATCATAAATTACTAGAGTTACAAAATCCACAAGAAGAGCACGATGATGATCTGGCGCACCGGCGGCCATCACCTTGAAGACTTGCCCAACCTGCCGAACGGTGCGCTCGTCCTCGTGCGGCGCGAGCGGCGTGCGACGGACGCGCTCCACCCATGCGTGCATCGGCGCCACCAGTGTAAAAGCACCGACCAGCGCGTCTTCGGTACGCGAGTCGCACGTCATCGGACCCAAGCTGGCCACGGCCACCACAGCACCTTCATAAAGCAGCGGCGCACCCGAGTCACCCGCGCAGACGGCCACAAGGGTGCGGTCCCACGCCGTGTATCCGCACATCGTTTCCGTCCAATTAACTTGCGGACACCGGCGCAGCACCACATCCGTCTCCATCAGCTGAGTGGCAGCGTCCGCTTCCGTAACCTTCGTTGTTTAGATTTTATTATTTGCCGTCTCCAACTCGTTTATTTTTGTAAGAAGTGGAATACACAGTTCTTAGAATAAAAAAGCTATCTGAATACTTTTTTCTATTAGAATACATAAAACTAAATAAATCATAATCTACGGTTAAAACAGTACCCAGTACTCGCCACGTTAAACTTAGTTTAATTATTTAATTTCTATTTCATTTCAATTCCAAACTTAGCATCAAGTAAATATATAAATAAAAATAACAATAGCTTCAAAGACTTTCTTAAATTAAGTCATACATACTTGCGCACACTTGCGCATGTATAAGTGTACATCTCGTCACAAAAATGTTAAAATCTCTTACAAAGTAAATTCAGTATACACTTACGCATATATAAGCCTTTAAGGTACCGTAAACCGGGATTGCATTGATCAATTTTAAAATTAAAATGGCAGTGACACTTAAAGTACACATCGGTAATAAAACATCACATGATGGATTTTTCTTATACTATTGATGTGCCGAATATAAAAGTAAAAGCTTCTTTAGATTTTGTGAAAAAAAATAAAAAGTTCGTATCAAAGGTATATGACGAGAGGAGCTACTTTGGTACCCCATATTTTTTTTCGCGGAAATCGAAAAACACCCCAGTTAGACAGACCAGAAAAAAAAATTTTCTAAAGCAACAAAAGGTATAAGTTTTTTATGATGTAGGTTTACTTTGATTGAAATACACTGAACAAGTTCATAGTAAAATAGCTTTTAGTATTATATTTAAACATACTGAGAATAATTACAAATTGCACACTTTAAAAAATTATACAATATCTGTTAAATTAATATTTATAAAAAGGTAAAATAAACATTTATAAATACAATTAACTCATAACACATAATACAAGTGTTCCTGGTTCCGTTGTTTTTGTTTATTTTATGTTGAATATATTTGGCGTTAATTTTGTAGAAATTCATTATTGACAATTAAATGAAATTACGTGATGTAGTATTATTTCTACTTTCTTTAAGTTCTTTACCGCGACCTAGGTTTCGTTGCATTACAACATCTTTGGGTGGGCTATTAGCAAATATCTAGAATCTTTGCTAATAGCCAACCTGAAGATATATTTAAAGATTATAATGAATTTCTACAAAATTAACGCCAAATATATTCAATATTTGAAAATATTTATAAACTTTAACAAATTTTAAATTTCGTATAACTAATCAACCAAATTAAGATCATGAATACTAAAATTTACATTTCTCTTATATCAATACCAAAATTAAATTCGACGGATTCTATCCCAGCATCAGCAGTCTACAATGTGTTTGGTCCATGAAGGTATGCAATTACATAATTTTTATCTATTTCTGATATATTGTCCTTTATCCATTTTAATTTAGTTTTGCTTTTGATGCTCAGTAGCTTTAAAATAACTCTTCATATTAAGTTTTATGATAATATATCAGCGAACGGCGCATTAGGTTTTGGTTGAACAAAATAAATTTGTCCAAGGCTTTTGTGAGTAAAAGTGGAATAGTATCTTTGGCAACAGTTGCTAGTCTTGCATTTTGTAACATCCAATTAGTGAGAATTATGCGCCCGGTACTTTTCACAGGTCTGAAGAAGGCCACGTCAAGTGGTTGTTTTAAATGTGTGGAGTTTGGTATTAAGCACACGAAATCGACTTCATGTTTAGCACAAGAAAGTCATTATCAAAGTGCGATTAAAGATTGTCGCTAATCAGAACTTTGCGACCAGACAGGAATTTTGCATATAGCAGCACACATGTCTTGAAGCAATCCCTAAAAGTCACTAAATCAATCCATCCACTGACAGTTCGGTCGAATCTAGAGCCTTGTTCTCTTCAGGTGTCATATAAATGTAGACTTTTGTATATCAAATAAGGAGGCAAAATGATACCATCAGCTAATTCACATACCAAGACATTTGTAGCCCTCTTGGAATAATTTCGGATTTCCGCAGGATATTTAAACCCTCTTTGATTGATTCCTTGTTTATTACGGGGTCGTCACTAATGTTAGGTATTCTTGGTTTCTGACCGGGGTCATCACTTATGTTAAACTCAATAAATTTAAAAATATTCGAAGTAGGGACACCTTTGACCGTTTTTAAAAATAATCAAAATATGCGTTGATAGTTTCCCGCGAGACCGAGGCTCTATTCCTCTTTATATTGGAGACGACTTACTGTGAATAGTAGTTCTGCTAACTTTTCATGAAAGAATATATCCAATTTTGTTCACGAAGATAATCTTAACATTTTCCAACACATCGTCCTTTTTATCAACTTAAGCTTTTGTGAGGAATCTTAAATCTAATGCAGTGAATGGATAAACCCAATCGGCACATTTTGAAGCTGATTATAGTAAAGAAATTTCATTGTTTTCCATGAACACTGTTTGAGCACAAGGTTTCTTAAAATAACGACCTTTTTACCTGTTGTATAAGGTCTATTTGATTCACAGCTTCATTTATTATTTCTTCGTGATAATTTTTATAGTCCAAAGACCCCAGTTTTGTCTTGTTTGTACATGACATTTTCTGAAATAACACATAAAATAAACAAAAACAACGAGACTAAGAATACTTGTATTATGTGTTACGAGTCATGGGGTTACTTTGATCGAGTGATCAATTTAAACCCATATAATTAAGTAAAGATACCCCATGCAATGTATTCATGAGTCACGTGAGAAAATTTGAGGTTAGAATTGTGTTAATTTTTTTTAAATTAATGTTCCATGTAGATAAAATAACAAGGTGTGCATATATATTTGAAATTATAATAAATATAAAAACTATAAGCAAAGTTTAGCAACTTTGAGAAATTTCTAGAATATGAATTACATACTTTATTTTTAATTTTCTTTAAAACATACGGTCGATTGTATAATTAGCAGCTGGACAAAAATGGCGTCACTAACAGAGTTGCCTAAGATTGCTAAAAAAGTATTTAAAAAAAGTGTTTAGTTTTAAGAAAATTGCATATATGAATATAACAAATAGAAGTTCCGTTCAAAGTCGCCCCGTGCCTCAATGTAACTCCGGCTTACTGTACATAGTATATCTACTAAACTATTTAGAAATACGATTATTACTTTTAGCCATGTAAATATCAGTTATATTTTAATATCAGTTACCTAGTGAATTATCGTGAACCTCCTGAACTATGAGATTTAGAATAATTGATAGAATTTCCCAGTAAATTTCATGTAAATTTCGAGTAAGGCTTTTTTCCATAAGTTTAACCTGTACCTGCGAAAGTTTCGGAGATAGAGATACATGTTTTTGTAAACATTTACAACGACATCTCTAGAACTTATCATGCACAACATTATAAAATATCTTTGGAATCCTTAAATTTGTTCCTTCAATTTATACCACATACAGTATATGGAATTGAAAAAAATAACCTTCTGAAAGTTCCCTACAAATATTTTTAAGGGATAACTACTGAAATATATGTGGGCTAACCCAAAAACTACAAATTAGTTTTGTCACTTGATAAGATTCAAATTTGATAAAAGTAAATCATTCAATATAGAATTTGAATGATATAATTACACAGACCGTTTGGTGGGAAAGTGTAAGGGTTTTAGAAGATGATCATTTGGGTCATTGCAAATATTTTTGACCATATTGTTATTTTAAAAAGTGTTATTTTAAATAGTTTAAAACGTGTCAAATTGACAACATATACAAGTTTTTAGAAAAGATTACAACAAATAATCAATATTGATAACCTATTTTAATTTTTAACTATTGTATTAATTAATTGAACATAAACAGTTAACGGGGATTGACATTCTCTCTGGTGTCGTCAAAATGAATGTCTTTTCGCCTTTTTCGAATTTTACGAGGCTTTTTCAACGACCCTGTCGCGTGTACGAGTTTCATGGATACGTTTTACCTCTGTATCTCTAGATCTATATGAAAAAAAATAAAGTCGCCTTACGTGTCTGTCTGTATATCCGGTTAAAGTTTCAAAACGACTTAATGGATTTTTATGCGATTTCACGGTCGTGCAGCTCATTTCTCGAGAAGTATCAACGTATACTCTGTGTACATTGATAGTTACTGTATTGAGGGTAGAGAAGTATCAACATATACTCTGTGTACATTGATAGTTACTGTATTGAGGGTAGAGAAGTATCAACATATACTCTGTGTACATTGATAGTTACTGTATTGAGGGTAGAGAAGTATCAACATATACTCTGTGTACATTGATAGTTACTGTATTGAGGGTAGAGAAGTATCAACATATACTCTGTGTACATTGATAGTTACTGTATTGAGGGTAGAGAAGTATCAACATATACTCTGTGTACATTGATAGTTACTATATTGAGGGTAGAGAAGTATCAACATATACTCTGTGTACATTGATAGTTACTGTATTGAGGGTAGAGAAGTATCAACATATACTCTGTGTACATTGATAGTTACTGTATTGAGGGTAGAGAAGTATCAACATATACTCTATGTACATTGATAGTTACTGTATTGAGGGTAGAGAAGTATCAACATATACTCTGTGTACATTGATAGTTACTGTATTGAGGGTAGAGAAGTATCAACATATACTCTGTGTACATTGATAGTTACTATATTGAGGGTAGAGAAGTATCAACATATACTCTGTGTACATTGATAGTTACTGCATTGAGGGTAGAGAAGTATCAACATATACTCTGTATACATTGATAGTTAATGTATTGAGGGTAGAGAAGTATCAACATATACTCTGTGTACATTGATAGTTACTGTATTGAGGGTAGAGAAATAGGGACGTTTTTTATTCATGTCGACAAAAAGTGTTTTATGTTGACGATGCCGAATAGTTAAATTATGTTGACCTTTCCTTGACTTTCGGGGTTTGTCCAACTAATGAACTGTGGGCGCGGTTGATTTTGTCGCGACCGTATTTATTTTGAAACCTACTGTCAACTTCCGTTCTATTGTGTGCTTATTTCGTGTACTCGTTACGCATAATTTCCAATTCTTTCTCGATGTTAAGTTGACATTCTGCTAGTATTAGTGTAAGTTCATATTAGTAGTAGTGTAGTTCCTTCACGATGATGTGAATGGTGTTTTGGACTATTTAGTTGTCACATAGTGCACGGTTAACTGTATTGATTACGTTTTTGAATAGTGAGTATGTGGACAGTATTATCACATATAAAATTGGCAAAAATACATAACCAGAGCCCAAGTCTACGAGGAAAACACACAGAAATCGCGGGATTATTTGAATATGAATTTTATAGTTGGTTTATTTTATTTATTAAGTTAATTTACGAATTTTATGACTCCTTTTGCATGGTGTCAAGGGCACGTGCCTTTCTTGCCCTGCCCCAGGTACGTCACTGCGTTTAATGCAACGTGCAAATGCCTAGCACATAGACACGTTGTATGGAGATGTTATGTCTATCAAAACAAAAATAAACAGTGATTAAATTGTAATGAGTACGAACACAGTACTATGTGTAAGCATGACGTTAGAAATATTAAACACAGAGCATACAGTACTATGTGTAAGCATGACGTTAGAAATATTAAACACTGAGCATACAGTACTATGTGTAAGCATGACGTTAGAAATATTAAACATAGAGCATACAGTACTATGTGTAAGCATGACATTAGAAATATTAAACACAGAGCATACAGGGTCACAAAAACGTTTATATGCAACCGAGCCAATTTTTTTAATAAATTATTTGAAACTATGAAAGTTTTGAAAGACATTAATTCCCAGTGTAGAATGAAGCACATGCTTATAGAAAAGCTTATTGAAGTAAAACTTCTTTAGGTGCGACTTGAGAGTAACTCGGATTTTTTCTGGAACGGAAATAACATTCAGTAAATAGTTTGTTTACGCAGTTTCCTGTATATGAAAGCATCGACTGACTGACATCGAAATTCTATATTTCGAGAGTATGTATTGTATACACATATATACTTGAACTTATTTCTATTCAATTTTTTCTACTGATAGTTATTATTTTACAAAATAACACCGCCGGCCAGGTCAGTGTCTAATGATGAGTTCTGGAGGTGAAGAATGAAATACCTTAATCAATGGTAGTAAATCAATATAAATTCATGAAATTTGCTACTGGTAGCCGTTACTTTGTAAGATTACTACACCGTCGACCAAATCAGGGCCTAATGATGAGTCCTGGAAATGGACAAGGTAACTTCTTAAAGAATGGTAGCAAGTCAGCCGCGATTCAAAATATTTGCTACTTAGAGTTATTATTTTGCAAAATAAGGAGATAAACAGTGTAACTCCTTAACGGATCGAATAGGATATGGAGTAGTAAATCAACAGTGATTCAGTATTTTCATTCAACATTTGCTACTTTCTTCCTTTTCTCTCTCTCTGCCGTTGTACCCCTCACTGTATACTTACAAGTCGAGGTTTACACAGCGAACGAAGCATTCGCTGATAAATCCTCCATTTTTATTGACTAAAACTTAAACATTTCAAACATTTCATGAACATAATCGAAATTTAGAAGCCGAAAAGTTCTAGACAATATATGATACTAATTGATTTCATAAGGCGTTAGAGTGAGTTATCTACAATGCAATATATATATATATATATATATATATATATATATATATCATATATAATATAGTTGTTATATTTGACGTATAAACAACAGAACAAACATTGTAATATATTATTTTCTTTCCATATAAGTGTTGTAATATTTTAAAGTGGAGACTGTATATTTTATATGCACTTTAGGGATGTGTTTCTCATAATAGCTCAGCTTTTCCGATTATTCCGATTTATATTTCCCTTTATTATTTTTAATGTTGGATATATTTATTTGAAAAAAACATTAGAAAAAGCTTTAATATTAATATCTAGCATTATTAATATGCATTTGGCATTATATATAATAACATGTAGCGCAACGGCTAACACTCTAGCGCTCGCCCGATTCCTGGCCGGGTGTTTTAACATTCATAAATATTTATCTAATTGTACGTTATTTTTATATATTGCATTATGAGCGACATAGTGTACTAAGCGGGAAATAATATAATAATTTAAACATTATTCTGAAAAAATAACATACATCGACGTTTGTAATTTATGTCAATGGCTACGGAAAATGTAATGTGGTAAATATCTTAAAATTTTAGACAAATAATTAAATATTTATTTCAAATTGACATACTTATAGTAATTTTTATACTAATTGTATAATCTGAAAAACATGTGGACAGATATTTGAAAGTAAAGAAATGCGTGCCCATTTTTTATATTCAATATACTTTGAGGCCTAGTTAGTAATATTATTTTAAAACCGTACTTTCGTCGGACTGTCATAAAATTATCAGTTTATCAGATAAAATACCGAACTTACAAACGACAAATAATATTAATGGAATAATAATGTTATTGGAATAATTGAAAAAACAAATTATAAATTGATTTTATTTTTTCGGCAATTGCTGAGGGATGGTAATTGATTAGGTACAGTTTGAAAACGCGTGCACTAGTGACACAACACGATTCCGTATGCACTGTTCGAGCATTATACGCGTGACAGATATGTGTTATGTTCGAATTGTTTAATATAGATAAAAACTATGTTGGAACGTACCGTCAAAAAAAAAGTAATATATAGAATTGCATCACAATTCGAAGCATTATGACAATGTTTTACTGCATATTATTCTATTAACTTTTTTTCCGGATATATATGTTTGGTAAAACTAAATTATTAGTTTTTGTTTTAAGGACAACCAATGCGGGTCCATATGGTCATATGTCTGTCTGCTTATTGCACAAACGCGAAACGTGAAGTGGCCAGATATGAATGTACGTAGGACCCGAGCGCATAGCGAGTATAATTATTTGCGACTTTCATTATTAATATGTTCAAGAGAGTCACGCTACTTACATTCAAATGCATTTAGATTCAGGAAGTCAATTATATTTTTTTGTTAACTGTATACCAACTTGCTTTCCACAGTTACCAATGTAACGACGATAAATCCGCGAGGCGCACTGACCCATCAGTGCTCTGAAATTTTAAATACGCTCGTCTTTTATCATTTTCCAATATTTTTCTCTGTTTCGTAAAATGATTTTGTATTATATAAAGTTTATTATATTATTATGTATTCTATAATGTTAAATCCGTTGTATTTATTTGTATTATTTTTAATTTTGTTTCATAGTGCAATTAAAATGGTGAATGTCGTTTTAAGCATATACAGCGGTTCGAATATATTTATTGAAATTGCCGTCATATCATTCTAAAATAAACACACTCGAAATGATCTGGGCACAAAAGAAATGATATGGCAATAAAAACACAACTTTTTTATTTAACAGTGTCAAAAGATTTCAACTTGAACTAATGTCACTAAGAATCCCCACGACACGGCGGAAAGAAACATTATTAATGTTGATAAGCGATGTTCTTTGAATATGTCCTTTAACAGATACGATATCTTCTGTAATAGCACTTCTCATACGGGCCGGCGCCCGCATTCCAACATCTTTGTATATCGATGTCGAGGCGCAGGTTCATTGTGATGTAATTGTTTGATGTGTGTAGTGTGTTTTTTTGCATAATATTTATGTATTTTGTTTAATTTTATGCATAAATTCGTTTTTAAAAGAAATAATTTAATGGTTACTCAAAAATAAGTATGTGTGATTACTCGGTAATAATTTATTTTTTTTATGATTTAGTGAAACTATTATTTCTATCTAAATTTGTTGTTATTATTTTAATATATGTTTTTTATGTAACCCTAATAATTATATATTGTTCAAAACACTTCATCATGCTTGTGTGAATTTCTCTTAAATATAAAATATAACCTATACAATCTAATTTACGTGTGTATACAGTGTAAATGTGAACACTAATACAAAATTATACTTTTTAATCAATAATAAATCCAAATCACTATCGTGAAAGAAAAAGTTTATTACACTTTAACTGTCAAATCCGTTTGTTTCCAAAGATTCTCTTTTGAAATTCAATTTAATATAATTATTTGTTACATTACAAGTAAACGTTAGATCGATATTACACATGAAATGGTCTGATTGAATCCTTTAAATTTATTGAAGTAAAGCTCGTTGAAGTATAATAAATTTATAAAACTTCTAGTGTACAGTTGCAATGCGCAATTGATATAATTGACAACCTTGCCGTAGCCGACAGTGGTGGCCACCTCGTAGTCCAGGTACTCCTCGACGGCGTCTCCGACCGGCGCAATGCGGACGGGCGGCCTGAACTCATTGTACACCACCACGATCGCTACGTCGTTGTGTAGCTGCGTCACGCTCTCTTCGCCAGGTTTACCTTCCATCTTGCAACGTGATAATTTTAAATTTTTTAGCAACTTTCATAGCAAATTATAAAATTAACTTACATACTGGACACGAGCATTGTTTCCATGTGCAGTAATCATATTATGAAACTTGATAAATACGAGTGGAACCCACACTACAAGGGTCCCGTATATGATAAATTTAAGGGTACAATAATATTTCTATTAAATGATTTACAAACGTTTTGCCGAGAACATATTTCGCAGGCTTAAAAATGTGAATTTATGAAAAACTATGAGGTTTGGAATCATCGCTATAGTTATCTGGTAAACTTTAGATAAATTACTAGTAACATTGTTTTTTCCATAATTTTTAATATTGTAGTATCGAAAAATGGGCGGGCGGATTGGGGGAGGGGGGTAATCTTTTTTGTGGAGTTTTCAAAAATATTTGAAATTACCTTCCATAAATTAATAAGAATAAATAGTTTTAGAATGATTTAAAAAAGGTATTTTTTTGAATTGATATCCCGCACGATATTCGATATAAAAGATAAGGAGTATTTTATTTGCCCTCTCTAAACTGTTTTTTAAATATTAGTAAGTGTTAACTATTGAAATCTATACAAGTTAATGTATTTTATCTCTATTCAAGTTTCATGCGTCATGTGCATAATATTTGAGAAATTTGGTTATGGCAGACAGACGGACGGACAGACACAGACAGACGGATATCAGAGTGATCTTATAAAAATTTCGTTGTTTCCTTTTTAGTGTAGAACCCTGGAAATCAAAAGATTTAAAAGTTGAAAAAAAGCGAACAAGTGAAAGTAATAAAAGTTAAAAGTCTCATAAATTTCAACTTCAAGGTTTGCAAGCTTTTGTGACGCCATGTCTAAAGACGAGGTGTAACAGTGGGTAATATAATACAAATAAAAATATAAAATAAGCTGTCGAAATATAAAAGAAAAGCGAATATTTTACAAAAAAAATCACTTTCATTTCCTTATCGAGATATAAATAGAAAAAGTGAGATAAATATTTTATGACTGGGAGCTTTTTTGATCCAATTTAATTTTCTAATAATTTCGTAGTACAGTATTATATATAATTTATGAACTTTGTTTACTAATATTTGTAATATTACAAAGATATATGTTTTAGATATAAGACCATAAAATAAGTATGCATGGATTTTTTGTATTAATACGTATCGTTTTTATATAGTGGAAATGTGGATTTATTTTGAAAAATATTGCTGAGACTAATATTTTTATACTACACTTTTTCAAGTATTAAATACTAAATTATGTAAACAATAGGCATATGTCAACCACTAATATTAATAATTAATCAAATCAAATGTATGTGTTGATAATGATTGCAACATTTACACATTTAAATTTATTGATTTTCTGAGATTATTTTCATTAGAGATAATTATTAATTTTTTTTTCATTATTTTTAGGTCGCAGAAAAACAGCAATTTATATATTTTTTTAATTTTCGACCTCTATCTGTTTATCTGCCACACTAGAAAACTTGGTAACTGATATTATTAAAAAAAAATTAAAGTGATGTTGCCTCATAAAGTAAACGGTGATAAAAGTCTTTTTTCTTTTGTAAAAAATGCATGAAGAAAAACAATGATCTACTCAATTGCTCAGGTGTCAAATTCTTTTAGAAATAATTTAAACTGCTTTGTTGCCCTTCTTCGACAAACTCAATAATTTATCTATCAATATAAATTAGTTTAAGCCTTGATCTATTTTCTAAATATTCAAATAACGCAAGGACAATTATAAATAAAACGCTTTTGAATTTGCACTGTTTTCTGAAAAATTTGCAGTCTCCAGGAAAGCATCTGATTGGTTAGCGCAATTTGAAACTTACTGCTGTAATGAAAAACTTGCATGTTCATTTAAAATAAACATGATTATAATAAAGAAGTAGTAAAATGCGTTATTTATTGATGAAAATAATTGAAATTAAAAATATCTATTTTTGAAATTCACATTAAAATGCCAGGTAAAAGGATGGTTTATTTTTGTCATTATATTACTTTTGCCTTTTTTTAAAGGTATTTCTCATTTTTTAGTGTCAACCGGCATGCAAGTCTAGGTCTGATAAGACAATAAATTATCAGATATCGGAGGTGTGATAAATGTGGAAGGCAAAATAGATTTCCGGTTAATTGATTTCAAAAAGTAAGCTCTAAACGAACCATAAATTACCAAAGCATTACCTAACTTATCGGAAAGCTTCATATTATCTACGTACATAAACATCATGGATTCCTACAAAGAAACATATAACCATTTCTATGTTAATTCCAGGCGGGTTTCTCAAATCCATTTTAATAAAGTGTGTTGTCAATTGAATTCAGTAGACGAAGATAAAGCGAACGTGTCCATTATATTGTGATAGACTGCTCTTAAACAACTGATGTCTGATGTCACTGCGAGCTGATTGGCGTTTCCATAATGTCTGCTTTTGGAAACATTTAAATCTTGTTTCCTTGCATTAATTGAAAACAATATTTAGTTTTGATCTTCATTAATATATTTCTTTATATTTGTTTGTAAAAATATAATTGTTTTAGTAAAATATAAATGTCATGCAAGTTCCCCATTAAATAATAAAAAATCAGAAATATCTTATAATGAGAGCCTTAATTTATATTCCATTCCACTGCTGTTATGTTCTATGGTTGAACTTAAACTGCGGTTCCTTCATAGAGGTAAAAATAGATCGCCTTTAAATTTCTCTTAACAGCTGTTATTAACAAATATTATCACCATCAGCTTACTGACACCATCAAAGTGAGCAAGATAACCACTGTTCTTTCCATTTCTCCCCATTCGCCTACTCTTAACCGACAACATTAGTTGGATGAATTTTCGCGACATAAACAGAAACAATTTTATTCTATAAAGCATAAAAAAATTTACCGTGATAGAAAAGTCCGGGTGCGGATAGACAGCGTGAACGGGCATAAGGTCACGCGTGCGATGCATTGCGGTTCGCGACGCGAACGCGAGTTGTGCGCGCGTGCAGTGCGCCGCCGTTAGTATGTGCCGCTGTCCCACCGCCGCGCCCGAGCACCGCGCGCGGCCATCCGCCCCGAGCAAAACCAGCGCGTACGGGTGCGATTCGGGGTTTGCTCGCTGCCGAAAATATGGTTATAAGTATTTTTTTTCATTAAAATTATATCATGAAAAAATGCGAAAGACACTAAACACTGCTTTCTAGGCTTACTTAGACGGAACCCTTATAATGTTGTCGTCGCAATTCGGCTGTCCGTGATAGCATATGAAACGTTGAAAACATATGCTTCATGTAGAGATATCAATTAATATATGTATACCGAAGCACTAAACATTTTTGTTTAATGACCCATACGTGTGAACCAGCGTGAACATTTTTTACACATTTCATCAAAAGTAATATCATTCGATAGGCCTTTTAAAATAAAACTAAAGTTTTGCTTTGCAATTTCTCAATTTAAAAGATACGTTTATGAAATATTATGCTTTAAAGTGACTTGCTACGTGTCTCCCTCTCTCTAATTTTCCATTCATGGGTTTAATAAAATTTAGACGCTAACTGAATAAGATTTAACATACCGCTTACTTACATCATATGTTTCTGACTTTTTTAAAATTATTAATTAATATCTTTATATGGATTATATTTTTATTAATTTGATGTAAGTAGATATAAAACTATAGATGTTACGAAACTGTTACAGAAGGATGGACCTAATAAAATTATAAGGCTTCCTTATATGACTAAGAATCCCTAAATATACAGACCGCACATCCACTTTATCACTGATTTCGCGTAAATGTAAAATTTTGGATCAAGGTGTCTTTCCATGTGGCTTTCAATATGGCTATACTTTTATCTGGATAATATATATACAGATTCCTATAGACTTTTACTTTAAACCATGAACCGAGGAAGATGTCAAGGAGGCGTGCCGCGTGTCGCCTCGATATGCCTAAATCATAAATACATGAGATCGCGTCTGGAACTCTGCTGCCAGGCGTGTTTTGATCGTGGCACGTCATTGTCGATCTGAAACTTTTTCAGAAAGTCACGTTATTCAATACATGTATGTAGACATATTAACACAAACAAAAACCGTAAAAGAAGTGACATCACATATCACCAACATGTGATGTCATTTCAAGTTGTCAGATTTATTTGAGTATAAGACTAAGACATTTTAAGATTTGATAGAATTTCCTAATTTTAAACATTTTTCAAACTTTTTGTCAGTTGATATCCTTTTTTTTACAATGTTAGTGCAATACTAGTGCTCTGCAGGATATCACGGAGCATGGACTATATACATATATATATATATATATATATATATATATATATACATATATATATTGATTCGAAATACATACCCTAAGGGGATGAAAATGTGTGATTAAGTTTGTGTGGGAAAAAATATTTTTATGGTAATTTTTACTTAAAACTGGGTGTTCATGCTCTTTAATAAAAATAATGGTACTCGTGTTTCAAGATTTTCCGAGATACAACCTCTAAATGGGTGAAAAGTGGTGGGTAAATTTGTATGGGAAAATTATTTTATGGTGATTTTTAATTGAAACTGGGTGTTCACACTCTTTACCAAAAATAATGTTACCCGTGTGTCTGGATTTTCCGAGATAAAACCTGTAAGGGGGTGAAAAGGGGTGGTTAAATTTATATGGAAAAAATAATTTTATGGTAATTTTTACCTAAAAATTTGTATTAATACATTGGTCAATAGATTACTAAAGTTTTGTCTGCTGCTCTTAAAGATAAGACTAAAAAGATTCATAAAATTAAAAAAGGAAAAACGTGTAATTGTGACAGTAAGGCAAAAAAGGTTAAAAAGCACCTAAAAGACTGATAGTAAGATGAAAAATACTGAAAGATAGCTAAAAAAGTTGGAACCAATGAAAGGAAAAACAATCAGCGAGAATATAAAAAAGAAAGTAAAGGGTGAGATGTTGTACTGCCATGGTTGCTAGATAGAACACAGAATACCAAGCTTGGAGTTGTGAAGAATGTATGGGTTTGACGAGAGAAGACGGAGATTTTACGTGTATTAATTTTCAGTAAGACTTTGGGCGGAAAATAATTCGTTAATTTTTGTGATAAAAGATAAGTTTCAGTTTTCCCTTAGTATGTTTTAGTTATTATTTATAGAAGTTAATTCTTGTTTTGAGTTAATTCGTGTCTTAAGTTAATTCTTGTCTATTTAGTTTCTTCGTTAATAAAGTTTGTAAAAAGTGTGTTTTTTTATAAATTCTTAAAAAATTCTGATTTGTCACAAATTAGTTAGCTGTGAGAGGGAAAATAAGTTTCATTTTCATTTTATGACATATTTTTACATTATTTTAATTTTCCGTTTTAATAGATTTAAGAAGGCTCATAATCCGTTTTACCTAAATTATTGAGCAAAACATTAGAATTTAGATTTAAACTAAAACTTCTTAACGGTAATTTGGCGGGTAATAATTATAAAATTTGATTTTACTTCATACACATAATTATATGATAGGCCTTATTAGGGACTGAGACTTCTAATAGTGCTAATAATTCAGGATTTTAAAATGTGCTTGTTTAATACAAAAACGCAACAAATTGTGGTGAATTTTTCTCATATTGAAACCATAAATAAACAATGTCTTTCCCACTGATCGTAGTTTTTATTAACTGAGCAATTTCCTGATATTGCAAATATTTTGCAAAAAGTGGGCCTTGTTAGGCGACTGTAACTTATATAAAAAAATTAAATATGAAAACACGACTTCATTACAGTTGTCTTATACGTATAGATAATCATATGTTTTTATTAACAATATAAATTAATGATGTTTATTTCATATATAATTGTAAATAAATAATATAAATGATTCAAATATGTAAAGGAATAACTTATTAAATATACAAGTACCTCTTGGCGATAGCCTTTAAAATAGTTTACACAGTGATCATTTTGTCTGAAAAATTATTGTGGAACGAAATCGGTGTATTGTATGAAGCTTATGTAACATTTTGTATATTACACCGAGTGTTCCATGATAATTGCAGAATTAAAGTCCTGTATACATTTTTGAAACCGATTATATTCTACGCGGTCCACAATAGCGGTCGCTCGTTTCGGCCCAATCAAAGAGGCTTGACACGCGCTTCGCCTCAAACGCTATAGCCACGCCTACTTTCACATTTTTTCTGGCGTCTATCTGTCCTTTAACTTCGGTGAAAAACTAATAAAATAAGAATAGGCCACAAGGCTACTTCTATAGTTTCATACAGACGGCCATTATCACGTAGATTCGTTTAATTGTAATAGATGGCGCACATGTACTGGCGTCATCGATTCTATTTATTTCAATGTTCCTTTGGTTTTATCTTAATATTTAGGTCAATGACTAAACTAAATATTTCTGGACAGCATATTCGGATAGCATACATCTGGATAGCACTTAAGTGAAAACATTTATAGCAAACAGTTCACTGCAAAAAAGCAGTGTGTATAGGAATATTTTATCAAATTAATTTTTTATGTGCAATGATGCGAGTGATCAATATTTTTCTTAAATACCTCATTTTTAATACTTAGTCTTTCATTTCATAACAAAAGAATGAGAATTCTCTTTGTACTAAATTGCACGTATTCCGTTACAAAAACTTAACATATATACATAGTTTTTTTGGGTATAAATGCACTTTAGAAACAGGAATATTTCGATAATTTTTTTGATATCATATGAAAGTATACACATTAAAAACTATATACCTGGAAAGAAATTCTGCAGTTGATGATTACTTATTATAAAAAAAAAATTGAAAAATTTTGTACAATTAATGATTATTAATAATATATATTTTGACAATTTTGTTAGCGATAATAATTAATACATATTTTGACAATTTTGTTGGCGATGGAACAGATTTTAACCACTTTTTCCAGTTATTTCACCTATTCTTTCATCACTAACCACTCATTATACAATTAAAAGCATAATTTGTTATGAATTATTAAGTATTTAAAACAAACATTAATTTTCAAAATTTAATATTCTCTTTTAACTTGGCAATTTAATTAAATGATTTTTTTGAAAAATCAATTTTGCTTAAATGGTGCCAACATTCAAGAAACAATAAAGTCTATTTGTATTATGGCATTTATCTTTTTTGGATATTTTATGGCATTCATTTCACTTTGTAGTTGCCTAAATTTTAAATATATTTTAAATTCACATACTATTTTTTTCATTTTTAAAAAATTTTATTGTTGACAATATTTATTGTTGATTATTTAAATTAAGCCCAGCCCGGCCCGGCCGGGTCCCGGGGCCCGGCCTTAAAAATTAATGACAGTAATCATATTTTTATGGTAATGGCAAATGCAAAAGTTGATAGTCATAAATTAAAAAAAGAACCATAAATTAAATATAGTAAAACATATTAAGTTGGTACAATTGATAATTTTTCTTATTTGACATTTAAAACTGTTAAAAATTACATTTTTTAACGTAATTTTACAAGTTTATTTTAAGTGATTTAATTCCATTAATTTTTTTATTCCTTTGTGTTTGTCAAATGTGTAATATCTAACGATAAATTCGTTGTGAATATAGAAATAACCATATAATGTACAAATTTCGACATATTTCTGGTATTTTTTTTGAAAATGGTTTTTTTAAAATAAATAATCATCAGCTGCAGAATTTCTTTCCAAATATGTAGTTTTTAATGTGTATACTTTCATATAATTTAAAAAAAATTGTCGAAATGTTCCTGGTTCTAAAGTGCATATGCTGCATTTTTTAAAATAAATAAAGCAATGAATACCTTCCCTCCGAGTATGCGTCGACCGCTCTCCGGTCGGTCCATGAGCGGTACATAGCGCATATCCACCGTTGGCTCTGCTAAGTCATCTTCTTCAGAAACCTTCAGCCCGCCACCTGAACTCTTTAACTTGGCGCATATTACAGTGAGGCAAAATGCAAGCACCGCATTCCGCAGAGCATATTTCAACATCGATTGCAACTCTTACTACCCGTTAGTGGATGTCATTTCTTATTTTTCTGTTAACAATTAATATTATTTGTAATTAATATGCCAGTTTAACAAGATACGTCAGAATATATTTATTTCTTAATTTGTGAATTTCAATACATATTTTTAAATAGAATCACATTAATTCTTAATTCATGGAATATTAGGACAGAAAAAGTCAAAGTACACTCCTTTGCAAGAAAGGGCACTTCCAATATTTTCGATTAATTTGAGAAAGTAAAAGCATAAGAAAATAATTAAATGCAACAAAGTGAAATAAATAAAATTTACTCAAAGTAAAAACTTTTGTCTTGTAAATAGGCTTTATTCATTAGTTTTTTTAGTATTGTTTTCAAATTACTTGTATCAATAAAAATAACGGCGGGTCCAATTAGTAACATCCTTTATTTAACAAAAGTTACAAAAAAAAGGAAATTAGTGTCATATATTGCAGCAGTCATTTCAGCAAAAGGATTGCTGAAATGACTGCTGCAATTCTCCGTGCCATGTCCTGGATGCAGTTTTTATAAATTCTTGGTTTTCCTCTAAGGTTTACTCTGAGTTAACCTCGTCTTAAAGAATTTTTACATTCGCCTTTTTCTTCATTTTTTTCGATAGAAATTGCAATCTGGTTTTAACAAATTGAACTTGCGTTTGGTGGCCATGAAGGTTATGTATTGAGGTGGATCGTGTAGTCAAGATTAGCGGGCTTAAACCTGAGTCTACTTATCAGTTTGAGTAACTCCAGAGTGACTCTTATATTATCAAAGCAAAATTAATCACTTCGTCAGATCCTCTGTAGAAGTACACATTAAAACGATTTGAAAAGATTAGATTGAAGATAAAATGTAATTTTTTTTAAACGGTCAATCTAGTCAGTCGCGTAAAGACTTATACTCGACTCCGAACAAGACTTAGAAAATATGATATGTGATTGAAGTAATTTTATGTTATTTGCCAGAATAATCCAAAAAAATGTTATACCTTATGGTTTTGGGAAGATGGATGCTTATGACCTTGGATTACATTTTTAGAGTTTCATTATCCACATCATACTTAAATATAATACACTTTTATTTGAAATACGTTTCAATAATCCTAATAAATTTCATTTTTATTCACAATAAGAACTTACTTTTACAGCAATACAACGAATTTAAGTGCAAGGTATATTGGACGTGTGTCCAACATACTTTGCAGTTAATTTTGCATCAATGTTCAAATTGTAATGTAATTGATTTTGAAATGAGTAGTTGACCCCAGACCAAAACTCTTTACACACAGAGCGATATCTTCATCTATGTGAATTCCCATAAATATTGTTAAGAAAGACATAGATACAACCATCCGTTAGAGAGTTCACATTTTGGGACCCAGCAACCAGACTAGGAACCATTTCGCTATGTCCACCTGTCTGTCCACCTGTACGTCAAAAACGTTTTATTCGTAGACTATTAATGCTGTAAACAAATTTTTTTAAAACAAATTTATAGTCTACCTTCACTCCATGTAAGGTGGGAGTAGCATTTATTTATTCGCATACCCCCATGATATCATTGAATAGGTTTTTATTAAACATTGGGGTGTGTGATGAATAATTTTCGATACAAGGAATATTAATAATATACTAAGCTTTGAAATGGTAATTTTTGTTAGAGTTGCATGTCCCCATCCCCTACCAGCTAAACTGCTTTCATTGAATACCCGAGAGGTATTCTACGGTAATAGTTTGTATAACTAAATTAAAAGGAAATTATCTTAGCTAAGTAGGCTCGACTAGTCTACTAATAACAGTAGACCAACTTATGACGTTTAGTTGCGTGTATAGCCATTGATTCTCTGTTTTTTAGGTACTCTACATAGTAATGCGCATGTCAGTGAAAGGCATAAAATTTATTTTATACACACTCGCAAATCCAGCGATTAAACACTTCCTTAGAACAATATAATTTTCATGCAAAAATTAGGCAATGCAAAATTTGGAAATGTTTATTCTCGGATTAGAAATTAAATAAACAATTAAGGTAATGCTCCTTCACACAACAAAGTACTTCAATGAAGCAAAGCAGTGGATTTTTAGACTAGTTGGTTTGCGCAAACATTAAGATAAGAAATATTTTTACATCATTCAAAATTATTTACAAGAAACATCCGAGTCCACGAAAATTTAAATTTGCCGATTCCAATATGTACAGTTTTAAGTAAATACAGGTAACAACAGAGTTAAAAGGAGATATGATAAAATTCCAACTTATACATTAATTTAAATGCAATTTTTTTTTGTTTTCTTTTTATTTACTTAAATACAACTCGTGTATTGAAATAATTTTTTAAATATTATACAAACAACATTGTTTAAATTACTTTAACGATGTTAAATTCTCTATCTTCAAATTTAACATTTAACTTTAATGCTGTATCTTACTATTTGGATCACAATACATCTTTTTATGCTCACAATTGGTTTTTTCTAATGCGAGAAACTAACTGTGCAATTTAATACATTGGAAGTTTAACTGATCAAAATGAAACTGATACCTACAGTGTTTAAGTGTATTTTGATTCATGCGAATGGTTAAGGCTTTATATGATTTATTTTCCAGATTGATACTTCAAACATAAGATAACTTTACTTAGAAAAATAATACGTGGAATGATAAAGGCACATTTATGGTCCGCCAATTGTTTAACTTTAGGATTAAATTAATTCCGAATTTTATAAATCTTGACTAATAAAATCTTGAAAAATAATTGTGCTAATCGTAAAATGCTATTAACGTGTATTCGAGAAACTTCCAGTACCCAGTACCAGTACTGGTTCCAGTTTGCAATCGCAGGCATAACTTATTTTGTTACTAAGATCAGAGTTGTTTGTTTTATGTTCAGAATATTTTGTACCGGCTGTACTTTATACAGCCGATGTGTCAACAATATGTATAAGTAGAAAAATTAAGAATGAAAACGTTATTTAACCATATAGATATTATTTGCAAAATCGACGTGTTTCAAATAAACATGGAATTAGGCAAGTTTATCCATAAGTCATGTTTATCTAATGTTGAACTAACTCGATTCATTCGTTTTGAAGCTACGATGCCCAGATATACGCTCTGAATGTGTAATACCCTTTTTTGTGTCGGCTGTCAAAAATAAGGTTTTCAGTAAAAAAACACAAAATATAATAAAATAATTCTTAGTTCGAAATCTGAGGCGCACTAATACGAATAAAGTGTATTAATACGTTCTGTAATCACATACATCTGTACAAATTGTATATGTAGATATACATTCCATCCGCATAATATTAAACAATTGATATGATGAGTAAAAAAGATTAAAACGGTAAGTACTTTAAACCAAAACTGGAGCGAAGAATATTTTTATAAAAATTCGCTTATATTTCATACTTCACATGTATATATAAGTTATATATATATATGTATATATATATATATATATATATATATAGATATATATATACGTATATATATATATATATATATATATATATATATATATATATATACATTTTTTAGCGACTTTACTGTGGTAAATTATCACCTAGGAAGGAGCTTTTTTGGGCCTGGTATTCAGAATTTGGAAATAACGATTTTGTTAATGTTTCTGATACTGAAATAACTTATGTATTAAAACACTCTCAGTAGTGCCACTACACGTTATTGAAACATTCATTTTAGTGTAGATTCAAATAAAATGAAAAATGTTATTAAAACTGGAAAACGTATTTTTAAACGGAGAATAATTCAACAAATGTCAGTATTTCCTATTGTCACATAGTTTACTTTCTTTTTATTTTCTTCAGGAAACAAATATTAATTGTTAATGTAACGTTTTATATCGATAGAGTTAAATTTAAGTTTTTACGAGCTCTTAAGAGAGACTTCTGTACCTCAATACTTGTTGCTCTGTGGGTCTTACTTACCTGTGACTGCTTAGCGTTTTGTCGTCGGCGTCATTGTTCGTTGAGTCCAATGGATTCACACATACAAGAAACGTATAAACAAATACTTTCTATTTAGGAAGTGGATAGCAGTGTAGTGACAATGCTGTTCAGATCAAGTCAATATACATTCGCAATCCTATAGGTGACTTGACTGCGTGCAGCATATAGGATTTTCATTAAAAGTTACTCAAACAGTTAAAAGGTACTTGTCCTCGCGAATTTATCTCAACTTATATAATAAACTAAAACAATATTTTTCTGCTTATTTTTCTGTTTGCGAAGATTTCGTACCCTAAAAGTAAAAAAGGAATCCTTGTGAGTTCACTCACGTGTCTGTCTGTACGTCTGTCCCAGCCGATTTTTCCTAAAACCGTTTGACATAGAAGCTTGAAACTTGGTACTATATGCTGGTAAATATTATGTATTGTTGATCATGTTAAGACGCATATTATGGCTGATTTATGAAAATAATTATCTTGTGATTGTAGTGGGAGCAAACTGAGTACTTGTATTGTTTTTAGTTTCATTTAGTGTGGGGGTATCGTTTGAAAGGACTAATTTTGAAGAACTGAAAAATATTCTTCGTAAAACTTTCAAGAGACATGCACCGTTATGTGTAAAAAAGTGCATTCATCCTCCCTCATTTTTGATACTACTAAAATAACGAAAAAACAATATTGGTCGAATTTGGCTAAAAGATTGCAGGAAATCATAACGACTATCTTAAGTCTTATGGTTTTTAGAATTGCACGATTGTTGAAGCCTTTGGATAAATACTTAGAAAGACGTTGATAAGATGAAAAATTATGTTAACATTTATGAATAATTTAATAGAAATACTTTGTGCCCTTAAATATTTGTAACTTTTGTACGTACCTAAGTGTGTGGTGTTTCAATATGTGGTGGTTACTTAAGTTTACTTTCTTGACATGTTATTTGTTTTCGTGTAACAGCTAAGCGATGAATACTCGGAGGTACATTTAATAAGTTATTTGTTTTAAATTTATTTTGAAGAAACTTAACATAAATATAACCTGTGTCATGGAAAAAAATGTATGACACTTTTTATTTCTTAAAAAAAACTAATCTTAAGTGAGAGAAGCCACGGGCAAATCTAATAAGATATATAAAGTATAATTGTGTAATCAACTTTTATTTCTCGTTCCAAGTCAACGTAATAAAAAAATACGGCCATTTATGCCGCATTTTTTGACACTCGCAACTAAATCAAAACCTTAACCCGAGGTTACTTCCCGTTGACCTAGAATCATGAAATTTCGTAAGAAGCAAGGTCTAACATTACAAATAAAGGAAAAAATCGTTAATGCTAATTTAGTTATATTACACAAAAAAATATTTTATTTAAATGTGCATCAGTAGAAGATATAGTAGGAAATATATTTTATTTCCAAAAAATCGAAAGTCTGTAAATAGTTTAATAGGAATATTATGTACCAAAAAATGTTTACAATGCTCCCGTAGTGCGAGTTTCACTGGTGTTTGCCAGGATTTTTTTATTTGTCCTCCTTTTATCGCTTGGACTTTATTACCTTCCATTTGGAGCACATCTCCCCTGTGTATACACTGCTCCATGCGAATTTTCTACCATTCATAACTAAGTTTTTTTTTCTGACAACCCTTTAACGACGCGCTCAATCGATTTTACCTCGCTATATTAAATTTATCTTCTTCTGGAGTTTACTTGATGTAGGCAATAAAAAGTGAAAGTATTTCAACTTAACTTATCGAATTTAATAATTTTTTAAAATTAATATTTCAGTAGTTTCAGAAAGAGCCAAACTACTGAAATATTCCATTGCAACATGAACCTGGAGACAAATTTAAAATGATCCTTTCGAAATTTTGTAACTTTTTCAAAAGACAAGTGACAATGATACAAAAGTTGTCAAGTGCCGTTGCAATTCATAATTATTGCCTACTCTGCTTTAGCGGTAAAGCGGCGAAAAACTGTGCTCATCTTAACTCTTTAGCGACTTATTGGGAAATTAAATAAAGTTGTCGAGCCTCGTGCTCAATCAATTATTCGGTTCGACAATAACTGAAGTAAAATAAACGCATGTTATTTAACCCTTTAAGGCACGCGTCCCGCTCAAATCGGCGCCCTATAAATAAATCGTAGCAACTTTGGCCGAGTGTCGCCTATCCGAACGTCACGAGTGAAAACGCGCTAACAGAGAAAGATCTGTCCTTTCCAATACATAAGACTGACCACGCGGCGGCGCTCGCCTTTTGACGCATGCGTTGATTCGATGGGAAGTTGACCACTAATTCTACAAAAATTGATAATTGTCGACCCTCGTCTTACCGCCTGTAATAGTCTTTTTTGTATCCATAAATGTTTAATATAATAATTTAAATATTCACGGCCACATCGTTACATAATAAATAATTTACAAATATTCATGTTATTTTTCTATATGTAAATATGATATTTAGTATTTATTTCACACTCAGAGTACAAATAATTTTGTATCTAAATCACTTTCATTTCAAATGTTTGACCTGCGTAATTAAAAAGTTGGAGGGAGTGAATACAGCTCCAAACAATTTCGGGGACTCGTATCGCGCGAAGAGACCACATATTAATATTGCAAATTATTGTCAATTATAATTTAAAATACTTCCTCGATGATGTTCTATTCTTTAAGCTCGTGGGAAAGCAAATTTAGTTCCTAATGTACAGCAAAACAAAAAAATTAAATATATTATTTTCTTATATTATGAGTCTATGTATTTCAACTCAATCTTCTTGGAAAATTTCATCACAATCGAAATTAAACTGAAAGAGTTATGACTTTGTAACAGACGAACAGTCAGACGGACAAAGGCATACGAGGAAATTGTAAAAATTTCATTTTTGCCACTCGTTTATGGGATCCTAAAGAGACTCTATTTTTTGGCTTACGTCACATCCTCTTCCTCTATTCATATTATGTTGTAATTTATAAGGTAAACTTTTCTTATGTTGATTTTATGATAATTAGCATCCAATGTGCGATATTCTATCTAGTGTAAAAATTGGTAACGTTAATAATATTGCTTACAATAAAGTTTTACACCGGATACTCGGAGTGTTAATATTAATAACATAAACTTATTTTATTATTAGAAAGTATATAATAATGTATTGTATTTTTTTAAACTTATTCATACATATTCTTCATTCAAATCACGTTTTCATGTAAGAAAAGCGCACAACCGCACATTGTCTTACAACGGGTTTACATTTGTTTTTGAATCGTCCTTGAAAAATGGTGTATTTCGATACGAGTATGTTGGCAAAGTGTAAAAATATGGTACAAGTATAAATTAATAGCTCTTATCATTTTCAAATCTCGTATACCAAAAATATAAATGTTTGTTGAAAAATATTTAAAACTATAGATCATTATATCTGGTGTGAATTGTGTTAAAGAAATGCTCATAAAACTGCTCAATTTAAACGTAGGGGCGTAGTAATTGAGTTGTGTTTGCAGTAAGTTGCAAGTATGCTAACTATGCTAATCAATATAGAAAGTAGGAATCCTAATCAAGACTTTCGCTATGCTGTTTAATAAAGAAAGGGGGAATCCCGTTTCTGTGAATCACATATCACCATCGCAAAGCTCAGAATAAGGCTCACATAGCTCAATCAGCGGATGAAGAAACTCGAGCACATATGGACAAGCCTAACGGTGGTAAATTGAACGCCTTCCAGTATATGATAAAACACGACCTGCTGTACGATGAATACACACTTGTTGGAAAAAAGCGAGATTATTATGCTTCATTCCAAAAGGACATCAATTGAGTTTATTTGACAACTTTCACGACAAATACGGGCACGTTGGTATTGACCAAATTGTAAATTTGTTATTACACCATTTTTGTTTTCCAATCCTGTACTAATTAGTAAAACAGTACATTTTTCAGTATTTGAAATGTCTCTCATGTAAAAAGATCACTTTGATGCATTTGGATAAGTTGGATGATTACAAGTTCGTTTTAGTAACCGTAGACGCATTTTCTAAATACTATTTGTTACAAGCATTGCATAAACCGGACGTTGTTGAAGCGAGCTTTCACTAATAATATTTCTACATTTGGAGCTCCTAAGATTATAATTAATGATCAAGAACGTATATTTAAGAATGCAAGTTTTCAAGAATGGGTTCATGATCTTAAGTAACAAAGCATTTCATTATATCTGCTCTCATGAAAACGGTCAAGCTGAACCATATTATAGATTTGTCTTGAATTTACTTCGATTTGCAAGCGTCGCCACTCCAACTCCTCATTGGCTACAATGATATCATTAGTAAGATCACTGTATAAATAACACATGAAGTGGCATTGGAACAGTTGCAACTCAATCGCGATAGTCGCATGACATTCACAAGACAGATAGTGTCTAAATTGTTGAATACCAGTCAAGAAAAAACAAGAAAGGACGTAAGATATGACGAAAATTTAACGTGTATTATATGTACACACACATATACATATATTTATATATACCGTACATATATGTATACATGTAGTTTATTGTGATAGAATTTATTACAAAAGAAATGAAACTTATGTACGCGTTGAAATGATTTTTTATGAAAATATTCTTCATTATAATTAACTTTTAGATACGTGCTATTATTATGGTATTTTTGTATTGTATTCAAAAATGTATAAACGTATTTAATTTGTATTATTCCGCCTTAAGTTTTGAAATAAGAATTAGTATCGTTCCATTATTTTCTGTCTTTTGACTGAAACCCTGATTACTAACCCTCGATGAAAACGAGGGGCGTAACAACTTCGAGGCCTTTGTCTGTTTGGTTTTGATACCGTGGCTCCAAAACGGAAGACTCGAGTCAATTCAAAATTGAACAAATATGATGTTTGGATACAATCGCCTAATTCTATGTCTATTTGAAACATATAAATCGTTATCAATAGTATCTATGTGGCAAAGTAATGCCTGGATCCGTAATTTTTCAACTTGAGTACATTGTCTGCATACTGTTTCTACTTTACAGAATAGAAACAAAATAAACTATCCTAATTTTAGTGACAATTGACTCCATCGTTCTACTGAACTGAACTGGATGGAATCGATTGAATTCACGTAAATAATTGTCAATTATTTTGACATTGTCATTCCATATAAAAAGATAAAAATGCATAAAATTATATAATTGTGTTCTACAAGCTAAGCAAATAAAATATGTTTGTATAACATGTAGAATACAATACTTATTTTCGTATATTTTTCATTGTTACGGTTTTCGTGATTTATGTATGCCCAATACTAGAGGTACAAAGATCATGAGACAAAATTAAACCGTACCTACGTAAAATTATTTTGTAATTGAATTAAATTAAACTAAAAAATGTTGAGCTTAATTTAAAATGAAATTAGAATTTTATGATAATCCCTTAATTTATTTTAAGCATCAAAGAATGAACAAAGAATGTGGAATATAAATTAATGGTATTTAAATTTTTCATATCTAACTAGACTCGTGCAATGCTGACAATTGAACGGTGACAATGACATAGGCGATGATAAGATTTATAAAATTCGGAATTAATTTAATCCCAAAGTTGAACAATTGGCAAACTGTGAATGCGCCCTTGTCACTTCTACGTATGATTTCTCTGATTAACGTTGCCTTGTGTTTAAAATTGGCATCTGTAAAATAAATAATATGAAACCATATCATTATATTCAAAAAATAAACCAACAACCATAAAAACATATCAAAACTTACCTAACCAATGTATAATTTTGACCTTGATCATATAAACTTCCAATGCATCAAACTCTACAGTTAGTTTCTCGCAGTAGAAACAACCAATTGTGAATATAATAATAAGT
Source organism: Druceiella hillmani (assembly GCA_039881145.1). Taxonomy (NCBI): domain Eukaryota; kingdom Metazoa; phylum Arthropoda; class Insecta; order Lepidoptera; family Hepialidae; genus Druceiella; species Druceiella hillmani. The sequence continues at coordinate 6,434,958 of JAYKKI010000103.1, forward strand.
AATGCGATCCAAAATGTAAGATATGCCATTAATGTTAAATGCAGTACCTGGAAGTTTTAAAAGTGAACATCGTTAAAATGAAAGAAACCCTTTTCGTTTGTATGAATTTACTTTTAATATAACTTTGTATCAGATTTAAAATATTGTGTTTAAAAAACAAGTTTAATGTTATAGTTTTATAATAATATAATTCAAAAATAATAAAAATTAAGCATCTAATTTAACGAATAAGTTAGAATTTAATATTTTTTAATTTCGTCTCTATTGTTAAACGTGTTTACCTAAACTGTAATTTATATATAATGGAAAGTTGAATAATAAGCGAATTTAAATTTTTAAATAAACTTCAGCGTAATTGTCATTGCGCGCAGGTGAGCTGGTATAAGGAATCTGTTGATAGCCTCATTGAAATATTTTGTCCCGAGGAGAAATTATGTTAATTAGTTTATCCAATCTCCAGGTCATGAAAAGTATTTTATTCCACGTAAATGCTTACGATACTCACTTGATTTATAAGTATGTATAAAATAAGTTCTATGCCTTTAACTGATATGTGAAAGGTACACAATACCAGGTGGAGTATCTGGAAAATATAGAATCAATACTTAGATTTAATGACCATAATTTTATTGCATAATACGTAGCTATATAATGTATATACTCACTTGGAAATTAAACATTTGATTTCTTTTGCTGCATAAATCCAATATATTTATTAACATATTCGGTAATGTAGACACAAATGCAGGATTTTGGATAAAAGTATTTTCTGGAAACAGTTGATTCCCCTTATTTTTTTCCTTAAAGATTAAATGCGGAGCGTGTATTTTGATTTCATGTGTTTCCTTTATATTACTACATAACATGTCTTCTATTGTATATTTGAAATAAAGGTTTACATATTTTAACATTTGAGTGACAATTTTTGTTAAAACACACAGAAAGAGTATGTCGAGTTGCAGAAGGAAAGCACTGGCAAAAAGCGCAATGTATAAAAACAAACCATCCGTCGACAGAATGATCACATCACGACATAGCACACAAATAATTGTGCAGTACAAAATGATGAAACATATACCCGATCTCGTCATCAATTTCACGTTACTATGGAATTTGTTTTTGAAGTTGATACTGCAATTTACTGAGACCTCTTCTAGTATACTCAAAAAGTCCACAAACAACTCCTTGTACCACAAAACCTCTATAGATAAGTAAAATAACATACTCCCATTGGCCAGAATATGAGAACCGATTTCCAACAGATCCATTTCAGTCACCCACTTGGCTTCGGGTGATAGTGCTGTCCAACAAATGCCAGTTATAAGAAAGATAGCTAATGTCATGTTGTAGAATTCCCGAAAATATTTCTGTATTATGGATTTTTCACTATCTAATTTTTGTGTCCGCCTGTTAAGACCAAAAAATGATTGTAACTTTGGTAAACATTCAATTGCTTCCAGAAAACCGTAATTTTCGTAAGACATAGTAAAAGTAAATGGAGCCGATGAACGTGACTACTCAAGTCTACACGCTGAAAGCAAAAGTAGCTACGATCATTATTATTACAAATTACTCCGCTTATTAATTATCTAATTACTATGCAACGGGTGACGTCTATCATGTAATTGATGTATTCTTATCATAGCTTCATTTACATTAATATAAATTAAATAGATATAAATTAAACATGTTTTCATGAAGTGACGCACCTGCGTTCACTCCATAATGACATATTAATAAAACTATATCACTTGCGAAGAATAAATAATCCTTTCAAAGACTATTTAATAATGTCAAAATATTTGTAGAAAGCTGAAATAAAAGCTCTAAATAAAATAAAAGCTCTGAAGCTTTTATTAAATTAAAAAAATACATCGAATAAGTAATGAAATTTCAATGCCCTCTATGTTTTTTTTGAAAGCGGTAGATGGAGAATAGTGAAATAAGTATTTTTATGATATACACACATTGATAACAACATTCTAATAAATAATTCAATGTAAAATATATTTTTCAATTTTGTGTAGACAAGTTAGAATAAGACATTTTGGAGTTACACATAAGGGATACACATAGAAAATGTGATTGATTAATTTGCATTTAAAAACGTTTTGATCAGTCTAGTTACATTATTTATTTTGTTACATTATTTGGGTGTATCCTTCAAGCCTTTCGGGCATTATGTTCTGTTGCGTATGCATGTTTATTGTGAAAAATGTGAAAATTTTGTTTGTATATTATTGTGAAAAAATTGGGGATTTTTCAAGGAAAATGCACAAGGCGCATAAAATTCTCTACAAAGAAGTTTAGTAAATTTTTTGCATAACGTTAATCAGATAAGCAGACTTGAAAAATATCGAAAATTGAAAATTAGTACTTACTTTTATTTTAAAACTCATAACCAATATTAAAACTCTTAACTCCAAATTGTAATAAACTAAAAGTTCTATCAACTTTTTTTTTTCGTAAAATCAAATATTTTGAAATAAAATGGCCGACAAGGTCACGAGTTTGATAGTCATAAAAATATGCACTAATTTCCGTATCACCGCAGGACTACGCGTTTTTGATCTAATCCACTTTTTTTTTAATTTCGGGTTACTGTTGTTTTTTATTGGTATTCGTCATCCTTTGTTACGCTTTCCACTTTATCATGGTCTGTGGCATGTTACTTTCTTCTGTTTCTTCCTTGTATTCAATATCTCATTGTAAAACAGCAACATAAGGATAAATATGGTTGCTTTTAATATTCGCTCCAAGTACCAGGATATTCTCGTGACTTAGATTTGCATAATACGCTACAAAATAATTATTTTGGCTATGTATAACGCAACACCCAATCAAATGTACAAAGATTCTGGGAATTTACGCCTTGTGGTTCCCGGCTTAGAATAAGACCATCCTCCGTCGGTGTCGTATGAGGTGATAAGCTAATAAACCAGAGGATGGGCAGCAATGCCTAAGAATCCCCCACCCTGTTGTGCATCAACAATATGTTACTGTGATCATCGATCCGCCTATCAAGAGTAGCAATTAAAACAAATTCTCCCTCATACAACAAGCACAAATAAAGAGCTGTCATCGATCTCCTGTAGCTCTGCTAGTCGTAACTCCGGTAGCGGGTATGGTAATAGCGGAGCAAGGGGTGCCATAAATATCCAGCAGAGATCCGGTTACTCGTATAAAATACACACACTGAGGACCGACGAAAAGATCACTGAGCTGGAAGTGTTACTGCGTAAGTTAAGATGGGGATTATTCGAAGTTCGAACCCAGGGAGATTGTGATATAATCCCCAGTCCAGTAATTAAACTACTGAGGAGGGAGGGTGACCACCATTCTCAAGGTGTTATCGCATTCACCATCCAGAAGTCTCTCTTAAACAACATAGTGAAGTTTGAAAATGTTTTCCTTTATCCGTGGTGACGATAAGATAAAGACCGTATACAAGAATCTCTAAAGTTTTAAACATCTCAAAAGCTCATTGTACTGTTGTTACCGTAGACTTCAATGAGAAATTAAATTCACGGTACTTAGACAAATTGAAAATAGGGCAATTTAATTATGGGCCACGGGACCATAGGAGACAACGTATGGATACCTTTTTGAAGAATGAGGAAGAAGAAAAAGGAGGACTCTTTATGGTAATCTTCTTTTTCCCAAATAGTAGTATAAAATTTACCTGAATTGGTTTCGACGTTGCAACTAAAATGAAGATGGATTTCAACTATGATGACTAAACGGTAGATACAAAACGATATCTCAGTGATCAGTAAGATGAAAACTGGAAATTATCACTGAACTGTAAGAGATACTTTGATTCTGAAATCCAAGCTGGAGAGGTATGTTTTGTTGACTTCTACGCTCCGTCTAGCATCGGCTATCATCCAAATCGTTTTAAGTGCCTGGACGAGTGCGTGACAGCGGACGATTTAAATGACAAGTTGATGGAAACCATTCATACAGTGGGTTCTAAGTTTCTTAAATTCATCGTACCAAACGGTATAAGGATTTCAGAATAATTTTTTGGAACTTAAGCATCGATTTTTAAATATAGCGCCCGGTATGAAGTTTTATGACGAGTAAAATCCGAAGTACGCTCTGCGTACGAAGTTCAGAGCGTTGAAAAAGCGTAACCGTTAGGTGGCCTCTCCGCGAAACATTTCTTCGCATCTTTAGAGTGAGATATCAATATGTTTATTTGACATTTTCTTATGGCACAATCGCAATGACGGAGTGTGACACACACATTGGCATTTTCTTATAGCGTAATCGCAATGACGGAATGTGACACATATAGTTTACTATCGTTCGCTTATATCAAGATGTAATCATTAAATGTCATTATGTGTAAATATTTGGTATCTTCTTTACTACAAAATTAAAAGGTCTCTTCTAATTTTAACTTCTTAGTCCAATGTTACTAAATGTTTTTAATTTTATTGTATAAATTTGATCTCGTTCGTTTGTGTTTTACTGGTAAATAATTATATTTTCTGCATTTTTTTATTAAAGATTTTTTTTATTAATGATGTTGATATTTGTATTTATATACAGTGTTACATATGTTATGCATTCCAAGACAAGCGTACTTAAGGAGTAAACTTCAGTCGCGATTCGGAGCTGACATTCACAATTTTTTTTCACAATTTTATATACGGTAATCAGTATGATATTTTTGAAAATATCCACCAAAAATATATTCCTCCTTTATTTCCAAAGTCATAATTATGAAAAATTAAAATTACTAGACGTTTACCTAAATTTACTAAAAATTATAGCTATGATTTTAAAATTCCTAGTGTGAAATACTTATCAAACTTATGAACCTATGAAAAAAATATACTTGGAAATATATTTACATGGTTGAAAATAATATTAATATTTTTAAATAGTTTAAACCACCGTTAATGGAGTTAGGAATACCTGCTGATAATTCTCATTTTTTTATTAATTTGGGATTCAATATATGAAGCCGTTTCAAAAATAAAATGAATTACCACGTGCGTAGCTTTTTGCATTACAACATCAAGATAATTTTTAGGCTTTAAATAATATTACTTTGATCACCAATATTTACTGAAATGCGAGTTAATAAAATTATTGCGTTATTAAAATTATTGAGTTAATAAAATTATTGCCGGAAATATCGTATTTTAATTACTTTTTCTTATTGAAAATCATTACTGAAATAAATCTGTCTCACACCATCTCCGGTCCAAGTGAATCAAACTCATCATGCCGCACATCATGCACAATTACAGAAAAAGTAAAAGTTTTTCAGGTCAAATAAATTTCATATTCAAATATCAAATGTATTGCAATTAAGGAAAAAGGGTCTTAACTATTGAAAATGTTGCCAAAATTCGATAACTATCAATAAAATAATTAAAATTCAAAATATCCCGGGTCAATAAAAGTTGGGCAATTTTAAATGTTTATATGCCTTTGTTCAAATGCATAGAGAACCCTCGCAATACGCATTATGTTCGTACTTGACAGGCTTATTATTGTTAGTGCTAGTCACATAGATTAATTAAAAGGGGAAATGTTTTAAGTCCTCGCAAATTAACACATAAGAAACGAATTTAAATGAAATTTCTTAAGGCTGCTTAAAGTTTCGGCTTTTTTATAATTTAATAAAAGACCGATTTTGGTATTCTCGCTAAGTATGTAAAATAAAACAACTAATATGGTAGATATAAACATATATTAATAAATAACTCCTATATATTTAAAAATAACTCGATTTATTAAATTATTCCCAATAAACCTTAAGCGTTCCGAATTTTTGTTTCGAATATCAATATTAGATAAATTTCAAAACTAGAAGTAAGTAAGTGTGTAAGTGTAGATTTGTGTAAGTGTAGAATTTTGTACAGATTTTGTGTAAGTGTAGAATTTTGTACAGATTTTGTGTAAGTGTAGAATTTTGTACAGATTTTGTGTAAGTGTAGAATTTTGTACAGATTTTGTGTAAGTGTAGAATTTTGTACAGATTTTGTGTAAGTGTAGAATTTTGTACAGATTTTGTGTAAGTGTAGAATTTTGTACAGATTTTGTGTAAGTGTAGAATTTTGTACAGATTTTGTGTAAGTGTAGAATTTTGTATAGAAAAACATGTTTGAGAACAGGAAAAATAAGGAGATTATCCAAGCTCTAAGCAGCTAAAAATGTTTGCCATCTGCATAAATATTACGATCATTTCAAACTATGGATGAAAAATTGAAAAAAGGCGAAAGAAAGATTATGGTCGTTAATGTGTTATGGTCGTAGAGATATAAGTTTATGTTTCGTAGTCATATGTGAAAATAAATGTTGAATCCAATACGTTATTTGGTTATGGTCCAAATTTTATAAGGAGGTTCAACGAGGCAAATAAAAACGATGGAGAATCAAGAGAAATAAACTTGTTTGGAGAAACTAAAACATGCAACGCCATTAAGCATTATTAAGAGAAATTAAATACTAAATCTATATTTTTGTTGTTTATAATACAAATGACAATGTGAACAAAAATACTTCCATCTAAACTAGACATTGAAGTGTAGTGATCCTCTTGCTACTTTATGTAGGATATGCAGCGTTTCAAAAAATCATATCGATTCATTGCTCCGTTGCAACTGCTTCGTTTTTTCGCTTGTGCATTTTTTCAGTTTCAAGTAAATTCTTCCGAAGGATTGAGATTTTCAGTAGTAAATATAACCCATATCAACTATCCTTCCCACTATTTATGTGCTAAAAATCACCTCGATATGTTGTTACATGAAAAAAATACTTTTGCATTCATAACATTAAGATAATTTGTCTAATACGTAAACACAATAACATTAAGATAATTTATCTAATCGTAGCAATGGTTATATATTTTATCCAATTAACTAACTAAAACATACGTTAGTTGAAAAAACTTTAACCTCGATACAAACTCAATGAAAATTACGCAAACTCGATCGATTCGTAGTTTTATTTAGACAGAAACTTATTATAGATAGTTGCAAAATTGAGAAAGGAAATTTGTAAGGGATGTTTTGTATTGTAGAATTTAAAGCCCAAATTAAACGAATGGAATAAAGTAATGTTCAAACACTCTTACAAAGCTTGATCGTCGATATCAATGTCATTTACGTGAAAATATATTCAAATGAAAGAACTTACAATTTAAACGAACAATCGATCATAATTTATTTTATCTAATCACTTTACAATCGGGCTCTGAACCGCTACTAATTGCGTCATGCATAAAGTTCACTTGATGATACACGTAACAATATGTAGTTCAATAAATTTACATTTTGTAAACAGAGGAATAGCGTAATTAATATAGGATATAACTCGGTGTTATTACTCAATAATATAAATTCAGACCTAAAAAATTTTATTCGACGGCACGTTGAATCGGTAAAAAATTAAATAAAATGTTCACGAGAGGGCACTACAATAGTTTCATCCAACATCTAGTAGCCTAATTTTAGAAAGGAATCTTTGGCTACAAATTATGATAGCTTAGGAATTAATTGGATTAACTAATAGATCTATATGATGAGTTCACTGAAGCGAGTTCTTCACTGCGAGTTTTGATGATGGTTGCTGTAGAGTTAATTAGTGTGGGGATATATTTGTAAGTCATTAACATAAAGACGATAATTACTATATTTATTCCCAACAACTCCATTGACCCATATTGAAATGTAGAAAGTGGCCCACCTTGAGACATACCAGCTGATAAGTTTGTACTCTTAGAGAACGGATCTGAAGATTTCACAGATTGATTTCACAGATTTCTGGTCAACGGTTTTTTTTATTATTCAGCGCATGGCAGATGAGGCAGATAACATACAGATTATTTCAATCTCGTATCATATTTTCTAAGCCAAGTTTTGAAGTCGAGTGTACGCCTTTACGCGATCTCTGGCTAGATGGTTCGTTCAACAAAATTTGCCTTTATTATTAGTAATTCTACTGGGGATCTGACGAAGTCGTGAATTTTGCTTTGATAATATAAGAGTTCCACGGAGTTGCACAATAAAATCTCAAGAGGGTCTAAAACTGATAAATAGGCTCATTATCCTGACTACAAGATCTGCCACGATATTTTGAAATATTGTTATATAAAGAGTACTACCAGTTGTAAGCTGCCTTATTTTTTTTGATACGATTTATTTGAAAACAATACAAAAAAAAACAAATGCAAAAAGCGTAATTTACAAGCCAAAAGTTTTTTACTCTTAGTTAATAATTTTGATCTCATTTTGTTGCATAAAATATCGTTTCTTTACATTTTTACTTAATGAAATTAATCGAAAATATTGTAAGTTCCCGTCTCTTTTATGCAAAGGAGTGTACTTTAATTTTTCCTTTCCTAGTATTTTATGAATTAAAAATTAATATATTTCACAAATTAAATTTTAAAACATTTATTCAAATTCACATATTAAGAAATAAAAATGTACTCATGTATCTTGTTAAACTGGCATATTAATTACAAATTATATTGGCTGCGAACAAAAAAATAAGAAATAACATCCACTAACGGGTAGTAAGAGTTGCAATCGATGTTGAAACATGCTCTGCGGAATGCGGTACTTGCATTTTGCCTCGCTGTAATATGCGCCAGGTTAAAGAGTTCGGGTGGCGGGAGGAAGGTTTCCGAAGAAGATGACTTGGCAGAGCCAGCGGTGGACATGCGCTACCTACCTCTCATGGACCGACCGGAGAGCGGTCGACGAATACTCGGAGGGAAGGTATTCATTGCTTCATTTATTTAAAAAAAAAATATGGATAAATGTGAATCTGTCCGGTTTTTGCAATGGAATACGCGTAGTTTAGTACAAAAATAAAAATCTCATTCTTTTGTCATGAAATGAAACGATATCCATATATTAAACATTAGGTATTTAACAAAATATTAATCACTCGCGATTGTTTTACATCAAAAGTTAATTTGAAAAATATCCCTATAAACACTGCTTTTTTGCAGTGAGCTGTTTGCTATAAATATTTTAGTATAAATGTGGTTTAGAATCAGGAAATTTTTGACACACCATATGAAAGAATATATATTAAAAACGTCATATCTGAAGAAAAAGTTTGCAGCTGATGTTTATTTATTATAAAAAAATCAATTGGAAAAATGTTGCATGGAAGAGATTTTGACTTTTTTCCAGTTATTTCACTTATTCTTTTGTCACTAACCACTTATTACACTATTAAAATCATTATTTGTTATAATTTATTAAGTATTTATAACAAAAAAGAATTATCAAAATTGAATATTTTTTTAATCTGTTAATGTAAACAACTACATTTTGCGTAATTGGCACCAACATTCAGGAAACAATAAAGTCTATTTGAGATTGCCATAGAAACCGTCAAACCAAGTGGAAAGGTTCTTCGCAACCCGATTACTTCATTATTATTTTCGTGTTATTTCGTCTGTTTTGTTTGCTATTTTTAGTTTTCGTGTTATTTTTATTTTAAATCTATTTTCATTTAATTGTTGACCGTTGTTCCATCTATTGTTATAATCAGTGTTATAGTGTAGTGTTGGTAACTTTGTATTTTTTTTAATTATTCATTTTCGTGAAATAGAATCTGCTTCAGCTTTCTGAAAATGGATTTAGTTATTCCTCCTAAACCTCCAGACCCTTCTAAACCACCTATCTCTAATAATGAATTTGCTTCTCCTACCTCCCCTGATAGTTTTGTTACCGTTACGGACTTTCAACAAGAATTAAAACGAAAAACCAAACATTGTAAAAGAACAAATTGTAAAAAAAATTCGTCTAAAAATATTCCCTCTTTCCATCCGTCAGACTCTTCCTGCACCGAAACAGAGGATATAATCCCTCGCAGAACCCTCGCACTCCTCTCTCAGAAGCAAATTCGAAATTACTTCCTTCATCCTCGACCTCATCTCCTCCCTCCCACCCTCCAAATTCTTTTGAGGGCCGTTTGTACGTCTCTGGCAATGTTGGACCATTTATTGTCCACGTTCATAGAAAAGAACCCCAGCCTAATTCCGGATTTTCATTTCATGCTGTTAAATTTGGTTCCGCTTTAAAAAATTATCATGTTGATGACAGTATTCGAGATGGAGTGAATCAAGTTGGCAGGAACAGGATTTCGGTGGAATTTTCATCTGCTGATGTCTCCAACCGCTTCGTTAACCACTCTGCCTTCACGGGACAGAACATATTGTTCATCCCCTCCTTTAACGTCAGTCGTGTGGGCATTGTTATATTATTACTTCACTATCTAGAACAGTAGATTACAAAATATTACGCCGAATATAAATAAATTTGTTTTTCTTGCAATGGGCCTATTTGAATTTCGAGTAATTTGTAGTAAAACCTATTTGAATATATTCCGATACACAATGAGGGTCACTTATAGTCTTAATTTTTGAAACCAAATGTTTGTGATTTGCAAAAAAAATATTTCATTGAGCAATGGCCACATATTTATACGATATTTTGTGTCAATCTATTCCCGATTAACAATAAAACATGTAAATAATACCTAAATTGATTTGATATCGTAAAACACCCATTGTGTTTCCACTTCCTAAAATATATGTTGCGTTAAACGTAACGGAGTATTTAAACATTATATTTTCATCACCGCAATACGACAAAAATAACCATCGCGGACTGATCGGCGTGATAGTGTCAGAAAGTAAAATATTTTTGACAATTCTTGAAGGTTGAAGTAATATTCACAAATGAGAACAATTGTACCGTACTTCTTCAAGATTTTTTTGAAGTTATATTTTAGGAAACGATCCATAGTTTTCATTTGAGAAATAAATCGCAAATACAATAAATACAATAAGTATACGTTTCCACAATGGTGGTTTCGATAAATATAAATTTATATTTCCATAAAAATCTCGCTTCATATATAAAGTGTAAACAGGAGGGTTTTAAGGAGGGTCCTTAAAAACGAATAAAAGTTGTAAAAATATTCTTCATCAAAAAATTTAAAAATAATCAGTGTTGGGAGAAACGCAGCAAACAATTATATTACGTCTTCGAAAATAATTTAAATTGTTTACTTTAAAAATAACTTTTAAAATACTTAATAAATTTACGTACATCATATCAATCAGTTCTTGGGCTAACAATGAAACTGTAAAAACCATTTGGGACTAAGTTGATGAGAAAACGGTAGCATTAATGCGGCGATATTATTTTTCTGCGCGAGATATATTCTACGTGAATAATATAAAGTTAATATAATTTTTCAGTTAAGTTTTCTTAAGTATTAATCATTAAAAAATGATGAATAATTGACAATAATTTAAGAAACATACTTAATAATGTTTTAATTACTTACCTACTGCAAGCAAACTGACAATAAAACGTTTCGCTTATGACAAAAAAATTTGAATTTATAAAAATAAAAAAATAGATATTAATGAAATAAAATGAAAAATATACAAAAGAAACATAAAAATCTTCTCAAATTATTAACCAAGTATTTAGAATTAGCAAATCAACAAAACTGGAGTTTTAAAGAAAATGTTTAAAGTATAATTATGAGTTTATTTTTTGTCACCATGTATAAATTTAATCAAACTTTTGTTTCAATGTCCGATTTCATACTCCACCTTCGACGTTCATTCCAGGAAGTAGATATCTACCCTTGTTTGTACACTAATGAATTCTTATCGAAGTAATGTTGACCTACGCGGTACTTTGTTATCCGTCTCATTCCAACGGCGTACTTATGCCAGATATTACAATCACAGTATGTGTCTTAATGACCAATGTCGATTTATTTCAATATATATTTTAAGGCGCATTGAAAGTGAAATCAAATATTAGATAAAAAATGACAACTGAAAAAATTTTCATATTTTATCTAGTCGCAATTTGTGCCCCTAACTTAATAAATTTACCGCAAGAAGATTATAATTCTATTTATAAAACCGTGGTAGACATTGCCAATCAACATTTCGTGAAGAACTTTCCTACATTATTCTGGAGTAAAAGTGCAATGTGTGCTCAGAAAATAAGGTATTTTTATCATAATTTCAATGGTTGCATATTACATCGAAGGTCATATGAATACATAATAACAAATAAAACACTACACAGCAACGAAGGAAAAAACAATATTACCCAATATATTGTTATAATAAACAAAGTAGATGATTTCAAAAATTTTATCCACGAAGTCAAACATCTGGACTCATTAGCCAATGATGCCAAATTTATAATAGTTTGTGAAGATGATCACAGTAGTACAGACACCTGCGATGCCGAAGTTGTTTTTTCGTTACGTTGGGGCTTGCATTTAGTTAACATTCTGTTGGTTATTAAAAATTGGGAGGAACAAATAGTTATGTCGCCATATTTTCCGTTATCGATAGGACAATGTAATAACACGAAGCAGGAAGTAACAAACATAGTAAATATCGGAAAGAAAAACAAAAATTTGCTTAACGTGTTTCCCGATAAATTCACAAATTTTAACAAATGCCCGCTGATAATATCAACTTTAGATATACCGCCATATGTAATGCTGAATAGAAATTCTAATGGCAAAATAAAAATGGCCGGTTTTTACGGTACACCGTTATGCATCCTGGCAGAAATGCTTAATGTTAATTTACAAATATTGGAAATAGGTCAAAATGATACAACTAAATTTCAAATTGGTTTGGTGTTTAAAGACCTTTCTACGAAACGTGCCAATATGACGATAGTGCCGTGCATAAAAACTATTAAAAATGACGGGATCTTTCAATCGTTGTATTCCCATGGATTTGCAAAAGTTGCCTGGTCTATGCCACGTCGTACCCTCAAATCTGCTTGGAAGAAATTGTTTTACCCTTTTGATGAAAAAATAAGGATCGCTTTAGGGCTAACATTACTTATATTCATTGTGGTATTATTTGCTGTAACAAAAACGAGACATTTATTAGGACAAATGGCAAATAAAATTTCTCCAAAATATGTTACAGGCTATATATTTACTTTATTAATATGGTATAGCTTGATTATACGCAGTGCTTATCAAGCAGCTCTGATAAGTATCCTCAAGCAAGAAATTTACGAACCGCCCATCAATAATTTGCAGGATGCCGTGGAAGCTGGAATGAGTTTTGGGGGGCTGGAAGTATTTAAGGTTCTTTTAAAGGATCTGCCTAGTTTGTATGAAACATTTTTAAACATAAAATATGCTTTGCTTTATGATTATTACCTGTCCATTGAAAATGGAACAAACAAATTTACTATGGTGGATCTAGCGGACAGGTTATCATATTACAATATAATCACAAATGGCTCATATGACTTACATCGATTTGGTTACATAAGTTTTTTAGCCCCTCTTGCAAATTATTTGCCAGGTGACTCGCCTTTAGAAGGGACGATAAACAAATTACAAGGTCGTATCACGTTAAGCGGATTTGTAGCCAAGTCTGCAGTTGAATACAACACTTTAACGAAGCTCAACTTTCTCAAGCGCCAATGGTTAAACAAGAGGAATGAAATATTGAATATGCGCGACATGCAAGCATGTTTTATTGTCCTAGTTGCTGGTTATGTCTTGTCATCTTTAGTAGTTATTGTTGAATTATTTTTATACAATTTTCGATCGTACTTAGTCATTTGTTATTCTTCTTTGTTTTTAATGAGCACACACCGTGTTGCGGTACATATTCTAAAATGAAATTTATTTTAAAACTAATTCATGATTTTAGGAATAAAGACTCCAAACTGCTAAATTACTGTCTGTGAGCACAATTTTGTTAAAAATTTTAATTTAGAAATTTTCTGTTTTCTGATAAATATTGAATACTAACTAATGTATTTAATCATACACTATTGTAGGTTAATTGCAGACATTAAAAATTAGTGTATTAAACAAGGTTAATAATGTTTATTAATTATAGGCATCGACCTTTCATTATTCTTTAGTCAATGTTTGTTATTGTCATCATTTCATCAGTTCATTGTTTTACTTCAAAAATCAATTTTCACTAAAATAAATAATTATACTGGGTATTTTCAAGGCAATTCAAAATACTACAAGAATATAGCAGACTATACAAAGAAGGGAATGTATTTACGACACATATTCCTTTGTTTGGGATAGAAATTATATACATACATACATACATACATATATATATATATATATATATATATATATATATATATATATATATTATATATATATATATATATATATATATATATATATATATATTTATATATATATATATATATATATATATATACATATACATATATGTATATATATATATATATATATATATATATATATATATATATATATGTATATACATACATACGTATACAAATCTATATGTATGTATATGTAAGTGTGTGTGTGTATATATAATGAAGAAAAATAAAGGTGTGTGTTTTCAGTAAGTAAGCGAATTTCAGCTACAACGAATTTATAATTCGCAAGTATAACTTCGTCAATTCCTGTTCAGTTAACTTTGTCAACAGTGCTTGCTATGAGTCAACTGCCACTGCATGAAATTATTAAATTATATTTGATTAGTAAAGAGTATAATATTTTCATAAGTTATATAAAAATAAGTAAATATAGTAAAAGAATACAAAGTGAATCTATTTCAAAGAATTTAATTTTTGAAAATTGTAGAATATATTTATTATTGAACGGGGTGACGACAAGGAATAGAAAAAGTGAAACATTTAATTTATTTTTGGGATCCAGTTTTAGTTAATTTACTTCATTGTGTCGGAAAGTTTTAATTTAAAATAATAAAACTAAAACATTAAAGGCATATTTTAATTTTTACTGAACTGTGCACTTCCTTAAAAAATTACTTAAAATAATATTTAAAATATACAGTAGTCTTTTAGATTTTTTCCCTTTTCGGAAATTTGCACCAAATTCTACGTTCGTTTTCAAAATCAAATTGTTGCATCTAGACTTTGATCAGTTTAAGCACTAGGTTTTATTATTCCTTACAATACAATTTTGTACATAATTCATAAGTTACGCAAAATTATCACATTAATTTCAGAGAATATATAAATTAACCACCGTTGGAAATGATAAACACTTCGAAATCCCTAAAATTAGAATTATTAGGAATCCAGAGTAACTAGAAATTGACGTAAAATTTTCGGAAGACAACAGCTACCATTGTAGACCTTGTGGTTTTTAAGACAGTCGCGATATTTTTAAGCCTGTGAAAGACACACTGGATAATATATTTAAACGGTTAAAAATAATATTAATATTTGAACTAAAACAAAAAAATACTAGGTAATTTACAATACTGTTACTTTCATGTGTACATGAGTGTGAACATATGAAAGTACTTTAAACTACATATGTATTTATTGTCTGTAATATTCATTTTTTTTCAACTTGATAAAGTCGAAGATAGCATTTTTTAAGAAGACAATATTTTTATGAAATATCATAAAATAAAACTTTTTATGAAATGAATCAGAAACGCAAGAATATTACTCGGCTACAGAAAGTACTACACACAAATATTGATTCAGTCAATTAGGGTTTGATATGATCGCTGTGACAATAATTACTTCCCCTCTATTACTCTGCATGGTGGTAGAGTATCTCACGTAGAAAACTTTTGTTAAAAATCTGATATTGTTGTTTCGTGGGCGTTAGGTAAAGTGCCTTAATACCTGAGTGTATAGTGTCTTAATATATATATACATATATATGTATATATATATATATATATATATATATATATATATATATATATATATATATATATAGGTATATATATATATATTTATATTTATATATATATATATATATATATATATATATATATAGTTAGTGCGGGAATTGTTTGTATTGGGATATAGGTGGGTTTCGCATAAAAACGGTTGCGACGAACGGACAGACAGACACGCGAGTGATCTTTTTTTTAAGGTACGGAACCCTTAAGGATTGTTCATCAATCAAAAAATTCTAGCGGTCCGTGTACACAGAATTTGTGAAATGTTTAAGGACGGGTCGTACTCAATTCAATCGTTGAGAGAGTAAAATTTATAAAAAATTAGTTTTCATCTCTGCCTAACCACGCCAAATGAGGTTAAACTAAATCAATACATATATCTTCCAATAAATTGATATGAAGAATTGTGTCAGTTAATTGATCTGAAACATTTTGGGGATTCTTTATGTAATAGTAATATAATGATGATCATTAATACAAAACTTATTGGCTGTACGCCAATAAGTGGACATGCTTTCGAAAACTAGGTTAATGTTAAGTTCATACTTAAGTTGGGGTCGAACTGTAATTAATATTAAAATACGCGAAAATTCCCAAAATATTATTGGAAAATTCATTTTGTTGAATAATAATATCATATTTCGTATTTGCTCTTCGTCGTAAAACTTGCAACCGGTTTTCCACTAAATTTACATTATGTAAACGAAGTGTGTAATTATGTGGAAAATTACACATATGGGTTATTTGGAGTACGTTAATGGGGCTGCCAATTAAATATTTGGAAGAGGATATACCGTACTGCTTTATAGTATTCAAAGTTCTTCAATGAAATCCGTTCTTGAATATGTTGTTAATTGATAATATTTGAGAGGGAAACAAATTTCGTAAATTGATTTTGAAAATTGAATAATTTGTCAACAATGTCGAATCTGGTTAAATAAGTAATATTTAAAAATGTGATAAAAAAAGAAACTTACTATCGTCTATATTTTCTTGCCTCGTCAGGTTCGTCATGCCCATTTTACTTTGAATATTCAACAAGAAACTAAAGAGTATGTATATATATATAGGTATATATATATATATATATATATATGTATATATATATATATATATATATATATATATATATATATAACATTTCTTATTTGATATAATTTTTTGGTATTCTAACCAATAAAACGAATACGAATATGTATTTGTATATTTATTTCTTTATCTTGCTTTTAAGCTCCGTCTACTCAACATGTCTACAGGAATATAATGTTTTTTAGGGAGGATAGGATACTTATTGCCTCAATTTTTTGTAATTAAAAAAAAAACAAATACGTTTGCAGTGACTTACCAAATAGACAAAATTAAATAGAATAACTCGGGACAATATATATAAATAATAAAATATAAAATCATTTCAGCAACTAATGAAACACGAAACAATCAAATAACTAAACTCGATACGAGGTCAGCACGCAGTAAGCGATGACAACCGTGACGAATGAGCAGCGGAGGCATGGCATACCATCATCCACTGGGAAGAACGGATTCGGCGTGGCTCTATTTATAAACTCTCTTCTAAAACTTCTCTCTCTTCTCTATTTATAAGCTCTTTCTCTATATTTATATCATCTATTTATAAGCTCTTTCTGCTCATTGACTGTATATTTCTGTCACAACGTTTTATTTTGCCATTAACATGTTGCCCTCTCAAAATTAATATACGAAACCTTACGAGGCAACCAGTGAGCAAAACAAATTTTACGCAAGATGAGAGACCTCACTATCAATGTAATCCTTGACAAGATACTATGTCTTCTTCGGCTGAATCATCCACCAGTCCACGTTTGCAGCCTCGAGAACAAGCCAATAGACAACGTTGCACAACTCACCGACAAGTTACTTGAGCAGACCCAGGAAACGCCTTCAGTTGCTCAGCCGCCACATTCGACTATTGCTCCAGTCAAGGAGTACTTGTGGAATATTCTTGAACTTTCGTTTGAAAATTTAGATGTACAGTATCTACTAGTGCAGTAGAAATCACGGAATGGAAATGTATCCGCCCAATATATTCCTTTATTTGGTGTTTGAGAAAAATATGCAACGAAGTAAAACAGGGGTATTTATTATCTTCTTTGAAATTCAAAATATTTATTCAGGAAATTTAGTTCAGGAAAGTTTTACAATAATTGCATAAAATAACTGCTATTAAAGCGACAAAAAAGCATTAACACTATCTTTAAATTTGTTTACGTAAAACGAAAGATTTTTAGGGCAGAATTTAATTTTTTTCATCTAATCCTAATAGATAGTTCGTTGTAGCCATATTGCGGCATCACAGTACAATAATGTGAACCGATAAACAAACATCGATTTGGAACAGGGGTGCCGTGAGGCATTTGGACCTGTGCACTATGTACCTGTGCACTATGTACCCATGCACAATGTACCTGTGCACTATGTACCTGTGCACTATGTTCCTGTGCACTTTGTACCTGTGCACTATGTACCCGTGCACTATGTTCATGTGCACTATGTACCTATGCACTATGTACTCGTGCACTATGTTCCTGTGCACTATGTACCTGTGCACTATGTACCCGTGTATGTAGTAAGGAGCATAAATATTTAAAAAAAAAAAAAAGAAAATACATTTAAACGATTGCAACGAACTTCATCTTTTTTATCTTAACTTGTCAGAATATATTTGAATTCAGACACGATCATAACAACGAATGAAAAAAGTTAAAACGTATGTGTTCGTTGCGAAGTGAAGGTATTAACTTCCTTTTCATTCAGTTTTATGTAATTTTTGTAAGAAAGATTAAGTTAGAAATAAAATCATTGAAAACCTGTCTAAGTTTTATTCTAACTGAACGCTTGTTATGCACTAGGTTTTTTTATAACGTGGTAGTCATATGTAGACTTCCTTCTATATTCATAGATTCCGCAAACAAAAGTTAAGACGAAAGTTATGACAATTTAATTTCCACTAACCAGATAAATCGTCTTCTGTTAAAATATATGGTACATGGTGACAAGTTTAATAACATATTCATATTATATTTCAGACCAAATATAATATTTCTTGAACAGGAAAAGCCTCAAAATAATAGTCGAAAATAACTTTCGCTAATATTAACATTTTAATCTCTATTTCGCAGTGAATCTTATAACTGATTTTCCAATAAACTCACATTATGGTGCAGAAAATGATATTTCTTGATAATTTCGGGTTCGTTATTTTGAAGTATACGGGTAGAGTGAGAAAATCTGGTACTACCTCATCATATTCAGCATTCTTTAAATGAATCACCTTCTGTTTACATTGTTAATTGACATCATTTGGGATAGAAAACCATTAAATGAATTGATTTTCAAAATTTAAAAATTACACAAACTTTTCGAATCACATTACAAAGACATTTAGAGATGTGTCATAACTAAAACTACACTCTCTTTTTACCTTTTTACCTTTAATTATCCAAGACGATTGATTAGATTTTCTGAGAAAAGCGAGTAAATACTCTTTAAAAATATTACCTAATTACAAATATTATTACTATTTATGTAAAAATAATTTGATTTTTCAGCTTAATTAATTCAATCTTTGTGAAAGCAAAATTTATTAAAATCGGATTATTTTCTATAATTAAATATATTAAATTAAATAAATACATATCATTTCCAATAAATTGGGATGATGAATTGTGTCAGGCAATTTGTCTGAAACATTTTGGGGAGGCCTCCACAAAGTAATATCCTAATGGTCATTAATACAAAGCACAATCAATAAGTGAGAGGTATGTTGCCTTGCTTTCGGCAACAAGTTTAATATCATACTCATACTAAAGTTCAAGTCGAACAGTAACATTTCGTAAACGTAAAGACCCAAAATGTTAATCGAAAATACACTTTGGCCAATATTAATATATCAATCAGTATTTGGTCTTTGTCGTGAAACTCGCAACCGATTTTCTAGTAAATTTGAATTATGGTGTAAAAAATTATATACCTTGTTTATATGGAGTACGTTACTGGGGCTGCAAATTATGGACTTTAGAGGGGAGACCCAATACAAATTTATGGTATTCAGAATTATTCAACTGATTCATATTCTCTATATATTGTTAATTAATGTTATTTGGGATAGAAATGCATTTAGTGAATTGATCTGGAAAATTGAAAAAATTGACAATCTTTTCGAATCTTGTTACATAAATAATATTTTAAGGTGTGATAAAAAACGAAACTTCACTATTATGTGCATTCTCTTGCCTTATCATATTCTTTATGCCTTTTTTGTTTTTGAATATTCAAAAAGACTCTCTTTGAGTCCAGCGAATATATTTTATATCCCAGTCAAAATCGTCGGCGCGATTATTTTTGATATAGAAATAATTTTATTCTATCTTTTGCTACTCAGTATTATAAAACGTCTTGAAATTGTAAACCAATTTCTGAAATTAAACAGTAAACTAAAAATGGTAAAACATGTTGATGATGTATTTGGAAGTCCTCAAAATATTCATAATAACTTTACGGATTTTAAATTGCATTTACCTTTCAAAGGAAAATCTGTTCATCATATTTCTGAATTTTATGTACGTTTATTAGATTTATGTCATTATCTAAACCAGGTCTTTCAATTTCAGGTAAGTGATTCTGGTCCAAATTTAGCTTTGAAAATATAATTTTATTATTTACAAGTTTTAAATAGATAATTATTAATCTTTATTAACTTAATTTTTCAGCTACTCTTGTCGTTCTCTTTAGCATTTTATGGTTTAATTTTGCATGTGTATAACTATCTTGTCAGTGTTAAGCACTTTGTAAGTATATTTCTCTCAAATATATGATTTTTATTAAGCAGTTTAGAAGAACATATACTTATATTAACTTAAACTTTAACTATTTGTTCGGCAACCTTTTATTCCAAAAACTGTAAATTTAACTAAAACGGAAAACACGAGGAAGTAAATAGAAAATGATTAAATTGTAGTACACGCTTTATGCTTATAGAAGTTAATATTGTTAATTGTTAAAAAGAATAGAATCATTAGTCAATATGATTAAAAGACTGAACTGAACAAAAATGTCTTATTGTATTAGCGCCAAAAGAAAAGCGGACTTAAAATCATTCAAAATAAAGAGATATGAATCTCGTCTATTGTTAGACAACAATACAATGTAGTACATTTCAGGGGTTAAATGCTGTAATTTCTGTTGGAATGATACTTTGGCCTATTCATCACTTCGTGGCATTTGTCTGCGTTTGTTTTATATGTGAGAAATTGTATCTGCAGCTCCAAACTACAAATTCGTGCTTAACAACAATGCAAACTAACGACTGTATACGTGAGTATTGTGTGCAATTTTTCTTCATAAGAACGTTAATATGCCATTTTGATAGAAAATAGAATTTAAATGAGGGCGCCCAAGCCGTATTGATTTATGAAATGTGGGGTTTTCCATTAGATATTTCTCGAGTTTTGTTCTTCGTAATAACTTAAATTTATATATGATAATACGTACAAATTAATTCAATAACAAAACTCGACGACAATATGTTTAATGAGAGTTAACAATCTCAGAGAGAGGTGGATTGATTGGATGCTGCGGCTGATTGCCGACTTCTTTTCAAATCTTCGATTAATGGTCGCTTCCTTTATGACGCAGTACGATTTCAGACCAAACCTTCTCCGTAGAATGAGTCACCACATAGTTCAATGTTATTTTACAACAAAATGGAACGTACGAGTAGATGCCTTTCCAGAATTATATGTACAAAATAGTAAATATTGTATATATATATATATATACACACATATATATATATATATATATATGTGTGTGTGTGTTTGTGTGTGTGTACATATATTATCACATCAGATGTGTGTGCGTGCGTAGACTTATATGCTAGTGTCGTATTATTGTTGTCACGTATGCGTAAGAGTTTATGTGCGCGTGGGTTCATATATGATTTTGCACGTGTGCGAACTTGTATGCGTGCGTGCGCGCATGTATGAGCTTGTTTATATATACTTGTTTATTTTAAAACATACGTCCTGATTACAAGTTAACCTACAGTTTGTATTTTCTTATTTTTACAATTTGAAAATTTTTTTTCTTTTGCTGTTGATGTTAAAAACGTTTTCAGTACTTTTACAATGTTATTCGGAATAACTTTTTTAACTATTCTATATATATATATATATATATATATATATATATATATATAAAATTTATAGGAAACACACTCATACATTCCATCTGTTGTACTGTAATGATTGTAAGACTTTTTATATAATATCTTAAATTTCTATAAATCTTATTTAAGTGTCACCTTTTGATAACATTTGTTTAAATCAATAACTTTTTATTGAAGTTAAATCAAGTACTTTACTTTGACCGGACTGCCTTGATGAGGAATGTGGTTGCAATCACCATTGCCAGCAGGGCAATCATTACAATGTGTACTGTTTACACGTGGCATTTATCACAGATTAAAGCGATCTGCTACGACGTTTGACGAACTTTGTGTTTCACTGCAACATCAGCTTATGCTGTACACATCGTACTTTCTCTTTTCATTTGAACGTATCCTTGAGTCAAGATCATCGTACAATTCTCTAGCAGATTTATATAAAATCAATTTGTCGACTTTTTCGGATAATAGTAAATAAATTATGTGTATACCTATATAATTTATATACATATATATTCATATATAAATATATATATATATATATATATATATATATATATATATATATATATATATATAGGGGAAAGTACCCTAATATCGGATAGGTGCCTAATTCCGGATACCTCAATATTTCATAAACAAAGCAGCATCATCTATCGAGCATTCTCGGTACTGTTAACACACAGCTAGATAGAAGCTCTACAGCGCGCTCGTTGACCCCCTCCGCAAGATGGCGATTGACCGAGCGAAAAAGTAAATTAACGCCGAACGAAAATTCAAATACTGTGCTTTAAAAGGGTTATTTTAAGAAAGTAAGTCGTTTATTATATTACATTATCATTGAACGTCATTGTGCATGTATTTGCTTTACGAAAAACAAAGTTTTCTTGATAAATTTTAAGAATGTATTCAGATATTATTATTTATTTTGCATATGTGTGAATTCTTTATATCGGATACTTGGTGTTGCTCATTATCGGATATCCGATAATAGGGATCTTTTTTGCCGAAGTTTTCGTTTGACTTCAAATGAGAAGAGAGTTATTAACTGATTGTGTGTGAATGTATATATGTGTGTGTGTTAGAGAGAGAGAAAGAGAGTGAGAGAGACACACTCTATGTGGTCATATGGGTTGCGGTGAGGGTGGTGTATCTAATTGTGTGAATTATTGAATTTGTACCAGTTTTTAACCTAATATTTCATTTCAGTTGGCAAAATGGATAAAAAAAGAAAATCGTGGTGTCCAGAAGCTATGAAAAAAGCATACGTGGCTGTGAAATGTAAAGAGATGGGTTACCTAAAGACTGCAAAGGTATTTTCTGTCCCAAAATCTACATTAGAAGACTATATTAAAAGCAAAAAAAATATTGATGAGTTACTGCAAACTAGGCTGGGCAGAAGACCTACCTTTGATCAAGAAATCGAAGAAGAATTAGTAAGATACTGCTTAGAAATGGTGAACAGGTATTATGGCTTACGTGCGTCAGATTTGAGAAATATGGCGTTTCAACTGGCCATAAAAAATAACCTTCCAAATCGATTTCCTGATAAAGGCGCAGCCGGCAAAAAATGGTTGTCTCGTTTTTTGAAAAGGCGTCCAGAGCTGACATTCCGTACTCCAGAAGCTACCACAGCTCTGCGGGCTAGAGGTTTCTCTAGAGACAAAGTTGCCTTCTTTTTTGATAACATTTTGCAAGCTGAAATGGCAAAAGTTAACTTTGATCCGACTCGAGTGTTCAACGTAGACGAAACCGGTGTAATCGTAGTGCAATCAAAAATGGCCAGAGTCATTTGCAGAAAAGGTCAGAAACAGGTGGGCGGTATAAGTTCTGCTGAAAGGGGCAGTCTAGTGACGCTTGTGTTCTGCACGAGTGCTGCTGGCCTCTACGTACCGCCAATGTTCGTGTTCCCGAGGGTGCACATGAAACGTGAGCTAGAGGACGGGGCACCACCCGGATCTATATTTGCAGCTCATAAATCGGGTTGGATCCAAATGGATCTGTTTACTAAATGGTTCCAACATTTTTTAAAGAACGTAAAGCCCAGTAAAGAATGTCCCGTTCTCTTATTGCTCGACGGTCATTTCTCACATACGAGAAATTTAGATCTAATTGAATTAGCAAGGGAAAATGGAGTAATTCTCGTATCAATACCGCCACATTCCTCTCACAAACTCCAACCGCTTGATGTGGGATTTATGTCACCTTTTAAGACATACTATTTACAAGAGATAGAGTCATGGCTCAGGTCTCACCTAGGGAGGATGATAACTGCCTATCAGATCTCTAATTTGGTAGGGAAAGCCTATTTACGTGCTGCAAGTACAGATATAGCTGTTAAATCATTTGAAAAATGTGGAATTTGTCCCTTTAATAAAAATGTGTTCAGGGACCATGACTTTGCAGTAGATTGTCAAGAACCCGATAGCATGATTGAAGAATCTGGATCTGTTGTATCCGATTCTGGTCCTTCAGTTATAAACAGACATTTGACTCCTTTACCCTCAATTTCTAGGAATGATGTGCCCTGTGAAACTTCTACGCCAAAGACAAGTGCGCGGAATAGTTCAAAATTACTGGTATCTCCTGAAATGATTAAACCTATTCCGTCCATTAACAAAAAAACAGGCAAACAAAGTAGTAGACAGACAAAACCCGCGGTTCTTACAGCATCGCCATACAAATATGAGCTTCAACAGGTAACTGCTAGAAAGAGAAACGAAAGTCTTACAAAAAAGAAAACAGCAAAATCAGAAAAATCAGAAAAACAAAAGAAGAGCAAAGACATGAAAAGAGGAAAATCGAATAAGCGCCAAACTAATTATGAGTCTGAAACTGATGAATCTGATATTGAAATTATTTTAGATAGTGATGGGGACAGTGGAAATAATGACGATGTAGAATGTATCTTTTGTAATGGAGCCTATTCTAATGATAAATCTGGTGAAAAATGGATACTTGCATAGCGTGTTACAGATGGTGTCATGAACTCTGTGCTGGTGTCGAAGACAGTAATATAATAAATTTTATTTGTGATCTCTGCATAAAAGGTTAAGAATAATTTCAATCTGCAGATATGAAGATATGTTTAGATATTTTACTGTAAGAGAAAGTTTATGGATTTCATTTGTGATATCTGCACATAAGGGTAGCTATGAGTAAACAAAGGCTGAGGCTATTAAGACTGACATAGGTAAAAATAACGGTTGTTTAGATATTTTTTTTAAATTACCCATTATGAAAAAGTTTTACATTTTATTTGTGATCTCTTATTGTTATCTCTGCATACGGGTTTCGATAAGTTAAGAGTAATTGAAGGCTGTGGCTATTGCATACTGACATAGGTCAACATAATGTTTATTTTTGTTTGTGTTTGCTGATTTTTTTCTAGTTACTACTTATGATTTGTTTTAGATTGTAAATTTTGTGATCTCTACGTAACCTACACTACCTACAGACAGGGTTAGTATAAGTACTTAGTATTGACAAATTGAAGGTTGTATTATATTTAAGAACAAGTTTTTAAGCGCTAAACTACATTAAGTGTTAGGTATTTTTAAAGAAATTTTATTAAAATATTAAAAACAAAAATTTTAGAGCAATAGTACTTAATATGGAAAATTTAAAAAAATAATATAATTTGTTTCGAAAACATGAAACCAAATGTAACAACTACCTAGTAAAGTAAATAAAGTGACATGATTTATAATATAAAACTGTTCTTATCTATTACAATTGAGTATATAATCTAGGTTTCATAATATCGTATATCCGATATTGAGATAATATCGGATATCCGGTATTAGAAGCCTTCTTTTTATAACCTAAATTTTGCATTAAAATGGAAAATTAAAATTTGTGATTATTTTTACAATTCAATATCGAATTCTTTTAAAGTCCACATAATATATGAAACTAAGCTTACGTATACCAATTTTCATTCGTGTAGGGTTATATTTCATACCTTTTTTTCGGCATTTACAAAAAGTATCCGATATTCGGGTACTTTCCCCTACAGACACATACACACACACACACACACACACACACACATATATATATATATATATATATACATGAAGTAACAAAAGTCATACAGGGTAAATTTTAGCAGATATCACATTGGATTTTTTTTCTAATATGTGACAATTATGCATAAACTATAGATATTAAATATGTTCAGTTAAAAACTACATAAAGAATATTATGACGTTTCGTGTTATTATTTTATTTCAATTTAATTTTAAATGTTACAATTTCTTACAGGCACTCTATAAAAAGCTATGTCCTTATTTAAAAGGTCAATTGAAAATATTCTCATTTCTAGATTAACGTAAATAAAACTTTTTTAAAAATATCCACTGGGATTATGTTCTCCTCGCTACCGGTGTGGTACAAGATGCACAGAGGCAGATCGTTACTCGCAAATGTCCTTCATGCTAAGTAGAAACAATACAATCCATTAGTCAATATAAATCTATAACTTTATAATTTCTCATTTCAAATTAACGTGGAGAATGTTCTTCAGGTGAAAATTAAAATTATTTTTTTTCATTATTTGCATTACGCGCTGAATATTCTTTTGCCTGGTATATCTTGTAATATAATGAAACCGATTCAATCAGTACTGTATATCAACTTAAATTATAAAGTGGGGTGTGCATTAATCAACCAAACAAATGCCTCCTTGTTTATATATGTCAGATAGAAATATTACATACTCGTATGTACGAAATATCAAAAAATACACTCTACAACTTTCTTGATGGATCGTTCTATACAAGCTTGTAATATTTTATCGAATTAATCGTCAGGAAGAAAATTGGGGCCCGCAAGCAACTACTCAATGATTTATAAATTATGTCGCATTAGCATACCTAGTAATTGATTGTGTCGATATAATACAGAACTTTGTTATTTGTTTCAGCATCCGACGTTGGCCATCGCATTCAGCTCATTCAAAATATGATTGAAGCAAATAGCCTGGGGCAATTCACTGTCTTGCAGCTTTTCAATTTGCGATTTTCATTGTTAACTACTGTTCTTGGATTGCTCACACATTATTCAGTCGTTGTGATACAGTTCATAAATATCCAGTCCTCGTGAAAAGTACAATACAAATAGCTAACTCGATGCCTTTTTTTATTTTTAAGTAATTATGGCGTTATCGATCTTAAATGTTTATGTGGAACATAGTTTCATATGAATACTATATGATTTTACAACCTTACTTTTTGCAGATTTGAAATTAAGTGTGCTTGAATTGAGAAAATAAAAATATTCATAGATTGAAATGTTTTTCTTATATCGGAAAATTCCTTTTTCAGTATAAACAATATAAAACCAAATATAATTATATCGAGAGAGGTTCTTTGTCCCTGAACCATTCTTTTTATAAAATAACCACACGGACTAATAATTTAGGTCCAGTTAAAACAAACTGAATATGACGTTTTCTAACCTTTTTACTTGCGTTTTTTCGTATATTGATTTGGTAGCATATCAATAGGTAAATTTGGGGATTTACTCTCAATTTTTTGGGGATTACTTGTACAAAATTGGAAAAATACTTTCATTTGCTAGTGCTGTCCATTCAAAAATATTTATAAGCTAAGGTGCGACTACAGTTTATCTGGATACTTGTAATATTTATTGAACAATTGCATCAAGTTTTGGTACCAAACTTTATTTCTAATTAATAAACTACAGGTATTTCGTATAATTTTATTTAAATGTAAAAAGGGAATCGTAGAACAGCACATTTTATAGTATTCTCCACTAACTGCGACTTAATTTAAATTTATCATATCGCTTTAATACAAATAATCCACACGTTAACATTAGCAACATTTTAATCAACAGTTACGGGATTGCGAGAAGTTGTAGTCGGAGTTCGAAGATGAAATCATTACTGGTGTTTTTATTCGCATATTAATAATCGAGTTTATTTACTTACTTGGTCAGTAAGTTTGGTCGACTCGACCGTTTGAAAATTTTATTAATTTAACTATAAGACTTAAAGTTAAAATACACGTGACGTAATCTATAATCATTGTAAGGTAAACTTTTTTAAAACAAAGGAGGTTTGTATCTGGTAATTTAAAATTATCTTATCTTATTTACTGACGGGTCGAATGCAACGGAACAATATGTTACCAGCGCCAATATGTTACCAGAGGTCATACAAAATCAATCATATAAAACCCCATCAAAATATCTTCAGTTCTTCTTAAGTCTTGCGCTCACACAGATATATAGGCAAAAATATAAAAATTGTAAAACAATATTTTTGAGTACTGTTCATTTCATTATGTCCACCTAATTTTTGTTTCATAAATATTTACAATATTACAATTTTATTATTTGTATCATTTTATAATTCAAATATTTGTGAAAAAATTCGCTGCCTATTAAAATGGTTGGTTAAAAAAGTTCCTTCGATAATGGTTTGCGAGAAGTGTCACTTTGCAGAACTTCCTTTGCAGGCAACAAGCAGCAGCTCTAGAAGTTCGTTATCGTGTATCTAAAAGTAGATAAGGACATTTATTAATTTCATGGAACTGAATCAATTTTACTTGTATATTTGTATCAGCCTGTGTTAATAATATAGATTTCCATTAAACAAATGTTAATTAAAGTTGGGAGAAGACGTCATCTATAAATAACATAAGTCGTACTTATTACCATAATTTTACAATGTTGATATCTTAAATCTAAAATCTTAAAATCATCAAATATTCACTCCCGCCATTATCCGCAAATATGAACAATGTGTGGAGATGACAGTTTGTGATATTCCTATAAAATTTAAACGTCTGCCCGTGCTGTCTCCAGTTGGGAAGTATGCTATCTCTCGATTATCTCAATCTGAATATATTTATAATCCGATATCAAACATTCCTCAGAAAAGAAACATTTATAACCATAAACTTATATTATTTCGTAACGACAGGCCAATGACAACCGGAAAATGTCCTCTAGAAATGGTGCTAAACGGCAAAATTAGCAGCTTTTCGTTTCAGTTCATATTTCGATTCTCGTGAGTATGTTTATCCTGAAAACAGTCAAAAACTGCCGGATTATGTTATAAAAAAATGTATTTAAATTGCAGTTAGGGAATTTAAAAAAAAATTGGCGTATGTTACCTTTGGTTAATGATGGTTTCTCAAATATATTTTTCGTTATTCATTGAAAAAATAGTTGTATTTTCAGTAATTATATGAACTACAACGTTGTAACCTTGTAAGGACTTGTTTTCACACACAAAAAAAATGTGTGAGAAACACGTACACACACTTTTTTTTTTAAATATTAATTTTTCTTTGTTTTGGTTTTTGAAAAAAACTACGTGCTGGAAAAACAAGAAACCTCAAAAGCAAAATGAATTAGTATTTGTCGATCTGTCTGTTACAGTTATATTCAACGAATAAACTTAAAAGTGAACGAAAACTTCTTATTTCGAATTTCGTAACATGGATTTATTTATTATTTGGGTTGAAACTATGTAGTTATTGGTATAGATTTAATTTAATTTAATGAAGGTTATTGTAATACACATTTTCGTTGTATAATATAATGTCAAAGTGGGTAAATATAATACTGAATATTGAGGTTTTTTTTTCTCATGTTATTTTTTTAATAAATATATATAACATCAAAAGTAATCATCGAGAATATACAATCAAATGAAAACAAAAACTCAACCATACATAACTGCACAAAATATATATTCTACATTGCAAAATAATACACTTATTTGAAAATTAAATGTCGTAAGGTTTTTTCACCATTCTTAAGGCTAATTTACTCTTTGTGAAGTAAACAGTGCAGGTCTGAAATGATTAGTTAACTTATTTTTATGGTGCTAAAGGTAAAGTGCAAAGTGAATGTTTGCACAATGATTAGTGATTCTTGCAGTTTCAAGGTGTGTGTCTGCATCGTGGCCTGTCACTTCTGTACAAAATGGAGGACGAAGAGACATTGGAATTACGAAACATTTTAAAAAGATAGTCACAGTCATCGCATATGAAATCGAACTTGAATTTTTAGTTGAAATCCAAAGCCCTAAAATTTTCCAGGAACTTGTTAAAGAGGATCCGATTAAATTATTTAAATCAATGCGAATGACAGAAGATAAATTTAATGAGCAATAAACTGTTTTTGAACAAAATATAAGAAAATCGAATACGTTTATGAGACTTGTACTATCCGCAAAATATTTCTGTATTTGATTAACACTGGATGCCACTTTCGCACTCTTTTCGTTTCCCTGCATTCCTCTGTACTGCTTGCCTACATTAACGCATCATTTAAAACGATAAACCATTTTATGTTTGGTGTATAAACAACACTCGACCCAGTAACATTCGTACTTTATGTATTCTATTACAAAATTTATCATTTGCTCTTCAGTTCACTTCATGATTCCATCTTGAAATGCGTACCTATGAACTTTTCAAAGCGACACACGATGTCGAAGCAGCGGGTGTACGTGGGGGGGGGTTGCAACTTAACATCAAACATAGACCGCGCTTCTAGTCACTACTCGCACTCGCACTTCACACTAACATCGTGACCGTTTACACGTTGACTTTACTGATCACTTGACACATGCACTTCCCACCTGCACGGTTAACTTAACAAAATGTAAATTAGCCTTTATGCCAAGTACCATGTGTAAGTTATGTCATATAGCATCGATGTTTTGTTTCGTTCACTTCTTCTGCCTTGCTGAAGTGTCACGCTACATAAACAGTCGAATATCGTCTACGTCAAATAGAATTATTGCAGATATTCCGCTTCAACAGATTATAAAGTAAATGATAAATAATGACAAAACATAGTAAACATTGATATAGACTTCCCACGTGTCTTAACACTGAATATTTCTCCAAATGTTTATAGCTCTGAATTTCTGGTCGGTTGACAGCTAGGGTTGTCTATTTTCCTCCTCTCACTTACAATTCACGTTAGCAAACTGTGCGTGTAATATTGATATTTATAACATTATTTAGCATTATGGCTTATTGTGTTAATATAGTGATCGTGGTACGTGGCCTAATAATATGATGGGTTAAATACAATCAACTTTTTTAATACTCGTTCACTGATTACACACATACACACACTATGCGCATACATACATATGCGCGTACATACATATGCGCATACTTATATATATATATATATATATATATATATATATATATATATATATATATATATATATATATATGCCAACCATATTTTAGCCGTTAAATTGGTTTGCTTAAAGGAATTCTCTTTTGGAATAGACTGGAGCAGGATAAACTGAAGCCATTAGTATTAATTAAATAAAATGGAAATGTAACTTTATGAAATTTAATTATTTTGTCCAACATTTTTTCGTAAAAGCTATATTTTAATTTTATTCAAATTTGTTTCATTTTTGTTATCAGAAACACTTGCTTCTATCCTAAAAAACTATTATTTTCCATCATGACTATAGCAGTATCAAGCACTTTGAGACATAACAAATATTTTAATATGATAAACGAGAACCAAATTAAAATTGTTCGGGGTGAAATAGGTTAATGCGAAATCAATAAATATCTATTTGATAAATTGATATTTGGAGTTCTCAGACAGCATTACAAAACAGCAACAGTTATTATTACAAAGCACGTATAATAGATCAGCCGCTTTGTGTTTGTTAATATAATAATAATACATAATACACTTTTATTTTTAAATTTTACCAGATAAATAATATAATAAACTTAAAATGCCAACAGAAATAATTGAAAATACACTTAGGCCATTATTAACATACCAATCTGTATTCGGTCTGCGTCGACAAACTTATAATCGATTTTCCAGAAAGTTTGCATTATATTGCAGAAAATTATATACCTTGTTAGTATGGAGCACACTGCTAGGATTGGAAATAATGGCTTTGAGAATAGAAACTCGTTACTATACCATCGCATTCAAAATTCTTCAAATGATTCAAGTTCTTTATATATTGCTGATTGACGTAATTTGGGACAGGAATGCATTTAGTGAATTAATTCTGAGAATTGAAAGATTGGATGATTTATTCGAATCAGATAGCACAGACAAAATATTTAGATGTGAAAAGAAACGAAACTTCATTGTCGTTTGTCTTATCGCGCCTTACCATATTTTGTATACCTTATTTGATTTTGAAGCATCGAGAGAATTAACTGCACTTTCAGTGCATCAAATTAGTTTTGTGTTCAACGTCATTGCCACAATTCTTTTTGATTTGGAAATATTATTATTCTATGTAATACTACGTAGCATTACAAATCGTCTAGAAATTTTGAACCGATTTTTGAAATTGAACAACGAAGAAAACATTGTTGAATGTGTTTATGCCATGTTTGAAAGTCCACAGTTCAATCATAATTCCTACACCAACTTCAAGTTTAATTTGCCCCTCAGAGGGAAATCTGTTCACCATTTATCTGAATTTTACGTTCGTTTTCTTGCCGTATTTCACAGTTTAAATAAAATGTTTCAATGTCAAGTATGTGATTTAACCGAATTTCAAGATATATTTTCATAAATAGACAACATTTTTACCTTTCTTTTTGTAATTTTTCAGTTGCTCCTATCGCTCTTCTTAGAGTTTTATGCCTTAATTCATGAACTTAATGCTCTTCTTGAGGAGTATAAATATAATGTACGTATTTTTACTATTTGACGTAGGTCTCTTCTTTTAAAATTAGCACAAATACATATTTTGTAATATGTTAAATGTTTACGACTTGTCGTTTCGAAAACCACAAACCTCTTATGAGAAATGAAAAATAGGACGAATTGAAACCACAAAAATAATAGTCATTCCCTATAATTCATTAATAATGAACACAACATAATGAAACACCTTACAGTTCTATTCAGTATTGAAGTTTTGTTAAGCATGCCAAGATATCCACTCACGCTCCGAGTTTAGTAATAAAAATGCAGAAGTGAGGAGTAACAGATTAATAAATCGAGGAGTCTCCTCCTTATTATGATTAAAAATGAGTTATTAATCTTAATGATAACACGATTATTAGTAATTTGGAATAAATTTAAACAAGAAAACTCAACACACTAAAATAGAAACCGCCTCTTTTATAAATAATGTTCCTCTTTTAAATATTTCAGAAATTTGACTTATCATTTTCCATTGGCTTCATACTTTGGCCTATACATCACATTGTGGCATTTGTGGGCGTGTGTTTCATATGTGAGTAAATATATCTGCAAGTCGAAACTACAAAATCATACTTAACACGAATACAAGTAAACGTATGCACACGTGTGTATTCTTTATTAATTTATTTAGACGCCATTTTGAAAAAAAAAATTGAATCACTTCAGAGTGGTTAGATCATACCCAATACTTTGCATTCTCTGTAAGACTGGATAGAATTATATTATACATACAAGTGTAAAACAAACTAATTTATAACCATAAATATGTTTAAGCCAAAAACTTTCAAGATAATGAATTAGTCTAAAATATTGGGTGCATTTTTAATAATATTTATAACTTTGTCGTAATTTTCCAATATGTAGGTAAATATAGATCAATATACACCAACGTATTTAAAATCAACTACTTTTCCTAAACGTGGACACTGATATTCATGTATTGTTAACGTAAAGTCACACGTGCCGTCATTTAGAAACGGTATTTATTGGTTTAAGCTGTATTGTGATATATTCCTGTGATGTGTGTATTGTGATTTTAATAAAAGTCTCTTAGTTACTAAGGATATTTGTTTCTGCATCTGGTCTATGATATATGATAAAGATTAAAAAAATTTGGTTATGTAAACCAATATTTTTAAACTTAAAGATAGTATCGCATCAACCTACGTACCTAGCTCGACCGGTTCTTTGAGACTTGTCATTCGACGATGTTTTGTTTTTCTTAACTTTATTACGTTTAGATTGCAATCTTTTCTGTTACAAAATACGTAATTTTCATTGACGTCTCGTTGAATTCTATTTCAATTCGATAATATAACATTGAAAAGATTCACTAATTTTGCTGAAATGTTTCCTAAATTCATACATCGCTGTGTCTGCGGTTATTTGATGTTGAAAGATCATGTCGCGCGTCAAGGTGTAGTTTTTTCCACAGCTTAGCGATAGAAGCTGCAAATGAGCTTTCAATATGTGGGAATTAGTAATAGAAGGAACCTTCCAGTGTATAATTCAAAGTCAACTTGAACTTGAGATATTGTTGGAATTATTTAGTACACTGCATGGAGGTGACAAAATGTGAGGATAAGCCGGTATAGAATCTCCATCCATTTGAGATGAGAGTTAAACTCGGAAATATGATTATGAGACTTGATTTGTTTCAGCAAGGAAATAGGTTAGTAGGTAGGCTTCAGTGAAATGTTTTTGGGATCCATTTCGAGTGTATATTACGCAAAAGATTCGAAGTCGTTTCAAAAACTAATAAAATTTTGCAATAAAATTTCATTGAAATTAGCATTAGTTTTGAGAAAAATGTACGTAAAACTTTTTCAATCAGTTGTTTTAGGTCAATTGATAACAACTCCTTTTGTACCGCTCGCAAGTTTTTAAGTTTACAATCTATAGATTAATTTTTATAAATATATATATATATATATATATATATATATATTTACTTGCATAAATTGTGGGGCATGGTGCGGGTTCTTGACGGTTTTAATCAATAACATTTTCTTGTATCAGTGTCCAGATATATTATTTGTTGAAAGAAAGGCATTGTAAACGTGGCGAACCCCTTCATTTGGAGTTGTCTTAAGTTTTCCTCTTTTTTTAATAGGTGTTTTCTCTTAGTTTAACTTTCTGATTATTATGGAAATACTGCTCTTTTCATCCCAGTTGAAATTTGTTACTGCTCTTCTGAACAGCACGATTAAATACTTATATGTGAATAAACCGTAACTATAAGCAAACTATCTTTTGACTGTATTTTGGCCCATTTCATTAACGTTTTCAGGACAATTAAATGACGAATAATTAATGTCACAATTACATAGTCAGGAGTTTATGCTACTGATATAATGTAGAACTTATTTATCTGTTTCAGCACCACAAGTTGGTCGCTACCTGCATCTCATTAAAAATACGATTGACGCAAGAAGTCTGGGACAGTTCACCGTTCTGCGTCTTTTTGATCTTCGATTTTCATTTTTATTTACTTTCCTCGGTTTGCCCAATCATTATTCTGTCGGTCTGATACAATTCCTCAGTATTCAGTTATCTTGAAAAAGATGATTTATATATACATTAAATATATATACTGCTGATAAACTTTGTACACTGACTCGTGATATACTTAATGTCAACGTGTAAGGGTTTTGCACATTTATTTCTATTTTTTTGGCTTCGAGTGTTTTCAAATTCAGAAAAAGGATAACGTTTGTACAGCAAATATTTTTGTTTTCTAATTTATACAAAATTACCTTGGTATAAGTTTATAAAAACTCACTAAATAGTTTGTATTTGCTGACAGACATATATTTTTTTTAAAACATATTCTATTATACAAATGACTTTTTAATGAACTTTATTTTGAAACATTTGAAAAGAAATTTGTTATTCATTTTTACACTTCGATTGGTTAAAGATACTTAACTTAATTCTACAAGGGAATACCAAAATTTGTCAATTTCAATTGTATTATAATCCACTAGTGTCAACGATAAAATGTATATGTTTGTATATGTATTTTAATAGTACTGGAGTGTTAATATAAATAATATAATTTTATTTTATTATTAGAAAATATATTATAAAATATTGTTCTTTTTTAATCTATTTATGTATGTTCTTCACTCAAATCAACTTTTTGTTTAAGAAAATTACACAACTGTACGTTGCCTTACAACAGGTTTACTTTTGTTATCGAATTATCCCTGAAAATGATCTAGGTACATTTTGATATGAGTAGTGTGTTGGCAATGGATAAAAATATGATATAAGTATCAGTTAATGGCTCCTATCGTTTTCAATTTTCCAAGACTTATTGACTACTTGGGATTATCATAAGAACAATTACAGTTTATCAATGATATTAAAGAATTATTTTATTTATGTCTAGAATATTTTTTAAGATACATTAATTAGTTTTTTTTTCTCCGCTGAGACATCAGAACAAAAGTTTGGGTATAATTTTATGTTTACAGGATATTTATACTAACTGGTACTTGCTTCTGTTTAAATACATAAAAATATCTACACACGTAATAAAATTACAAAATTGGAGTATCTGTACCGTGAAAGTATTAACCAAAATATGATTTAGAAGAATGTAACAGAAGTAATAGAACAAAAAATATTAGTTTCCAAATGTTTTCTGTTCCTCTGTGAGCATGTTTATTTGTTCGAACATCATGCAGAGAAGCTAAAAGGATCTTGATGAAGTTTTTAACGTTGGATTTTGATGTCTGAGGTGACATAAACTCAATCGATAATTAAAAAAGTGTACTCACTTAAAAAAATACTTTTGTATTTATTGCAATAGATGAGATTACGGGTATAAACCTTTAATTTATTATAATAATATTTTATTATAAAATATATAATATTTATGTAATATTATAATATTTTTATATAATATTTTATATTACAGTTCACACGCGAAAGCTATCTCAATCACAGCTAGTAAGAAATAAAAATAAAATTATTCCAGCACAGTTCCATAGGTCAGTAACCTGCTCCATAGACCAGTAGCAATGTTATCTGCAATATGTAATAATTAATGTTTTGTTTTTTTAAACTTAATTTCAGTAAGCGATGTTCCCAAATGAGTAAGCATTCAGTAGCTGAGGAGGTAATTTTATTACGAGGTTCCTAAATGAGTAAGCATTCAGTAGCTGAGGAGGTAATTTTATTACGAGGTTCCTAAATGAGTAAGCATTCAGTAGTTGAGGAGGTAATTTTATTACGATGTTCCTAAATGAGTAAGCATTCAGTAGCTGAGGAGGTAATTTTATTACGATGTTCCTAAATGAGTAAGCATTCAGTAGCTGAGGAGGTAATTTTATTACGATGTTCCTAAATAATTAAGCATTCAGTATATATATCCTAGGATAGAGAGGATTGCTGTAGTATGTGTTGAGTAAGTATTCCTCAAAATGGTAGAAAACGTTGAAAAACTTCCACTATATGAGTCATTAAACTAGAAAAAAAGTGCTAATTGTAATAATATTGCTTTCACTGAAGTTTGAAACCAAGAAAAATAATTAGTGTACTAATCATACTGCTATATTTGAATAGCTACTTAATTTTTACTTTTCATGGAAACTAGAATATTAGATCAGAGAGTGTGTTAATTAATTAATTGAATGAACTTAACATAATCGATCAAGATAATGCCAAAAACCATTTTGTCATATTAGATTCTATCTATTTCCTGCTCGTACATAACGCTCCTTAAATATATTATTTCCGTGTTTCCATTAGGAAAAGATAAGAATATATTCACCGACTATATGTACATTTAGTAGACCAGGTTCTTCAATCGCTTTAGACCATCTTAGGACTGACTGTCGTCTAGCGAACTTGAAATATTGTCAACTTGTTGGCCATTAAGTGAAAAACTAAATTAATTTTATGTAGTTTGATAAATTTATAAATACTAAAAGAAAAATGGGTACAAAATTTAAAACAGTTGACATTTGCTTTAAAGATACTTGGAAACTTGTGTATTTTATAGAAATTATATTAGGAATAAGGAGGAACCCGCAATTGCAAAAGAATAAATTCATTCTTTCCACATCGTGGAAATCGACCGTAATGCAATTTGCGCACTCTCTTTACGCAATTTTCATTTTAATCACTTTAATTCCATGTAGAATAATGGTGCAGTACTTTAATTTACCAAATCGTCCGATTTCACTCATACAGTCTGCTCAAGAACTGATATTTTTTATCACTTTCTACTGGATCATCCTCAGGAATACATTTTTTGGAGGAAATATATTTTCGAAATTCATTAGCCAAATGACAGATATTGACGGGAGCTTATGTACCGAGGACAGACGGGCAATGTACAACAAAGCTTGGAAACGCAATCATTTAAATTTATTTGGTGTTTTTTTGGCTTTCCTAATGTCAATTTATGTTTGTGTCACGCGTTTTACACAATTTACTGGAATTGAACTGCTTTTGTACTATATACAAATCTTGTATTGCGATGCTGAAATGATTTTATTGAACGGTTTTATTAACGATATTATTAATAGAATTGAATATAACAATTTGAAGCTGATTAATTTACTCGAACGTTTCAAGATATCGGATAAACCAAGAAACGAAATGAATTATAACGTCATGACTGATGACATTGACCGGATTATCGATATATATTCAAAAATTGCTGATATCTGCACTGTATTAAATTAAGCGTTTAATATAGAAGTATATATAGTCAATATTAACTTAATTAGACTAGTAAAATGCAAGTTTCATGCAATAGTGGAAAGATAATATTTTGATGAAGGAATGAAATTTTAAATGCGAAAAATTTTATTTTAAATTCTGAAAATTTAGTATTGAAAATAAAACAAGGTGAAAGAGCTATTTTGTAACCAATGTAGAATGAAGACAAATAGAAATGACGAACGTTTCTTATTAGAAAGGAGACTTTTTAATTCAGCAATTAAATTAACTAAAATTATGGAAGAAACAATCATCAGATTAAATCACTGTAACTTGGGTCTCAATCAGATTCGATGGTGAGCGCCGGTTAACCTGTAAGAGATCGCA
Organism: Druceiella hillmani; assembly: GCA_039881145.1. Lineage (NCBI taxonomy): Eukaryota > Metazoa > Arthropoda > Insecta > Lepidoptera > Hepialidae > Druceiella > Druceiella hillmani. The sequence goes on from JAYKKI010000103.1 coordinate 6,473,660, forward strand.
ATGAGGAACTACTTTATTGCTAACTGCACTCGCTGATACTAAGTTCACCAATGGTATTTGAACGCTCTCTAAATATGAACTAGAGAGACCGATAGTTTAACTATACTGATTCTGCGCATAAAAGTTTATTTATTCAAATAATGCTATGGAAATAAGAGCAAACGTAGCGTGAAATGCAAGCAGGTCGAGCAGTAGGAGACAACAGTTTGGTATCCGGGAGAGATAAACATTGTAAACAGTAGCTGTGGCCACATTATCATTCAATTTTTTAGATATTTTCATGGCCGACAGGTTTTAATACTTACTCATTGAAATAATTACTAAATTAAGGTTCTATAACGAACAGATATAAATTTATAATTCATATAAATAAAGTCGGTCATAGGACCTTTAAACTTTGAAAACAAAGGTTTAATATGCAATTTCTAAATTTGGATCCTTTTTTCAGATTCTCTTGATTTTCACCACAAATTTAGGTAACATATTTACTTCCTTCGAAGGTATCATTTATTATGGTCACTCAGAGGTACGTGATGAATATACTCATTTCATTTATTATTTTGTTTTAATCAGCTTTATATAAAAATATCACTCACTTCATTTAAAATTGTTACAGAGCGATTTACAATCATTAACAATTTACATGACTTCATGGGGTCTTCATTTGCTACTCGGTTTAATTTTTATATGTCTTTCTTGTGAAAAACTCAAAAAAAGAGTGAAGGAAGCTAAAACGATTGCAATTAAATTAATATTTTATGAAAGAATACGTAAGTTAAAGTGAAAATTACATTATAATTGTTTGTAGTAGAATTTATTACAACGCTATCGTACTGTTTATAATTGCATAAATTTAACATAAATGTTGTAACAAAGAACGTATCTATTACTAGTAAAGTTTATTCTGTGTATCAGTACTCTGATTGCTTCATTTGAAATGGGTTTCTATAAAAAAAATAATTTTATTTTTATTGAAATCGTCACTTTTACAGAGATTTTTTCAGGAACTCTATTAAATATAGTTTCTTAATATTTTCTATTCAGTTTGATGTACACAATCGCCTGTAGAAATAATAGACACGATCTTTGTTATATATGTATATTTGTATTTATATATATATATATATATATATATATATATATATATATATATATATATATATATACATACATATATCACCTTACTATTTATAACATAACATTTACTTTCCTGTATAATAAACTTTATGAAGAGGGAAGGGGTGGTTCCCTCTTCACTGCAAGTTGAAACTTGTAAAGTATCTTCATATATCAATTTGGTTGATCGATTTAAGCAATCGCACGCCAGCCGGGTCGGTGTGCGCTTTATTATCGATTAGCGCACAGCCCCAAAATGTGGGGATGGAAATAATTATACCCGGGTAATTCTACAAGTAATTAACGTTTAACTTAATACGGTTTACGGATCGGTGTCGGATACGGTTTCGTACATATATATAAATATCTTAATTGAAATAATCACTTTAGGGACCTTTGAATAATGTTTTTAAAATTTTTCAGTTACAACTTGTGGCATCCGATAATTTGTGAAAATTGTGTGTCTCTATGTCCATAGGTTAATAAAAGAAAAGCTAAAAAAATTAAAGTTAGTCCACTTTAGGCTTCACAATAACAAACAAGTTTCATTTTGGTTTGCAATATCACACCGGAAAAATAATCTATTTACCTTTTTTTCTTGCCCACTAAACTAGTTTAAATGATAAGTACTAAATGATAAGACTAGTTTAAAAACACACTAAACTAGTTTAAATGATAAGTACTAAATGATAAGACTAATTTAAAAACACACTAAACTAGTTTAAATGATAAGTACTAAATGATAAGACTAGTTTAAAAACACACTAAACTAGTTTAAATGATAAGTACTAAATGATAAGACTAGTTTAAAAACACACTAAACTAGTTTAAATGATAAGTACTAAATGATAAGACTAGTTTAAAAACACACTAAACTAGTTTAAAGGAAATACTATGCACACTTAAACATTTACACTTTTATACACGCATTAACGTGTAATAAACCTTCGTTGTGCGGGTACTGCTCTTACTTAACAGGTACTTTTATCATTTTAAATATTGTAATAAAATTTATAAAGGGCAAAAATTGTTATTTAAGCAAAGAAATATTTTGTAATAAATAATTATATAACCAGTATCAAGCAAACAGTACCGGAAATTACCAAAATTAATCCAATGCAAGTTAACTGGAATCTACGGGTTTTTTCATTCTAGTAACGTTATAATAATATTGTAATTAGAATTGTATTCACAGTGATAATACATTCGGTCTAAATTATCAACAATTGCACTTAAAAGGCAGAACTCCACTTCCACTTTCAAAGTTCTAAGTCACTGCATGAACCAATCTCCTATTCTACCTGCTATCGAAATAAATGTAAATCGTTGATAATCTTGAAATTACATAACGACAATTTGTTTTCAGTCACTGATTTGTTATAGAGAATATTAAATAAAATTGTTGAGGACCCAAAATAAATATTCAATAAAAAACAGTAAACTCATTGGAAAAGACTTGTGAATGCATTTTTATAAACTGTATATCACACACTGTGCATCCGACGGTATAATTCAATACGATATTCGCATGTTTGCAAACTTTTACCTGCTTAGTAAGTTTCAATGACGTAATATTTTTAATAAAATACAAAGTTGATGTTCATTTATGAAAAATTATTATTAACTACATTTTGCCAGCGGCTTCGTTTGTACGTGGCGTTAGGAAAAGGTTTTCTTCTCCTTATGCGCCTGCGCAAACGTTTCATCCGTCAGAAATGCACGCCCGATCGAAATATATAGATACCGCACAAATATATGCAAGAATGAATGATTACTTTCATAACTACTAAATTGTAAATGATAAGCGTGTTGTGTCAAGAATATTTTCAAGCATACTACGTTTATTTGTTAACAGTAAATTTATTTACGTAAATATTCATACATTTTGACCATAAAGATCCAGAAATATAATATAGAATATATTTTATTCGTTAGCAATGTAAAATTTCATTGAAATCAGTTTAGTCGTTACGCGTAAAAGAAATATAAAACGACAAATAAACAGATAAAGTTTTACTTCCATTATATTAATAGAAATTATTACAGTGGAAAAAGGAGCTATTGCAGCATGCAAGAAAAGGAAACAAAATTAAATGAAGGACAACCACTAGCTGAATATGTTTAAATGGCGTAACTGCACACATACAATGTTGTGAAATGTGTCAATTGAATAAACCTTATATCAACCTGATACATGCATAAGTTTGAACACAAGGATACTTTTAAAGCGTCTGGATTTTTTTCCTTTCAAAATTGAATGCTAGATTTTACAAATATTGGTTTTTGGGTCGGAGAATATTCGATAAAAAATATTTTATTTATTTAGTAGGATTTTCCCTGCATCCTCGTACCATCATCTCCTCCAAATCGTGTCCTAAACTGAGCATGCAGCCTCAGTAAATAATTTCTTTCCAATTAATTCTTTATAACCAAACTCCTTATAAAACTTTAAACCAGTTTTAACAATTTTCTGTAGTAATTTTTTTATCTTTACTATTTCGTTATTTCCAATCTTTATAAAATGGAGTAAAATTTTATACATAATTTCCTGATAAGCAAAGAAATACACAACTAATTAGGACAACACCAACTAATAGTAATCTCCAATGTTTCCAGAATCCAAGGTCACGACAAAACATTTTGATGGAAAATTATTCTTTACTACTTTATATTTAGACAACCTGCTTGCTGCACTCCGCAAATCCTTAACTACTATTTTATCTAGATTGAATAGAAAATATACATGTAAATTTTTTATATTTGTAATTTACTGTTTGTATTGTTATAGAATAGTAAAAATATAAATACAGTTGGAAATTTTTCAATAAAATTTTATAAAATACATATATAAAATTATCAATAAATTTAAGCTAAACTCCGCCATTTTCGCGCCTTGGATGACGTCACAGTCTATACCCAGTGTTTTTTTACTGTAAATGTCTCTATTTTAAATATATTTGCAGTATAATAGCCGTTTAAATCGTGAAAGAGGCTCGAAAGCCAGTTTATAAGTATTGAATTGGATATAGGTGCAAAAATACTATTAGAAGTGCACTTGATAAAGTATTTTTTCTTGTCTCAATCACACAATAAGTAGGTGATTGTGCACATAAACTAGTTTGCAAAAGTTTAATATGACATTCGTTTTTTGTTCTTTACGTTAAGAAAAAACTACATAACATTAACAAAACACAAAACAAAAGACTTCACTGAAACGTACTTAAGTTAATTACTGAACGTAAATATCATTGTGTTAATTATCGTCACGGTTTTAAAAGATTTTAATTATGTTTACTACTCTGAGCATTTACTGCTTATGGATGGGTTTATATATAAAAACCTACATAAAAACAATAACCTTGCAGCTTTCACTTCTTTGACTTCAACAAACATAAAATACGATGAAACAAAATTTTACATCATATGGATGCATCTATTATCGGCAGATTATTCGATTGTGCTGTCACAAAACTACTTTTAGTCATCATTCAAGACCAGTGGTTTCCAATTAGTTTTTCCTGCGTACTACTTCAATTAATACCTCAAACAAGCGTATCCCTTATTGCAGCAAAATACATGTCTAATAACGGTGAAATTCATTCGAATACGACAAATATGCACGTTTTTCTTTGCACAACCCTAAAAAATCGGGTTGCTCTTTGGTCAGCTTCAGTCCCAAGTCATCTTCGAGTTAAAGTCTGGGACGATGTTTAGTTTTTAAGTTTGTCATGGCCGAAATTCTACTTTCGCAAAGGTTCTGTGTGGGTGTCTTTTAGAGTAGCCCAAAAATTACTCAGTGATTGCTCTGCAAAACAACTGTTAAATATCTGTTAATATATAATGGCTATTGCATGAAATGTCTATTAATTCCTGTTGATCAGAGATGGGTAGGTGGTCGGTGGAATGGTTCGCAAAAGGATTGTTTACCCAGTTCCATTGCGGCTGTATGCCGCCATAACTGCGTAATGCCGCCAATAGATTTTGCTGGTAGCATTTTATAGGTGATTCTTCGTTCACTGACGAAGAAGTAGTTTTCAAATAAACTTTTAGATTTGGAAACGAGTCATATTTACATTTGTCGATCAAAGATGTCCAGAGGGATATTTTTTTTGATAGACTCAACTTTCTCCTGCATGGTTAATATGGTTGTATCCTCGCCTTGAAGTCCCAAATTCAACTCATTTAATTTTGTGAAGATATCTGACAAGTAAGCCAATTTTTGAAGCCCCAAACTGTCAGTCGACATCTGTTTGTACTTGTCATGTCCCTGCTCGACCAAAAATAACTCAATTTCATGTCAACTCAAATATTCTTGAAAAACCCTTCCTTTGCACAGCGGATGTACTTCAGTAACAACAGGGTTTCGTGTTCACTAGGAGACTCTTCATAAATTTCTTGAGTTTGTGGCACGGGATTGATTAAATTAACAATTTTTACAGCATTTTTAAGGATAATATCTAAGCTGGCTGGGATATTTTCAGAAACAAGTGCCTCTCGATGAATTTCACAATGGGTTCTTGTATCCGCTTTGCAAGTCATGAAAAACCACCAGTCATCCTCTGGTACAATCAATGCATATTCCTACATATTTCGACAAATCCAATTAGTTTTTTTTACATATCCAATTAGTTTTCTCCGGTGGTGAGAATTTGAAGAGCACGATAAAATAGGAAATCTTCATGAAACTCTTCGAATGAACATAACGAACGTATATTAAAAGTTGAGCCAAGTTTTTTATGTCTGTGGATTCGTTAAGTTGTATGGAAAAGTAAGCGCTTTGTAAAATGCGTTGAATTTGGTGGGTTTCCAGATTATCCGACATGTCTGCAATACGACGAGAGATAGTCTTATTTGCCATAGGTATAACATCAAGTTCTCGTGCCATTATTTCTCCGAACATACATTTCACAATCTCTTTTGCTGCAGGCGGTATAAAGTTCTCCCCAATAGTATGTGGTTTTACCTGATTGGCAATTAAATAACTAAGTTTAAAAGAGATTCACAGAGCTTTGACATTCGTATTCAAGAGGAGTCTTTTATTTATGTTGAAAGAAGGATACAAATTGATCTTTAATCACTTAGTAAGGATGGCTTTAACAAATGATCTGACAGCTTTTCTGCATACTGGGGGAATGGGAAATCAGGATCTCCAAAGCTTGTGAAACCAAACTTAATATAACTATTATCGTATTTCATTTCTTTTTTGAGAGACGATTCCTTGTTGTCAAGTTTTTTTGGGATAGGAAGAGAGTGACACATCATTAGCGGGTAACTATTCAGTATTGCCTAATAGTCCTGATACCTTCTTATCAGCCTTTCGGTGTCTTATCAGCCACTATCTCATCCGAAACACAAGTGGATTTATTAACTCAGCAACTCAGCTTATGTATTTTTGTAATAAAAAGCTTTGAAATGCCGGCAAACTTCTTGAGCAATGACCTTGACTGCACGGTAGCGAATTTTCATATAAATGTACGTGCAAAAATTTCCGCACTATGTGCACTATACTCCGCCTTTTGCTCAAGAAATTTGCTGGCATCTACACATTGTATTGTAATTTATAATGAATGTGCAAGTATAAAAGCAGTCTTAAAACATTTATTATCTTACCGTTTACCAACTAGGCCGGCCGATCAACGCGACAACGCGACGGTTATTAATAATTCACAATCAGTATAGCGACACGGCTCACGTCAGCACAAGCGAAATTTCAGCGATGCGTGCACATTACACTGATCTGTTAAAAATATATTTCGCTAATTGTTGTTTGTGTAATTGTATTTACTGATCAAATTATCTTAGTCAAGAGATTGCCGCGAGGCCGCGTATCCCTTAATGGAATTTCGCGTACCCCTTGGTGTGCGCGTACCACTAATTGGGAAACATTATTCTAGACGCTTCTCAATCTCACTAGGATATTAAAATGCACCGGATATATAAAATATTGTAAAAACATATTTTTTCTTCATCAAACACGGACAAAGGCGACTTGAATAGCCAACAATACGAGTTTGTTTACATAGCATCTGACGGCACGTTCCGTTCTAACCAATAATTAGTGGCGCGTTTCGGTCATTTTAATTTCCCTCGCATAACATGCGCTTTTTATTTATTAATCTATGCGATTTACAAAGAATGAATTAAGGAAACAATGATTTAAATAAAACGTCCGCTAATACTTAAATTGCCACCGTTAAACGTAGCTGTATTTTGTTTTAAAAATTGCTATTTTTACACACAAATGAAGTCAGTAAGACCCTAAAAAAATATTATTTGAAAACGGGAAACAAATTTCTTCACCTGTACGGCTTTTAAATATGAAGCGAATATTGTTTTACAAAACTTTAACTCAGTAAAAAAGTTTAGTCAGTAATGCAGGTATATGCAACCTTTGTATACGTAGCACGTATTGTGTTTTGGGGTAATTCATATAATTTAGTATTAAAATTAAATCTCTCTAAACAGTAGAATGATATTCATACGTAAACGATGAGTCGGCATATTTCTAACTCCGGAAGGTTAATGACACTATCGGTAATTGGAATCGATAAAAATTAAAAAAAAATTATTTTCTTTGATGATTTCCTTCGGTATCAGTCTTAAAACTGTCTATTCAAATGTTTATCAAATAATTTGGATAGTGAAATTAAAAAATTAGTAAAGACTTATCTTCTTGAAACCGTACAAGAGAAAGTTTACAATCACAACGTTTTATGTATTAATTTGTGAGGAGTAGCCATTAAGTTTATTCGTGTTTATAATAATTTTTATCTCCATGGACAATATTTTCGTCAAAGTTTAAAAATGTTAAATACAAAATAACGTCTTTATTTTAACTACATAAAAATTAATTCCCTTGAATATGTTTTCCGATTTACAATATTACCAATAGAGTGACTTTCATTTAAAATAGCTCTTTTATAGAATTTCTACAGCTTTATTATTCATTTAAGAGGATGATTGGTTGTTGTGATGCACGATTTTAATATTTTTGACATGTCGTTAGTATCTAGGTGGAAAATTATATTTTATGTCGTTTGTCTGATCCTTATATAAATTTAAACAAGTTATTTTTAAAAACAAATTCTTAAAAATAAATTGCCTAATATCGATACAGGATCGTAGGATTCATCGACATGAATAAGTGTGCTAGATGGAATTAGAGCGAAATTAATATTACACATTAACAGTGGGCGCACATTGGATACATTTTGCATGTAGGTGATTTAGTCTGATTAAACAATGGCACAGTAAGTATTTGGAACGACGCTTATTATAGGGCACGACATTATCAGCCTAACAATTCTGCCCTTTACTAGTCTCGGCTGTCCGTCGATCAATGACCCTGTTGTCGTGACTGTCGGCAGACCGCCGACTGTCACCGAATGTACGCGGTTGACATCGACACAATGATTTGCCCTCGTGCTCTCTTACGCACAGCAGACAGGGCACGGGTGAGACAAAAAGTCTTGTCTGTGCCCTGTCTGAAAATGTGCGCATGCTCTAATTGATTTTGGTGTTAAAAATATATTCAAAATAAAACTATAAATTAAATAAATTATATTATACTATAAATTAAATATACACCTAAGTTATTTCTATATGTACGTACATCAAGAATCTTTGCCAAAATGTGTGTTTCTAAAAACTTATCTATAGTTGTCTGAAGAGATACAATGGTAATATGAATCCCTCCTAGAATATATAAAATCTAAATCATATAGATTTTCATATATTATATATTTTCTGCAACTGTATATAATTTCAAATGGCTATGTTACACATTATCAGTCCTAGAATCCTGTTACCATTTTTATACGCGTTCATAACGTTGTTACGAAATATAAGGTTCAAAAGAGGAGTAACTAATATAAATTAAAAAATACACTTAATTTCACAACAGCGGCGATTTAGTTTCAATTTTACTCTTTCGCTGATAAAAGTAACCATTTTTCTTCGACAAAAATTTCCACGCAAATTTGTGTCCTTCACGTAAATATATTCATAAAATGTAGTTAATATTATAATTTAAGTAGAAACAGAATTCAGTAACACATGGCTATAGTAATTAACAATATAAAAATATTTATACAATTCGAGAATTTAAATGCAATATAACTCCCTGGAATCAAGAACGATAAATGAATGAATTGTTTAAGTACCTTTATATCAACATTACTAAGAAAGCTAATAACAATATATTATTAATAAGTAAATAAAAAAGTATTTTTTACTTTGTTTTATTTCTATATATTCTTTCATTCAAATATTTAGAAAAAAACTTTGTGCTCTATAGAAGAACGTCCCTGACAATAAACATGAATATATAGAACGGCATTTGCATGGTGTCTATCGATAGAGGAATTAGACCACAAATTAAATTTAAGGAAATAAGTAATATTCTTCATCGTGTTCTAATCCACGTGTCAAAAATATTATTTCAAAAATTTTCGTAACAATAGCCTGGTGCAGGTTTTATTTAAGCAATTCTGAAATATAGCCTGGTGCAGGTTTTATTTAAGCAATTCTGAAATATAGCCTGGTGCAGGTTTTGTTTAAGCAATTCTTAAATATAGCATAGTGTAGGTTTTGTTTAAGAATTGCCTTTACAAAACGACAAGGCTCACAGTAATTAAATAATAATTTAGAGAGCTTTACTCCTGACAGAACGTAAAAAAAAATTCTTCGATTTTAATTGCTTCCACGCGTATCCACAATGTTCAGAACGCATTAATAACTTGATAAATTATAATTAAAACTAAAAAGAAACCATGATTCTTCATGCTTATATTGTTATGTAAAATAAAATATGAAATATACTGAGAAATAAAATCAGTTGATAAAGCTATAAATTGGCATACTAATTGCAACAAACATAGTATTGCACTTTTCTCTATTTTTGTAAAAAAATCCAACTTTGCACGAAATCATTTCTTTTACAAGTCTTGTCAATTTTGTAGTACGTTTCTGGTAACATTTTATTTGAACTACTCTTTAACGTATTTCACAATTCTTGCTTTAATCGGTTCCGAACTTTTCAGCAATCCTGATCTTTTCTGTTCAACTTCTCGCACAAAAATTTAAAGAAATTGAAATATGGAAATGTTATAGCTCTGTCGTGCTTTTCAATTTCCCCACAAAAATTGAATGATGTTTGGTGTAGTTATTACGTTGCATTATGAATTTATCATTATATGAAAGCCATGTGGAGTTGCATTTTTTTCAGTAATATTTTCGTATGTATTTTTTTTCATTACTTCATGAATTTTTATTAAATAACCCAGGTTTTGCTAAAAAAGTGACTCCAGATTGCAACAAAATCGCCATGCTTCATTGTTGGCGTTATGTAGTTTTGCAAGATTTCTTGTGAACATTTCTTTGAACGTAAATGCATTTTAAACTAAGTAATTCAAACATGAATTTGTGAGTTCTAATATTTGCATAAAGCTTCTTCTTATCAATCGCTGCGATTTAAATTCAAGTCAAGCTGTTTCTTGTTATTTTGAAACCCAATTTCCAAGGTCGGAAACTTTTCGCTTTGTTCGTTGCCCCGATTAATATCATATACAAAAGAACATAGATAATCAAAGTACTTCTTTTAGACCTTATAGGCCTTTGAGAGCGCACGTACATACTTATATACACACGGACTCTCTTGTGTTTCGTGCATATTCCCTTTCACAATTTTGATAAGGATGCAATATATTTATGAAATATTAAATTAGTTTCGGATATTACTGTTTCAAAATCATTACTTCGGACATGAAAGAACAAAGATCAGGTTCGGTGGAATTTAAGCCATATTAATTTAGGAGAAGATTGAAAAAAAATTATTTGAACTGGACAAATTTAAGTCTAAGTTACACAACATCCTCAGCAAGAAATATAATTGCTGGAGTGCATATTGTAAATAGTGATGGTTGCGGTGGTTACGTTACGATCTGAAGTTATCTCTCTAGCAAAACCTTGGCCATTTAATAATAATTTATGGAGTAAGGAAAAACGAAATGTACAGATATATTTAAGAACAAAATACTTTTCCATCCGTGTTTCATTTGATTGGCGATAATTTTAAAATAATTGCATAACGATCCCAAACGTAAATCAAAATTGAAGACAGGTCTCTTAGAGAAAATCAAAATGCAGAAATCTAAGAAAAAAAACATGATATTTACCATCACATTCTCCGAATTTAAAACCCATTCAGCTTTTGTTGAAGGAGTTGGATGGGAAAGATTGGAATTGCTATATTATAAAGATCGGAAAGCCGCCACTAAAAACATATATGAAATTAACGTATTTCACAAATATAAAGAGCAGCTGGATTATTATTTCACCAGAAACTTAGCGCAAGAATGACTAGATAGGTGAGTGGTGATGAGGTGAGTGTAATGCAAAGATGAATTGCAAACATGGGTGATGAGGAGATGAGTGTAATGCAAAGATGAATTGTTTGACGGAACTGCAGATAAGCGCAGTGATGCGTATATTTTCATTGTATGCGGTTGCATTGTTTTACTAGTTCTTTTATATCTCAGTTGTTTAAATTTAATGTGACAATCACCTAATAATTTTAATTCTCATTCCTCAGAATTGGTAAAATGATCACAAACACTTGATCAGCAGCGCACTTTTGTAATATAAGGCAATGTATTCTTTTTATGTTAGAAAATGGACTTATCGCAACCACCACATAATTACTGCGCCGCTGCAGTCAAATTGAGCAGTTCTATAAGCATTCATTAAATAAAATTCATACCAAATTTAAAGATCAATAGATTTAAATATTTTACAGCAAACATTTATATTTTTATTCACGAAAATTGAAAACGATAGGAGCCATTAATTGATACTTATATCATATTTTTATCCATTGCCAATACACTACTCATATCAAAATGTACCTAGATAATTTTCAGGCATAATTCAATAACAAAAGTAAATCTGTTGTAAGGCAATGTACAGTTGTGTAATTTTCTTAAACAAAAAGGTGATTTGAATGAAGAACATACATGAATAGATATAAAATGAACAATACTTTATAATATATTTTCTAATAATAAAATAAAATTATATTATTGATATTAACACTCCGTGTACTATTAAAATACATATACAAACATATACATTTTATCGTTGACACTAGTGGATTATAATGAAATTGAAATTGACAAATTTTGGTATTCCCTTGTAGAATTAAGTTAAGTATCTTTAACCAATCGAAGTGTAAAAATCAGTAACAAATTTCTTTTCAAATGTTTCAAAATAAAGTTCATTAAAAAGTTATTTGTATAATAGAATATGTTTTGTTATAATTGAAACAATTAGAAAAAATATGTCTGTCAGCAAATGCAAACTATTTAATGAGTTTTTAAAAACTTATACCAAAGTAGTTTTGTATAAATTAGAAAACAAAAATATTTGCTGTATAAACGGTATTCCTTTTCTGAATTTGAAAACACTCGAAGCCAAAACAATAGAAATAAATGTGCAAAACCCTTACACGTTGACATTAAATGTATCACGAGTCAGTGTACAAAGTTTATCAGCAGTACATATATTTATTGTATATGTAAATCATCTTTTTCATAGTAACTGAATATTGAGGAATTGTATCAGAACGACAGAATAATGAGTGAGCAAACCGAGGAAAATGAATAACAATGAAAACCGAAGATCAAAAAGACGCAGAACGGTGAACTGTCCCAGACTGCTTGCGTCAATCATATTTTTAATGAGATGCAGGTGGCGACCAACTTGTGGTGCTGAAACAGATAAATAAGTTCTACATTATATCAGCAGCATAAACTCCTGACTATGTAATTGTGACATGAATTATTCGTCATTTAATTGTCCTGAAAACTTAAATGAAATGGGCCAAATTACAGTAAAAAGATAGTTTGCTTACAGTTACGGTTTATTCACAAATAATTATTTAATCGTGCTGTTCAGAAGAGCAGTAACAAATTTCAACCGGGATGAAAAGAGCAGTATTTCCATAATAATCAGAAAGTTAAACTAAGAGAAAACGTATTTGACTTAAAAAGAACATCTATTAAAAAAGAAGAAAACTTAAGGCAACTCCAAATGAAGGGGTTGGCCACGTTAACAACGCCCTTCTTTCAACAAATAATATATCTGGACACTGAGATAAGAAAATGTTACTGATTAAAACCGTCAAGAACCCGCACCATGCTCCACAATTTATGCAAGTAAATATATATATATATATATATATATATATATATATATATATATGTATATATATATTCATTTATAAAAATTAATCTATAGATTGTAAACTTAAAAACTTGCGAGATGCACAAAAGGAGCTATTATCAATTGACCTAAAACAACCGATTGAAAGAAGTTTTACGTACATTTTTCTCAAAACTAATGCTAATTTCAATGAAATTTTATTACAAAAGTTTATTAGTTTTTGAAATGACTTCGAAACTTTTGCGTAATATACACTCGAAATTGATCCCAAAAACATTTCACTGAAGCCTACCTACTAACCTATTTCCTTGCTGAAACAAATCAAGTCACATAATCATATTACCGAGTTTAACTCTCATCTCAAATGGATGGAGATTCTATACCGGCTTATCCTCACATTTTTTCACCTCCATGCAGTGTACTAAATAATCCAACAATATCTCAAGTTCAAGTTTTCTGCCTTATGAGTTCTTGATCTTGAATTATACACTGGAAGGCTCCTTATATTACTAATTCCCACATATTGAAAGCTCATTTGCAGCCTCTATCGCTAAGCTGTGGAATAAACTACACCTTGACGCGCGACATGATCTTCCAACATCAAATAACCGCAGACATGGCGATGTATGAATTTAGGAAATATTTCAGCAAAATTAATGAATCTTTTCAATGTTATATTATCGAATTGAAATAGAATTCAACGAGACGTCAATGAAAATTACATATTTTGTAACAGAAAAGATTGCAATCAAAACGTAATAAAGTTAAGAAAAACAAAATATCGTCCAATGACAAGTCTCAAAGAACCGGTCGAGCTAGGTACGTAGGTTGATGCGATACTATCTTTAAGTTTAATAATGTTGGTTTACATAACCAAATTTTTCTAATCTTTATCATATATCATAGACCAGATGCAGAAACAACCTTTAGTAACTAAGAGACTTTTATTAAAATCACAATACACACATCACAGGAATATATCACAATACAGCTTTAACCGATAAATACAGCTTCTAAATGACGGCACGTGTGACTTTACGTTAACAATACATGGATATCGGTGTCCACGTTTGGGAAAAGTGGTTGATTTCAAATACTTTGGTGTATATTGATCTATATATATCTACATATTGGAAAATTACGACAAAGTTATAAATATTATTAAAAATGCACCCAATATTTTAGACTAATTCATTATCTTTAAAGTTTTTGGCTTAAAAATATTTATGGTTATAAATTAGTTTGTTTTACACTTGTATGTATAATATAATTCTATCCAGTCTTATAGAGAATGCAAAGTATTGGGTATGATTTAACCACTCTCAACTGATTCTATTTTTTTTTTCAAAATGGCGTCTAAATAAATTAATAAAGAATACTCACGTGTACATACGTTTACTTGTATTCGTGTTAAGTATGATTTTGTAGTTTCGACTTGCAGATACATTTCCTCACATATGAAACACACGCCCACGAATGCCACAATGTGATGTATAGGCCAAAGTATGAAGCCAATGGAAAATGATGCATCAAATTTCTGAAATATTTAAAAGAGGAACATTATTTATGAAAGAGGCGGTTTCTATTTTCGTGTGTTGAGTTCTCTTGTTTATAATTTGTTACAAATTACTAATAATTGTGTTATCATTAAGATTAATAACTCATTTTTAATCATAATAAGGAGGAGACTCCTCGATTTATTAATCTGTTACTCCCCACTTTTGCGTTTTTATTACTAAACTTAGAGCGTGAGTGGATATCTTGGCATGCTTAACAAAATTTCAATACTGAATAGAACTGTAAGGTGTTTTATTATGTTGTGTTCATTATTAATGAATTATAGGGAATGACTATTATTTTTGTGGTTTCAATTCGTCCTATTTTTCATTTCTCATAAGAGGTTTGTGGTTTGCGAAACGACAAGTCGTAAACATTTAACATATTACAAAACATGTATTTGTGCTAAAATATTAATTTTAAAAGAAGAGACCTGCGTTAAATAGGAAGAATACGTACATTATATTTATACTCCTCAAGAAGAGCATTAAGTTCTTGAATTAAGGCATAAAACTCTAAGAAGATCGACAGGAGCAACTGGAAAATTACAATAAGAAAGGTAAAAAATGATGTCAATTTATGAAAATATGTATTGAAATTCGGTTAAATCACATACTTGACATTGAAACATTTTATTTAAACTGTGAAATACGGCAAGAAAACGAACGTAAAATTCAGATAAATGGTGAACAGATTTCCCTCTGAGAGGCAAATTAAACTTGAAGTTGGTGTAGGAATTATGATTGAACTGTGGACTTTCAAACATGGCATCAACACATTCAACAATGTTTTCTTCGTTGTTCAATTTCAAAAATCGGTTCAAAATTTCTAGACGATTTATAATACTACGTAGTATTACATAGAATAATAATATTTCCAAATCAAAAAGAATTGTGGCAATAACGTTAAATACAAAATGAAATGTATGCACTGAAAGTGCAGTTAATTCTCTCGATGCTTCAAAATCAAATAAGATATACAAAATATGGTAAGGCACGATAAGACAAACGACAATGAAGTTTCGTTTCTTTTCACATCTAAATATTTTGTCTGCGCAATCTGATTCGAATAAATCATCCAATCTTTCAATTCTAAGAATTAATTCACTAAATGCATTCCTGTCCCAAATTACGTCAATCAGCAATATATAAAGAACGTGAATCATTTGAAGAATTTTGAATGCGATGGTATAGTAACGAGTTTCTATTCTCAAAGCCATTATTTCCAATCCTAGCAGTGTGCTCCATACTAACAAGGTATATAATTTTCCGCAATATAATGCAAACTTTCTGGAAAATCGATTATAAGTTTGTCGACGAAGACCGAATACAGATTGGTATGTTAATAATGGCCTAAGTGTATTTTCGATTATTTCTGTTGGCATTTTAAGTTTATTATATTATTTATCTGGTAAAATTTAAAAATAAAAGTGTATTATGTATTATTATTATATTTGTTTTAAAAAAACAAACACAAAGCGGCTGATCTATTATACGTGCTTTGTAATAATAACTGTTGCTGTTTTGTAATGCTGTCTGAGAACTCCAAATATCAATTTATCAAATAGATATTTATTGATTTCGCATTAACCTATTTCACCCTGGGCGTGGAAAATGCGCCGAACAATTTTAATTTGGTTCTCGTTTATCATATTAAAATATTTGTTATGTCTCAAAGTGCTTGATACTGTTATAGTCATGATGGAAAATAATAGTTTTTTAGGATAGAAGCAAGTGTTTCTGATAACAAAAATGAAATAAATTTGAATAAAATTAAAATATAGCTTTTACGAAAAAATGTTGGACAAAATAATTAAATTTCATAAAGTTACATTTCCATTTTATTTAATTAATACTAATGGCTTCAGTTTATCCTGCTCCAGTCCATTCCAAAAGAGAATTCCTTTAAGCAAACCAATTTAACAGCTAAAATATGGTTGGCATATATATATATATATATATATATATATATATATATATATATATATATATATGTATGCGCATATGTATGTACGCGCATATGTATGTATGCGCATAGTGTGTGTATGTGTGTAATCAGTGAACGAGTATTAAAAAAGTTGATTGTATTTAACCCATCATATTATTAGGCCATGTACCACAATCACTATATTAACACAATAAGCCATAATGCTAAATAATGTTATAAATATCAATATTACACGGATAGTTTGCTAACGTGAATTGTAAGTCAGAGGAGACAAACAGACAACCAGCTTTCAACCTACCAAACATTCGGAGCTATAAACATTTGGAAAAGTATTCAGTGTTAAGACACGTGGGAAGTCTATATCAATGTTTACTATTTATTATTATTATTTATCATTTACTTTACAATCTGTTGAAGTAAAATATCTGCAATAATTCTATTTGAAGTAGACGATATTCGACTGTTTATGTAGCGTGACTCTTCAACAAGGCAGAAGAAGTGAACGAAACAAAACATCGATGCTATATGACATAACTCACACACGGTACTTGGTATAAAGGCTAATTTACATTTTGTTAAGTTAACCGTGCAGGCGGGAAGTGCATGTGTCAAGTGATCAGTAAAGTCAACGTGTAAATGGTCACGATGTTAGTGTGAAGCGCCAGTGCGAGTAAAGTGACTAGAAGCGCGGTCTGTGTTTGCTGTTAAGTTGAACACCCCCGCACACCCGCGAACTCCGCGCACTCGCTGCTTCGACATCGTGTGTCGCTTTGAAATGTTCATAGGTACGCACTTCAAGATGGAATCATGAAGTGAACTGAAGAGCAAACGATAAATTTTGTAATAGAATACATAAAGTACGAATGTTCATATAACATTAATTCTACAGAATATAAGAATAAACAGATACCTGAAGCAGCTCCAACAAAAATCGATATAGCATTAAACATCGTCTACTTTGGGCCAAAGGAGGTATATCTGAAAATAAGAAGCCTGGGGTCTTCATATTGTCTCGGAGTCTTCGTATGGAGACACTGAAAAAATTAAACATTCTCAAAATTCTGGTGCTGAGTCGAGCGTTGTTTATACACCAAACGTAAAATGGTTTATCGTTTTAAATGATGCGTTAATGTAGGCAAGCAGTACAGGGGAATGCAGGGAAACGAAAAGAGTGCGAAAGTGGCATCCAGTGTTAATCAAATACAGAAATATTTTGTGGATTGTACAAGTCTCATAAACGTATTCGATTTTCTTGTATTTTGTCCAAAAACAGTTTATTGCTCATTAAATTTATCTTCTGTCATTCGCATTGATTTAAATAATTTAATCGGATCCTCTTTAACAAGTTCCTGGAAAATTTTAGGGCTTTGGATTTCAACTAAAAATTCAAGTTCGATTTCATATGCGATGACTGTGACTATCTTTTTAAAATGTTTCGTAATTCCAATGTCTCTTCGTCCTCCATTTTGTACAGAAGTGACAGGCCACGATGCAGACACACACCATGAACCTGCAAGAATCACTAATCATTGTGCAAACATTCACTTTACACTTTACCTTTAGCACCATAAAAATAAGTTAACTAATCATTTCACACCTGCACTGTTTACTTCACAAAGAGTAAATTAGCCTTAAGAATAGTGAAAAAAAAACCTTACGACATTTAATTTTCAAATAAGTGTATTATTTTGCAATGTAGAATATATATTTTGTGCAGTTATGTATGGTTGAGTTTTTGTTTTCATTTGATTGTATATTCTCGATGATTACTTTTGATGTTAGATATATTTATTAAAAAAATAACATGAGAAAAAAAAACCTCAATATTCAGTATTATATTTACCCACTTTGACATTATATTATACAACGTAAATGTGTATTACAATAACCTTCATTAAATTAAATTAAATCTTTACCAATAATAAAATACATAGTTTAAACCAAAATAATCAATAAATTCATGTTACGAAATTCGAAATAAGAAGTTTTCGCTCACTTTTAAGTTTATTCATTGAATATAACCGTAACAGACAGATCGACAAATACTAATTCATTTTGCTTTTGAGGTTTCTTGTTTTTCCAGCACCGTAGTTTTTTCAAAAACCAAAACAAAGAAAAATTAATATTTAAAAAAAAAAGTGTGTGTACGTGTTTCTCACACATTTTTTTGTGTGTAACAAGTCCTTACAAGGTTACAACGTTGGAGTTCATATAATTACTGAAAATACAACTATTTTTTCAATGAATAACGAAAAATATATTTGAGAAACCATCATTAGCCAAAGGTAACATACGCCAATTTTTTCTTA
Source organism: Druceiella hillmani (assembly GCA_039881145.1). NCBI lineage: Eukaryota > Metazoa > Arthropoda > Insecta > Lepidoptera > Hepialidae > Druceiella > Druceiella hillmani. The sequence goes on from JAYKKI010000103.1 coordinate 6,492,808, forward strand.
AATTCCCTAACTGCAATTTAAATACATTTTTTATAACATAATCCTGCAGTTTTTGACTGTTTTCAGGATAAACATACTCACGAGAATCGAAATATGAACTGAAACGAAAAGCTGCTAATTTCGCCGTTTAGCACCATTTCTAGAGGACATTTTCCGGTTGTCATTGGCCTGTCGTTACGAAGTAATATAAGTTTATGGTTATAAATGTTTCTTTTTTGAGGAATGTTTGAAATCGGATTATAAATATATTCAGATTGAGATAATCGAGAGATAGCATACTTCCCAACTGGAGACAGCACGGGCAGACGTTTAAATTTTATAGGAATATCACAAACTGGCATCTCCACACATTGTCCATATTGGCGGATAATGGCGGGAGTGAATATTTGATGATCTTAAGCAATCAAAATATCAACATTGTAAAATTATGGTAATAAGTACTACTTATGTTATTTGTAGATGACGTCTTCTTCCAACTTTAATTAACGTTTTTTTAATGGAAATCTATATTATTAACACATTCTGATATAAATTTACAAGTAAAATTGATTCAGTTCCATGAAATTAATAAATTTCCTTATCTACTATTAGATACACGATAACAAACTTCTAGAGCTGCTGCTTGTTGCCTGCAAAGGAAGTTCTGCAAAGTGACACTTCTCCCAAACCATTATCGAAGGAACTTTTTTAAGCAACCATTTTAATAAGCAGGGAATTTTTTCACAAATATTTGAATTATAAAATGATACAAATAATAAAACTGTAATATGGGCACATTTGTGCATTGTAAATATTTATGAAACAAAAATTAGGTGGACATAATGAAATGAATAGTACTCAAAAATATTGTTTTCCTATTTTTATATTTTTGCCTATATATCTGTGTGAGCGCAAGACTTAAGAAGAATTGAAAATATTTTGATGGGGTTGTATATGATTGATTTTGTATTACCTCTGGTAACATATTGGCGCTGGTAACATATTGTTCCAATGCATTCAACGATTCTCTTTTTATATTTAAATAAAATTATATGAAATTCCTGTAGTTTATTAATTAGAAATAAAGTTTGGTACCAAAACTTGATGCAATTGTTCAATAAATATTACAAGTATCCAGATAAACTGTAGTCGCACCTTTGCTTATAAATATTTTTGAATGGACAGTACTAGCAAATGAAAGTATTTTCCCAATTTTGTACATTTTAAAATAAACCCGCAATAAAATGTGTGAATTTAATTAATATTTAATTATTTGTCTATGAAAATAGTTTTACGTGACGAGTATTTATTTCACCACACCGCACTAATTTTTAATTTTGAGAGTAAATCCCCAAATTTACCTATTGATATGCTACCCAATCAATATACGAAAAAACGCAAGTAAAAAGGTTGGAAAACGTCATATTCAGTTTGTTTTAACTGGATCTAAATTATTAGTCCTTGTGGTTATTTTATAAAAAGAATGGTTCAGGGACAAAGAACCTCTCTCGATATAATTATATTTGGTTTTATATTGTTTATACTGAAAAAGGAATTTTCCGATATAAGAAAAATATTTCAATTCATGAATATTTTTATTTTCTCAATACAAGCACACTTAATTTCAAATCTGCAAAAAGTAAGGTTGTAAAATCATATAGTATTCATATAAAACTATGCTCCACATAAACATTTAAGATCGATAACGCCATAATTACTTAAATATAAAAAAAGGCATCGAGTTAGCTATTTGTATTGTACTTTTCACGAGGACTGGATATTTATGAACTGTATCACAACGACTGAATAATGGGAGAGCAATCCTAGAACAGTAGTCAACAATGAAAATCGCAAATTGAAAAGCTGCAAGACAGTGAATTGCCCCAGTCTGTTTGCTTCGATCATATTTTGAATGAGCTGAATGCGATGGCCAACGTCGGATGCTGAAACAAATAACAAAGCTCTGTATTATATCGACACAATCAATTACTAGTTATGCTAATGCGATATAATTTATAAATCATTGAGTAGCTGCTTGCGGGCCCCAATTTTCTTCCTGACGATTAATTCGATAAAATATTACAAGCTTTTATAGAACGATCCATCAACGATACGAGTATGTAATATTTCTATCTGACATATATATACAAGGAGGCAGTTGTTTGGTTGATTAATGCACAACCCACTTTATATTTTAAGTTGATATACAGTACTGATTGAATCGGTTTCATTATATTACAAGACATACCAGGCAAAAGAATATTCAGCGCGTAATGAAAATAATGAAAAAAAATAATTTTTATTTTCACCTGAAGAGCGTTCTCCACGTCAATTTGAAATGAGAAATTATAAAGTTATTGATTTATATTGACTAATGAATTGTATTGTTTCTACTTAGCATGAAGGACATTTGCGAGTAACGATCTGCCTCTGTGCATCATGTACCACACCGGTAGCGAGGAGAACATAATCTCAGTGGATATTTTTAAAACAGTTTTATTTACGTTATTCTATAAATGAGAATATTTTCAATTGACCTTTTAAATAAGGACATAGCTTTTTATAGAATGCATGTGAGAAATTGTAACATTTAAAATGAAATTGAAATAAAATAATAACACAAAACGTCATATTAAACTTTATGTAGTTTTTAACTGAACATATTTAATATCTATAGTTTATGCATAATTGTCACATATTAGAAAAAAAATCCAATGTGATATCTGCTAAAATTGACCCTGTATGACTTTTGTTACTTCATGTATATATATATATATATATATATATATATATATATATATATATATATATATATATATATATATATATATATATGAATATGTATGTATATAAATTATATAGGTATACACATAATTTATTTACTATTATCCGAAAAAGTCGACAAGTTGATTTTATATAAATCTGCTAGAGAATTGTACGATGATCTTGACTCGAGGATACGTTCAAATGAAAAGAGAAAGTACGATGTGTACAGCACGAGCTCGTGTTGCAGTGAAACACAAAGTTCGTCAAACGTCGTAGCAGATCGCTTTAATCTGTGATAAATGCCACGTGTAAACATTACACATTGTAATGATTGCCCTGGCAATGGTGACTACAATGTGCTAGCTACCATATTCCTCATCAAGGCAGTCCGGTCAAAGTAAATTACTTGATTTAACTTCAATAAAAAGTTATTGATTTAAACAAATGTTATCAAAAGGTGACACTTAAATAAGATTTATAGAAATTTAAGACATTATATAAAAAGTCTTACAATCATTACAGTACAACAGATGGAATGTATGAGTGTGTTCCCTATAAATTATATATATATATATATATATATATATATATATATATATGTATATATATATATATATATATATATATATATATATATATATATATATATAGAATAGTTAAAAAAGTTATGCTGAATAACATTGTAAAAGTACTGAAAACGTTTTTAACATCAACAGCAAAAGAAAAAAAAATTTCAAATTGTAAAAATAAGAAATACAAACTGTAGGTTGACTTGTAATCAGGACGTATGTTTTAAAATAAACAAGTACATATAAACAAGCTCATACATGCGCGCACGCACGCATACAAGTTCGCACACGTGCAAAATCATATATGAACCCACGCGCACATAAACTCTTACGCATACGTGAAAACAATAATACGACACTAGCATATAAGTCTACGCACGCACACACATCTGATGTAATAATATATGTACACACACACAAACACACACACACACACACACACACACACACACACACACACACACATATATATATATATATATATATATATATATATATATGTATATATATATATATATACAATATTTATTATTTTGTACATATAATTCTGGAAAGGCATCTACTCGTACGTTACATTTTGTTGTAAAATAACATTGAATTATGTGGTGACTTATTCTACGGAGGAGGTTTGGTCTGAAGTGGTACTGCGTCATAAAGGAAGCGACCATTAATCGAAGATTTGAAAAGAAGTCGCCAATCAGCCGCAGTATCCAATCAATCCGCTTCTCTCTGAGATTGTTAGCTCTCAACAAACATATTGTCTTTGAGTTTTGTTATTGAATTAATTTGTACGTATTATCATATATAAATTTAAGTTATTACGAAGAACAAAACTCGAGAAATATCTAATGGAAAACCCCAGATTTCTTGAATCAATACGGCTTGGGCGCCCTCATTTAAATTCTATTTTCTATCAAAATGGCATATTAATGTTCTTATGAAGAAAAATTGCACACAATACTCACGTATACAGTCGTTAGTTTGCATTGTTGTTAAGCACGAATTTGTAGTTTGGAGCTGCAGATACAATTTCTCACATATAAAACAAACGCAGACAAATGCCACGAAGTGATGAATAGGCCAAAGTATCATTCCAACAGAAATTACAGCATTTAACCCCTGAAATGTACTACATTATATTGTTGTCTAACAATAGACGAGATTCATATCTCATTATTTTGAATGATTTTAAGTCCGCTTTTCTTTTGGCCCTAATACAATAAGACATTTTTGTTCAGTTCAGTCTTTTGATCAAATTAACTAATGATTCCATTATTTTTAACAATTAACAATATTGACTTCTATAAACATAAAGTATATATTACAATTTAATCATTTTCTGTTTTACTTCCTCGTGTTTTCCGGTTTAGTTAAATTTACAGTTTTTGGAATAAAAGGTTGCCGAACAAATAGTTAAAGTTTAAGTTAATATAACTGTATGTTCTTCTAAACTGCTTAATAAAAAATCATATATATGAGAGAAATATACTTACAAAGTGCTTAACACTGACAAGATAGTTATACACGTGCAAAATTAAACCACAAAATGCTAAAGAGAACGACAAGAGTAGCTGAAAAATTAAGTTAATAAAGATTAATAATTATCTATTTAAAACTTGTAAATAATAAAATTATATTTTCAAAGCTAAATTTGGACCAGAATCACTTACCTGAAATTGAAATACCTGGTTTAGATATTTGCACAAATCTAATAAATGTATGTAAAATTCAGAAATATGATGAATAGATTTTCCTTTGAAAGGTAAATGCAATTTAAGATCCGTAAAGTTATTATGAATATTTTGAAGACTTCCAAATATATCATCAACATGTTTTACCATTTTTAGTTTACTGTTTAATTTCAGAAATTGGTTTACAATTTCAAGACGTTTTATAATACTGAGTAGCAAGAAATAGAATAAAACTATTTCTATATCAAAAATAATCGCGGCGACGATTTTGACTGGGATATAAAATATATTCGCTGGACTCAAAGAGAGTCTTTTTGAATATTCAAAAACAAAAAAGGCATAAAGAATATGATAAGGCAAGAGAATGCACATAATAGTGAAGTTTCGTTTTTTATCGCACCTTAAAATATTATTTATGTAACAAGATTCGAAAAGATTGTCAATTTTTTCAATTTTCCAGATCAATTCACTAAATGCATTTCTATCCCAAATAACATTAATTAACAATATATAGAGAATATGAATCAGTTGAATAATTCTGAATACCATAAATTTGTATTGGGTCTCCCCTCTAAAGTCCATAATTTGCAGCCCCAGTAACGTACTCCATATAAACAAGGTATATAATTTTTTACACCATAATTCAAATTTACTAGAAAATCGGTTGCGAGTTTCACGACAAAGACCAAATACTGATTGATATATTAATATTGGCCAAAGTGTATTTTCGATTAACATTTTGGGTCTTTACGTTTACGAAATGTTACTGTTCGACTTGAACTTTAGTATGAGTATGATATTAAACTTGTTGCCGAAAGCAAGGCAACATGCCTCTCGCTTATTGATTGTGCTTTGTATTAATGACCATCAGGATATTACTTTGTGGAGGCCTCCCCAAAATGTTTCAGACAAATTGCCTGACACAACTCATCATCCCAATTTATTGGAAATGATATGTATTTATTTAATTTAATATATTTAATTATAGAAAACAATCCGATTTTAATAAATTCTGCTTTCACAAAGATTGAATTAATTGAGCTGAAAAATCAAATTATTTTTACATAAATAGTAATAATATTTGTAATTAGGTAATATTATTAAAGAGTATTTACTCGCTTTTCTCAGAAAATCTAATCAATCGTCTTGGATAATTAAAGGTAAAAAGGTAAAAAGAGAGTGTAGTTTTAGTTATGACACATCTCTAAATGTCTTTGTAATGTGATTCGAAAAGTTTGTGTAATTTTTAAATTTTGAAAATCAATTCATTTAATGGTTTTCTATCCCAAATGATGTCAATTAACAATGTAAACAGAAGGTGATTCATTTAAAGAATGCTGAATATGATGAGGTAGTACCAGATTTTCTCACTCTACTCGTATACTTCAAAATAACGAACCCGAAATTATCAAGAAATATCATTTTCTGCACCATAATGTGAGTTTATTGGAAAATCAGTTATAAGAATTACGGCGAAATAGAGATTGAAATGTTAATATTGGCGAAAGTTATTTTCGACTATTATTTTGAGGCTTTTCCTGTTCAAGAAATATTATATTTGGTCTGAAATATAATACGAATATGTTATTAGACTTGTCACCATGTACCATATATTTTAACAGAAGACGATTTATCTGGTTAGTGGAAATTAAATTGTCATAACTTTCGTCTTAACTTTTGTTTGCGGAATCTATGAATATAGAAGGAAGTCTACATATGACTACCACGTTATAAAAAAACCTAGTGCATAACAAGCGTTCAGTTAGAATAAAACTTAGACAGGTTTTAATGATTTTATTTCATATTTAATCTTTCTTACAAAAATTACATAAAACTGAATGAAAAGGAAGTTAATACCTTCACTTCGCAACGAACACATATGTTTTAACTTTTTTCATTCGTTGTTATGATCGTGTCTGAATTCAAATATATTCTGACAAGTTAAGATAAAAAAGATGAAGTTCGTTGCAATCGTTTAAATGTATTTTCTTTTTTTTTTTTTTGAAAATATTTATGCTCCTTACTACATACACGGGTACATAGTGCACAGGTACATAGTGCACAGGAACATAGTGCACGGGTACATAGTGCATAGGTACATAGTGCACATGAACATAGTGCACGGGTACATAGTGCACAGGTACAAAGTGCACAGGAACATAGTGCACAGGTACATAGTGCACAGGTACATTGTGCATGGGTACATAGTGCACAGGTACATAGTGCACAGGTCCAAATGCCTCACGGCACCCCTGTTCCAAATCGATGTTTGTTTATCGGTTCACATTATTGTACTGTGATGCCGCAATACGGCTATAACGAACTATCTATTAGAATTAGATGAAAAAAATTAAATCCTGCCCTAAAAATCTTTCGTTTTACGTAAACAAATTTGAAGATAGTGTTAATGCTTTTTTGTCGCTTTAATAGCAGTTATTTTATGCAATTATTGTAAAGTTTTCCTGAACTAAATTTCCTGAATAAATATTTTCAATTTCAAAGAAGGTAACAAATACCCCTGTTTTAGTTCGTTGCATATTTTTCTCCCACACCAAATAAAGGAATCTATTGGGCGGATACATTTCCATTTCGTGATTTCTACTGCACTAGTAGATACTGTACATCTAAATCTGTCATTAAAATATTTGTTATATTTGTTTGCTCTTGGTTTAATATAATTGATGGCATGAAATATTAAATAAAATGAATACAAATAAAACTATAAGGTTAAGGAATGACTCCAACCCACGCTTTAAATACATTCAACTCGTTAATGTACAAATTGAGTAATTACTGAGGCAACTCGTTTCAATTGGTATAGCGTTGTTCATCATCTGACATTAGTGTGCGATATGTGCAATATTAACAAATAAAAAACATAATATTAGTTTCAACATATTGTTTCATAGGAATTGAAAAAAAAATGTAAATATCTTACTGTATTTTTCATCAGCGTTTAAAAGATGGTGTATATTTAAAAAAATTATGATAATAAATAAAAAAACATACTTAATTGTAGGTTCAGTAGTCTTGGAAGTAGGAGGAGGGGGTGGCATATTTTTTGTACTTTTTTAGCATGTCTCCGAAGACATGATACCGAAATTTATGAAAAAACCTTATGACTTATCCTTTCAAACGATATACAAGACATATAATTTTAAAAAGTTTCATGTAATGTCACCTTCCCCACGGAAATTTCCATATAAATATTTTTAAGTGTAACCTGTTGAAATATTGCGGGATAATATGTTTTACTACCATGTCGAATTTCAAGTTTCTACGTGGAGTGGTTTCTGAAAATAATGGAGGTAACGGACAGACGGGCAGACGCGTTAATATTTTTTTTAGAGTTATGTTATGTTATGGTACGGAACCCTAAAAAAAGTAATAAATAATATATAACTTGGAATCTTGCCAATTGTGTGTTTTTCATGGATGCACGCAACCGCTTTCTCGAATATCTAATTTGAATAGATAACTAAAATAAGTAGGAACAATTAGTTTTAACTAACAAGCTCTCACAAGTCAGATAATATAATTAAGAAAACACACATACACACACACACGCACGCAGACACGCACGCGCTCACGCACGTACGCACGCGTGCACGCACGCAAGCAAGCATGCTCGCATGCACACACGCACGCCCGGACGACCGCACAACCGCAAGCACGCACGCACGCACGCAAGTATGTACGCACGCACGTACGCAAGTATGTACGCACGCAAGCACGCAGCACACTTACACGCACGCACACACACACACACATATGTACATACATACTTATATATTTTCTTACTCCCTTGAGCGGCACTAAATAATGTGCGCCAGCATTGTGTACGAAAAAGATGAAAAACAATTATGAATTAAAAAAACGATTATGAATGTTGTTTTAAAATTTCTGAAAAAAGTCAACTTTTAAATTTTATTTTAAAAACAATCAACTATTTTCAGTCAACGAATAACGTTTTTCTTTGTCTGACACTTAAGTGTACCGAACAAGTAGATGCCATCCCAGATGTTATGTACATTATAATAAATATTATATATATACATATATATATATATATATATATATATATATATATATATATATATATATATATATATATATATATATTTAGATATGTCTCTTATGTAAGCATCATTTAATAAAATATAAAATTTATTATGAAATAAATTTATTTTCCTTGGTTACGAATGGTCAATCCAACTACAAATACATTAATAGTGTAGCCGATATCACGAATATTTTTGTTCAGAGCGGTCAGTGCACACAACCGAATACTTTACTACGCTTACTTTATTGTACTATTTACGTTCGTATGCACAACACACGGTCAGGACTCAGTCGGATATACTGGCAGTTAAGAACATATTTATTACTTTAGCGATTGGATTTACCGTACAATAGGACACGGTCGGTTAAGTAGACTCTCGTTCCAACTCGACTGACAGTTAATGAGAATAAGAAATACGTTTTTAACTGTTAGTAAATCTGACTGACAGTCTTGACCATGTGGCATTAGATGGACGATTGATGTTTTATTTTAGTTAAATAAATATTTTTCTTTTTCTCTTTTATTTTCATTCCGTCAATCTAAATTGTTTTTTCGAGAGAATAAAGAAAAAGAAATGAGCATTTTACTGTTTTGTAAATGCGATTTTGGCGAGGAATGACTTGCATAAAGCCGATTTTCATTAAATAAATGTACAAAAGCCATGAAAAGTAGTCTCAAAGAATTATAGATAAATGTTTGATATATTTTTTCATATCCAAATTATTGTACTATATATTCCCAGAGTTTAGAGTAATCTTGGCCAAAATGGAGGTTTTTCTTCAAAAAGGTAAACACGCCCTTAAGCAGAATCCATAACTGAAATACACTTTATAAAGAAATATGTTTCATTATTGAAAAGCACTGCAAAACTTGGTTGATCATCGTTGTTGTAAGGTTGTAAGCTCATTTTAAGCAGTTTTAAGCATAGATTTCAAAGAATTTCTCAAACCATTGGTAACCCTCCTTTTCCGTAAGTATTTATTCTCACATAACTTGCACCTTCTCACATGTTAGGCATTAGCACCCATCAGTGTAAACTAATTTCAAATTTCACTATGATTTATTCATCTGACAAATTTACTAAACACATGAAAACTTAAAATTTCAGTTATTATTGTAATTAAGAAAATAAACAAGTGAACAAAGTCGGTTATTTTCTGCAATCGACACGGCTGGTCCATTCACACTTAATGTAAAGGTGTTCATGGATGTGTAGTTGTAAATTTTTAAACTCAAATAGGCGATGCCAATTTTAAAAAGGCGATATTCAAGTTCGCCTTCGTATTCGCCAATATTGGTGCAGAATATTTATCGTATTTGTGTTCGCGAAGGTCAATGACTTGAGTGCGTTTATGATGAAGACTTGAGTGCGTTTATCGCATTAAGTAGTTATTGCAAGTAGTTATATTCTAGGTTAACTTTTTTTATTGATAGCTGATCGTTAGTGAAGTCAGAGTTCACTCAATTTTCCGTGCATAAGACGGCTCGTAAATTAAAGAATACGACATGTAGTTCGTATGTGAGCGAGTATATCTATGTTTCTTATGCTGACCTTATATGTTTCAAACGTTATATCCTTTACCGGTGTCAAAACGACGGACGTTTTGTTTTGCTTTGCGTTTATAGATATGCATTCAGCCGAACTTTTCGCAATACGGTGTCGAATATGTTTTCTCTGTATTAAATGATGGCCTCGATCTTTCTTCTACTGGCTTGATACTGTCTTGGGATATACTTTACCCAAGAAATAACACCTCGGTCTTGACGAAATTGTACTTAGAGTAGATGATGGTGACATCGTTTGTATCGAGCCACTGGAGAACCATTTCGTGGTATTGGAGGTATTAGGCTTCATTCCTTGACATAACCAAGAGGTTGTCAGTGAAGAGAAGATGAAGTCAAGTCCCACTTGGAATACCCCGTGGGCGAATGTTTGGAACCTTCGACTAGCGTTCTTGAAACCTGGACATTTTAGGTAATTCAAAGGGATCATATGGCGCATGACGGATAGATTTTGGTACTGAAGACGGTTTTATTGATCAGAGGATAGACAAAATTCTTGATTCACTGTACCTGATAACGGACGAGCTTGGTGATTGTGTTAACCCTTCAATAGTCGCCGCAGTCCTGTGGTTCGTCCTTTTTGATGACGTGTTCGACTCGATGCTTGGGCGTTATTCTCATCGATGTGAGACGATTGATTCCGGGATATTTCACCTGTGTGTCATGGTTGGGTTGTTGCATGTCGATGCCTATAATTGTTAGCATATTGGTTGCGTGTCGATACACGCATTGGTGTTGCGTGCGTTCACGGCGAGGCTGGGGCATCTGTTATTAGGTCTCGGTTTTTCAAGTCGAAAATAGACTAGATGTGTTTCGGAAAAACGGCCTATACCATGGACTTGCTGACCGCGGCGACGATAAATTGCCATTTATGGATCGAGCTCAAGTGGTTTCCTTGTAGGAATAAGTGTGTTGTTGGTGGAGGAGAGCAGGAACGGCAATTGCTGCAAGTGTCTCTTCTTCGTGGTAGAAAGGATATATTTCCACCCAAGTCTACCAAGAAGGCGATATTATACTTCTTGTCTGTATCACAGGTACCCGATGTCTCATGCGCACTGAATTCCGCTGCAGCCAAATTTATTTCAGTGTAACTTATTCTAATTACATTAATGAATATGGGAGCGTCATATATTTTTTTACATCAGTCCTAAATCTTCGATGACAGCGGTTGTGCGATTACTTCGATAAGTTTTATGTCTTTTATGGTGATCAGTAGCGATTGTTGACATTTGACTCATTGCGAGAAGATGATTGGCGATGAGCAACATTATGATGAAAGTTGAAGTTTTGTTGCTGCCTTAACTTGATTTTCACGATATCAAACGAAAGTTCAAGAATATTCCACAAGTACTCCTTGACTGGAGCAATAGTCGAATGTGGCGGCTGAGCAACTGAAGGCGTTTCCTGGGTCTGCTCAAGTAACTTGTCGGTGAGTTGTGCAACGTTGTCTATTGGCTTGTTCTCGAGGCTGCAAACGTGGACTGGTGGATGATTCAGCCGAAGAAGACATAGTATCTTGTCAAGGATTACATTGATAGTGAGGTCTCTCATCTTGCGTAAAATTTGTTTTGCTCACTGGTTGCCTCGTAAGGTTTCGTATATTAATTTTTGTAATTGCATTTTCTCGCCTTCTTTGCAAAATGGGAAAAGGGTGACACCTCTGTGTTGGCTTTGATTTTTCCTAAATATGTCGCTGTTTTATCTAAAGTCCAACTTTTATAGTACTGATCATCTCAAATAGTTGTAGTGAACGTTTTTCTGATTATTGATTACTCTCTCCAAATAGTCAAACCACAGGTTTACCCGATCTTCTCAAAATTTCGGTAACGAAATCATGAACTTGCACTGCTGTTTTTACTGCCACGGTCGTTGAGCACAGCGAGGAACTAGAGAAATGAGCACTAAAGCAAGTGATTGACTGTAATTAAAATTTACAAATGCAAGGTAAGTTACAAAAGTCTTACACTTCCGGAACATGACTGAGACGGAGAGGGCAACATGTTAATGGCAAAATAAAACGTTGTGACAGAAATATACAGTCAATGAGCAGAAAGAGCTTATAAATAGATGATATAAATATAGAGAAAGATCTTATAAATAGAGAAGAGAGAGAAGTTTTAGAAGAGAGTTTATAAATAGAGCCACGCCGAATCCGTTCTTCCCAGTGGATGATGGTATGCCATGCCTCCGCTGCTCATTCGTCACGGTTGTCATCGCTTACTGCGTGCTGACCTCGTATCGAGTTTAGTTATTTGATTGTTTCGTGTTTCATTAGTTGCTGAAATTATTTTATATTTTATTATATATATATATATATATATATATATATATACACATATATATATATATATATATATATATACACGATGTAAAATTCATGCACTGGAAACAAATCCCATACTCTTTAGTTTCTTGTTGAATATTCAAAGTAAAATAGGCATGACGAACCTGACGAGGCAAGAAAATATAGACGATAGTAAGTTTCTTTTTTTATCACATTTTTAAATATTACTTATTTAACCAGATTCGACATTGTTGACAAATTATTCAATTTTCAAAATCAATTTACGAAATTTGTTTCCCTCTCAAATATTATCAATTAACAACATATTCAAGAACGGATTTCATTGAAGAACTTTGAATACTATAAAGCAGTACGGTATTTCCTCTTCCAAATATTTAATTGGCAGCCCCATTAACGTACTCCAAATAACCCATATGTGTAATTTTCCACATAATTACACACTTCGTTTACATAATGTAAATTTAGTGGAAAACCGGTTGCAAGTTTTACGACGAAGAGCAAATACGAAATATGATATTATTATTCAACAAAATGAATTTTCCAATAATATTTTGGGAATTTTCGCGTATTTTAATATTAATTACAGTTCGACCCCAACTTAAGTATGAACTTAACATTAACCTAGTTTTCGAAAGCATGTCCACTTATTGGCGTACAGCCAATAAGTTTTGTATTAATGATCATCATTATATTACTATTACATAAAGAATCCCCAAAGTGTTTCAGATCAATTGACTGACACAATTCTTCATATCAATTTATTGGAAGAGATATGTATTGATTTAGTTTAACCTCATTTGGCGTGGTTAGGCAGAGATGAAAACTCAATTTATATAAATTTTACCTTCTCAACGATTGAATTGAGTACGACCCGTTCTTAAACATTTCACAAATTCTGTGTACATGGACCGCTAGAATTTTTTGATTAAATTTATTATTCACAATCCTTAAGGGTTCCGTACCTTAAAAAAAAATCACTCGCGTGTCTGTCTGTCCGTTCGTCGCAACCGTTTTTATACGAAACCCACCTATATCCCAATACAAACAATTCCCGCACTAACTATATATATATATATATATATATATATATATATATATATATATATATATATATATATATAACATTTCTTATTTTATATAATTTTTTGGTATTCTAACCAATAAAACGAATACAAATATGTATTTGTATATTTATTTCTTTATCTAGCTTTTAAGCTCCGTCTACTCAACATGTCTACAGGAATATAATGTTTTTTAGGGAGGATAGGATACTTATTGCCTCAATTTTTTGTAATAAAAAAAAAACAAATACGTTTGCAGTTACTTACCAAATAGACAAGATTAAATAGAGTAACTCGGGACAATATATATAAATAATAAAATATAAAATAATTTCAGCAACTAATGAAACACGAGACAATCAAATAACAGAACTCGAGACGAGGCCAGCGCGCAGTAAGCGATGACAACCCTGACGAATGAGCAGCGGAGACATGGCATACCATCATCCACTGGGAAGAACGGATTCGGCGTGGCTCTATTTATAAACTCTCTTCTAAAACTTCTCTCTCTTCTCTATTTATAAGCTCTTTCTCTATATTTATATCATCTATTTATAAGCTATTTCTGCTCATTGACTGTATGTTTCTGTCACAACGTTTTATTTTGCCATTAACATGTTGCCCTCTCCGTCTCAGTCATGTTCCGGAAGTATAAGACTTTTGTAACTCACCTTGTATTTGTAAATTTTAATTACAGTCAATCACTTACTTTAGTGCTCATTTCTCTAGTTCCTCGCTGTGCTCAACGACCGTGGCAGTAAAAACAGCAGTGCAAGTTCATGATTTCGTTACCGAAATTTTGAGAAGATCGGGTAAACCTGTGGTTTGACTGTTTGGAGAGAGTAATCAACAATCAGAAAAACGTTCACTACAACTATCTGAGATGATCAGTACTATAAAAGTTGGACTTTAGATAAAACAGCGACATATTTAGGAAAAATCAAAGCCAACACAGAGGTGTCACCCTTTTCCCATTTTGCAAAGAAAGCGAGAAAATGCAATTACTAAAATTAATATACGAAACCTTACGAGGCAACCAGTGAGCAAAACAAATTTTACGCAAGATGAGAGACCTCACTATCAATGTAATCCTTGACAAGATACTATATCTTCTTCGGCTGAATCATCCACCAGTCCACATTTGCAGCCTCGAGAACACGCCAATAGACAACGTTGCACAACTCACCGACAAGTTACTTGAGCAGACCCAGGAAACGCCTTCAGTTGCTCAGCCGCCACATTCGACTACAACTATTGCTAAAGTCAAGGAGTACTTGTGGAATATTCTTGAACTTTCGTTTGATATCGTGAAAATCAAGTTAAGGCAGGAACAAAACTTCAAGTCTCGAGTTTAGTTTTTATACGAAACCCACCTATATCCCAATACAAACAATTCCCACACTAACTATATATATATATATATATATGTATATATATATATATATATATATATATATATATATATAAATATATATATATATACATACATACATATATATATATATATATATATATATATATATATATATATATATATATATATATATATATATATATATATATATATATATATTAAGACACTATACACTCAGGTATTAAGGCACTTTACCTAACGCCCACGAAACAACAATATCGGATTTTTAACAAAAGTTTTCTACGTGAGATACTCTACCACCATGCAGAGTAATAGAGGGGAAGTAATTATTGTCACAGCGAGCATGATATCAAACCTTAATTGACTGAATCAATATTTGTGGGTAGTACTTTCTGTAGCCGAGTAATATTCTTGCGTTTCTGATTCATTTCATAAAAAGTTTTATTTTATGATATTTCATAAAAATGTCGTCTTCTGAAAAAATGTTATCTTCTACTTTATCAAGCTGAAAAAAAATGAATATAACAGACAATAAATACATTTGTAGTTTAAAGTACTTTCATATGTTCACACTGATGTACACATAAAAGTAACAGTACTGTAAATTACCTAGTATTTTTTTGTTTTAGTTCAAATATTCATATTATTTTTAACCGTGTAAATATATTATCCAGTGTGTCTTTCACAGGCTTAAAAATATCGCCACTGTCTTAAAAATCACGAGGTCTACAATAGTAGCTGTGGTCTTCCAAAAATTTTAGGTCAATTTCTAGTCTCTCTGGATTCCTAATAATTTTAATTTTAGAGATTTTGAAGATGGTAGAGTTGCGGGGCACCATGTCCCTTGTGGAAGTTTTTAGTTTCAATATATTTATAACTGTTACACGTAAATAAACAAATAAGTTTAAAATCTTTATAACTAGCTTTTTAAAATTATTATTCCACAACTACAACACCAAAAATAAAGCACTTTTGGTAACCACTCATGCTTTTGAAAGTTCTGCGACAACATTTTTTTGGGTTCTTACTTTTGGAAACTACGTCAACAATTCTTACTACGTCAACAATTTTCTGGGAAAACTATGCTGCCTTGTACGCATGATATAAATAATATTGTCCAGTTTCCTCAGACATTTTCACAAATTGTAAATAACATGGTTTGTTCCATCAATTGCTAATCTTATGCACATTTTAAGGACAATAAGAATTGCAATCAGCCTTATAACCCTATCACAAAGTTTCTCCACAACCCACGACAGACAGTTTCCTTCGTTACAAACCGAAGTAAGAGCAACTTACTAAGGGAACAATTAATCAGTCCGTAAGCAAATATCCTTTAAAGGCAAAAGATTATAAATGATCATTATCAGTCACTGACAACCGTTTCTAATCTTGACGGAAGTTATTGGCTGCCCACAGTAAAATCTTTTGATTGAATTTAAACAGTTAAAATGTCAAAATTGTCAGACTCGTATTCTTATTATATAAAGGTTTATTGGGAATATAGACATATCAACGGCAAAAAACACCACAGGGAAGTCCTATGATACACATTAATATTAAGAAGATTTTTCAAGTTTCATTACGATCATTATATTTGTATATATAATTTAGTATAACTAATGAACAAACGGCTATAATATATTTAATAATTTATAAATGCTATATTCTTTAATTAAAAAGTAGTTATTGAATAAATACGTTAAATTGTAGCAAAAATTTAAAAGCATAGGATGTATGCAAATTATCCCCAAACACGTAATAGTTCCAAGTGCTTTCAGAACAGATGGTTAGAGATTATTTTAAAAAGAGCGCACAATGTCTATCACTAGTATTTGATACACTTCAATCTACACTAAAGAACAGGTAATATTTAAGGTACTATGGCCTAGATTAAATGCCTTGGCTTATAGGAAATTAGAAAATCTGTCAGTATAAGTGAAAACTTGCAACCTGACTTTTTTTATAATAGTAACAGTCATATTCCACAATACACGGATTGATGGGGGATGAAACAAATTAAGTAGAATGGATTACAATTATACTCACTCGTGTTTACTATTTTCAACGATGGTTAATTTATCTGCTCGTTGGAAATGAATGCGACATGTTTTGCGAAACTTATAATTTTTAATAGAATTATGCATAAAATTTTATTGTAAGGAATAATAAAAGCCTAGTGCGTAAACTGATTAAAAACTAGATGAGACAATTAGATTTTGAAAACGATCACAGGATTTGGCGCAAATTTCCGAAAAGGTTAAAAATCTAGAAGACTGCTGTATCCTTTATATATTATTTTGAATATTTTTTTAAGAAATTGTATAGTTAAGAAAAAATTAAAATACGCGTTTAATATTTTAATTTCATTATTTTAAATTAAAACTTTCCGGCATAATGAAGTAGATTAACTAAAACTGGACCCCAAGAATAAATGGAGTGGAGGTTGTACTCACTTTTTCATTCCTTGTCTAACCCCGTTCAATAATTAATATATTCTACAATTTTCTAGAATTAAATTCTATGAAATAGATCCACTTTGTATTTTAATACTATATTTATTTATTTATCAATAAAATTACTTATGAAAATATCATGTTCTCTACTAATCAAATATAATTCTGTCCCCGGTTACTACAAAGGCAGAAGGTGTAAATTGCTCATCGTAGCTCTGTTCCAAAACTGATCTGTGCACAACAGAACATTTCGTTTTATTTTGTTGCCATGATATAACTATCATAAACTGTCTTCTAGCATGAAATATTGGCTCCTATCCTGCAATGTTCACTGTACATCAACATATTCAAATAAAAAATCGCCCTATAAGAAGCCTTACTATGATATCTCGAAGTTTAGATCTGTGCATCATGTCGTAAACCATATTTTATTATTTCAAATCAGTGGCAGTTGACATATCAGTGGCAGTTGGCATAGCAAGCACTGTTGACAAAGTTTGCTGAAGAGGAATTGACGAACTTATACTTGCGAATTATAAAGTCGTTGTATATAAATTGCTTATTTACTAAAAACACACACGTTTATTTTTCACCATTGTATATAGATTTATGTATATACATATATATATATATATATATATATATATATATATATATATATAAATATGTATATATGTGTATATATATATATATATATATATATATATATATATATGTATAATTTTTTCTATCCCAAACAATGAACTGATGAAATGGTGACAATAACAAACATTGACTAAATAATAAGGAAAGGTCGACACCCATAATTAATAAACATTCTTAACCTTGTTTACCACACTCATTTTTAATGTCCGAAATTAACGTACAATAGTGTAAGGTTAAATATATTAGTTACTATTAATTATTTATCGAGAAACAGAAAGAAAATTTCAAACCTCAAATTTTTAACAATTGTTAAAAATGACTGTGAGCAATTGTGCTGATAGACAGTCATTTAGCAGTTTGGAGTCTTTATTTCCAAAATCATGAGTTAGTTTTAAAATAAATGTCATTTTAGAATATGTATCGTGACACGTTTTGTACTCATGAAAACAAAGAAGAACTAGAAATGGCTAAGTACGATCGAAATTTGTATAAAAATAATTCAACAATAACTACTAAAGAAGACAAGACATAACCAGCATGTCGTGCATATTCAATATTTCATTCCTCTTGTTTAACCATTGGTTCTTGAGAAAGTTGGACTTCGTTAGAGTGTTGTATTCAGCTCTAGATTTGGCTATAAATCCACTTGATGTAATACGACTTTGTAATTTGTTTATCGTCCCTTCTAAAGGCGAGTCACCAGGCAAATAATTTGCAAGAGGGGCTAAAAAACTTGTGTTCCTAAATCGATGTAAGTCATATGAGCTATTTTTGATTAAATTGTAATATGATAACCTGTCCGCTAGATCCACCATAGTAAATTTGTTTGTTCCATTTTCAATAGACAGGCAATAATCATAAAGCAAAACATATTTTATGCTTAAAAATGTTTCATACAAACTAGGCAGATCCTTTAAAAGGACCTTAAATACTTCTAGCCCCCCCAAAACTCATTTCAGCTTCCACGGCATCCTGGAAATTATTGATAGGCGGTTCGTAAATTTCTTGCTTGAGGATACTAATTAGAGGTGCTTGATAAGCACTGTGTATAATCAAGCTATGCCATAGTAATAAAGTGAATATATAGCCTGTAACATATTTTGGAGACATTTTATTTGCCATTTGTCCTAGAAATATAGCACAGACGTCAATAAAAACATTGTTATTTTCTGATTCCGCTTGTAGATATGAACTCTAAGTGGATAAATATCTCGTTTTTGTTACATCGAATAATACAGCAATGAATATAAAAAATGTTAGCCCTAAAGTGATTTTTATTTTTTCATCAAAAGAGTACAACAATTTCTTAAAAGCAGGTTTGAGGGTACGATGTGGCGTAGACCACGCAACTTTTGCAAATCCATGAGAATAAAATGATTTAAAGATCCCGTCATTTTCAATATTTTTTATGCACGACACTATCGTCATATTGGCAAGTTTCATAGAAAGGTTTTTAAACACCAAACCAATTTGAAATTTAGTTGTATCATTTTGACCTACTTCCAATATTTGTAAATTAACATTAAGTATTTCTGCCAGGATGTATAACGGTGGACCGTATAAACCGGCCATTTTTAATTTGCCATTAGCATTTCTATTCAGCATTGCATATGGCGGTATATCTAAAGTTGATATTATCAGCGGGCACTTGTTAAAATTTGTAAATTTATCGGGAAACAAATTAAGCAAATCCTTGTTTTTCTTTCCGATATCTACTACGTTTATTACTTTCTGTTTTGTATTATTACATTGTCCCAATCCTAATGGAAAATAAGTCGACATAACTATTTGTTCCTTTCAATTTTTAATGACGAACAGAATGTTAACTAAATACCAGCCCCAAGATAACGAAAACACAACTTCAACATCTTAGGTGTCTATACTACTGTGATCATCTTCACAAACTATTATAAATTTGGCATCATTGGCTAATGAGTCCAGATGTTTGACTTTGTGGATAAAATTTTTGAAATCATCCACTTTGTTTATTATAACAATATATTGGGTAATATTGCTCTTTCCTTCGTTGCTATGTAGTGTTTTATTTGTTATTATGTATTCACGTGCTCTACGATGTAATATGCAACCATTGAAATTATGATAAAAGTACCTTATTTTCTCAGGACATATAGCACTTCTACTCCAGAATAATGTAGGAAAGTTCTTGACGAAATATTGATTAGCAATGTCTACCACGACTTTATAAATAGAATTATAATTTTCTTGCGGTAAATCGATTAAGTTAGCGGCACAAATTGCAACTAGATAAAATATGAAAATTTTCAAAGTCATTTATATCTAATTTTTCATTAGGACACGAACTGTGATTGTAATGTCTGGTATAAGTACGCCGTTGGAATGAGACGGAAATCAAAGTACTGCGTAGACCAATATTACTTCGATAAGAATTCATTAGTGTACAAACAAGTGTAGGTATATACTTCCTGGAATTGGTGGAGTACAAAATCGGATATTGAAAAAAAAGTTTGGTAAAATTTGTATATGGTGACCATACATAAACTCATCATTATGCTTTAAATATTTTCTTTAAAACTTCAATTTTGTCGATTTGCGAATTCTAAATGCATGGTTCATAATTTGAGAAGATTCTTATGTTTCTTTTTTCATATTTTTTATTTTATTTCATTAGTATTTAGTTTTTTTAAATTCAAATTCAAAAAAATATTGAGTATGTTTCTTAAATTATTGTCAATTATTTATCATTTTTTTAATTACTAATATTTAAGAAAACTTAGTTGAAAAATTTTATTAACTTTATATTATTCACGTAGAATAATATCTCACGCAGAAGAATAATGTCGCCTCATTAATGTTACCGCTTTCTCATCAACTTAGTCCCAAATGGTTTTTACAGTTTCTTTGTTAACCCAAGAACTGATTGACATGATGTGGTAAATTTATTAACAGTATCGAGTATATTAAATAATAAGCTTCTAATAACACGCGTAATATCTACATTTTGTTCGGTTTCTGGCTTTTATTTAACCATTGAGGACACGTTTCTTATACTTGTATTTGTTGCTATTTTCTCGTACGTCTACGCTGGAAGTGTAAGCTGTGAAATAAAAAATTGGTAAAAGAAAGTTTTATTTGGGCTTTCTTTCTTATCTTACTCGATTGGTAATCAAACAACACTGCTTTTTACTACCAGTATTTGGAGAGTCCTAAAATTGAAAAGATTATTTAAAATATATCTACTAGTAGTGGATCACCAGCTTTTAAAGAAAAGAAATGGTTCCTCTATTATATATATTCATTGATATGATATAAATTTGTTGTCAATTTGTATACGCCAATAATGCAGAAAGTTACTTATTCATTAAACGGATGTTAATATTAAACAAACGATGAGGAAAGCTCAGATATGAAATTTCGATAAAATATTTTGAATATTTGGAAATTAAATTGGTTTCCTAAGAATTACGTAAAGTAAACCATTTAAATTATTTTCGAAGACGTAATATAATTGTTCGCTGTGTTTCTCCCGACACTGATTATAATTCAATTTTTGATGAAGATTTTTTTTACAACTTTTATTCATTTTTAAGGACTGTTTTACAGTTTATACATGAAGCGAGATTTTATGGAAATTTAAATGTATGTTTATCGAAACCACGATTGTGGAAACGGATAAATATGTGCGATTTATTTCTCAGATGAAAACTGTGGAAATATAACTTAAAAAAAACATCGTTGAAGATGTACGATACAATTGTTCTCATTTATGAATATTACTTCAAACCTTCAAGATATGTCTTCTTGCCACTATCACGCCAATCAATCAGCGAGGGTTGTTTTTGTCGTATTGCGGTGATGAAAATATAATGTTTAAATACTGCGTTACGTTTAAACACAATGAGTGTTTTACGCTATTAAATCAATTTAGGTATTATTTGTGTGTTTTATTGTCAATTAGAAATAGGTTGACACAAAATATCGTATAAAAATGTAGTCGTTGCTTAATGAAATATTTTTTTTGCATATCACAAATATTTGTTTCAAAAATTAAAAGTATGAGACACATTTACTGTATATACTGGGATACACTCAAATAAATTTTACTACCAAATACACGAAATCCAAAGAGGCCCATTGTAGGAAAAACAAGTTTATTTATATTCGGCGTAATATTTTGTAATCTACCTTTCTACATAGTGAAGTGTGGTCTTATTTCTATGTAATAAATATGTGAAAAAAACGTAAAAGATAAAAAGTAAAAAAAAACATAATAAGAATGAATATTTTCTCTTTTAAATATTCACGAATCCACCATTTTGACGGTGTCGTTACGTTATCGTTTATTAAGGAAAGGTCGAGAAAATGAGAAAAAAATCACATCGATAGAGTTGAGTGGGTCAAGGGGCCGTTACGCAGACTATATTATTACGCTACGTTAGGTTAAAGATGACATCTTTGCTAATAGCCCACCTGAAGATGCTGTCATACAGCGAAACCTAGGTCGTAGTAAAGAATTTAAAGAAAGTTGAAATAATACTACATCAGATGTTTCATTTAGCTGTGGATAATGAATTTCAACAAAATTAATGCCAAATATATTCGATATTTGGTAACACGTGTCCTTAAATTGTATATTATTAGAAAAAAAAACATATTTAAATTTAAGGCCGGATTTTAAGAAAATATATCTATCGCCATAGTTGTCACCAAAGTCAAGAAGAATTGAGAAATGGGTTTATCGCGCACAAATATTACGCTAATTTAGATTAAGAATTATATTCAATTTACAAAAAAGGAATCTTTAAAACAAAATTTATTTTTCTCTTAAATAATAAAACATTGTTCTGTTTTTTTTCGGCCGTCTTAAATTAATTTCTGTACACGGAGGCCAGAATTGCACATTGACGCGCACCATTATTTGCGATAGAGCGAAAAGGTCATCGACGACGTTTAATTTGAAATGCCGTTTATATGGTACAAACTTAACCTTAATTTTTTTTAGTTCATCGAGAAAAAAATAAATGTACACCAAGCCATAAAGTTTGATTTTATGTCGATTGGCCCTGACTAATCATTCAAAAACCGTGTCAGAAACTTTGAATATTTTCAAGATATCTTAACAGTTTTGCATCTTCATAATCATATTCACTCACTATAACAAAAGATTGTCGTAAAAAATTATATTCTTTGGGTAAAATTTGTTGTAAAAAAAACGGAACATGATTATACTTACGTATACGTGATTTATAAAATATGTGTGTATAATGTATAAAATATAAATTTATACTAAATCTGGTTTACTTTCGCGTCAAAGTTATTGAAATTATTAATATTTATACCAGGGTTATATATAAGGGTTAGAATACTTAAAACATTTAGGTCCTTATTTCAAAGAAGACTTATAATGAATACCCGATTTTAAGGAAAAATTCTTTTATTAAAACTAGAACCAAATTCTCGAACATTTACTGTAAAAAAATTTTCTAGAACTAAGTCGGACTCCGAATTTGGTAATTGTTGAAATGCAAAGCATAATATAATATCGAGCTACGGATTACTAAAATTTTGTTTGATGCTCTTAAAGATAAAGCTAAAAAAATCAAGGAAATAAGAAAAAGAAAGAAGCTGAAAATTACTAATTGTGAAACAAAAAAGGCTTAAAAGCAGCTAAGATAGTTCGAAACTATTCAAAGGAAAGACAGTGTACCAAATTATCAAAATGAAATCAAAGGTCGGAGTTATGCTGCCAAGGTTGAGATATAAAACACGTAGAATGCCAAGCTTGCAATCATTAACAATGTGAGAAGACGGAGATTTTATGTATTCAGAATGCGAGTATGAATTTAGACGGAAAATAATTCGTTAATTTTTGTGATGAAAGATAAGTGTCGGTTTTCACTTAGTATTTTTAGTTATTTTTTTATAGAAACGTTGTTGTTTTAAGGCAAAAGAGTCAATATAGTTCCGTAATTACCAAAATTTATTTAAGTGTTTTTCTAATGCTCTGAATAAGGCCCATAACAACTATGATCAAATATAAATTACTGAATTTAATTATTTTTTTAGTATATTTGTTACAGATTAGGTGGCTGTAAAAGAGTAAGTAAGTTTCGTGTCTTGGATTTATTTTTTATTTTACTGTAATTTTCCTTTACATTAAATCTACGAAAGCTCAGAACCTAATTTCGGCAAAATTATTGTCATTGTAATAATTTGAATTTTTAAATTAAAAATTATTGTAATAATTTGAATTTCAATTAAACATTCTGAATATTTATTTGACGAATAAAATTATAGATTTTAATTTTCCTCAATACACATAGGTATATGATATTCTTAATGAGTTCTCATTAAGAAACAAGACCCAACATTGAGGTTTCCATAACTTAACTTTTTAACGTGAAAACGCAACAAAATACGGTGATTTTTTATGACATTAAAACCATAATTAAACAATATAATTTCCACTGATGATTTTAACATTACATATGCATACAACATGACATTAAAACCATAATTAAACAATATAAATTCACAAAAAGTGGCTGTAAAATATTTAAAAAAAAGTATTCGATTTGCGAACTTGACTTCGTTACGGTTTTCTTAAACGTATAGATAGACAAACATTTTTATTAACAATATCAATCATCGCCATTCTAGTCCAAGTATTATTGTAAATTAATAAAAAAATTATTAAAATGTGTAAAGAAATAACTTACTTAACGTTTAAAATCCATCCACAAAGAGGTACCTCTTTGTGAATAGATTTTAAAATTGTTTACACAGCAATAATTTTATTTGAAACACCTTTTCGACTTACACGTACGACACGTACTTACATAAACTTCATACGATTCATGTTTGCTAATTCCAGAATTATAGCCACCTTATATACCTTTTTGAAACAGATTCTACTTACCCACTGTGATTTAATAGGTTCGCACGTCAGACAACAGCGCGACTTTACGCGCGCTTCGTGCAATTTCTCTAGCCACGCCTACACTCATGTTTTTTCTAGTATCTCTTCTTCTTCCGTGCCTCTTCCATTTATTTGGGGTCGACCCTCCTCGTATTCCAGCGCCAAGTCAGACGATCTTGGGTTGTCCCTACTTCTAAGTTTGCCCGCGCCAGATCTTTGGCAACGGTTATCCACCACGTGGCCTGTGGCAGGAGGCAAGAGGAAGGAAAAGAAGGAAAAAGGGCAGAGGAAGACTCCTCTGCCCTTTTTTGTGTCCGGGATATCCAGGAAAGGTTTTACGGCGTTATATTCGTCCCGTCTCATCACATGCCCGTACCATTGCAAACGACTTTCCACCATCATATCTACTATGTGTGCGACCTTGAAGGAGCCTCTAATGTACTCATTCCGTACTTTATCAAGTCTTGTGACTCCCGCTGCCCATCGTAGCATTTTAATTTCGTTTGTGTGCATTTTTTGTTCATGTTGTTTTTTGACGGCCTAACATTCTGCACCATACATCATAGCTGGTCTTACTGCTCTTTTGTACATTTTACCTTTTAGTTGTATTGGCATCTTTGGGTCGGACGTACACCGGAGAGCATTTTCCATTTTTGCCAGGCAACATTTACCCTGTGGGTAACGTCCGCGTCGACACTGGCATCCGCACTCAACGTTGACCCCAGATATTTAAATTTGTTTACCTTCGGTAATGGTTCTTCGTCGATGTTTATGGAAGCGTTAGACAGTGGTTCGGTTTTGCTTCTGCTAATACGTAGCCCATTTTCCTCTAGTGCTTGCTACCAGTCATGAAGGGTGTTTTGAATCGTTTCTGCGTATTTCTTGATCAACACGATGTCGTCGGCATACAGCATACACCAGGGAATAGCAGCCTCGGCATGTTTGGTAAGATAGTCCATGGATAGATTAAACAAGAGAGGGCTTAGTGCTGAGCCTTGATGTACTCCAACTTTGACTTCAAATGGTTCACTGGTTCCAGTTAGACTTCTTACTTGTGTGCTGATGCGCTCATATGTGTCTCTTACCAGGTTGATGTAGTATTCTGGTATTCCTTGCGCCCTCATAGCTTGCCAGACTAACCTGCGCAGTATTCTATCAAATGCCTTCTCAGTCTATGAAAACCATGTGAAGATTTTCTTTGCTGGCCCTGTGCTTCTCCATGAGGACTCTTAGAGCTTGTGTTGCATCTGTGGTGGCTGCACCTGATGTGAAACATATAATCTGATACGGATATAAGATGACTGAGATGGTTGTTTAAGAGGCGCTCCCAAATTTTTAGCGTGTGAGATGTCAACTTGATACCCCTATAGTTTCCACAGTTGCTTACTTCTCCCTTGTTCTTATAGAAGGTCACAATAAAGCTACGTCGCCAAGATTCCGGGATTTTGCTACTGATTAGGATAGCATTGAAAAGTTTTGTCAGCCAGTGTATGGCAGCTGGTCCTAGCACTTTCAAAAAATCTGCATGTATGTTATCTGGACCTACTGCTTTATGGTTCTTCATGTTTTTGACTGCTTTCTCAACTTCGTCAATGCTTATTTCTGGAATGGAACCATCATATGGGCATTTTCCAATGGTTTACTCGAAATGGCAATTCTTCATTAAGCAATTGCTGGTAGTATTGACCCCGCCTCTCATTTATTTTGTTATTGTCTGTTGGTAGAACTCTTTAATATACTTAATAATCCTAATATCTAAACTGATTTGATGTCTATTACTCGCAAGCTTGAATATTTCTGTGTCATTCTCTGCCTGCTCAAGTTTAGGGTAAAGGAGTTCCCGTGCATCAAACTGATATTGCGCTACCTCACGCTTAGCCTTTTTTTTGCTGATTTATATTGTATCCGATCTTCTTCTAATTCCGATTCTGACCATTGTTTAAAGTAGACTTTTTTGGATTTTAAAGAGTCTTTCACTTCTGGGTTCCACCACGTAGGGTCTTTATTATCACTTAGCCTCCCTTTTGATATTCCAAGGGATTTTCCGACTTCTTTTTTAGATAATATTTCAAAGTTTAACCACATATAATCAGCTGTCTTGGTGTTATCATTTTTCCATATCTTCTATTAGTTTCTGTTGGTGTTCATTTAATAATAATAATAATATAGTTTATTTGTGGATATAAAATACAACAGGTAAAGTAATAGACATGTACAGAAATTTTCTTAGGGCTAATGACAAAATTAAAGGTAAAAATTAAGTTTTACACCTTAACCTAAATTTTTTTCAATATTTTATCCACAAAAAGGTTACTAGCTCGGCTTGTGCAGTTAGCCGGTTTTGCTATAAGCAAAACCGACACGGCCGGTTTACAGCTAGCACCTGTTGATATACATACATATACTCATATATAAATATACACACATACATATACACACACATATACAGTTTACACGCATTCACGATATTTCGAGCAATTTAAAGCACGTAAAAACTCATTTTTATGCTGATGATATACAGCATAAAAATGAGTTTTTACGTATACAAATCTGTTCGTGTGGGAGATGAAGGCAGAGTGTGCGACAAAGTAATGAAGATCTCATAAAAATCTGGAATTGGTCGTGTAAACATGCCTTATGGTTAAACCCTTCCAAATCCTGTTTTCTAATTACGGGAAGTAGGGCTCAAGTAGCAAGATCAGGAAGACTGAAACTCGCCATAAACGGACAGTCCATTCCTATGGTGGAACACGCCAAAAATCTAGGCATTATAATGGACTCACAGCTGAGATTTCATGAACACATAACCACAAAAATTAAATGTTGCTTTATGCGTCTCAAAACGCTATGTAGATACCGTCCTTATCTCTCTGTTCCCGTTAGGAAAATTCTAATTGAAAGCCTCATTCTTCCTGTTCTCGATTAGGGTGATAACGTATACGGCCCGCGTTTACTTTCAAAAACAGCCAATTCAATCCAAAGAATACAAAATGCATGCGCGCGTTTTTGTTTCGGCATCTCGCGGTATCGCTTGCGGTACATCTCTAGAAATGGCATGAACTTTCGAGGTAAGAGTTTTACTACCATCGAATACTTTGACATACCATTCACATGCGCATTCCGATAAGCCGTAATATTGTAATTTAGCCATTAAAATTGGCAAACTTGGGCAATCAAAAGCACGTGAAAAATCCAAAAGAACGACAGCAGTAGCCTCCCCTTTGTCAGCTGAGGATAGGATATCATTAGTAATGGATATAAGTGCTGTGGATGTACTGTGTGAACCACGGAAATTGATTGAGTAAGGGGGAGCGCTTTAATGGATTCTAAAAATCTTTTAAGCTTATTGCAGACAATTTTTTCTATGATTTTAGACATTGCCTGTAGAATGCTTATGAGGCAAAGATCGCTTAATAATTGAAAGCTACTTTTCATTCCTATTGGCATAACAACTGCTTTTTTCCATATCTCCGGATAGGCAGAAGAAGTGAGCGACAGATTCACAATTTTGGTAATCACGGTAAGGGTGTACGGTAGCGTTAGTTTCAGCATCCGTGCAGAGATACCATCCACACCGATAGCTTCGGACTTTAAAGAATATACAATCTTCTCCACAATATCTTCACTCACCTTCTGAAAACGCATTTTCGTCTCAGCGAAACAATGGGTATCATAAAAAGAAATAAGATCAGCATCCGCACTTTCGGCCCAAGGTAACGTTGCAAAGTGATCGATAATCTGATCTGGATCGCAGAGATGGTGTGGCAGGCTATTTTCTCTACTTTTATCGATGGGATATATTGTTTGCAAGCCTTTCCACAGATGTTTGCTATCTCCACGATATACATTTACATAAAAATTAAAATTTGCTTTTCTCTCCCGTCTCAAAGCTGTGATAACTAGATTTCTAAGCGATTTATAATAATCTAAATGTGTATCTTTCTTCGATTTAATAGCTTCGGAGCGGGCTCGATCACACAGACGCATCATGAGACGGATTGTGTCCGTTATCAACGGTTTGGATGAATGGATACGCGTTGTTCGCTCCCTCACTGGTGCATAGGCGTCGAAAATCGACAAAACGCTAGTATTAAAATTATTAACAATTGGGTCGATATCATCAACCACTGCCACATTATTCCACCGAAATTTTGACACCGCTGAAACAAACAACTCCATATCTATTTCATTAAAACAATGGGAACGGAATTTGCGATCAGGTATTGGAGGTTTTATGATATTGAGTCTACCGACCAAGAGAGCGTGGTCACTTAAATCTTGATTGGGTTGAATCAGTATATTAAAATTAATATCACACGGACTGCAACAAAATAAATCAATTAAAGTTTCCGAGTGTTCAGTTATCCTGGTCGCCTCAGACACGATTGTTTGAAACCAAACATCTCCAGCCAGTTAATGGTCTTGAAGGTGCTTGAATCGGCCTGTTTCAGTAAATCTGTATTAAGGTCACCGGTGAAGAAAAAGTATTCAGCGGTGTTGTTAAGGCTGGCAATCGCCTCGCTCAGGCAATCGAGAGCTAAATCTAGAGACATAGTTGGCGGTCGTTATGCAGTACCCACAATCATGCTGACGCGACCCACCTCCAAGCGAATCCAAAGTTGCTCAAGCTCTGTGTTCGGGATGGTTATCTCGCGGTATCGTATGCCTTGGCGTACATAAAAAGCTACACCTCCTCCGCGGCCGACAGTGCGATCGCGGTGCGCAAACGAGTAGTCGGGCACAGCGAGGGTGCACGTGTTCGAACCGCGTGCAATCCACGTTTCATTTATAGCCAGTATGTCTAGATCATGCTCTATTATCGCTGCGTATAACTCATCATGACCCGTCCACAAAGACCGAGCATTTAAATGACCCAGGGTAAGACAACTTTTTCTAAAAGAGACTACTGTAGCCATTGGTCCAACAGATGTATTTTTCTAAAAGAGACTATTGTAGCCATTGGTCCAACAGAGGCCTTATTAATACCACCACAGGAGATATTTCATTTATTATAAAATGAATGACAAATTCGTTATAATTGACAGGGCATATTTTTCCGAAGTATTCCAATTTAAAGAGTAACATTTTAGGGAAAAGAATGAAATATAAGATGTACATATACATATATACAGGATGCAAATACATATACATACTTATACATATAAATATATATATACGCACACATATTCATATACATATACATACATATATACATACGTACATACACATACAAACATACATACATATATACACATACACATATACATATATATGATGAATACCTCCCTAACAACAAGTGTATGTAAAATCCAACTAAACATAATGGTTGAAATAAATATATACATATATATATACATATATATATATATATATATACATATATATATATATATATATATATATACATATATATGCACAATAAAAGACACATAAAGTTATAACAGAATAAATAGGTATAAAGATCAAAAAAATGGCACGAATGGAAATAATTGAGAATATTAAATATTAAACAATAAGATCTAGGTCGGCGATCGTTTTTATTTTTATGTACGGCTGTCCATGTTCTTTTCGCACGCGCACTTGAGCGTTACGTGTCCACACAAAGGCGTACGAGTTTTGTCGGGCTTTCTCCTTGGCTCGACCCAGGAGGTCCTTGTAGAAAGGAGAGAGGTGTTCTACGAGGAACGATGGACGCGACGGTGAAGGGAATCCGAGCACGATGGTGTTCACTCCCCGGTGTTTGCGAACGGCTTCAAGCGAGCTATCGCGCATGGATTGTGACCGCAGTCGCAGCAGTAGAGGGCGCGGACGATCCTCACGCGGTGCTCCCACTCGACGCGCCGACTCGATGTCGTGCGGCGGCAGCGCCGCTGTGCGCGCGATGTCCAACGCCAGCTCACCGTAGTCTTCATCCGGTCGTTTCGGGGATACCGAAGATTTCAATATTATAGCGGCGCTCATGCTTTTCCAGTTCACGATTTTGCGTCTGCAAGGCTGTAACAGTTCCACGAAGCCTATTTACCTCTGCCTCGATCGCCTCAACTTTATTTAATTTTGTTTCTAATTTATTTAAACGTTTTTCGAAGTCGTCAAATTTTGCAGCTAGGAAGTTTAAGGAAACTTGAAAGTCGGTCCGCCTAGCCGACATTTCAGTACGCATAGCCGCCAGTTCAGACATAATGGTTGATATGTCACCTGTAGACATCGTAACAGTGGTTAATGCGGGTGTTGCGATGCGCGGCGCTGCTTCGTCTACCTTTGTAGCACGAGTCCTTTTTTTTTAATCCATTTTAAAAAATCTTTATATTTTAATTTTATTCGTAATAAAAAAAGAGAAAAAAAAATAAAAAAAATTAGAATGGTTTGCCAAGGATCGAACCCGCGCTACTTGAGTAGCGTAACAAGTTCAAACTTTTTGCACTACAACTCGTATTTACTTATATAACGAAACAAAACGTTGCGTATTTATAAGGTCTTTCCCCTTGTCATTGCGAAATAGGTACCATTTTATTTTATAAATTTTGATTTTGTAGTGTTTTATAGGTTTGGGTAATTTAATGCATCCCACTAAAATTCTACGCTGGGTAGTCAGGGCTTCGCCTGGTATCACCTTGCTGCCTTTAAAGATCTTAAGGAATGTTCTATTAGTGAGGATGAAATCAATCTGTGATTGCTTATTTCCGCTTTTATTAGTGATAAGGTGCTCTGCTTTCTTATTAAAATATGTGTTAACGATGGGTAATTGTTAAAAATTGATCTCTCAGTACGAAGAAGTTAAAAATTAATCTGTCAATGCGAAATGATTTAACAAGCTAAGAACTTCATAGCTCTTAGTGATTGTGAAAAATTGAACCCACATTGCCATATGGAAAATCTTATTTGCTTAAAATAAAAATTATTAAGCTGAACTAGTAATTTACAATAACGAAGGCAACTAATATACATAACTGCGTCGAAACAGAATACTAAAAATCATTTTTCTTAACTAAAATAAAGAATCTTGAAATAATTCATAGTTCCACATATGGTCATCGATTTTTTCTTGAAGAATATTATGACATCAAGTAAGTTAAAATATATTAGTCATCTTTGAACAATGATTTAAAAAAAAAGTGGATTACGTTCAGCGCGTAAATTACTTTTATAAATCCATGAGGCCAAAAATGTGCAAAAGTACATGCTCTACAGTTTTTTTTATAAAAATAGCTACACAATACATATTTAAATCTTTATACCATACATATCTAATTCTTTATACCATACATATTTAATTCTTTATACCATAGATATTTAAATCTTTATACCATACATATTTAATTCTTTATACCATAGATATTTAATTCTTTATACCATACATATTTAATTTTTTATACCATACATATTTAAAGTTCGTTAAATTTAAGCAAAACAGTAACCTGTGTAAGGTTACTGTTTTGCTTAAATTTACCAAACGGAAAAAAGTATCTCATTGCTAATTGTCGGGAGATTCAAAAATCCGAGAACTCTTCTTCTAGAATTTTTAAAAATATTGTGTGACAAGGAAAATCGGGCTAAAAAACTTAAACTGCTGACAAGTTTCGTGACTTTCGAATAATTTTAATTTTAAATTACTATTTGTGTAACAGATTTTAATTTTGATATCCTTATTTTGAAATTATACCAAGCAATCATTTTATTTCTATCACAGTTTGAAAGAAAAGAAATGATTTTATTTTTATAAGTTTTTATACTCACAAATTCAGGTATCTGTACTAAATTTTGTTAAACAAGTTTTGGTGTTCTGTACTTGCCAGTAAATATACACACAGGATGCAAATAACTGTTAAAGTTATAAAAAAATAAGATGACCAACACACCGTTGCGATTATATATTCAAATATAAGGTAAATGAGTTATTTTATATTAAATTTAAATGCATTTCTGTTTAATATTTTGAGAGAAAAAGTAATTGAAGGCAACGTGTTATGTAAAAATTACATGTTGATAAGTATGTGTAGAATGTCTTTAGTATATCACATTATAAGTTATATTTCACTTTTCATTGAAGTACACCATGTTTATGAAAGTTCTGTTGTTACTATAGTGGATAGTACTGAATCTAATAGGTGGTAGAAAATGCAAAATTTGTTCTTGTTTTATCATTTGCAAAAATAAAATAAAAATATTTTCATAAGTTTCTTTCTTCCTGATAACAATTGTATTAAGATATTCACAATGTTTTTTTAAATTTATTCGCTCTGCATTTAAAAACGCTGTTCTTATTTTAATTATTTTATCATGTCTACTTTAATAATTTTTAAAATATTTAAGAACAGTATTGTCTTCACAACTTTTTTTATGAAACAAAAAAATTTCTAGCTTTCATAGAAAAATTCTTTTAAAATTTGTTTCCTCAAGGAAGTTTGTTTTTAGATTTTTTCAGTTTATACCGCCGATGGACCTAAAATTTCACATAAATTATTTTCAAATTTTATGCAAAATTTCCAAATTGTCTTTTATGTTATTCCATTTTATATATTAAAACTATTAACGATCAATTCATTGACAGTTTTTTACACAATTTATTTACCCATTGTTCAAGCCCAGAAATACACGGCTCACTGTTTTAACACAAAAACCTTCATAACAAACACTGTGAATAATTATATATGATTACATTCATATGCGATCATAAAATATTTACCTATATTCTACTTTTTGCAGATTTTCATGTTCAAGATCTTGATAAACTATTGCTATGTAGCTCCGATGGTTTGAACGTTTAAGTCAATAAAACAACTGGCCCAATATTTCGTCTACTTTTACCTTAACTGTTATTGTTCGTAGCATTTATATTTTGGAAACATTGTGCTAATCTGAATGCTGTGAACTCTATAAGAGTTTTAAAAGGATTAATGTTTTTATTTCATTATTTCATAATCCTTGCACTTATTTACATATTTTTTGCTAGATTTACGTGATTGACATAGTAGAACTATCTAATGGTTACACATGAACTGCGTGAAAAAATGAAGTTAGTGTATAACCATTTGTTTAAAACGGTTTCGCATTGTTGTTGTCAACAACAATGCCCCACTTCATTATTTAATAGTCTAAACAAGCAATTACACGTAATCATGAAAAAGACGTGATTACAAGATAAATGGGCATATTTTTCCCTTTACCACGAAATCAAAACTGGTATTTCGTGGTAAAGGTAAAAATATGACGAAGCTAGGAGTAATACACAGCGTTGATGGTACATTACTAATATAGAAAATCAATAAACGGTATGCTTCTGTAATCCCAAAAAAGAGTTGTAATAACTTTTTCTGTAGAAAGACCAGTCTTAGCTGTCCCAGTCCTCTTTGTTACCCACTCTCTGCTTGCTTTGGTTTAGGTGACATCATTGCATTCAATCACTTTATGATAATCCTCTTTGCCTTATCATATATACATCAAAAGCTTTCCGCGTACGCCAAGACGGTTTTCTTTTTTAGCAAGAAGTGAAAACCTGGCCTATTTAGTAACGTAAGTTATTCAGTAATATCATATAATTTGTTGAGTTTTCCTGCACATAAACTGGTCTACATAATTTTTTTCAATAATAATCTGCCAATTATCATTAATCAGCTTATAGAATACATATTTTAATATAAACAATTCTTAATCTGCACCTAGTCTCTTCCATAAATCTTACAATGTCCTTCCACAACTTTATGGTAATTGCGATACTTTTCTGCTAACTGATGTTTTTCTGTTCGATGATCTGGTGGCACCCAGGACTTTGAGAAGTTGTTTATGATAAAGAACTTTACCCCCTAAAACCAAGTCTTGACTTGCAAATACATCGATAAATATTTCATGGTTCATATTGCATTCTCCAAGCTTATGTATGTATACCTTAGTATTTATGTTACCCATACGAGTTATAGTATATTTTGGCTTGATCTTACTTAGGATGTCGTTCAGAGAAGAACAAAAGGCCTGCATCGCCTTATCATATGAAGTCTCTGTCAGAGCATAACACTGTACCACGACGATGTTCCTGCTTTTCCCTTTTAAACAACTTTCTACCAAATACATATCTTTGATGACAATCCCTGTGGTTTTTCCTGACTTTTCTAGTCGTTTTCTGTTCAACCCAACACTACTCCGACTTTGAAAAACATTTTGGTAAGCAAAATACAAAATATTATGGACACGTGTAAAATGGGTTAGTTCACAATGTTTCAAATATTTGAATTTTGTATTTATTAGCTTTTGGGTCTTATATATTTAACAATAATCTATATTCTGAATTTACAACTGTTAAATTATATTTAAGAAAGTTCAATAAATGAAGACAGCAGTTATAAAACTATTTAAAATGATACATTGTTATCAACATCCTTCATACGGATTTGTCATGTAAACCTTATAATTTAAAATGTAATAATATAAAAAATGTACAGAATAAGTTTACAAATCACTTCCATTATTTCAAACACTGGTGTAATTGAATAACATTGCTACATATAGAAGTACATTTGAATTCCCCCCTGTCGAAATTTACGTTTTAAATCAAGAGTATTATTTTAAAAAGCTATACACACGTACCATAATTATTTCACTCCTTAAATTTACATTGTCAGTTTTATTATCGCTCCTGTCTGTGAAAAAGGAAATCCCACATTTTTCAAGGGAAGAATAATATTTTTGCACCAAGACTGAAAATATTCAGCATCGATCTTGTTTGTCTCTGCTTTCTGTAGTATAGGAAATTACGTTTTAATGTTTGGGTTTGTAAAATTTTATATGTCAGAATTATAATAAAGTTTTTCTTAAAAAAATAATAAAACAATTGTAGCCTAATATAAAAATATGTATATTCTTTTTTAATACCTCTAAAGCTTTGTTAAGATAATGTAGCCAAAAATTGATTTAGTTGCTCGTCATCCTTATATTATGGATCATATTAATGTTACCTTAATGTGCCCAACTAATGTGTGTAATTACTTCACAAGACTCCCATTGTAACAAATTTTCACTCACGTATTGCACAAATAAAAAAAGGTGACAAGAAATGATAAATACTGCAGATCATTCATTATTTATTGCAAAAAACTGACATCATCATCATCGTTTTTACATAGATTTTTAAATGTATGTATATATATATATTTATATATATACATATATATATATATACATATATATATATATATATATATATATACAATCAAAAAAAGTAACTACCTAACATTTTCATGAAAATTTTCATCACATTTACCCACATCGCTTAGATGAGCGAGCACAAGTGAATCAAAAAGAAAACATGCATTAAAAGAAACTGGCACACGGAGTCTTGTCAACCTCTACACTAACCTTTACTAACCCCCCGCATTACCCACAGCCAACGCCCGTGCTATCCCTCGAGCACCCCAGCCATGGATAAATGGATAACGGTTGCAAATCAATTAGTACGGCATGCGAGTGCATCGGGTTTGCAATCTGCTAATTAATATCTTCTGCAACCGTGCTTCGTTTCATGAATGATAGCGCAGCTTAACAAATCACAAATACATATGAACGATGAGAATTACCGCCGTATAGGGTGACAGTGTACCAAGTAGAAGAATGTAAGCCGAACAAAACTGAAATCAACAAATACCATTGCGCGAAACCATTTTACAGGATACATAACGATTATTGGATTATGGATCGTTCCAAGTGCCTAGCCAAATGGAGTAAATTTATATGTTTTATTCATAACCTTTTAGTGTATGGTATTTTGCCTGTCCTAAGCCTGTGAAGTATGAAAGGGGGAAATATTGTTTATTAGGTACATTACAGTTCAAAAGTATTTGCTCACCAAGGAAAAACAAATATTTATGGCAAATCGTTACCTGAGTCACAAATTTCTTAACAATAAATCAAAACAATAAAAACACTTAAAAGTCTAACTTCAAATAAATTTCGCTATTACATTATTTCACATTATTACATTATTTCAGTTTCATGATACGGATACGAATCTTGCAGTGAGATATAAACATTGCAATCTAATATAATGGTAATGGATGTATTCTTTTGGAAATACAAAGAAAAATACATGTGGTGAAATGCTTTCGAGGAGTGATTTAGATATTATTGCGCGTTGCTTGCTGCACCAAATCACCATATAGAGTGACCATGTAGTGTCATGTTTGGGATTCATTTTATTTACTCATAAAATTCTAAGAACTCTATCTACCTTTTTTATGAAACCAACACAATACTTGGCTCGAGCATTATAATTGATTAAATTCGATCATATATATTTGTATATATATATATATGTATATATATATACATGTATATATATATATATATTTATATATATATATATATATATATATATATATATATATATATATATATATATATATGCATCAGGCTGGCTAGTAAGTTTTTAGCCACTTCAGGACTTTTTTAGAAAGATTCTTGTAACTTCTAGAAGGATTTACTGCTTGTATAAATAGGGCAAAGTGCAGTCAGTTGACAACAGTCAGCACTGAATCTTTAAGTGAATTACATAAACGACAATTGATTTGAATCGATACTAAATACGGATTCCATTACTTCACAAATTTCATCTGAGTTACGATGCAAAGACTGCCAAAAATAATATATGTCATGCGATAGGTGAGTCAACATTGTCTTACATGAGAAAGTTCAGGAATGAGGAATATGATCTTGAGGATGAACCCCGTACTGGACATCCTGCTGAATTAGACGTTCAATGATTATGACGCCTAATTGAGGAGAATCCTCAACTAACAACTTGTCAATTGGCGGATGAGCTATACTGGAGTGATGGCATCATAGAATAACAGTCGCACAAATTGGGAAAAGTTTCAATATACGGTGTTTGGTTACCCCACGAGTTGTCATCATACCACCTTCAGTGCAGAATTGATACTTGTCAACATTTATTGACATTTAAATGTAACTTCGACTGGCTGAATCAGTTAATAATTGGCGATGAGAAGTGGGTTACATATGTTAATTATACATGCAAACGTTAATGACTGGGTGTTGGAGAAACAAGAGTTTCACTGAGTAAACCTGGAACAAATACCAAAAGGTGATGCTCAGCTGCTGGAGTTGCTTCCAGAGGAATCTAAATTTAATAAAATACTGTGAACAATTGGACCGATTAGCTAACAAATTGAATAATCAACAGGATCGAGTTTATTTTCTACATGATAATACTAGACCACATGTTGTAAAATATACTCGTGATAAATTAGAGGAGCTCGGCTGGATTTTACTCACTCATCCAACATATTCATTGGACATTGCGCCCTCTGATTACCATTTATTCATAGTTCTATGTAACCATTTATGTGAAAAAAATTTGACGTTAAAGAAGATCTTCAAAATGACCTCGCACAGTTTTTGAATCAGTCATCGAAATTTTACAAGAAAGGCATATTGTCACTGCCAACTACATGGCGACAAGTTGTAGATAATAATGGTGCATATTTAAATTAAAGTATAACATTTAAATTTTTTAACAAAAATTGTTGACAGCAACTCGGAGTTAAAAACTTATTAGCCCGCCCAATATATAGATGTTTTTTCACTTAGGCAGTATGAAGAAATCTAAAACCATAGAGCAGATACAATAAAAATGTCCATAAATTTTATGGAAACATTTTACCAATAAATTTTTGGTTAAGTTTGATTTTTCTGCAAAAATTAAAGAATTTATAAACTGAGAAAAAAATTTATGAATTTACTAAGTTTTATCATATCATTTCATAGTACGGGACAAAAAAATCTGAACAGCGGTAGTTGGTCAACCTTCATAAAAACTTTTTCATAGAATTTATGTACGTAAATAAAACGATTGCCTATTTAAATGTTCAATATGGCCTCCATTTTGCTGTATGTAGGTACGGGCACATTTCAGAATACTTCAAGTAGCTTTTGACAAAGACATGTGATGAATGATGTACAAATAATAATAAACGGCATTGTTTAATTCCAGTACAACATTATATCGGCACTTACAAACTTGACCCTTAAAGTATGTCCTTAAAAGGCGAGATTACTGACTCTTTAACATTTTATACTTCTTTACGGTTCTTCCTGAATTCGGGACCAAAACAAAGTTCACAACTATGTATTTACAACATCACTTGGATATTTCATCATTTGGATATTTCTAAGATCACATACTTCCATTATAATTTGGATATCTCCTGGTGATCGCTGCTGGAACCAGACTGAATACATTATGATATGCTTATCATAAAGCAATCAATCTAATTGCTTTATGATAAGCATATCAAATAGGGAACATTAATCACAAATGTAAGGGGCTACCCCTGAGACCTTGAACTCTAGCACCACTTGAACAATCACAGTTCAAACAAACATTGAACAACTAAATGGAAAACATCTTATATGCTAGATATAGAATATAACAGATTCTATAAACAGCAACCATGGCATATGATTGCTATTTATTGAATCTGCAAAACAGATATGGGTATCAACCGAAATTTGGAATGTTGTCTAAAGTAGGAAAACTCAAAAATCTAGGAATTCATAAATCATAAAGAACGAAAAAAATACATGGACCATTCAGACATAGTGTCGTCACGATAAAAACAACTCCACAGTGCGTGTGTGTGTGAGTGCGTGCGTGGGTGTGTGCGTGCGTTCGCATGAGCGTGAGTGCGTATTTGTATATAGGATGGCGATTTAATCACTGATAATACTCAAGCTAAGTGTTGCATTCGTACAATGAAAAATGCGGAGTTCCTGAATAGAACATAGATAGACTTCATAAATGAACGACGCACGCAGGCATGCATGCACATACCCACACCACACACACACACATATTCATAAGACAAATCCCATGAATTAAACACTAATTTCATAGTGTACTTTATTGATCACGGTAAATCCTTTAATTGTGTTGACTGGATGACCCTGTGATAATTCCTTTTTAGAGCATGGAATACGTCAATATCTAGTAGCACTCATATGTTTCCTATCCTTAATCACAGAGTTGTGAAATCTTCAAACCTACCTCAGACCTCTCCGACAGTTAACTTTGGTAAAGATGTAAGGCAAATTTGTACTTCATCCACCAAACTTTTAAACTCTTATGGGAATTGTGAAAGTGGAAAATTGGGAGAGTGGGATCAGTATTGGTGACACAGACGTAATAAAACTACATTAAACTGACAACACTATGCTTCTGGCAAAAACTGAAGCTAAAATGATAAACCTCCTCAGAAGGACAGAACATATCAGCTTGTAAGTTGAACTTGAAATCAACCATACCAAAACTAAACTTGTGGTGGTGGGCCATGAGAACAAGATGAAATTCACTAGTGCTCACAGCTTTGAATCTATTAGCGACTTTATCTACCTTACATTGCTTATGCTAGAGCCCATTCATGCGAAAAAGAAATAAAAGACTCCAAATAAGAAGACAGCCAAGAATGTACAATTGGAGTTCCATAGAATATGGAGAAGCCGCAAGATGTAAACCCAAAGTCAATGTAAAACTAATAAACACACTTGTGTTCTCAGTTTTTAATTACAGGGCTGAAACAAGACAACCACAACCCAGTGGTGGAGAAAAATGTTATAAATTCTTTAGATTACCTTCCGCACCTATGAGTTTACTTTGAATATAAAGGCCAGGCTGTCGGTCTCAGCTGAACACCAGAATTTTCTCTCAATATCAAACTTCATAATGACACTAATCCAGGCACAGTTGGTAAAGAATCATCAGCAGCCGATTCCAAGGAGGAATTCTGATCCTCAATAATGAGAAGAATGATATGAGTAAAATAATCTTTTCACATATGTACATTTTTTTACTTTAATATATCTTTCCTGATTTTTAGCATATGGTACTGCTTGAGACTACAGTTTTTGCTTATTTTTATGGTTGTAACATATATATTGAGTGTAACAGCATTCAGTTTATACAATGATATGGTACATATGTTAACTGACAAAAAACAAAATAATTCCTTGTATTTGGAATGGAAACTCAGGCCGATACTGCACCAGGACTGTTTTATTGCATATATGCAATGTTTAGTTTAACTGAATTTGATTTCAACGCTCATCAAGATTATAATAACTTGTTATTAACTGTAATGGATATATCTCAATTTATTAAATTCAATTATTTTTTTAAACAACATTTATAATTTAAGTCATGTCTTACAATTATAAGGCATTTGATTCCTCTGTTTTTAAAAGCAATTATTTTTTCATGATTATGACAAGAGTGTCAAATACAAGGTTATATCAATTATTTTAATATGATAAATGAGAGCCAAATAATTCATAATTGAGTTCATTTTCTATACCGAACGTAAAAGCACATAATGTGAAATCAATAAATACCTATCCCGATAAATTAATATTTGCCATTAGATAAAATGATTGCTCGCAAAGGTGAGGGTGTTAAAAAAGAGTATAGTTAATTAGTATAAAGGGCATTCAATAAACTAGCCGCATGGCGTCTTGTTTTTAACAAAAAATCTAATATTACTTTGTATTAAACATTCAGTTCAAAGGACAATAATAATAATAATATAAGGTTAAAAATGTCGAAAGAAATAATTGAAAATACACTTAGGCCAATTTTAACATACCAATCAATATTTGGTCTTCGTCGTCAAACTTATAATCGATATGCCACAAGGTTCACATTATGGTGCAGGAAATTATACAGCTTGTTAATATGCAGCGCACTACTAGGACTGGCAATAAAAGCTTTGAGTATAGAAACTCGGTACCATACTATGATGTTAATTATCCTTAAAATTATTCATGTTCTGTATATATTATTGATTGACATAGTTTGGGATAAGAATGCTTTTAGTGAATTAATTTTAAAAATTGAAAAATTGGATGATCTTTTCGAATCGGATTACGTAAATAAAACATTGAAATGTGAAAAAAGAAGAAACTTCGTTATTGTTTATCTCTTTGTTTCTTATCAAATTTGTTGTGCCTTCTATATTTCTAAATCTTTTGAAAAGTTCTTGGATTCGAAACATATATTTCGTTTCATATTCAGCTTTGTTCATATAATTCTTCTTGATTTGGAAATACTTTTATTCTACACATTGCTACTCAGTATTACAAAACGTTTAGAAATTTTGAATGAATTCTTGAAATTGAACAATAAACAAGACACTGTTGAACATGTCGATGGCATGTTGGGAAGTCCATACCAAAACAATTTCCAATTCAATTTGCCTCTTAAAGGAAAATTCGTTCTTCATTTATCTGAATTTTACGTTCGATTATTAGATGTGTGCCGTAGTTTAAACAAGGTGTTTCAATTTCAGGTATGTGATGATTTAAATAAATTTTCAAGATGTAATTTTGTTGAATAACAGAATTTATAATCTTCTTTATTTCCATTTTTCAGTTATTTCTGTCAATCTGTTTAGAGTTTTATGGCTTAATTCACAGTCTACATGTTTTTCTTGAAGAGTATAAACGTAATGTAGGTATTTTCTTCAATTAGAGATAAGTTTCTTGTTTCGCATCACACTTTTCCAACTTATTATTTTGCTAATTACAAATGTTTTATTGCAACTGAACAATATAACAAATTTAAAGATTAAAACAAATGAATAATCATTACATAAAGTTCATTACAAAAACACACTACAATCCTGGCAAGAATTTCACGGTGAATCATGTTGAGATCCACACTCTGGGTGTAATAAACAACCCACATCAAAATATACACAAACAACGAGTAAAAAATAGAACTATCAATTGACAGAAGTTAAATACATGTTATAAATCTTTATCATAACAATACCTAATTCTGTCCAGCCACTTATCGCAATATGTAAACAATAAAAATTTTAATTAATTTCAAAGATTTCCCCTTATGAAAATTACAAAGGACATACCTTTTTTCGTTTCGCATCGAGTGGTAAACATCAATGTTCAATAATGGAATCTTAATAATTGATTCTTGATTATACACTTATATATACTTATATACTCCCGTATTTACTTATATACTCAATTACACACTTATGGTTTTTACACAAACACTAATTTTTTCCTATGTTAAAGTTTATGATACTATTTTGCATTAAAATATTTGTAACGTACAAAATTATTTTACTGGATTTCATTAACACATTTGGCATCTTTTATTTCAATCGTTGCATAATATATAGACTCCCCACCCATTTTGGATACGTATAATAAATGTAAAATTTGTATAATAAATATATATCCAGTTTTTTACTGTAAACACCCTAATTTTGGAAAAAAAAGGCAGAGTCAAATTTGCATACCTAATATATAAGCCAGAATCCTTAAACATACAAAAAATCCAAATAGAAACTATCACTATCAAAAATATTATGTTACTTAATGTTTCAGGAACTAAATGTATCGCTTTCCATTTTCTTCGTTTTTTGGTCCATACACCACGTTGTAGTATTTGTGGGGGTATGTTTCATATGTGAGAAAGTGTATCTGCAGGTTGAAGTAACAAAATCATGCTTAACACAAATACAAGTACATGATTGGATTCGTGAGTATGTTTTTATGAATTTATTTAGAAGCCATTTTGATGACAATTAATGTGCAAGTTTAGCGGTTTTATTTATTTACATTCAATGCAATAATAAGTTCAATGTCGTGATGATCAAATAGTACTCGTTCTCATATAAAAATATTAATTTAGTTAAAGATGTTCAAACTCCCATCTTTCCACAGATAAATATTTACGTTTAAGGGTCCATGATCTTAATATATATGTATATATATATATATATATATATATATATATAACTATATATATATATATATATACATATATATATATATATATATATATGTGTGTGTCTATAAATATTCATGTGCCCATGTGAGTGTGGGTGAAAATAACCCAGAAAAAATATCTCCAGCAAAGTCCTTGTTATTCAAATTTGGACGAGTTCAAACATGGTTACCGCTGGGTTAAGATTTGTTATTGTTTTTTTTTTCAATGAAATGAATCTATCTTAATGTTATAGAGGCAGACCAGTGGCTAACAAATTGTAAATCGATTTTAAATAACAAAATAGTTTTATATTTCTGAAAACTCATAGAAATTATTCATCTGTTTCAGCACCAAAAATTGGCCTCTATCTTCAGCTCATCAAAAGTATGATTGAAGCAAGCAGACTAGGCCAGTTGACAGTTTTGCGACTTTTCGATCTGCGATTTTCATTGTTATTAACTTTCCTTGGCTTGCTTACACACTATTTTGTTGTTTTGATACAATTTCTCAATATTAAGTTATTTTGAAAATTATGATATAAATCACCAAATTGATGTTTTTTTCACTTTTAGATAAATATTTACCTCTTCTTAACAAAGTTAACTAATTATTATATTAATGTTCAGTGATTTAACAAATTTTATCAAATAACTACAAGAAGTAATATAATAATTATTTTAT
This sequence comes from Druceiella hillmani, assembly GCA_039881145.1. Classification (NCBI taxonomy): domain Eukaryota; kingdom Metazoa; phylum Arthropoda; class Insecta; order Lepidoptera; family Hepialidae; genus Druceiella; species Druceiella hillmani. The sequence continues at coordinate 6,537,650 of JAYKKI010000103.1, forward strand.
TATTTTCCAGTTTATACTGGACATATTTATATGTAATATAAACAAATAAGTGAAAGATTAATAATAACAAAATATCTTCTATATCCTGTAAAGCTGTTGTATTGGAACAAATTAGTACCATGAATAATTGAGTTACCATTATATTGGCCTCCAATCGACTAATAATATTTTTTAATGTTGTATTGTTTTTTACCATCAATAAATTCTGGCATATTTTTCCATTTCAAAATTTAAAAAAAAATTGGTGCACATCGACATTGGTTTTAAAAAAAAGTGCACAGATTGCATGATGTGGCACTTTATGGAACCTTCTTGACAACAGACTTACATTTGCATGTTATGTTACTTTGGATAAGAATATAAGATAAGAATTAAATATTTTCGTGAGTTAAAAATATTAATACTTGTTGGAAAATATTTGTGATTATTGTAAATAGGAATTAAAACTTAGAAATATATAATTTTATTACTTGTATTGTAATATTAAATTGGTATGTTAAATAAATTAAGCAATAAAGTAAACAAGAAAAATAATATACAATTATAATTACAGTTACAATATATATACACTCTTGCAATAAAAATGGGCAGTTTTTATTTTGTCATATTATTAACAAAATATTATTTATTAAGAGATCGTATTAATTGAAAATGTTACTGGCAGGTGTAGTGTATTCTGGTACATAAAAACGAACATTCTAAAATTGAAATTTATTCTTTTTGAATGAAAATTCTATTTCACTGACAAAAACATATTTTTTGGCGGTAAATGAAATCCAACTCTTATTAAGTTCTTTTTCATTTGTTACATTTTTTATTTTAACAAATAAATTTTTATTAAATTTCTGCTGTTTGTTGCATTAGTTCACTTCTGTTTGTTGTTTTCAGTATGGTTGGAAAAACGATAAGAGCTAGTAAAATTATTGCGCTGCTTGAAGAAGGCTGTAGCCAATGTTATGTGTATTAGCAGTATAATGTGAGCCATTCCACCGTCCAAAGGACCTGGCAACGATACCAAGAAACAGGCTTCGTCAGTGGAAGGCCTGGTTCTGGATGAAAACCGTGTACTGAGCCACAGGACGACCGCTTCATAGTCAGTCAAACGCTACGAAATCGTCAAGTTATGTACGTTGATCTCAAACAGAACCTCAAGGACGTCCGAGGTACATAAATAAGCCTATAGACAGTCAGAAGGAGACTTCAGGCCGTCAATATATGTAGCTATCGCATAGCTCGGGGCCCTACATTGCTCCGTGGCAACTCAATTGCCAGATTAAGATCTGCTCTAAATTCAACAAGACTGGAATAGTGTTTTATTCTCCGGTGAAGCTCGTATATCGATTAGTGGTGAGGATCGACGTCGGCGAGTCTTACAAAGACCTGGAGAACGCCTCACAGAAGTGTGCTTTGAGGAAAGTACCCCTTACGGTGGAGGCTCTGTAATGTTTTGGGCTGGTATTAACTCAGATGACTGTACCGAGTTAGTTTTTATTGAAAATGGCACACTTAATGCACAAAGGTACATAACAGAGGTTCTTATTCCTCATGCTTAACCTGCATTAACAGCAGTTGGAGACAAGTTCATTTTTATGGACGATAATGCTCGCGCCTACCGCTCTAGAGACGTTGATGCGTACATGCAGGAGGCCAGAATTCGTTGGTTAGACTGACCAGCTAGAAGTCCCGACCTCATTCCAACGGAACACATATGGGATAATCTCAAACGACGCGTCCGAGCCGTAAAACCAGCTCCAGAAAACATTCAGGCCCTTAAAAATGTGATCGTCACTGAATGGGAACGTATTCCTCAGGAAATGATAAAAAACGTGATCAAAAGCATGCCTAGCAGATTAAGCGCATTGATTTTAGCAAGAGGAGGCCACACTCGTTACTAAATTTTGAAATTTTATGTTAAATTAATAAAAAATATTCAAAAATAAACTTTAGCTACTTTTAATGTACCAGTATGAAAACGCTCGTCTGTGGACTTTACATTGTTTTTTTTATTTATTTACATTTTTAATGACTGAAGTAGGTAAAAATGATATCTCAATAATAAATAATAATATTCTCATCATATCGTCATATAAAATGGACCGATTAATAATAAATTAACTCTGATATGGTTTATTCCTTTGAGTGCCTGTTTTTTTTTTTCAAAAGAGTTTATATACGATTACACTAAACTCAATAATATTATTAAAACTATTTCACTCCAAAAATCCAAATTTCACATAATTATTTTTTTCTTACAGTGAGTTTCTGGTGAAATGATATTCCAGCTATGCTTTTAACATATTTCACATTTCTTTCTTTAATCATAGAAGCAACCCTGATCATTTCTATACAACTGCTCCTTTAGTTATTCAGTGGGATTTAAATTTGACGAACGTGGTGGCTATATAACCTCAGCATAATAATTTTTTCCTCTGTGTAATCTCTGTATAAGTAATATGAGAAAATGTTTTTTTCCCTGATTCATACACTTTTTAAAACAGATGATTGTTTATTGGTTACAAGTGTGTATTAATATTAGATCACATTTTGGGTATTCTACAAAAGAAATAAGCAAACTTTTGTCACAAAACTCTAATGATTTTCTAAAATGTTGTTCTAACGAGAATCGTGAGTGTTGTTCTAACCAATTTAATTAAAAAATATGAAATTTGACTTTATTAAATTTATGACACCAAAATGAACAACCGAACTTGAATGGTAAAGAATTCCAGAAAAATGCTTTCGATTCTAAAATACGATGCTATAATTTCAGAACTTGTGGTGCAGGGGCTTTCGAAGGGAAGAAATTTGATAACTTTATTGGATATCTTATTGAAAGGGAAATTGATGGAAAAACCCTTGCTTCATATTATTAGGTTTTTCCTTTGCTAACTTTAAATCTCGAAACTGTTCTTATTAAAAATATTTACATTTGTGCACTTTTGATAATAAAAAGCAATGATATCTTAAATTATGTTTTTTTGCTTATAATATTCAATAAATATTTCAGAAAAATATTTCCAGAAATTATAATGCTATCAAGGTATGTCCTTGATGTACATAAATACATAAGTCTGCAAATAATTTTTAATAATAATTAACTTATGTTAATTCAAACCTAATAAATTTTATTCATCAACATTTACTTCGTAGTTATTAAATACATTTTACTAAATTAAATAAAATTTGCTTTATGATCCTGGTAAACTAAAAGTGAAAAGGTAAGGATCTTTTAAATCAGTTAACAATTGGTCTCAGTATGTTTTCATACCTACCTACACTTTGTAGACTGGTGGATCAGCTGGTGTCAAAATTTGTGTCGGATTTAAAATCAGGTTATATTGTGAAACTGACTCCTCTTAATGATACCACTTTTACATTATGCCTACCTGATAAAATATAAACAGAGAAATTAGCTTTGCCCAGTATCTTCAGCTATAAAAGAGAATATCATCGTGCAGTTTTGCGAGTGCAGGATGTACAATATAACAATATATATCAATGTTTGTTCTCACAGCAAGAATCATTTCATAACGAATAATAATTTTAAGTTGTAGATATAAGTAATAAATGTGATCAAATATAATATAACAAATTTTATCAAATAACTACAAGAAGTATTTCTATCAAATTAAGCCCACACCTCCCAATCTTTGCGGTTTCCATTACAGCCGTTGTTGTGGTATATGTACATATATGCATTACCTGCCGAAGGTTTGGTTAACCGCATTTTTTTAGAATTGCATTTTTTGTCAATACTTGTTTACAAGATATTGCATGTAACACTTGGTTTTACTGCAGTTTCTATATGATTTGTGTAAGATAAAGCTCTTTTGAAAATCCCTTTTTACCTCTGCGTAATTCTTACTTTATAATACTAATAACACTACTATTGTGATCAATACAGCACAAAATTTAGTTTCGTTTTTTTAACAAAACATTCTTGAAGTAAATTAAATACTTATTGGCTAAATTCACCAGATGTACTCTCATTTAAGAATGAGTATGCGCACATGTCAACAAATGGAGAATTTTTAAAAAGTTAATGTTAAAATACATTCAGCTTTATGCACTCTGCATAATGAAAATTTGAGCTATTACAACATTAAACTAATAATCAAAGCCCAATTAAAATTCTTTGGAACTGGTGTTTATCACTTCTATTGATCACTTCTAGAAGCCGTAATGATCTTTTCAGTTTATAGAAGTCAATTGAATAAAGTTTTTTAATAAATAAAACAGACAATTTATACATCAAAACCTACACAAAAAGTTTACAAAATCTTATATTTACTGAATAATCATTACATATTCATAATTATACATACCATATCCCTGCACTTGTATGAATGCAATATATATGTATATCCTAGCTGGTCTTTTGCTTCGTCACTATTATTAATGATCAAATAATTTTTTGAACGTCATTATAATTTCCATGGAATATGGAATGAATTAAGTTTTGCTTATGTTGCTCAATCACATCTCCATGGAGCTTATAAATGTAATTTGGTTTTAATGATGGTATTTTAAGACTTTGTATCAGTGTTAAAATGTTAATGATCAATCTATATAAGACCTTATTTACACTACATGCTATAATCAGAGTCGTTACCTGCAATTGTCTGTTACTGTATCCATTGTAAACGTGATTGTTATACATTTTGGCGACTATGGCTTTGTATATTGGACTACAAAGTTGGATTATGTATTGGCTTCTTTCTTATGTATTCATGGGAAATTTTTGGAGATAATTTTGGCAATATATAACTGAAGTCGTTGCTTTAAGCAATTATTTTATTTTTGTTTTTTTTTCCTTGATAAACATTTTTTTTGACTTTATTTGACTAATTTAATTATGTCAGGAAAGAGCATATACAATCTTTTGTGAAATGTTTTAAAACTTTAAATAATGGAAATGAACCGAAGTATTAAATCGACTTCCTAGATTGAAGAGTGCAGACACAATAAAAGAATGGCTGAAACGAGCAAATAAAGTTAGCCCACTTTAAAGATTCAAGCTGAGCATCAAATAACTCTAAGAAATCCCAAAATGCAGGACAGCAGCAGTAGCATCTAGAATCTTAAGCTGAATATAAAAATGTAACGAGGTTGCATTTCAGAAACAGAGTAAGAATACCTGAATATTATATCACAATTGATTGTGCAAAACAGAATATTTTAAAATATGTAAATAGATTTCGGCTTTATAAAGCATAGTATTAAAGTTTTTCTGCCACGCTTAGAAAAGCCAATAGATTAATTGAAATGTCTACTTATTTATTTATAGTGAATCCATATATTTTTTAAACCTTTTATGAAAATAATATTTTCAAATGACATACATTTTTTCGAACAAATTAAAGAAATAATTGCACCCGCTTTCTTGTTTAAGAGAGAAGAGCAACTATTTTACTGTATAAAGTTACTTTTTACTTTTACACAACAATTCACTAAAAACAGCCACCACATAACAATACTCAGTTGTGGGAAAAGTAGAAGAATAACTTGGGTGAAGATATAGTACAGAGAGCACATACAAAAACACCATTTGATGAAATGTTCTGTGGTTAAGTTTGTCTAAAACAGAAAGGAAATTATTAAAATACCTAGCAATAAGATTTAGCTGCATTGGAGAAAAAAGAATTCATGAACAGAATTAATTACGCTTCTATGGCGTTACATATGTGAGCGAGATGGCGACAAGCAGAGCAAAAGAGTGTTTATGTTGAAATTCTGCAATATGCCAGAGATAAAACTTTTTTGATAAATCTACTGTTGATAAAATTATGCAAAGAAAAGACAGTCAGTCAGCCAATAGCAGTGATCAAGCCAGGAGCAGATACACTGTATGTCCTATATCAAAATTAATGTCATGTATGTATATAAAAATGCGTCTACTTGCTTACTATTAAACTTTAATGTAAAGATGATAGATTCTAAAATTGTGATTAAGTACATCTTTGCAAGAAGCAAATCCACTTTAATGGATGATGCGGTGGTTTTATTTGCAGATTTCAGGAAACTTTTATTTAATTGATTAAAATTTAACCAAAAGAAACACTAGTCGATGAAAGAAACACTTGTTTGCAACATTCACAATTGTGAATTCAGTAACAGAGTTAAAGAAAAATCAGTCAAGCATAGCTTTGACAACAATCCCATTGTTGCCAAAGCTGTAGCGGTGTTTCGGACAATCATATTAACCAATGTGACTATTGGGCAGCCGTGGACTCATAACCCCTGGTACGACAAGTGACAACTGTATAGTGTTCACATGGCGATATAAAAGAGAGGTTACCACACTGCAAAAATCAGTCTAACATCGAGTTCAACATCAAATTCACTTCATAGTTCAGTCCAACAGTTTGCCACCGTTCAAGTTCAAGTAATCAGTAGTTTAAGCGATAGTCAACTTTGTAAGCAAAATTTTTTTAATTAATAAAGAAATCACAGCGACGAGAAGTATTCATTGATAATCGATCCAGCAGGCCCTCTCCAGACTTTATAGCCAACAGTGACAAATCTGGTGAACTTTGATTCCTCTAATCCAGCAACAGTCAAGTGCAGCCCACATAGGTGGTGTGCGCAGTGCATTGTCATGCAGTAGCAGCACTCTATAAAACAGCTTTCATCGACACTCTTCTGATGACCTCACTTCTCTAGTGCAGTAACGAAATATAAGTTACACCAGTATCAAGCTCTTTAAAATTCACAAACTAATGACCATAAATATCATAACTTTTTTGGAGATTGTACCAGATTTGAATTCTTGATTTGGTGTGTCTCTTTTTAACAGAGGGTCATAATACAGAGTCATCATTTTATCTCCGGTAGTAACAGAGCTGACAATTTCATTTTGTCGATCTTCATAAAGGGTCAAAAGAGTAGTGTTCAATTTATTACAACATTTTCATGCGTAAGAATTCACAAATCCTTTTAGCATTAGGTCCAGCTTGCAAGAGGATTTGATGATTTGGGTTAACAGACAGATCTTTTTCTTTTAATAGCTAATGGTCCACAACTTTTTAAATAAATATTAATTATCCAGAATTCTGATAGATTTACTTGAGAAAACCAATCAAAAGCATATTTTTTGCCAAGTCACTTTTATTATGAAATCGGTCAGCATTTGGAAATCAATAGTTGATCTTGTCGAAGAGACATATGTTTTTTGCCAAAAGCAATTACTGTTTTTCAAAACGTACTAAATTATTTTGATCTCTTCAAACATTTACAATTTGCATTTGGTTTATGGCATGATTTACTAAACATTATTCACAAAAATAAACTAATTATTATATTAATGTTCAGTGATATTACAAATTTCTTTTTTGCTATTTTGACACAAGGGTTTTATAACAATGGTATCTATAGAGTAAATAATTATTTTATTATTTTCCAGTATAAACAAGTACTTACATTTAAATGAAACTACGTGATGTAGTAGTATTTCTACTTTCTTTAAGTTCTTTACCACTACCTAGGTTTCGTTGTATTACAATATCTTCATGTGGGCTATTAGCAAAGAATCTTTGCTAATAGCCCACCTGAAGATGTTGTAATACAACGAAACCTAGGTTGTGGTAAAGAACTTAAAGTAAGTAGAAATAATACTACATCACTAACTCTGGCATACAGCCAATAAATTAATGTAAAATTCAGATAAGTTATAGACAGATTTCCCTTTGAGAGGCAAATTAAACTTGAAGTGGGTGGAGGAATTATGAATGAACTGAGGACTTTCAACAATGCTTTGTTCATTGTTCGATTTCAAAAATTTATTTAAAATTTCTAAAAGCTTTGTAATACTATGTAGTAATATGTATAATAATAATATTTCCAAATCAAAAAGAATCGTGGCAATGACGTTAAATATAAAATGAAATTTATGCACTGAATCCAAAATTGATCTTGAAGATTCAAAATCAAATATGGCATACAAAATGTGACAGGGCACGATAAGACAAGTGAATATGAAGTTTCTTTTCTTTTCACATCTCAAAATGTTATTTACGCAATCCGATTCAAACGAATCATCCAACTTTTCAATCCTCAGAATTAATTCATTAAATGCATTCCTATCCCAAACTATGTCAATCAACAATACATACCGAACATGAATAATTTGAAGAACTTTGAATGTGAAGGTATAGTATCGAGTTTCTATTCTGAAAGCCATTATTTCCATTACTAGTAGCATGCTGCATATTAACAAAATATATAATTTTCCGTACAATAATATAAGCCTTGTGGAATATTGATTATAAGTTTGTCAACGAAGACCGAATACTGATTGGTATTTTAATAAAAGTCGAAGTGTATTTTCAATAATTCTTTCGCCATTTTAGTTTTATTATCGTGATACTCTTTTTGGCCAAATTTTAAAATATATTGTTACATTTTTTATTAAAGACACACACTAGGCGGATTATTTATAAAAGGTACTTTGTAATAATAACTTTTAGTATTTTGTAACGCCCTCTCAGAATCCTACATAATAATTTATCACAAGCTATATCTATTGATTTTGAATTACCCTCGTGCATTTTCGCAAGGGTACACGTACACACATACACGTAACAGATAGACGTAGTGGCCAGTGATATGAAATATTTCTCGGCCACCGTATTTCCAAAATATATATTTTTTTGTTTTGTCCCTTCATTTAAATGTAAATAGAATCTAGATGTTGGGCCTTTAATTTCTAGAATGCCGTTTGTGTACAGGCCATCTGATATGGGTCCTAGAAAAGCAAATTTATTATCAATAGATAATCTGCATTCCTCAATGTTGACATGAAAAAGTGTTGCTAATTCCCCAAGTGCAGTTTAAATATTCATTATTTTTTATTGATCGTTTTATTCATTCTCGTATAACACCTGTTTAACTCATGAAGTGCAGTTCGCATTTATACGTTTCTTGTACACTTTGGCAGACCAAAAATCTATTAAAATCATCCGCCTATGAACTAACCAAAGTGGTCTAGCACTTTGTTGGACTCTATAGCATCCTACTGGCGGGGTGTGGACTACAGACTAACGAAATTGACTGTAACGAAATTGACCACAGCACACGCTGTAGTAGAAATGGATATATCTAAATGCTACTGGTAAATATTGTCATTTTACTTACTTTTATCGATTTACTTACGTATATTGTCATGTTTAAATTTGGAATCAGTGCAGTTTAGCAAAAATGCATATTTCACTGGTATTTAAATAAAAGAATATACATAAAAACGATGTATTTTAAAAAAATACATTTTGATCGCAATGATTTTATTAGGAGAAATTGATTGGATAAAAAATTATGATAACACCTTCACTTCAAAAAAGTTAAAAATTATGACAACTAAAATCATTACTATAGTTTTCTTGAAAACTTTGCATGGGTTTATAAACAACCTATTTCTTCTTAATATTAGGTTCTGTGCTCTCGTAAGAGGAGAGGGGTGTACATATTTTTTAATATGTCTGAAAATATAATACCTAAAATTATGAAAAAATATTTTTAGACTCTTATAAAAGTTTTTCAAAGGAACTTACCCTGCATTGTATACGGAATAAAAAAAATTGGAATTCCTAATGAGGAATTCGAATTTTTTTTATTCCGTCCCTTCCCCCAAATTTTCATGTAAATATTTTTGAGTGTAAGTTATTGAAATATGTGCAGTTTAATATATATTATTGCTATCCCAAATTTCCAATTTCTACATTAAGTAGTTTTTAAGAAACATGGTCGAGACGGACAGACAGCCATGTGAGTTATCTCATAAAGGTTCCGTTTTCCCTTTTGAGGTACAGAATTCTAAAAAAAAGTATTACCTAATATGAGACTTGCAGTATTGCTAATTTCTTTGACTGCACACATAAGCTTTATGGATTATCCAATTTGACAAACACCTAAAACAAAGAGAAAGAATTAGTTTCAATTAACAAACTCCTACATACATATATATATATATATATATATATATATATATATATATATTTATATATATATATATATATACATATATATATCTATATATATATATATATATATATATATCATATGTATGTGTGTGTGTGTGTGTATGTAAGACATTATAAAATACAATATTTCAATTAGAAAATTTGTTTGCTTTGGCTTTAAAATGGTCGATCCAATTATAACTACACCAATAGCGTAGCAGAGATCGTTTTTTACTCAGAGCGACCGCCACACAACCTATTCGCACACCGCCTCAGCGCTGAATGGAAAGCTGGTATTGTTACGGCATACAAAATGTGTGGGAAATTGTAACAATATATTTGTTAAATAAATATTTATTTATTTCCATTTTTACTGTTGCGTCAATCATAACTGTCATTTCATCAGGTTAAAAAAGAGGAAATGAGCATTTTACCACTTTCTTTCACTTCAAATTAAAATACAATCATTTGGAATGAATCTACTAAACTTGCACCTTTTTCGCAATTTGTAATAACATATGTAAACATTATTATTTTATAGCTAACTACTAAGCATTAAATTAAAATGGATAACTTACAAAATCGTAATTTGTATTTAAAAATATTTTAAAATTCTCATATATAATTTATATGTTGAATAAAGTTACCTTTTAAAATGTTAACAACTTCCATTATTTTCCTATCAAAACTGTTTTTTGACGGCAACTGAGGAACTTAATTCAAAAGCTTAAATATATTTCAAGATTTATTTAAAATTTTTTTTTAAATTTGCCTGGAGAATATACTCTTACAGAATGATGGAGAGCTTCGTATTTTCAATGAAAATTTTTTACTAATGGTAAATTATAATTAAAATTTTTACTAATGGTAAAAATTAAATTTTAACTCCCTCGTAGAATTTACGTAGAAGGCATGCAACAAAATATATTTTATTTTAACTTAACTGATAGTAATTGGGCTCGGGTAACTCGCTTCATTATTAAATTATATTGAAATATCATTGCGGTAGTTATGAAAGTGGATTAGAATCTCCGCAACCTGCAGTTATAGACATAGGGATGTGGAATCACAATAATGTACCATAGTCATACATTCTTCAAAATTCACTGCTTGTGAAATGTAAGGTTCGAAGAAAGAGGATAAAGAGAAAAACATATATTTTACAATTTATTTATAAAATTTAAAAAATAACTAAATGTATTTAATTGGAAGTAATAATTGGTAGAAATGCAGTTAAGAAAGAAATTGTAACATTAATTCTGTTAAACTCTAAATGTGAAAACTCGTCTTTGAACTATGGAAATATGAAATGAATTATTTAACGAAAAGATTGCAACATAAAGTACAAAATAAGCAATAGTTTACTAAATTTCCGTTACACTTAGTTTTAACCAGGATTAAATTTAGTTATAAGCAGGAAAAAGAAACCACAAATAACTCCCACCTACATAGGTGAAAATAATTTTGTATAAAAGCACTTCTGTGGTTGCAAAATTTTTCAATTGGAAAAATGTCATGTAATGAGTATATCCTTACTAATTAGGCGGTAATAAATTACTTACAGTTTACTCATTACAATATTACGCAATTCATTCATCGTATTAGATTCATGTTAATAACGATTGCAAAAGATATGTTTAAAGCTATTTAACATACATTTAAAAATAGTTTTTAAATTTGTAACGGAGAGCGTATCTATTATAAATACGGATAATTCTGTGCATCAAACAGAGTAGAAAATATTAAAGAATTCTATATAAATTTTCCCCCTTTCAGAAAAAATGACTGTCAAAGTTTAAGAGTGCCTGCATGCGTGCGTGCGTTAACACGCACGCAATATTTCTGTGATAAATTATTTCATAAAAATAAAATTATGAAATTAAAGAAATGCTTTATTATTACCTACTATTGGAATATTTATTTTTGACGTGAAACAGGTTTCTGAGGAAAAAAGAGAAAGAAAGAGATTTGTGAGAAAAACGATTGTAAGAGACAGACAGCCAGACATGTGTGTGATCTTTTAATGGCTATTCCTTTTGAGGTAAGGAACTATAGTAAATGTATAATTGTAAACAATTCTCATCATACTCGAATATAATTTGTACCTGGCAAATCTGGCAATATGAGTAAGTTCATATGAAGATTCCATTTTTTTCAAGACTACTCTGGATTAGAGAACTAAAGCAACTTAAGATGTAATCCATATCAGGAAAGTTATGAGAATGCCATATGATAAAACTTAGTATGATGTAAGCCTTCTTACAAATATGTCTGTAAAATATGATAATTGTTCATAGTGACATCAAGATTCCGCAGAGATAAAACCCTTTCAAGTATAGTTGCATCTAGCTTATAACAGTGCACAAAGGGGACACATAAGCAGCTGTACAGCTGCATCATTGCGCATTTGTCTACTCAACTATCAGATTAGTTACTGATGTCCAAGGATCGTTTTAAATAATCAGGAATCATAATGTAAAGAACAGAGCCTTACAACACTAAGCAAATAATTTTTCATGGTGCAAAACAAAAGTGGATTTAAATTAATATCATAACTGACTACAAATTGAGGAACATAAGGACCAGATTTTGCAAACTATATACATATTACTTATGAGCTCCAAAATAATTTCCGGAGAATTTTACTTGAGTGGTATACATATTAGCCTCCAAAAATTTTACTATAAGAATATCATGGCCGACTCGACCAACTGCCTTTATGACATCAAAGTAGGCCATATCTACCTGCCGCCCTTGATTCAAGCTACATAATCCATAATAATAGTAACATTAGTGAGAGGGGAATGCTATGGACGGGAGCCACATTGGTAGTCCGTCATCTGGGACTTGGTTTACAAATAGATATGGTGATGTAAAATGGTTTTGAATATTTTAACCAATGCTGACAACACTGCTATAGGTTCAAAATTCTTTACATCGAGCCTTAAATTAGATTTGAGAACAGGCATCACCTAAGAAATCTTTCAAATGATAATTTAGGGGAAAATTATTATAAATGTAGATATCAGATCAGTTCTTGATTACATACTGAAGTAGAACATAAGGACAGATGGTCTGTTTTGAACGGAGCTGCTTTAACTCAACCCCTCTCTCTGAACTTCAGTAATAATTTTACATATAAACAATTGAAACGTAAATAAAAGAAAATAGTTTATATAATAAATACTTGTCATAATCATGTAAACGCGAGTTGAGATAACTTTTTTCAGACTAAAAACATACAGGAAAATATTTATATGATGGAAAAAGTTTAGAAGATTCAATTTTCGTTCAAAACGTAAAGCTCGTGTAAGAAAGGTTATTAAGATATGTTTGAAAAATTCAATTGTGAAGCTCAAAATAACCTAAATAATAATAGTCCATCTTAATTGTTACCTTGCAAATTAAAGTTAATTTAAACAAAAGTCGACTTGAAGTCTTATTAATATGAAAGATAAAAATGTTGCTTGATATTTGCAAATTTATTATCGAATAATAGGGCAGCATGAGTACAACATTATTAGAATGAACGAAATGTATCATGTTTTGTTTAGTTTTCCACCCAACTTTAGTTTGCCTTCGCTATTTTATAACATCTTACACACACATAAATATATATTTTTTAGTGAACCGACTACTTTACATTTGTTTCAATAATTAAATTTTAGTATGCATTTGTAGTATTATATTAACAATATTGAAGTACCAAAACTTTCAGTGCTGTTCATATCTGAAGAAATTTTCTTTCTAAAAATCTACTTTCCTAATTTATCAGCGCTTCTAAATTGTTGTCTGTAACAAATTCAAATGATTTTGCTATTATTTTAGGAAGTTTCATTTAACTGTGAAGTGAAATGAACTTAAAGTGAATATAAACTGTAATACACTGCGCTATGTACATATTTCTTGCGCAGAGGGCAAATTAATTTATGAAATTACGCTTAAAAATGTTGGAAAATCCAATATTTTTTATTTAGGCTGTAAGTATAAAGATTAGATAAAATTTTAAATTTATATTGGAATCAAATTTTTTAATTGTAAATCTGAATGGACAACTCAAAACTGTTACGTACAAAAAAGCTGTTAACAAAATTAGCATAGTGTGTATATATCTTGTGTTTTTTTTTCAATATGTATTACTTACCCTATGTTGCTCCAATATACAATGCTTCAAATATGAAATAGGTATTTTGGTTTTTAGATACAACTATATCGAATTCAAATTATACTTGGATATTCATAAAAAGTCTATTATATTGGTAAATTAACATTAATCCTCCTTATAATTCTTATATTCATCTTCAGATTGTGCATTAGCTTAATCGGATATAACAAAGTACTTCTAGTGTTATGTTTTGGCTGACTTATAGCATGTAATGTGTTAGGAGACTTTTGATAATTGTGGTCTCTTAATTAGACAGTTTCTGATGTAGTCAGTGTGATACAAATTAAACTTTTCTTCAATTCCAACTGATGACGGCGGCATTTTTGTCGTAGGTTACCGTAATGTCTTTTCTGAAAATACGTATTTTGTTATCTACTGAATTAGGCTTCTGAAGTAATGATTTCGAAACTTAATTGTTTTGATAGAGAAAAACTGTTCTAAGAGAAAAATCAAAATGAGATATTGAAAGGTACAAATATGAGATCGTAGTATTAGACAACTACGATCTCATATTTGTACCTTACTGGATGTGAATAGCTGGCCCTAAATTGATAAAAATGAAAAAAAAATACAAAATCAAGTTGAAAATAATAAAGGTTAATGCCGAATCTAACGAGGGCAAAGTAACAAGTAAAGACATCGAAGTCATTATTATTCCACATCCACCATGAATGTGCATACAACAAAACCTACGTTCGAAGGCTGCAATAAATTTGTGACACCTCATGATGACTTTTTCTATAAATATATTATACAAAATGTCATCACAAGATTTTACACATTTTTTTATAGTCTTTGGATGTATGTTATTTTGGAGTATTCAAAACCTCTTGTGGATTTCTCGTGTGATTTCTCGGCGAGTACTGTCAAACGAGCAGGGGGAAAATGGAAGCATTATCAAAGATTTTATTTGTTCAATTTTTAAAAACCACTTTAAAGAATAGAAAAAACTACACGCGCTGATAATCACAAAGAAGGTTTTTGACGTCTATTCAATATCTCATATCATTCAATATCTCATAATAAACAAATTTCCAGTCTTAGGCAAATGTCGGTGAATCAGCCGGCAATTCTTTTACAGCTTACTTAGATGGGATGACATAATCAGACTTGAATACGCTAAACAAGAGATAAGATTTTGAATTACCGGTAATGGCAAGTAAAATGTATCAGCTGAAAAAGTGGAGAGGTGTTATCAAGAAAGAAAGAAATTTGGAAAAAATAAATAAATCAAGTAGAGTCCAATAGTAAGGTAAAAATCAAGTAGGTATGCCTCTCTGATGCAGGCTAGCCGGAACCAAAAATACTAAGAAGAAACAAGAGGTAAATTTCATAAAACTGAAATGGAACTATGTAATTAGTCCGTATCTAGATATATTATATACAATTTGAATAATAAAATATGGGAATATGAAAGTTATAACAATAAAGTAAAAACGAAAACAATATTTAGGAAGATAAAGTTGAAAAACAAGATGAAAGAAAAACGGAAGATAATGGTCAGTTAATTAGTTATGCATTTATACACAAAATTGGTGAAAATCATAACCACTGAAACGTGCTGCAGAAAGAGAATGTAGTGCTGTAGAAGTTTTAAATTGGGATGATTTAGCCATGCCCGTACTCTCTAAATAAAGAAGGGATATTAGAACTGGATGCACTAATGACACAAAGATGCTTTAAAGGAAGTGAATACCAGATATCTGTGGATCAAATTGTGTTCTCGGAGATGAAAGAACTTTATTTCCTGCGTATATTCAAAAAGTCACCTTGACTAATGTGACTCAGTTATGCTAAAAATATTACAAAATATTACTTAATAGGATAGTACTGGCCTTCAAAACCAGATATATATCAAATAAACAAGCGTGACCTTGTGGCTAAAACAAAAGACCAACAACTGAAAAAACAAACCGTTGGCCGATGCCAATCATTGAGGTTGATATTTTAAAGTTACAAACTATAATATGAATACAATTTGGAACTCTTTTTTATGTTGCTGATTTGAATCAATTTTCTACAAAAAATTTACATTTGTAAAGTTGTTCTATACAATATAAGGTTAATATTCCTATAAAACTCATGCTCAATTTTACTTATTCTCTGTAAAATCCAATTAAAGTCACTACTTATCCATCAGAGTTAAATTGAATTCAAAGTTACACAAAAATTATTATAATGCTATACGTTGAACCCACAGGTTAAAAATTACTAGTAGCCTATCACAAATAAATAATTGGACAATATCTAGTGAAAATCATAATGACTGATATCCATTCGTTATTTTCCTTTCGTTGTTATTAGTAATAGTTTGAGCGAAGTCACATTTGTTTCATATGTTTTATAACACGAAACTGACAACACGCCTTAATTTGCCGTGTTGCTAGGATGTCATATTGATGAGCTGAATTTTGAAAATTAGTGTCTTATATTGATGTACATGGGCACACTATATAAATAATAATCATTGCATAGCAAAGCACTTTTTTGTTGTTATACTAATGCAATGTAAATTAATTTTGGAAAATGTAAATTGGCAGAGTGCTCTGCCTTCGATGTAACAAAAAACAAAATGTTAATTTTATTTGATCTCTATGTTCTTTTAAAAGCACCATCCGACTCAGTTTAGGAGCTTTTAACTGATTAGTATACAAACAAAGAGACAAAATCTTGAAAGCGATATTTTTGTGACCTGTTACTTTTGTATTGTTCCCCTAAATAATTTTTTACAAACACTGTTAATGCGCAGACAGATTAATTCTACAGTTTATTGTATGTATAGATAAAAACATTAAATAACCAAATGTATACAGCTTAATACAAAACCTACTGAATTAATTAAATAATAAATATTGACAATGAAGTAAACTTGCAATGAGTACTTACATCGAAATATTTTAACGAGGAACAACAACGCATGCGTCTACCCACATTCAAGTGGCTTATTACGCATCTCCTACCCTCTCCCCCACTCCATATCTCACTTCTGGCTCTGCCCATTTCATTGGGTGGAAAATATCATTACGCGGTTAAAATAAACTTAGTACCATTTATTTATGTATATAGCATACACTTTTTGAAAATATGAAATTTGCATAATTTTTTACTAGGTATTCAAATTCCCCTAAAATATAAACTAAATCGTACTTCTGCTCAGCCTTCCTTTTTTTAACAATTACATCTATATTGAGCATGTAGTTTTCACGCAATGAGCGTTCAAACAGACAAAATTTTCGTATTCCATTACCTTTATCATGAGCCCGTAAATAATTTTTTGGTAAATATTTCAAATAGATTTATTATGTACAAATAGATTTATTACGCAGGTTTATGATGTATACATAAAGATTTCATATTTAAAATACAATGGCTTAGCACTATTTCTTTTAATTTTTTGTAACTTTCATAAAAATAAATATTTTTGTCCGTTTGCAACAATCGAGCAATAATAAACTGGAAGATAATGGCGAATACAATCATACTGCGTAAAAGTATTATAATAACTTTAAATTTTTTACGCACTCCTTGGAGGGAGCGATTGAGATATGTACTTCTTAAACCTTAATAACAAAAATTAATTTTAAAAAAGATCTAATAAAACGCATGTCTTATTAGATGGTTATTTGAAATAGTTAGATAAAAGAATAAAAATACGAGAATGTATTGCCGCTTTTTGCTATTAAATATCGTTTCCGAAAATAAATAGTTTTGTAAAATATTGCTACTGCCACAGTTTCTGATCAATAAAAATATCAGTATTTAAAGGAAACTTTTGCGATAAAATATAGTTTCCAAACATTAAAAAATTTGCAAAAACTTCTCTGCTGTTAGAGTTTTCATTAATAAAAAAAGAAGTATTTAAGTGGAGTAATTGTGGATGTTGAAAAACGTTTCCTTAAGGACTGAAACTTGATCATCGATGTAGCATGATACATTATCGATTAATTAACCAATTCATCGAAGAAAGAGGCGTCGTATCAATGTAGTGAGGCCGCTGAAGAGCAACAACATAATTTCTGTGATTTGTCACTGAGTGATAAGTCTACTGAAGAGCGGCAACTCATCATCTCATTGTTATTCACGATCGTCTGAGTAATAAATCTACTGAGGTGCTATACACACAGACTTAGTTTAGTACACTTAGTTGGATTAAAGATTTGCCAGAAAAGTGCATTACTGTAGGTGATAAAATTCCGTAATCCCCAAACTGCACAAACTCAAAATAATGAATAAATAATTCAGAGTACAGCCAAAGTTCATCAAGCATCCTAGAGATTATGTACTTCGAATGAAAGTTAATTTTTAAAATAATAAATAAATGGGGTACATAAAATGTTATTATACCCAAAGCAACGTATGGCTCAGGAAATGACAGCACTTGTCTCCATTCCACCTAAGATAATGGCACTGTGAAAAGTTACCGAAGTTACCGTATGTATGTATTACTAGAATAGGTTTAGAAAATGCAAAAACAAAATTTTTCATAGAAAATAAATTTGGTTTTATTACTATGAATCACATAAACAAAATTAGACAGTTGAGAGTTGTTGATATTTATAGAAAGAGAGTATCATCTGTAAATATGGAATGCAATAGGAAGATGAAATGCAGTAAGAGGGTGAATGTGTCAATATTTACTGTTTCTTTGCGACAAGAATGGTTTTACTGAAAATAGAAAGATTGTCATCACTACTGTGCTCGTGTATGAACTTGATTCCGAAGAACAAACTACTTATTTTTTGCATTATCACTGGTAGAACATTTTGGACTCGAGACGAGTGTCTATGTGGCTTATTATATCAGTTAGGGTGATAATGTTTGCCAATGTTAAGTAGATAAAGTATTTTAATCAATAGAAACCTTAGAGCATGTGCTTCATACTGGAAAAGTTGTTGCATGGAGATTATTGTCCTGGTGCCAACTTTTGGGGCACTGATTTGGTTCGCTACTTAAACTAAGCAAATGTGTGTAAGCTGATAAGAGATTTGGCAACAACACAGAAAGCCACCTCAATTTCAGCACTCAAAAAAACTGTGATTATTTTGTTGGATCCATCATGGATAATTAATCTTAGAACCATCGAAGAAATCAGAAGATCATAGAACTTTCGAAAAAGTTGTCTCTTTTTCCATAGAAGATAAAAATGCAGATTTAATTACACTATTGCAAGTTTATTAAGCTTTAGAACATGCTACAGAGATCGTAGCAATAGTTTTTTGTTTTAGTTTCCCAACAGCCGTAAGGGAAGCATTTACTGTTTAGTAGTAAATTAGACGTCTAATAATAACAATAAATTTAAAAGGAAATAAAGATCTGTTAATAATTTTAATCTACATCTTCTAAAACTTATGGAACTTAATATGGAGCTAAAATCCTGTAGAAATATAGCTGCTACTTTACCGTCAAGTATGCAAGCAAGGGTGAATTTTATTATGTAGTGAAGTAGTTAGAGAAGCTGTAGAGACAGCTTTACGACAAAAATGTGACATGTAAGCGCAATTGTTTTCTATACCCATTTTAAACCAAAGTCTTATTAGAGCTCACAAAAATAATACAATTTATTAGATTACTTAATAATCGTGCCACGCACAGATGGACGGACAGACACTTATTACATGACAGTATCTCAATAATAACAGAAGGAATAATAATTTATCTTCATCATCAATAATTTCTTTAAAAATACTTGTGTACGACAACTTATACATATAGAAGCTTTAATGTTTTATAAATAGGACACTTCTTCAAAGAACACTTCAAGAAATTTACAAATTCGTTGCTAGGGAAACTCAAAATTTTTTTTCATTGTCAAGAATATTATTCTATACTTACATAAATAGCAATGGTATAGACAACTATGGAAATTTTCACTGACGTAAATAGCAATGGTATAGACAACTGTGGAAATTTTCACTTACTTAAATAGCAATGATATAAATATATGTGTAAATTTTCCCCAACTAACCAGTATGAAACTTAAGTCTCATTTGTTTTTAAAAAATAAATAAAATTAAAATTGATATGATGAATTAAAATTGATGAAAAAAGACACGACTTCATCATTTTTATTATTTCAGAAATCATTACAATAAAATCTTAATTTGCTACTTGCATCTGAGCTGAAATGTATGATAAGAATATGAATATATTTATTGACTAGTTGTATTTATTGACTACAGTCTGTGTGAAATTTTAAATTAAAAAATTAATTTGTTCAATTGTAGGAATTCTCTATTTTCTTGAAATAAAGCACCATTAAAGTATGTTTCTGTGAAAATAGTGTAAAAGCTAAGCTAATTATTTTCGGTAAAAAACATTGACAGATATACACCATTTCTTGAAAAATATATTAGATAAAAGTTAAAGGTTGACCCTACATATATATGCAATATGTATACATACAGAGAATGGGTATAAAATGATTACAAACAATCTAAGCTAGTAGCTGTCTAAACAATCTCAATCAATCTGAGGAATCTAACTCATTGTAAAGATATAATTAATGTTAACAAATCACTATAACACCTCTTTATAAACGATATTGGGTATGATATTGCCATTTTTAGTATTTTTAGTAGTTATTGCCATTTTTAATCCTAGGTTCAGGTGTGAGTGATGCAACGCTTGTTGTGTGTTTAAGACTTTAGCTTTGTAGTTTGTTTTGGATATACCATTGACTAGATTTTCCATATGATTTGCTTCGATCGGTATATTAAATAGGGGACTAGCTGTTATCTTCTTTAGTTAATTGTTGAGACGGTAAACCATAATGAACAGTATTTTCCTCTTGAAGGAATAATATTTTAGAAAAAAATCAATACACAATTAGTTATGTTTTCAATATGAGAATTTACATCTGCATCTGGGTAATGGTCTCTAATAAAATCTTCGATAAAGTAATTTTTGAACTTGTTTCATAACTGCAGCGGATAAGAAATACAGCAGAAAACCAATATAGTAGTAAACAGCTCTCATGGTTCCGATGCCCTGCTGTTTACTTTGGTATCCATTAATGTTTCAGGTCA
Organism: Druceiella hillmani; assembly: GCA_039881145.1. Taxonomy (NCBI): domain Eukaryota; kingdom Metazoa; phylum Arthropoda; class Insecta; order Lepidoptera; family Hepialidae; genus Druceiella; species Druceiella hillmani. Next base: position 6,558,793 of record JAYKKI010000103.1, read on the forward strand.
GTAACTGCCACTTTCTTGTAAAGTAAGCCTCAGAAATGCTGCTTGATATGTTGGGTGCAAAATGCCGTTGATAATTGTTAGACTTTCAAAAGAAATTGACCCTTTAATAACATGTAACTACATCCTTAGATTCTTCATTATTTGGTTATATTGTATAGAATCTACAAAGAGCATGCTCGTGAAACACACCGGAGTGACTTTCAATATGAGTACCTTGGCGTCACCCTTAAAGTCTCATTTTGTGTATTGAATATATAGTAAGCTGGTAATCTATCAAACAGTAAAAAGGCCACGAATTCGTCGTTCTGATATAAATTGAAATACGCCATCAATATTGCATTTCTCGTATTTTCTAGTGCTTCTTATTTGCATCAAAGCAAACTCTTTGACCATTTTTTAAATGTTTACCTGTATATATAATTTCACCCCAAAAGAAATAATTTGCAAAACTGAATTAGAAGGTCGAATATTATTAAGGAAATACTGAAATTGACCATGTTCGCCATATAACAAAGATATAAGTAGTTGATGTGGCTGCTGAATACAATCGGAAGCACATTTCCACAAGAACAACAAATTCTACAGCAGTTGCAAGCTATTTCTATTAAACCAATTGCTGTCGCTGCAGAATAAATTATTTGTGAATCGTAATTAAATTTGTTTTTACACAGGTAGGCAATAAAATAAAGGATTAAAAAATACAAAAATTAACAGGCCAGCAATGTTTTATTCATGCTGTAATTTCAGTAACATGATAAAGAAGAAAGCTTTGTTTATGTGTTGGTTTTTTCGCAAAAACTGTTAATCCAATTGTTAACTTATAGCTTTCAAATTGTAATAGACTACATAATATGTATATAGGTCATATAATTACTTAAATCATAATTAATAATGTCAACGTAGCCAGAGAAATAGTTATTGATTTAGGTGATTTTGTGAGGAATGCTATGAAAATGCTTACGGATTCATTAACACGAGGAGGAAATTAAGATATTTAAAAGTTCCGAGAAAACATATAAATTGGTATCACAAATAAGACATAGTAAGTGTTTTTAAGATAAAAATTGTGTATAACAAAATTTAAGTCATTTTAATAATTCGTAATAAAAGAAAATTATTATATTTATTGTTCTCATATCAATATAATCATCTCTTCTAATTTTTCGATTTTGAAAGGATGACTTCTTCATACATTTTAAAATACCAACCATGATTTTTATTTATATCAGTCTTCGACTTTCCAAAATGTAGTTTTGTATTTATTATAGCTGTTACAATACTCATACCATAATAAAGGCATTTAATTTCTATAATATGCTTTCCAAATATTGCATGCTAATAGTGCTAAACTAATGTTTGCACAGCTTTTACAAATCGTCTGCACAATTCGAACCTTACCGTAATTCAGCCCTTACCGCTTGTAAAGTGGTTTTCGTTCCAATTCATGTCTCTGGTTCATTTGCCTTATTTTGTAAAAACATGTCCTTTGCTATCTCGTATTACCTTGTGATAAATCAAGTAATTAACAAATGCTACCGTAATGACTTTGATCACAATTATAAAATACAAATTTCGTTTTTACTAAACACAAATTGCAAGGTGCAATTTTTAGTTATATAATAGATTATAATTAAAACTAATACTACATTGCAAATAAAAAAATTATCATAAACTATTACTTTTTCATTAATTACATTTAAATTATATAACGTAATTAGAAACATGCTCTCTGTCTTTTATAGATACTTCGAGAAAAAATTAAAGTTAATTAACTTCCGATTTTCTATCATTCATTATAGACTCTATAGTTTAGGGCATCATACCTTGAACTGGGTGGTTTTCAAATTCCAATTAAAAAAATTCTTTTGAATTCTATAGACTGAAACAAAAGCAGAAAATAAGCTTTCATATTATTTATAATATTACTGAGGAGACCACTAAATTTAAAAAAATGCACTTAATTTAGTTTATTATTTTATGATCCTGTAGTAGTCACTTCATATTGATGCTCGTCAACTGTGTGTGTAGTTTCCTAAAATATTATATCTTAAAATAAAATAATCTAATTCCATTAAACATCATATAATAACAAGCATCATATCGTAACGTTAAACCTGACACTTGCGGCGTTCATCGGTGCAATTCCTCATTCCATACTTGATACAAATAATATAATAGTGTCAATAGATGTATTGTTAATTTGTCGCCTGTCTTCGTTTTAATTCAAATTCCTTCTTTGCCTAAAAGAGTGTAATCAATAAGATAAAACGGACTCCTTTTCAATCAAATAATATTTTGTGGAAGGTAATAACAATCTTAACATACTATCCGAATTCTTTCGTTTGTTATATGCTGTCAATATTGTTTTCTATTACATAATGGTAAGCATTTCTTTTCTGGTCTGTGTCCAAAATAACAGGAATTTGTGTTTGATGTTAGTACAGATACAGAGCAGGTAATTTGTAAGTCAGCATGGACCATGTTAGAACATGTCTACGCAAACATAAAATATACAATTTTTCTTTTCGTTGGTTATGTTTAAATGGTTCAAACAAAATAAAAAGCGTGCTCTCATAGATTTTTTTTAGTGTCTGAGAACAAATCGATGTCAATTATCTTCGACCTTCAGCTTGGTGTCTGAATTCAAATCATTGTGATTATATGGTTTGAACGAAAAGGAAAGTAGTTCTCGAAAAATTATGTAATTACGTATAATACTATCGAGCATACCGCAAAATATGAAAATCTGATTAAGTTAGGGGTGTCATTGTGTGATTCAATAAACGTGACGTTAGTTATATTGATGCTTGCTGATTTTAGGAGCAGATGTCTATTTCTATCATCAGGAGGTTTATCGTATAATTATTTACTAGAAATCATAGATACATGTAGATCAAACTATTAAAAGTAAAATTGAAAATTAAAGTTACATGTACTGGTTGGTTATTCTTAGGAATTATTGTATGCTATAATCAGCAGAAAATTGCTGACGTTACAATGATGAATGAGGTATAAAAGATTAAATAATATTCTACTAATAAATATCACTCTGGACTTCCGATCGCACTAGCGAAAATTTTCGTTGAGCTCCATGATTATTTTTGTCTCTCTTTTCTAGAGCGTGGCGCTACAAAAATGTATAGATAAAAAAATATAGATAAAGCAATGGGGCCACACTCTTCAAAAGTTCACGACAGAGCTTTTGGATTTACTAATGTGATAGATTTTATAATTTATTTTGAACTATTTATTATAATATATGCAAACTTAAAAACATAAATCCTATTAAGTAATACCTCAAGTTAATAGATGAAAAAAAATTTATTTCGATGTTCATCATTTGAATAATTGATCTTCTTTCATGTAAATTTTTTATGAAATTGTTACAAATGGTTTGGTCATTTTGCTAAAAACTGCGTACACCTAATTTTAAAAGAAAATTCCTCCAATTTATGTCCTAGTATAACAGAAATTAGTATATAAAGTCAGTCTATCATCAATTTCTTGAAAAATAATTATTTTCTAAAATTCGTTAATGTACATTAATAACATTAAATTTAAAATCTAAATTATCACGCTTCAATGAGAAAGTTCTAACTTTTTTAAAATGCAAAGATTTATAACAAAGTATATTGGTTTTATAGTAAATTGTGATCTAATTTGTCGAATGCCATTCAACCAATAATAATTATGATAATTTACAGCCTCTGAAGCAATAGAAAGTTTTAAGTAAATGTACTACAAATTGTGGTATGAAATTAATTTATGCATTATGAAATGAATTCTACACAGTAATAGACTGAGTGTGTACTAAAATAAAATAAATCAGTCAAGTGCGAGTGGTAATTTGCGTGATGAGTGTTGTACGTTGTTCAGCTTTCATAATCAAACTTTTATGTACATATGAAGTGTCCACTAATTGCACACGATGCGCACACAATATGTATGAAGATTAATATGATTAATATGAGAGAAGATGATCACACGGGATGATTAATATGATAGGAGACTAGGGAACGGGGTGAGAAATTTTGAGTGTTATTTTTAAAGTTTTATTCAACAGTTACTTTTAGTTTTATTTTTTTAAATGTCGACAATTTCTACATTATATCGGCTACTATTTGATATGTTGCAGGCTTATATTATGAAAATACTTTCCTTTCATTGGGTCAATGAATAAAATAAATAATATTTTATTTCCAAATATATTTTTTCGCACGAGTCACTAAGCAGCAATTCACATTTTGCCGAATTGCAGCTTTCTGAACTACCATGTCTAGAATTAAGAAAACTATGATTGGCAATATAATGGATAAATACCTATCTGTTTTGTTTCTACCTTCAGTTTAGAACATAAAAAATGTAATTGCTAATAATCATTTAATTTTGTCTACCGTGTCAGACATATTACCACCGCCCTGAATCAGGAAGTTTAAAACATATTTATACAAGGTACAAAAACACCTCACATTTAAATATTATCATAGACCGCTCGCCTTTATGTAGCTTAGATGACTTCAACTGAACTTATTATTTTAATATCACATTGTAAACAACTTTTGTTTGAACAGTTGGGAACCACATTTAAGACGGGAACATATCAAAGTCCCACTTGCTACAATATTTACTCTACAGTGTGTAAAGATAACACAATATTTCGAAACTGTCGGTATTAATAATAAATAAAACTTCATGGGAGTTTAGCGTTAGTTTAGTCAAAACAAAGTAGAGACATTGCTAAATTTAAATAAAAAACTCCATTCTCTCATTCCCCGACAAAATGATGAGAACGACTTGCCTTTTGATTGGTTCATTTGTGACTTTGCAAGTACATGGAACGAGTGAAAATCCAGAAGGTAAGAAATATTTTAAGATACTTTAATTGAATTTAAGTGTGACAATAGTATGTACAATGAAATATAATTAGTATGGTGAATTTCTAATAAAAAGCAGTACGTCAAGCAAAGGGAGGAATGAACACATGATTTTAATTTTAGGAATGTGTGATTATACATTTTTAATATTTAAATAATGTATAATTACATATTTAAAAAATGTATGTATTTATTTGAAGAGTTCTATGTGCGGTACATATGGCAGGTAAATATCTTATTGCTAGAGTACATATCATATTGCTAGAGTACATATCTTATTGCATATCTAATTTTATTTTGCGTAACATTAAAAATATTCTTCCTTCATAACAATAAATTGTAATGTTCATTCAGTGACTATGTCATTGTAATACTACCATCCTTGCCAAGTTTTATCATAATCGGATAATTAGTCTTTGAACTATCATAGAACAAACAACTCAATCTGGAAGAAAGTCTGAACTATGGAAAAAATTGAGTACCACGCCGTTATAAAGTTCCTTACCCAGCAAGGAAAGTTGATATAAACCATACTGAAAGAGATGGCAATCTTGTATGGGGACTCTTGCCCGGCTAAAACCATGGTTTACAAGTGGCATAGTCTCTTTAAACAGGGTAGAGACTCACTTGAAATCGACCCACAGCCCGGTCGACCGATCGAAATGACTACTCCGGAAATTATTGAAAAAGTTCAAAAATTAGTATTGGAAGATGCCAGACTAAAGAAGAAACAGCTTGTAGAGATGGTTGGACTATAGGATACAAAAATTTATAAAATCCACCATGATCATCTTGGCCTGACAAAGGTCAGCGCAAGATGGGTGACAAGAATGCTCACACCGCCTTAAAAACAACACCGCGTGGAGTGTTCTCATGCATTTTTCGACCTTTGTAGTGAAGACGAGGATGGACTATTGAGTCGAATTGTTGCAGAAGACAAAACTTGGGTTCATCATTATGAACCTGAGTCCAAACAAGACTCAATGTAGTGGCACAAATAAGGCACACTACCACCCAAGAAGTTTAAGGTGTCACAGTCGGCTGGAAAAATCATGGCGATGGTCTTTTGAGATTCAGAAGGGATCCTGTTGATGGATTATAAAGATAAAGGTGTTTCCATAACCGGAGAATACTATGCATCAATTCTAGAGAGGTTGAAAGAAGCAGTCAAAGAAAAAAGAAGGGGAAAATTGACCAAAGGTATCTTGCTTTTGCACACAACGCGCCCGTTCACACGAGCTGCGTTGCACTGGCTGCCCTACACAAGGTGGGCTTCGATATTTTGGAAAACCCACATATTTTGGAATACAGTCCAGACCTGGTTCCCAGTGATTATTATTTGTTCCCAACCTTAAAAAAGAACTTCGTGGAAAGAAGTTTTTAAGCGATGAAAAAGTGAAGGATGCAGTTTCAGCTTATTTTTCGGGCAAACACGAAAAATTTTTTTATGAAGGTATACATAAGCTAATTGAAAGATCTGAAAAAGGATAGCAGGTGAATATATTGAAAAAGAAAAATAATTTTGTATTTTTATTCTCACTCTTTACCTCCATTCCGCGAACTTAAAAACACCCCCTCGTAAGCCTGTTTTAATTTAATTTTTTTTAGACCAAACTACAAAAACACAAAGTTTTTATAGCTATAATATTTCTGTGTAATTTGTAAAGAAGTAATAAATAAATTGCTACTGACCTTTAAATTTTCTCACTCCAGGTATATTATGCAAAGCAAGAGAAATTTACACCGACTGTGCGGGACATTGTGAACCAATATGTAATTATGGGAAAAAGGTGGTGACAATGTGTACAACAGATTGTGTACCCGGTTGTGTTTGTAACCCGAAATTTTATATAAGAGATATTGACACTGGGGACTGTATTATAAAATATCACTGCTGTAAGTTTTATTTAACTGTTAAAAAAAATTGTTACTACAAATAAGCATTAGTTCAACAGTTTAAATGTTCAAATATTTTATGGCATGTTAAGGTGTTTCATGAATTTTTTTGAAAAATTTAAAATTAAAATAATGTTTGTCATAAAATACATTAAGTACATTTACTACTTTAAATGTTATCCCTCTTAAAACTTGAAAAACTATCCGAAAACCCTTCTTCAATATAAAATACCACTATTGACAGTGATGATCAGCAAAGTACAGACGTGGTCTTTTTTATTATTTTGTTATAGGTGTGATTCATCCCATTACTTTAAATGGGAAGGAGCAAAAAAATGTTTTCTTTTTTATTGTTTCTACTTTTTTTGCAAAAAAACTTTAGCTTAATTTATAGTGACAACAATGTACTGGCACCTGTATAGCATAGTGCTGTGAATATATTGCACTGGCAAAGGTTATAACATATTTTTTATTAATTATTGTCAGTCAGATGAGACTTTTTTTTTTGGTAATTAAACACAATATAAAATTTTTAGTTTAGTGATTAAACACTAAACAAAATAACTAAATTAATTTCACTGGCCTTATAAAATGTAAAGTAAAACTTGTTCGCAGTGGAATGTCTAAACCCCAAACAAGTTTATGGATGTAGAGATCTATGCGGCGAGCAGACATGTGAACCTCATAAAGGATCTTGTGAATTACCAACTAAAACTTGTGTTCTAACATGCTACTGCCGAAGAGGTTATGCTCTTAATAAATATCTTAATTGTATATCAGTAAGGAAGTGTCCAAGTAAGTATAACACGGACATTAATTTAAAAAATTTGCCATTTAAGCTGCATGCTTAAATTGCAAATTTTTTGTGTTACAATATTTTGCATCACATAAATTTCTATGAAGTCCACCTATCTGAACTACTATATATATTGACTGTATCTAAAATGAATCGGATTTTGAATTTGTTCCTTGATTTTCTTAAGATTCGTCACCTTAATTTTCTCTAGTTTGCTTTCAAACCTTCTATTACATTGTGTGAACTAATAACACGAAAGTACTGAATTATAATAGTGAATAAAAAATATTTTCCTTTGTAGATAAACCCAAATGTGGCTAAAATGAAGAATACGATTGCCATATAACCTGTCCACCGAAGACTTGTAATTTGATGGTTGAAAAACGTATTTGCCCACCCGGTCCAATCTGCACCGTGAAGTGTGACTGCAAAAATAACTACTTAAGGAATGAGGATGGAATATGTATTCCATCTACTGAGTGTGTCCCATCAACCAGTAAGTTTAAAAAAAAACTTAGTGATAAACTGAAATGTTGTGTTTACATTCTTCTAATTCGACATCAATTTATTTAGTTGACATGAAATAAAGATAGAGTTGACGTAACAATTATAATCTAAGGGTTACTTTCGGTGGATTATGATGTCAGATATATGTACATTACCTCTCTATTATGTATTGTACTACATGAACCTACTAAAGCAATTCTGAATTAAAAAAACTGAAATTTAAACTTTTGTTTCTTCCATTTCACATCTAAACGTGTTATAAATTTCTGACAATATACTTTACAGCATACAATGGCCCATCAACTGAACCTGATAACAATGATATTCCACCTGGAAATTATGAAAATTCGCAACGTGAAAATGAATAAAATGTCCAGCAATTAAACTAATTTTTCTGTATAAATCTTGCAAAAAATTGGAGAACACTGTATATTAAGACCAAATTATATTATTTATCAAATAAAAGATATAAATGAAGCATTGATGTGATATGTTTTTTATTTGCTTTTAACTTCACGATTAAATGAAACTAAGTGACGTAATATTATTTCTACTTTCTTTAAGTACTTTACCACGATCTAGGTTCGGTTGTATTACAACATCTTTGCTAATAGAAAAAATCTTTGCTAATAGCCTATCTGAAGATGTAATTAGCAAAGGTGAAACTTTGCTAATAGCCCACCTGAAGATGTGGTAATACAACGAAACCTAGGTCTTAATAAAGAACTTAAAAAAATAGAAATAATACTACAGCATGTAGTTTCATTGAATTGTGAATAATGAATTTCTACAAAATTAACGCCAAATATATTCTATATTCAATGCGTTTAACATTTTCTATACTCGTAAGACTGAAGTAAAATATAAAGAGAATTATTGTTCAATACTATTTATTCCACTGATAATTATCTAGCCAAATACAATTGATTTAAACTCATTACTAAGAAGTAGCATAAGGAGACATATATTCTGATGTATTATGAGGATTTCAATTATAGCATATTCTGAAAGTATGATGTAAATTCAGGAAAAATAGCATGAAATTATAAATATTTTTGGGTTCTCCCAAGTAGTATTAATAATATTATGAGCTCTACTCTGAATTTAAGATTATTAAAATAGAAATATATTTATTTTAACAGCTGAATACCTTCTCTCTAGCACGGTTGTGAAACACGCTTGTGAAAATATTTTAAATAAGGTATTTGAGAAACGAAAACAAGATAAATTTGTTTTCGAAGGGAAAACTTCTTTAATCAAATTTATGACAATTTCATATACTGAGAATAAATTTGTAACAAGAATGTGAAGCAGGAATGACATGCTGCAACATATAATGGAGCTAGTAATGAATTTAAATGAATGGAGAGGGAAGTAAAGGAGCAAACGATGTAAGGATCCTCCTTTCGAAGAGAAAAGGTAGAAGAGAGGGCGAGGCAGAGAGGAGGAAGAGATGAAATGAGTCAGCAAGTAGATTGGAGGGGGTGGGAGAGTGGAGGTAGAGAGAAGGAGAAGAGAAGAGGTTGGAAATTAAGGGAATATGACAGACTGATATGGGAAGAGAGTGAAAGATTGAGATAGGATAGAGAAGGGGGGATAAGGTTGGGAGCTCACGGTAGTGTGGGCCAGAGAAAAATTGAGGATTTTGGAAGAGTGGCATAGAATGAGATGAGAACACAGGGATTGTGGGGAAGGGAATTGGGGCAGTGTGTGCGAGGCATAAAGGGGGTGAGGTGAAAAAGAGATAGATAGATGGATATTTAACAATGGTACAGAAAATATATGCAAATAGTTAGTAAAATGTTTATTTACTTAATGTTTCAGTATAACATACTAAAAATATGCATTTGTAAATTACACTCAAAATAATTGAATTTAAAATAAAACTGTCAATAATATAGATATATAGTGTCGCCTATGTAATATAAAATTAAAAGGCAAATGTGATGAAATAAACTTTTTTAATTACTTAATTACAAAGCAAAAATTATAGGAAATACTACCAGAGAAAGAAGGCTGCGACAAAAACTTAACGTATAGCGGATATAATAGAAAGGGGAAAACTCTAGAAAAAAAAATTTGTGTCAAAAAATTTCAGGAAAATAAGAAGAAAACCTTAATAAAGAACCGTCACCACACACCAAATTGACAGTTTAATTAGAAATACTTGTACACCTCTTGAAATACGAAAAAAACATTACTTCCTTAGATATTAACCATGTAACTGGAGTTAAATCTAATGATTTATAAATTAATTACAAGGCACAAGGAGCATTTAAACAATGGCGTATATAACATTGCCAACAATAGTTTACTAAGAAACAAAAACAATAAAGAAATTCTAAAGACCCTTTTTAAATAACGAGTTTCTGTAATTATACCAAGTATACTTTTCCCCACTGACTTTTCCTAAAAACGTTGAAGTGACCAGGATGCATCCTGAAAAAGTGATTACATTGTAAAATGTGCAATTTAAAATAAAAATATGTTTTCTCAGCCTTCGCAAAACTTTAACATAAAAATTCTTTAAATTCACTGGAATTAATTTATCATATTCAACATAGCTGAGAGGAAATTAATTTCCAGTTGTAAACTAAAGTGCAAGAGATGAGAAAAATTGCTTGATTGTGAGCAGTGTTATAGGTAGAGACTGGCTGTAGGGGGTTTGCCTGAAAATAGATCTCAAAAGGGCGCAATAACAAATTTGGCACTTACACAAAATTAAAATACAAATTTGAATATGCAAAGACGAGATAGTGTTTAGAAAATTTATAAGCAGAAGTATCAACCAGATATATATAAATACACTTTTGCTTTACATTATTTTATGCGTTATTGCCATTAATTGATTTTCAATTATATAGCCATTGCGCACCAACCGCACTATACATATTAAGTGCATGCGCTAATCGCTGAATCGAACAGGGATTCCCCGTGTGATGCAAGGAAGCCATTATCATTTTGGTACAAAACTGATAAGTGACAAAAGAAACATTGTATCTACGACTAACATAATTATATTTTTTTAATTAGTATCATACAATGTGTGGTTTGGTTTGTGAGCGAGTTGCATAGGTAATAGCCGATATTTCAAATATTACATTTTTGTCGTCTACTTTGAAGTACAGTACAGGTAAGTTGAGATTTAGTTAACGTTTTTTTTCCAAATGAAAACCTTGAAATAACGGCAAATTTTATTGTGATTTCTTAAAAAGATTCTGTTTCGTGTTTAGTTTTAAAATACTTTTTCCATAATCTACAACACTGTGGTGAGAAAAACATTTGGTACCAAATTTTGAATAACCAGCAAAGCACACTAAAAAAAGAATAAAAAGATATAGTCAATACAACAAAAAATGTATGTTATAAAGTCTACAAGGAAGTGCGATTAGTACATAATAATCACAATCCGACACAACTTTCCTATAGAAAAAATGAATTATGGAATTAATTTTCTAACATACGTCGATGGTTCACAAAATTTTTTCATACAAAGTCATAGTTCTATAATCTTTTTTTTCAAGCGATGTACCCATATTGGTTTCCGAAAGTACAGAGTTGATATTTAAACATGCATAAATTATAATGACCTTAATTTTTCTGTTTTTGATTACAAGTTTAAGTGTAGTTTAACTAAAGTTGGACCGGAGTAAGGAAAGACTATTATTTCAGGTTGTCAATGTGCAATGATGAAAAAATATTTTCGGCGAAATTGTTTCAGAAAAGTTTTTCAAACAATGAAATATTTGAAGAGAAAGGCTCTAGTACATGGAAAATACCAAATGTAATTTTTGTTTCCTTTGGTTTTATTATTTGACAGTAGGGGTACAATTTTTTCAGTAAGTTTTCATGATTAGAAATACTTAAATCTAAAGATTGGTGCACTCATTAATATAAAAATTGACGTGACCTGGAAAGAAATGGAAATACGGCAGATATATATACGTTGTGTTGCAACGAGGAATAATTGCAGAAAAAAAAGATAATACATTCTAAAGTTGATAAAGGATGTGATACCGGTTGTTACAGAAACAACCTGGCACTGAAGCTTGAACTAAAAATTTAGGACATCGAAATTCAAGTAATTATAAATATTTTAGAACTTCTGGCCAGAGTATAAAGAGAAATGGAAACCCATGTGTATTGGATTTCAAGAGAAAGTCCGTCTTATTTCTCATCAGCTAAATAAAAAGAAGTAAGTTCTGCTCTATGAACTGTGAAAAATTTAATTAAATAAAAAATATAATTTTACAATACGTATCCCATTTATGACACTCAGGGTATTGACCAATATGATACAAATGATGAAATGTTTATGGTTGAAGAAAGTTTTATAGATTTCATAAATTCTGAAACAAAACGCACATTGGCCATGGATGTTAGGATGAAATTGTAAATAAAATAAACAAAGGTGACTCTATACTACAAAACTGCAGGAGATAGTCGTATGGTAACCATATTAATATGTTCCAGGGCGAATCCTACAACTGAATGAACATGTTAGTTTTTTACACATACACAAAATAAAATTGAAGCTCACGAGTCTTGTGTAACTAGAAATTACTAAATTTTCCAGCACGGTAATAAATCCTTATTAATTATTTAGTAATCTTTATGAAATTTAACAAAGAATTGAAAGGATAATACCGATACTAGATGGTCGTCAAAATATCACTTAATTCTTTTTTCACTTAATAACCACAAGCTACAAAAATATAACATTCTATTACAGAAAAAACTTGCGACAAATATATGCAGTGGAATCTGTTTTCAGCAAGCAGTATTTTGAAAGTTATTAATTTTGAAATCATTTGTGTTGGTTGTATGGGATCATATTTTTAGAAGCACTGACCACCATTATCGCATTTTAGAGCAAAAGTTTGATATTCAACTTTGCCGTGAAATGGACATGTTTATTGATGGAGTGGAGATGACATTTGAAATGGAACAGAGATTTGAAAATTGGGTTTGTAGCTTTTGATTTTGCTTTTCTTGCAAAATTTTCGTTACAGGCAACATCCACTACAGAACTGAAAAGGTCAGCAGCTGATCTCATTAAAACATAGAGATGATTTAAATGCTACTGAGGTAAGATTAGGGATTGAAAGCTACAAAAACCAAATAAAATCATTATTTGATTTAAAAAAGCCCTATTAAAATTCTCTTCTAAATTGTCATGAGGAATATGGTTTAGTGACCTATTTTTTCAATACAAGAATAGCTCTTTACCTAGCATTAACGATACCCGTGACTTCTCCCAGTTATGGATTGTGACTGAAGATTAAACAGAAACATTTTAATCATCACGCTTTAAGATCTGCGATAACTAAGTAACTATTGAGTATGATATTGCAAAGAAAATTTATTTATGCAATGTGATTCAAAAAATGATTTCAGAAAAAGCCTGAAAAGTAAATTTTTACATAATCCCACATTTTGGTATATTCATGCAGTGCTTGATTGAATTATTTAAATTAGATTTTAGAATTTTTGCCTAGGATCCCTTTCTATAAAATGGCATGGTAACTTTTTTGTGAGTACAAAATTTGAATTTGCCCTGGGCGCTGACGTCTCTAGCGATAACACTATGTGGTATGGAAATAATAAAATACTATGTCATATGTAACATGAAAATTTCCATTTCTTGGTAAATAAATTATTCACCTTAAAGCATATCAATTAAGAAAGTCAGTTGAGATATTACATGTCACGAGTGTATTTTTAACTTAATAATTATAAAGAAATGCAAATGGTGCTGAATAACGCTCTACCAAGGAAGAAAAATAGGTCCTTGATGCAAGCACAGTTAAAGAATTAAAATAAAAATTAAAACAAAATATTCTGACAATGAAGAAACTGGGTTCAGAGTATTTAACCACAACATAGAAAAAGAAAATGTGAACAGGATCAAAATTTGTTGCAGGTTGATTTCGCAAAAAAAAACTATCAAAAGTATAAAAGATAAATTAATTCCACATACTTTGTAATATACAAGAAACTATTAAGAATATATAATGGCATCCATTACAATAAGAATAATGAAAATAATTTGAAGATATTGGATTTCTCCAATGGAAGTGACAATTTAAATCATTAAGTGCAAACAATATGGGGTCACTACAATCTAAATCATTAAGTGTAAACAATATGTGGTCACCTTAATATTATAAAGATTTCTGGGCGATGAGAAACTTATTGATGCGCTTCATGTCCTCACAGATGGATCTACAGCTCAATAAATAAATCGCACCAATATTTATTTACTGTTAACAACGTATAACGGGTGGTTACAGGGAATTATAATAGATAACAAAAACTATCTTGGTTTTGAGCGCACTAGGGCATGAAGATCATATACGGAGTGGGAGGATTATTGCAGGCAAACACACACAAACATATTTTAAAGGGTAAAGCTGGTAAAACAACTAAGAATTATATCAAGATCTTGCCAGATTGTAATAAGTCATTACTAAAACTTGCAAATGAAGAAGGGTTGCTTATTGAGAATATACTTCAAACAAAAATTAGATGTAATCCAGGGTATTATGAGTTACACAAAAATTAAATAAGAGGAAGAATCACTGGGTGTAATTGAAGTCAACCAACACTATCAAAACCAGAAAGACCTACAACCACATTGTTAAGAAATTATTCATAAAGTGAATTTGTATATGAAGATGCATTTTAAATGGGCAAAGATCCAATGGAAGGTACATCCACATAACAATAGATCCACTTTTAACACAGGGATGTAATCTATTAAAAATATACCAATGTGAATATAGAGATGAGAATATAGAGAAAAGGAGACTTACGAGAAATGCATTTATCACCATGTATATAACCCATCAAGTTATAAGTATGGAGAAAATAAAGAAAATATCTATACAAAATAATGGTACTTGGAACGCTGTCATTGTATAATGCTTTATAAAACTAAAAATAAACGATATGCTCTTCCATAGATGTGTTGCCGTTGCTGATACCAATGTAGATGGTGAACGAGATGAAAAGTAACATTTTAAGATATCTGTGTAAGTTGAATTAGTGGCCTCCTTCCAGTTAAATCAGGAAGGAGGCCGCTATATATCGATATGTGTATTGCATTTTGATATCTGGGTTGGTTTTTACAGTTTTTATTATGATATTTATTTTATATAAAGTTACTCGGTTTGTTAAAGTTCCCATAATTAACATTTTATTTCGGAAGTATTAAATGTAATAGATTGTTTAAGTCGATTTAAATAATATTCATTTAATTTTATTTGAGATACATAAATACCTTGTAGAACAATGTTAATAATTATTTTAAATATAAATGGATTTAAATTTACTGGTATTTTAGTACTTATGTAATATCTTTAAAATATATTGCAAAAATATGATTTAAAACTGGTAAAATGAAGTTTGTAATGATTCCAGAATTGATTTTTTGTATATTATTCAGAAATATGCTTTTTCCTTTTCTACACACCACAATAATTCAGCGTATGTGTCGTCATTCATGGGAATGTCATATTTGTTTTTGTTACTTTTTTTTATAACTTATCAATTTAAGCATAGTGAAGTCCTCAATATTTTTTAAATTAAAGAATTTTTAAATAAATAGTATATTTTAGTAATATATTAGTATATGTTAATTCTAGTAAAAATATATTAATGAAAGTATGAATTTTGCAGTATATTCCCTGAGTTAGATTTTAGAATAAATTTTTCACTCGCAATAACTGTGAGACAATGAGATATAAAATTTTTATGCACTTAGTTTAAGTAATAGTTATTAGTAAATAAAAACCAATTTCAATATTATTTATCACAGTGTTGGTTTTCCGTATGTGCTGTACGCTAATATTCGGTTATATAGGAAATACGTATGTTTACTTTACGCCATTAACTTTTACAATAATATTAAATAATATGCTGCATATTTATGTTCTTCTCTATTTATTTAAAACTTTAACTGTTTCTATCCACACTTTTCTATTGATACCTTAAAGAGGTTAAAGAAAATGGTATTCCTATTATAGATACAACATTTCTGCTTACGTTTAAAATCCATAAATGGATTATATTTATTAAGGTAAAACAAATATTAAATAAATTTTATTATTTGAGTTCTTGAAGTTAAGCATTTTGGAAGCTTTCACAGACTCGAGCACATATTGGGAAAAAACGAGAAATGTAACACTCTCTTACATCTTAGAAGTATTTTCATATTCAACCTGTATAACAAGATGTTTCTGAAGGTGGATTAAAAAATATGGTAAGACTTAAACCAGTATATTAAGGAAATTGGAACTATCTTAATACCTAATGACGAGTTGTGATATTACTGGAAAATAATGAATATGTCCATCAATTATATAATGTCTATTGAAGTTACAGCATACTGATATTAATTAAATAACTTTTTTATTATAGCCTAAGTTAATAGAAGTTTTACCAAATCAATTATTACATTATTATTATAAAATTGGTTCGCAAAATTTAAGAATTTTATTTTCATTAACAATTCTATAAACTAACTCATTAAATAGATGAATCATTACTTTGAAATATAAGCGCAATGTAAATAATAAATATACAGGAGTTCTCAACAGATATAGAAATAAAAATGAAAAGTAAACGCTGCTCTCTTGCGAAATGTTAATAAAACAAACTTATAAAAACAAACTTATATTTGATTTGCAGTGTTGCAATAATTTTTCTTTTACTATATTGCTGAACTTACCTGAAAGTATCTCAATTAATCTGTAGCTTCACGTAGACGCAAGTCTATGCAAAGCCACGGATCGAAGATGCAAAGGATGGAGGAAACAAAGTTTTGTCATTTAATAAAAATAATGTTTCCTCAGTACCCAAAAATTCTCAATCCTCGGTTTTTACAAAGTTACTTACCTAATGTTCTTTATTAGTAAGTGAATATTATCGTTTTTGCAAACTATTGAATCTGAATCAATACCAAAACACATATTCAGATATTTAAATAAAAACTAAATATACACGATGTCCGGGAATAAGTGTCAGACAAAATAAGACGCTATTTGCTGGCTGTAAAGGAATAGATTGTGGTTGGAATAAAACGTAAAAGACTCCTTTTTTCTAATTGAGTGCAAAAAAAATATTACACAAACTGTTTTTAACACACTCAATACTTGTTTGGAGCTTGGTGCTTACCTGGGCAACTTGATGTTTTCGTTGCTTTTTACAGGTTATTCCCCTGAATGAAAATTATGAATATTTTTTAAATTTTCTGAAAAAGTCATCTTTTCAATTTTATTTTAATTGCGATCAATTATTTTTCAGTTAACGAATAACATCTTTCTTTGTCCGACGCTTAATCCCGGACACCGTGTATATCAAATTTGAGCCTGTTTTCTTATGGTATTTTGAGGCACTATGAATCAGAATGAAATTTTGCTTCAGAATATAAATGGCTATCAGAAAATCCTTGAAGCATAAAAACAAACCGAAAAATTGAGTTTCATTTACCCTAGTACTTCTTTATAAACTACCTTTGTGGTGATGCCTTTTGAGGCTGTGATAACCAGGCTATCTGAAGAGCTTCCTGTAGAATATGCCACTTGGAACTCTTCATATGAGTCCTCCCTTAAGTTGATGCCAGCCATTTCAGTCCTTTAAAGTTATTATTAGTTATGGCAAAGTACATTTCCAAATTTAACTCTATTTTCTTATGTTCGAATGAATATTTCGATGGGATTAACAGTATCTTTGTGATGAAAATTTCTACAATGTCCTTTATAGAGAGTTTTTGCTTGTAGTCTAGTTCATTTGCGCAATTCAAATTAAAAGTTATTTGTGACATTTCAGGTGTTTCAATTTTACGAACGAAATTACGTGAAGGAATACTGAAAAGATTCAGAATATTAAAGAATTTTACGGGAGATGGACGGCGTCGTCAGTTTGAATCACTGAATTGAAAGACTTATATTCAATGTCATCTTCGAAAAATAAGTGTCATCGATTGTTTTATATTTGTCGGAGTTTCGATGATACGTTCTTATGATCATTTCATGGGATTCTCTTTGATGCTACCTGTATAAGGGTATATCGTAGCAGTTAGCTGGAAACAACAGTGTTCAAATTTAAAGGAGTTGTGAACTTACCTTTCAGTGAGGAGTGATGACTTTACCTTTCATAAGGGATAATTTCCATAATATATTTTTAATAGCACTTTAGGAAATGCCCAGCGAATATGTCGTCTCTTAACGGATTCTCATATTTTTCTGAAGTGCTAGTTTCCGGATATGCGCCACAGATATGAAACCTTTAAGAACGATTTCGCTTCGTATGGTTCGTGTACTCGTAAATGTGTTGGATAATGTATACTGAAAATCTCCAGTTAAAAGCAAAGTGATCCTTTCATCAAGCTATCATTTTTTTCTTACATCCTGTCATGTTCCATTAATAGCTTAAGAATCGCCCTTGTGGGCCATTTTGCATTCATTCCAAGCTATTAGGCTAAACTCGTTCAAAGCTGGAGCCATTTACTCTGTTTGGGAATATTGTACATAGATGTTTCTACTTGCATCAACCGTCTTACTTCATTTCAGCAATGTGGCAGCAATTCCTGAAGAAGCTGTAGTCAGGGATATCTTTGTATTCTGGCTAATCAAATATTTGTGTAAACAAAATTTGTTTCATTACCACCTTTTTGATGCCTTCTAAAATTTGGAGACTGATCGTCATTTAACAAATTTTCATTTTGTTACGTGCGCTAAAATATTTCCGTCGTCACTAATCACCCGGAGGTAGTCTTGATTTTGTAACAATTTCATACCTTAATGGCTGAGGTAAACCGTATTGTTGTAAGAACAGTCCTTCGAAGGATAGTACTGTACTTTTTTGTTAGTATTTAGTGACAGATCATATGACCTGTTTTTTCTAATGGTCTCCTTAAATCTAGCATGATTTTTTCATACGCTTCGTATGCTTCAGAACGGGTTGTATATTCTACCAAACTTGTTAAATTGAGAAACGTATGCAGTCAACCAATCTTCTAGATGCCAATGAATATCAAACTGTACATGAGTTAGATTTTGTATAGAACTTATGCACAGTCTCTTTTCTTTGTTTATTTATCATTTTTCTCATAGTTATCCGAGGCGATACATATTTAAAATTGTCATAAATATTTATCTAACTACCACTAAGTTTCACAAATTTTCATAAATTGCATTCGAGTGAAATAGTCGGCAGGATCAGTTTTAATTATTTCCTTCACTCACATGTGACGTGACATTCAATATATTCCAGTGATTCATCATGTGAGCCGCTATCCTTTCACATACTTCTCGAATTATGACTTACGGTAAATGTAATATAATTATAAGCAATAATAAAAAAAAAAAATTTTCACTAAAAATCTATGAAATGGGACTAAAGTGGCGTGATTATTTCAAATCAGATAGCCATTTCATAGTGCGCCTAACAGCTGAATAAATATTAATTGTGAGGTCATACTTTAAAGTTTAAACGATTGATTTATTTGCTGCGTATCTATTCGGGTATTCAGGTTATAGCACTTGTAATATTTTGCCTCAAGGCCACTGCCTCCCATCAGATGACCCGAGGCCTCCGCAACAAATTTCTAAAATGTATTCATTAGAAGACACAAACAAATCTTAAAGCAAATAATCCGGAAATAAACATTATGATCGAAATGTAGTTTGAATATAGATAATTATTTGTTGAACAAAGTCGATTAAAAAATCAAGTTTCAGAGCTACGTGCAAATCCTGAACTTAAATTTTTTTTCACACATTTGAATTTCGAAAATCTATAAAAGACTTATCTAATAATATGTTTAGTAGAATTTTTAGGTTAAAGGAATTTTATCAGTACAACGTTTGTGTTTTTAGTTATTCTATGGTTTTAAAAAAATCTTCAAAATTATTTAGAATTAATTTTAACATAGCGCAACGTATTTTTGCGCTCTCAAGCAACCTCCTTTTTTTAGTGGTAGTAGATTCAATGTAATCAAATAATTATATACTCAAAACACTGCAGTAATTAAGATAAAACCTTATTAAAATTATATTATATTTCAAAACGCACTTAATATTTATATAAATATTAATTTAAATATTACACTTTCTACATCTGGAAGTTAAAGCCAATAAATAAGATGCATGTTATGTAAAGAGTGACTGAACAAGCCGGTTGTTTTCCGAAATGTTAATATATCGCATGAACTATAGGTACAGTAATACTTCGAATTCAACCTTTACAATATGTTTCTAGTTCATGCATCTTTATATTTTCACATATTTACGTTCTTAAATTTTTATTTTTATTTGGACTCATATTGAATTGACATATGGAAGTATATTTCATTTGGAAACCCAAAAATAAGCTTAATTTCTTTTGATTTCAAAATATTAAGATTCACAAATCAATATGATTTGATATCTATCACTCAAACCACATATTATATCTCTGTGCTCTATTTACTTCCACTCTTATCCATAGCAGGATAAACCATTACTGCAAATTTGAATCTAGAAGGAAAATAGTTGAATGCTGCTGGTATATTATAATGATCATCCGGTTACTTTGTTATGAGCGCCAGAGCTTTAAGTGAATTCATAAAAAGTTATAGATCAATATCAAATACGGATTCTATTATTTTATAAATTTCGTCTGAGTCATGATGCAAAGACTGCTACAAATAATATATGTCATGCGATGGGCAAATCCACGGTGTCTTACGCGCCAGCAAACATTTGGTTCAGTAAGTTCAGGAACGGGGACTACGATCTTGAGGACGAGCCCCGTACTGGACGTCCTTTTGAATTGGACATTCAACCATTACGATGACTAATTGAGAAAAACCCTCGACTGATGATGTCACTACGATAAGCTACACTGCAGTTCTGGCATCACAGAAACACATTTGTATGAATAGGGAAAAGTTTCAAAATACGGTGTTTGGATACCCCACGAGTTGTCATCATATCACCTTCAGTGCAGAGTTCACACTTGTCAAGAGTTATTGACATTGAAACATAACTTGGACTGAATGAATCAGTTAATAACTGCAAACGTCAATGGCTGAGTGTCGGAGAAACAGGAGTTTCAGTATCCAAAACTGAAATAAGTGCCAAAAAGATGATACTCAACTGCTGGTGGAATGTCAAGGACATTATTCATTGGAAGTTGCTTCTGGGGATCTACAAATAATGCTGATATTTAATGTGAATAATTGGATCGATCAGCTAACAAATTGATTAATCAACATTATCGAATTTATTTTCTGCATGATAATGCTGGATCACATTTTGCAAAACGTACTCGTGATTAATTAAAGGAGCTCGGCTGGGTTTTACTCACTCATTCACCATATTCGTCAGACATTACGACCTCTGATTACCATTTATTCAGGGCTCTAAGTAACCATTTAAATAATAAAAAAAATCATAAAAATTCGACTTTAAAGAAGACCAAAACGACCTCGCACAGTTTTTTTGAATCAGTCACCTGAATTCTAAAAGAAACGCATATAGTCACGACGATGGAAATATTTTAGCACACATTGTAACAAAATGAAAATTTGTTAAATGACGATCAGTCTCCAAATTTTAGAAGGCATCAAAAAAGTGCTAATGAAACAAATTTGTTTAGACATAAATATTTGATTAGCCAGGTAATTTCGTTCGTAAAATTGAAACACCTGAAATGTTTCAAATAAATTTTAATCTGAATTGCGCAAATGAACTAGATTACAAGCAAAGGCTCTCTATAAAAATTATTGTAGAAATTTTCATCACAAAGATACCGTTAATCTCATCGAATTATTCATTCGAATACAAGAAAAAGAGTTAAATTTCAAGATGTACTTTGCCATGACTAATAATAACTTCAAAGGACTGAAATGGCTGGGGTCGAATTGAGGGAGGACTAATATGGAGAGGTCCAAGTAGTATATTCCAGAAGGAGCTCTTCCAATAGCCTGATTATCGCAGCCTCAAAAGGCATCACCACAAATGTAGTTTATAAAGAAGTACCGGGGTAAATGAAATTCAATTTGTGGGCGCGTTTTTATGCTTCAAGGATTTTCTGATAGGCATTTATATTCTGAAGCAAAATTTAATTCTGATTCGTCACGTCTCGAAATCCCATAAGAAAACAGGCTCAAATTGATATATACGGTGTCTGGGAATAAGCGTCGGACAAAGAAAGACGTTATTCGTTAACTGAAAAATAATTGATTGTCATTAAAATAAAATTTAAAAGATGACTTTCTTCAGAAAATTGAAAAAAATATTCATAATTACCACTCAGGAGAATAACCCGTAAACATCAACGAAGACATCTAGTTGCCTGGGTAAGCACCACGCTCGAAACAAGTATTGGGTGTATTGAAAAGAATTATGTGTAATGTTTTTTTTTCACTCAATTAAAAGAAGACGTATTTTATGTTTTATTCCAACGACAATTTATTCCTTTACAGCCAACTGAAGCATCTTTCTTTGTCCGACACTTATTCCCGGATACAGTATATATTTAGTTTTTATTTGAATATCTGAATATGCATTTTGGCTTTAATTCAGATTCTGTAGTTTGCAAAAACGATAATAGTCACTTACTAATAAAACACTAAATACTTTAAGATGACTGATTTCTTTATTATTTTTATGATTGATTTACATTCGTGCACCAATCGCTGAGAACAAGTACTTTGAATTTATCTACTATCAATAATATTTAATAAAAACACTTTTTTATTTTTTAATTATTTTATTTCGCTTTTTTCCTACAATTTACTTAAGTGCGTTTATTTATCCCGTATGCAAATTTACACCCGCCAGGCCGTGTACCGTTTCCCGCATTGGGGGTCAAGGGTTCATATTCGGTCCAAGTCTCATCAATGTCTAAATGTAAGAATACTGTCTACTTAGCTAGTATATAAAATTATGTATTTAATAAAACATTAAATGATCTGTCTAATAAGAATTATCATGTTCCAAAAACTCAGTTACATTTCTTTTGGCGTGATCGAGAAAGGCAAAGTACGTGCTCTTGACCCGAATGGCTCTACCGAATTTTTTAATTGACCTTCAGAAGTATATTATATATTCTGGACCAACTTTAGTTAAACTGCACATAAACTTGTAATCAAAAACCGAAAAATTAAGGTCATTATAATTTATGCCCGCTATATAATATAATTGATAATCTATTAATGGCAATAACGCCTAAAATAATCTATAAATAAAAGTATTTTTACACGTTTGGTTAATACTTCTGTTTAAACATTTTCTAAATGCTATTGCTAGTAATTGCGTCTTTGCATGTTCAAAATTATTTATAAAAAAAATTAATGCATAAATATTAAATAATTTTGTGTAAACGTCAAATTTATTATTGCGCCCCTTTGAGATCTGTTGTTTGGTAAACCCCCTACAGCCTGTCTCTAGCTACACACTGCTCACAATCAAGCAACTTTTCCCATTTTTTCCAATTTATTTCCAACTTGTTCCATTTAGTTTACAACTAAAAATAAATTTCCTCTCAGCAATGTTGAATATGATAAATAAATTCCAGTGAATTTAAAGAATTTTTTGTGCGAAGTTTTGCGAAGACTAAGAAAATACATTTTTAATTGCACCTTTTACAATGTCATTTCTTTATCAGAATGCAACCTGGTCACTTCACCGTTTTTAGGAAAAGTCAAAAAAGGAGGATAGGTATTCTTAGTATTAGTATAGAAACTTGTTTTTTAAAGAGAGTATTTAGAATTTCTGTATTGTATATATATTTATTTATATACATATATATATATATATATATATATATATATATATATATATATATATATACATTTTTTTTTATTTACATTAAATTGAGAGTACAGCTCATACTATTATTCAACTGCTTGAGAGAACTCAAAAATGTTTATACTTTCATGCTGCATTCCTTTTCCTGCATTCCTCAGAATATATCAGAGTATAAATCTCCGTACGCCACTTCGTAGTAATGTGTTTATATCGACTATATTGGGCTAGATTATTATCAATTGCGTAAATAGTATCGAACAATACTTTCCTTTATATTTTCCTTCAGTCTTACGAGTATTTAAAAGTTCGAAGCGAATAAAAAACATTTCATATCGATGCTTCAAATATATAATTTATTTGATAAATAATATAATTCACTTTTAATATACAGTTTGCTCCAATTTTTAGCAAGATTTATATAGAAAAATGTGTTTATTATTGCACATCTTATTCGTTATTGTTTTAAACATTTTCGACGTTTCCGGATGGAAGATCATTGTTATGAGGTTCAGTTGCCATCATCTGCTGCAAAGTATGTTGTCAGAAATATATAAAATTTTTAGATATGAAATGGAAGAAACAAGCATTTCAATTTCAGTTTTATTAATCTAGGGTTGGCTTAGTAAGTTCAAGTAGTAAAATACATAATAGAGAGATAACGTACATATACCTAACCTCGTAATTCACTGAAAGTATCCCTTAGATTATAATTGTTACGTCGACTCTGTATTTAAATAAGAGTAGAAAGAATGAAAATACAACATTTCAGTCTATCACTATGTTCTTTTTAGACTTACTGGTAAGTGGGACACACTCAGTAGATGGAATACATTCTCCTTCCTCGTTCCTTAAGAAGTCGTTTTTGCAGTCACACTTTATGGTGCATTTTGGACCGGGAGGACAATCACGTTTTTCAATCATATTATTACAAGTCTTCGGTGGACAGGTTACGTGGCAATCGTATACTTCATTTTTACCACATTTTGGTTTATCTATGAAGGAAAATATTTTTTTAATCGCTGCTACAATTCAATACTTGCATTTTATTAGTTTACACAATGTAATAGAAGGTTTGAAAGCAAACTAGAGAAAATTAAGGTAACGAATCTTAAAAAAATTAGGTACAAATTTAAAATCTGAGTCATTATAGATACAATCAATATATATTAGTTCAGATAGATGTACTTAATACAAATTTATGAAATGCAAAATATTGTAATGCCGTATGCTTAAATCGCAAATTTTCTAAATCCCAGTTTGTGTTATACTTACTTGGACATTTCCTTACAGGTATACAGTCAAGATATTTGTTAAGGGCATAACCTCTTCGGCAGTAGCACATTGGAATACAAGGTTTCTTCTGTACTTGACAAGATCCTTTGTGAGGTTCACATGTCTGCTCGCCGCATAGATCTCTGCATCCATAAACTTGGTTGGGGGTTAAACAATACACTGTGAACAAGTTTTACTTTACATTTTATGCAGCCAGTGAAATTAATTTGGTTATTTTGTTTAGTATTTAATCACTGAACTGAAAATTGTATATTGTGTTTAATTGCCAAACCAAAAGTCTCATCTGACTGACAATAATGCTATACCGGTGCCAGTACATTGTTATCACTATAAATTAAGCTAAAGTTTTTTTGCAAAAAAAAAGTAGAAACAATAAAAAGGAAAACATATTTTTTGCTCCTTCCTATTTAAAGTAATGGGATGAATCACACCTATAACAAAATAATAAAAAAAGACCACGTCTGTACTTTGCTAATTATCAGTGTCACTAGTGGTATTTTATACTGAAGAAGGGTTTTCGGATAGTTTTTCAAGTTTTGAGAGAGGTAACATTTAAAGTAGTAAATATACTTAATGTTTTTTTATGACAAATATTATTTTAATTTTAAATTTTAGGAAAAAATTTATGATACACGCATAAGATGCCATAAACTATTTGAACAGTTAAACTATCAAACTAATGCTTATTAGCAGTCATAATTTACAGGTAAATAAAACTTACAGCAGTACGTTCTTAAAATACATTCGCCAGTGTCGATATCTCTTATGTAAAGTTTTGGGTCACAGGCACAACCAGGTACACAATCTGTTGTACAATTTGGCACCACCTTTCTCCCATATCTACATGTCGGTTCACACTGTCCAGCACAATCGGTGTAAATTTCTGTTTCTTTGCATAATGTACCTGGAGTGAGAAAATATAAAGGTCAATAAGCTAAAAAACTTTGTGTTCTTGTAGTTTTGTCTAAAAAAATTTAATTAAAGTAATAGCAACAGGCTTAGATGAATTAATTTTCGTTCATCACAATCTATTCCAATCGCAATTCAATGGTAGCACCCTTGTATCAAAGAAAATTGGGAAAGCTTTATATAATTTGTTCTAGATAGTAGCATTCATGGCATAATTAGTGAATGAACATTACAAATTATTGTTATGAGGGAAGAATATTTGTAATGTCACGCAACATAAACTTCTTCCTTCGGGCAATTAGAATTCAAATTTGATTAAGGAAACATTTATCTCGTCGCCGTGGTGTGTTGGGTTGATCACAAGGCATACGGTCTGTGACGACGCGGTGCACCGCGGAGACCTGGGTTCGATTCCCGACCGTTCGTAGAGCGGGGCTGGAAGGGTGTTATGGTTGGCTGTAAGAGATTCCTCTCATAGCAATAAGTCCGACATATGTATCAATTAGATACATTAAAGTAGATAAATAAATAAATAAATATCTAAACTTACAAGAACTGGTGTATCATAAATATTAAAATAACTTCATTGATACATTAATAATTTAATGTAGCAATGATGTCATGATAGCCTATTAAAGTAGATAAATAAATAAATAAATATCTAAACTAACAAGAACTGGTGTATCATAAATATTAAAATAATTTCATTGATACATTAATAATTTAATGTAGCAATGATGTTATGATAGCCTATTAAAGTAGATAAATAAATAAATAAATATCTAAACTTACAAGAACTGGTGTATCATAAATATTAAAATAACTTCATTGATACATTAATAATTTAATGTGGCAATGATGTTATGATAGCCTAATAAATGAATATAATAAATAAATAAATATCTAAACTTACAAGAACTGGTGTATCATAAATATTAAAATAACTTCATTGATACATTAATAATTTAATGTAGCAATGATATTATTATAGCCTAATAAATTAATATAATAAATAAATATACTAACCATGATAGCCTTATAAATGAATATAACTGTTAGTATTCGCCTTATTTAAATTCTACAAATTTAGTTCACAAATACTAAATAGTAGCAACACCAACTACATAGTACATACACCAGTAATGGAACAAATACTAAATAGTAGCAACACCAACTACATAGTACATACACCTGTTTACCATAACCGGTTCATCAAATTCATTTATATACAGTTATATATTTGTCATAAATATGATAAAATAAGTTTTCCTCCGAAAACATATTTATCATAGTTAATACATCAATAATAGAATTATATACCATAACCGGTTCTTCAAATTCATTTATATACTGTCATATATTTCTTAGTGAATTGACAACAAGGAACGCAACATTTAGTTTAAAAGTAAATTTATTTATTGTATGATTTTATATAAGAGAGTATGTCGAGAACTTTATAGAATGTAGTATAGAAATAAATGGTGAAAAAGGCAATTTAAATTAAGTGTAACATATAATATAAGTAACATGTTATAATTTATTTGTGAAGTCAATGTTACTTAAATATACATGTGGGGACATATTGCCTGCAAGTGGTTTCATTATGAAGCATTCATAGTATAGAATCTTCCTAAACTATATTGTAATGTCTTAATACTGGCGAAAATTGTAAAATAGCTGAATCCTAAAATAAAACTTCATAATACTCCCACAAGACAACATTAGAATATTCCGCACGGAAAACCTGATTTGGTTAAATGGCAGCACCTGCAACAAAAATTCTCAGACTTAGAATATTTATAGGAACTGCTATCACATTGTCAAATGTACGAGTATATGGAACAACTTTCACAGGAAAATTTAAATAAACATATTTTTGGAATACAATAAAATGTGTACTGTAATAATAAAATATGCCGCCATATGTACTGCAGATAGAAGTTTTTAAATAAATAAATATTTTAAAAATGTATAGTCACACATTCTTAAAATTAAAATCATGTAGTCGTTCCATCCTTTGCTTGACATGCTGTTTGTTCATTGGATATGCACTTAAATTTAACACTTAATTGTTACACTTAAATTTAATTAAGGTCTTTTAAAATATTTCTCACCTTCTGGATTTTCACTCGTTCCATGAACTTGCAAAATCATAAATGAACCAATCAAAAGGCAAATCGTTCTCATCATTTTGCCGGGGGATGAGAGAATGGAGTTTTTTTTATTTTAATTTAGCAATGTCTTTACAAATGGAGTTGTTTTGACTAAACTAACGCCAAATGCCCATTGAATTCTGTTTATTATCAATACCGATAGTTCCAAAGTATTGCGTTACCTTTACACAGTGTAAAGTAAATGTTTTAGCAAGTGTGACTTGGATGTGTTTCCGTCTTTAACGTGTTTCCCAACTGTTCAAACGCAAGTTGTTTACAATGTAATATTAAAATAATAAGTTCAGTTGAAGTCATCTAAGCCATATAAAGGCAAGCAGTCTATGATAATATTTATATGCGAGGTGTTTGTATCTTGTACAAATATGTTTCAAGCTTCCTGATTCGAACCGGTGGTAATATGTCTGATATGGAAACTAAATTAACTGACTATTAGCAATAACGTTTTTAATGTTCGAAACCAAAGGTAGAAATAAAACACATTGGTATTTATCCATTATATTGCCAATCATAGTCTTCTTAAGTCTGGAGTTTGTAGTTCAGAAAGCAGCAATTTGGCAGAATGTGTATTGCTGCTTAGTGACTCGTGCGAAAAAATATATTTGGAAATAA
Organism: Druceiella hillmani; assembly: GCA_039881145.1. Lineage (NCBI taxonomy): Eukaryota > Metazoa > Arthropoda > Insecta > Lepidoptera > Hepialidae > Druceiella > Druceiella hillmani. Next base: position 6,587,651 of record JAYKKI010000103.1, read on the forward strand.
AATATTTTAATTTGTTCATTGAGTCAATGAAAGGAAAGTATTTTCATAATATAAGGCTGCAACATATCAAATGGCAGCTGATATAATGTAGAACTTGTCGACATTTAAACAAATAAAAGCAAAAGTAAGTGTTGAATAAAACTTTAAAAATGACGCACGAAATTTCTTACCCCATCGCCTAGTCTCCGTCATATTGATCTCCCATGTGATTGTCTTCTATTGAATTAATCTTCACATATATCGTGTGCACATCGCATGCAATTAGTAGATGCTGCATGTGTACATACAAGTTTGATTGTGAAAGCTGAACAACACGCAACACTCATCGTGCAAACTACCACTTGCACTTGACTGATTTATTTTATTTTACTATACACTCGGACATATATAAACATTTAAAGATAATTTGTTTTAGATATATTAGGCAGTACATTTCACATAGTGAAAAGTAGCAATTAATAATTGTAAAACGTTTAATAAAAGACCAACTCTTAAATATTCCAACTTTTTGTTCACGCAACCCTTGTAATGCGAGTTCTGTTCGTACTTAATAAATTTTTTTTCTACTTGTCACCATCGTAAGTCAAACAAACAAGTAAATTTAAACAAAAACATTGACCTTAAATATTTATTTTCCTAAAATGGTTTTAAAAAAATCTATGAAACACATCCGTATATGCAAGGATCGGAATCAGGAATTGAATGGATCGGAATCAGGAATTTAATGAAAAATGCATCAGGTACTCAGATCAGACAGGCCATTGCATCGGAGCTTATAGTCTGAACCAATTTTCTCATATAAAAAGGTACTGGAAAGGAAAGATTTTCAACTTTTAATAGTTTTAGTCCAAAAATCCTTTTTTCTGATCATATTTTAGCATAAATCTTTCTAGATAAGATATATTTTCAATTCCTGCTGTTATTCTTTGTTAACTGGTATAGCAACATTAACAGAGTTTATGATAATTATGGTGTAGAATTTATTTCATAATGCTTATATTAATTTTATATCACAATTTGTAGTACATTTTTTTTAAATTTTCTGTTGCTTAAGAGGCCGTAAAGCACATTAGACCAAATTAGATCATGATTTTCCATAAAATCAATGTACTTTATTATAAATCAAAAAAATTTCAAAAAAGTTATAACCACCTCGTTGAAATGTGATAATTTAGATTTTAAATTTAATGTTATTAATATAAATTAACAAATTTTAGAAAATATTTATTTTTTAAGAAATTGATGATAGATTGACTTTATATGCTAGTTTCTGTTAGATTAGTTCATAAATTTGAGGAATTTTGTTTTAATATTAGGTCTATGTAGTTTTTAGCGACGACCAATTTCATAGACTATTTACATGAAAAAAGATCAATTATTCAAATGATGAACATTGAAACAGTTTTTTTTTCTTCATATGTACTAAGGATTTAGGGAAAATAAAAAACACTATTAACTTGAAGTGTTACTTTATAGGATTTATATTTTTATGTTTGCATATGATATAATAAATTTTAAAATCTGCAACATTAGAAAATTCAAAAACTCCATCGTAAACCTTTGAAGAGTGTGGCCCCATCGCTTTATGTAGCGCCACACTCTAGAAAATATCAACGAAAATGATCATTGACCTCAATGAAAATTTTTGTTAGTGCAATTGTAAAGTCCAGAATGGTATTTATTAGTAGAATATTATTTAATCTTTTATGTCATTTATAATTGTATTACAGGAAAATGTAATGTAACGTCAGCAATTTGTTGCTGATTATAGCAAAGAACAATAATGCCTAAAAATAACCAGCCAGTAGATGTATTTTTAATTTTAAATTTTACTTTTAATAGCATGATCTACATGTGTTTATAACTTTAATTAAATAATTATACGATAAACCTCCTGACGAGAGAAATAGACATCTGCTCCTACAATCAGCAAGCATCAATATACCTATAATTTTTTCTTGAAGTAACTACAGAAAATAGAGAGCATGTTTCTTATTTCGGTTACGAGTTAAATCATTTAAACGTAATTAATGAAAAAGTAATAATTCATGATAATTTCTTTTAACTGCAATGTAGTATTGATTGTAGAAAATTTTCTTTCAATTCTTGTGATTACGGCATCAAGAAGCTGCCACTAGAGGGATGCTGATAAGTTGTTCACCACGAAATTTAAACGAACTTCTTACATCTATGGGCCAACCAAAGTTAAGTACAATAATATATAATAGTTTATGCCTCCTGAATTTCAATAGAACAGAAATTATAGTAGAGTTGTAGCTAATATGGAAACGGCTATTATAGTGTAAAGTATAAATAATCTGTATGTCCCAAAACAATTTATAATTAATCAGCTCTTCTGGTCGATGGAGATTGGTTGGAGGAAGCGATAGTTTAAGAATTGAGAGTTCTAATAATTTACTTAGAAATTATAATAGTAATATTTTACACTAAAAAATTATATTTTTTTTCTTTTTAATAAGTGAATGCAAACTATTAAAATCTGTGCAAACAGCTTGTTTACAACGTACAAAAGGTTCGTGCAGCAGCTCTTTTTAAATGAGCACAAAATATTCTGCAACCAGAAAAAAAATTTGTTAGATATTATTAATTGCGCTAAACACGTTTTTAGGGATCATAGTAATTGTAATAATTGTTAGAAGTCTATTACACAATTAAAACAATAATTGAAAACAATTCAATAATATTGTAGTTAAACATATCGGCGGAAAATGCGATAATATTAGCTCGAAACCCACAGACACGTCACAATGTTTTGCTGCAGTTGTTTCATTAAATTCTGTAAAATCGCAATAGCAATTTAAATAAGTTTATATTTAATAAAAGCTCTGTAAAATAAACAAACCTTTTTGACGACCCGAGTCCCGAGTCTGCAACCGACCGAAACAACCGAATCCAAAAAATTACACATCGCAATTTTCGTCCGGTAAAAACGAAATTTGTATTTCATATCTATGATCAAAGTCATTACGGTAGCATTTGATAATTATCTGATTTATCACAAGGTAATACGAGATAGCAAACAATATGTTTTTACAAAATAAGGCAAGCGAACCAGAGACACAAAGTGGAAAGAAAACCATTTTACGGGAGGGAAGGGCGTTAAGGCTCGAATTACGTGCAACTCCTTAGACTGCATAATCTTTTAGCAAGATTTATAAAAGGCGTACAAATATTAGTTCAGCATCATTAGTATGCCATATTTGAGGAGCGGATTATGGAAACTAAATGCCTTTATTATACCGACGGTGTGAGTATTGTAAGGCCTATATTAAATAAAAAAACTACATTTTGGGAAAGTCGAGAATGAAGGGAGAACTGATATAATTAAACATCACGATTGATGAAAAAATCATCCTTTCAAAATCAAAAAATTAGAAGAGATGATTATTTTATGGCTCGAAACACAGAAAAAAAACCTGTTAAATGTTTACTTAGAGTTTACTAGAAATTGTAGATTCGAGTAAAGCATGTTCGATTTGTGAAATACTAAATAATGAAATTAAATAAATTTGTTTTATTATAAATTAATTAAAACGACCTACATTTTATCAATTTTGTTATACATCATTGTTTATAAATTAATTAAAACGACCTATATTTTATCAATTTTGTTATACATCATTGTTTATAAATTAATTAAACCGACCTATATTTTATCAATTTTGTTATACATCATTGTTTATAAATTAATTAAAACGATCTATATTTTATCAATTTTGTTATACATCATTGTTTAATTAAAACGACCTATATTTTATCAATTTTGTTATACATCATTGTTTATCTTAAAACACTTACTGTGTCTTTTTTATGACACCAATTTATATGTTTACTTGGAACTTTTAAATATCTTAAGTTTCCTCCTCGTTTTAATGAATCCTTAATCATTTTCATAGCCTTCGTCACAAAATCTCCTAAATCTATAACTAATTATGATTTAATTAATTATATAACCTATTTTTATATTACATAGTCAATTGTAATTTTAAAACTACAAGTCAACAATTGGATTAACAGTTTTTGCGAAAAAAACCAACACATAAAGAAACAAAAGTTTCTTCTTTATTACATTATTAAGATTACAACGCAAATAAAATATTGCTAGCCTGTTAATTTTCACATTTTTTAATCAAATATTTTATTAGCTATCCTTCTAAAAACAAACATAACTAACAATATTTCAATGTCATTATAAATAATGTGTAAATAAATACTTCAGTATGAGTTTACGTGTCAAGAAATTGAAATATTCATGTATAAGCTAAATTCAACTTTGTATTATTGTATAATGTATGAATTTTTAGCCATTTTTATAGTTTTTTCTCATGTTTGATACTGATAATGAAGTTGTATTGAATGATAGAAACGTATAAAAAAGATTGCTTAAACATATATTTAGAATATTTTTGAAGGAAGTTATTTTTTAAATTGATTAATATCGAGCATAACATTTGAACACATTAAATTTGTAACCATTTTATGAAGTGTTTGAATATTTTTTATCGACAATTATCTAAATATATTTATTGCTTTTTGGCAATGCGAAGGACTTAAATTAATTAATTTGGACGATATGTGAAACAGCTTTGGAGCATTAAATTAATATCAAATTCATCTATATGATGTCCATTTAAAATCAGTATTTAAAATAACGGGTACATATTTGATAGTTATTTCCTGTGGCTAATATGGGTCATATACCGTGCTATATAACTATATGGATATCCGACATTTTACTATTCTAGGGAGCAGTGATTGGAAGAATATCAGCGTTATCATCAAAATAATGCAAAATTGAAAGTCCAAAATAGTATGACATCCATACCACATCACATTGTGATCGATATCATGTATCGCAAAGACAAAAATCGATAGCTTAGCACAACACCGTAAACACGTGAGCTTCATACGTCAAGTGGAAACAAATGAAGAATGAATGAAAAATGCCATATAGGATATTGAAAGTAGTGTGAATAAACAGCAATGACTAAATGATGACCAAAAAAGAAGAACTAACAGATGTGGTATATCACGGCGGGACAGTTATAATTGTGAGTTTGATTACGATTCCCAAATAATTTATTCTGCAGCGTTAGAGATTGGTTTTACGAATATAGCTTGCAACTGCTGTAGAATTTGTTGTTCTTGTGGAAATGTGCTTTTGATTCTGTTCAGCAGCCACATGAACTGCTTAAATTTTTGTTATATGACGAACATGATTAATATCAGCATTTCGTTAACAATATTCAAAGTTCTAATTCAGCTTTTCAAATAACTCCTTTTGGGGTGAACGAAGTTAATTAAGGGGATTTTATGGCTATGTTTAAAGTGCAAGGACAAGCATATTATTTCACTGGTTCCTAACTCCTAGTAGAAAGTGCGAGTGAATCATTTTTATAAATGTATTTTGTAAGTGATTATGTGCAAAAAAAGGGACGCCACAAGTTAAGTAACTATAATCCATCAGCAAAATAATAACATCCGGTTAATAACGGCGAACTACTAAGAACCTACTCTTAGTAGTTCGCCGTTATCAAAGAATGCTAAGCTAACTCATAACATCCGATGGATAGGAGTAAAATACTAGGAAGTCACTCAGCATAAATGTCTAATAAATTAATTTACAAGAACTCTGCGAGCCCAACAACATCCGATGGACGCTATGTTACTAAGAAGCAAGTCTGCTGACTTTGCTTCAAAAACATTAAATAAAACCAAGCTTTAGAACGCAAGCGTCAGCAGAGGAGACCTATAAAATAGAGCCCGAGCAACTGACGGAGAGAATCTACCAGCTAACGTCTTAGAGTTAATGTTGTTCGAAATTGTTAATCTTAATAATTATTATTGTAAATTGTAAATAAATAAAGTATATTTGCAAGCAGTAATAGTTGAATATACATTTTTGAGTAACCACGGAACGCGATATATAATACTTTACAATGTGAGTTACACATTGTAAAGTATTTTTCCAATTTAAACACTTTGCTAGCAGAAAGCTTCTAAACAATACGAAATTAAACAAACTTTTAACAGTCACTTAATAAATGGCACTTAAACATTTTCGCAATATGCTAAGAAGTACATTTATTTCACAGAAAAGACAATAGTTTATAGTGAAACGTAGAGATTCACAGATCATATTATGCATTACATATTATATTTGTTTATGGTGAAAATGGATATAATTTTGCTGTGTATCAAACCAAAAATTATAATAAAAGACTCACTACAGTAATATTGGTACTGATTAATGGTTACTTTAAAAATGGATACAATCATTTGCATTATTATAATGTAATATTATAATTGTTCAATTTAGTACTTATTTGATATTTTCAAAAATCAAATTCAAAAGACAAATTTATATACGATCAAATCAGAAACAGCTGAGAGTTGAAAATTATATGCGATAATTAGGACGATTAGTAACTTTACCCTCGACATTTGCGTTTTGTCATGTCAGTAAATATGACCTATTAATAATGTTCCCGACCAACTCTAAATGGAACAACATTACTCACGTAATTTCTATTGATCAATTAGATTTTGATAATTATAACATAGTTTCAAGTGTTTTTAGGTAAATATATAAAAAAAATGGTGGACCTTATCATAAAAGGAATGGCAGACGCGCGGCTATCAGAGTGACGAATTTGCAGTAATTTCGCTGGATAATGATTACCAGCTTAACATCTATTCTACTTCCCAGAGGAAAAACAACTGGTCCTCTATTTAATATATCGATCGAAGCAAACCGTATGGAAAATCTAGTCTATGGTATATCCAAAACCAACTACAAAGCTAAATTCTTACAAGGTGAGAAAAGATTATTGGTGATACAACGTCTTGGTTTTTCATAAAAACATTTTGTCATACAAATGGCGCAGTACATTATACAGTGGAATTTTTAAACAGTATCATTACTCCCGGTCTTCCCACACACAAAATAGATTTGCAGGTTGGTGTACACTTTATGCTGTTTCGTAATTCGAATCCCCCAAAATGGTGCAACAACAATGCCAGTAGTTTCTTTATAAAGATTGCAAGTAGTTTCGGTTGTGACAAAGGTGAAACGGTATTTATATCGAGGGTACCCATAATTCCGTTTACTTATCCATTCCAGTTTAAATGCTTCCAATTAACGTTAATTGATAAATAGTCATTTCGAAGACAGCAAATATGTCACAGGTTCACGTATGAGCAATGCAATAAGCATTGTTGTACTAAAAATGGCAATAACACGCCCAACATCATATATAAAGAGGTATTACAGTGATTTGTTATTATTAATTATAATGTATCTTTGCAACGAGTTAGATTCTTCAGATTGTTTATATTGCATATATATGCACAGTCAGCCTTTAATTTTTATCTCATATTTTACAAAAAAATGGCATATGCCTATCGCTATCCTTTTGCCGACAATAATTAGCCTAGCTTTTATGCTGTTTTCACGGAAAACTTATTTTAATGGCGCTTTATTTTAAGAAAACAGAGATTCCCATAATTGAAGAAACTTATTTTTTAATTTGAAATTTCACGCAGATTGTGACACTAGTTGTCATAAATATCAATAAATAAATGTCAATAAATATATTCATACTCATTTCATACGTTTCAACTCAGATGCAAATAGCGAATTAAGGTTTTATTATAATAATTTCTGAAATAATAAAAATTTGCAATAAAATTGTGTCCTTATAGATATTGAAAGAAATTTTGTCGTTAAATTTGTATTTTATATATTTTTTATAAACAAATGTGACTTAAGTTCTATGTTTGTTACTTGGGGAAAATTTACACAGATATCTATATAATTGGTATTGACATAAGTGTAGAATAATGTTCTTGCTTAGTGACAATAAAAAAACATTTTCCTTGTTGCTTGGGGAAAATTGACACAGATGTCCATATCATTACTATTTACGTAAGTGTAGAATAATTTTGCTTAGTGACAATGAAAAACCTATGACAGTTTCCCCAACAACGAATTCGTAAATCTCATTGCATTTCTATTATTTCTACACCAATTAAAATAATCAGTAAGCCTTTTTTTAATTTTTGGAAGTGTTCTTTTATTGTCTATTTATAAAACATTAAAACTTCTATATGTATAGGTACGTGGTCGTACAAAGGTTTTTTCAAAGAAATTACTTATGCTTAAGATAAATTACTACTCCTTCTTTTATTATTGAGATACTCTCATATGATATATGCTTGGGTGCGTACATTCGTGCGTTCGTGCAATCGTGAACACATCGTCACTCGTTTCGATTCTGAAATGTTCTACTGGTGATAATGCAAAAAATAAGTTGTTTGTGCATTGGAAATGAGTTTCTTTGTTCATACATGAACTTAAAAATAGTATTAATTTTATTCATTTATTTATTTATTTTTCTTTTTTTTATTTTATTTTTTATTTATTTTTTTTTATATATTTATATTTAGATGTGTAGTTGGGCTGAAATAATTTGAAGAGTACTGCAGTATCAATGTTGTCTAACTACATTATGTCTAGAATATATTAAGTACGGGTGATGATATTATATTTAGTTGTTCATTTAATATATTAACCTTGGTATCTTTTTTATGTCTGTTTATTTCTAATGTTTCCAGGATATTAAGTTTATTGTATTATCTTTTGTATTTATTTGTAATATATAGGGAGCCTTGTCGGTATGAGGGTTATGGTTATTTTCAATGATGTGTTGAGCAAAGTGAGATGTGTCTGGTTTATTATTTCGCCAGCTCGCAATGTGTTCTTTATATCTTGTATTAAAATCTCTTCCTGTTTGACCTATGTATACACTATTACAGTCGTTACATTTACGTCTATAGACACCACTCTTTTTATGTTTATCTATTTTTTCTTTATTATTAATAAGGGTTTTACCCAAGTTATTTAAAGTACTATACGTACATGTTATATTATTTATATTTTTATTATTAGTTAAGAGTTTTCCTAATTTGAGTGATACATTACCCACGTATGGGATATATTTATAGTAAATATTATTATTATTTGGTACGACCGGGTATATTTCTTGTATTAGTATTTTTCTTAATTTATTATGGTACAGTTTTGTGACAATGGGACATATTGGTCATAATTATTATTTACTGCGATTGGTATTATAGTTTTTATTTCTTTACGTAAATTAGGTTTTTCTACAGGGATGGTTAAAGCCCTGTGAAACAGGAAGGCTGCTAACTTATGGGACCAAGGGTGTTGAGATTGACCATTAATTATGGAGTCTGTAAATGTGTCTTTTCTAAATATACTAAATTTATGTTTATTATTTTTGCGTTCTATTGTGATATTTAAAAAGTTTAGTTTATTATCGGATTCTACTTCTAAAGTGAATTTGAAATTGTTGTGTAGGGAGTTGGCAAAGTTAACAAACTGGTCTAATTGTTGCTTTATGCCTTTCCAACAGATAACGTATCTATAATAGTCGCTATATTGGTCGCTAATTTACTGTTTAAGAGGCTGCTTTCTAGATTGTTCATAAATATCTCGGCTAAAAGGAGATTGAGGGGGGAGCCCGTTGCAAGGCCATTGACTTGTTGGAAAATTTTTTTATTGAATAAGAAATCATTTTGGTCTATGCATAATTTAAAGAGGTCTCTAATTTTCAATGCTTCAACGGGGTTTAACCGTTTCTTTTCTAAGATATCTGAAATAATATTTAGGCAATCTTTTGGTGGTATATTAGAAAATAAGTTTACTACGTCAAGTGATACTAATTAGAAATTGGTTGTTAGGTGTATATTTTTAATTTTATTACAGAGATCAAGAGTGTTTTTAATGGTATATTTAGGCGCAAATCCGGTTTTATTTCGAAAGATCTTACTAAGGTGAAAAGCTAATTTTTTGAGGGTGTATTTGTGTATGAGACAACAGGTCGTATGGATATATTTGGTTTATGAATTTTAGGGTATCCGTAGAGTATTGGGGAGCTAGGGTTCATTTTTGTAATTTTACGTTTCGCGAATTTGTTAGGAAATATGATATTACAGGTTTTAATTATTTGTTTTACGTTATATGCAAATGTCGTGGTTGGGTCCCTTTGTAGTTTTGTGAAGTCATCTGGTTTAAGGAAATCGTACACTTTATTTTTATATTCATTTTGGTCTAGAATAACTATAGTGTTGCCTTTATCTGCTTTAGATAGGATGAGTTTATCATTATTAATTTTAATTTGTAAATTACGTTGTGTCAAAATTTCGTTATTAATTTGTGTCTTGGTTTTAGAGTATTCTTTACATATTATATCAGCAGCTTTGTGTTTAGTAAGTGCGGCCTGGTTACTGAATCAAGTTATCGTGGTATCTACTACTAGTGATTCTATGTTTGTTCGTGAGGGTGCGGTGGGAATATACTACAAATAAATACACCAAGTTTAATAAAAAAGACACCAAGTTTAATGTATTAAATGAACAACTAAATATAATATCATCACCCATACTTAATATATTCTAGACATAATATAATTAGACAACATTGATACTACAGTACTCTTTAAACTGTTTCAGCCCAAATACACATGTAAAAAAAATTAGAAGAAATAAGTAAATAAATATATGAATAAATAAAACCGGAGATATGTAGAATTAGTGGTATTACCTTGTCCTTACTTGCAGATACCCTTGCTTTTGTATAAATATATTACCGATAATGACTTCCATTTAATTTTATGACATACACCGTAAAGTTTGCATTGTATAACCTCACACAATAACAACATTTATTACCCTCACTAAAATACTGGTATATTGTATAACTCTCAGAAATATAGTAAACCTACACCGCGTCCCTGCATAAACATAAGCAGTAGAAAAAACCCGCACAAACCCGTCTTCCGCTATTGTGTTCGAAACATATAAATGCTGTTGGATGTTCTTAAGAATTTATCTTTGCTAATATCCCACCTGAAGATATTGTAATACAACGAAACCTAGGTCGTGGTAAAGAAATTAAAGAAAGTAGAAATAATACTACATCACGTAGTTTCATTTAATTGTGGATGAAAAACCTATTTCATTGATTAATACAACATCTCATTAAACATTTGTTTTAACAATCTCTTACCAAATTGTAATGTATACTTATAGACCTTTATAACAAAAGCTTGACAATATAAATTCGACTTTAATGAATAGTAAATAATTGCCACTATTTTTCTGCAAGATCAAAAACATAAATAATATAATTTTTTAGGTTTTAAATGTTTTAAACAACGTGCTACACTGCCTTTCTATACAATAATATAATGACTTTATGAGTTATTATTGAAAACTTAACTGTTTGTTGTTGGATTTAAAAAATATAAAATAAAATACAATATGAGCAGACAAATTTGTAAAAATAAAAGTAATGAAAATAAAAATAGTACAAAAAGTATATAAATAGGATATATAAAAAATGAAAACAAATTAAGAATTTAAAAACATAATAAGGAATAAAAATGTAAAATTAAAAAAATTAATAATCTAAAAAAGTATTTCATTTATTTTTCAATTCGTTCTACAACGTCAGCACGAGCCTTCGCTTCTCAAGCTTGACTTGACACAATTTTCTTGCGGATTTCATGGAGCTCATCTTCTCTTCATTGTCTCTGCTCCAATTCATGCCTCATGCAATTTCTTTTTATTTCTTCCGTCTGGAACAACTGACGTTGGCTGAAAGTGAGCGGAATATCTGAAAGCTGGCTGCTGATGTGTCCTCTGCGTATTGACACATTCGTGTCCACGTCCGACATGGTTTCCTGTACTTCACCCCTAGGTTGACCAGCAGGAAAAGTTTACGTTGCCTCGGACGACCTCGGCAGATGTTGGAGTTTCCGCGGCTTCAGCAAAAACTTCACTTCTACTCGTCGATTGTTGCTCAGACGGATCTGTAGATAACTGACTCTAATTAATTCAATGTCAATTCAGAGATATCACAAATTTATAAATTTTAAATTTCAACACATTTTTGCATATCACCAAAAAGAAAATAAATAAAAGTCCAATTGGAAAAATTTAAATGAATTTTACAATTTGTAATTTTAAAGTTGATTAAATTATAATCCACTTTCGTTTGTGATACTACTTCTTTAATATTAAATATAAATTTTTATTCAAATTCATTTGAAATAAATCAATCCAAAAATGGCTGGGGTCTTGTTACTATATTAATCAGTTTCTAAAAAAACACTGTAAATACATTATTAATTGTACACATATCAAAATTCACATTATTTACCTAGATTGAATTACTGGGCAGAATCGTTTAATGAGACTTCCACAATTAGCCCTGGCGCTACTAAGGAAACGACGGGTTTAGTTTGGATGTCACTAATTACGTCTCCTCCGCCGGTGGCCATCCGCTACTGCCTTTCCCTTGCCAACTCTCTTCTCTGATCGGTTTTATAAAATAAACCAAAATCGGCACAACTGACTTCCTTTTGCCTGAAGAAATAAATAAAGTACAAATTTCTAAACATATTTGAAAAAAAAAGAAATTACATTCGCGCAAATAAATTAATTCTGGATTCATAAAACAAATTATTCTGACTTCATCTTGGATGAGAGTATAAAGATCCTAGGAAATCCAACTACAAAGATTTAATTTGTCGTCACTAGCTATACGGAGAAAACGCGCTGATCCGTTATGTTTATATAAAATCATACATTTGCATGTTGATTGTCCTTATCTCCTTTCTCTACTCAACTTCAACATTCGACTCGGATCCTATATACCATAACAAAGATTATTCGTACTACAAGTTTGTAGTAATAATGTTTCTTTTTATAACTGATCAATACATTTTCTAATATATTTATTAAGACAAGTGACCCTTTATGTATTTATTAAGACAAGTGACCCTAAATGTATACATAAATACTCTCGCCATTTTATGCACACATAATTAGAGCTATAGTCTAGATTTATAGTCTGTTCTTTTTATTATATATCTACGTGACTAACTTGTTTTGTGAGCGTTTCAATAAAATATTAACATTTATCTGTACTTGCCTTTTTTCATCTTCACGTTTGCTCCATCAGTGTGTTTATTTTCAATTACATCTTTGTAAGAGACCAATATCTGGACTCTGCTTCCGTGTAGTTTATTTTTCTTGTATTCATTTTTCTACTTTCGTTAAACGCAATATTTTCAGCCAAAACAAACGACGCTTAGAACTGCCAGTAGTTCGATATGTCAATTAAAGATGTGCCTGAAATTAGCTAACGATTGATGCGCAATACGTACTGCGCCGGCGATGCCAAATAAACATATTGTTACCTCACTCTATAGTTGCGCAGAAATGTTGTGCGGAAAGGCCACCTAACGGTTAAATTTTTTTTATCGCTTTGAACTTAAAGTTATTAACATTCATTTTATACCGTAAATATAATAGTCGATTGAAATTAGGTTTATACTTCGAAACCCGATAATGATGAATGGATTTAAATTTTTTTTCATTGAGTTTCTGAAATAAAAAATTGAAATATTTACCTTCAAAAAATTCCCGCCAACGATTTTTTAGTTAAATACTATGCATTTTTTAAATTTATTCTAATGTGAATTTATAGAACAATATTTTAATTAGAGTATTATTATTTTCGGAAGCAAGTTTTAAAGATAAATATATAGTCCGTAGCTAAATTATTAGACGCACATCAAAATTTTTGTAATATTTAAATATTCAAACGATTTATTACGTTATTTTACTTTCTAATAGTTGTTATTAATTAGGGACATTATTATGTTACTCCTTTTTAAACGTATTTTTGTTTTATTACGTTGTCATAGCCATCTTTCGATATCGAACCGCAAACAATTACAGATACGCTTCAGTCAGGTGCTTGCATGCCACGTGTGGAGACGTGTTGTTTGATTCGGTGGTGGTTGCTTTACGATTATTAGAATATTTAACTATATTTATGCTTATTTTAATTATAATTTATTAAAATATCATTTTCATATTCCATTAAACATAAATTCATTTTTTTACAGCTGTTAATTATGATCTCGCATCAAAAATGCATTGCATCCAATAATTTGAACACGGACTATATGTATTATAAAATTAGTTCGATCATTGAAGATAGAGATAATAGAAAACTTCGGTATTTAAATTTGTGGGATTATAAAATCTTAACTGCTTACTGTTTATATTATTTTAAGCATTATATATTAAACTCAGATTTTCTTTTAACGAAAATTTCAAATTATTTTGACTAACGAAACAAATATTACAAAAACATATTTTGTTCTTTCACTCGTTAAGAGGACACAATTTTAGCATTTTTGAAACAGGATAAAAATTAATTTACCCAAGACGTTTAAAAAGTGCATAGATTTGTAACACATTGATAAGATATTTATGAATATTTTTAAATCTAGAATTTCACGCATTTTGATGCAAGTAAATGTATTCAGGTATCAATTGTTTATTAAAGATTCTACTGAAAAGTGCCGTCTCAAATTTTCGTCGAGAAAAGTATACTTGGAAGTAAAATTATAGTTAGCATACGATAAGATATAAGAAGAATGTGGATTGAAGGTGATTCGTAAAGACTTGTTACAATGAATCAGCCACCGACAACCGGATGTGCCCAAGTGGTCAATTTGGAAAAAGCTATTAAGATTGCTCTGTACTGTTGTTGCTGTGTACTGTTTGTGTACAATTCAAAATATAATTTGAATTGAGTCAATCGACAACAATATCCATTGATGAAATAGATGAGGGTGTTGATGAAAATAGTGGTCCTATTTAATTTCTAATTTAAATAACGAAATTCTTTTTTGGTAATTTTCCCTTTCACAATGAATATTTTGGTTTTATTTCAACCTGCAAATGTGATGCTTATATTCGAATCCGGTAAAACGTAAATGCAATCTTTCCTGCGTTAAAAGGAGGCGTTAAGTGTGATAGTTGTCAAAAAATGATTCGTAAACCATGCTCAAAAATACAAGCGGACCAATCTGAATTAATTGTTTAATCGAAATTAAGGATTGCTTATGGACTAGTGAGTCAACATTTTATTTCTTATTTCCTTCATTATTAATATATATATATATATATATATATATATATATATATATATATATATATATATATATTTGTATCTACCTTTATCTCCTATTAAACAGAATGTTTAATTTGGAGTAGAAAGAGAGAGCTAGTCAGAAAGAGCACCGACGGTACTTGTAAGCTTCACGCTTATCCAAAGGGTTAATATGCCAAAGAAAGGAACAATGAAAATTTACGCACAATTGCGAAAATAATTTTTGCAGTACGATAACATGAAAACATAAAAATGATAAGAAAACAGTACTTTGGAAAAGTTAAAATAGCCATGACTATTTATTTTCAGTAGGAAACATTATTGAAACTGTATATTCAACTTTAATTAAATTGAATACGACCTTAACAGTCAAGGTATTTTCCCTAAACTTTTATCACCTCAGTTTCCCTGCCTGCTTTCGTATCCCTTGCCCAATGAAGTGTTGTGGTTAATTCGATGTGACGCATGATATTTTGACGTAATTTTTGACATTACTGATGTTCGCAAAGCGTCTATCAGAAAGTGATATAGGAACGTAAACGGACAACAGTATAACGAGCAAGATCGGTTAAATGTGTTGCATGTGGAAAACTTACCCAGCCCTGACCAGGGGTTGTCAATTTTTATTAGCAAAATAATATATGGATGAGTATTATCATGTACCAGCATGAACTGTTGGGTTGGTTTGCAAGAAAATAGTAATTTTTCATTGACTTTGTCCCTCAAATACAGCAATGGTAGTTCTACACATGCTTTATTACTTTTAAAGATGTCATAATATCAGTAAGTTGCCACATATACTCGTGTTATGATGTTATACAGGTAAGACTTGTTCTTGTGGCGAGCTTCAAACAACCAACAAGTATTAAGGCGATTCTCAATGTGGTGTTCTGTAAGTTCGCGTCGAACCCGTTCACCAGCCTTTTGGACCTTGCCAATTGGATGTAGACATCTATCATTAACTTCATCTTCCCACCCAGTTCCGATGTTTAGCACGGATCTTCTTTGAATAATACTTGCAGATTATCGTTTTTGAATATGGACAGAACTGTTTAGAATTTTATTTATCGAACAAAAATATACCATGTTTTTCATTTTACAGGATTATTTATTTATAAGATATTTAAATGTAAGAAAATAATTTGTTATATGAGTCGCCAATTTTAAAAATTCTCTAACCAGCTTCAACTAAATGTTTAGGAAACGAAATGCACCTATGGGCGCCAACACTGTGTATATTTTTTAGTTCATTTTTTTTATTTTATTGCATTTATTTTAATTTATTTATTTAGAGACTTTGATGTACACAATTCATATACATGCATACAATGAATTTATTGCTACAAGAGCAATCACTTATGACCATCCAGAATATTAGTCCAATCCAGCTCAACGGGCGGTTGAGGATCGATCTCGGGAAACCGGATGCACCGCGCCATCAAATAACACGATCAATCCAATACACCATTGCGATGACAATCAATTTACAAGATTCTACAAAATTTTACAACAATCCGGTAACCGCAGTTTCCTCTGAGATACCGCCAAGACATCGAGTTAAATGAAAAATAAAATTAACTGATTTTGATGCTACACACATATGTACTAATCGTATATATTTAATATTTAAATTTACAGGCCATCTTAATGACAGGTCATCATATAACAAGTGATAAAAATCGGCCATTCAGTAATTATGAGATTTTGTAATAATCGATACTTTCAATGTTATAAATAAAGTTGGATTAAAAAAATTAACAAAAAATTTCAAATTGGTTTGAAGAATTAATCTATAATAGGGTTGTAGAAACTCTATTAAATTCAACTAAACTACTTTTTCTTATAAATTTCATTTACTGCTCACAAGTATAAGAAATTCCCTCTAATTTTAATTTTTAATATGTAAATTATTCTACGATCGTTCGTTACGGAATTGTAATCTACCAACTAAAAAGCTTTTCAAAAGGCATTTTTTATTTTAAGTAACTATTCATAAATAATAAAAAAACGATCAAATAACAAATGTATGGGCGCTATTCAAATCAGGAAAAATGTCCTCATTCAATATTCATTTTGGATATTATCAGTCTTATAGTTCATTTCAATTGTTATCATTTCTACTTCAAATTTTTTTGTAAGATTAATAGTTTAGAGATGTAACCCATTACAACTTGCATAGTTAACGGTTATAAAAACAGTATTTTCTTAATATCAATAATTTTTTTACGTACATCAGCATTTAACCCTTAACAATTTTAACTCCCATTCACGATTTTAAAGAAAAAAAAAATGGATTTATTTTAATATCACTGAATTATAAAGATAACTAATGTTTTCTTATTCTCTTAATGTCTGTATATTTATATTTCCAATAATCGATAAGCCAAGGGTAATATCTTAAGATGACAGATACTTATTTTTAAATGGGCACAATGACCATGTATTTTAACAAATATTGTTTTATGTGAACAAATATTGTCTTCAAAGCTAGTTTAATAATTATATTAACCCAAAAAAACTTCAAGCTTATGGGTGCCAGGGAATGGGCGTATTGTCTACTTCCAATTTACTCAATGTTGTTGCATGATTAAATCAACTCGCATTTCATTATTTATTTACATTTGGACAATATTATTCAAAACTGTTTTAGAATTAATCACATAAATTAAATTATACAAGAAACATTATTTATTTGAATTAGATAAACAAAAATTATATTTTACAAATCAAGAAAGGTCGCGCAACGAGAACCATGCGAAAGGGTTTACGAGGTTTTAATTAGAACAAGATTTCTAACCGACCATAAAAATTACAATCAAAAATCTGATGGCCCTTTAAAATATATCTTAAATAATGAACATTCTTATAAATTATGTTTTCTTAAAAATAGCAAAAATTGTAAATGTTTGTAAGTTGGTATCCTGTGAAAAAGGTTGTGAAAAATCCTTCGCCATTATTCCAAGCATCACTCCTATTCGAACCATCTACTCAATTATTGGGTCGTACAACTATTGCAATATCTTAAAAATTATTACTTAACCTGTATGAAATCATCACATCGCTGTAATACAATTGCAATAGTATTATAGCTAATGAGAATCATAAAACAATTTATTATAATTATTTCAATGAAACTGAAACTGGCTGTTCGTTATTTTCATTAAAATTAAAAACAATTTTTAACAATAAAGTTCGATTTTCGTTCATTGAACACAAAACGTCATTCACTTTATAAGACTCTTATAGTCTTATATTCCTTATTTTAATCATTATATTCTTACTTGTAAACGTATCCTCAACTACAAAAGCCCGACTTATCTATTTCCCAGACTAGTAGGTAAAGTATCCCTCCACATTCGGATAAAATAGAGAAATTTTAATATATATATTTTATTAATGCTCGTTAATAATCTTTGTAGGTCTCATATGGTAATATAAAAAAATATAACAAAAACATATTCTACAGACTACTCGTCTGATGTCTAAATTATACCATCATCCAAAGGCAGCCCCACATATAGATAGCATAATACACATTATAAAAACTCTAGCACAGAGAGAGGCAATTACACTCAGTCTTGCAATCCTGATAATTTGGGACCACGATGATGTAAGAAACAAGAAAATTAGCGAAGGTCGGCAACAAAGACATTCTCAAATCGAAAAGGAAGCAAACGGTGAAGGTGCCCCTGTTGCTTCTTTGGACGATCTCTTGAAGTGAATCTATTGCGTCCTCCAGATCCGTACCTTGAATTTGAAAGATGTTTTGATATGAGAAAAAATTTGTTTTTTATATATTTAAAAACAAAAACAAATTTATAGACGGAATAATGTTGTGAGCGATTACAATTCGGACACTTATTTTAACAATATGCAATACGCTTGAAGGGTAAAATGTTTCTTGATCTCCCGACTAATTCAATAATTATTATTACGGATTGTGCGCTTTGCAATAATCTATTCAATAAAAAATATTCCGCATACCCTTGAAACGAAACGGTCATACAAAATGGCTATATTGAAAGAGAATATAATGTAATTTGACGTATTTTTCTAAAAGGTAAACTTTACAAAATTATTAATTAAATATTACTTACGGAAATTGAGAATAGGTTATTTCGAAATTATTGTTAAGAACTTTACAATAACACTTAAAATAATGAGAAAACAAAGAAATATATCCGTAAATGCTATATAGACACCATTAATAATTTCGAGACTTTACGCACTTATTCCATAGGCATTACCTTATACAGGCCCTCAAATATGACAGGTCTACACTAATCTAATTTTGCGAAATTCATGTTCTAATCGACTGGGTCCCGGGAAGTTGAATGAAGAAGGTTATCTCTTTCCATATCTTTTTTATTAATTGCGTAATCCCATTGTAGCAAGAAGATAAAATGTTCCGAACCGATTTATTGCCTTTGAAGTCGACTCTGAAGATGAGTCAATTTGTTATTCAGGAATGAATCGAAAAGAAGAACTGGCTTAAATGAAAGTACGGTTGTTTCTGTGAATGGACTTTACAAAATGCAAGAAACAACATAATTATAAAACGAGGAAACATTTTCATTCTTCTAGAATGAAGCAATCGTCAACGTTAAGCTCAACGTAAATAAATTTACTTTATTCTATACACTTTTGCGCCATTTCTATCTATTCAAACGACAACGGAAATTTTTAAAAACATGAGAATCCATAAAAATCCTGCCAAAATACGAAATTTATTATACGCTTATATCATTATAGGTATTGTAAACCACTTAACTAATAAATGAACACATACGTGGTGCAAAAAATAAAAAAAAACCCTATCTACGACGAAGATATGCTGCGTACTTCATAAATTTTCATATAGAGATATAGGGAATAATTATTTGAAAATCCGTTCAGAAAATCAAGCAAGGAAATTTGCAAGGATTTTGCTATAATACATTTTGCTATCTATGAGATGTGTCATAGATGTGTGTAGTTTATTTCATCTGTATTAAAATATAGATATGTTAAAAATGTAAATATATATATATATATATATATATATATTATGGATTGTGTGTATATATATATATACACACACACACACACACACACGCATGCGTGTGTGTGTGTGTGAGTGTGTGTGTGTGTGTGTGCATATGTGTGTATGAGCGCGCGTGCGTGAATGCGTGCATACGTGCGTGCGTTCGCGCATGCTGCGTGCGTGCACGCGGGCAGGTGCCCTGGCAAACGTACGTGCGCGCGTGCTTGCGTACAGTCGTGCGCGCGTGCGGGCGTGCGTACGTGCATGCGTGCGTGCGTTCGTGCGTGCGCGCGCACATGCGTGCGTGCGTGTGTGCGTGAGTGCGTCCGTGCGTGTATGCGTGCGTGCGTGTGTACTTGTGTGTGTGTGTGTTACTTGAACGAAGTGTAGAAGGAAAAGAATAAGCAAAACAGATCGCTGCACTTTAACGAATTGAGTTTCGACTAACGGATATTGTATCCACATAACAAATATTATACGGTATTTGGGACAGAGAAAAGGACTTATTAAACCGTGTTCTAAATTCATATTGCATATTAATACAGTAAATATTTATTACTTTTAATTCTGACCTAGATTCCGGTGACACATTATTTTAATATTTTAACAATATGTCTAGACAACAAATGGAAATAGTGTTAATTCTTTGTCACAGTGAATAAGCAGCCACCTTTATTAACATGCACGGTGTCCGGGAATAAGTGTCGGACAAAGAAAATGTTATTCGTTTACGGAAAAATAATTGATTGTCATTAAAATGAAATTTAAAATTTTGCTTTTTTCAAAAAATTTAAAATAATATTCATAATTATTTGTCATCTTTTCGTACACACGATACCTACGCACATTATTCAGTGCTCCTCAGGGAAACAACCCGCGAACGCTGCGAAGACATCTAGAAGCCCGGTTAAGCACTGTACTTCATGAAAATATCGGGTGTATTAAAAAGAGTCGTACGTAATTTTTTTCGCAATTAAAAAAGGGCGTGTTTTACATTTTATATCAACGACAATTTCTTCCTTTATAGCCAACGAATAGCGTCTTTCTTTGTTCGACATCTATTCCCGGGCACCGCGTATGTTAATAGAGACTGCTGCTTATTCACTGTGACAAAGTGTAAACAGTATTACTATTTGTTGTTTAGACTGTGGTCTACATATTGTTAAAATATTAAAATAATATGTATTCCCGGACACCGTGTATAACCCATTACTGTTTGGTGTCAGGCCAAAAATGGGGGCACGGTCCTTTATGTAATTAAGAAACCTGTACATCGATGGGTTTTAATAGGAAAATACCTGTCTAAATATAATTGACATTAGTGAGGTTTTTCATCTTGATTAAAAATTTCGATAAAATATCGTCTAGCTCGGGGCTTATTTCAGTTTTTAAGTAAACTTTATTAGCGACAGCAGTCAACGGTTAACTATATCATGATAGGCTATAGTCTAATATTTATTTTATCAACCAATTTTCCAACTTTATTTTGCCAAAACACAATTTAGATTAACTCAGTATTTATTATAATGTATATGTAACTTTATTAATTTTGAATTTTTAATCGTAATTATAATGGTGTCAAATACTTTGAGATATGATAAATAATTTAACATGATAAATGAGGGCCAAATTAATATTACCCTGCACATTTTCTACGTCCAAGGTGAAAGAATAATCAATAGATTTCTGTCTGATAAATGAATACTTAGGGTTCTGAGAGGGCGTTACAACGTAATGACACTTATTAGTACAAAGCAAGTTCAATAAACAAGCCGCCTTGTATTTGTTTTCAAAAGCATAGCTAATAACGTACTTCAATTTCATAATTTAGCCTGTAAAATAATACTATAAACTTAAAATGCCAAAAGAAACAATCGAAAATACACAGACCATTATTGACATACCAGTCTCTGTTGGGTCTTCGTCGAAAAACTCATAATCGATTTTCCAGAAGGTCTACATTATCTTGCGGGAAATTATATACCTTGTTTATATCGACCACGCTACTAGTAATAGAAATAACAGCTTTGAAAACGGAAACTCGGTACTGCCCCATGGCGTTCAGAATTCTTCAAATCATTCACGCTCTGTACATATTGTTGACTGACGTAGTTTGGAATATTAATACATTCAGTGAATTCATTCTGAGAGTTGAAAAATTGGATGAGCTATTCGAATCAGATTGTATAAATAAAATTGTTAAAGGTGAAAAGAAACGAAACTTCATTGTCGTTTGTCTTATGGTGCCCTATCATATTTTATATGCCTCATTTGATTTTGAATCTTCAAGATGGTTAACTGCAGATTTAGCGCATAAATTTACTTTCGTGTTCAACGTCGTCGCCACGATTCTTTTTGATTTGGAAATATTTTCATTCTGCACTTTGTTATTCAGTGTCATAAAACGTTTAGTAACATTGAATAATTTTTTGAAATCGAACAAGGAACATAACGTTGTTGAACGTGTTGATGCCATATTTGAAAGTCCTCAGTTATATCATAATTCCACCATTAATTTCGTATTTAATTTGCCTCTCAAAGGGAAATCTACCGATCATTTATCTGAATTTTACATTCGTTTACTGGCTGTATGCCATAGTTTAAATGAAGTGTTTCAATGCCAGGTATGTGATTTTATAGAACATTGAAAATATATTTTCATGAATTTACATAATTCTTAATCTTTCTTTTTATAATATTTCAGTTACTATTGTCGCTCTTCTTGGAGTTTTGTGGCTTAATTAATGAACTGAATGTTCTTCTTGAAGAGTATAAATATGATGTACGTATTTTTTCTCTTAGATATTGGTTCTTTGATTCAAAATTATTACAAAATATATTTTTAGTGTATAAAATGTTTATAACTTGTCGTTTTGTAAACTAAAAACCTCTTATGAGAAATGAAAAATAAGGCAAATTAAAAAAAGAGAAATAATATTCATTGCATAGAATTCATTACAAAAACACTTTAAAGTTCTGTCGAGCATTGCATATTGGATATACCGAGATATTCGGTCATGCTCTTAATTTAGTAATAAAAATGCGAGCAAGTATGCTAAAGTCAGGAGTAACATAAAAAGTAAGCAATGAAGAAAAATTAAAAATGAGCTATTAATCTCAATGATAACACGATCATTACTAATTTGGGACCAATTTTAAAGATGGAACCTCGATCCTACCGCACTTAAACAGTAACCATATCTTTCATAAAAATGTTGTATTTTTTAAATATTTCAGAAATTTGACATATCATTTTCCATTGGCTTCATGCTTTGGCCTATGCACCATATTGTAGCATTTGTAGGCATGTGTTTCATATGTGAGAAAATGTATCTGCAGGTCGAAATTACAAAATCATTCTTATCACAAATCCAAGCAGACGAATGCACACGTGAGTATTATTTTATGAATTTATTTAACGCCATTTTGGAAAAAAAAATATGAAAATCATTGTCGCTAAATCACATCTGAAACTTTGCAGTCTGTAAGAATAAATACATTCATATTACATATGTAAGTGCGAAACAAATTAATTTTTAACCATTAACGTTTCGTAGCTAAAATCTTGCAAGATAATGAATGGGTATAAAATATTGAGTGCATTTTTTAATATATATCGCTTCCCACAACCTTGTCTTTACTTTTTCAATATGTAGGTAAATATTGGTTTATACACACCCAAATATTTAACATGAATTACTGTTTGAAAACGTGGACACTCATATCAAGATGTTGTGCATTCATGTATTGTTAAGGTAAAGACGAACTTGCTGTAAATTATAAACTGTGTAGGTCTAAATTTGTTTTGATATACTCCTGTGATCAGTGTATTGTGGTATTAATAACAGTTTCTTAGTAACTAAGGGTATTATTAATGTACGTTTCCTGTCTTTGATCTTTTGATATATGACATAGTTGAAAAACAAACAACAACAAAGCTGCCTTCTGCTTTTGGACATGTGTACCAATATTATAGAGTTTCCGCAACAGTAAGCTTTAGAATGCTAAATTAAAAGTTTTGGAAAGGTTTACGAACATATGCATATGTACATATATATATATATATATATATATATATATATATATATATATATGTGTGTGTGTGTATGTATATGTGTGTGTATGTATACACATATACAAAATGAAGAAATAATAACTGCTGCACATGTATCGTTCATGTCCACTTGTGTTATAAGCTTAGTGAGAGTACCGTACATATGAAGCTAACCTGGTTGTTTGGAATTTGCCGTCTCCATTTTGTTTTTCGTTATAAAAATATTTTATGTTTTGTTAAACAATCTGTAGTTTTCAATTATGTCTTAATGAATTTTATTTAAACTTGATGATATTATACTGAAAAGTTTCATTAATTTTGCTGAAAATTTTCCCGAATGCGTTCTCCCTGTTTGCGGTTATTTAACGTTGAAAGAGCATTTCGCACATAAGGGGGTAATTTATTCCACAGCTTGGCAATATGCTCGTATGTTGACAATGAGGTTTCAGTAAATGATGCATAAAGTTTGGAAATGAAGAATATAAGGAGCGTTTCAGAGCGTGATCAGAGTTCACGAACTCTTAAGACTCTAAACATGGACTTAAGGCATTGTTAGAATTATATAGCATACTACATGGAGGTGAGAACATGTGAGGATACCCCGGTCTCAATTCTTCATCCGTTTGAGATAAGAGTTAAACTAAGAAATAAGATCATGTTTTCTTAGTCGACTTGTTTCAGGAAAGCAATCGGATGAAGAAAGTAGGCTTTAGTGGAATATTACGTAATCAGCTTCGAGTTATATATATCAAGCTGCCTTCTGCTCGTTCTCAACGGTTACAGTCAGTAATATTTTCTTGTGCCTAGCCCTAACCTAGAGATACATTATTTGTTGAAGCAAGGGCACGGTGAGCATGATGCAGCAACCACTTATTAAGGTTTAATTATCAAAAAAATGTTATCATTGCCCCGCAGAGGGGAATAACATTTTACTGGCGATTTGGTGTTTCTTAAGTTTTTTTATGGAAGTTGTGTTTTAATTTAACATGTTCTCTTTTAATTAAATTTACTGATTATCAAGGTGATTATCGATCTTACTCTATTCATTCTGACAAACATGGCTCTGAAATTTGTTATTGCCATTCTCCATAGCGTGATTATATAATTATATTTGAATAAAAAAAATCTGACTTTGACTACATTTAGGCCCATTTTGTCCATGTTCTTAGCGACAATTAAATATTGAACAAATCCTGTCACAGTTACAAAATAAGAAGTTTATGACGTTGACATAATGAAGAACTTATTTATCTGTTTCAGCACCGAAAGCTGCCCACCAATTGCAGCTAATTAAAAATATGATTGACGCAAGCAGACTGGGACAGTTGAACGTTCTGCGACTTTTCGATCTACGATTTTCAATGTTATTCACTTTTCTCAGCTTGCTCACGCATTATTCCGTCGTTCTGATACAATTTCTTAATATACAGTTATCTTAAAAAGTGTAATTTAAATCGACAATTCTAAGAGTCTTTTTTACACTTTTAAATAAATATATCTACGGCTGATAAATATTTTACACTAATGTACGGTATATTGGATGTTAATTTTTGACAATTTTGCTCACTTATATGTAATTTTTTTAGCACAAAGTGTTTTAAAATTCAGAAGGAAATAATATTTATGAAACAAATCATTTTTTTAAATTTATATATACAATTACCTTTGTATACATTTTTAAAACGCGCAAGTAGGGTAGTAATTTGGATTTATTGATAGATATATATTTTTCCCAATTGCTTCAATATTAAAAAATGTATATTCCGTTGTACAATTGAGTTGTTACTAGTTTTGTGTCAAAAGAAATTCGTTACTTATTTCTACACCTCTTACTTGAATTACAGATCTCCAAAAGGCTAATAAGGAGATGTCAGGACTAACAGGTAATGCTTAACAGTCAACCGTTAATGATGTGTCACTCTCTTCTAGTACTCTGACCCAATAAAAGAAACCTTGATAACAAGGAGTCGTCTCTCAAAAAAAAGGAAATATGATGATAGTTATATTCGGTTTGGTTTCACATGCTCTGGAAATCCTGATTTCCCATTGTCACAGTGTGCGAAAACGCTGTCAAATCATTTGTTAAAGTCATCCTTACTACGTCGCCATTTGGAAAACAAACAAGCGAATTTGAAAGATCAATCTGTATCCTTCATTCAACATAAATTAAAAGACCTCAAAAAAAAGCAAAAATCCATTGAGGCACTCTCCTTGAATAAGAATGTCAACGTTCTGTAAACCTCTTTTAAAGTTAGTTATTTAATTGCCAATCAAGCCCACATACTATTGGGGAGAACTCTATACTGGCTGCAGCAAGAGATTGTGAAATGTATGTTCGGATAAAAAATGGCCTGAGAACTTGATGTTATTCCTATGTCAAATAACATTATCTCTCGTCGTATTGCAGACATGTCAGATAATCTGGAAACCCACCAAATTCAACGAATTTTTACAAAGTGATTACTTTGCCATACAACTTGATGAATTCATAGCCATAACAAACTATTAACTCTAACTCTCAGGCTCAACTTTTAACATACGTTCGTTATGTTCATTCCAAAAATTTTTATGAAGAATTCCTGTTTTATCGTGCTCTTCCAAATTCACACCACCGGAGAAGATATATTTCTTATGGTCGATGATTTTGTAAAAGAAAACAAAGTGGATTGGTCGAAATGTGTAGATATTTGCACCGATGGTTCCAGAGCAATGACTAGTCGTGTTTCAGGACTTGTGAAACGGAAAAATGTAACCCCAGAAGCTAAATGGACCTATTGCGGAATTCATCGAGACGCACTCGTTTGGAAAAATATTCCAGCCAGCTTAGACATTACTCTTGCTAATGCTGTTTTTTGTAACACATTGTTAATTTAATCAAATTCCGTGCCACCAACCCAAGAATTTTTGCAGACATTTGTCTTGGGGAGCTTGGCAGTGAGCACGAAATTCTGTTATTACATACCGGAGTGCGTGGGCTTGTTTCAAGAATATTTGAGTTGAGACATGAAATTGTATTATTTTTGTTCGAGCAGGGACATGAAAAATATAAACAAATGTTCCCTGAACTTTTGCCGCTGTAAAAATTGGCTTACTTCTCAGATGTGTTCGGAAAATTGAATGAGTTGAATTTGGGACTACAAGACCAGGATACGACCATATTTACTATGCAGGAGAAAGTTGAGTCAACTATCAAAAAAGTATCTCTCTGGACATCTTTAATCGACAAATGTAAATATGATCCGTTTCAGAATCTAAAAGTTCTTTTGGAAACTACCTTTTTGTGAGTGAATGAAGATGTAAAATCAACCATAAAATGCCACTAGCAAAATTCGTCGGCGGCATAATGCAGTTATTTCCCAGATATATAGCCGCAATGGAACTGGATATATAACACCTCAGCCATTTTGGACGACATACCTTTGCGAGAGTGGATTTTCGGCTATGACAAACTTAAAAACTAAACATCGTTACAGACTTCAACTCGAAGATGACTTAGGGCTGAAGCTGACCAAGGGACGACCTGATTTTTAGAGTTGTGCAAAGGAAAATGTGCACATTTGTCACATTAAACCGATTTTCACAGTTATTAGACATGTATTTTAATGGTAATAAATATTTTAAAAAATGATTTCATTTTTTATTTATGGTTCCTTCAATTAGAGATACGCGATGCTGAGATCTTACTGGAAGTGGTGCGCCGGAAAAACTAATTATGGAACCACTGGTCTAGAACGGTGACTAAAAGTATTTTTGTGAAAGTTCAATCGAATAATTTGCCGTGAATATATGCAATCATGAAGTGGTACGCAGGATAAACAAATTCTTGAAGTGGTATGCAGGAAAAACTAATTTGAAACCACTGGTTAGAATGATGACTAAAAGTAGTTTTGTGACAGCGTAATCGAATAATTTGTCGAGAACGGATGCATTCATGTAGAATCAAATTTTATTCCATATCCAGATTTTAAGTCCGTTGTGGTCAAGATAATTGTTTTAATACATGATTTGTAATCATGCATTATGTACATTTTTATGCATAACTCCATTCATAAGCAGTAACACAACCTATGATCTTTTAAAATCATGACGATATTTAACATAATGATATTTACGTTCAGTAAGTTAATTACATTTCGGTCGTAATTTTTTATGTGTTTTTTCTTAACGTAAAAAACTAAAAACGAATGTCATGTTAAACTTTTGCAAACTAGTTTATGTGAACAATTCCCTACTTGTTGTGTGATTGATATTCAATACAAAACTCATTTATGGTTAACTGAACTAATACTAGCTGTACAAATAAAACATATTTGCATTAAAGTGATCTTCACAAGAATGCCAACAACTTGTTGGAGATAGAGATTGTTGTCTTAGCAAAAGTACGAGACTTTTGCATCTCTCGAGACAAGAAAAATACTTTATCAAGTGCACTTCTAATAGTATTTTTGCACCTGGGCCCAATACTATATTTATAAACTGGTTTTCGGGCCTCTTCCATGGCTATTATACTGCAAATATGTTTAAAATAACGAGACATTTATAATAAACAAACGCTGGGTATAGACTGTGACGTCATCCAAGGTGCCCGAAAATTTTATGTGTTTTCTAAAATTTAATTGAAACATTTCCAACAGTATTTATATTTTTATTATGTTACAACTATGTAAACAGCAAATTATAAATATAATAAAATTACAAATAAAAAAATGTCAATCTAGATCAAAGTGTAGATAAGGATTTGCGGACTGTAGTAAACAGGGTAAAATATTTTGTATAAATATCCAAAGAAATTGTAACGTTGGGTTCTGAAAAAGTTGGAGATTACTATTATTTGGTGTTGTCAGAATTAGTTGCTTATTTCTTCACTTATCAGGAAATTCTTAATTATTTTAAGGTTGGACATTTAGTCTCATTTTATAACGATTTTGAAAATTGTTAAAAGGTTTGTAGTGAATTTGGTTGAAAAGAATTAATTTGAAGTATATTGTTTATTGAGACTGCGTGTTTAGTTAAAGACACGATCCGGCGGAAACGATAATATAATAATGTATGGAAAACCCACTGGAAAATTAAGGTAATTTTTATTCAATATTTCTCAGGTTCAAAAATCTAAATTAGTAACATTCAGCATTAAATTCCTAAAAGGAAAAAAAATCCAGGCTTCGGACAACGCTTTAAAAGTATCCTTGCCACTCAAACGTATGGCATATAGCAGGTTGGTATAAGGTTTATTCAATTGACACATTTCACAATATTGTATGTGTGCAGTTACGCCCTTTAAACATATTCAGCTAGTGGTTGTCTTTCATTTAATTTTGTTTTCCCTTTCTTGCATGCCGCAATAGCTCCTTTTTCCTTCGTAATAATTTCTACTAATGTTAGTGAAAAGAAAACTTTATCTGTTTATTTGTCTTTTTGTATTTCTTTCACTCTTAACGACCAAACTTATTTCAATGAAATTTTATATTGGTAACGAATTAAATATATTCTATATTATTTTCGTGAATGTTTTTGATGAAAATTTACGAATCTTTACGTAAATATACTTACTGTTGGCAAATAAACATAGTTGGCTAGAAAATATCCTGACACTACACGCTTATCGTTTATAGTTTAGTAGTTATAAAAGTAATCATTAATTCCTGCGTATATTTGTGCGTATACAGTTCATAAAAATACATTTTCAAATCTTCTTCAATGAATTTACTGTTTTTTACTGAATATATAATTTGGGTCCCCAAGAGCTTTATTTAATATTTACTATAACAAATCAGTGACTGAAAACTTTGAGATTGTAGTTATGTAATTTGAAAATTATCAACGATTTACGTTCATTTCGATAGTAGCTAAAATAGAAGATTAGTTCGTGCAGTGTTTTAGAACTTTGAAAGTGGAAATGTAGTTCTGCTTTTTAAGTGGGATTATTGAAAATTTAGACTGAATATATTATCACTGTGAATAGAATGCTAATTGCAGTATTATTATAACATTACTAGAATGACACAACTCGTAGGTACCAGTTGACTCGCATGGGATAATTTTTGGTAATTTTAACTACTGTTTGCCAAGACTGGTTATGTGATTATTTATTACGCAATATTTCTTTGTTTAATTACAATTTTTTATCCTGTATATATTTTACCGTAATGTTTAAAACGATAAAAAACATGTTAAATAAAAACAATACCCGCACTACAAAAGTTTCTTACGCATTAATGCGGTACAAAACTGTAAATGTTTAACTGTGCACAGTATTTCATTTAAATTAGGTGTATTGCTGAACTTATCTTTTACAGGGGCACGAAAATGTAAATCGATTATTTTTCCGGGTCGATATTTCAAACCAAAATGAAACTTACTTTTTATTTTGAAGCCTAAAGTGGACTAACCATGTAAATTTTTCAGATTTTGTTTCATTAACTTAAGGATACAGAGGAGGAAGACATTAAATTTTCACATATTTTCGAATGCCACAAGTTGTAACTAAAAAAATAAAAAAATATTATTCAAAGGTCCTTAAAGTGATCATCCCAATGACGATATTTGTACACATATATGAATTTATATATAAATTGGCATATTTTTGACTTACCTTTTGTATGTACTAAAGTCACCCGTACACATTTTTCTGTAAAAGGGGAAGGAAGTGGAATATCTTAACTCCCAAATGTGATAACTGATCGTACGAATGATCGAACAGACAAATGAACAAACGAGCGAGAACTGCAGATTTCCTTTCGAAATAAACTGGTGAGGAACCCTGAATATCAGGTCGTAAATTTGTCATCCTTACCTTTTGAACAAGACTGAGTTCTAAGTTTCAAGCGCAGCTTTAAACTTAATAATATTTGTAAAAAAATACTACAATTGTACACAACGGTATTTTCCTTTTATTTTTAATCGTAACATTCATTCAATACACATTTTATCTGTCAAACATGATAAACAGTAAAACTACACATCTCAATCTACAGACCGCAGCCAGTGCAAGAGTTCAAACACATACAGAATTAACGGTTCCCTTTTCGCATTAATATACTTCATTAATTTTTAATCACATTTTATAAATAAACACAAACCACTTGCGTTTCGGTTCCCAACTGTATATTTTTCAATGTGGGCGTGCTTGAAAAATTGCTATATTTTCTTATCTCTATAAACCAATTCTTTCAAGCACTTTACATTTAAAATATTTGAGTTTTAAAAATGTACATATTAAAAGCCTTTTATTTAATTTTCATGTAATAAAATTG
This sequence comes from Druceiella hillmani, assembly GCA_039881145.1. Taxonomy (NCBI): domain Eukaryota; kingdom Metazoa; phylum Arthropoda; class Insecta; order Lepidoptera; family Hepialidae; genus Druceiella; species Druceiella hillmani. Next base: position 6,619,060 of record JAYKKI010000103.1, read on the forward strand.
AAACACAACTATTAAATTGGTAGTTGCAAAACTTACAAAACCTAACAATACTGACGACCTCAGCGTGAAGAGACGAGAGGCTGTGAATTCACAAACTCCTTGCTTTGACAGCATGTGGCTGAAGTCTTCCATTGTTGGTAGCGAACGAACCGCTGAGGGAATTAAAAGATATGAAAACATTGCTTTCAATTCGAATTCATTAAAGAATTTTAAAAATATTATCCTTTTTTAGAAAAACATCTTCTCTTTCCAAAAGAAGCTGTATTAAGTTAAACGTTAATTGCTTATAGAATTACCCGGGTATAATTATTTCCATCCTCACATTTCGGGGCTGTGTGCTAATCGATAATAAAGCGCACACCGACCAGGCGGGTGTGCGATTACTTAACACTCATGGTAGCACCATGGAAGATTTGTGGGTCTATATACCATAAACATTTTTTGGCAACCAAATTGAAACAATTTGTTTTCCAATAGTGTTAGCGTTAGTAAATTTAATGAAAGGTACTTACAAGTTTAAACTTGCAGTGAAGAGGGAAGGGGGTGGGGTAATAAAGTTTATTATATTATAGGGGTAAGTAAATGTTACGTTATAAATAGTAAGGTAATATATATAAATACAAGTATACATATATAATAAAGAACGTGTATATTATTTGCACAGGTGAATCTGTACATCAAACTGAAAGTACAGAAATAAAGAATAGAAAATGTTAAGAAACTATATTTAATAGAGTTCCTGAAAAAAATCTCTGTAGAAGTTGCGATTTCTATGAAAATAAAATTATTTTTTTATAGAAAAGCATTTCAAATGAATCATTCTGAGTATTGATACACAGAAGCAACTTTACTAGTAATAGATACGTTCCTTGTTATAACCTTTATATTATATCTATGCAAATATATGCAGTACGGTAGGGTTGTAATAAATTCTAGTACATAAAATTGCAATGTAATTTTCACATTAACTTACGTATTCTTTCATAAAATATTAATTTAATTGCAATCGTTTTAGCTTCCTTCACTCTTTTTTTGAGTTTTTCACAAGAAAAACATATGAAAATTAAACCGAGTAGCAAATGAAGACCCCATGAAGTCATGTAAATTGTTAATGATTGTAAATCGCTCTGTAACAATTGTAAATGGAGTGAATTATATTTTTAAATAAAGCCGATTAAAACAAAAGAATAAATGAAATGAGTTTATTCATCGCTTACCTCTGAGTGACCATAATAAATGATACCTTCGAAGGAAGTAAATATGTTACCTAAATTTGTGGTGAAAATCAAGAGAATCTGAAAAAAGGATCCAAATTTAGAAATTGTGTATTAAACCTTTGTTTTCAAAGTTTAAAGGTCCTATGATCGACTTTATTCATATGAATTACAAATTCATATGTGTTCGTTAAAGACGCTTAATTTAATTATTATTTCAATGAGTAAGTATTAAAACCTGTCGGCCATGAAAATATATAAAAAATTGAATGATAATGTGGCCACAGCTACTGTTTACAATGTTTATCTCTCCCGGATACCAATACTGTTGTCTCCTACTGCTCGACCTGCTTGCATTTCACGCTACGTTTGCTCTTATTTCCATAGCATTATTTGAATAAATAAACTTTTATGCACAGAATCAGAATAGTTAAACTATTGGTTTCTCTAGTTCATATTTAGAGGGCGTTCGAATACCACTGGTTAACTTAGTATTAGGGAGTGCAGTTAGCAATAAAGTACTTTGTCGTTACGGTCTCTTACAGGCTTATCAGCGCTCGCCATCGAACCTTATTGAGACCCATGTTACAGTGATTTAATTTGATGATTGTTTTTTTTATAATTTTAGTTAATTTAACTAATTTAGCATTGAAAATAAAATTTTTGGCATTTAAAATTTAATTTCTTTATCAAAATATCATCTTTCCACTTTTGCATGAAACTTGCATTTTACTAGTTTAATTAGGTTAATATTGAATATATTTACTTCTATATTAAACGCTTCATTTAATACAGTGCAGATATCAGAAATTTTTGAATATATATCGATAATCCGGTCAATGTCAGCTGCAGTTATGACGTCATAATTCATTTCGTTTCTTGATGTATCCGAACGTTCTAGTAAGTTAATCAGCTTTAAATTGTTGTATTCAATTCTATTAATAATATCGTTAATAAAACCGTTCAATAAAATCATTTCAGCATCGCAATACAAGATTTGAATATAGTACAAAAGCAGTTCAATGCCAGTAAATTGCGTAAAACGCGTGACACAAACATAAATTGACATTAGGAAAGCCAAAAAAACACCAAATAAATTTAAATGATTGCGTTTCCAAGATTTTTTGTATATTGACCGTCTGTCCTCGATACATAAGCTCCCGTCAATATCTGTCATTTGGCTAATGAATTTCGAAAATATATTTCCTCCAAAAAATGTATTCTTGAGGATGATCCAGTAGAAAGTGATAAAAAATATCAGTTCTTGAGCAGACTGTATGAGTGAAATCGGACGATTTGTCAAATTAAAGTACTGCACCATTATTCTACATGGAATTAAAGTGATTAAAATGAAAATTGCGTAAAGAGAGTGCGCCAATTGCATTACGGTCGATTTCCACGATGTGGAAAGAATGAATTTATTCTTTTGCAATTGCGTGTTCCTCCTTATTCCTAATATAATTTCTATAAAATACACAAATTTCCAAGTATCCTTAAAGCAAATGTGGACTGTTTTAAAATTTGTACCCATTTTTCTTTTAGTATTCATCAATTTATCAAAGTACATAAAATTAATTTATTATTTCACTTAATGGCCAACTAGCTGACAATATTTCAAGTTCGCTAGACTACAGTCAGTCCTAAGATGGTCTAAAGCGATTGAAGAACCTGGTCTACTAAATGTACATATAGTCGGTGAATATATTGTTATCTTTTCCTAATGGAAACACGGAAAAATTGTATTTAGGGAGCGTTATATGCGAGCAGGAAATAGATAAAATCTAATATGACAAAATGGTATTGGGCATTATCTCGATCAATTATCTTAAGTTCATTCAATTAATTAATTAACACATTCGCTGATCTAATATTCTTGTTTCCATAAAAAAAAATTGAAAATTAAGTAGCAATTCAAATATAGCAATATTATTTGTTTACTAATTATTTTTCTTGGTTTCAAACTCCAGTGAAAGCAATATTATTACAATTAGCACTTTTTTACTAGTTTACTGCTGGAAGTTCTTTTTCAACTTTTTCTACCATTGTAAGGAATGCTTACTCAATACATACTATAGCGATCCTCTCTATCCGAGGACACTTGCATTCACTTCGGTTCAGCTACTGAATGCTTGTTCATTTAGGTAAACCGCTTACTGAAATTAAATTAAAAAAAAACAAATAAATATTGCAGGCAACATTGCTACTGGTCTATGGAACAGGTTACTGACCTATGGAGCAGGTTACTGGCCTATGGAACTGTGCTGGAATAATTTTATTTCTATTTCTTACTAGCTGTGACTGGGATAGCTTTCGAGTGTGAACTTAAATAAAATATTCTTCAAAATCCCTTTAGTTTCTCTGCATGATGCTCGGACAAATAAACACACTCACAGGGGAAGAGAAAACATTTCAAAACTAATATTTTTTGTTGTATTACTTCTGTTGCATTCTCCTAAATCATATTTTCGTTAATACCTTCACGGTACAGACACACCAATTCTATAATTTTATTACGTGTGTAGATATTTTTACGTATTTAAATAGAAGCAAGTACTGGTTAGTATAAATATCCTGTAAACATTAAATTATACCCAAACTTTTGTTCTGATGTTTCAGCAGAGAAAAAAACTAATTAATGTATCTTAAAAAATATTCAAGATGTAAATAAAATAATTCTTTAATATAATTCATAAACTGTAATTGTTCTTAATATAATCCCAAGTAGTCCATAAGTTTTGGTTGTAATCGGCTCGACGTAAAGGTTAAAATGTACTTTTCTGTCGAATATAATTAAAATGTTAATACGAGGTTCCGACGATATCGAGTTGCTTATGACCGTAAGGACCATAAACGAGTGTTCGAATATTTATCAAGCTCACGCATACTGTCACAGCGTTGTCTTAATATTTTTGAAAACTGTACTTATTCCTAATGCAATTCCAAGCAGTCTATAAGTCGGCTTAATGTGAATGTAAAAATATAGTCTTTTGTCGAATATAATACCAAGTTCACGCGTACCATCCACAGTGCCAAGTGATTTCCAACCAACTATGCAGCCAAAATACAAGTTTGTTTTTTTACTTGAAAACATAATTTGTTCACATTTGGAGAAGCTCCAGTGCAGCTTATTCTTATTGCAGTAGACGTGAAGTCTATTGAAATCCTATTAAATATTCGGACAGTCATTTATGGTCCTTGCGGTTATAAACAGCTCGAGGTCGTCGGAACGTCGTATTAACAATTTACTATTTTTGAAACTGGTATAATTTAAGAAGAAAATAAACAAGAAAGGACGGAGAATATTCTTGTTGTACAGCAGAAATCACTTGAAGAGCTAGTTACTTATTAGTTAGACATGAGATCGCCATCTAGGCAGATCGCTCTTGAAACCCTTGAATACAAGCTTTCTTTTTTAGTATCAAATGATGTCTACTGGTATTCCACGATCGTCAATTCAAAGAATTATTCGCACTGACGATCTACATCCATACCCTTAGGAATAAGTTCAAGCACGCAAACCAGAAGATTATCTAAGACGCGTGGCGTTTTATCAGGCAATACTGGCAAAAAATCAGGAAGATCCAAACTTTTTCAGTAACATTTTGTGGTCTGATTATAGGCATTTTGAAGTATTTAGGTTGCTTAACACTCACAACTTCCATTACTATTCATTTGTAAACCTACTTGGTAAAGCAATCAAGCTTACACTATAACAACAATTTATGGAGTGGCATAATTCTATCGATTTTTTTATCTGGATTTAATTTAAAACAATTATTTATGCCCGAGAATGCACAAAAACAGAATATTAGCACGAAACAATCTAAGTGACGATAGCAACAATCAGACAAAATCGACAGTCATTTTGAAACGAAACTTTTTACGCTAATGTCGTAAGTGCATTTTAAAATGAGGCCGGAAGGACAAGACATTTTGAAATTTTTTGTGAAATTTGAATAACTTATCTCTAATCTTGTTGTCAATCCTTAACAATTACATCTACACATGCATAACTTTGATTATATTTTATGGAAAAAAATTGAAAAGTGAAGTAAATCTGAGTTTAATTAATGTTTTTTAGAGTTTACTCCTTAAGAATCGATTTTCAGATATGGCGCTGGTATAAAGTTTAGAACATTAAAACAAGAGTACCGTTAGGTGGCCTCTTCGTGTAACATTTCTGTGCATCTTTAGAGTGGGATATCAACATTTTTATTTGGTATTTTCTTATGGCGTAATCGCAATGACGTATTGTGACACAAATGATTTACCATCGTTCGTTTATATCAAGATGTAATAATTAAATATAATTATGTGTGAATATTTGGTACCTTCAATCTTACAATATTAAAAAGTCTCTTTTCTGGACTAAAGTTAAAAGTTTAACTTCTTAGTCTGACGTTAGTAAACGTGTTTAATTTTGTTGTATAAATTTGATCTTGTTTATTTATCTTTTACTTGAAAAATATTATATTGTCAGCATTTTTCATTAAAAAATTTTCCATTTACATTTAAAGATATTGATATTTATATTGACATTAAGTATTATCCATTTTATACATTCTAAGACAATCGTACTTAAGTACTAAATCCCAGTCGCACGTTGGAGCTGACGCGCACAGTTTTTTTTTGTTAGAAATGCACTTAGTTTTAATAAAAATACCATTGTAGAAGAAATTTCACTTTTTTATTTAGTGATTTATTGACATGATATTAATAAACATAAAATGGCTCGTGCTTTCTATATGACTTCGTTACTTCCATACCGAATTACATGTGATTTAGTGGAATAGTTTTCGAACCAAATTGGTTTGTGTGACTGAAATAAAGATTTTTCAGAAAAAAGTACAAAAGAATCATAACTTCTAAATTATTAATTTTCGTGGAACTCATGTTTCACAAAAATCAATAGTTTTCAAATGATGAAATATTTTTCCGCTCAAAACCAAAGTCAATAATTATCATTAGACCAATAGGAAAACCCTGTGATTCCCAGTTCGAATTCAATTAGTCTTTCTTTAGTTTATGGTAGAAATAGTTTTAAATTTTAAAAATTTACGGACACATTTCCATTAAATTATTCACAAATATAATTTTTTCAAAACCTTAATATATTTCCCACTATATCTTTCCCATACGCTAGAATAGGATGCATATTTAAAAAATAATTATAAGATTTAGGACAATCGCTGTAGCTTCAATATTTGTGTAGACTCCTAAGAACCCTATTTTTTTATTTCGTAATTTGAGATTGATCATTTTTATAAATGACGGGTTGCATACGGTTTTTCTGAAACCCTCTCTATCTAAAATTATTAGCCTTTTCAAAAACAATACTCCACTCTACACGGAGAATTTTAAAGAATCTCGGGAATCATTTTAGGAGGGAATTTGTCCCTCCTAAAATGTTCATACAAATATATCTGCGAGATAATATTATTAAGCTCAGATTAATATGTTTTATTAGGATGCCTAATTTCAAGAGATGCTAAGTTTCTACGTCAAATGGTTTCAGAGAAAATAGCTGTGATAAACAGACACGTGAGTCATTTTTAGTTTTGTTTGTCTTTAAATTTTGATAATACTTGTTGTTAAAGATCGCGCAATCCGTTTGTGTATTAAACGTTTTATATCTAACTGACTTCTGCATGCCATTGTCGGTTCCGTTAATGTTGAATTTTGCATTGGGAAAAGTATTTTGGAAATGTTTTACTCGAAACTTATCGTTATTTATATTATAATTTGAAGATGAAATATAACAACACATTATTAATATCGCTATATGTAACGAAATAATCATATTGTAGGTACAAAATAAACAAATAACATCGTACTGATTCATTTGAATACACGACACTGATATTGTTACATGTTACTTATGTTATTTCTACGCTCTTGTTAACTTAATTCCGAAGGAGCTAAAAGTCTTTCTGTCACACCCTCTTCTCCGCCTGGTTTCGATATAACTTGCATTTGCTTTGACCATCCCATTCAGTGCATGTAAATAAAATGATACGTGTAAAAATTAATTACAGTGCTCGGTGGACGTGTTTTGTGATAATTCTCATGGTACCATAAAAAAACCATAAAAATTAACTCAAAAGAAAAAAAAGTGCATGCAAAATATGTTACTCTTATATATTTAAGGAAACTATATAATTAATATATTTCATTAGTATGAAATCATACCGCTGTATTTAATCTTCTCTGTCCTAGTGAAAAAAAATGAAACTAATTGAAGAATTGTTATATCCGTGTATTTTAAAATCGTCGTGTATCGAAAAAAAAGAAAATTTTTTTGAGGATATTTGGAATCGAGGCCGAGTTTACGTCTCTCCATCTCTCTCCTCTCACGTACCCTCATATAGACACGTAAACACTTCTGACAGTAACAGTGTTTTTGGAATTTACTTGTGTTCGGAAATAATATTGTAGTACAGACGTTTTTACTCGTATTTTTTGTTATTTTATACTTTCAGTGTTTTTCTTATTCACATTTTGAATTATTAAATTTTTTTAAGAACTTTTATTTTTTTTGTGCTTGTTATATCCTAGATCACACAGAACGTAACGAATCACAAAGAATTCACTAATAACTCCTATGTTGAAATTCAGATATGTATTTGTCGCATTCAATGACCATGAATATATTCATATATACCTACATACATGTATGCATGCGCATATATATATATATATATATATATATATATAGGTTTAGGTATTATGAAGATACCGGTATGAAAAGTAATATCGTACATTAATTGAATTCCACTATGAAAAAAACGACTTTTAACGTTTAGTACTTGTAAAATTAAATAACACGGATTAATTACTAGGAAGAAAACTGAACTCTCTTAATTACTAATATACTCTTTCGAGATTATTTGAATTACTTTATATATAGCAAAAACAATTTAATTTGTCAAACAGAACACAAATAAAATAAATCACGACGCTTCTTTTTTTTTCAAATTTCGAAATTCCAGAAAAAATTAAAATATATACTTTCAAAAACAAAGCATGAACATTCCAAAACATTTTAGAACGATCAGATTAAATTTCAAGTGATTCGCAACATTTAAAAGTAATATATAACTTCCCAGAACGTTTTCGAATTTTTTTGAACATTTTAGAACGATCAAAATCAATTTAAAGTGATTCAAATCATTTGAAAGTAATTTAGAACTTTTCAGAACGTTTTCTCCATTTTTACTTTGCATCATTTGGGATTTATTATTCTAAATAATTTTGGAACATTAAATAATATTTTAGAACATATTAGAACATTCTACACCACAGCAGACCAACGTTGAACATTTTAGAAATATGAGATTTTTATTTTTTATTAGGATTTTCTAGAGTATTCTGGAATATTCAAGACCATTCTCGAACATTCTAGAATGCAATGTATTAGAATATGTAGGCATCGAAAGCAAAACCTCGATTGGACGAAAACTTCGTGACGAAACCACGATCCTCGATTTTGCAGTATGTCGTCATTGCGAAAAGTCCGTCTTTACGTACATACAGTCTTCCTATATATATATATATATATATATATGTGTGTGTATATATATATACATATATATATATTAACCCCAAATTATAATTTCCTGACAACCATTTACTTTATGTTAATTCTCACTGACACAGAATGTGAAATGTAAATTAATGGCGATTCAGTTTTTACATTTGACGATATTCCTGCAATGCTGAAAGCTGAACGCCGACAATAATATAGGCGATAACAAGATTTATAAAATTTTAAATTAATTTAACTCCAAATTTGAGCGGAGGCAAACTTTAAATGCGCTCTCGTCACTTCCACGTAAATTTCATTGAACTACCTAACCATGTGTTTAAAAATAGAATTTTAAGGAAAAACCTAATGCGGCTATGAAAGGTGTCAGTACAGAAAAATCATCATTCAGTTTCTCGCGATAGAAACAACTAGTTGGGAAGAAGAATAGATGTTTGCGAAAAAAAATGTAATATACGACATTAATGTGGATACGAAATCTACAAACGACAAAATTAACATCGTTAAAATTTAATTAAAACATTAGTTGTCATATTAAACTGTCATGTTTAAAATATAATTTTAATGCATTAGTTTTATTCAATTTCATTAAAAAGCAAAAGAAATGAGTATTAAATTGAATGTGCAAGCTAGAGTTTAATCACCTTTTCTTTCAAATCTATTATTATGCATATTTGCTTAAACTAGACCTATGAGAGAGTTGAATATTCAGGAAATTCAAAATTTTCCGGGTTCGAATTTATGTTGTTAATAATTTCCAATAGCTTATAAAGCTGTCTTATCTTAATGTCACGTAAATCACCCAGTCTAGTGATCTATTGATTAGCCTCATTGATATACTGTGTGATTAATAAAATTATGGTATATAATTTATCTAATTTCTAAGTTGTTCTAAGAAAGTGTTTACCCTCTTTATTGTGAGGGTATATAAAATAATTTCTGTGCCCTTCCTTCACCGACACGTTAACGCTACACTTTAACATGTGGAGTGTCCGAAAAAAGAGAATCAATGTTTATATTTATTTATCATAAATTTTATTTTATAATATTATTCGATTTAATGTGTATGCCCCCTTGGAAGTTAAATATTTTAATTGTTTTGCTGCATACTTCCAAAATGTTTATTAACATATTCGGTAGTAAAGATGCTAATGAAAGATATTGGAAAAAATTATGTGGTGATGACAGTTTATTTCCTTTATTCTCTTCGTTAATGTGGAGCCTGGATTTTGATTTCAGGTATATTCTTTATATTGTCACGAAATATTTGTTCTATTGTATATTTGATATAAACTTCTGAATTTCTCGTTAAAATACGTAGAAAGGATATATCGAGGTGTAGCAGGAACGAATTAGTATAGGTGATACTAAGTAATAACAATCTATTTATTCATCATGACATACGACAAAATAATTACAAAATATAAAATGTTGGAATGTGTGCCCAATTTTGACATCATTTTCACGTTACTAGAGCATCCGATTTGAAATCAGTACTATAAGTTTTTGCTACCTCTTCAAATGGATTTAATAATTTCACAAAAATTCATGCACCAAAAAAATTATATACATAAGCGAAACAATATATTCCCATTCGCCAGAATGTGTGAACCGATATTTAACAGATCCATTTCAGTCAGCGGTTGGTTTCGGGTGACTGTGCTGTCCAACAGGTACAGGTGTACAACCTGTACCTGTACAAGTTTTAGAAACATGGCTATTATTGTGGGGCAGAATTTCGAAAAATGTTTTCATTTTATCGATTTCTCGCTATCTAATTTTCATCTTAGCTTGTTTAGATCAAGAAATGTTTGCCATTTCCGTAAACATTGAATTGTTTTTTACGAAACCGCATTTTGGATAAAACATAGTAAAATTAAATAACTTTAATGAAAGTGACTATTCCAGTTTAGTCACTGGCGACAAAAGTAGCTCTGATCATTATTGTTACAAATTACTTTGTAAATTAATTATGGAATTACCACGTGATGAATGATGTTTTTCATGTAATTGATGTATTCTTACCATAGTTTCATTTGTACTAATATAAAGAAAGAATATTTTTTCTATATCTTAGCATTAACTTCATATCATAACTTTACCTGTAATGTTTGATGTTATGCCATTTGCAATATGTGAAGTACAAAACCATAATTTGTGTTTAAATAAATTTTAGATCTATAACTACAATATAGAGAAAAACAGATGTGCTCATAGAAAGTCACAGAGAAAAACAGATGTGCTCATAGAAAGTGATTGCAGAAAACTCATTGAAATATCGCATGAGAAGTACATATATTTCTATGGTAATATATAATTGTTTGGTTTTAAGTATTAATGAGACCCCAAGTAAGTCTGAATACTCGTGGCCAGATTAACCTTAGCAACTATTCGATGTCAAGCATATCTATTTCGTATCAATAAAATAACATTCCAAAATATTGTTTACATTTATTCAAATGAAAGGAGCCGTGGCTAAGTCGATGAATAGTGATTAGTAATGATTAATTAGAGATTAAATGCATAACAAGTTAGCGGCAGGAATTGTAATGTTCCGTTTAACATATTTAATTTGTAGGATTCCATTGCCAAATGGCCAAAATCCTCCAGTTTCTTCACGTCCGTCCGTCTGTCTCTCTGTTTCTGTCTGTACCTTCTATATTCAATAGCTTTAGACTGACGCATGTATTTTGGACATACATACTTTGTATCGAGACTCAATTATTATGTATGTATGTACGTACCAAATGTTTGCGAATATTTTTTCGTGCAAGTTTTTTTCGCGCCTCATTTAGTTACATTAACTGATTATTTTAAAATTGAATTGTGAATCAATTTAAAATTTCATGCTCCGTTTGCGAATATCAAGCTTCAACGTGACGCGTCATGTGCCACGCCATCTCTGTTAAAAATAACAAATGACTTTAAAGGTAGCTATTCGGATTAATAATGTCAACAGGTTTGTAAGCCAAAACATAGTCGTTGTATTAAGAGCTCTTATTGTAATGTAGAGAGTTGGACGGGTTGATAAAAATAGTGAACGAAACAAAAAAATCAGGTTTCAGCAAACGATGGGTTAATAAAAATAGTGTAGAAAAAAAAATCATATTTCGGCAAGCAGCCAAATTTACATTGTACTGTTGTATTAAAGACGATAGGTATAATAACTATCATACAAAATGTGCAGCGTATTATTTTTTTTTATATTTCATATCTCTATGTTCCGATTCGATTCGATAAAACGGGTACTTCTTCATATATCTCAATGACTTCCAGCAGATAAAGTGTTTTTGACGTAACCCTTTATCCCTTTTGGAAATCACTAAGATATACGAAGCTGGAAAGAAACCTTAACAAACCTTTTTTCGTTCATATTTATTTTAAATTAACCAATGGATTAAACCTATTGAGAAAAACGGTACTCGATTTAAATCACTTTATTTGAGAAACAAAAAATTCTATTAAAACATTTATCATTATGACCTTTCCAAAAGCTCGTTTGTATTTAATTTTCACATAACTCGTTAATAAATAAAGACGACGAGATAAATTTAAACTAATGCCCCCAAAAGATAATGCAAAAGTCAATATCAATGCATAAGTTTTGCCTAAACTAAGGCAAAAATTTTTGTATTTGGAAAAAGTTTAATGTTAAATTGTTATATGATAAAAACATATTCAGTAGAGGAAAGAAATATTTTGAGTGCATCTGTATACTATAAAAACGGATGTTCTTCAAATGCTTCCAATACAAGTTCTCTTAAATTACGATAAAGGGCTTTTCTAAACCAATAAATACCTTTTGTATGTTTTTGAATCCATTGGCAAAATCCGTGCAGTTTGTGTTGCATGAGTTGTTTCCTTCTCCGCTACGCAGCATCCCTCTCCTCATTGGTTTGAAGAAATGAAAATTAATTGGTTCAATGAATTTTTTATTACTCATTTCCACATTTTAAATGAAGGTGACATTTATTTTATGGCTATGTAATTATTATGGCTTTTAATGTTTCTTGTCATCTTGAAGAATAATATCAAGAAACTTTTTCGCCAGGAATCTGGAAATAGTTAGTCTTCAGTGAATTGATCATGCAAAGTGCATAGCCAAAGGTCTAATTCTTCTTGTTCATTTTATTTCAAGATCTAATTAGATACAAATGACTTCCTTACAGTATTTACCCTCGTACCTGCTTCTAAGATGCAGCCACCCAAAGAGCTTTGGGCATATTCTTGGATTGTATTGGCCGAAAGATGAAATGAAAAAAAATGATTTTGCATATTTTCTATTTACTTCTTAAATTATTAATTGGAAAAAACAAAAATAAGAATATATTACCTAAAACATAAATAAAGCTTGTCTCAGCGCTGAATTCAGACTTTAAATTCAAATATCTCGGCAAGCAACGGGGCTAGCGATAGCATACGATAGGTCATTGGCACGAATTTTTTAACCATTATGTCACAGTGATCTGGTGCTTACCGTGCTTACGCTGTGATAATGTATTTATGCCACGGTTTTTCTGTTAGTGATACACAACGCAAGTTTTGTAATCAGTTTGAAATCCGGCGTTTCAGTGATGGACCCAGTATTCACTTAATCAAGTTGTGGGGAGCGAAATTCAAAATGTCAGGATGTACACTAAATTATTCAAGTGGACCTTGAAGCAGACCTGTGCAAACAATTGGAAACATTAACCGCGTCGCCGCTGCGGTCGAAGAGCATCCACGAAGATCGGTTAGAAAATATGCCGCCTCTTTGAATATCGATCGTTAAAGTCTTCAAAGAATGTTGGCTTTAAACTTAAAAGTACATCCTCATAAAATATAGATCGTTCTAAAAATTAAACCTGATAACTTCGACAAGCGGAAAATTTACAGTCAGAAAATGTTAGAGATTTTTTCAAAGGAAAATGGGATGAACAATATTTATTTCAGCGATGAATCACATTTTCATCCTAAAGGTTACGTAAATCGTCAAAATCATCGTTACTGGTCATCTAGCAATCCAATTAAAAGTATCAGAAAGCATTACATAGCCCTAAAGTTACTGTATGGTGCGCAATATCATCTAAAAAAATCATCGGCCCTTTTTTTTGGTAATGATCGCGGTGCAATATTTGCAGTGACAAGCGAGCGATATATCGAAATGATTAACATTTTTTTATACTGCGGCTACAAGAGGAGAACGTTGACGAGAATGTTTCAATAAGATAGGGCTGCTGCCTACATAGCTAGGGTCTCCATGGATACAATTAGAGCGCTATTTCCGGAAAAAGTCATAAGCCGATTTAGAGACATGATTTGGCCATTCAAATCACCCGACTTTACCCCCGCTGACTTTTTCTATGAGATTATCTCAAAGCAGGAGTTTTTGATACTCTCTTATGAATTTGGAGCAGCTGACTGCTAAAATAACGGAAGAAGAGAGAGCCATCTCAGTCGACGGTCTGCGGCGCGTCTGAATATTGTAAATGTCATAATTGTTTCTTTTCATTATTAATTAAAATTTCAATTCCCCGCTGACACACCATTTACTTTCGGAAACAAATCATATATATACATACTCTACATAAATACAAATATTTACATACATTTGTTTATTAATACATATTTAAATATTAAATGTGCCTACGGATTCCGTTCTTTTATTGCATTTTTATTTCCACTTGTACTTGTTCTAAGTTGAAGTTCCTGGCTATGTATAAGCTCTATTCATCGTGTCTGTAACCGTTCAGAAGTTGGGGATTCCGATATCCCAAAGCTACCGTCGTTAAACATGTTCAGTTTACAGACAATTGTGTGTTCGTTGTATTGTTTCGCTCCGCAAAATGCCAAGTGTCTCTGTCCGTGTTTAGTTTTAGATTCTGCTGATATTATATTATAAATACTTTATCATATTACATTATATTATAATTCTAGATTCTATTGCAGGTGGCAGCAATTTGTGATGGGGGCGAGTTCTCTTACTATACACTTACTAATTAGTATTGTATAGTTGCTGTTCGTCTTCATTGTTACTTAGTTTGGTAAGTATGGTTTAATGTGAGCGCGTCGAGAGCATTCTTGGTCTGTTTGTGATCACTCCTAGTAGAGTCCGCTGTTTAGTATATAAGTGTTTCATTATAGTTTTTGTTAATCCATCCTGAAGTGTTCATAATTAATAGTCGATTATCCTAATACAAAATAGACTCATTTTATAGCCGATGGATCTACAATATTGCGTGTATTTTTATAAGATACCCTTAGTTTTCGTAACTTTACATTTATTTTTCCAATTGGTACTTTGTGACGTGTCGTCACATTCATGTATTGTTAAGTTATATGATCCTATGGTGGGCGATTGTCATGTATTTTGTTTTACGTGCATTAAGTGTTAGAAATTGACGCCAAGCTACTTTTTAATTCTAGCAAGTCCCGTCTCCGTCACACGCGTGTCACAGGTATTATCGTGTGACAAGAGATCAGTGTCGCAGCTATTGCTGTCAAATTCGAGCCTGTCATTGGCATTGGGAATTGTTCCCAGTGTAACTTTTGATAGTATATCTTAAGTGATGGTCTGTTTCACTAAGTATGTTATAATAGTCTGCTTCCTGTCAATAATTAACTCAAGAACTAGTTATACATTTTGTTATGTATGCCAATATCCTATAGTTTCTTCCAAAAGAATTCCTTGTGATACCGAGTCAAATATTTTGGAGAGGTCAAAAGATACAATTGCACATTTGTTGTTTCTGTTTACATGCTGGGCTTTAATAATAGCTATGTATATATAAATATATATATATATATATATATATATATATATATGTGTGTGTGTGTGTGTGTGTGTGTGTATATATATATATATATATATATATATATATATATACTTTCGTTACGACATATTTTGATAGGGTTGATTCGCCCCATCGTTTTGAAATTGAAGAGTTTCTGATTACTGTGAAAAAAATTCAACCTTTCTCCAGGCAATCGCCGTAAAAATTTTAAATTTAAAACATTAAATTATTTCATCATAAAACCACTTCAAAAAAAAACTTGTGCCAAGAAAATGGAACTTCAAATCCTCAGAAAATCATTTTCATAATTATATATTACAGATGATGCAATTTGCCCATTCGAAAAGTATTAAAGTGACATTTTTCCATAATTTTAATTATAAAGTGTGATTCGTCATATTATTCTAAATAGGAAAAATTAAAAAAATATATTTTATTGAAAAAACACTTCAAAATTTGTATGTTCTTTCTCAATGATTTCAAAATATTTAGCTATGCTTAAGCAAATAGTATATATACAGTATTTAAACATTCACGTGTTTTATTCTCGTCATCTTCATGTCTGCTAAGGTCAGAAACAGCTGAATTGTGGAAACATGGCTACGAGGGGCTATACGTATAAAGGAACCTTACAACTCCGCGTTCTCCCGCTACTGCACTATTTCCAACGAGGCGGAGTACATCATAAGAGTATATTGGTCGCACAGACTTAGTATTCCCACACACGATACTTGGAATAACTTTTTAATGAATATTATATTAATATGATGATGTCTAATACGACTTCGAAAAAAATAATCGCTAATGAAATACAGACAATAAATGGATATTTTATTTAAAAATTAATACAGATTAATAATGTATAGTGAAATTTATAGATAAATAACCGGGAGGTCTCTGGTTGCACTGCTCCACTTCGTAAACCAAGTTGTACATACGACCAACAATAATATAGTTTATTAACAAATCTACACCATTAATAAAATTGCGACCGTTCCATACATGGAAAATATTGTTAAAAAAGTGATTGATTTAGCATAAAGAATGATAATAGAATTCAGAAAATCTATTTTTAGAATTTTTACCTGTCTCTATATTAATTTTTGTCGTCTTATATTAATTACGGGAAATCTACAGGAAGGATTTTGATGAAATTATGTGTAGCAATAGTTTATACCCAAGAGCATACTATTATATATATATATATATATATATATATATATATATATATATGTGTGTGTGTGCGTGTGTGTGTGTTTGTGTGTGTGTGTGTGTGTGTATATATTTCTACATATGAGAGAAATTAATCCTAATGATTTTATTTATTCGAAATTTCATGGGAGTGAAACCGTGTGGCGTAGCTAGCATCGAATATAATTACTCGAGGTAAAAATTTATGACATCGATCATTAGTTACGATTTCTATAAAATGCGTTTTTGTTTTGTCAGCTGCCACGCGTTTTCGTTTCCTCGTAAAATGCGCACACCACATTTACCGCAACTATAAAGTAAAACGATCACAGTGTTCCATTAAAGTTTACAGTTCGGGGATAAAGCAATATTTCCTGTAATTATTTATCTGTGAAAAAAAAGTGTGATTAAAAAATTTGTTTAAAGTAGGTGTTTCACAAATTGATACTTACTTTTGTTTTTTTCTCACACGCAATTTGATGCATTTGAGAATCTGTTTGATAAAAGACATTTTCAATAGCAACAAAAAGAAATGTATACATGTCATAAATAAATTTATTATTTAATTTTAATGTTAAAATATGACAAAAAAACATAAAAAATGAATACGTGACTATTTTGAATATTACCTAAACTTGAAACATGCCATTCAAGAATTGACAAAACACAATATATTTAATAAAAAATGAATTGTTTTTTCTTTAAGAGTTGGAATACAATGTCCAGAATCTGTGTTACCATACTGTAAATTAGTATTTGTATCGGTAAGAGATGAATTAAATACTACTATGGGCTTCTCTATTCTCCATGCAAGAATGCAAAATAATAATGTTTCAGTATGAAAGTGCATTTCATTCATAGATATTAGGAAAGAGTATGTGATAAACCATGTATTATTGGAACAATAATAATAACAATAGATATACATGTCAGTGGTATAACTAGTTATAATGTCACGCATTAATATTTTGTTTCTCTGTTTATCACATTTAATTAATTTGTTCAAGTAAGGAGTTTCAATCTATCTATAGTACTTAATTGAGTATGAAATGTTTGTATATATCTTTACTCCACAATACATTTTAGCCTTTTAAGTATACGGTATTACACATTAATACTATTTCGTACCCAAAATCTATATCTCAATTTTTTTAAAAACATTAAGTGAAAAACTGAAGGGATCATTAATGTGCCGCATATCCTAATACATCAGTATATTTTAACACAAGATCGAGTTTCAGAATATACCAGAAAGTATTTTTGAAGTTTATATCTGTGGTTAAACATTAATAACTTTAGCCACAAGAATTGCTACTTAACATAATACTAAATTGTACAAAACTGTATAAGCGTGAAACGAAAAATTATCTAATGGACGATCATACAAGTAATCGTAATTCACAAACATGACAGCCATCAATCAAACAGTTGTAGTTGGTTTATAATGAATTGAAAAATACAATGACGTCCACATAATTTTATTTAATAAGCACGAGGTGTGTTAATAAACGTAATAAAAATGTACCCATTATATGTGTTGTGTCACAAGTGCAAATTCATTGTTACTCTTTGCAATATCTATTCAACAATAAGATTTAATCTGTTGCAAACATTGTAAGCATGCAATAAAATAAATTTTGCTGCCAAGTACGTAATAAAAAGTTTGTGAGAATATTTCCATATTTACATCGTAAACATGCAACAAAATTTATTTTGTTGCAAAGTATGTAGTAAAAAGTTTATAAAAATATTTCCATATTCATAGATGGCAATTTTATTTTTAATAACGATTAATAAAGAAATTATCGGCTACACCGCGCTTCGCGAGCTTTTGAGTTAGATATCTTTATAAATAATGTAATATGTGTTACAAAAAATATTGACGATAATATAATTAAAATAATTACACATATTTCTTTGCTTTTTTTGTTACATTCCTCTTCAACGTTTCAGCGCTGTTTGCGATTTGTTGTATCGGTTAGCGAGGTGGGGAGGTACCGAATCGGTACGTAAGAACGTGACAGTCTCTCGTTATTAGTTGTTTTAACTTTTTAAAGAAAAAAAAGTGGTGTAAAAAATTACTTTTTCGTAAAGATATTTGAAGAAAACAAATTTATTCATTGAGACACGAATAAGATATAGTTACTTGTATGTGTGTCTTGATAATTTATACATATGTTCATACGAAACAACACCACATTAGATTGAATAAGAAGAAATTTTTCATTATCACTCATATGCCATATCGATGAACACTTTCCACAAACATTAGAGGTGCGGGTCTGTTGTCAAGTTGATAAAATGACGAAGTCGGTATCGTAAAAGCAAACACTGAAACTGGTGAAACGCTTCTTGATATGACGTTGACAACATCACGTGTTTGCCACAAATGATGTTTAATACATTTAATGGAAATTCACTGCGATGTACTTCATAGCGACAGACTGTGTGGTGGGTACGAATCAATTATTTAGAAGGACTTTAATGTGAACGATTTTATCAACGTTGAATGTTCCAAAACTATCTTATTGTGAACTAACTTGTCGTTATTTTACAAAGAAAATCATTTAATTTTTTTCCTTTTCTTTTTATTTCAGAAAATCTTTCAAAACACCCAGTTTTATTTTTGTTTATTCATATTGACTTGGTTTAGCGTTGTTTCATCTATATTTAATTTCTACTTGGTTCTGGGTGACTCTTAAATTATTTTATCGAGTCGGAAACTATTTCATCAATGAATTTGTCAATTATTTTGTTTTCCCCGATATCCGACAGAGTTCCGAAGCAACGTTGAATATAAAAATGAAATTTTTAGAAAGGACTACGTGGAACTATTAATGACATCATTGTCATTTTAAGACTATTGTAGCAAAAATATATTTTATGGAATAACCCGTTCATTTGTATCGGCCTTCTTAAATAAATACTTTATCCGAAAAACATTCATTATCAAATATAAGTTTTTATGAGAGATCTTTCTAATCGTATTTAACAAGGAGTTTGTATGTAAATCGTTAATAATAAATAGTTTTATTTGAATTAGGTGTTGAAGCATAATTGACTATAATTGAAAAGTTACCATTTTCCTAACCATTATAGTAGAAGGTAATAATTTAAGGCCATTTATAAACGCAACAGTAAAGCCAAGGAAAAAATTAAACGTTTTGACTTTTTATATTAATTAATTACTATTCATTTTAAACTCGTTTAGTGTTTGTAGTCAGACTAAACACGAAAGACTATAAGTAAAAAATAATTAACTCAAAATAATTACCCACTTATTCGCAATAAATAACTAAGTTACTTATTTGTGAAGTCGGCGCCTGCACTGGCCACCAACTTAACCAATTAAACATTTAATTTAATTTATAATGTAAATTTGATACCTCAACATCTAACGTACTCGCAATACAAAATAGATTCATGAAGGGTGTATTTATAATATAACATTTTACATTACATTTACATATGTTTATAATATAATATTTTGCATATGTTTATTTTACATTACATTTACATATGTTTATAATATAACATTTTACATTCACATTTTACATATGTTTATAATATAAAATTTTACATATGATTAAGTCGATCGGCGGTACTGGCACGGACTTCAAATATAAGTAACTTAGTTGTATATCGCGAATAAGTAGGTGCTTATTTTGAGTAAATTATTTTTAACTTTCTGTAATTTTTTATTCGAAGTTTGAAGGGTTTTTAAAAGATATTTTATTTTAGAATTCTTAGTGATTAATAATATTAATCATCACGCTATAACTAATATTTTATTATTTTCTTCCTTACGATATTTCATGATTAATTAAAAGTAATGGGTGGAAACTAGTATATAGATAATTTCCTCTTTTTCTAAAGTTGGTTATCAACAACATATAGAAATACAGTAGCAGCCGCAAGTGGTCAGCTGTTAGCCGTTGAGGAGTTCCGTTCTCCGTATATGAAGTCCAATATCAGATTTTGAAAAGTAACAACTACCACTTGAGGAGTAATGTTCTCCATATCCAAAATCCAATTCAGATTGTGCAAAGTAATAACTAAAGTAATAACTAACGTAACAACTAACCAGCAGCCAATACATTGAATAACGATTGATTTACTTCCATCCGTTAGAAAGTTGCATTATTAATCTTCAGAACTTACCATTAGACCCTGATCTGGTCAATGGTGCAATTATTTTACAAAATAAAAACTGCTAGTAACAAATATCTTTAGTTGCGGTTGATTTACAAACATCAGTTAAGGAGTTACATTGTTCATCTCCAAAACTTTACATCAGACCCTGGCCTGGTAAGTGGTGTAGTTACTTTGCAAAATAATAACTACCCGTAGCCGCTCGTTAAGGAGTTCCATCGTTCATTTCTGGACTTCATCATCATCATAATTATAGGTAGTCCTACCACCTCTAAAGTACCCTCTTTTAAATAAAAAATCATCGAAATCGTTCTATTCAGTAAAGAATTATTGCTGAACATAAAACAATTCCAACGAATTGAGAACATCCCCCCCCCCTTTTTTTAAATCGAATAAAAAACAAATGTCTAACTCTCTACTTGAAAATTTATTTAGATTCCTTGTATAACAGAATATACGGAGTGGAAAATATTTTTCACTTTGTAATAGTTTCTAATTCGCTGTTAGTGATAATAATATACGATATTATAATACTATTATTTTCCCAACTAATTCAAGTGAAGATTGCCTTCAAAATCATGACGTGCTTTGAAGGCAATATTCACTTGAATTAGTTGGGAAAGGGGAGTGCAAGGCTTAGAAGATTGTTCGCTCGGTTCCGTTCATGGCCGGATGTGCGATGATCTCTGCCGTTTCCTTTTTTTAAAATATTTCCTTAGGCATTGCTGAAAACGTCTATCAAAAATGCTTTTATTTCAAATAATGGAAAAATCATTTTGTTATAAATGTGTCTAAATATCTAAAAGTTTGCAAAACCACATCTTAAACACACGCAATAGTAAAAGTTACATGTTAATTTCAAGAAAGGGTTTTACGTCCAAACTTAAAAAACCAGCCAAACTTTATTTGTAAATACTTTATGATAAGTACCCACACATCGGTTATAGATTCTGAGTTGTAAATCATGTGTGGAAGATTTTTTTCCAGGGAAACGAAAAGTGATTTGTATACACTACGTGGGAATATATTTTGTTATCCGTTTTCCTGTTATTTGCCATTAATAACGTATGAACTACCTATTTCTCACTAAAATTCGTCGGTTCTTATAATCTTGAAATTATTCTTAAGCAAATAAAAAAAACAATTTTGATAAGGTCGAACAACGAATATTTTCTTTACATTTTTATAACATATTTTTATTACCCAAGACGCTAGAATGACAGGTTTTGTTTGTGCTACTCGCACTATATTTTAATTAAAACAAATATTATCGTGTTTAGTCATACTCCCATTATTATAAATATTCATTGATATAAATAGATCACGTAATTCGAAAAGCTGTTCGTATATTATATCTATTGAAATAAGCGTGAGAATTGTAAATATGTCTATATACGTTAAATTTTGATATATCTATTAGGTTGGCAACTTATAAACCCGCCATCTCTGTATACAAACTTTTTACATATACTTAGTAAAATCGATCGTTAATATTATATTAGCACCGCCGGTATCTTACCCTTATCGCCAGCGTGTAGGCCGAGCTAAAGTTTATCCTTGCAGAAATGTTTGGGCCTTTGAATGAAAAACCGGCAAAGTTCGATTTTAGTATGGCTTTTGTCTTTAAATTTTCTACAGATGGTAATTAGGTGGCGAAAGATCTGGAACATACGGCGGGTGAAGTAGCTTATCCCATCGAAATGAAAGTAGTTTCTCCGCGTTACTTTTGCTATGTGGGGTAAAGTATTATTATGTAAAAAATAAATTTTGCTTTGATTTGAAGGAAGTGGAGCGGCGACTTTCTCAATTGTTCACAATAAATCTTAAATGTAATTGTACTATTAGGTTGAAAGAGTGCCAAATAAATAATGTCCAACAACCATACATTCAAAAGAATTATTTGTCCAATATTATATTTTGATCTAGGTACACCTTTATCTCCAATTCCTAGCCATTGGCGTTTACGCTAAAAATTAACATAAGCCACCCACTTTCCATCTCCTGTAACCAGCCACTTTAGCCTCTCGTTGGTACTATGGTACCTCAGAAGCTCCAAGTGCACATCAGCTTTCCTCTGAAGTTGAAAGAGTGTTACTATATCATCGGATTATCATCATATTTACATGGAACCACACCTAAAGTACCATCTTTCAAATAAAAAAAAGTTGCGATGAATTAAGAACCTCTTCCTTGTTTTGAAGTCGGTTCAAAATCTTTTCACAAGTCAGTTAAAAAATGTTTCCAACGTTTCTTCCGCTCTAAGCCTTCCCCAATTTTCATAGAGTTGATCTCTTTTTCTCCGGAAAAGGATAATATATATATATATATATATATATATATATATATATATATATATATACATTGCCAGCTGGCAAAATAATAAACAAGACACATGTTACTTTCCAAAAAATCTCATTGAAAATAACCATCATCTTCATAACGACATTGCTCCCTACATATTACAAATAAATACAAAAGGCAATAAACTCAAAATTCTAGAAACATCAGAAATACACTAACGTAAAAGAGACACCAGCGTTAATATGCTAAATAAACATCTAAACACAATATTATCACCCACACTTAATATCTTCTAGACATAATATAGTTAGACAATATTGATACTTCAGTACACTTCACATTCTTTCAATTCGACCACACATATAAGGAGATACAACACGAAATAAAACATAAAATGGGAGATATGTATAATTAGTTGTATAACCTTGCTCCAACCATCAGATACCCTTGCTATTGTATAAATAAATTACTGAGAATAATGTCCATTTAAGTTTATTACATAGACCGGAATATTTGCATCGTATAACCTCACAGAATAACATCAATTGAATTGATTATCCTCACTAAAATACTTGTATATTGTATAACTTTCGAAAATATAGTAAAAACTACACAGCTCTCCTATCATAAACTCACTAACGTAAAAGTGTAAAAACCCGCACAAACCCTGCTTCCGCTATTATTTTGTGTAATATTTAAATTCTGTTGGATGTTTCTAAAGGTCAATCTTTGCTAATTGCCTACCTGAAGAAGTTATCATACAACGAAACCTAGGTCGTGGTCAAGAATTAAAATAAAGTAGAAAGAATACTACATCACATAATTTCATTTAATTGTGAATAATGAATTTCTACAAAATTAATGCCAAATATATTCAACAAAGTTTTAAAATTAGATTTAAAAAGCGAATTTGGAACAGAAATGATAATGATGAAGATGGCTTAAAACTTAATGGTTGTGACACAACAATTATTACGGTGCGGATGATTTTAAAACATTAAACACAAAAACAAAATCTCATTTGTAAAGTTATAAAAGAGAGTTAATTAAAAGCGACCACAGCATATGCACCTAAACATGTACGTCATCGTATGCACCTAAACATGTACGTCATCGTATGCACCTAAACATGTACGTCATCGTATGCACCTAAACATGTACGTCATCGTATGCACCTCAACATGTACGCATCGAAGGAAGCGAGTGAAGTGTGTCGGTGCTGGACGACATGATTCACTGCTATTAATAATGTTATAATTAGGTCTAACAAATAAATCATTTAGTTAGGTTAGGTTAGTACAATTTAAAGGATACAAATAATATATGAAGTTGAAACCACCATGTTTTAAGACTGTACTGTTAAGTATAAAAATAATTGTAACAAAATTCTATTTTAATTTAAAATTGTTCCTTCAATTTTACAAACGTAAATAAAAGGTATCATTATCTAATACATAAAGCAAAGTTGTCTCTAATAATAGTTGAACTTTAAATTTAGCTGAAATACTTAAATTTACATTAAAAGTCAGTCGGGTGAAGTGCTAGAAGCCGCTTAAAGGGAATATTACAAAAGAAAGTCATACAAATGGTGAGGCCGTACAGTTCACGTGTCTGGCATTAGCGAATGACCTGGGACCGATTGTCATTTGTTAAGTGAAACTTGGCCCGATCACATCACGAACATGGCCAGCAGTCACGAAGATGTCGAAGATACTCTGAAACCGATATTATTTGTACAGGTTTTATTAGGCGTTAATAGGAAATTGCTCCGAAGTCGAGAATGGAGAATTATTTTAATAATCAAACAATGCATGAAATTATTTCTGGCATCAGCAGTCATTTGGATGAAAGTACGTAGCGTGACATACAGAGGGAATACAATATTTTTGTCTGCATTAAATGATATCATTCGAATAATACTATGCCTGTATTGTTGGACAAATGAGCTGTTATGGAATAAAAATGGGCATAGCTCTTTAATCAGCTTGTTCGACGATTTAAACTCTATGGAAATTGACAGACCTCCCCGAGGGCGGATCATCAATGGCAAAGTGGCGAACATCATTATCGTCATCTGTCTTACTGTCACATACATTTTATTGACTCTGTTGCACGGAATAATAACAAATTTTCAGATACCGTTTTACTATCACTTATTTATAGAGCACGCTGTGGTTGATTTTGAAGTTCTATACTGCGTCACGATTATAAACGCTTTAACAAAAAGGTTGAAATGCACTCGGGAATATTCGTACGAATGGCTCACGAGAAATTGCGATTCAATCGACAGAACGATATTAAACACCGTTAGAAAGAATTTGGATCGATGCGAATATATTAGAAAAAGTGACGCCAACATATTTTTAAATACCAGAATTGCATATTTACGGGAATTTTACCTCAAGGTAATTGATATACGCGATTTGACGATGAAAACTTTAAGAATACAGGTGAGTTAAATGTCAGAATTAAAAAGTATTGCTAAGAAATTTTAAATTTTTTTAGGCATTTAATTAAGTTTTATATGCTAAATATAAAAGATGATCAGATCAGCAAAATTCACCCTTAATAGGTCAAATAGTTACGGTTATAATCGATATCAGCTTCAATGTCACAAATAAATGTTTATATTTGTTGTATTGTAAAAGTGAAATGACAATATTAAATTTATCTCTTGGACATGACTTCATCCGAATTAATAACCATGGTGAAGAGCAAAGGTTAACAGCTTTTATACAAAGTTAGGCTATTAAAAAGGAATAAAGCTATTTAAAAGGAATAATGCGAAATTTTATACAAAATTTGTAAAACGTATAAAATATCGTGTCAGTTGTTCAGTAAGTTGTTTATTAAATTTACTTCATGAGAAGTAGATCCAAATAGTATTTTAAGATATTAAATATTATGATTATTTAAAAGATATGGAGGTTTCTGCTGTTTATTAATATTGGAATAAAACGTATTTTTAAATTTCAGCTTCTGCTACTTTTATTATCGACCTTCCTCTTTACGCTGCTCTGCGTTCAGCTGATTTTAGAAACGACTAACCCGTTCGTAAGTTTGATAACTGAATTGGTATACTCGCACTCGTTTATTTTATTTCCACATAATTTTCACGTTTTTTTAAATAAATGAGGTGTTTGCTGTTTTATAAGCAAATCATCTCCACACAAAAGTGACACACAATATGAAAAAATGACTTCCGATTTCAATTATTTCACACAAATATCGAACTGGATTACGAGTGACAATAATCCGAATAGTTTCTCATGTAGTGATGTGGAATAAATATCGAGATTGTTGCCGGGAAAAATAGTAATTAAATTTTTTGTTTTTTTTTGTCTTTCCAAATTTTCAAAAGAAAACAAAATTGCGAATATTTGTTGTTGCAACGAATGTTAGCAACATAATACAAATTGAATATATTAATTTATACAAATTGAATTATTAACATTTTTAAATTAAAACTGGTTAATCACTATGTTAATTACTCGATTTTTTTCTAATGATAATATTTTTTATGAAGAAATAAATGCTACAAACGTATATTTTTTGCAAAACACAACTACTTGCACAGGTTGTTCGGAAGAGCGATATTAACTCATATAGAGATGATGCAGGATGTCTAGATAAATAATTTTAACCTTATTTGATCATAAAAAACATTTTCCTGCTTTTGAGAACAGCACTTCAAAAAACAGTGGTCCAAAAATATGCACGCATTTTAGATTCAATAAAAGAATAATCAAAATATAATTAATTCAAAACGTGTTGCAATACAACCAACATAATTTATTAGTTTTTATACGATCTGAAACTCATAATTTAAATATTTAATATTACTGGCTGGCTTGGCCTTTCTTTAATCTCATAATGGAAAAAATAATTTATTAAGAAATATTTGATTACTTCTAATTTAACAATTCGAATCAATGATCTTCCCTTTGTATAAAACACATCCTTTTTATTTTAAAATCGTGAAATAAACTGCAATACAAGCAAAAGGTAGCCCATTTATTGTAGACTCAATTATTTACAAACTACGCATTGTCATAAAGTCTTTATATGTATAACGACGTAAATATATAGTCAATTTTTACTTTTTTTGAATGTTCAAAATAGGAACATTTATATTTCGAACTCCTGCTTTTTATTCCCACGCCCAGGTACAACTATTTTGTTTATTCAAAAACAGCATTAATGTTCTTTATGTAATGTTAACGACGTACATGTCATTCGTTGTAAACTAAATTCTTGATTCTTATCAAGGTAATTCTAGCGCAACAAGTCTTGGGACCCTGCACGTAATAGAATCTTCTTTCTTGATTCAATCAGTAGTTTCGATACCGATTATTAAAAAAGTTACTCCAATTTTTTAGTAATAGACAGAGATTCAACCAATTAGAAAAACCAGATGTGTGAAAATGAGGGACTTATTTGCTTTTTTTTAATAAAATGAACAAAGGCATGGGATAAAAAACAAATGTTTTCATTACATAGTTTGAGAAATAGTGCATATCATTCAAAACACCCGAAATGATGTCGCTACATGTATCGACACTAAAGTGACCATGAGCTGACTTTCTTTTTTGCGAGTGGATTACCAATTTTATTTTATCAAAAGGTGTAAATTATGCAAATTTCAAAATTTTTTTTGAAGGTAAATTTCTACTTGTAAGTCCATAATATGTATTTCGTAGAAGATAAATCTTTGTTTTCTACATTCAACAAGTTACTCCGGAAAAAATTCGACATAAAAATATGTTTTTCTTTTCTATGCATGACGGAACAAAGTTTAAGGTGGACAGTTTGAACTGGCGAGCAACATTTCTAGTATTGGTTTTTGAATCACGGCTAAAAACTTCTAGTATTACTTCTAAGTTTCAATAGGTAAACGTACACATTAACTCTCTCTCTCTCTCTCTCTCTCTAGTCGTCACACTCTTGTCAGTGTGGTCGTGGTCTCGGCGATGATGTACATGGTTGGTTTCGTCCTCGTTTCTCTCAATTCGGATGGCTGCTTTGACGATACGTTTCCATTTTAGTCAATTGGTCGCCTTTCTAGAACACTTTGTAATGCTGGTCTCTATCGGTGTCTTTATCAGGTCCGTCCATTGGCTTGGAAATTGCCCGCGAGGTCTTTTGGCTTGAACATGTCCCTGCACAACTAGTCGCTTCATCGAAAATTGTTTTCTGGTGATATGTCCGAAGAATTGAAAAACTCATAATTTTATGAGTTGATGAAAATATTTTTCTGATTTCTAACTCCTTTGTAACGGACATGTGTGCGAAAAGCGGTCCGAGGAGTTTTTGGCTTATGCGTCCAACGCCACATTTCTACCGCAATGATTTTGCGACGATCTTTTAATCTGATGTTCCAGGTTTCTGCACCGCATAGAAAAATTCTAAAAACGAGACATTTCATTAGTCGAACTTCAGTGTTTTTGGTTATCAGACTGTCCTTCCAAATCTTATACAACTCCCCGACAACAGATCTTGTGATGGCATAGCGTCTTCTAATTTCCTCTTCACACCCTCCAATACAGGCCAACCTAGGTTAATGTTGTTTTTAAAATTATTCATTATCTTTTAATACATCTGGGATCCCCTTTATTTATCTTTTACAATTATGAACATCGTCAGTAAACTTGTCATATTTGTTTGTAACTATTAAATAACTAAACAGACAAGACACCCTAATGGACATAAGACAAATTATAAATGTGAAAATGATGTTATTATTATTAAAAATACTTTAGCAGGATCTCTGGTTATAGTACTCTTAGTGATAGACACACAACATGTGTTTCAGGTTTTGTTTTTTCTATTGTTGTGCCAGTTTTTTCAGAATTTTTTTTTGTAATGTAAACGGTTATAAAGAGCAATGTTATATATTTTAGGTGGTTGTTACTTTTATGAAATCATGTAAAAAATATTATTCATCTAAAGACATTTTTAATATTTATTTTTTTTTGTAATTAAATAAGGAATCTTAAAATTATATAAAATGTTCATTGAAATATTCCCTAAGAGAAAGCATTAGGTTTATGCACACAGTTTACATATTTTATATAAAAAATGTAGTTAAAGAATGCCCCCATGATTGCTCCTTTTAAATACCTCAAGGACGGTATAAGGTCAAGATATCCAAAAATTATATGTATTCGTTTCTCATAATGCACCCTCGTAATTGAAAACAATATTTTGAAAATTTCTCTTTTGCGATCATTTCACTGTTAATATTACACTAAACCGTTTATTATGTTCGTTTCTCCTCGAATTATATATATTATTCATGTCAATGTACAAAACGATTTATTTAATATTTATTTTTTATGTGCGAAGGTAGATGAAATATATTAAATCATAGAATTTAGTTTGTATTATAGTCTTACATTAGTAAACAAAAATTATATTGGTTGTGTTCGTTAATCCAGGTTTAACATTTTGTTGAACAAGTAAACATTTTTTAAACTACGAAATACATTCTTATTCGTTTCAATTTTATGTGTTACACTTGGTGTTTAATTTATTAATCTAGATCATAAAGGCAATCATGTGACAAGCTAATATTTTATAATAATCAGAGTTTTTACTGAGATGTCTTTATTATACGACAAAGTTTTATTCAAAACTCTCCAAATATTTTAGATCATGTTTCAAGAGATGTATCTTGCTAAACTATCATTTTAATTTGATTAAAACATATTGAGTAAAATAGAGCAAGTGATATTTTTACAATTACTATTTAATATTTTTGGGAGTTGCTACAATAGTGTCTTTACAACAGTCTTCTGCTAGTGGTAGTGATCAACAAGGCGGCCCTTAATAGCGCTGGTCTTTGACTACCGATTACACAATCGACCACTGTTTAATGATTTGGGCTGTCTATAAATTCGAACCGATGCAACACGAGCTTTCACCAGGATAATCCCGCGTTAGGTTACCGTTTATCATACTGCAATAAAGTACTTCACACTTAAACGTAAATCATGAAATATTTATCTCTCCAACAGTTTCAAATCTACTTGTCATTCTGGATAGCGTTTACTTTTCTCAGAATGACTTTAGTATGTATTTGCGGTGAACGACTGTCCACGGAGGTTGAAACCAGTAAGAAATGC
Source organism: Druceiella hillmani (assembly GCA_039881145.1). Classification (NCBI taxonomy): domain Eukaryota; kingdom Metazoa; phylum Arthropoda; class Insecta; order Lepidoptera; family Hepialidae; genus Druceiella; species Druceiella hillmani. The sequence goes on from JAYKKI010000103.1 coordinate 6,649,358, forward strand.
CTAACGGATATCAAAATGTGGGCCGATAAATACCTCGGTAAGTATAGAGTTCATAATTTTTTGTTCCTTCCCCGTTTGCGAAGTTCCACTACGTACGTTATACGAATATCATGCAGCACATGTGGTATTAAAATATTAATTTATATGTTCTTATCGTCGACTTGTTGTCTTTTTAACGAATTTTTTTTCATAAATCCAGCAAAAACTGTCTGATGAATTTATAACACAACGCGATGCATTTTTTAATTTCACTTTCTGTTTGGTAGTTCGTATTCAAAGTAATACACGAATGTTAATTTGAAACACAAAGGATATTATATGGTAAGAATTAATTTATTGTAAGTTGTAATAAATAATTATCATGCAGTTACAAGGAAAACGCCAATTAGTTTTTATATATTTAATGTTGGGAAAAATAGTCATTGAAATAATTACTTATTTTTCATAGCTAACGATTGGAAAGTGAGCATCTCAATTGGTTTGAAGAGTGTGTATGAATACAATTTAGGCATTTTATATTTTACATTATATTGTAGATGAACGAAACGAAAAAAACTAAGTATTTTATTAAAGTAAAACTAAAATCTTATATTAGGAAAAAAACATGACGCGTTGAAATTCGTTCACTATTTTCAGCACTTGAAAGCCGAACGAAATTGAGTACTAATTTTATACGCAGGCCCGCGTTATCTGCTTAAATTATTGTTCATTCTTCTTTTGGTCACTGCTGGACACTATCCAGCTGCATACTTTCAAGTTGACATACAATCCAGTTCTCTCACTGCAAATTATCCATTCTTTATTCATATTATTTTAAGACCTATTTGATTTATTTACCTGAATTAGATGCTGATTTTCGACGCGACATAGACAATATCCTGGATCTGATGACCAGAAGTTCTATGGGGCAAATAGGTGTGTGCCGTCTGTTCTACTTGCAAAATTATCTGCTTTTGAATTTTTTAAAAATATGTGTCACATATACTATTGTTATCGTTCAGTTTCTAGATTTAAACGTTGAATAAATTGAAACAAGACTTTAATTAATGTACGCTATTCGTTTTATTTTATTAAAAGTATTTAATGAAATAATACGTTTCGTATGATATGAAATACTAATTTCAAATTGTGTTTAATTTACGAGTATTATGGTAACATGTAGATAATACTTTAAATTCTTGTTGTTACATGTTGTTTGTGAACTATGCGTTTGCCTAATTAATGAGGACAATGAAACCAGGTGATTAATTACTAATATTAAATCCTATATTAAAATCAAAGAGCATATATAAAAATCAAGTTGCGAGGATTAACTCGAGTATATGATCAATGTATAAATATGAACGACGGCAAACAACAAAAAATTATTTTATTTTAAATATTATTAAATAAAATTAAAACGAAATAATAGAATAGTCACAAAGGAAACATATTTTTATGGTCCATGTAATTTAAACCGTTATTAAATATTAAAAACGGTAAATAATGCAAAACATTTTAGTGCACAAGCCTAATTCTGTGTATAGTTTAATTTGTATAGTTGTATTCACGTATAGTTCAATTTAATGTAAAAAACAATCTTCACTATGTGAATCTTGTACTACGATTAAGATGCCCATAGTTAGCGCCTCTTTTGTGAGATAATGTGATAGGTCGTTTTATAAATAAACATAAATACAATTGTATCAACATCAATGACTTGAAATTTATTTCGCCTGAATACTTACAGAGGCTCGTTCAATATGATTTGAAGTTTTCACTCGTTGATTAAGTTTAAAATATTATAAATAGATGTAGTCATGAATAATATCTTAATGTTGCCGCATAAAGAACCATATTTTTTTGCAAAATATTAAATGTTCCATTTTTACTGGGTGAAACCAGCTGATGTGACATTGAAATTATTTGAGCAGCCATTAAACAATTATGTAAACTTCATAAACTAATGTTCATTCTGTGCAATATTTCGTGTCATTAATCTTTGTTACTTTTTATTTTTTTCTTGAAAACTGCAATTGTTTTATAACATATGACTGAAATAATAAAATCCATTTTAAATGTGTTTATGGTCTGTGTATTTTTTCGAAAATTTCTAAAGAAATCTAATTAATTTAGTAACAATAACGATAAAATAAGTGCTAAAGTTGTCGAAATATTAGGAAAGTGCTTTAATTTCCAGAATTTTATTAAATTAAAGAATAATATTGAATCTATTCCTTAATTCGATATTACTGTGGACTCATTGGTTAAATATTATAGGTGGATCGACTGTCGCCAATAATTTGTCGATTTGAATTCGGCAACTAGTCGGCAAGTTTGGCAGGTTATACGATTATAGATTTCTGAATATCAGCGCACGGTTAACGATGAATATAGTAGGTCCAATATCAGTAATATTATTTGTTTTATTATTTCTTGGTATTTTGGCACAAAGTTAGTCATGAATATCTTTCTACAGGCATGCATATATCAGGAAATAATAAGTTGTAACTAATAATTTAAAATAGACTCATTATCGGACTAACTCAAAATTTGAAAGGAAAGCCCCAAAAAAATTAACTGTTCAGATAGATGCTCATTTGGATTGGAGCTAAGACTTTTTGTTGCGTTCTTTCAAAAATACCGGCACAATCACAAAATTTTCCGGTGCCTGTCTACCCATCCATCTGTCCATCAGATCAGTATATTCATCACTCACAACTTTTTCTCTGTAACGCTGTTTGACATAGAAAATTTGACTTGACATTGACGTAAAATTTAATAACAATATGAAAAATTCAATTTCCTATTAGGGGGTTTGGGGTTTTGCAGTTTTCTTTAAATATTAACAGTAAATATAACTTATTTATTTATATTAAACTTATTTTAACAGTTTTCTTATTTGTTATAAATGTCCCTCATCAAAATCACTTAAAGTATCTATAAAATAAAAAAGTGGGATGCAAAACGTAGAAAATAAGAACGTTTTAAATTGTCTGCACAAATATGAAAATCGATGTTTTTCCTAATTTCACCACCGTCCCCATTAACCCAACCGACCGGTCCCCATAGAATACTATTGAGCATAATTTCAAATCAAACATATTCATTTATGAACCATGTTTATCTAGATGAACAACGCGAGTTAATTAGGATTTACCTAAATTACACCAAATGAACCTATGAGAAAATAGTTAACAACCACCGATGAAAAAATAGTTAACTCCAATGAACCTATGAGTGGATAGAAGACACTTTTCAGTATAATTGGAATTTTTTTTTATAAAAAACAATTTTTGTAAAAAGCAACGTGCGAATATAACACGTAGATCTGACTCTTCGGCATTAAATAAAATTGTAGTCAATACTGGTTATAATAAACACGTAAACATAGTAACATAAACAATTACGCTAAGAGTAATAATTTTTCAAACAAATTAAATACCATTTTAAGATAAACAAAAGGTAAAGACCATTTGCAAGGTTCATGTTACGCGACAACGGTGACTGCGACGGCGCGCGGTTGTTGTTTTTGTCACCACAAGGAGGAAAGCAACGCGGTTGTGTTTGAAATGATATACAACGTTTTTGAAATTACAAACTACTCAAAAATATTAATGTGACTAAACAAGTGAATTTTGTTGTATAGTTCATAGTTCATCCTCATATAACATGAGGGGTTCCTCCTTATGTTATGTGAGGATTAATTTAATGTCGAAATGTAAAACCCACATTGCATAATAAAAAAGAATTGAATAGTAATCATGACAAGACTTTTTGCCTCTGCTTCTTTACCTTCATTAAAAAAATGGACATGTTTAATATGATAGGAAGCTTCAACACACAATTTACTTAAATACTTAATGACAGACTTTATCAAATGATCGATCCATCGTTTTCATTACAGAATTTATCCTCCTAACATCCTGGGCAATTGATTTACTCACCTGTATCCCAAAATCTTGCATAAGATTTGTGTAAATAGTATAACTCTGTTAATTTATCTTGTTCGTTGATTAAGGACAGATGATCCATGATGATAATTTGTAAAATTATAATGGCGAACAATTTACCCACCATAGTATTTTTTATACAGAAAGACATAATTTTATGTAAATTGTACTTTAGACAAATACTTTGGAAAGGTTTTTTAATATAGGTGCGCATAAAGCAGTCACATTAATTTAACGTGTGATAAATAATGTCGATGAGTAGAAGCAAACTTCTGAATATTCATTGCACGTAAATATAAATGTGCAGAGCAAAATAATCCTTTAATTAATATTATGAAACTCAACATTACATACAGATATCGCTACCAAACCATTTGCTTTGCCAAGTGCGAGGTAGTTACTGCTCTTAAATAAGTAAATACGAAAAAAAGGCTTGCCCATATAATATAGAACCCACTTTTATAAAAAAAATATTTGTGAAAATATGTCTGTCCCTCTGACAATAACGCTGGAAAACTGCATACGCTACGCCGATAAACCCGCTGGAAAATTGCATACGCTACGCCGATACGTAAGTCTGGTAATAAACAACTTCTAGAAAGCCACCGACTACTATCGATTTTGTCGGCGATATAAAGCTTTTAGAAAAAGTAGTTCATGATTGGATGTATCCGGTTTTGCATCAGCATATTATAGAAGAATCGACATTAACCTTTTATATTGAAAATAGCTTTCCAAATCGATGGATACAAGTCGATTCCATATAAAGTGATTTCAATAAAGCTTCTGATAAGGTCGATCATCTTGTCTTATTGAAGAAACTCTCTGTTAATCGTATCAAGGGTAATTTGCGTCATTGATTGACTTCTTATCTCAGCCGCAGGCAACGACCAGTCCAAATTAACGGTTTCATATCACCGTTTGTCCCCGGAAATTCAGAAACGCCTTAAGTTCCTATACTTGCTTATTTCTCATTTTTATAAATTATATTAGTAACTGCTTCAAATATAGCAAGCGCCTGTTATATACTAATGAACTTAAAATATTTTCAAAAATAAAATACAATACCGATTACATTCACTTACAGGAATATGTCAATGGGCTCGATGCATACTGCAATACCAACAAAAAACACATAAATTACGGTAACTTACGGAAAGTATTAGGTTGATAACTTACAAACCCGACATATCTGTACACAAACTTTCCACTTTTTACATGTATTCAATAAAATCAATTGTTAATTATACAAGCCCCGACAGTATCTAATACGTGTAAGCAGAGCTGAAGTTCCGTCCTTGTAGAAATATTTGGGTCTTTGAACGAACACCGGTGAAGTTCGCCTTCAATATGTCTTTCTTCGTAAAATTTTCTATTCTGTAAATTATCAGACAGAGAACGAAACAGAATAGATTGCAAAATATCTAAGAGTACGGTGGGTGAAGTAGCATACTCCGTCCAAGTGAAAGTAGTTTTTCATGCGTTATTTTTGGGGTCGAGCATTGTCATGTAGAAAATAAACTCTGCTTTGATTTAAAGGAAATTTAGTGGTAACTTTGCTCAATTGGTCACAATAAATCTAAGCTCTAATTGTACTCTTAGCTTGAATGAGCTCCCAATGATTGACTCAATGAATAACTTCATTTGTAATCCACCATGCACTCAAAAGTATATTTTACCCAATATAATATTTTGATCAAGTTACTCCTTTTTCTTCAGCTCCTAGCCACTGGAGTTTACGGTAAAAATTAACATAGGCCACCCACTTTTCATCTCCCGTAACCATATACTTTAGCCTCTCGTTGGTACGATGGGAACTGAGTACTTCCAAGTACACATTAACTCTCCTTTGAATTTGAAAGGGTATTAACTTCTTTCGCAGCCAAACGGAATATTTCCACTTTTTCCTCAAAGCATGATTGTTTTCCATTGCAGTACAAGAGCATGAAAGTAGCTCCGTCAAACAAAGCGAACGTAATCTGGGATATATCTCAATAAGGCTTTTAAATTTGTCTAAATCAATTGTAGGAGATAGCTTTGGATGGAATTAATCAGACAGGTCATAATTCTCTTCTTTGAATCTCTGGAACCAGTGCTGGGCTGTGGCGTAAGAGAAGATACCTTCAGCTAACGCTATATATATATATATATATATATATATATATATATATATATATATATATATTGTGTGATGCTTCACTGGTTTTTCGCCCTAAACAACATTCAGGAAGGAAGAGTCTTTTAAGTTCACTTCGAACTTCTTCTGGGATATAATTTTATATTTTACGAACTGACAATGCTCGGAACTGTAAAAGTAAAGAAATCAGAACTTCCGACAGAACTGAATAATAAAAGCATATATATTTCGTTTTTTACAGATTAATCAATTGCTCAAATAATGTACCAAAGAAAAACAAAATCACTGTTGTTATGATTGCATCTAATTGTCATAATAAAGCAGGTCCAAGAGAATAAAATAAGCCTCAGATTATAATGCAATAAAAAGCATTGTGGATACCTTTGACAGAAAATTTGGTACATACACGTGTAAAATATAAAAAATAAATAAATTACTGCCTAATAATTTATAACACGAAAAATTTTGTATCATATTTGATAACATGCAATTGTATTGTTATACAACGCATATAATTTACAACTAGGTATAAACCAGTAAACCAAAAGCGGAATAAAATAATAATAATATATTTGCAATTGATGGAAGAACAGGAAATAATTTGCACAATATTTTTATCCTACTCCACATGATAAGTTCAATGCCATCTTTCGTGCGGCATCGCTATTTTTAATGTAAATTATAATGAAATACAATCATTGTGCTTCTACAGCAAATATGTTGATCACCTGATTTTTATCTCCAGTTAAACTCCCTATCATTATTACTGAAACGTACGTCACTGGCTGGGATGCAAAATAGTAAAGGGGTTCTTTATTTATTTAAAAAATTCATTTATGCTAGTTTACTTGACAATAATAAAATGTTTTTCAGCCGTCTTGCTGAATATGATTTATTTAGATGAGTTTTGAATAATGGATCGAAATTTCTTTTTGTTTTTGTATTTTTCTGAAAAATTACCATAGAAAAAGTTACATGAGTAGCTTTTGCAATAATCTATAAACATTGAAAATCCCTGAAAATTGATTAATCTTATTTAATGCTTATGGTTTTGGAAGTTCTAATATGTATCTAATTTTACTGGTAAAAGGTTAAATTTTATCGTTAGAATGTAATTAACTTTCATCTAATACCGTAAATATAATAGTCGATTTCAATTAGGTTTATACTTCTAAAACCTGATAATAATGAATGGATTTAATTTTTTTTCATTAGGTTTCTAAAATAAAAAGTGGAAATAGTTACCCTCAAAAAGTTTCAGCAATATTTATTTTAGTTACCTGGTATACATTTTTAAAATTAATTCTAATTTGAAATTATAAAATAATGTTTTAAAAGAATATTATTATTTTTACGAGAAAGTTTTAAAGATAAATGTATAGTTTTTTTATGTGTAAATTATTCTAAGATATTTTGATTCGGAATTATGATCCATCAAATAAAAGACTTTTCAAGTCACTTTTCATTTTAACTAACTTTTCGTAAATCATAAAAAATAACCAAATAACAAAAGTATGGGAGCTTGCCAAAACAGGACAATGTCCTCATTCAATATCAACACATTTCAATTGTTATGGCACATTTAATTTCCAACTGTTCATAAGATTAATAATTTTGGGATGTAACCCGTTCCAACTTTTATAGTTAACGGTAATAAAACAATGTTTTATTAATTTCAATAAATTTTTAAGTATATCAGTATTTAACCCTTAAAAATTTTAATTTCCATTCACAAATCGGAAAAAAATGGATTTATTTTAATTTCAATATATTACAGAGGTAACCAATATTTTCTTATTTTCTTAATGTCTGTATATTTATACTTCTAATAATCGATAAACCAAGGGTAATATCTTGAGATGAGAGTTACTTATTTTTAAATGGACACAATATCCTTTTATTTTAATAAATATTTTTTTACGTTAACAAATCTTACTTTAAAGCTAGTTTTAATGATAGTAACCAAAAAAAACTTAATTAACTAATTTCTTTTTACATTTTTTCAAAAACAAGCTGCAGCCCATAACTGACAACTTCAAGCTTCTGGGTGCCAGGGGAATGGGCGTCTTGTCTACTTTCAATATACTTAACGTTGTTGCATGATTAATGTTTAGTTTCACGGGTTAAATCAACTCGCATTTGATTATTCACTTACATTTTAACAGTCTTATGTAATACTGTTATAGAATTATTCACATAAAGAAATTTATACATGAAAACATTACTTATTTGAATTAGGTAAACAAAAATCCTATTTTAAAAATCAACAAATGTTGCGCAACGAGAACCATGTGAAACGGTTTACGTGGTTTTAATTAGTATCAGAGTTCTAACCGACCAATCGCCATAACTATGAGAGCATAATTGAAACACAATACAAAATTACAACAAATATAACTTAGGTGGATAAATGTAAAATAATATACGGAGGCACATTATATAACTTTAAAAGTAAGTGCGCTGGATTTTGCTTTGAACAGGTGTACATTGAAAAAGTCTGACACTTGAATCTAAATATTCAAAACTGGTTATTTCGTCCTTAAGTAACTTAAATAACAAAATAAAGGTACCACATTAATAACATATATTTTAAAAATTATAGTCAAAACTTTATTGTAATTATTAAAATATGATGACCCTTTAAAATATACATGAAATATTGAACATTTTTATAAATCGTATTTTTGTAAAAATGGCAAAAATTGTACATGTTTGTAAGTTATAGAAAAGATTGTGAAAACCGCTATTATTCCAAATATCAAGTTCTATTTTGCATTTTTATTTGTTTAAAGTTTTTTTTTTCAATGAAAGTTTAATAAAGAATAATCTTATTGAAATATTTTCTTTTCAATTTCATTCTTGACACCAAACAGTATGAAAATTATTTCTTTCTAACTCTGTGCACCATCTACTCAATTATTAGGTCGTACAATTATCACATTACTTTATAAATTTATTAGTTAACCTATATGAAATCATTACATTACTTTAATGAAATTGCAATACTTTGATAACTATTGAGAACAATAACACAATTTATTATAATTTTTTGAATAAAGCTGAAACTTTCTGTTCCTTAGTTTCATAAAAATTAAAAACGCAATATAGTGCGATGTCTGTTCATTGAACATAAAATGTCGTTCACTTTATAAGACTCATATAGTCTCATACAAGGAGTAAATCTTTTAATCATCAAATTCGTTACTTGTCGACTTATCCTCGACTATAAAAAGCCCTAATTATCAGTTTCCTGACTAGTATGTAAAATACTGCTCCACAGTCGGTCAAAATAGACAAATTTTAACATTTATGCGTTATTAATCCTTGTTAATAATCTTTGCAGCTCTCATATACTAATATAAAAAGTTATAACATAAAATAAGTTTTCAATAGACCAATCGTTGAGTGTACAAACTATACCATTATCCAAAGGCAGCCACACATATAGATAGTATACGCATAATACACATTATGAAAGCTCTTGCACATGGAGAGGCAATGACACTCAGTCTTGCAATCCTGATAATTGAGAGACCACGATGATGTAAGAAACGAGAAGATTAGCGAAGGTCGGCAACAAAGATATTCTCAAATCGAAAAGGAAGCAAACGGTGAAGGCGCCCCTGTTGCTTCTTTGGACGATCTCTTGAAGTGAATCTATTGCGTCCTCGAGATCCGAACCTTGAAATTGAAAGATATTTTGATATGAGAAGAAAATTTATTATTAAATATTTAAAAATATAGTGATAATATATAAGTAATAAGTTATTGGCGATTACAATTCAACCATTTATTTTAACATAATGCAATATGCTCAAAAGGTAAAATGTTTCTTGATCTCCCCACCAATTCGATAATTATTATTATGGATTAAATAAATATTGCGCTTTGCAATAATTTATTTAATAGAAAATATCCCGCATACATTTAAAATAAAACAATCATACAAAATGGCTAAATTGAAAGAGAATATAATCTAACTTGTTCCCTTGGGAGTCTACTCTGCAGATGAATAAATTCAGGCAGAGGATGCACCAGCTTGTATAGACCAGCCTGTATTGGGGAATGAAACAGGAATGAATAGTCTTTGCAAAATGCAAGAGATAACATAATCATAAAACGAGGAAACATTTCCATTCTTCTAGAATGAAGCAATCGTCACCGTTAAGCTTAGCGTTAGATAAATTTACTTTATCGTATATACTTTTGCGCCATTTCTACTTATTCAAACGATGTTGGTGCGAATGGAAATGATTAAAAACGCGACTTAAAAATGTTGCCAAAATACAAAATCTGTTATTTGTTTATAACATTATTTGTATTGCACATCCATGATGTATAAATAAAAAAAAATTAGCCCTATCGCCGACGAAGATCTGCTTACCTCCTCAATCGTCGTATAAAGAGAAATATCTAACAATTATTGAAAATCCGTCCAAAAAATCTAAAATTATTAGCAAATATTATTAAAACAAAAGCTAAATATTATTACAAAGAAACTATGTCAATAGATGGAAAATTCTAGATGGAAATTTGTAAGGATTTTGCTTTAATACATTTTGCTATCTATGAGATATGTCATAGTTTATTTAATCTGTATTATAATACAGATTAAATAAATACACACACACACACACACACATATATATATATATATATATATATATATATATGTGTGTGTGTGTGTGTGTGTGCGAGCGCGCGTGCGTGCGTGCGTGCATGTATGCGTGTGTACGTGCGTGCGTTCGTGCATGCGGCGTCCGTACGCGCACCCTGGCTGGCGTACGTGTGTGCGGGCGTGCGTGAATGCATGCTTGCGTGCGTGCGTGCATGAGTGCGTGCGAGCGTTCGTGCATGCGTGTGTGAGTGTGTGCGTGCGTGAGTGCGTGCGTACGTGTGTTACTTGAACGAAATGTAGAAGGAAAAGAATAGGTAAAACATATCGCTCCACTTTAACAAATTGAGTTCCGGCTAACGGATTTTGTATTCACGTAACAAATATTATCCGGTATTTGGGACAGAGGAAATGAATTGACGAATCTATTAAACCGTTTTCTAAATACATAGTAGTAAATATTTATTACTTTTGTTAGTTTTGACCAACATTCCGGTGACACATTATATTAATATTTTAACAATCTGTAGAGCACAGTCTAAACAAAAAGTGGAAATATTGTTTATACTTTGCCACAGTGAATAAGCAGCCATCTTTATTAACATACACGGTGTCCGGGAATAAGTGTCGGACTAAAAAATATGTTATTCGTTCACGGAAAAATAGTTGATTGTCGGTAAAATAAAATTTAAAAGATGACTTTTTGATAAGTACTTCAGGCAAGTATTGTGTGTATTAAAAAGAGTTATATGTTTTTTTCGCACACAATTGAAAAAAGAGTGTGTTTTACATTTTATTTCACCGACAATTTATTTCTTTATAGCCAACGAATAGCGTCTTTCTTTGTCCGACATCTATTCCCGGACACCGTGTATGTTAATAAAGACGGCTGCTTATTCACTGTGACAAAATGTAAACACTATTTCCATTTGCTATTTAGACTGTGCTCTACAGATTGTTAAAATATTAAAATAATGTGTATTCCCGGACACCGTGTATAACCCATTACTGTTCGGTGTCAGGCCAAAAATCGGGGCAAGGTCCTTTATGTAATTAAGAACCTGCACATCGATGTGTTCCAACAGAAAAATACCTGTCTAAATATAATCGATATTAGTGAAGGTTTTTCACCCTGATTAAAGATTTCAATAAAATATAATATTGTACGCGGCTTATTTAATTTTTTTTGGTAAACTTTATTAGTGGGAGTGGTCAACGGTTAATCATATCATAATAGGCAATAGTTTAATATTTCTTTTATCAACCAATTTTTCAACTTTATTTTGTCGAAACACAATTAAGTTTAACTTACTATTTTAATTTGATACAACCGCAAAACAGACATCGTTTCTTAACTTTCAAACGACATATTGAGATAATTATATTTAACTGCTGAGATCCCAAGCTATATGATATTGAAACCCGTATCAAAATAAATTCAATTGTTTTTTCATGATGAGTGTACAGACAAATTCAGATGAAAATTTTAACAACGGTCGTTTCCTTTATCCTAATTAATTATTAATCAACCATATTTTTTATATATCTTTAATGTACGGAACTTGAATAAAATTTAAAATTTATAAATATTTTTATAATTTTTATAAGATGTTAGATATATGTCGTGGTTCGCTAGGCTCTGTTGTTACATTTTCCTTATACAAGATATTACGGAAATAAAAAAATGTGGTGTTATTTCATATAATCTATTTTTGGTCTATTAATATGGATATCGCAGAATATATGATTTGGTAAAAATCTCGTTTGGTACAGAATTTTATTTATGATAAGATATGTATACTTACTTATAGACGGTGTGAGTTTAAGCTTGGTGACGTTCATTTCTAATTCCGAAAATTCGAGAATTAAATTTTCGCAAAATACACAGACTGCTGCAAAAATAGCTAGACAAACCGTAACCCACAATATGACGTTAGTCAGTAAATCCACGTAAGATATCTGAAAAATAAATTAAAATATCTCAAAAGAAACGCTTGATGACAATTATATTAACCTAGGAATTATTGTTGTGAGAACTGCATCTTAAAGTATCGCAACCATACATTTCGACAACAGGTTGTAATCTAAAGAATTGTTAAAAAGAACAGAATATTTATTTATGATTTCGACCATTTGCTGAGAAAAATATTATTCAAGTGCCTGTATATAAAGCTATGTTAATAAATATGAATAAGTAAGTAATACACTTAATATAATACTCACGCCTCGCTTGTAGGAGTTTATTGCGTTCTGAATACCGTAAATGGAAAGAAAGAATGTTGAAGTCATGTAGTGAATCGTCTGAAATAGTTAATTCAAATTTAAAAAGTTCTCTGTAAATTCGATATTTGTAATTAGTGTTTATCTGCAAATTTAAAGGAAATAGAGATGTTTTGAAAATATCTACACGTACGATACACTTTACCTGAAAGTTGAACATTCCATTCAATTTGCCGCAGAGGTTTGACAGAGTTATAATTGTATTCGGTAGTGCAGATATGTAATTTGAATCGTGTGTGAGGTCCAAATAAGCGTTTCCTTCAAATGAATTAACGACCAGTATATCGATGGTATTTATACATCTACTTTTTAATAATAATTGTTTTCGCACACGGTTCATATAATTATTAATTGTTTTCAAAATTTGGGTGAGGGAAAACCTGAGCACAGACATCAGCACCATTTCGAGACTATTCGCCAATACAGCATAGCATCCGATCAGTAAAATAAAATCATGTTTATAAGACCGCACGTACACATGGCTTACTGCAATGGCAAACATTACAACGAGCGCAACAGAAAATGTCGCTATGTTCGTCACTAATTTAATTTTATCGAAGCAGCGTTTTCTAAAGCGCTCGCTGTAGTGCGTTAGAAGTCCATCGAAGAAAATGAGCCAGCCGGAAAATGCATCCTTATGCCACACGATGTCAACAGAAAGAAGAAATAATGCGATTATGAAATTGAAGAAATAAATTATCCACTCGGTTACGTTAAGTTTCTCTGAAGAAAGAAATTTTCGTGTGTTTAAGAAATAGAGGAAAACAAAAAATATAATAATTACTATGCTGTAAATCTTTTTAAATTTAGTTTGCATGAAGGTACCGTGATATCTATTAGATATTCTATTAACGCCTAGAATTGATTGTAAAGTGAGTAATATCCAAATTGAACTTTTTAAAATATTTGCTTTCTTTTCCATGTTGCTGTGCTCGATTTGCTCACAACAAAAGTGTTATGAGACGTAAATGAATGATTGTATAATGTGCGATGACGAAATCCATTAGAGCCCATTAACAAATCCACTTGATTAGAATTCCGCGTTCCATTTGAATCAATATTGGTGATTGGTAAATAAATTAACCAACGAGCGGTAACGTAAATGTCTGAGACTGGGTGCTCGTAGCAATTACAATAACTTTTTGAATTGTTTTTGCATTTCCAAGTATTTTCCAGTAACTTCCTAATTCAACACTCTTTCGCGTCGACCTAATGGTACTATGACAAAGGGTGGTAGTTGCACTAGCGCCAGTTACAATGAAAATATAGTCATAAAGAATTGTTTGCTATAAAATATTTTTTTGTTTTTTTAATACATCCACTATTATAGGATATTGGGAAAACAATAACAGAGAAAACGAAATATTTAAATGTTAAACGCAATTAAATTTCAGTTCATTGTCAATTCATAAGTCTAGACGGAACTTTTTTTAATTTCCAGAATACTATTTACCATTACCTACCAGTAAGTTAGAACTAGAATAAAAATAAGAAAATAGTATCTAAGTGAATATATTTAACCCTGCAGTGGCCGCGCTCCGAAATAGAACGTGGTTACGTGAGAGAATTTTAATCTAAACAGCATATTACAATTTTATAAAAAACATTGTACATTCAGGTAGGGGTCTAGTCGGTATTATATTACGAACGATTCATATATTCTACACACGACATAGTCAAATATTCGATCGTTCATCTGACCGAGTATGCAGAGACATCATAGTGATCAAGGAGGATTCTAATACGAGATCGTTGCTCTCAAACTTTTTCCAAAAAAAAATAGGCAAACCATTGGTGGTCTAGAAGTGTGCAGTAACTGTTCTTTTATTTTCCTTATATATCAGAAGAACGAGGCGACTATCTTTTTTCAAGCACTTGTTTTTTTTCACTTTTAGTTTAGTCTAAGCTTTATGGTGGCCTTATCGAATACAGCATTTGAGTGAGCTCCGTCGAATTTGATAAGTAACGTGATGATGTTTCGAACCTCGCATGGACTTCCTAATATAAATGGTCTTATGAAAATTTCTTTACGTGACTCATACCAATGCCTAAACTTGCCAGAAACTGCTGATAGATCATTCTCTCGTCAAGAGTAAGCGCTGAGATTCAACCATGGTTATGCCACTAAAATTGTAATTGTAACTCGTTAAATAGTTATAAACAGTAGTGCGTGATGCGTATTTATCATAAAATGTTAATGGAAGGTGATCGTTACTTTGTTATTGATTACAACTACAAGCAAGGTTATAAAAAAGATTTTCTTGCGTTAAATTAATTTTGACCTCTCACATATAATTTGACAATTGCCGAAAATTCGACAAATTTTTCAAAGTTGCTCAAGGTATGTCCAACGAATGCAGTTTTTAAAATTCAATAATACAACATGAAAACTGAAGAATTATTATTTCATAACCACTTAGATATTCGATCGCGCAGAGGATGACAATCCTCCAGTAACAATGACGAGCAGTCTTCGATTCTACCGCACGGGCTAAACATTGGCGGAAAAAGTTTTCTTTGAAAAAAAAGCCGAAGTCACTCGCCTCAACGAAAGTCCCCTGGAAGGTTTGAATTGTACTATATTTGATCGATTTGTCTTTTTTATTTTCGTTCGTCGTATTTTGAAGCGTGCGACTTTATATCGATTACAACGTCTTTTATATTCTGACAATTGATATTTTAAATTTTATTTGTGATCAAATTTTTTTCATTTTTAGAAAATCAAAACATTTGCCATATTTTTAGTTTCTATTATAAATGAGAATCTCATTCGGGTAAGAAGACAATTTTTATTTGAACGCCAATATAAGATTAGGCTTTTCAAATATTGTTTTGGACATTTCGATGCTAGAAATACAAATGTTTGTGTAAACATAAAATAAATAAAGCTGAAAGTTGACAGCCAAATAATAACATGAACATTGCAATGAAAGTCAATTTATCAATTTGATTGTTTATTGTTGTTTTAAGGGACATGGTTTTAATTTATAGCTTAACATTTGTATTCTGTAGATTTATAAAAAGTTTGACGCATTATAATCTGCAATTTTCTATTTAAACTTGAGAAAAATTATTCATTTTTATAACAATCTCAAATGGTCATTAAAAATGGTAATTTTAATTAAAAGTAATCATACTCAAGTATATGGAGCGAGAGGTATAAATAAATTAAATAAGATGGTTACTCAAAAGCACCGCAGCTTAGAAAAGCACACTACCTGGATGTCGATAGGTAAATTATCTAGTTGTTAGAGATGTACGAGTATATGCTACCTTTTTTATTTATTGTAAATTTGTTTAACTCAACGTGTTTTTACGCTTAGTTTTAAACAAATGTATAACTTTATGATTTACATACGGGAGTCCTCAAAAACTGAATAAAATATTAAGTACTCACATTCTCAATTTCAAAAAAGATCAAAATATTTCTAACACATTCTTAAAAAGAATATATTTTGTCATCTTCACAATATTATTGTCGTAATTTTTATTGTCCTTTTATTTTTTTGCCTAATGTACGATAGCACAAAGAATACTGGGTTGTACATGTTTGAATTTTTATTACCGATATATTATTACTATCTCTACTTTTTTGAATAACCTTTTTAAAATCTTTCAGATTCATTTCTAACTAAACATAATGTTCAATTCTGGTACCACTCGAGTTTAAGCCTGGTGTCAAGTATAAAGTCGTTAAGGACAGAAGTTCCTCAAAAGTGATAAAATAATGAAGCTTTTTTGTTTGATAATTTTTAAGTCCCGGCGGCCGTTTAGAAATGGTGGAAACAAAGAACGACAGTGGTTTATCATCCCTTATAACGGGGTCTGCATGGGAGATTTTTAACTTATACGATGTTACCGCTGCATTAAAACACTTAAATCTGATAAACTGACATTTTCATGAGCACGTAAAGAGTTTAGGATATGTTTAACAGTCGTTAAAAGGAATAATCAAAGTTATATTTTACTGATTTAAAGGAATGTGGTGGTAGTAGTTGATATACATTTATTTAGTTCACAGATTTGGAAACCCATTGTATTGGAAAATGTTCATTCTGTACTTTGTTGGTATTAAAGAATGAATCTTACTTCCTCCGAAGACGTTATTTATTATGGCCACTCAAATTATAAAAATATTTAATTTATTATTTTTTTATAATCAAGCTTTATATAAAAAGATTCATTGTCATTTTACGTGACTCCATGGACCGTTTATTTACTATTTGGATTAGATTTTATGTTTTTCTTGTGAAAAAGTCAGGAAAAAAATTAAGGATACCAAAACCACTGTAATTAAATTAATATGTTATGAAAAAATACATAAATAAAATGTGAAAATATATATGAAGCTTATTTCTATACAAAAAAATCAAATTTAAAAAAAAATACTTGAATATTTATTTTTAGAAACCATCGAGAATTTTCATATAAATCTACAACATTTTCCACTCAGCTTCATGCAGATAATCACTGTATGAGAAACAGACACGTTTTTTGTTTCACCTGTTTATACTTAAATGTTAATTTACTATTTATAATATACATTTTACGTATTAGTGTATCGTAACTTGAAAATGCTACCCCATATTGTTTTCACCGAAAGTTCACACTTGTAAAGAACCTTCCATTATTTTCACGGATTCCAATATTATTGCAGAACACATTTTTTTTTAGTTCCAATGTAACAGAAAGTTTCTATAAATTATCAAAATTGTTAATAATATCAGTGATACAACGAGTTTTGTGTAGTGTTACCGCGAGCGTTACCGCGTGTATCGATTTAATCAGTTCCACACCCCACGAATGTGTGCTTTATTATAACATAAAGCGACAGCCCCTATTTATGACTTCTCAATGATGGTAATAATTATAAGGCCGGTAATTTTCCAAGTAATACATTTTTCATATAGCTTTTATTTAATATTTATTATGATCTACATTTTACCTTCGAAATATGACATGGATCCCCAACGATTGGTTTGTCGATTTTGATGATTCTCCATGGTTCTTTTTTCTATGATTTATTAAGTATTAGAACAGAGACCTATCAATTTTCACGATCATTATCAAATATTTGAATTCTTCTAAAGTTCTTTTTTAAATCCTTTTTTTTCTAGCTCGGCAACTGGCGAAAATTTTAAATGTCATGTGCGAACTTTTTCTGCATGTTTTTGCTCCCCGCTATTTTTATCTTTTGTTTATTAAGTATACGATCAAAAGCGCAGTTTATGACTATAAATTCATTAATTTTTGCCTTATATTATTTATAATTAACTTGTCTATGCTTATCGCGTTACTTACAATTGTAATATGTATCGTCACTAAATAGCGCCACTCTAACCACTTGTGCGATTAATCATATGCAATCCGGCAAAATGTTGCCAGGCAAAAGTGCAACTCGCACTAAGAAATTTCCATACGCATTTAGAAATTAGAAATATAAATATTTAATCGTACTATTATAATACACTTTTTACAAATTTAATTTCTTTAGAACGAAAATATTGCCTACTCTAACTTTCATAGGCGCATATTTAAAAAAATATATTTTTATCGGATGTAACAGCGAATTAACAATTTTTGACTTTTTTTCAGTTTAATCCTGTCATATTTCATGATTCTAGGTCAACGGGAAGTACCCCATAGGTTTTTATTCATTTGCGAGTATCAAAATATGTGGCATAATAGCCGTATTTTTATGATTCTTAGAAATTAATAAGCAAAATCCAAATTATTTTGTTTTAGAATGTATTCACGTACTTACATAAGGTCGATTCTGGTACCCCTACCTTAAACTTAGAGCTTTGTCAGTATTATTATTGTATTCGGCATACACTAAAATCATGCCCAATTATTCGTTCGCACTAAAAAAAAGTCATATGCACTAATTCCACTCAATCGAGAGCGTATTACAAAAATTTAACAAAAACCATTGATATGGTTTATGCGTACTGCCTTTCTAAAAAGAGTAACTATGTCTTCAAACAATTCAAATATTCCGATTGGTTTAAATAGACATTAGCGAATGTTGCCATATTAAATAATAAATAACCGAAAATCGTAATTAAAATTAGACTAACAATATTATTAAGAAATAAATAACAATTTTTCTGAATGACGAATGAAACAATATTTGTTGGTAAGTATTTAAATAAGTTTATTTTAAAAATCGATGATAGTTTTTTTTACAATTTCATATATTTAAGCGAATTATGCATGTTAAATATTAATAAAATAAGATTCTGAAAAAAACACAGCCAAAATATCGATTTAAAAAATTTTCATCTTTTTGCAGAACTTCAAATATACTTATTTTGATACACAGAGTAACCTTCTGAATAAAAGACATGTTCCTTGTTACACCTGTTTACGTATATACAGACTGTGATATAAAAGTAACCGACAGGTTATTACAAGCAACTATGCAAATTTTTTGAAGTGAAAATTTTTTTATAGCAAATCCAACTTTCATAACGTACAGAAAACCAATCAGAATTAACTCTGACGTTACATAAATCATCGTAACCATTTATTTATTACGTTCAGTCGTCAAGTACAGTATTATGTTGTCAGAATCGACATATGCCATTAACTTCATTACGGGAGACGGAAGTAGTTATGAGGATGTAGACATTCCTGATAATGGAATCGCTATTTATCAAACTTAAATTTAGTAGTCGAATAATAAATAAATATGGCTGTGATCATTTTTGTTAGTTTGGTTGACAGTATTTTAGTTGATTCGTGAAAATATACAACACAATAAATTAACGGAACTCGACACTAGTACAATTCAGAACTTATTGAAAATATGGTCAGAAGAGAACCAGAACCAATGAAAATATTACAGTAGTAACTAGAGATGAGTATCCAAAAATATTGCATACAGTAAGGAAATGTGGAAAATACTAAAGTACCACAATATGTACACAAATTCAAATATTTTCATTCATTTTTATCCCCACGCAGATTATTGAAAATATTTTATATAAGGCCATACCATTAACCCTCCAATTTTTATTCATTATAATTGTTTTCCATGGTTGGAAAATAACGTATTAACGCGGAATTATAAATGTTAACACCTTTTCATTAATAATATAAGTATGAATTATTTGTATTTTACCGAGAGGGTTTTTAAAAAGATAGAAACAATACAACATTTAAGCGTCTGTTACATCTTTTGCTTCAAAAACAAATTGTATCAAGCACGAAACGGTGAAAGCTTTGTTTAGTTTCTTCCCAAATTTTAAGCTTAGTTTAGCTAGGACTGTAGGACTAGCACAAAATAACCATCCATGGACTTTCGTTTTCCGTAATATGTGGTTATAACGTACACAAAACTTAGTTTATTAAATTCAAAGGTATAGGTTCTATAGTAATCACAAAAATCATAAAAAATAGCAAAATATCTAATAACTTCAGTGAGCTGCCAGAAATAAATATATTTATAAATAATTCTAATTTCTTCTTTCGAGTGCTATCACTAATTATAGATATCTGTGAAAGAGTGATTATGATATCCAATTACGATAGAGCCTGAAAACTGTATTTTCGTGGAAAACTGAATTGTAAGTAGTGTAACTTAAAAATTATGGTGTAATTTAAAAACGGTCGTCCAAAGTAAAAGCGCACAGCAAGTGTTTTTTTAATCTGGTAATATTATTTTATTACTGGAATAATTTTATTCACATTTAAGTATTTAAGTAAAGTAATAAGGAATATATTCGGCATTAATTTTGCAGAAATTCATTATTCACGATAAAATGAAACTACCTGATTTAATATTATTTCTACTTTATTTAAATTCTTTACCACGATCTAGTTTCGTTGTATTACAACATCTTCAGGTGGGCAATTAGCAAAGATACTTAGATCTTTGCTGATTGCCAACCTGAAGATATTGTGGTAGTACTTACCAATATATACGTCACTATGTTCACTCTATTATTCCCCTTTTACCAAGCGGAACTAAGGCGAGACTTGATTTAAAGTAAGGTGTAGAAATGCGACAGAAGATATAAAAGTCTACTTAACTAACTGAAATTAGTTCTGCGACATGCACCTTTATATAATGTTGGATCCATAATTGAAGTCACAGTACACTGTAAAGAAATGTGTTTCATTATTGAAAGGAAATGTATTCGGAAGATTCAGTATCATTAGTCATTCTGGCACGACTAGCTTCCAAAATATGCTCTAACACACAAAAGATGCTACTCCACCTTGTAGTGCATTATTGTAAAACTTGGTTTATCGTCTTTGTTGTAAGGTCACTTTGAACTATATTTGAGTGAAGAAAATGTCTTGATAACTTTGTACGTTTTGTGATCACTGCAATAATGATTTTTTGTGCTTTAAGTTTCTCTGCTAATCACTAGAATTTTGTGTAATGTAATATAAATATCTTGAACGTGCAGTAATTGAATACCTTTTTTAAAAATATAAATACCTTTTTACTTTCAGTGAATATACAACTCTAAAAATGCATTGTACTTTTTCTTTAGGTATTTTCCATAATGATAAAATGTTTTCAATTTTTGCAGCGACTATGTCCACAGCAAGATTGCTGCCTTTAAATACCTCTGCTTTTAACATATCAGTTTTTTTATCAATTTGATCCGTAATAAAGTAGAACTCAACAGTGATATTCCAGAAGGTGAATCTGACCACATGCATTGAAATATTCCCTCTTTGTTGTAGAACAGATGCGTTTGCGCCCGACTTTACCAGGAAGGCGAGTTTGGACTCTTTGTCCTTAACGCAATGGGATCTCGTGTGTGGTGACTTCAGCTGCAGCCAAAGTTTGATTCAGTGTAACTTTTCCGGACTTCGTAAATGAGCATGACGTCGTGCATTTTTTACATCAGCCCCAAACATTCGATGGTGATGGCACTGCTATGAATTCGGTTGGGTTCGTGTCTGTGACGGTGAACGGCAGCAAAGATTGAGGTTTGACCCAATGAGAAACGATGATTGGTGGTGAACAACATTACGGTGACAGTTGAAATTGTGTTGTGGCCTTGAATTGAGTTCTACGATGTTAGTGAGAGTTTATGAATCTCAATCCACGTGTACTCGTTGACTGTAGGAACTATTGTTGTTGGATATGGCGGCTGAGCAACTGAAGGTGCTTCTCGTGTCTGCCCAAGCAACTTATCGGCAAGCTGTACAAGATAGTGGAGGGTTCATCAAAAGGTTGTCTCTTAAGATGAGCAGGCTATGAATATGGGTTGGTAATTGATTTAGCTACAGAAGGCGTAACATCTTGTCGAGGATTAGATTGGTGGTAAAGTCCATCATCTTGCAGAGAAGCTAGTGAGGCCACTGGCTCAGTACGATGTCGTATGTTAATTTTGAAAACTGCGTTTCCTCGCTTTCTTCGTAAACTGAGATAATGCGTTTCTCGATAAGTGTATATACCTCTGTGTTATCTTTAATTTTTCTGAAGATGCCACCGATTTATACATTATCCTGAACTTTTGTTCGAATTGCTGATTACTATTTCAAAACAACCGAGCCATGAGTGTGGCCAGTCTCTTTAGAATGGCGGTATTGAAATTGCGACCACTTGCGCTTCTGTTTACAGTGCCAGGGTCAATGAGCATAAATTATCTTAACGCAAATATATTCAACATTCAAAAGCAAAAAGGGAATAAATAATATGATAAAACAAGAAAATACAAATGACAGTAATGTGTTTTTATCACATCTTAAAATTTTATTTATATAATCCGATTCGAAAAGATTGTAAATTTTTTCAATATTCAATTTCGATTCACAAAATGCATTTCTATCCCAAATGACATCAATTACCAATACAGAACGTGAATCAGTTGAAAAACTTTAAACACTATAAGATACTGTCTTACCAAGTTTCCTTTTACAAATGTTTAATTTGCAGCCCCCAGTAATGTGCTTCATACATTAC
Organism: Druceiella hillmani; assembly: GCA_039881145.1. NCBI lineage: Eukaryota > Metazoa > Arthropoda > Insecta > Lepidoptera > Hepialidae > Druceiella > Druceiella hillmani. The sequence continues at coordinate 6,672,253 of JAYKKI010000103.1, forward strand.
GGGGGCTGCAAATTAAACACGGTATATAATTTTTTGAATCGTAATGTAATTTCTGTGATAATATTGACCAAAATGTATTTTCGACTAATATTTTCATGTTTTTAGAATATTACTGTTCAACGTCGACCGTAATGTGAATGCGATATTAGACTTACTGTCAAAATTAATGCAACGCACATTTCGCTCATTGAATATTGATTTAATCTAATCTCCTTTAACACTGGTCAGCCGTAGTTAATAACTCGATTGTTAATATAACTTTCTCAACTATTGAATTAAGTACGAAAACGGTTTACTTATTTCTCAACTTCTGTATTCACAGACCGCTAGAATGTTTTAGTTAAATTGATTAGTTACCATTTTTAAGGCCCGTATTTCAAAAGAAAAAACGGAACTCTCATAATATTACTCAAGTGTGTGTCTGTCCTTTGGTAACAGCCGTTTTTATCAGAAATCTCGATTATCAAAAATTATAGGAAAACTCTTTTAACCTAGATCTTATAATTTGTTTAGTGTGCACCATATATTTACACGGCCCATACCTGTAACACCTATATGCCCGTCGTTCGTCAACTTTTCCCCAACAAAGTGATCTCTCGAAGAGAAATTTTTCCTGGCCACTACCTAGTCCGGGTGGAATACTGATGGACTTTTTCTTATGGGGTTATCTCAAAAGTAAAGTATATGACACAAGCCCGCGGTCAATTGTTGCCATGAAAGAAAATACCTGAAGAGAAACGGCTAACATCACAGGACTTGCCGCGCAGTCATCGATAGTTTTAGACATCGCTTACAGGAGTGCCGCGATCGTAACGGGTTACATTTGGATGACGTAATTTAAAAAAAATTATTCCCATTTTATAAATATTAATACGAAATAAACATATTTTTCTTATTGTTATTACTCATGGGCCACCTTTATAATTCTAAAGTATTAAAACTATAAACTTCAGCTTTAATGAAAAACATTAAAATATTACTGACTCCATCAATATTATTATAAGGTTTAGATTTTTTTGTATCACTTTTTGGCAGGTGGTTGCCGCACGAGTTCAGACTCGTTGTACCTATGGTTTTGCGCGTCAGCCGCCATTGACATACGCCGAAAGGCCAATACCGCCTTTAAAGTTTTAACAAAAACCGCCGCCGTCATGATTTCGTGAATGTTTGATTGTTTATATCATTCATTCGACACTTGACTTTCGCTGAGGGATGACGTGTTTTTCTTAGTTCTACTATTTTGTGATTTTCAATATCTAACAATAAAAACGAGTAAAAAAAAATATTGGTATTTCTTACCGTAAACTATATGACGCATACAATGCAGCTTATAATGATAAAAGTGAACAAAATATACAAAATGAAGGTGAAGTGGATTCGAGAATCAAAGGATTGCAAATAAAACTGACGAAAAAGAAAGAGACGATTATAGATTCCTTTAAAAATTCCTTCGTCGCCAAAGCCACTAAAACAATTAGAGCCAGTGGGCGTAAAGTTTGTTTAGTTCAGTTGTTATTATCCGACTGCGCGAAGGAAAAAGGAGGGATATGTTTTTCGTTTGTTTGTATGTATGTATGTAAGTTTGTATGTGTGCATGTTTGTATGTTTTTATGATTGATCCTTGTACCCTCGTAGCGCCCAAACGGCTGCACCATTTTTCATTAACGAGGTGTCATTTGTTTTGTTATGAGTCCGCGACTCACATAAAATATATTAAATAAGAAAACTCCGACAGCACGAAGTAAAAACTGAAACGAATGCAGCCTGATGATTTTTTAAAATTAAATTAGGTACGCTACTACTTATTATAAGGCAAAATTGGCAACCGCATCTTTGTCTGTTTGCCCGGGGTAATCTCGAATAAAACAAGGTCAATTTCAAAACTGGTTTCGGTCGATTTCACTGTTGTGCAGCTGCATCCATCAGGATGATTTAATATACATATAGTGTGACGTAACCGTATTCAACATTTTACATATTTACTTTCCGTTGCAGGAAGAAACCAAACAGGACATACCAGAAGACACTAATAATATTAATGTGCAACCCAATAGAAGCCAGTTACCTCAAAAAATACCTAAATCAACGTCTAGTAAGGAGACATCTAGTAAATCTTCAAGAAGGTATTTACGACTTAAAAGCGACTCTTAAAATTTAAGATACGATTCATCAGCCTAGAGTAGAAAAAAACCAATCCAGGTTACTTGAAGTCATAGAGGAGATTGAGAGAGAATATAATTAGGACGTAGTTATTGAATAAATTTATTGATTTATAAACTCTGTGTTATATAATTAAGACGTAGTTATTGAATAAATTTATTGATTTATAAATTGTATGTTATATAATTAAGACGTAGTTATTGAATAAATTTATTGATTTATAAACTCTGTGTTATATAATTAAGACGTAGTTATTGAATAAATTGATTGATTTATAAACTCTGTGTTATATAATTAAGACGTAGTTATTGAATAAATTTATTGATTTATAAACTCTGTGTTATATAATTAAGACGTAGTTATTGAATAAATTTATTGATTTATAAACTCTGTGTTATATAATTAAGACGTAGTTATTAAATAAATTTATTGATTTATAAACTCTGTGTTATATAATTAAGACGTAGTTATTGAATGAATTTATTGATTTATAAACTCTGTGTTATATAATTAAGACGTAGTTATTGAATAAATTTATTGATTTATAAACTCTGTGTTATATAATTAAGACGTAGTTATTGAATAAATTTATTGATTTATAAATTGTATGTTATATAATTAAGACGTAGTTATTGAAAAAATTTATTGATTTATAAACTCTGTGTTATATAATTAAGACGTAGTTATTAAATAAATTTATTGATTTATAAATTTTATGTTATATAATTAAGACGTAGTTATTGAAAAAATTTATTGATTTATAAATTATATGTTATATGATTAAGACAAAATTATTGAATAAATTGATTAAAGTATAGCATAAAATTCACAGTATAAATATGAATGAAGCTAATCCATCTGTTTTATCCAACCCAATCGAACCATCTGTTTTAATAACATCAAGTATCAAGAGATAATTCAAAGAAAAGTGCACATTGTCTGCCAATAGTATTGGATGTACTTTGGCCTGGACTGAAGGACATCAAATACTACCTGTATTTGATGTACTTGGATTGAAGCTCTAGAATGAGGGAACTAAGAAAATTTGTGAGTATTAAGAGAAAACTAACAGCCGGTTTTTTCCATAATTATGACAGTCATAGTCTATAGTCCACGGATTGCTACGGGGATGATGCAGACTGAGTAGTATGGATTACGATTATACATACTCGTGTTTACCATTTTCAACAGTGGTAAGTTTACCTATTCGGTTAAAATTAATACCATATCATTTTTTTACAAAACTTATGAATTCTAACGGAATTAAGTGTAAAATGGTATTGTAATAAGTAATACAAGCACAGTTCTTAAATTGGTTGAAGAAAGAAGAAAGGTTTATATAACTAGACACGACACCAATTGTCGTGTCTAGTCTACACACACACACACACACACACACACACACACATATATATATATATATATATATATATATGGTGAATTTTTATACGCACGCCCTCTATTTTTTTCCATTTTACCCTAATAAGTGAAATAATAAATATTATTACAATCGAATAACGATAACCTGTGCCGATTTCATATCAAACTTTTAATATGAAAGTTAGTGTAGAAGCTATTGAGTAATAGCTTCTAAACTAACTTTTTAGCTATTCAGTAAATAAAACACTATTTTACCTATATTTTATATTTATTAAGTATTTTTATAAGAAAGGCATTATTTATTCAATTTTCTTTTTAAACTCTTCTTTTTACAATCAGGACTGTACAGTATTTTTACTGTCTGTGTTCTTGTACGCAACGTAATAAAAATTGTTTTTGTTCTTCTTCAACAGCTATTAAGCCATGGAAGTTTTGCTTTAACTTAACTTCTCTTTCAGCCGTATTGTTAACTACTTTCAGTATCAGAAGCTTTCTTAGCGTGTTGAAACGAAGCATTATTTGACATTGAGTCGATAAAAAAAACTTGTATTGAATCGAAACAAAGCAATCGACATCAATTTTTTTTCTGAAATTAAAATAGAGAGAATAGTTATCAAATAATAAAAGAAAATAAAGGAAAATTAATATTTTTACTTTTCAGACTAACCATAAAGTGAGCCATAAAGTTCTTCTTTCGATGGAATATAGCGTTTAGCATGGGCGGATGGGTTTTCTTTAGCTACGAGTAAGTTAACAACTATTTTTACTTTTGTTTCTTGATCTACATCATAGCCAAACAGAGACAAGATAGACACTTCATGTAACAAATACCATAAATGCTGAGAAAACTTCTGAAAAGTCGCTTTTGAGATGCATTTGTTCATTGCTTCGTAAGCCTTCCTAATAAGATGCTTTTACCGCTAGAGTGTATTGCAGCCAAGGCTTTACGTAGGATACCACGATGAACAGGTAGACGTCTAAGGGAGCCGCCTTATCTTTGTTTGAGATTCTGAATTGAGAGCTGAGTTATGATATTTTTAAGGAATAAATTGCTCTCGCCATCCATCGAGCTTGGTGCATGGCGCCTGGAGACCGAATCTTAATTTTGTTCTCTGTATCTCCGCCATGAAATATTATTGAAAGCTCTATTAATTCTTGATAGTCGTCTCTAGCAATTTATTTAGTAATCCAGATTCTTTAATAATTTCAAATCATTCAGGGCTGATAGTTTTTCTGTGCAGCTCTGTATTCCCTTGGATCGACATTTTTCCAGTTTTCTCGGAACTTTTTAAACAACAGAATGTCATGGCTTTTAGTAATTGGGCTAATTTTTGCTTCAAACACGCTTTTTAATACCAATTCGTAAACGTGATGGCGGCAAGCAAAAATAAGCATTTCTCTATTTAGTTTCTGTTCGAGAAGCACACGGGTACCATTAATGCCACCTGTATTTGAAGCAGTTGTGTCACAACAGTGAATTTGTACTTTATCTTCAAGATCCCAACCAATAAGAGCGTTCCGTACTGCATGTGCCTGTTCGCTTCCTGCAGAGTTTTCCAATTTCGACAGAGCTGGGGGGTGATGTTGATCGCCTGCTCGTGGTGCTCACTACGTAATCAAAACGATCAACCACAGATCGCTTTAAAGTGCGCTGACCACAATGTCTACGACACTAGCCTCCGCATCATCTTTTGGAATGCAGGAGGCCTCAACAACGCAAAATTTCTACAATTCAAACGAAGCATTTCCCATGCAAACGCGGATATCTATTTTATAATTGAAGCGGGAGCAGCCACTGAAACTCCTGATTTTTACCAGACAAGCGGGTATGTGGTCTCTGTCCTCAAGAAATCACCTCAAATAGCATCCGGAATTTTTATAGGGGTTAGAGATGGTCTCACAGCAAATTTCAAGATAATACATGAGATGGATGATAATGATAAACTTGAAGCTGTTCAGATTGAAGTATGGAAGAACAAACAGCATTTTAACATCATCAGCATCTATAACCCCCCAGGAAACTTACCATCCTGTACAGAAATTGAGAGAACTATCCAACCCAACAGTTTAATTGTGGGAGATTTTAACAGTCAGTCACCGAGATGGGGCTACACACAACTGTCGCCTGTTGGAAGGCTTACTCAAGATTGGATAGATAACAGTCAACTCCAAATCATTGATACCCCACAGACATTCCTATCATATGCCGGACAACTCTCAAGACCGGATCTAGTACTAGCCCATTCGAACATCGCTGACAGAGCCAATGCAAAACTTCTCGAAGATGCTGGGGTTTGCGGATATAGAGCTATACTCATAACTGTACGGACAAACAAAACCAAATTTATAAATACCAGAGCCCCCCGGTGGAATTTTAAAAAGGCAGACTGGAACAAATATCGAAGGCTTACAGATGAGGCCCTGGGTAGTAAAGTGCTCCCAGAAATACCCGAGAAAGCCACCGACCTTCTAAATCAAATTATCTTAGATTGCGCTTACAAATGCGTTCCTAGAGGACAAGTAAAGATATTTAAACCCTACTGGAGTGCAACACTTACCTTGCTGAAGAAGAAACGCAATCGATCACGTAAAATAGCAGAAAGATCAGGGACCCAGGAAGACCTGATATACCTCAGAAAACACCAGGCCGAATTACATAAAGAAGTAAAAACTTCCAAACATTTAGCCTTCAAGTCTTTCATCACTGACCTGGACTATCGGAGAGATGGCTTAAAAGCACATCGTTTTATCTCCCGGCTAAATAACCATGCCTCTAAAAAAATGCAAAACCCTATTCTGTACTCAAACAGACCAGTCACTGACCCTTACGATGCTGCAAATGCACTGTGCAAACATTATACCAAGATCAGCAGAACGAGAGGGGATAGAGTTATTGAAAAGACCCCATGTAAAGGCCCAGTGCCATCTTGCATTAATAAAAAGACACACGAACTCTTCACTTTGCCTTTTACAGGAAAGGAATTGGAATTGGCCTTGGCCCAGACTAAACTAAAGAAAGCTGCAGGTTGTGACGAAATTTATCCGGAATTCATGAAGCCAAGAAAACCTTTTTGTCGTTGGTGAACCTAACATGGAGTTGTCACGTGCCCCAGCAATGGAGAAAAGCTGAAATCATACCAATTCTGAAAAAGGATAAACCACCGGAACAGCCCGAAAGTTACAGGCCAATCTCCCTAACTAGTGCCAGCTGCAAGGTAGCCGAGAAGATGATCGCCCTTCGACTAAACCAATATATAGAACAAAATGGTGTACTCGATGACGCTCAAGCCGGATTTCGAAGACACCGCAGTACCATGGACCATGTGGTAAACTTCACGCAACACGTCAAACTCCACTCCATCTCAAGGCCGCCTATGACACCGTATGGAGGCCAATGCTCATACACAAATTAGCAACAAACGGCATATCTGGAAACCTTTTCAAGTGGATCAAGTCATCGCTGTCGCAAAGACTTTGTCGAGTTAAATTCAGTAACCGGAAGTCGAAGTTTCGCATTCAAAAGCAAGGCCTTGCACAGGGAGCTATGCTCAGTTGCACATTATTTAATATTATGATCAACGATGTACTTGACGCCGTCAGAGAAGCGCCCGGTATTAAAGCTCTACTATATGCGGACGACTTGCTCATGTGGGCGACGAGCAGTAGCATTATAGCTCTTGAAACAGCGTTAAATGACGCACTCAAAAAGTTGGAATTGTGGACCAGTCAAAATTCGATGACAGTAAGCTCCACGAAAACCACCTTCCAATTGTTCACCCTCTCCACCAAAATACCCAGCATCTCATTGTCCTACAAAAACACAGCGTTGGAGGAAAGCAACCTCTCTAAGTACCTCGGTGTTATACTTGATAAACGTTTAACATGGCGCCCTCACATCGAACAATGTGCGGAAAGAGCAGCCAAAAGAATCGGGATATTAAAAAGATTAACAGCCACAACCTGGGGTGCAAGCCAGGATGTGTTGATTACCACCTACAAGACATATATCAGACCCGTCCTTGATTACGGGAGCGAAGTGACCACCACAAGTAACCGTACCACCCTCAGTAAATTGGATACCGTGCAGAACACAGCGCTTAGGATAATAACTTGAGCGCCTAAATCCATACCCATTGCTGCTATGGAGGCACAAACCAAATGTAGTTCAATGCAAAGCCATAGAGAGAAATTAGCCCTCCGTTTTTGGCAGAGACACAGAAGTGTTTACACGCAATGGACGAACTACAGACAGGCCACTGCCCGACTGAAAACCCAAATATCCCCATTGGCCTCCTATAAGAAGCTGGCTACAAAGTATGGAATTGCCCTGGAGGAGCCAGCACCACTTACAAATTACTGTGAGTTTTTCTACAATCTACCGAAGGCTAATTACAGGTAAAAAACCACGATCAGACGAAATCAGCATCCTTGGACATCGAGCTGAAACAGGCTGCCCTGCAAACAATCAGCGAAGAATACCCACAACCTGATTGGTTACATGTATACACAGACGGGTCATCGATCCCTGAAACAGGGGCAATCGGAGCTGCCTACTACAGTTCTAATTTTGAAGGATTCTTAGCAGTGGGAGCCCCTCAGAGCAACTACGATGGAGAAATAACAGCTGTACAAGGGGCAGCAGCTGAACTAAACAAAATAGCCCCAACACCTAAAGCAGTCTTCTTCGTCGACTCACAAGCGGCTATCCAAAACCTGTCCCGCAATACGGAAACAGACTGCAAGAGAACGATAGAGACCAGAAAATCCCTAGAACTTCTGGCAAATAGGGGATGGCACCTCATATTGCAATGGATCCCTAGCCATGTCGGCATCTTTGGAAACGAGAGGGCAGACATCTTGGCCAAAAGGGGCGCGTCCATGGCTCAACCTGCCTGTATGCCCTCGCTACAGAGCATGAGGGCCATCATCAACAGGGCTATTGACCGGACAGGCAGGCAACACCTCACACAGCTTTCCGTAGGGAAAAAATGGGAAAGTCTGGTCACCATCGGACCCATTGACCACTACCACGAGCTGTGAGCGTAGCCAGGTTCAGAATACAGACTGGCCATGGCCTACCTCGCAGCACACCTACACAGCATTGGTGTTCTCCCAACCTCTGAATGTCCCCTGTGCGGACACGATTTAATGAATGCGGATCACCTGCCGGATTGCAGTGGAATCAACCGCCAGGGGGACGATGATGACCCATTCAAAGATGTTCATCTATACTGGTCGGCGCGCCACCAAATGGCTCAACAGCCAAGGGTGGGCGTTGGCTAGTAGTAGTAGTAGTAATTTCGACAGAGCGATTAGTTGTACTTTATTATTATATAATATAATGATCAGTAGATGTTCTTTTTTAGACATGTAAAAAAAATTTTCATGTAAATCCTTTCAATAAATAATGCACTCCCGAATAGTAAGATTTGGGCTTTCGCTAACACTTAAATTCACTTCGCGAATACTATACTTTGTATATATAGCTTTTTCCATCCCAAATAAACGAATCTGTTTAATGAATACATTTCCGATTTTGTGACGTCTAGTAGATTCCTGTTTCATTTTAAACTACTGTTTAAATATCCAGTGTATTTACTTGCCTTTGTTTTAAAATAGTTTTTGTAGCAAAACAATAAATTAAACTTCCCGAGAAAATTAACAAAATGGATAAAGTAAGGTTGGTGAAACTCATAATAAATATACATTATTGACATTAATTAACACAAATCTTTAATATCACAAATAAACATACAACGGTCAGTGGAAAGTATTTAAATTACTATTCTTTATGTACGATGTGTTATTAGTTAAAGGAAACAGTATTTTTAAAAATGTTTATAGATATATATACATACATATGTATGTCAAAAAATAACCACAATTGTGATAATAGACAATCAAATAGCAGGTTGAGAACTTATCTCTAAAAACCTGAGTTATTTTTAAAATATTTTTTTAGAATATGTGTCGTGACATGATATACTCATAAAAACAAAAAAGAACTACAAATGACCAAGTCCGATCGAAAATTGTATAAAATTAATTCAAAAATTAACACTAAAGATGACAACACGTAACCAACAACTAAAACAATAAAACACGCTTGCATGTCGCGCATAGTCAATGTTTCATCCCTTCTGTTTAACCATTGGTGCTTGAGAAAGTTGACCTTTGTTAGAGCGTTGTATTCAGCTGTAGATTTGGCTACAAATCCGTTTGATGTGATACGACCTTGCAATTTGTTTATCGTACCTTCTAATGGCGAATCACCTGGCAAATAATTTGCAACAGGAGCCAAAAAACTTGTATAATGAAATCGATGTAGATCATATGTGCTATTTGTAATTAAATTATAATGCGATAACCTGTCCGAAAGGTCAAACATAATAAATTTGTTCGTTCCATTTTCAATGGACAGGTAATAATCATAAAGCAAAGTAAATTCTATGCCTAAAAAGGTTTCATACAAACTAGGCAGATCTTTTAAAAGAAACTTAAATACTTCCAGCCCTCCAAAACTCATTCCAGCTTCCATTGCATCCTGGAAATTATTGATAGGCGGTTCGTAAATTTCTTGCTTGAGAATACTAATCAGAGCTGCTTGATAAGCATTACGTATTATCAAACTGTACCATAGTAATAAAGTGAATATATAGTCTGTAACATAATTTGCCTTTGCCGTTTGTCCTAGAAATATAGCACAGATATCAATAAAAACTTTGTTATTTTTATGACCCAAATTTAAATATGAACTCCAAATGTAAAGATGTCTCGTTTTTGTTACAGCGAATAAGACTGCAATGAATATGAGGAACGTTATCCCTAATGTGATTCTTACTTTTTCATCAAAAGGATACAAAAATTTCTTCCAAGCAGGTTTGAGGGTACGACGAGGCGTGGACCAGGCAACTTTTATAAATCCATGAGAATACAATGATTTATAGATCTTGTCTTTTTCAATAGTTTTTACGGATGGTAATATCGTCATATTGGCAAGTTTCATAGAAAGGTTTTTAAATACCAATCCAATTTGCGATTTAGTGGGATAATTTTGAACCACTTCCAATATCTGTAAATTCACGTTAAGCATTTCTGCCAGGATGTATAATGGTGGACCGTATAAACCGGCCATTGTTAATTTGCCTTTATCATCTTTTTTCAGCATTACATATGGGGGTACGTCTAAAGTTGATATTATCAGCGAGCAATTGTTAAAATTCGTGAATTTGTCGGGAAAAAAATTAAGCAAATCCTTGTTTTTCTTTCCGATATTTACTATGTCGAGTACTTTCTGCTTCGTATTATTACATTTCCCCATCGATAATGGGAAATACGTCGACATAACTATTTGTTCCTTCCAATTTTTGCTAAGGGACAGTACATTAACTATATAAAGGTCCCAACATAACGAAAAAACAGCTTCAGCATCGCAGTTGTCATCACTGTACGTAACGTCACTGTGGTCATCTTCACAAACTATTATAAATTTGCCATCATTGGCTAATGAGTCCAGATATTTGACTTCGTGTATAAAATTTTTGAAATCTTCCACTTTGTTTATTATAACAATATATTGTGTAATATTGTTCTTTCCTTCGTTGCTGTGTAGTGTTTTATTTGTTATTGTGTATTCACGTGCTCTACGATGTAATATGCAGCCGTTGAAATTATGATGAAAATACCTTATTTTCTCAGGACGTATTGCACTCTTACTCCACAACAATGTCGGAATATTCTTCAAGAAATGTTGATTAGCAATGTCTACTACGATTTTATAAACCGAACTAGAATTTTTTTGTGGTAAATTGATTAAGGTGGTGGCATGAATTGCTACTATAGGAAATATAAAAATGTTGTAAGTTATCATTTTTTATACACTATTCTATTTAAATTTCAATATACAACACAAAATATATAGAAATTAAGTGACACTAAGCAATGAGACACCAACTACCTACCGCGTAGACCAACATAACTTTGACTGAAGAATTCATTAGTATACCAACAAGGGTAAGTGTATACTTCCTGGAATGAATGTCGTAGGTGGAGTATGAAATCGGACATCGAAACAAAAGTTTGGTTAAATTTATATATGAAGACAAAAATAAACTCGTCATTATTTTGTAGCATTATGTTTCGTTTTACAATTTTGTCGATTTCCTATTTCAAAGTACGCCATTGTTCACGATTGTGGAAGATTTCTATGTTTCTTTTGTATACTTTTTAGTCGTTTTAACTTATACCTGAATCGAATTTATTAAAATACCTAATTGAATTCATACCTATATAACAATTAATATCTATATAATTGCCAGTTTACTTGCAGTGGGCAAGTAATTAAAAAAAAGTATTTAGTACACTTCTTAATTTATTCTCAATCATTTATTCTCTATTCGATGAATAAAAACTCGCGTACAATACTTAAAAACTTAATTAGAAAAATTATATTAGTTTTTACCTCCTCAAGTAGAGTACATCTCGCGCAAACGAACGAACGTAATGTCGCCTGACTGATGCTACTGCTTCCTCAACAAATTGGTGGCAAATTATTTACAGTATTTCAGTCAATCGCAGTGATATGGCGAATTTATTAACTGTATCGAGTATATTAAATAATAAACTCCTTATAACCGGTGTAACATACTTTCTCCAGAGCTTATTTTCATTTAACTTTTGAACTGCATATTTATTGTATTGGAATTTGTTGGTATTTTATCGTTCATCTACATTGGAAGTGTTGGCTGCAACAGGACAAAATTGAAAATATAAGGCTTTATTACAAACACGCGCTCATTTTATCATATATCTTTACTTCCATCGTTACTCTAGAGTAAAAGTAAACATATTTCATATGTCATATATATATATATATATATATATATATATATATATATATATATATATATATATGACCAACAAAAATATTTGTTATAACCAGGTCACAATTCATGTAGAATAGTTGGGATGGTTGAGTTGGAATTAGAAAATGTTCATTTGAATAAAAAGGCATGTTTTAAGTGAATCCAGAAGCTTCCACCTGTATAATAATTTATTGAAATTACAGTGTTATGATAGAAAATGATTAGTTGGGTAAACATTATTTTAACAAAACAGTGAAAGGTAATAATAATATTATATCATTAGAATGGTGTGCGTCTTTGAATTTGTATACCGCGTGAATATTTAGCCATCGAGTGAAACAGAAAATAACCGAAGTGCTATGGAGAACAGTGAGTGAGGGTGCGAAATCTATACAAATGAAAGTGTTTTTACGCGCCGCTCTTGCTATGGTTGGTCGAGTTTTGGCGTAAAAAATACACTTTGCTGTGATTTATGCCAAGTTTAGCAGAGACTGCTTGATTATTCACTACGAATATTATTTTTCTATTACAGTATAAGTACACGAAGGTAGCTCTGCTAGATAATGCAAATTTAACCTGCGATCTATATTAATAAGATTTTTTTTAATTTTTATAAATTCAATGTATAGGGTCAACTATAATCGGTAAAATCAAATTTTTTTCTTCAAGTCTTTGGAATGGTGGTGCGGCTGTGTGGTGGGAGAGTACTCCTTCACCCACCACTGTTCGTACTTTGCGTATTGTTTTTCTCGTTTTTCACCCTAAACAAAATTCATGAGATGAGAGAACTCCAAGTTCTCCTCGTGGAATTATCACGTTTTGTTTGTTGTTTAATCGCCGAAACTTAGCGTCTAACTAAATAAACGATTGAACCGCGCGCTCTTTATATACCTTACGAAAGCTGTTCGCGACGTTTTTAGAAAATTCCTGAAATTACTGAAAAAAGCAGCGTATTTATTCGTTGCACATACAATACTTACTTAGATTTCTTATTGGACTCGATCTCAACATTGTGGTATCAAAGTAATATGTTACGTGTATTGTTATTTAATTTCGTATACACAAAAAAGAGGAAAAATAATTGTAAATAATCGGTACATGTAAATAATCGGGAATGAAAACATTACCGACATATTATTCGAAATAATGTAATAATATAATAATAGTATTGTAACAATGATAAATGTAAATAATATTAAATATACATTAGGCAATTGAAGATCATAAGACAGAAGAAGACAGAAGACTATTTAAAGAAGATAGAAGACTATTTTAAGAAGAAGACAGAAGACTATTTAAAGAAGATAATAATATTAAATATACATTAGGCAATTGAAGATCACAAGACAGAAGACTATTTATTATTATATTTTACACTGAGAGAGATGATGAAACGAGGCCATTAGAAATAAATAATGAATACGATAAATATTTAAATGCAATTTGTATACAATTAAATAATATTCAAATATTGAAATAACAACAAGACAATGACGCAAATATATTAATAAGGATAATAGCAATTGTTTCAATTGCCAGTAAGCTTAAGTCGATCGACGGGTTATTAGGAAACTAATTAAATTAATTAGGAATAAATGAAAGCCGATAAAAATATTGACGTCAATTATCCGGATAATAAATTCATGACGGAAAATGACATCAAAATTATTATGAAAATGCTTTTAACAAAATCAATACAGATATATGTGGACCATGGTGGCCAACAGATCGGAACATGTACCACACACATAATTGGATAATTTGGAATTATTATTGATTTTAGAAGGAATACAGGCTTTCATTCGAATTTCGAACTTCACAAAACATGGAAGACGAGGGGTATTGAACTCCATGTATTCGGTGTACTCGTTTGTTGTGATGGCGTCGCAGGTTCCGCTGGTAATGTATTGCAAATGGATTGGAAAGAACGTGTACTGCTGCTCTTTTCTGCAGTTGTTGCACGGAAGGGCATACTTGTCGCCATTTGTTTTTGAACTACTGTTTATTCTTGAAATTAATTAAATTCACGAAGTTTAAAGTCTCGATGCATAGAAATAAAATTCAGAAAGATACTTTTGTATTTTTCAATTTATTGAGCAATACTAGTATTCTTTTAATATAAGTTCATGATATTTTAAAACGGAAATTATATATTTCGATAGTTTACTTCTTGATTTAGTGAAGAGGAACACGCGAATATGATATATCGTTGCCTAAGTGATGACAACATCAACGTCAATAGTAGGTGTAGTACATTTAATTGAAAGAAGTCCTAATATTGATGAAATTATATTTATTGAAATTGATAATATTGTTCAAAATTACCCGAATATCGATGACATTCCTACATTACTTTATAAGACATTATATACGGAACTCAGTAAAACTATTCATTTGCATCGCTCACTAATAAATCAGCTTTGTTTAATTACGATTTATTTACGTAAGTGATGTGAAAAATTAAATTCGGGAAGACGATCAGCGGAAGAGATCGGGAACATCGTGTACAAGATATGTATTTCGTATCAATTATTTAAGCAGGAAAAGTTAATGCATTTTGTTAGTTTCAATCACATTATTGCAAGCTTCCGCTAAATGAATTTAAGATGTTTATTAGTAAATAACAATTAAAACAAAAGCCTACAATGATTATAGAAATAATTGTACGTATTTGGATTATTAACCTTTTTTTTTGAATTGCGCATACCTTTGACGATTTTTATTGTCTCCTTCAACATATTTCTTATTGTTGAGGCTGTGACTATATATTTAACATATATTTAAATATTTAATCAAATGTGTCGATACTGCTCCAATAACATTTTTATGAAATGATATTCCGATCCTTGACGTGGAAGTATCGCGATGTAACTTTGATAGCAAACTTAGAAGTATGTTTAAAAAAAACTTTCCAACAAGTTTACCGGTTTCAGGATTCCGCACCTCAAAAGGAACCAGCTTTAAAATCTCACTCGCCTGTCTGTCGGTCGATCTTTAATTTTTCATAACTAGCCATTTCAAATATCCTACAAGATATATAAAATAAAAAAATTATTACTTCGTATGTCGATTATTTAATTTATATACAAATATTAAAAAAATGAGCTGTAGTGTATGGAGGTTAATATTATTATGTCCAATTTCAAATTTCAATGTCGCAAAATTTCTCGGACGATATCGAATAGTTTCTCGAAGAAAATCGGCAGTGACACACGCGTTGACAGGCACGTGAGTGTTCTTACAAAGGTTTCCGTTTTTCAGTTTGAGGTGCAGAACTTTGGTAAATTATTACAAATTAAAAGAAGTTTCTTAATTACAATTAGAATTTGAGTAAGTTATCAGAACTTTGATAAATGATTACAAATTAAAAGAAGTTTCTTAATTACAATTTGAATTTGAGTAAGTTATCAGAACTTTAAATTATTTCAAATTAAAAGAAGTTTCTTAATTGCAATTTGAATTTGAGTAAGTTATCAGAACTTTGATAAATTATTTAAAATTAAAAGAAGTTTCTTAATTACAATTAGAACTTGAGTAAGTTATCAGAACTTTGATAAATTATTAAAAATTAAAGAAGTTTCTTAATTACAATTAGAATTTGAGTAAGTTATCAGAACTTTGATAAATTATTTAAAATTAAAAGAAGTTTCTTAATTGCAATTTGAATTTGAGTAAGTTATCAGAACTTTGATAAATTATTTAAAATTAAAAGAAGTTTCTTAATTACAATTAGAACTTGAGTAAGTTATCAGAACTTTGATAAATTATTAAAAATTAAAGAAGTTTCTTAATTACAATTAGAATTTGAGTAAGTTATCAGAACTTTGACAAATTATTACAAATTAAAAGAAGTTTCTTAATTACAATTAGAATTTGAGTAAGTTATCAGAACTTTGATAAATGATTACAAATTAAAAGAAGTTTCTTAATTACAATTTGAATTTGAGTAAGTTATCAGAACTTTGATAAATTATTTCAAATTAAAAGAAGTTTCTTAATTACAATTAGAATTTGAGTAAGTTATCGGAACTTTGATAAATTATTTAAAATTAAAAGAAGTTTCTTAATTACAATTAGAATTTGAGTAAGTTATCAGAACTTTGATAAATTATTACAAATTAAAAGAAGTTTCTTAATTACAATTAGAATTTGAGTAAGTTATCAGAACTTTGATAAATGATTACAAATTAAAAGAAGTTTCTTAATTACAATTAGAATTTGAGTAAGTTATCAGAACTTTGATAAATTATTTCAAATTAAAAGAAGTTTCTTAATTACAATTAGAATTTGAGTAAGTTATCAGAACTTTGATAAATGATTACAAATTAAAAGAAGTTTCTTAATTACAATTAGAATTTGAGTAAGTTATCAGAACTTTGATAAATGATTACAAATTAAAAGAAGTTTCTTAATTACAATTAGAATTTGAGTAAGTTATCAGAACTTTGATAAATTATTTCAAATTAAAAGAAGTTTCTTAATTACAATTAGAATTTGAGTAAATTATCAGAACTTTGGTAAATTATTACAAATTAAAAGAAGTTTCTTAATTACAATTAGAATTTAAGTAAGTTATCAGAACTTTGATAGATGATTACAAATTAAAAGAAGTTTCTTAATTACAATTAGAATTTGAGTAAGTTATCAGAACTTTGATAAATTATTTAAAATTAAAAGAAATTTCTTAATTACAATTAGAATTTGAGTAAGTTATCAGAATTTTGATAAATTATTTCAAATTAAAAGAAGTTTCTTAATTACAATTAGAATTTGAGTAAGTTATCAGAACTTTGATAAATTATTTCAAATTAAAAGAAGTTTCTTAATTACAATTAGAATTGAGTAAGTTATCAGAACTTTGATAAATGATTACAAATTAAAAGAAATTTCTTAATTACAATTTGAATTTGAGTAAGTTATCAGAACTTTGATATATTATTACAAATTAAAAAGAAGTTTCTTAATTACAATTAGAATTTGAGTAAGTTATCAGAACTTTGATATATTATTACAAATTAAAAAGAAGTTTCTTAATTACAATTAGAATTTGAGTAAGTTACCAGAACTTTGATAAATTATTAAAAATTAAAAGAAGTTTCTTAATTGCAATTAGAATTTGATTAAGTTAGTGTCCTTGTTTACTTCGAAAAATATTACCAATCTGTTTCGCTTCGAGACTATGATACTTACATCGTCTATTTCATCAAATATATATATATATATATATATATATATATATATATATATATATATATATATATATATATATTGCTTTGTTCCTGTTCGAACTTCATCACATTAGCCATTATGAAAACGTTGAAATTTTATATTAAACAAAATACAGAGACAATAACATTTTATGAGCATCACAAATAAGTCTACTGTGCTTTTATTAGTTTAAACATTTCCATTTATAAATGTTTTGAACGCTCCCGAAACAATGATCTTGGCGTGATAACGGGAGTGGGCTTCTCTCGAACTACACTTAAATTAGAAGCAGAATTCAAAGAACTGTTACTCATTTGCGTCAAAATTTTAAAAACAAATTAATTCAAATTATTTTACTATTTTGACTATTTTTATTTCTTAAGAATTTGTATATAACCAAAACAAATCAAAATCAGCAGAAACTGTCCTGAAAGATTTCAGCGGAGCAGATTTTTAGCCAGTCAACGCAAGTCTAATAAAAATAAAATGAAAATAACATGTGAAGCATATAACTTAATCAAAATGACAAAAATAAAAGTTTTCGTATGAATGTTATTGGTTGCTTGTAATTCATAATGTGGATCTTAATCTGAAAACCGTTGAATGAAACATTAAACCAAAAAGACCATCTCCTGTTGATATATCTCTCTGCATTACTCTATTGTCTCTCTATACATTACTAATATATGCTCATATATTCATTGAATTTTTTTTTTACAACAATTCGACGTATAATAAAATTTTGAAATTCTTTCAAGAGTTTATGTGATTTCATGAACTTCTAAAATTGTTGGCATAAAATTTTCAAGTATAAATTAATATTACTTAATATATTGTTTATTGACATAGTCACTTGTTATTAGGATATGTTTAATGTATTCGGTAATAATTCGTAATACCGTCCTGCTTCTGAGTCTGACCTATTTCCTTTAAGCACACAATTAAAACCATTTAAACGTTTATTTGAACATTATAAATAGAAGCGATAAAGTACTACATTCGATGGTAGCTCTTAAAAAAATCTATGCGAGGATGGTTGATAAAAATTACAATGAGGGTATATTGCAATCAGGGGTCTGCATACAGGGCTTCCAAAATTACAATTATCTCAATGACGTAACTATTAACAAATTTATGGGTATCAATTACGTAATTACGTAACTCACTTGGTATTGTTAAAAAATGCATTTTAATTTTAAGAAGCAAATCAATAAAAGTGAAATTATAATATTGAAATATATTAATATTTGTATTAATGGAATGAGTAATATTTATGAAATGAGCAAGAATGGTTCAAAAACAAATAAAAACTGACAGATTAATTTCTGCTTTTTTTAATTTTTGTGTAACTGAAAGATTTAATTTCGTGGTGTCTATTATTTTCAGTTTTGTATTAAAGATTTTAAGTAAAGGGTATAATATATATATATATATATATATATATATATATATATATATATATATATGTATATATATATATATATATATTATATATGTATATACATATATATATATATATATATATATATATATATATATATATATATATATATATATAATCTCTAATTAAAAGGTGGTTAGTGTAAGACACCCAAAAATGTTCATTATGGACATTATAAAACCCAACTCTCATAAACAAAGAGGGCGGGCGCGGGCGGGGATTGCTCGTTGGTCGCCGCTGCGCTCTTTTGTCTTTAGCGCAGAATTGTCTGAAGCTACTATAATCATACGGTATTTTTGATCCTGTAGGACAAATTATATCCTGTGGAAGAAAGTTGTAAAAATTTTAAAATTCACATATTTTTTTATTAAATGATTTAGTTTCCGATTCTTGGTCGCTCCTTAAAATATTGTTACTGACCGAAATGTAACTCTGTGTATATATACACACCCACCTATATATATATATATATATATATATATATATATATATATATATATTATATATGTATATACATATATATATATATATATATATATATATATATATATATATATATATATATATAATCTCTAATTGAAAGGTGGTTAGTGTAAGACGCCCAAAACACACCCACCTATGTATATATATATATATATATATATATATATATATATACATATATATGTGTATATATATAAGTATATATGATTATTTAAACAGTTAAAATTAGCTAACAATTAATTCCACGAATCTATAGTATAGTGGCCTTAATTTTAAAATATTATTCATTTTTCATTTAGATGTCCCGTCAAATTGAATATTCAGCGAACTCCAGCGTGGTCAAAATAAATTCAAAATAGGCAGAATTGTAAAGTATATATTCTTTTAATTTTAGTTGTCATGAGATTTCCCGGGTTGGAAAGCAGCCCATCTAATTTCCTGGCCCGCCAACTATCTTTGTACAGAAAATCAGGTCGATGTAAAAAATTGCGATTGCTGGATCCGTCATTTAGCAATCCAGCGGGATTTTCTTGCCTGTTGGATCCGCAAATAATTTATTTTCCAAATAATGGGGCAAAATTCTACGTTGCCAACGTTGCCGCGTTGGTGCGCCACCGCTCAGCGAGGTTCTGTCGCATTTGCGGCACATGCAACAACGCACCACTCGCCTTGTGACCCTGCTGCTGATCTGGTTGCCAATTTACTTAACGTTTTCGCTAGGTAAAGTGTTTTTTTTCTCTAAATAAGTGGCTGCTTCGCTCCACTGTGGCCCGTAATGTCTGTTGTGATAATTGCAAGTAATATGAGTGACTTTTTATTTATTTATGAACACTATATCATGGCACGCAATGACGATAGAACAATTCCATTCTACATTTGTTGCTTAATTTAACTGCCACATGTAATAGAATAAAGATTATTACCATGATATCTAAAACAGCTTCACAAATAAATCTACTAAATGTTAAGTCTATTAAATTTTTAATGAAAAATGGTGTAGGTTATCCTTAGAAGATTCCCACATGACTTGCCTTCCTATGCTATGGTGACATGCAATTCTGTTTGTACATTGATTTGATGTATCTTTAGTAAGTATAAGCCCCGTAAAAGCGTATCTTTTATAATTTTATTATAAAATCTTAATGATTTCTGTACAGCCTTTCTGTAGTAATAATACGATAGTTATATATATATACATATATATATATATATATATATATATATATATATATATATTTAAATATGTATATGTATATATATATATATATATATATATATATAAACTTTCCCAAAGAAATATTTTTTTCACTTTCCAAAAAAGAACTAAATTTTTAATAGACAGAGAAACAAACAGAAATAGTGGCTTTGTTTTATAGTATCAAAAAGGAAAAAAATTATGTGTATCAAATATTCCTTATTTCCTTTTTTCAGATTTCAAGTCAGTTCAGTTCAGACCGCTGTTCGCAGTAAAAATACAATAAGTGTATACAAACAGAATAATGAGTAATGTCTGTTTAAAAGTCAAGTCAGCAAGAGAAATGTGTTGAAGATGACGATAAAAAATCTTATGGGATTATTTAAAAATATTGGATTAAGAACAAAGTGCAAAATGTTCATTATGTTCATAACTTGGTTGATTATTATCCGTCCAACGATAGTCTTAAAAGGTCCACTACAAAAGATATACTGCGTCAATCTTACTTTTGCATAAAGCAAATTACGACTTAATAATACAGATACAGCAGTTCTCACAGCAATAGCAACTACATCAGAGAATGATGATCAGCAAATAGTTATTGTACCAAACAAATAGGCTAAGAAGACTATTGATGCCTATTCTGTAAAAGAAAGCTATGGTTACCAGGATGTATGCAAAGATAGGTTTACACTTAGTTCAATTTGTACGTCTCCCTATTTAAGACGTTTATTTGCAAAAAAAGGATTCCAATTACCGACTTCTCCCAACACCGGAAGATTGGTGATTACCAATTATGGGAATAATATCAAAGCTGATTTAACAAAAGAATTTGCAAATTTAAAAAAGGGACAAAGATTTTCGTTAAGCTTTGATGAGTGAACAAAAAATCGCAGATACATAAATCTCAACCCGCACCAAAAAGAGGCTCAGTGTAATCTTGGTCTGATCAGAATTTACGGATGTTGCAATGCCCAACATTGCATTGGATTACTGTTAGAACGGTGGAAGACATTTTGGTTAAACTTTAAAACTGACATCATTGATTATCACTACTGATGATACAAGCGTCATGTCAAAAGTTGGTATGCTCTTTCTTGACTTACTGTCAGCAATTGTGCTTTGCATATGGAATACAGTTCGCTGAATTTTGTGGAAAAAGAAATAGACCATAGAGAGACGGATAAAAGTAATGAATAAAGGCTTGAACTTAGACTTTTGAAAAATAACTTATTAAAGATAACATATTTTTGCAAAAATATGTAAAGGAAGCGAAGGGCAAAAAATTATGTTTAATTCTTGACTGCTATATTGGGTGAAACTGTTTGCGTAGATTGTTGGACTGTTTCTGCATAAAAGTTTGCATCGATAAGACCTTGAGAGATACGGACTCCAACACTAAATTCTCCACGAATGGTCACTGATCAATGAATTGATTGCCAATCCTAACCTGTCAAACTGGCCTTAAAATGTATTTTAGTTGAACTAAAAAAATAGTCACATTCTTTAGTGTTGAGCTATCTGAGCCACTCCGCAAAGGAATCCGAAAATGGTATTTTACCGAGATCACAGGATTGCTGATTTACTTACAGAACCTGAAGAAATATGAACAACAAGAAGTTAAAAGTAAAAAGCCCGATTATACTTTCACAATGATGAAAAAAAATTGAAATACACCAGAAGATGAATAATATGCTGAAACGAGGATATAATGAAAATAAAAATGATTACTCAGATAATTCACATTCTCTGAATTTTACATTGACATAAGAACTTGAAATTCATCTAAAGCGTGAGAAATAAAACTTCTTTATTAAAAACGGAAATGGCTGTTTATAAAAGTGAGGTAGTAGGAAATGAAAGCCTTACTTTAATTTATAATTATTTTGTTGATCCTAGAACCAGCCGGCGTAGAGACAGAAAGAGCCTTCTCTGCAGCCGGATATATATATATATATATATATATATATATATATATATATGTGTATGTAGTAAAACGACCTTAAGACAAAACTAATATTTTATATCCTCTCTACTTCCAATAAATAAGAGTTCATAACTTAAATTTTAAGTGGTTAGAGGCAGGGCTAAGCAATTTGTTGTAAAAATTAGTGAGATAAGAAACTGAGTCTACCTAGTTACATTAATTAATGTTTGTTTATTATCTATGTGATGTAGAAATGTGATGAATGATTCATGATTGCGACAAAAATAACTAACTAAAACTATATATTTTTTACTTCACTAATACTAATAATTTAATTATTTGTAAAGTTATAAACAACTGACGAAAAAAAACTGTTATACTAGTATATGTATGTAGCCTTACCCTACCTAGCTATGCAGAACCAAAGAAAACAAAATTTCCAAAGTTTCCTACCTAAATGTGTAAGTAGTGTTATTGATATGTACTAAAAGTGACCAGTCGAAATAATAAAAGTATTGAAAGAAGGGAGGAAGGAAAACACACTTACTTCTTAAGTGTTTAAAAGAAAATTAATTCTTCAAAAAATCTATTAATTGCTATCCGCACCCAGCAAAAATCCAGCTGGACCGAAAACCCTAGTCGATATATTTCTCTATTACGACGTGAAAGGATGATAAGCAAACACACATTGGAATTTATAATATTTGCTGGGATTATTTTATTAGTTAGGATGACATTTACCGGATTGAAAAGAAGCCTAGCTTATTTTCTGGTCCGCCAACTATCTGCACACAGAAAATCATGTTGATCTTTTACTTCAATGCGACGTGAAAGGAGGACAAACAGATTTACTTTCGAATTTTTAATGTTATTTGGGAATGGTCATATACGATGAAATTTCCCAGATCAGTAATTACCTTATTTCATTTTCTGATCCACCGTCCAATGCAGAAAGTCACTTTGATCTGTTGCTCCATTGCGACGTGACAGAAGGATAAACGAACACACTTTCAAAATTTTTGACATAGGTTGGGATTGAAATATTAGTTAAGAAGAGATTTCTTTCACAGTCTCTGCACAGTATGTTACGTCGATGTGTTGCTCCATTGCGTCGTTAAAGAGGGACAAACAAACACACTTTCGCATATTTAATATTAGATGAGATTGTAACATTATTTAAGAGAAAATTCCCAGGTTAGTAAGTAGCCCGTGTCATTTCTCGGTCCGCTAACTATTTCTGTGCAGAAAATCACGTTGATCTCCTTCTTCATTGAGACGTGAATGAAGGAACGTGCGGGACGACAGCTCCGCACTTGACTGTTTCTGGATTGAAGGATTCGACGTTCACTGTTCACTATGCCAGTCAGGAGAGAGCTGCTGGGTCGATTACCAATGAACACTCGTCGTCGTTGTAAGACAATTTATTTATTATTTACACACTGATTACGAATATACTATTACAACAACTAGAAGTTGAACTCTAATTGATCGATGACTATTTGAAAACTATCCCGATGACTATTCCAATTTTGTGATTGATGACTGTTCTATGATTGTGATTTGACAGTGTCGTGAACCCTCTTATATGCTGTAAAGTGATCTCTTTGTACGGCCGCCGGTTATCCCGCCAGGGGTAACAAAACCACGGCCCGAAAAGCGCATTGGTTAGTGTGGCCAACCGGAATATATCTCCCGCCGTGCATCGTCTGTTGGGACGTTGCATATGTTTGTTAGTGGAGGACGGCCTGATCGGTAGGTAGGATCATTAGCTCTTTGCAGGTCTTCTTAGAGTATCTCCCTTGGTGTGTACGTCAGCTGTTCTACAATTCCGAATACGCCTGGATAGGTGGCTAACACGACACCCTTTGGTCAGGATTTTCGTGCTAGTGTGATGTCGACGATGAGGACTACGTCGCCGATCTTCAGGGGTGTACCGTCAGTGCTGTAGTTTGGGAAGGTATTCCTTGACCCAGCTCAACCAGAAGAGGTCGGCGTGGCGCGGGGAAGCCCACCAATGGGTGCGACCTACCAGATCCTTGTCGTCGAAGGTGCCAGGCATCGGAACTCGAGCTGTTCCGCCAAGCAAGTAGTGGTTCGGCGTGATTGACTCGGGATCTTCAGTATTCACAGATATGTGCATTAGCGGACGGCTGTTCACTGTGTATTCAGCTTCGATTAGGAGGATAAAGAGAACTTTTTCAGTGGGATAGCTGCGCCCCTGCAGTGCTACATCTGAAGCTATCTTCATCGTTGTTACTAATCGTTCCAAGCACTACCCACGAAGGGGACCCCAGGCGGAATGAAACGCCAGCTGATCATTTTCTTACTGGCCCTCTCTTATCTTGCCTTGTCGATTGTCCGTCGCAGTTTCTTGTCTGCTCCACATAGATCGGTGCCATTATCCGACCACATTTCTGTCGGGCAGTCCCGTCTGGCTATTTGGCCATGATGGCCGAATCGGTGGTGAGTGAGGCCACCAGTTCCAGGTATATGTCGCGTGTCGTTAGACAAATGAAGATGGCTACATAATCGAAGTAATCTATCCCCGTATAGCTGAACGACCTGTGATGGTGCGCCCAACCGGTACGAGGGGTGGTCACCCGTGCAAGATTGCGTGGCGTCGCTCTTCTTATGCTGCTCAGTAGGCATCGGTGTATGATCCTTGGTACAGTCGGTCTCAGATAAACAACCCAGTGGTGTTGGCGACATTCCTTTAGCGTAGTTTCGACGCCGGATCGAAGTAACTGTGCTCGTATTCTATCCATAGCTTAGTCACATGATGATTCCCATCGAGTATCGGAGGGCTCTTCTGTGTATCTGTGACTTCATATGCCGCGCCGTTGTGACTACTTAGCCGTATTATTCTGTCTACCAAGGTCACAGCTAATGAGGGCAGTCGACTTTTGCTGGATACAGCACTGTTATTTTTCAAGTCTTCTATTTCTTTCATAAATGTCTCCTCTTGACTGACTCGGGTCAATATTCTTTCGGCTTCATGAAAGTGTTTTATATTTAATTCAAAATTTTCCGCGTTCACTCTCGTTTCTTTTTGCTTGAGTGCTGTCCTTTTGCTACGTTGCTTCCAATCGGGATCATTTTCTCTGTTCTTTCCGTTCGCGCAAATACTCACTAGAGTTCCGTGTTTCTTGAGCGACGAAATTTGTATGAATTGCAATACTCTGGCCATCGTGAGAGCATCTTTTCCCATTTCAAAAATTGATTGATATCGGGAATACTGTTCTTCAGTCGAAACGTTGTTTTCGTTTCGTAAATACAATTAGACTTCACTTCTCTGGTATTTTCGCTGTCCATGGGTTGTTCTGTAGATTATATAGCGGCATCCTGGCGTAGAAAATCGGGCCCGTTAAACCATCTATGGTTTGCGTAGAACCTTGGAGGTGTGTCTCTAATCGCTTCATCGGCTACGTTGAGCTTAGAGATCCACGGCCACTCGCTGGCTGCACTGTTTTCTCTTATCGATGTCAAGTGATGCACCAAATTTACGCGGTGACCCCGAGAATGTGTGTGCTCACCGTGAAGTACCCAACCGAACGGTGTGAAAGAGAAGGTCCGTTGAGTTACTTTTCCTTTTCGCACTTCTGTCGCGAGTAACATCTGCCAATTATTTTGCCCGATGAGAATCTTAGGATTTATGTTATTATATTGGAAGCTGTCTCGAATTACACAGCTATACCTTTTTCAGCCATATCTTGTTCTGTCACTTTCTTGGGTAGAGTTTCTGATTTTGGATGGTGCGTGCGTGAATCTTGTGTTGTTAAGTCCCGCTCGTAATAAATGCTCTAGGTCGTAATGTTCGAACAGCGATCTTCATATCCGAAATGGCTTCTATGCGTAATGAATCGACTAGCCTTTTAGCGCCAACTCGATTGGCCACCCACCAGTACGGAAATGTGTACTGGAACAATTTTTAGGTAGGAGCGGGTTTTGTTATATGTCCACGAAAAGCTGACGACTTCTATATTTGGATTTCTGTTTTTTTCTCCCGGTCTTGTACGATGTGTAGTAATCCATGATGGAGATATTTGTATCCGTCGACATCACACGTCTTCGTGCGGCATCTGTAGTTCTAGTGCGGTAATGTAGACATCTGAAGCATAGGCGATGCATCTTCACCAGATCCCACTTTGCAGACAACACGCATACTTACAAATTTTTAATGTAATTTGAGAATGTCAAATTAGGTGGCAATTACCCCATTTCATTTTCTGATCCGCCTCTGTTGCTCCGTTCCGACGTCGATCTGTTACTCCGTTGCGACGTTAAATAAGGACAAATAAACATACCTTCGCGTTTTTAATATTATTAGGGATTTTCAGTTAGGATAAGATTTCCCGGTCGGTATTTTACCTATGTTCCCCCAACTATCTCTGTATAGTAAGTCACGTTGATCTATTGCTCCGTTGAGATGTGAAAGAAAAACAAAAAAACTCTTTCGAATTTTCAATATTAGTTAAGATGTTTGTTTTAGTTAGGAAAAGATTTCCTAGATTGCAAAAAAGTCTAAATAAATTCCTGTCTCATCAATCATCTCTTTGCAGAAAGTTACGTTGATCCGTTACTCCATTGCGATGTGAAAGAAGAACAAACACACCTTCGAAATTTTTAACATAGGTTGGGTTTGTAATATTAATTAGGAAAAGATTTCCCGGGTTGGCAATTGGTCTATGTCATTTTCTGTTCCACCAACTATTTCTACGTACGAAGTAACGTCAATCTTTTGCTCCATTGAATAGTGAACATATGACAAATAAATAGAATTTGGACATTTTAATATTGATAGTTATTGTCATTTTAGTAAAAATGAAATTTCCCAAGTTGGAAAGTAGCCTATGTAATTTCCTGGTCCACCATATGAACATGAAAGAAGGATAAACAGACACACTTTCCGATTTTTAATATTGGTCGCATTTGTTATTTTAGTTAGCATTTCACGAATCGGAAAGAAGCTTACGTTATTACTTGGCTCGACAATTAAATTTTAACATCAGTTCATATTAGGTAGGATGAGATTTCGACGTTTGCCTACGTTACGCCTACATTATTTTTTGCCTCACCATCATCTCTGTGTAGAAAGTCGCGTTGATCTTTTGCTCCATTGCGACTTGAAAGAAGAACAAATAAACACACTTTTGCATTCATGATATTAATTAGGATTATACTTAGAATGATATTTCGCAGGACGAAATGTAGCCTAGGTCTTATCGCGTTGTGCCATCTACCACTGTGTAAAGTTTATAAACTCAAACTCAAAACGTACCAAAATTTAAAAAGCAAAAAGTATCACTTAAAAGAAATTTATAAATATAAAACGCAAATTAATATAAAAAAGACAAACACAAAATATGGAAAAGTGGGTAAGTAAAAATATTGAAAAAAAGGTGACGTACATGAAAGAAAAAAGGTAAAAACATATTCCCGAGCGAAGAAATATATGAAAATTTTGTAATCAATTGTTTTATAGTCGCGAGCTACAATATATATTGCTAGAATATATTTTATTCATTTTTCCACAAAACTAATTAATTCTAATGTTACTATTTAACAAACTAAAATATAGAAACGTCCATTCAGCTTATTTTATTTTATTTTTGGAACATGTGTACGGTAAAGCGACAGGTATTGTAATCTTGATCAATTATTGTTATGAGGGAAATTATATTCTATTTAATACAGAATTTTAGTCCTTACGTTCTGAATTGCTGCCTCATTTTGTAGACAATAGCGTCAGCCGTGTATTTTCGGAATATATATTACAAAGCCGTAACACAATAGTGCATGTCCATTAACATAATGTTGATAGCGTATTAAACTTATAAATACTCTAGCTTTTACTGGTTTCTATTAACTTACAACATAGTCTGTGTAAGGGGTGAGGTGGAAATATTCGACTCTATCTTGAATTCAAAGTCAAAAACCTATCATTTACATTTAAATTCTATTACTACGTTCACATCTACATATATTTTAATATCTTCAAGTGTTTTCCTGATATCTGGAACTCATTATCGTCCTCAATATAAATCAACTCTACTTAAAAAATTAAATTGCCACACAAGTACAACGTGTTCGCAAAACAAAAATATACGCTTGGTGCAAAATCATCCAACCGTATTTGTGACCCAATACTGGGTCGTTTGGTTCAATTTTAAATTTAAGTAATTCACAGCTTGCCTCATTTTTATAAGAATTTGTTTGGCAGAATTCTCATTAGACCGCTTGTTTATCAAATAATCAAAGCTTGCAGTTTCCATACGTTGAGATCGTTTCTTTTCAAAGTTTCTTTTTATATCTCAATTAGATTTCTTAATTGAAAGCTCTTGAAAATTTAAACAATTTTAGAGGGTATGTCAACATGGTTAAATCCAAGAGATTGAAACTAGTCGTAGGTAATTGCGTAAAGGCAACTGTCCTTTTAAGGCAGATACCTTAAAAGAACTTTTTTTGGGATCGGTGTCACATATCTATATGTGACACCGATGTATAATAGTGGGATATGATTGCATAAGGGGAACTGTCTTTTTAACGCAGATACTTTAAAGAACTATTTTTGGGATCGATGTTACGTACAGAATTGTGCAATAGTCCGATGTAATTGCATAAAGGCAACTGTCCTTTTAAGGCAGATACCTTAAAATATTTTTTTAGAATTGACGTCACATACAGAACTTTACAATAGGGTAAACGATACGTCGATTAACGTAGTGTCATTTTTATTTACCTAGATAAAGGCAATTTAGAACATACTCAGGTGTTGCGGTCAGTTACTATTTTTTTTATTGAGCTTCGTATAATTTTGACGTGTAAAAACTTAACAAAAACTTTATGTCAAATCAATAATTACAAATAATAGTGGAATCACTTTTTGCTCATAAATGAAGCAGATTTTCTACACGACTTTTAATCATTTTATTTAAGTTTGCAGCTCTCCAAATTTTTTTGACAACTCTGCTGTTACTTCTTTTATCAAGGTTTATAAGTTACATAATGTAACTAAAGCCTTCTTTCTTCATTTTTTGAAATAATAAAGTATATAAACTACCAGTTTTATGAAAAAACACTAGTACATTCCTCAAAAGACATTTCGTGTTTCTGCCAGCCATATCTTACTTAAAAAACACAAGTATTATCTTTTTAAACTGAAAACGTGATAAATAAATGAGAATAAATTGAATGAGGTATACTCTACAATGTTTTAAGTATGTAAGTAATATACTCCGAGCAAACCCACAAATAAGCTTTCCGCTTATGATATTGAAATAAATTCTAATTGTAAAAAATTAATATAGGTGTATATTAATAACGATAAAATAAATCGTCCAAAAATGTTGATCATTATATAATAAAAAAATTAAAATTGGCAATATTAAAGTCAGAAACAAAATCCTTAAAACGTAATGAAGATTTATTTTTGTCTTTATATTTAAGTCAATCAGACTTTTGTTTCAAAGTTAGATTTCATACTCTGCCCACGACGTACACTCCGGGAAGTATACACTTACTTTGTGCACTAATGACTTCTTGTCACATTAACGTACCAGTCTTCGCAGCACTTTGATGTGTGTATGATGCAGCCATGCGTCAACGAAATATTAAAATCACTTTTGGTGTTCAGTGTTAATTATGTTGCTAAACACTTCAACGTCAAAAATGATACATTTTAAAAAATTAATATTTCTTGTAGTCGCAACATACGCCACAACCTTGATCAATTTACAGCAAGACAATTCCATTTATGTTTATAAAATCGTGGTAGATATTGCTAATGAACATTTCTTGGGGAATATTCCGACATTATTCTGGAGCAACAGTGAGATACGTCATGAGAGAATAAGATATTTTCAACATAATTTTAATGGTTGCTTATTACAGCGGAAACCACATGGACACATAATAACAAATAAAACACTGCAGGTCAAGGAAGAAACAGACAATATTATGCAATATATTATTATACTAAATAAAATTGAAGATTTTAAAAGTTTTATTTACGAAGTCAAATATTTGGGTTCACTAGCAAATGATGGCAAATTTATAGTAATTTGTGAAGATGACCACAGCGATATAACCGACTGCAATATTGAACTAATTTTTTCTTTATGTTGGGACTTGTATATAGTTAATATACTGTTCCTTAGCAAAAACTGGAAGAATCAAATAATCATATCAACGTATTTCCCATTATTAAAGGGACAATGTAATAATACAGACCCAAAAGTACTCGACATAGTAAATATCGGAGAGGAAATTAAGGATTTGCCCAATTTTTTTACCGATAAGTTCACAAATTTCAACAACTGTCCACTGATAATATCGACTTCAGGTGTACCACCGTATATAATACTTAAAAATGACACTAATAATAAATTAGCAATGTCTGGTTTATATGGTCCACCGTTACATATTCTGGCGGAAATGCTAAATGCTAATTTACAAATATTAACAAAAGTGGGAAATCGTAGTGGTAAATCCCAAAATATATCGACATTCCAAAATCTTTCTATGAAACGTGCCAATATGACGATATTACCGTCCGCAAAAACTATTGAGAGAGACAGGATCTATAAATCTTTATATTCTCATGGATTTTTAAAAGTCGCCTGGTCCACGCCACCTCGTACCCTCAAACCTGCTTGGAAGAAGTTGTTGTATCCTTTTGATGAAAAAGTGAGAATCGCATTGGGGCTAACTTTGCTTGTATTTATTGTCATATTACTCCTTCTGGTAAAAACGATACGCCTTTCTACTTGGAGTTCATATGTACATTTTGATACTGAAAATAACAATGTCGTTATTGATATTTGTGCTATATTTCTAGGACAAATGGCAAAGGGAATGTCTCCAAAATATGTTACAGGCTATATGTTCACTGTATTATTATGGTTCAGTTTGATTATACGCAATGCATATCAAGCAGGTCTAATTAGTATACTCAAGCAAGAAATTTACGAACCGCCTATCAAAACATTTCAAGGTGCCATGGAAGCTGGAATGAGTTTTGGAGGGTTAAAAATATTTAAGGTTCATTTAAAGGATCTGCCTAGTTTATATGAAACATTTGTGAACGTAGAACATAATTTGCTGTATGATTCTTACCTGTCAATTGAAAACGGAACAAAAAAATTTATTATGTTAGACCTTTCGGACAGGTTATCGTATTACAATTTAATGGCAAATAGTACATATGACCTACTTCGATTTCAGTACACGAATGTTTTAGTACCACTTGCACATTATTTGCCGAATGACTCGCCTTTAGAAGGGACAATAAACAAATTACAAGGTCGTATTGTATCGAGTGGATTTGTAGCCAAATCGACGGCTGAATACAACACTCTAACGAAAGTTAACTTTCTCAAGTACCAATTATTTAACAGGAGGGATGAGACATTGACTATGCGCGATATGGAAGCGTGCTTTATTGTTTTAGTTGCTGGTTGTGTGCTGTCGTCTTCGGTATTGATTGTTGAATTGATTTTATACAATTTTCAGTCCAACTTTTTGTAGTTCCTTTTTGTTTTCATCAATGTAAACCTTGTCATTACTCATACTTTAAAAGTTTTATAAAAAATACATGAAAGTTATATAATTGTCAAAGTAACTCATAATTCTAAAACTAAAAACTGAAAATTTTCATACGATTGCCTATTATCACAAATGTAATAAATATTTGACATTAAACATAATGCTTTTTTTTATAAAATGTTACGCATCGTAATTTTCAATCTCACTTCTTTTAATAGGAGTGTATCTTTTGACTAATCAAACGTACTGAATACTGAATAGTAAATTATATACATTTCATTAGTAATTATTAATTTCATACATTAAAGACTTTAATATATTTAATAATATGTGTTTGAATATTGCCTTATTTCTCTTAGTTTATTTTGTACTAAAGTTATTTCACAGTTTTACCCCAAAACCATTTTAAAATAACAGTGACTGAATATAATAGAAATTTTATTCGCAATTCAAAATGAAAAGGTAATGAAGTAGAAGCTACAAAGTAACAAATTTTTTCATAAAAAGGAGTTGTTTGTTTAGGGTGGAAAAAGGAGTACATAATATAACGGAAAATATTGGTAAATGTAGTTAAAGTAAGCTACATCCACCTATTTTTAAATCAAAATAAGTTACTGAGATAGAAAATATGTCATTTTCTATGAATAATCCTCAATTATCTAGCTGTTTTAATAACACTCGGTGTAGCTAACGTATTGATCCCTCTGTGAACTTTATGTTACTATTTTATATATGTATTTAACTAGCTTTTGCCCGCGGCTTTGCTCTCGCAGAAGTCAATATTACAATACATTCCAATAAATCATGTTCACTAGAAACTGAACTCTTTTAAATTCGAACCGTAGACCATCGGGTATCACAGGGGTTCGGAGTATGAAGACCATCCCCTATTCCCCTAGTGCGCCCAATCAATACAGTAGCGTTTCCACGTAAGACTTTGATTTGAAGTTTGATTCCATTACGAAGTTTTGGTGGCTTTAAAATCCTTAACAACATAATGAGTGTGAATATTCAAACATTAACATCCGTACTTATTTACAACTCCGAAAAATTTAGTTATCTCGTACGACCGTCAATGAAGTCTGCCCTCACGCGTTCTGGGTATCCATCATGCGCCTCCCTTGCCCTCCCCGCCCCTGCCCTCACCCTTTTTCTGCTTGTCTTGCCGTGCAAGCAGTGAACTGCAATAGACGATAAACAAAATCAGAATTAATTTTTCTCGAATCGAGACAATTATTTATTACTGATTTAGATGGATGTCTGAAATTACAATATTACTGCACGTCTGAAATTATCCTTGTAATAATTAAATATAACTGTTTTACTCTACCGTACAAACTTTTATTATCTATTTCCCTCCTTCAATAAAATTTCTGTTGAGTTAGAATTTCCCAAAATTTTTTCTCAGTACTTACGCCATATAAAGAACCTATCTGCAAAATTTAAGGCTTCTAGGCTCAACGATTTTGTCTGTGAGTTGATCTTTGTGTCAATCACTCAGTCCTCTTTTATATTTAGGGATGACTAATGTTTAGTTATATAATATAGCATTTACAAACATTACATTTGTCACAGTCATGTGTTTGTTAATAACGCTGAAGTCCATTTTTAGTCTAATAATCGTAATTAACAATCAAAACTTTGAAAAAAACTGCTGATGGTATATTATTATGTTACTGGAGTTCCTTATGTAATTTTTCTTTTCATATTGATATGTCTATATTTGACGATGAAATATGATCTAACATGAGTCATAAAATGTCGGTCTTTAATTATTTAAATTAAATCAAGCGATCTCACTGGGTGCAGACAAAAACTTCCATCTAAATTAGAAATGATATCCTGCTGCAGTTTGTAGTTGATAACTATTGGGTAGCTTTTTCTTCTACATTAAGTGACCTTAGTTTGGAATTGATTGATTAACTTTTATAGATGTTCTCATATGAATGACGTAAGTCGGAAAATTTTTCAACATGCGTTCTCTGGAACCTCTAATTAATTGCTCTTTCCTGGATTATGGAAAAGTTAGATACTGTGATTAAACTTATAACACCGATTTAAATTCGAAATACTCTCAAATTGTGCATACAATTTGCAACTGATGGAATATAGCTTGTTACTTAAAATTTCTGAAAATGCCCAAAAAATTGTTAAATATTACATTTTATAACTTATTAAAGAAAATATTTTTTGCCTTAGAAAATTTTTAACATAGAAAGTTGAAGTTTGATGCATTAATAAATTTCATTGACTCACATAATTTCTTAGTGGAAGAACTTAAATAATATTTGTCTGAGAATGTTAAAAATATTATGTTGGTATTAAAACATGTTTTGTGTTGGTGATATAGTCGTGGTGTATTAATATTTGAATGACCTATTATAAGGATTACGAAAGTATTATTTTTCCAAAATTATATGTGGTATAATTCTAAACATATTTAAACTGAATATTTTCACGAAAAACCCTTTTCCCCACTTCCACCATCACCACAACTGCTAAAATTGAAATGATAATTGAAATTGACTCAAAATTAACTTAAAGTTTACCGAAAAATCTAGACATAACATGTTGTAAGTTTCTTTGTATAAAATGTGCACATAGAAAACAAACGTAATTATGACCATTGTAGTAGATGAACCATTTTCCTACCTTGCAGGAATTTAAAATTGTAAAGTTATTCGAAAAATTGGCTTCACTTTATGGAATCTTCTTAGATAAGATGCATTCTGTTATAACGGTTACTATAATATTAATTTTCAATATAAAGTCCAATTTGTTTCCTATTCATAGAACATTTTTACAAAATGTGCATTTCGTAAGACATCATATATACTTGTACTATTCATAAGACAAAACTTATACAAAATTTAAATTTCATAAGTCAACGTTTTCACAAAATGTACATTTCATAAGACATATTACTTACGTGTGCTATTCGTAAGACAATATTTTACAAAATTACATAGAACAAAAGGAAGCGAAAGATAACATTTTGAAAATTAATCAGAAACGCAAAAATATTACTCTGCTACGTAAAGCCCTATAATATTAATTCAGTTCAACTTATGGGCACCCGAACAATAATTACTTCCTCTCTAATATTTGATGTGTGTAGATTATTTTACACAGATGACTACTGTAAAAAATTTAATGCTTTTGTACTTAGGAAAATTAGGTGAAATATCTAAATAAAAGCCCCAATAATTATTAAAGGCTAAATTCTTTCATTCAAATTTGTTTAGGCCCTAACCAGTGATGGCCAATGCAACTATGTACGAAAATCCAAAACTTTTCCAAATGCTTAGAACAGTATCTAGAAAAAACTAATATTTTGAGTATGATTTCTACGGAAAATTCTCCAAGAAGCAGGTTTTGTAAGGTATGTTTGTATTAACTTTTTATAAATTAACTAAGAAAATCCGATTAAAAATTCTGTCTCTATAAATTTTATAAACATCTTCCCAAAACTCTGTTCAGAAAATTACGAATAAATATCTATAATAGTACGTATTTAAAAATTCCGAAAAAAATTCTTTTAAGAATTAAGTTACCTAATATTTATGACTTTTATACCCCATTCCATTTCAAGAGTGAATGTTTGTAAACAAACCAATTTGACAGTTAAAATACGGCACCATTATAAATTAAATTATTCGATAATTCTTCACAACACTCGTCATAATCCACCTATGATAATATTAAACCATATACTACAATCACTTATTAACTTAATAAATAATCATGCTAAATAATGTTAAGTTATAAATAATATTATAAATATCAATATTACATGTATAATTTGCAAATATGAATTGTAAAAGTTAAAGGAGAAAAAATTACCAACGTTAACCCCCGATCACAAAAAACACAGAGGTATAAAATATTCAATATTCCGACACGTACGAAGTCCATATCCATGTATACTATTTATTATGCGTCATTTATTTTGTAATGTGTTGAAGTGAAACATCTGCAGTAAATCATTTCGACATAGACCATATTCAACTGTCTTTCTAGCGTGAGGCAGAAGAAGTAAACGAGACAGAACATTGGTGCTATATAACAATTATAATTATAATTTTGTATACGTATACAGGGGTATTTGGCGGAAGAAAAAATAAAGGTGTTGACGTATTACTTTTTAATGTTAGTACTGTTTTGTAAAAATATATGTTTTGTACATATTACATGACAATGTTTTTATAACAGTTAAGCTTTTGTTCTTATTAGACCGTATATTTTCAACAATTATTTTCAAGGTTAGACATATTTATATTAAAAAAGTAACAGAAAAAACTTGAATGTCAATATTCGGCGTTATATATATGCATTCGACATTATATTATATAATTAAATTTCAATATTATATTAATTATAAATACCAAAGAAATCCCTATTATATTACTAATATGAAAACAATAAAAAGTTTAAAATATTTGAACTCTCATTTTGTTTTCTTTACAAACTTTCTTTTTGGAACGAAATAAAGTATGGAGACTTACGCACCGTCGCCGCTAAGCGACCGAACTGCAATTCATCATCATCATCATCAGTTCCTGTCCCTCCGGTCGGAGCATAGGGCAGATGTAAAATTTCTCCATTTGGTGCGGTCAGCTGCCAGTTGCTTAACATCTCTCCAGGTCTTTCCAGCTGTCTTTGCTTCTTCCTGGACCGTTCTCTGCCAGGTCTTTCTTGGTCGGCCACGTCGTCTTGCTCCTTGGGGGTACCAGTCTAGGGCTACCTTCTCGATGGCTTCGTCAGCCTTTCGTAGCGTGTGGCCGATCCAACGCCACTTCCTCTCCCTAATCTGGTCTGCGATGGGTTTTTGGTCCGTTTCAGCCTACAGATCCTCGTTCCACTTCACCTCCGGCCACCTCACGTTCATGATACGGCGAAGGCATCTGTTCACGAAGACCTATAGTTGGTTGGTGAGACCTTTGGAGACCTTCCACGTCTCACAGCCGTGCATCAGGACGGATTTGACGTTGGTGTTCTAATCTTCGTCCTTTTGGAAATGGATCCACTTCTCCATACCGGGTATAGCTGGACGAACGCTCCATTTGCCTTTCTCACCCTATTCCTCACGTCCTCCTCGGCTCCTCCGCCCCTCGTCACCATACTTCCGAGGTACTGAAAGCTCTCCACCTTCTCGACATTCTTGGCGCCCAGCTTCAGGGGTGTATCAACGGTGGTATTGAGGCGCATATCTTTCGTCTTGCCGACTTGTCGTCAATGTCTCTGAAGCGCCCCGCCAGAAGACAAATGTCATCCGCGAAGTCGAGATCCTCCAACCTGTCCGTCATTCTCCACTGAATTCCTTGTCTTCTGCCATTTATAACTTTCCGCATCACCCTGTCAAGGACAAGCAGGAATAGTGTTGGGGAGAGGATGCACCCCTGTCTTACGCCTGTATTGACGCTGATGGACTGCGTTCGGGTTCCCTCGTGCAAGACTTGACACTGGTAGTCCGTGTACATCTCCTTGATGATGTTGAGGATTTTCATGGGGATGCCATACTCTACCAGGGTGTTCCACATGACTGTTCTGTTGACCGAGTCAAATGCCTTCTCAAAGACAATGAAGGTGAGATACAGAGTGTTCTGCCATTCCGAGCTTTGTTCTAGGTGTTTATGAGATCCACGTAGCTCCTGTGTTTTCGGAAGGCCGCCTGCTCTTTTCTGAGTCGCCGCTCCACAGCTTCCTTGATGTGCTCCAAGATGACGCGGGATATAATTATGCTAGGTACTGAGAGGAGAGTAATGCCCCGCCAGTTGTTACAGTCGGTAATGTCACCTTTCTTGGGCAGCTTGACGATGATTCCCCTTTTCCACTCAGTAGACAGTCTCTCTTCGCACCAAATTTTCTCTAGCAGTGGTTTAAGAAGTTTGGCTGTTGTCCCAACGTCGGCCTTGAGCATTTCTGGCGCGATGCAGTCAATGCCTGGTGCCTTGCCGAATTTCATCTTCTTTAGTGCTTCCACAATCTCTTCCTGAGACGGTGGCTGCAAAGGTATGTCTGGGTCGCTGTCCTCTCCGTCACTTAGGTGCATTGTTGTATCCGAACCTCGGTTAAGAACTTCGGTGAAGTGTTCCTCCCATCTGCGGAGTTGGTCTTCCGTTGAGGCGAGCAACGTTCCGTCCTTTTTTCTAATCGGTCTTGACTTTCGGAAGCCTTTCCTTGCTAGTGTTTTGTGATGTCATAGAGTTCTTTCGCATCCCCTTTTTTAGCTGCGTCTTCTGCTCTCTGCACAAGGTCTTCGGTCCCCCCTCACGCTCCCTTTCACCTTCCTGTCGGCCTCAGCGTACTGTGCCTGGGTAATCGCCTTCTGCTGTCGAGTCCTACTGTTATTGATAAGACTCTTGGCGTCCTTTCTCTTTCTAATACTGACCAGGTTCCTTCTGACATCCAGTCCTTCTTCCTCGGATCCTTGTACCCCAACACTTCTTCACTGGTTGCTATGTAGACATATTTTGTCCTTGTCCAAGAGTTTTCCACAGTATCGATCTGTTTGGAATTTAAGGCTTAGAAGCGGTTCTTTAGTTCCACTTGAAACTGCTGGCGGATGTTTTCGTCCTTTAGTTTCGCCACGTCAAACTTTTTCTTCCTGCTCTGAAACTTTCTATGGAACTGGGGGACAATTTTCATTTTGAAGTCAGCTACTACCAGGTGATGATCGCTGCCAATGTCTGCTCCGCGTTTGTTCCGCACATCTCTCACTGATCTCCGAAATTTTCGACTGTGGTCGATTTGGTTCTCCGTAGTGTGGTCAGGAGACACCCACGATACCTTATGGCATTTCTTGTGCGGGAACACTGTTCCTCCAATTACCAAATCGTGT
The DNA here is from genome assembly GCA_039881145.1 of Druceiella hillmani. Lineage (NCBI taxonomy): Eukaryota > Metazoa > Arthropoda > Insecta > Lepidoptera > Hepialidae > Druceiella > Druceiella hillmani. The sequence continues at coordinate 6,711,295 of JAYKKI010000103.1, forward strand.
CTTGTGCAGAAGTCCACAAACTGTTCTCCGTTGTCGTTTCTATCACCTAGGCCGTGTTTACCCATGATATGTTCCAGCCTCATGTTATTTCTCCCAACCTTTGCGTTCAGGTCACCCATGACAATGAACACATCTTTCCGGTTCGTTTCCATTACTGCGTCATTCGGGTGTTGGTAAAATTCTTCCTTTTTCTGTGTTTCTGCACCCTCTGTTGGTGCGTAGCATTATAGCACCGTGATGTTACGAAGACGAGTCTTAAACCTCGCTGTCAGGAGTCTCGTTGAGAGTGGTTTCCACTCTATCAGGCTCCTCTTGGCCTCCTTGATCAACAGGAACCCCACTCCGTCCCGGTGTTCGGCGTCATCCCCCACGTGTCCTGAGTAAAGGAACGTCACTCCATCTTGTGTTCCCAATGTGGGTCAGGCACCAGAGAAATTACCCCTGCATAAATTCTCCAAGCTATGTGAACTATATCTATTCGAAGTAAATTGTTGAGGAGGTACAAGCCTTCACCTGTAGCCGCTTATAACACATATAAGGAGTAAACAAGTCGACGTAGCAGTTTCGAAGCCCTTCAGGATCAAGAAAACGTAACTACGAACCGAAGATATGAGCCGATGCGACTACGTAGAAGCCAACTATAGCAGACGTAACTTCGTAGTTACCTGATGTGGAGAACTACTACTAGACTACTCACCACCCTGACATTGTAAGTACATTTGATTGTTTTTGTTAAATACGCTGGCGACCATACCGACAAAAAAAACTTTAATCAAATCCGCAAGAAGAAACCCAAGTCAACCCTCTATTAACGCCCACCATATTAAAACGCGAAATATACCCATACCTTCTTTAAATGGAAATAGTAGTGAACTAAATCTCAATGTATTCATAAAAGCAACAGAGAGATTATATCTAGTTCTTATTAAATTAACCGGTGAAGTCACTAATGTAGTTCATCGAGGTAGTTATAAGTTCACATGGCCTGAAATTAAAACATATATACACATATATAACATAGATAGACTAACACCGTTAATTCGTAACTTCAACGAGATTATATGTGAGAGACAAACTTTGATAGTAGAAGTTCGACTAATTCTAGAACCTTTAGCTCGTCACACGATATTAAATATATTTACCTAAGATATATAACGATTCATGCAAACTCGATACGTACAAAGAAGTGTGTATAAAAGCTCGAAGATTAGACAGAGAAGGATACTGTATAAATAAAATATGAAAAGAAAAACTGTACAACCCAAACTTACATACCGACACCTACGCCGGTACAACACCTAATTTTTATAATTTTTGTAAAGGCTCTCCGCCACAAACGTACCAACTAATGAAAACGCAAATTCACATTATTTCTCTATCGCCACTCTCGCTTAAACACTCTCATTTTAAACAATATAGACAATATAATCCTATACAAAAGAATGAAGATCTAAAGATGCGAACAGTTTCGGATAAACTTCCATTAAAAAGACCTTGCGATACCTTATTAAATATTGAAGAAAATAATATAGATCAAACCTAGCTTGATATGACAGTGAACCTGAGTATAACCGTTTTATGCAATTTTGTGCCTATATTTACGAACGAATGTACCCATCGAAAAATTAAGTAATTAACAACTAAGAGGATTTTCTAAAACCGATCCTTCGAACAACCCCATACAATGTTAAATAGTCAACTCCCGTATATTAACATTTAAGACATCAAAGAAAAAATATTACTTGACACTAGCATTGCCCGTTCATATAATAAACCATTAATTGCGAAGGAATACTTAGATCAAAACTTAGCCCGATACGTAGATGAACCATTTACTGTGCGAACCGCGTATCAGACGATTAACCACAAAGGAAAAATTATAATACTCGGTAACGTTAACCCTCCTAGGATCGGTATCCTAATACAGACAATTTATACCGGTATATTTATGGCTGACGCTTTATATTAAAAACGGACCACCGACCCTTGGTTTAAAGAAAAAAACTCGAGGAGCCGATCCGATCAAACATAAAAAGGGGTCGACGAATGTCATGGCCGATGCCTTATCTCGTATAGAATTAAGTCATAACTCCGACGCGGCAACCGTACACAGTAACTATGAAGATTAATAATTAAACAAGATCATCCTCCGCGACGAATGAATCGTATTTATGTCAAATTAGGTTCAGAACATCATCTAGAAATAACAGAAAAATATAATAAAATCCTTTACTATACTTTAACGATTATAGACCCAAAACAATTTAAAACATTTTTAATAAAATATTGCAAAGGAAAAATATACGCTATAATATGCGAACAAAATTGTCAGAAGTTTACCGAAACAACTTCAATTCATCATTAGAAATCATTTGGTTCACCAAAACACATAAAGAAGTTACAGACTTAGACGAAATTAACAAACTAATACGGAACACCCATGAATATTTAGCCAGACATATGGTGCAACCCCGCATTAATAAACGAGATTCCAAAAGAATATTACGTGGAAAATTTAAAAGAATTAACTAATACATTCCTAAAGAAATGTCAAATATGTAATAAAGCAAAATGTTATCGCAAACCTATAAAACCCCCATTCGAACCAACCCCTATATTTAATAAGCCTTTAAAAAAGTGGAAGATTGAGACTTTTCATTATAATAAAGAAAAATATCTCACTGGCATCGATTTATTTTCCAAACGGTCTTTCATAATTCCTTTATCAGAAAACAACAGACTAACAATAGTAGACGAATTAACAAAATTATATATGCTAGTAGGTAAACTTAATACAATCTCGACAGATTACGAAACAATATTTGTAGCAGAAGAAGTAAGACTGTTTTTAGAAACTGTAGGTGTAACGCAGTACATTCCTAATCCTCAACACCCTACGTCCCATGCAGACAAAGAAAGACTTAATTTTTACAGATTACGGGCCTAACGAGAGTTATTAGGTAAAAATTACATGCCATTAGTAATGTTCGCTTATAATTCTAAAATACATAACGCGACAGGTAAAACACCTAACGAATTGCATTTCCCCTACGAGATAAATTATATGAGTAACAACCGAATGCCTAACCAATATAAAGATAGGATACAGAAAACGGAATATGGGATGCGTCTGTGAAATAATAAAACGCGTACTTTAACTATTCCCGAATCGCAAGCAGGACTAAGATTCTACATCAAACAAAACAATAGAGGAGAAGATAAAAACGCCTTCCCCGAACGGTATATAATAAAAGAGGTTAGGCGTCGCTACAAAGCCTTGTGTCATGTATATTATAAGGATAGACTTATTCACATCGCTCAAATTTGCATTCCAGATGTCAAGGACGAATCACTCGCCCAGACGAGCAACTGATTGCGATAACACAGGAGCAAGCCTGGATACATGAAGAGTGGGTAGTAGTCCAACGATAGGATGGACTATTACCTTGCGACCTTTTTTTGAAGAATACCATAAAGTAAAAATCCTTTTAAACGAAACCAAGGAAACAAGTTAACTATTTAAATTTAAACTTTAAAGAATGTGTCGATAAATTTCAAGTAGAATAATATAAGAGAGGATTGATAAAAGGACTGTCCTTATAAAAACAATCTTAGGCAATCTCGATGATAACTATGTAATTATAAAGTATTAAAAATTAATAATATATGTATTAAAAAGTTTAACATAGCCACTGATATAAAGAAAAGTTTAGACAAAAAGGTGAATTATATTTTAATACACATTAACTTCCTAATTTCTTCTAGGTTCTTAACAAAACTCAAAATAACTATTTCATAGCAGATCTGTTAGTCGGGATGACTAGTTTAAAGGAAATCTGCAATAGCCTCGATAAAGCTTATGTGTTCGCAAAAAACAGGATCCTGCTATCTATAATATTAAATCAACTACACCTAACAAATAGGACAGCTACCATCCCAAAGAAAATAAATATTATTAGAGACCCTTTAATATCAAATGCGCAAAGGATAGTGAAATGATTTTTCAATTACCTATTTCTGTTGTTTTCAAAGATCACTGTAATTTGGATGTTCTATCGTTAATGAAAAAAGTAAATGATAATTGCAATATTATAAATACAGTGCCAGGTCTGCATTTGACTACAAACAAACAGGTGTACAAAGTAGATTATTGTAAATGAAAAATATGTCAACTTTTGTTAGTTAATAATTACTCCAGACAAACAATACTAAAACAACGGAAGGAGTGTTCTAATGTACTGATCTTCATTGAAGATATCTACTGCAATATATTATAACTACCGAGAAGTAGAACATTTTGGAATATAATTCAGAATGTATACGAGAAGACGACGAATTCAGTATTCAAATCTACAAAACAACATTGACAGAACCTATCAACATATATTCCATTACTTTAACAACGAGAAATGACAAAATACAAGATCAACTGAGTATGATGAATAATCAGAATGATTATCCATCATACTTAGCAAGCCAAATCCGACGGACATCGATAACATTGTGCGTACTGCTGACAATTTTTATTTTTGGCATAGTATTTTACGTCATTCGCAAAACCCCACGAATGTGCTTCAGACTGGGTCGGGAAAATCAGCATAACTTCACCCGTACGCAAAACAAATCATTAGCGACAACGCCACCGCGCCGGAAAGGACAGCGGTTATCAGTTAGGGATAATAAATTAATTTTTATGTTATTTTCCAAGTCAATACCGCCGCCCCGCGTCATAAGTGACGAAGAACCCATTTATTTTCAAGTATCGACAAAGCTGCCCGTCACAAAGGACAATAATCATCAGCTCATAACTAACAAAATTCAGAAGAAAACTATTAGATAAAACGCCGCCCTAAAGGACAGAGATTATCAGCTACAAGCAACCTATAAATTTTCATATGTTATTTTTATATATATTTAAATGTGTCAAAACATATACGTATGAGACAATCCGTATTTGTATGGAAACAAATAAAAAAGGCCTGCGTGTCCCGACTCTCGGTCAATAACTGTAACACACAAAAAGTGTATCGTATTTCTAAATAATAAATTTATTTTATATCTACTATCGCCTCATATTCATTAACTCGCGCGAGAACAGGAGGGCAAGAAACAATTTTCTCTAGAGAGACTGAATGTACTGGCCCTTACAATATTAACCTTACGGTCACAGGTCTCTATCATTACAATCTTACTTCAATCCGAAAGAATCGATCTGTCACTGAATATGTAAATTAATAGAACCATAGAACATTGATTCTAGATATCGATCAAGCTGCCTTATTTTTAAATTCGTAGACTGTTTGCGCCACATAATAACGATTATATTATAATTTTAATGACGTTCTCGCGGTTCGGTAATAATATGCTTGATGAATTATGCATTATTAAAATACGTGGAAGTTGTTACTTTCATGTTAAATTCCATAAAAAATGATATGCAATTGAATTAATATAGATTACGCTTTCTATATAATAGATTTAATTAGCAAAGATTTTTTACTGTTTTATTATTCAATTTATAATGAATTTTTAGTGACATAATTAATATTGATGGTCACTATAGTTTATTTATGTTGAAGAATGATTTATTTCATTATTTCTTAAAATGAGTTATTGAGTTTTGAAGAGAAACTTATTGGACGTTCGGAATGAGGACCTAACTGAAAATAACTTTGTATTACATGCTTCATTAATTTAATCAATTAATATTTATATCGTAATATTTATAATTAGAAAACATAACATTTCATTTTTCTTTGGTTTTCTATAGCTTTAATAAAATCAAATATTTCAATTACAGATCATTATTAATATATAATTTTTTTCATATTTAGAAAAATGTTTATTATTTATTACTGTGTCGATATTATATTATATTAATTAATAAATGAATTTTATATGCGATGCAGAAGAAGCTTACTTTCTGTTGGGTGTCCACCGAGACCTCTTTTTATGATTGTTTAAATATTAAAATATTCAGAAAATCAAGATGGTTTCTATTTTGGAGTTGCTTATATTTAGACCATTTATTTTCTAAGTAATTTATTTAATTAAGATTATGTTTGTGTAGATCAATAAATTGATTGAATAGTTGTAGACAAAAGTAGTAAACATATCCAAGTGACTTTGATTTTTGTTAGCCGTCTGCTCTTGAAATACATCAGTCTATAAAAGAGAGGAAGTTTAGATTGAGAGACGAGTTTTATTAGGTACAAAGAACGAACTAGAAGACGTAGTTCTCAAATTTCAAAGACCTAGATTGAACTAGTTCATAGAAGAGATCTTAAATGCAAATCCCTAAATCTTATGTCTCTGATATCGAGTACATTCGTATAGAAATATGTACTATAAATGATAAAAGTATATATTTTTTGTTTACAGTAATTTGTTTCGGAACATCGTAATGAGAATTTCACTGTGAATTTATTGTTAATTAAAATAATGTGGGTTCGAAACGGTGCACTTAACAAAAATAATCTCCGGTCCCGATTATGTTTTTTTTATAAAAAAGTGATTTGGAAAACAATTCCTATACAGAGTAAGTTTTTTTAAGGAATACTTTTATTTTTTTCAACTTAATCAGCATTCTTTCTAACACTAAATATTCAATATGAAAATACGAACATAAATTGTCATAAAATTAAAAATTAATGGATGATATAATATGTAATATATAATAATATTTTATATAATATATAATTATTTCCTTTTTCTTTATAATCTATGTAATATAAAATAGAGAAAAAGGAAATAAAAAGGATAGCGTAAAACGAGGTTATAATTTAGATGTTAATCGAGTGACTGGGAACATTATTCCTCCTCATTTATCAGATAGTCGCCATTTTTGCTATTGCTGAAATTAAGTAGTTCACTTTTATCGGTTGCCAAAAATTAATCATACAATATCCATAAGAAAAAAACATACGATTTTTAACCAACAATTTTGTAAATTCATATATATATATATTTTTTCTTTTTTTTGGCCAATAGCTAAAATTTTAAAATATATTTCAGAGCTCGAATTTAATTATTGAATATATTTGGCGTCAATTTTGTAGAAATTCATTTTTCACAATTAAATGAAACTACGTGATGTAGATGATGTAATACAACGAAACCTAGGTCGTGGTAAAGAATTTAAAGAAAGTATAAATAATACTACGTCACGTAGTTTCATTTAATTCAAATTTAAACAAAAACATTTGTCTTCATTCCTCAGAAATTCGAAATATAAAAATTATAAGCAACGTTTTGATTACTAAAATACCTGAAATGACTGATCACTCTAACTCTTTACTTCCGAGAATTTGATAAAGCTCGTGCGTCCGCTGGATGGCCCGTACGCCGGTCGGCGCGTAAGTCAAAGTTGACCTTCGAATTTCTCGCGTACGGTGATGATAAATGTGTGACCAAATTTGAAATGTTGTTATTTTTTATTAATTATGCGTTTCAAAACTAGATTTCTCTATTTTTACTTTGTGAAATAGGTGTACTTCACTTTGTGATTAAAATGAAATAAAATGATTTCTAAAATTCCAATTCTTCCTTCGTACGACATACAGACTCAGGAGCGTCATAATGAGCGCGGTCTTAAATTTAAAAAACTGAAATTAATTTAATGTGATTTAAAATTTACATAGCTATAACCTTATCCCTAATGATATTTTAGTATTTGTTCAAAATGAAGTCCATTCCGCTGCATTGCACATTTTCGTAAATTTAACGTCACTGTTACTTTTTATTTTTCTCAATAAATTTAACGTCACTGTTACTTTTTATTTTTCTCAATAAATTTAACGTCAATTTATCACTTTATCATATTCAGCGTTTATTTCACTAAACGCTGAAATTATTTTCTCTTTAAGGAAATAGTTTTTATCCGCATTTATTTATGCTCGCGATCGGTGAGTTCCGGTTCTGTTAATACAACTTATACAAGAGAGACGCCTCGGCTTCACACGGGTACGCATAGATTTTTTTTAAATTGTAGTTGTTTGGAATTTCTTTATACACTACGTTAAAAAGTATTGAACCTCGCTTGGGAGTTGTTGTTTTGGTGGTAACGAGATATGAGCGAGCGCGCCCCACCGCCTTATATAGGTTCGCCGCTCTTCGACCCCACATGACCAGTCCCGTGTCAATGTGTGAAAGCCCGATCGTATAATTTTGATTACTTGAAAACACTGTCATACATTTTAAACAATTTCATTAATAAAGTACAGCATACAAGGAAAATTTCATTTTATACAGATTACTGAGGAAGTAAACATTCCTCGTAACTTCGTGCCTCTTCACACCTTACACACGTCTTTTCACCTCACCCCACAGATGGAAATCTAATAGCTTGAGATGTGGTGACTTAACAGGCCACGTACAAGATTTCTATATCCGATCCATCTATTTCCGCGAGCGACTACCCAGAAAATTGCGACCCTAGCGCGGTGTGGGCGTGCGCCGTCATGCCGAGAAATCAAATTCCTTATGGTTGCTAAAGGCACATCGTCTATTAAGTTTCAATCGCATCACGTAACATGTTCAAATGTGAATCGCCTGTTAAGCGACCTAAAATAAGACACAATAATCATGTTTACAAAAATTCTTGATACAAATTTGCACTAAATCTCACTTAACGGTGTCTCTAGTTGAAAAGGGGTTAGTGTAAGCCCAAAAACGTTCATTACGGACATTATAAAGCCAAACTCGTGTAAACAAAGAGGGCGGGCGCGGGCGAGGAGTGTTCGTTGGTCGCCGTGGCGTTCTTTTGTCTTTTGCGCCGGCGGCGGAATTGTTTGAAATTATTATAATTATTTTTTTATTTTTTAGAATAAATGATATCTTATAGAAAAAAGTTGTGATAAATTTTAAATTTACATATTTTTTTATTATATGATTGTATGTGTGTGTATGCGTGCGTGCGTGGGTGTGTGCGTGCGTGCGTGCGTGCGCGTGGCGTGCGCGTGCATGTGCGTGTGCGTGTGTGTGTATATATGTATATATATACTCCATTTATTATCACATAACCTCGTTAGATATAACATTATTAGAGAGTTGAAGCTACTTTAGGAACAGATTGAGTGAAAGAATTATATATTGCAATCACGCTGTGTTACTTGATATAATATTAATAAAGTATCAAAAGTATTATAAAGCATAAATATAGTTTTAAAAAATAACCACTCTGGCTATACCACCATACTTTATATATTATTATTAGGGAACCGAAGCTATTTTAAGTATAGATAGAGTAGAAGAATTAAACATTATGCCGCGCTGCGGCATAATGTTTAATTCTTTAATTATTACTTGATATAGTATTATATTACTAGATATATTAGTGAATCAAAGGTATTATATAAGAACAGAATAAAAAAAAACTTTGTGACTATATTTATTCTTATAATACTTTTGGCCCTCTAATTGCTATCAAAATTATCTCTTACAAGTATTATACTGTCTAAGGAAGATGCAGGTGGCTCAATGTCATCTCAATAGCGGGCCCAGCGTAAATACCAAACAATTGACGTGACATTAGCAAAGCAGCCGACAATGTGCCTATCCATTAAATAATTACAACAATAACCAATAAAAGTCATTAATGAGTCAACGATAGATGAATCTGTAGAAACTAATATGTAAGTGTAGTATATTTTTTCTATTGATATCTTGATTATATTCTGCCTCATAGCAGGTTCTACATTTTGGTACACTTCAATTTCATGCTCTCCTCCTATCTCTGACATGTTCCCCATAATAAGAGCAAGCCTGCTTAATTTGATATATTCCCAATGAAAACAATACGAGGTCCGTAATATTCATCCAATTCAGAAATATTCCATCCAGACCATCAATTCTGTTAAATTGTGCCCTAACTCTGTTCAAATTATTCCTATTTAAAAAATAAGCAAGAATATTGGGATTGTTTAATTTACTCTGAACAGTCGCAAGTATTTGTTCAGTATATAGGTTATCACGTGCTACTAGATGAAATCAACTAATTAAAGGAGCTACAATTTTAAAATCAAGCATGAGATGAATGGATACATTGTTAAACTATTCTTGATGAAATAATTTAAAATCCCTTTTAAATCATCCATTTACGACCTCAACTATCCATCTATACATGGTAACAAACCTGGACTTATTGCTTGAAGAGTAGTTAGTTGAAAATGATCTGGCTGTTTCGATTCAAGTATGTGAGTCTTGTAACCATGTTACTGCAGAAATGGAATCGCATCCCTAAAGCCTCATCAAGGATAAATACATCATTATCTCTAAAATATGCTCTTAATGAAATGTTATCTCTAAACAAACTATACATTATGGAGGACATCAAACTCTGTAGCAGCATATGGACCTAGAACGTCAAGAATATAGCCATTGTAGAACACTATTAAAAATGGTTTGATTAAGTTTCAATACTTGTGTAAATTGTATGTTTGCTTTTGATACCACCTTTTATATATAAATATATGTACCGTCGCATATTATTATGGCTGGTATATTCTCTAGGTGCAAAACCGAATTCCCAAACAAGCTATTTGGTTTGATTCGATTGTTTTGAGTGTTTCGTTCTACATACAAATTATTTCTCCCTAAATACAGTGAAATAAACTGCTGTTCAAACTACTGCTGTACGATATTCAAATTGTTATTTACGGTCGACGAAGCTACGTTAAAAAGAGAAGCTACCCTATAGTTGCTGTCCTCTGTATGAAGTTTCATTAAATACATAGCTAGACTTATTTTGGGAGATACGATTATTTTCGTTATTAATGGAATATCAAACAATAATTGCTCAAATTGAGTATGGATAATGCTTAAATAGTATTTTCATAATAGTGTATTATATTCTATAACACTCTCAGTAACTAAGTTTCATTTCGAACCACTTTTAAGTAATGAACATAAGTCTTCCTATTGGGATACACTGAAATAGTATTCAAATTCTTCCATTCGTTATGATCATCCCTTTAATTGGTACTCACTTATACGAACACAGCATGGAACATAGAGAATGGAGATGATCTCTTAGTTGGAGAATGATCTAAGAGTAGCCGTACCCTTAGAAGTATTGGGACTAAAAGTTTAAAAAGATACTTTCACAATAACTAAAAATACAATGTCGGGAAATAGATGCAGCACATCTAAATGTAGTCATTGTAACAATTGGGTATTACAGGGTTTTCGGGGAAAATATTATTAAGTGCAGGCATTGGTGGTGGTTGAAGAATATTACTATCATCTTCACTATGAGAAGGCAATATTTCTATTAGTTGTTCTCATCGTGTTGCTGGTTTCTGTCTAGAGCTCGAATTGCTCTTAATCAGCAAGCTCGGCAGACTCATTCTAACCGCGCAACCTAAAAATAATAAAAAAATTCAAAATAGACCATCAAAATTAGAAATGACAAAAAGCAACGCTTAAGTAAAATGAGAATATGTACTTTTTTCACCTGAGCCTTCACTATTTTAAATTTCATATGTAACATGTTATTTCATATATTTTATAAACAGATAAATCGTTAAATAGGTTAACTGATATAACGGTATCCACTACAACAAAATATTGCTTTCTTCAGAGTTAATTGGCACAACATGCTTTCGGTGTGCTCTCAATACTGAAGAACTGCACGGTACGCATATGCTTTTTTAGCCATACCGTCTTGCACTTTGAGCATTTTTAAACTTTCTTGTAACATTATATTAGACATGTAACTGTAACATAATCAAATATAAAGCATATATATAGTTAAACGGATACGGGTATCGAGGCAGATATGTTGGTACTGCAAATACCAACATATCTGCCTCGGATAAGGAATAAGGGAGTGTTTCCTTACTCCACTCTCAATAAAACAACATGTAACTCCGTAAGTTACTTTTTGATTATAAAACAAAGAAGAAATGTGGTTACAAAATATTTTCAAACCATGACATAAATCCATGCTTATGTAGCTATTATTGGAAAAAATATTGAAAATTAAGAAGAAAATTCCGTAAGAAAGATTTATAAATTTAGTCTTTATTAAGTAGTTTTGCTATCACCATAAGAAAATCAAACAATAAGTAAATGTATACCTAAAAATTTCGTTGGTGTTTTTGGTAAAATTTTGTAATTGCGAAAATGAAAATTAAAAAATATCAAGCTAAACTGACTCAAATAATAAATACTAATTACTTTCCCATACTGCGAAGAAATTGTTCAATTAAATATGTACGTTTCAATAGTTAGGCATATTTCATATGTGAAAGTAACCATTTCATCAATGTTGAAAAAAATTGCAATTACATGTTTTGTTTACGAATGTCGTACAGCAAAAAACATTATTTAGCACGGAAATCTAGATAAATCGACGTTTCCAACAGTATAATCTGAACCCATAGTTGATCAGGTCAAATTAAAAATTCAGAAATGTCGAACGTAATAGATTCATATTATAAATTACTTTCCCATATTCGGAATGAAATTGTTTATTCTAGTGCATAATTCAATAATGGTTTTACTATATTTCGTATATAAAAGTGACGATGTCGTCAACGTGGGAAACTATATTTATAATTACACGTAAAATAGTATATTGTTTACTACGAAATATACCAGTAAATAGGATATAGACGTAACAAGAACAGCTACGCAACAAATTGTAAATGTTTATTACATTGCGTACATATTAAGAAATATTTAAAAGGGCGCGAGCGGCTATGTTCCTTATAAGGAGAATGAGCATTCGGGAACTTAAATGCTATGTAATTGTTCGATATTAAAATTCATTTTGTTTATTTGCAATGATATTAATACACACTAACCCCTTGAGAAATTGAATCACTCATAAGTTGCTGCATATTTGCAGACATCTCGTTACCGACTGTTTCGGCACACTTTGTTGAAATCTGACGGCACAATTCACACATTGACTACATGCATACACCGTAGCTTCCATTTTAGTGAAACAACGCAGAAATCAATTAGAAGTGGAAAAAGCCAAGACATGCTTCATGAAAACTCTTCGAATCGCCGATAGTGCCATAATGAGCGATGTACCGAATAAGCATGTCATTAACAAATATTGTAATATGGGTTTACTTGTAGGATCACCGTGCAGTACAACAGTTACTATTAAATATGTTAATATTTTTATATAGAGAAATGAATAACAAAAACGATGCATTTATTTTCCAATATTTCCAATATTCGGATCAATATTTGCGTTTAAATTTTAGTATTATTTATTTTTTTAATGTTTCACCTCTACAACACATCATGCAATGAGTATTTCATAGTTTCTTAGGAGTTATCTTACTAGCGTGGTAAAACAGACTTCTAGTTATTCAATAATATTTTTGTCATTGATTTTAAAATTAAAAATTATAGAATATTTTCAGATTTATGTGTTGAACCTTTGTAATATGGTTAATAATGCAAAAATATAGTTTATTACCATATATTATTGAACTTTTTGTTGGAAAAAATTGTGAAAACGGCTGCAATTTTCATTTCAGAAAATATTTTCTTCAATTCCAAAAGTTTATTTTACGAACTTATTGTTTATTGGTTTAATTTTTTTAATAACTGTAATGTGTGTGTAAATGTATTAATAACAGTAATATTTTCTAGTAAACGGAAATGAATGAGCAAATAAATAATACTATCACGTTATTGGTTTGCAAGGATACGTTACCAATAAACATACTTGAAGAAGGAGGTATCCAATACCTTATGAAAACAAAAGTGCCTTTATATAAACTTCTTCCACGACGAACAATTACACAAATGATAGACGACAACTACGACATTCTTTCACTGCAATTCAGAGAAAAGCTCTTGGAAGTGGAATCAATATGTTTATCTACGGATATCTGGACAGATACACATAATACTAGAAGTTACATGTTTTAGCAGAACATTTTATATATGAATGTGAATTAATTAATATGAACTTTGTTTTGCCACACTCGAGTGAGTCCCACAAAGTCAATTATTTAAGTTAAGTAATAACAACAAAGACTGATAAATGCAGTATAACTCCAGAAAAAGTTGTAGCATTTCTAATAGACAATGGTGCGAATATTGTCAAGGCCGTAACAAAGTACATGGCTAACAAAAACACTTATAGTGTTTTGCATACCTTGACTTGAGTAGCTGAAAAACCCTTTAAAAAAAGATGGTATCGAAAGCGTCAGACAGTTACTCAACATCGTAAAATATATAACTAAATACGACAAACAGAACATAAATGCGGCTGATGCTCTTCGTATAGCGCAAAATAATATTGCATTACCACTCAAATTGATTCAGTCAATTTGTACCCAATGGAACTCAGTTTGATGTTAACTAGTCCTGTTTGTAAAGTTATCGGAGCTAATTGCTCCAATATTACTCAACTATCCGAAAGCTCCATCTACGTTAACAGCAAGTCAATTAGATGCTATTAAATATCTGATAAATATCTTAAAACCTATGGAAGCTGTGATAAATAAAGTGTAGGCAGAAACATTTGTAATCACAAGCAAAATTATATCGACGGTATCCTATCTTTTGGAAGCATTTAGTAGAATAAAGGCGGAGACAAGTGTTGGTACGGTAACCAAAAATGTAATATTAGACGGTTCGAAGAAGAGATTTGGTACAGTGGAACAATTTCATATGTTAGCAATCACATACTACTGGTTCTAAGTTTCAAAAAAATTCCTTTTTCTAACAGAATAGCATGCTCTAGAGCTATCGATAAAATTAATAATATGATAGTGACTTCAAAAAATCATTAAAGGAGGAGAGCAATTTGGAGAGCCAGATAAAAAATACAGAAAAACTCAATATTTGGGGATTCCATAACCAGCTGGTAAAAGATCGACTGCAACCACCTCGACGAGAAAATTAGCCTGTAGTCAACTTAGTTGACTCTTCACCTGTAGTCGACTCCAAAACGACGGCTCCTAACACATATTGGTATCATCAAACAATTCTCTTCGTAACACAATATGGCCGATTTGTAACAAATTTTTCGCTTCTCAGTCGTGCACTCTTGACAGAGTGGTCATGATTGCTCCGATGACTTAGGTACTAGGTTGAGGGTGCTTGTACATGTCTATTTTTCATTCGGTCTTCCTGGTCTGCACTGCCTACTTAGCAATTTCGCTGCGCTGCGAGAGCACTCAGTTATGGTAGTTTGCGTTACTGATGTGATTTGGTCTAACAAATACTTTTGCATAATTGGAACATCCGTTCCTTGTGAAAGACTCTTTTCTATTGTGGGAAATATTGTGACTGATGAAAGGAGTCGTCTAGGTCCACGGATAATTAGATAAACTAATTTTTTTAAAGTCATTCGACTTAAAATACTGGGAAAAGTACTTTCTCGTTAATTTAATACAATAAACGAATATCATTTATTCTTGGTTAAACTTCTTTTACAAACTGCTCCTTTACTGCTACTCCTTCTTTATCAAACTATCTTCAGGATTTTTGGAAAGGACAAAATTTTGTATTGAAATTAATATTTTTGTTGCTGTATAAGCCTGATCAATCATTACCTAATTACTTGTATTAATTTATTGTAATTTGTCATCGGTAATGTTCTTTGTCTATATTAAACAAGTTTAAAAAAAATTTATCAACGATTCGATTAATCGAAAGTCGATCTTCTAATACTGGTTTTAATTGAAGATCATTATTTAGAGTGAATCGATGTGCCTAATACTAAAGTGTATGATCTGTGCTAAAATAGACAGACTGCCTGACAGACAGTTACTAGAGGTAGGCGTTTACGCTAATTATGATAAACGTTAACACCTGTTAACTTTGACGATAATTAACTATTGACCAAAACTGTTAACATTAACAGTTAATGTGTTTAGATGCGTACCATAGTTAATATAAACACCACGCCGACAATGGCGGCGCGACGACACATTAGTTACAAATTTCTAAGTGTTACGGACTCGGGCGTCCATCAAATGTCCAACAAATGTTTATACACCTTAAATTAAACGTGATAATTATGTAGAGCTTGACTCATTCAATATCTAAAAAATAAATATGGAAAATATCGCTATGCAAATTGTTTCTGAACTCATTCAATTCATTTTGAATTTTTTTGCTAAAATTAACTCATATAAATCAAATTAAAATATTTTAAGCAAAATTTGTTATGCATTGTAAATATAGTGTTTAGAACTTTATATGACTGTAACATAAGAATAATTAGTAAATTAATTACCTTGAAAGCTATCAAATATATCCATTATTTCTCCAACAAATCTCGTTTTCTGACGTAAAATAATTCCAAGGATCACTATGTTTACACCTTTAAGATATTTTGAATAAATTTACAAATTTTCTTGACCCAGACACACAAACACAAAAAACATTCAGTAAATTAATGTTGATTATTAACACTAAAAGTTAATGCCTTTTATAAAAATCTCTTTAATAAAATTTTAAAATGTAAATTGATATAAAAATTCTCGTATTTAAATCTATAAAAACAACTAGTAATAAAATATAAAATATTTACACTATAAGGTAAGACATAATTAATTTCTTAATTCATTATTAATTTCTTATTCTTAATATCCACTACATAAATGTTGATCATTAACACTAAAAAGTCACATTCATTTCAAACTTTCTTAAAAATTTTAAAATATCATTTGGAATAAAAACGTCTTCTGAATATTAAATCTGTAAAAATAATAATTAGGCACATAATGTGCTAAGAACCACAATTATTTTTCTATTAATCTGAAATTACATGGAAAACGTCAAAATTAATAAACTGTCGGACAAATCTCTAAACTTTCACTCATTAACCTTCATTACGCAATAACCGTTGACGAAAGACTGGCAGCTAGCCGGGTAATCTATAAACAACAACATTTAGCAGTTAGCTTTAGTATATGATCTGTGCAGTTAGCACTTAACGTTGATCAACTTCAACGCGCTAACGACATAATTCTCCAATGTGCGTTAAAATAAACAGCCGTCTATATAACTATTAACACATTTTTTCGTCAACAGCGTTGATCGTTGACGCACGATAACGTTGAGCGTTAACTGTTAATGGTTTTTCGATCAGCTATAACAGTTTCAAATCTTTGTTATTTACCACAAACAACGACATATTACCTAATACAATTTAGGGATGTGACATTCAACATAAAAATCGATTATTGGAAAATCTATTATTTCGTTAAACATGAAATTCGATTTATAAAAATAAGCGATTAATCCTAAAAGTGAATTATTTTGTTTTACATTAAAATTTATTTAAAAATCTATATCCTTTTTCTTATTGGTAAATCAAATTAAACGCTTAAAATTTCCACAATCACAGCTTTATCGATTAAATTAAATCTATCACATCACATATCTGTCTGAAGTAGTAAGCTGTAAGGGATGACTGAAATTGAACTATGTAAATAGATGAAGTTAGTGCCATTAATTAAAAATTGACAGTGTAAAAATCAATTTCTGTTTAGTCATTTTTTTGTGGACATAAGTCGATAATCAAAAATCGATTTTTCACTAGAAATAATGATTTTTTAATACAGATTATTTTTCACATCCCTAGTTGATAATTTACATACGGTCAACAGATGACCTTAAATGTTTTATCCATTTTTTTATAATTATATGATTCCGGTTAGAGTTTACTAAAATTTCATTGCACATATTGCTTATACCTTTTTTTAAAGTAAATTTGTTTTATATCCGCTTACTTTTAGGTGGGCCCAAACAAATTAATTCGTTTTTAAAAGTTTGAACCATAGACTGAATATACTATGAATAGACGAACAAAGCGTGCGAGCGAGAACATATTCTTTTTGACATTACTGCCATTAGAAAAAATAAAACTATTTTGACAGATAATAATCTCCGATACTCTCGAGTCTCTGGCTAGCTTCGTTAGCGTTTTATTTTTGTATATTTTCAAGAATATTTTAGAATATGCAATGGTGTCTTGTGCAGTGTTGGATTGTGAAGTGACGTATTTGAATAATCCAAATAAAGAGACATTTCACAGGTAAATGCGATGCATGTACTTATTTATCACTTTCCGCTAAATTATGATTTATCTTGATTTTGTCAAACGTACATATCGTACTAAATATATTCTATTTTACATTTTATTGTTTGCTTTTAAGTTTTAGAACAAAAATTGAGGGATATTGTGTTCGTGCCAAATATAATTTTGTTTCTAGAGGATTGACAACATTTAATCAAAAAGTCATGTCGACATGTTTCTTTAGTAAAAATACATGTAGATTGCGATATAAAGTTAAAGTCTAAACGCTACAGCTTAGTCACATATCGGATCGAAAAAGAAGTGGGTTGAAATCACGCACTGATCAGAAACATATTTTCAAACTTAAAACCATTGATTGTACATTGTACATTCAGTACTTAAAATCAGGGCTGGCTTCATATGATGTTGGTGCGTAAAAAAAATAAAAACAAGATGGCAATTCGCCAAAAAAACGAAATGAAATTTATTAATGATTTTGATATTATTGTTCAAAATATCACTAAAAATATGTTTCAGGTTTCCAACGAATACTCTATTAAGAGAAAAATGGATAAGAATGCTTAATAGATTCAACTGGACTCCCCATAAAAATTCCATGGTGTGTAGTAAACATTTTGATGGAAATTGTTTTGTACAAAGAGCACATCGACGTATTTTGAAAAAGAACTCGATACCTACAGAGTTTGTACCGGTCAGTTTATCAACATCCTAATTTATATATTATCATTTATAGTAGACCTCCTGTAAACTTAGCGTTTTCTCCATGATTGTTCCATTGCTATCAAACCTTATCATAATAGTTTAAATGTTTATTTGTACATGAACATACAGCCCATACTTGACAATCAGTCTGTACTATCGCACGGATTGGACAAGCTATACATAATTTAGTGAGCATGTGTTATTATATGCTGTGTCCAGATAATGTCACAACTATAGTGAAAATTCTTGCCATATATATTTTTAATAAAAACAAAAACTTTTCTATTAGTTTAAAATATTATTGTAAATATTTATTTGCTTTGTATAGTTTAATAATGAAGTATTGTTGTAAAATTGGAAACTGTCTTATTCTGTTTTCATATTAGCATAATTTTTGTTTCCAGGTAAAGTTAATACTGAAAAGACCAGTGTCATCATACTTATATAGAGATATTTCATCCGAGTTATCAACATCGGAGCCACCATTGTTGCCAACAAAAAAGGAAATTATTTTCAAATGTAATAAATTAAAAGAAAAATTAAAAAAGAAGGAGCAGAATATCAGGAACTTGATGGCCAAATTCAAGAGAGTGAAGACAAAATTTATAACATTACAGTCGGTAAATGAAGAATTTAAAAAACGCTTATGTTTTTAGGCTCACTTAAATGACCTTTTCATATTACGTAGCATTGAAATCTTGCCGTTTTTAGTAGACGGGGTAAATGAAGAAAAAGTTGGTAAAATAGCCCATTCTACTGAACATAGTGAAGAGCTTAGAAAATTTGAATTAACTCTCCATTTCTATAGTCCAAGGTTTTATATCAGTGAAAAGTTTGATCTTTGTTTACCTCGTGTAAACATACTTAGGAAATTATATCAGTTACGAACCAGATTTTACAGTTTTCGAGTCATTAAATACAATAAACAAAATGGGTAAAAAGAAAAAAATAATTATTTGTTAGCGTTACTTTTGATGAAATGAGCGTGAGGGAATTTACAAAATTTGTCACCAAAAAGTATTATGGCTATGTTAACATAGGCAATAATTTGCACGGAGACCGATCAGCAGTTGTAATTCAAGTTGTTGACTGTGAATAGTTTTTGCTAACTTCCAGTTGGTTTTTTTCCAGGAAGAAGTGTTACAGCTTCAAAAAGGCAATTTTTTTGAAAATTTACCTTCATTTATATGCTTAGATTGCATGTATAGTGATTTCAGCTACATTTGATGGAATTACTGCACATCTAAACATGTCCAGTTTAAAAATTAAACTCTATATTTGATAAACAAAGCCAACATACTATAATTTACTTGATCCATGTCCCTTATTGAAAATTGCGAGAAATATGTTTGGTGATAAAAAAGTTTTAATGGACGAAAATGAGGGAAGGTCTGAAATTGGGGAACAAAGTTACAATTAGGCATACTTATTATTTCAAACAAAAAATTAAAGTGATGTTAGCAGCGCAATTACTATTCCGGTTTACAGCCACCCAGTTTGGCTATGATTTTTTGAACTTATATCAAATTCAGAAGACACTGCTATTTATTTCCCTCGTTAATGACACATTTGATATTTTTCGGAAATAAATTCGGTCACATAATGATCTTTTTCATATTATCGATATAAAATCATTAATGAAAATCCGCCATTTAAAATCACTCGCACATATGTACAATTATGCACACGGGGGCACTTCTACTTTTAATTTTCTACAGTTTATAGATGCGCAGGAACAGCAACAAACACCAATTAATTCACAAACGAGAACATGTAACCCTGACAATGACACTTCTGAAACTTCAAAAATATTGAAAGATGTATCAACATCTACATCTGTACACGGTGAAGCTTATATTTTTGGCGAATATGTAGCAACTAAAATACAAAGAATGAATCCAATCACCGCATCGACAGTACAGCACCACATACGAAACATTATTATTCAGGCTGACATGTGCGTTTGCTCTCAGGTATGGATTTAAGTATTATTTAGTAAAATTTCAAAATATTCATTGGTTATTCTTAAAAAACTAAAGAACCTAATGTTGTCGACAAAAGACGACACTCCGTATCACCTCTTCTATAAGTATATATTGAATTTTTTGCAAATTAAAATTAATGTTACGACTGCGGTGCAATGTTTACTTCAATGTCTGTTATTAACATTTCTCAGTGGCTTTCTGCCAGGTTCTGTGACTTATGCCGGTGGCATAATATGTAAGAGGCAATTGATTAAGTTTTGTAGATTTTACAGAGTTAGTAATGATGCTATTAGTCACTTTGTCTGTAAAATCCATTTTTTGACCTGCTGAAATGATTTTAAAAAATGCCATTTCTACATTTACATTATTTGGTGCTATACAAAAACAAATTAGCATATTATCAGTAATTCAGAACTCTGCGCATAATAGGAAAAAATACTATAATTTTTTGACAGACAAAACTCCTCAAATTATTTTTTATCATCATATTGATGCCTTAATGGCATATTACAAATGTACTGCACATAATAATGCCATAAGATTTTAAATATTAATTTTTTCACATTAACTATTTCACAAAGTTCAGGCAGTCGGATAAAGCAGGCAGAGCCTGGTTCATATTTAATGCTGTTTTCATTTATGGTTTCTATTTTGTTGTTTCTTTTGCCCCAATTTTTTTGGATAACTTCATATTTTATTATATTAAGAGATCTCATATCTTCCAAGGTACAAAGTTTTGTCTCTAACGTTTAGATTGAACACACCGTTGTATTTTTTAACACTTCAGTGATGCAACTTTAAAATGGAAAACTTGTTACTATGAGTAGAACTTAGACTATGATAGTTCAATACCTACTACATATAAAAGTTTTAACAATTAATTAAGGGTACATAGTATTTTGAACAAACTATTACGAATATTAATATTATTACTCAGTATGTGAATATACTACACAGTGTATATTTAACAAGCGTAACAAACATAATTTGATTTGTTAATGCATGTTATCCAAAGTAATACTGTATTATAGTATTTACCAAATCCTGCCTTTGTTATTTCTTTTCATGTTTTTCCCACATATATTTAAAAAGTTAGAGTTTTGAAATGATTTTTTGTGACTTGTTTATTTTTTCAGTGTTGACAGTAGCGGTTAATGATTATCCATGTCATTTTAGTTAGTGGAATGACATTTTTTTTGTTTCTTGTCTTTTTAATTGGACACCAAATTAATATTATATAATATATTAAGTAAAACATACCTGAATTTCTTTTCAAAGCTCATAAGTAAGAAAATAGTTAAAACACTATTTAAGTTAACTTGATTTTTATGTGATATGAGTGCAAACAAAAAAAATAAACATTATAGCTTAACTTATCGAGATGACTCAGAGAATTGACTCCCATTGAAAATGTTCCCCTATGACATGAATTTGTATAATGTGATGAAAAAATTGCGACCGGTATTCATGTAGCACGATGAACATTTCCATATAATGCATAATATAAAGTTAACATTTTGGTATATTTCTTGTTTTGTTTAGAACAGCAAATGTATGCATTTACCTCATGTTTATATATGAACAGTAAAACTGACAGTTGAAGAAAAATAAAGGGTTATAAATTCAAAAACAACTGATGTTAAGATGTATGCAGACACACATTCTATCGTCTTCGTTTTTGTGCGTTAATGTGTGGATAAGATCTGTCTCGTATTATTTATATGATTGAATCACAGTTGCAGTTTAGAGACATGATTGAAGTTGCAAGAATTCATCTGATGAAGCATACAGCATATAACGCAGTATGCGTCCCCACGTCGTATGGCAGTGCACAGAGCTTAATTTTTCTTCTGGGACCTTAGGATATAGAATATTTAGAATTTTATCAAAATCTATCCACTATTTTTGTGTGATACGCAAACAGACAAATAATGGTTGATTGCTTTTGTATAGTTTGTTCAGTCACCGAAATATTTTGTTTTAATAGTTTCACTGTAGACTTTTATCTCAACTGTTTTATAATATTTGTATTGAGTGCTGTACCTGGTATTGATTATTATAAGTGTTAATTTTTAGCAGGATGTAAGCGTTACTAAACAGGAGAGTGCAATAGATGACAGCAGTTGCGTAGACGCACAGCACTATGGAGCGAAGCAGGAAATGGTTGAGGCCGAATTGACGGGTGAGGTGATTTTAAAAATTGTTTTCCTATTTTTTCTAAAACCGAATACTCATTCACTAATTACTTGTCGTCACATCAAATGTAATTTCCATTACTCGGCGACATATTTCACATGGGGAGTAAATTTTTTAAAATAAAATAACTGAAATATGTTTGTCTCTCTTGATCGTGTCAGTCACACTAATCTTTTTTTGACAAAAAAAAATTTGTGTGACAGTATACCGATTACAAGAATGAATAATACATCCTGAAATAGTTGATAAAGTTATTTAGCTAGAGGTTTGAAGAACCACAATTGTGCAGGTAATACAGTAATAATGTTCAAGGAAAGTTAGTGCATGATGGAGAAAACAAAAATGTAAATTTTAATATCAAGATTATTATGTATCATCCATTATTATGTTTCAATGGGCAGCTGAATTTCATTCCAGTTTCAAAGTAAAACTGAGGCATTTTTGTCTTATCAGCAACGTAAAGAAGTTCAAAAATGAACATCTGCTAAGCTGAACAAATATCAGCATGAAGTGCATACCAAAATACCAAAATTCCGAAAGTTGAATCAAAACAGAAATAAGGAGCTCCTAAATCAAATTATTACCTGGAAAAAATAATGAGTTTTGTATGACAATTGTAAAATACTTGATTCAATCCTTTTTCACCAGTGAACTTGTCAACACGAATGTACCTCTAAAATCTACAATTAAGTTTGCGCAGCTCTTGATGGCCGTGTGCTGCTTTTGGATTGGAGTCTATAGCTGTGATTGTAGATATCGGGAAGGCACTATTTAAATCATCTATGTCAGACAAAAAGAGTCATCTGATTTAAATATTTAGAACCCATTTTTTATTGTCTATTAGGGACAGTTATATATGAAATAAGTTGTGTAATTCCCCATGTACACCATTGTAGTACATTTAGAATGCAATATGAATTGATTCAGTTATGATTAGTTTACTTACAATTTCAAAGTGAGCTTAATGTAGAAGCTATATTTAGTTAAGTAAGTTCATTAATAATGATATTAGCGGGAGTTACTAACGGCTAATAGTTATTCTTGCATACTAGCTTTAGATAGGGAAATACACACTAGAGGCACGTCAGCATTGGTCGGCATTTATGGAATTAATACTGAAGAAAGTGGTTACATCAAAGTTGAAGCTGAAGAAACAGATATGGACATTGGACCTACTATAATTCAGCCCATGGACTCGTGCTACAGAATCAATCAGGTAACAAGAAACTCATCTGTAATTGTAAGACAATTTTACTTATTAATTTAATAAATTACAATATCAAATATGTGATAAATCAGCATATTTATTAAAGTGCAGTTAAGAATTTTTGAAATGCAATGAACATTATTTCTGGAGAAATACTATTACAGTAAACAAACATTTATGTTACCAAATGCGAAGCAAGCCATTTATAATTGCTTCAAATGTTCTCTGTCATTATATAGTGTGTGAGCTGTTGGCTGACTTTACATGTAAAGAGACGTGTTTCAATTTTTTCATTGTTCTTTTGGGTGTAACTCAATAATTAATGGCTTATGTTAAAGCTATAATATAATATAATAATAATCAATTTTTATTTCAGATTTTTACATCCATATAATGTTAGTAGATACAATAGCAAACTTACAAACTAGTGTTAGTGATAATAATAATAAGTAAATGGCAACCCGGTTGGAGACCCCGATGATGGTGACCGGCTATACGACTGCGTGCAGCCGTATCCACCGAGCCAGCACCGGAGAGTCCCACCCGTCCGCCAGCGCGCGCAGGATGTTATTGGGACTGCCGCGCGTACGGTGCATAATGGAAGCGCACCGTTTGCGCATAATGGTCGCAAACCCGTCTGTGTCAGCCAAAGCGAACATCGCGGAGGCACTACAATGACGCGGCAGTCCCACCAACACGCGGAACGCATTATTATATTGCACACGCAGGTCGCTATATGTCCGCTGCGTAAAGTTGACCCACAGGCTGCTGGTGTAAAATGATTGACAATATGCTTTAAAAAGCGCAATTTTGACAGTGCTTGTGCACCGTGAAAACCTGCGTGCCAACATATTGCATCGGACAGACAACGCCCTGCGCTCTCTTTCAACATCCTTATCGTCCTTAAGGTCCTCGGTGACCCAGTGGCCCAAGTATTTAAATTCCTCAACTTTCTTTAGAACTGTACCACAGAGAGTGAAATTAGGGACAAAAGTGTATCGATTGTTGTCCGGCCTGAAAATCATTATTTCACTTTTCTTCGTATTGTATTTCAAACCATGGGTCACCGCGTAGGACTCACAAATTTTTAAGAGCCTTCGTAGGGCACCAATCGATGGGCTCAGCAACACCATATCGTCTGCGTAGCTGATGTTATTTACACATACTCCATCTATGTGACATCCGACACCAGTGCTGCTGAGCTCACCGATCAGCCGGTTGACATACAAGCTGAAGAGGGTGGGAGAGGTCAATCCCCCTTGCCTCACACCACAATCCAGCCCGTATTCACACGAGAGAGATCCTGCCCATCTCACAAAATTCTTTTGATTGCTATACCAGTGCATAAATAATTGTACAATTTCCCTAGGTAAACTAGTTTCCTGTTTTAGCTTATCCCATAGGACATCGTACGAAACAAGATCAAAGGCTTTCGATAAATCGAGGTAGCATGCATACACCGGGGTCTTCCTACTCCTGTAGTACTGTACAGTCCGCTTGAGACACAAAATAGCACTCTCGGTGGAAAGACCGGGCCTGAAGCCGAACTGCGCGTCGTGTAGCGAGACGTGTTTATCTAGGTGTTGACCAAGCAGACTATCCAGCACTTTAGCGACCACTGTGGCCAGAGAGATTGGTCTGTAGTTATCCACATCCGATGCATCACCAGTTTTATTTTTTATGATTGGTACGACTATAGTACGCATCATATTGTCAGGCAAGTAGGAGTGGCCCAAACATAGATTAAAAAAGGTGGAAAGCATTTTGGGTAGATGTACACCTGCATGCTGCAGGTGAACGATGCTAAGGTGGTCGTGACCCGGGGATTTGCCCCTCACCATGCCTTTGATTACCGATGATACTTCCTCCGTAGTAAAGGAAACACTACGCTTAGTAACCTCCTCAACATCGAGCACCTGCTGTGATTGGCCCAGCGAAGAGACCACCCTGAAATAACGGGAGAACATGTTCGCGATCTCACCAGGTTCGTGCACACCAGCCACGCTGACAGGGAGGCCCGGCCTGAGATTTAGTTTATTGGTGCTTTTCCAGAACTGACCGAATTTTTTGGTTGAGTGAAGTTCGGCTAAAGTATTCATTTTTATCTGTTGCTCATTGTCTTGACACCACTTCAGCTTAGATTTGAAAACGCGCCTAGTTTCACACATATCATTATACAGACGGCCCGCCCGGGGCTTACCTCCATAAAACCAGGCCTGAAAGCATACGCGCGCCGCCCTGTGAGCGTCACTAACGTGTCTGTTCCACCCAGTAATATATTTGCCTCTACGCCTTTCAATAACATTATAGCTACATCTAGCGGCTTCCGACAGTATACAAACAATATCATTATACATGTTATCTAACAGAATTTTGTGACTCATACTACAACACATATTATCTAAACAGTTTGTTAGATTTGGAGGAAAATTAATTTCACATAGTCTGGAGTGACAGACACCTTTAAATTGGGCTATTTGCGTCAAGTTACGTTCACCCCAGACTATTCTATTTATACAATTAGTAGGTAAACAAAACTTAGGCTTAACAAGATCAAAATTACATTGTATGGACACAGGGTAATGATCTGACCAGTAGGTATTATATAATACAGAGGCCGCGGTCACAGAAATTTTCGCAGCACTAGTCACCAGACAGTGGTCGAGCCAGCGCCGACAGCCATGCGCTTCACTGACAAACGTATGACTGTCCGTCGGCATAAGCTCCATATCTATACAAGACCATGATTGTTCCGCACTAAAAGTTAATAGTTCAGTTGTAAATGACTCACCGGGGTGCGCATTGTAATCCCCTAACATAAATACCGTGTCCACATTGTGACTCTCAATTATGGCGGCCATTTCACTGAGACACTCAGTAAATTCCACTAAATTTTCATTAGATTGGGTAGGCATGTACACAGAAAATACCAACATAGAACGCGCACTGAGCTCGATTTTTATCGTGGTAAGACGAACACTATTGCACATCACTACCGTTACCGTCGGAAACGCCATTTTTCTCCACAGTAGGGCCACACCGCCGTAGGGCCTACCACGTAAAACACCTTCCGCTGTATCCACTGCAGAAGTACCCGTGCAGTCGAAGTCACTGTCTATGGAGGCCAGGTATCCGAGGTCGTGCGGCAATAGCCACGTCTCCTGCAACGCCAAAATATCAGCCGAACAACAAAGTTTTCTAACACATTCCACAGATCTAATCACGTTTTTGCAGTTAAAACTTACTATATTGACGTTATTCATAACTTAGAACTGATAACATTCTCGTAAGACACACGGACATTTTCTTTATAATGCCTGGTCATGTTTATAAATCGACGATAGGCCACCCCCTTAGGCCAGAAGTCATCACTAAGAAAAGTTGTTAGAAATTCTTTAGGTACGAATATTTTATATGATTCATAATCCTTCAATAGCTTCATGTGCATTTTTTCAATTTTAACTTTAACGTTAACCTTTTTCATAATATAGTTACTGACGTCACACACAGAGACGCCTTTTGCCACATTATATACGTATATAGGAACTTTAGTTTCCGCAGCCGTAAAATTAATTCCAGGTTCAGGAATTGCTTTGCCACGCTTCCCAACGAAACGGTTTCGTGACCTTTTGTTTTGGACCCGAATCCAAGCTATGCCATGCTATAATCCAAGCTATGCATATAAAAAAAGTAAATATTATTTTGGCCGCTAATAAACTCACCACTTTTTTCAAGTGATATTTTAAGTGTTATAGAAACATCTCAAATATCCCTTGTAGGGTATATAGAGAGTACGCTGTTTGGTCTTCCGTTCAGTTAACAACTACTCATTTTCGGCATGTAACGACCAAACACAATATAGAAATTTTACAAAGAGACTTAGAGTATATTTTCTTCATGAATTCATTGTAGGACAAAAATGCAAGAGAAGCAACACGCAGCACCTACACAACAATGGGTGAAGGTGTACTCACCTTTGACACAGCCAAATGTTGTTTCCAGAGATTTAAAAGTGGATATATAATTTTGATTCTTCGTTAAATTTACAAACATGGAAATTAAAAAGCCTTTTCAAAACAGATTCCATGTTGAGTTCGCAATATTATCATTGTCTGAGACAGAAAAACACTTCATGCTTTGGGGAAGAGTAGGCATCTGAAAACATTTAGCAATAGAATATAAATTGATATGTAGAATGGTCCTGCTATAGAAATATGTCCGTAGGTCTTCTCGATTATAAGTGTGCACATTGCTACTATATTATATTGATATTGGATGTTTGTCATTGTTTTTAGCAAAAGTTATGTGCTGTCAAACAAGAAACAATGATTGTCGATGAAGGTAATGATCCCGTTTCGTACAACAGAATAGAAGAGGGATATGTTGAGAGTGAACGTAGAGGTAAGTGACTTCTTTTTTCCTTATTTACCATTTTAATACTTTTTACAGTTCTAAATATTATATAATCACTTTATATTCGATCATTACTTAGACCAAAAATTTGTTTTACAACTTAATTTTATGTTTCAACAATATTACTTATCATCTGGATTGTTACAGCGAGCGATTCGAGATGTATTCTGTTGAATTTCTAACCTTAGAGAGGTCCAACGGACTGAACACATTTTGGTTTTAGCTTTGCTATTGTGCCATAAATAAACAAGACTTGTGCTGTTGATAACACTGTTAATGCAATTTTCTTATAAAAATTGCATGTGATTGAATTTTATCTGCCCTCAGCCATCGAAGAGTATTGTATTGATGCTTTAACACAACTGTTTACCACCCTGCCTAAAGGAAAAAGTAAATTCACCTAAACTGACTTCTCAAATTTAAATAATACAAGAATTGCTTACCCTCATCAGCTCTTGAAAAACATTGCTTTAACTTGTGTTGCACGGATAGTACCATAAGCTTTAACATACACATATTTCTGATGCATTGGTTTGTAACAGTACCACTTTATAGAACATGCAATATGCAGCATTTTCAGACATGAATATACGTGCATAATCTGGCTGAATAATTTTGTCAAATATTCAGCTATTCAGTTTAGGATTGTGTCAATTTCAGTATTTGGTTTAAGGGTGAATATACTATTCTTTCCAGCTCTGTTTTAAATACAAGGGGTGTAAGGAAATGTGCCACCTGTACCGGAGCATGACTCCAGTGGTTTTGTGTGAATATATCACGTCAGCCGGATGTACATGGGTTGCATCACACCGCTTCTAAATGTTTATGATCCTTCTTCATCCTGATTCAAGTATTTGAATGTTATTGGAAAGCTGATAAGCTGCTTTTGTCTGTCATGCCTGGTACATGCAAATTTGGTTGTAAACTTGTTTGCTTGGTGTCAACAATAAATTTTTTAATAGAATTCATGAATTCTTCAATTTTGTAAATATGAATTTCAAGAATTCATCGTCGGAAAATTATCTTTCATTATTTTTTCTTTACAGATAGTAATCAGCAGTCTACCTGTAGTAATTCTGTAGTGGAGGAAATAGTGATTATGTATCCCGCTCTCATAAAACTAGATATAAAACCCACCACAAGTATACAGCAGCCTGATTTAGTCAGTATAAAGAAGAATGTGATTGATGTAGAGCCGGAGACAGATTCGATCACTGTTGAGAATTTAGATTGAAACTAAAGTCCGTACAAAGGGGAACCACTGATTTGTTGATGCATCTAAGGCGGGAAGCTATGCTGGACACTGTCTTCTCTATGACGTATCTTTATTTTGCTCCTTATTATCTAATGTAAATAAATAACTGTTATTAGCAGTCTTTAAATTAATTTTTTCCTTGTTTCAATAAACTCACAAGAAAGTTACATTTTATAGTTAATGTGATCAGTTGTATGAGCAT
Organism: Druceiella hillmani; assembly: GCA_039881145.1. Taxonomy (NCBI): domain Eukaryota; kingdom Metazoa; phylum Arthropoda; class Insecta; order Lepidoptera; family Hepialidae; genus Druceiella; species Druceiella hillmani. Next base: position 6,741,280 of record JAYKKI010000103.1, read on the forward strand.
ATGTAATTAGATATGACTGTTAATCAATTTTGTTCGAGATACAGTAGTTTCACAGCGACAGTAGCAAAATATGGCTCATTCCTCACGACACCTGCTGGATAATCTTTGGCATACAGCTGTGGCATAAAACATGCATCTAAATTGTTTGTTAACAGTGAACATGTACCTTTCATCATTTACACTGTGTACTGTTTGCAGGGAAGGTAGACCAGTGGTGAGTAGAGGGTCTAGCAAGATAAATGGTCCCTGGAAGACATTTTCAAAATGTTATTTCTAGTTATTAGAATGTATTATTAAAAGTATACAATACTTTTAATGCAGTTTTTGGAACTTGGATCTGAAACAATGTTTGATATAATTGAAAAAACCCAATTACGAAGGTAAATTTAAAACCCATGTTTCTCATAAACTAGTAATGAAGGAATCTAAACTAAGATTTTCCATTAGGGAATATTTCAAAGAATATTACATAGCTTTTTAAGAGTTTTTATTAAAAAAGATAAGTTGTATTTTTCATAAATTTTTGTGCCTTCAATTAAAGTGAAAATTAATAAAAAAAACATAAGAATGATGTCAAAGACTACTTATAACACCATAAATAAGATTAAACGGAAATTGGTGCAGTACTTCAAAAAGAATAAAAATGTGAATATTTCTGCATCGAAGTCATTGTACTGTACTGGCCTAATGTGATCCTCGTTTTATAGCTTTAAGTAATTTTACTTGTATAAGTGTTGCTCCCTTGAGTCATGTTAGATGAAAACCATCTCCCACTACTTTATACATATGCAGACCCATTGTCATATTCATTAAAGCTAACAAATACAGGAGACCCAATTTTAATAAATGAAACTTCGATGCTGTCTGCACCGAACTAAGATGGTTGGGAACAATTTCTGCCAGATCCTGACATTAATATTGCTGTACAATTATTTTAAGTGAAATTAAATAATTAGGAAACACATCCCCGGAAGAAGTATAACCTGAAATAACTATTCTTTTTCATTGACTTAAGCATCACAAACGGTGTAAGAATAATGGTAATCCCTTTCATTACAACTCACTTGATTTACTACATATACTTCAGGTTCACTGTATTCTTGCGTGACCAAGCACACATTGCATCATTTAGGCTGCATACGTTTCAATTGGACCCAATTTAATTAATTTGATCCCAATAACGTTTGGCTATTGTTGAATACAACCTGTTAAGAAGGACCTGCAGGGAGCATTTGCCTTCCATAAAAAGTCTAAATGATTTTTCTTAAACAGTTAAAGACGTGAATAATATGACCAACAACTGCTAAAATTGAAAAAACAAATGAAAAGAAACGATAAATAAAAGGGAAAGGAAACATTAAAATCTAGATAAAAAATTAACATTGTCTGGTCTGAGTCCGTACTTAGATATTAAATAAACTTGACAAAGTGAAGTGAAATCCCATCAAAAATATTATTGTACAAAAGATTAAGAACCTCTTTAAAAAGTTAGCCTGAAAAAGTGGTGAGATATAAGCAGCTAAGTTCTTGCAGAACTTGCCTAGACACGTGTAGACGAGGAAGTTAGAATATGCGTCTAGATTTATCGAATATTGTTTCTATTACAGCATTGAAATAGGCCAGAATGAATCATTCTCAGATAATTATCGCTTCAACAACCAGTGTTGTGTAAAGAGAAAGTTACAATGGTTTTATGGAACTTATCACTTGGCAAAAGAATAGAGATACCAATTTATCGTACTGTAAAAACAATTAACGTCAATGGCTCTGTGGTAATATTTACTGGAGTTGGTTTCAGGTACGAATAAAAATGAAAAAAAAAATAAATGGAACCAATCTTATGTTGGGTTTTGTACCAATGCCTGCTTATTTTTATTTGGTACTGGCACTCATTCCGAAGAAAAACAATAATTGTTATTCTTACTTAGAAGACACTGATGTCAACAGTTATTGCAGTACTCGGGGTAAATAATAATTATTTTTAACTTTTCAGTTCTTTAAAAAAAGTTTTTTTTGTTATCAGTTTTTTCTTTACTTTTTTTTTTAGTGGAGACTTGCATTTAAATATGGGTAGACCTATCAAAAAGTGCCAGTTTTGTAACAAAACGAGAAAGGGAAATAAGAATTGTTTAAAAAAAATTAGAGAAGGAATGTTCAGAGAATATTTGGAGAGTATACTGAGCTGCTTACATAGAGGTTTTCACATATTAGGGCTTATGTTGACGATTTTTTATAATTTCCTTCTTCGCGGAAATTATAAAAAATCGTCAACATCTCAACTCAACACACAAATATTTATTTGATTTAAGAAATGCTTTGTACACTGGTGATGTGCTGAAGAGTTCCATTGTCCATATTCGAGTATATCATCAGATGTTGATTAAATTACATGTTATGGGCGGCCCACCCTTGAGCTATAACTTGCGAAATTAAAAAACAATCATTGAAATCAGTTCTTATAAACCGGAGATATACGTTATCATAACTAAAACATTCAATAGCATTCAGTACAATCTCCATTTTAGAAGTCAATTAAAAATAATGCATACGTGTGACACGCATTAGCATGGATGGAAAAATACAATTTTTTTCAAATCTACAAATTAAAAAATTTAAAATTGATTTTGCCCACAGGTTTTATACTTTTTTAAAAGTGTTTAAAATACAACTCGGCACATATTTTCATCCAAGATAATTTCTCCTTTATTGGAGATCTCCCACATTAATTGCAATAATTCAGCTGCTTATAAATTAAGGGAATAGTCTCATAACCAAAATGAACTATCAAAATAATTCAAGCTATTCTCCCAACTCAGTGGATGGCAGAGAAAAGAGATACACATGAGACATGCCTTTAAAATAAAATTTAGCAATTTTTGGAAGAAATTGTTTTAATTTAAAATCAACCCAAAGAACACCGTCTTATTATTATTATATTCAGCAGTAGCACACGTCTCATTTATAACACATCGGTCGAAATTTGTAATTACAGGTAAGGACACAAACCAAAATTCAAATTTTCTACGATGACAAAACGGTGGTCAAATATTCTCCTCTAAAAAGAGTTGTCGAAGATGTAATTTTGAATTAGTTGAATCAGTGAAAAGGATGAAGCACATTTAAAATAATGTAAAGTGGAGATGAATGATAGGTTCGCATGTGATGCTGATATGGATATGGATAGCATAGAATATGATTAAGCGTCCGAAGCAGTGCCAGAAGCACAGGTGCTCTTCGTGATACATCTGACAAACCATTTGTATCACTAACTTATACTTCTGAAGGTATGTACCTATCTATTATCGTAATATTTCTTATCTACACACCACCAATAAATCAGAATGTGTAAATCGGATTCTTATTAAACAATTTTATTTGGCTTCCCATCGGTCATCGGCCTATTTAATCCAACAAGCAAGACGTGATGTAATGATGAATTTTGTAAGACGTGATGTCTTGCAAAAAATTTTCTTTATTACATTTAATATTTAGTGTGGCTTTCAATTTTATGTGAGAAGTTTGGGGTTTGATTTTCGGTTAGGGAAAAGTGTATGGATTTAAAAGCCAAATAAGTTTTTAAAATGAATGGTTATGAATTAAATCTCAACTCAATTTTGTTTCGCTCTGTAAAGTAAAATACACTTCAAATTTAATTCACATAATAATTTTTTCGGGAGTATTTTCTTTACAACATCTTAATCATTTTTCACATGCTCGGATGAAAAACTTCTCAGTGACCAAACCAAATTTCATTTACAGTTATCACTTCTTAAAGACCAAACCAGGCAGCAAAAACAAATTTTATTGTATATACCATAAATATACTATTCAATCATCAAGAATATTTGAAACTTTTAGAAATGCTCCATCTCGGATAAAAACTTGCAAATCAAAAGTAGATTGTTGTTGAACTGCTGGAAGAAGACTCAGGAAAAAATACGAGGTAAATTAAAAAGTACTTAAACCACTTGACGGATGGAGCAGCATATGAAATGATTTCGTCATTAGTGTTTGTGTCTCTGAAGTTTTAGATAGAAAACTTATTTAGTAGGAGATTATCCAGTGAAAATTGGTACTGCATCAATTATGGAATGTACACTTTTTTCAACTGTTTCAGCGTACAGTTTGATGTTTCATCACAGACAAAGCAGAACATATCAATAAAATGTGTGAAACGTCAGCTCACCGTGAAGAACTAGCTAACCACAAAGACATATTCAGTTATTGATATTTTTCCCACATCTTGAACCTTTTAGCGCGTTATCTGAATGACAGATGATATGAAATCTATAATGAAATACTTTTATTTCACATCAGCCAAATAAGATGGATCCAGGTAATCTTACCACAAAAAGTCAGGTGGAACATGATTTAGACTGCGTGTTTAGGCATATCTGGAAATCTGGCATATCACGTATATAAGTACATATATATATATATATATATATATATAATGTCCCAAAATTCACGCAAGATTTGAATTTTGCACCATTTGTGCGGTAAAGTATTGCCAACCAAAAAAAAAATACTGCGTGACAGCTGACAGTTCAGGGTTATTAAAAATGGAGCGCTACACAAAAGAACAACGCATTTTTATTGTTGAGCAATATTTTGCAAATAATGAAAGTTTGGCAGCAACAGTTCGTAATTTTCGTACAAAATATGGGCAGAATAGTGATTTAACTTCATCAACTGTAAAGAGACTAATTAAAAAATTTAGAGAGACTGGATCAATTAGCGATCTTAAACAGTCTGGCCGTCCTTCAACAAGTCGTTCAACACACATTGAAGCAGTTCGACAGAGTGTTGCTGAGAGTCCAGGAACATCAATTCGGCGCCGTGGTCAAGAATTGGACATTTCGAGAAGCTCTCTACAGCGTATTCTCACGAAAGATTTGCATCTTCATGCTTATAAAGTTCAATTGACTCAAGAACTGAAGCCTACTGACCACGCACAGCGAAGAGAGTTCGTTGAATGAATTATGGAACAACAAAAAGTGGATGCTGATTTTTCGAACAAAATCATCTTCAGCGATGAGGCTCATTTTCATCTTGATGGCTTTGTTAATCGACAAAATTGTCACATTTGGGCTTGAGAAAATCCTCAAGTGATTGTTGAGAAACAAATGCATCCACAACGTGTAACTGTTTGGTGCGGATTTTGGATTGAAGGCATCATCGGACCATCGGTCAGACAATAACGGTTAATGGTGCTCGCTATCGCGACATGATAATCCAGTTTTTTGTGCCAAAATTGCAAGATATGGATGTGGACGGCATGTGGTTTCAACAAGACGGTGTCACATGCCATACAGCCCGAGAAACAATTCAATTACTGCATGAGTAATTTCCTGGTTGTGTAATTTCCCGTTTTGGTGATCAGAATTGGCCGCCTAGATCATGCGATTTAACGCCGTTGGATTTTTTTCTTTGGGGTTTTTTGAAGTCTAAGGTTTATGTCAACAAGCCCACGACCACCCACGCCTTGAAGGGGGAAATTGAGCGCTGTATCAAAGAAATTCAGCCACATTTATGCAAAACAATCATGGAAAATTTCAACAAAAGAGTGCGTATGTGCCAGCAAAGTCGTGGAGGCCATTTACCCGATATGCTATTCCATACATAACCCTATACTGTATACTATATAAATCAATAAAAAATTTACAATTTTTAATTATAAACCTGTGTTTTCTATCAAAATTACTATATATATATGTATATATATATGTATATATATATATATATATATATATATATATGTATATATATATATATATGTATATATATATATATATATATATATATATATATATATAAAGAATGCCATTGCTCTTAATTTAATTATCATCTCTAAAGTTATTAATGTGGTAATAAAAATAATAGCCCGTTGAATATCCCCTGAGTCATCTACAGCAGTCCAATAGAGGATTTGAAATGGCAATGATCTCTGCTCAATACACAACTGACTTAATACAAAAAATATACAGGGCTAAAGATATCATGATGTTTTCATTATAAGACCATTACCTTGAACTTACATCGAAACCTATCATAAAATGGCAATGTCAGATATCAGGTACGGGCTTATGATCAATTCCACATTTTTTCTTTGAGGATCGTGTAGTAAAGAGCAGTAGTGTGCTAAGGTGTAGCTCTCATTAAAAGCCTAATATAATACCTTAATATAAGACAATGGACTTGGTGACTGAGTTAAATTCAGCTGTTAGCTTTGAGTGGGATCGAAATATTGTTTTCTACTGCTACGTTCATTTTATTTGCTTCCGATGTACGGAAGAGACTAACTGTTGAAAAACTGGCAAAAAAGGTTATTATTTTCTAAGATTGGAATAAGAATAAATAATGTTCCTTAATTTGATTTATTATAAAATTTTATTGTTATTTTATTATCATTGCGATAAATTTTCTAACGTGGAAAAGTGAAGCTTCGTCTTGAAAATAGTTTAGTATATTTGGTGTTTTTGTTAAATAATTTAAAATGAAAAATCAAATTTTACAAATATTAATAAAATCATTTTGTCACGCTCCAGTCTACTTTGTAAAGTTTCTTAAAAAATTTTACTCTCTCTAAGAAGGAATACGACCGGAATTTGATTGGCGCGGGGTATCGATATTTACCGGTTTCACGATCTTTAAAATGATGTAATTTTAAAGATCGTTAAACCGGATGCGAAGTAATATCGGTTTTACCTTATCGATTGATAAAAATACAATATGTATTATGTTGAAAATAAATTTTGGACTTGCGTCCATATGAATGCGTATCACAAAACAACTGAATGGATTTTGCTAGTTGACATATATCATGTGGAAGAAAAATTCCAAAAATTATTGTGTTATTTTATTGAACTTATTTATTAAATACATCCCTAAAGTCAGATTTTGAAAAATTAAACTAAAGATATTTTGGCTTCTTTAAATATTATATGCAGATAGAATGTGCCCATAGATTCAGAGTCTTTAATTTAAATAAAACAGAGAACTAGAAGTCATTACAAAAGTGTCATTATTTAACCATACGTAGTTGGAAATGAAATTTTGTTTCAAGCATACCAAAAATAATGAGGTATGTGTGATATCAGCAGGCAAGGATATATCGGATGGGCATTACATATGAAAATAGTATTATTATATTTTCTTAACATTCATGTATCAAATACTAATGATTTTTCTATAGCTATGGAAACCTAATAAAAATAAAATATATAAAATGGCGATAAACATTTATTTTTACCAACATAATACGTTGGTAAAAATAAATGTTTACCGCCAATTTAAACATCTGTTTACCTTTAATCAATTCTATTACATGCTTATTCATTTCTATGAAGTGGAATAACTATGTAAGAGAAATGTTCAAAAAACAAATATTTCACCTTTTAATTAACATAGATTACTAAATCTTGTGGTGATGAAATATATATATATATATATATTTATGACTCTTTTTGAAAGTGTGATTAATTATGGTGTTATTGCTTGAGATGTTGCTTACAATCATTTCTAAGCAACATCTAGCAACAGTAATTCAAAACAATTTATTAACATTTGACAGCGAGTAAAGAATCCATTGCTCTATTAAAACTTAATTCTACTTTTATCGTGAATTCCTTGGTATATTGTTAAAATTAAGTTACGGAAAGGCTGTTAATTCTACCTAAAATTAATAAAATAATTAATACTAAAATGCATATTATATTGCAATTAATTGTTAAAATCAATTACTTAACAATTTAATTATCAAACTGTTCAAATAAATTAATAAAAAAACATAAATAATTGGGTGATTTTATCTTAATCCTCGGTCTTGGATTTGGTAATCTTTATACTCCTGAGTGTTACGTGAAGGGACAGTCATTTCTAGTTTATTTCATCTGCCAAGGGTGCATGAATATACTGCACAGCTCCTTGTTTTTCACGCACTTACTTTGATCTACCCGGTGTTGTAGGAGGCGTCCAATCCTGATATTTTTTAGCAATGTGATTATGGGTTTGCTTGGTAGTCCACGTTTGATGATGATTAGTTAGTTTTATGTATAATTTGAATTATTATGTGTTTTTCCTGTTTCATTAATCATTATATTGTACTCTTAACCTTACTTCTTGTGCATATCCAACAATTTAGGGCACTTTAAGTTAGACATGAGATTTTTTTAATAAATAAATTTGCAAGCTTTCTTGGAATATATTCACAAACTCAAAATGCAAAAGTTAAATTGCACAATCAACACATTGCCATACAAGAGATTGCGAAATCAGCCAAGATGTTAGCTAACAATTTATTTGTTTGGCTGACACTGTACAATCGCGAAGTCATTAGCTTATTACGTTATTCAAATGATAATTTCACATTTAAGAAATTTTAATTGATGTAAAATGTTAATCGTAAGTTAGTTGTCCTATATTTCAAATATTGTTTGATAAAAGGAATGATGTGCCATACACACTCGTAACAATTTATTTAAAAATATTGTACGTACAATTTAAAAAGAAATAATCTCATAAGAACTAACCTCATTTGTCAGCATCAGTACTTAATTTTCCAGATGGATTTATTCATACTTCATGCATTAGTCACATTCAACTGCAAAAACGTTTGTTTGCGGAAGAATGCAATCATAAACTATGACCTACTTACATGTATTGAAATATATTCTCCTTATTTGGTACAATATCGCTTCCTTTTTTCAGTGGGTGTATAGTGGGATATAATTAAATGCATGTACACTTATCGGATACAATTTATGCTGATCAGCTTTAACATTTATTAATTTGAGTAAGTATACATATGCATCCTTAAGCATTCTCAGTACTCATTCCACTTCATTCGACAATAAGAAAAAGTGGAGGATGAACATCTTCATATAAAATATTAATTCCTTGTAAGTAAATTGTGAATTAATGCTAACAAGTGTGGTTACTCCTTAACCCAAAGTTGAATCTACATTTTTTCATGAACCCAGTGAATATCTTTATGAAGATATATAGAGACATTGAAATAACTTCTAATGTTCGGCTAACTTTTTAATTAATGTATTATTTTAACCAGCCAGGAAAAAATTGTTAGGACACATAAAAATGCAGTCATTTTTTGATAGTTTGGGATTGAAGCAGTAGAACACATACATAGCTGATAACCAAATTTCTCTTAAATAATAGGTTTCATATAGTTGGACAAGACATTTTAAAATTGTCATACTAAATCATAATACAAATCATTATTTTAAGATACATGCCATGGTTGGGAAGAAAGATTCTGAAACGGGAAAATACTTCAACAACATTGCCTTCATCAGACAACTCAATAGCAATGAATTCAAGAAATTTGCAGAGAAGTTCTTCAAATATCACAGTCAACACTGAGGTAAAGAAAAATGTCCTCTAGGACAATTTTTATTTTGTAGCTATACTTTTCCCCAATAGGGAGGTGATGGATTTATTGGAATTATACAGTGTATTATTTGCTTTTTGACACATCGTTGAGAACATAGTACAGCAACAAGGTTATATTTTCATTGTGACATCTCAGTTATTATAATTTTCATTATTATCAAGTACTTAGAAAAAAAAGACAAAGTACACATAAATTTATTGATCTAAGTTTTTATACTTTTTTTAGGTTTTATAAAATGGCCATATTTTAGTAACTTTCAATCTTGACCTCGAATTTAATAATTATAGTTAATGAGCCAGATTCGAACTGCACACTGCTGTTAGAATCTCCAGCAATTGAATGAAAAAATATATTTAGTGTTTACTTAAAAGATGTTTAAAAAGTAAAAAAAAATTCAAACATATTAATTTTATCTGTTTGGTTGTTTTATATGAATATCTAGTAATCTTACAAATAATAATACAATAACAATAGTTTCCTTAATTGTTCATCTTGCAACATAACTTACAACTTTTGTCAGACTCAAAATTAACCAAAAATTATTTCACACCATATCATTAACTCTGTTACTTTTACTTGAAATGTGCAAACTGAAACTACACAAATATTGTTTTTGCAATACTTAATAATAAATACGTACCAAAAAGAACTAAATAAAGATACAAGATAATTAATATTAAAAATTACCATGGAAGAAATGACCTTACGTGACTGTTAATAGAAAAGTTACTGATATTGCTAGGTAGTTTATTAAATCACTGGATAATTTCTGTCAGATATCATTTGTAATTTTTTATAAATTACAGTTCCTTAATCCATCCAGGAAATATATTATAAAACTTAATTGTTTGACATAATAATTGAGAAATAGGATAAATCCACAATGCAGCAAGCTTCTAAAATCTTCTTAGAAATTGTTACAATGTGATGTTATATGCATATATATTTATATATATATATATATATATATATATATATATATATATATATGTGTGTGTGTGTTTGTGTATATACACACACACACTCAACATCCATATGCATATATACATTTATCGTTTTTTGTTCTTCCAGATATCACAAGCCACACCAGAGTAAAACAGTGTCTAAAATAAAAAAGTTTTGTGGCGAATCTTGCCAAAGCTCATTCCTTTTGAGTTCCAGGCAGCAACAGCAATCGTTGGAAGTAAATCCATCAGATCACAGATGATTGAGTTTTATTAAAATGATATTAATGAATTTCTGTGCCTTTCACAATTCTTTTATAAACAGTTCTGTACATAAATTTAAGGCGTTGATTTTTGTCATTTTTATGTTGTTACGTTTTTAAAAAAAAATATGTGAAATATCCCTTTCTGTCGTTTTATTTACACAGTAACAATGGACTAAAATAAAGATTGTAGAAATACTAATGTAAATTGTCATATATTTTCTTTTTAGCCCTTATATTATTTTCGACTCATTATTCACATGGCAACTCAAAGCTTGAGCGGTTCCTGGCTTCCAATGGGCTTGGGCTTCCAATGTGCTTAACATTAGTTAAACAGATTTGTAACTTGCTGTATCAATTATCTGTCTGCTGTATGCTTTAGTCAGGCAGTAGGTTGATACTAGTCAATGACTAAAGTTATAAAAATATTGGCATTTTTTGGTTTATGTGCTTTGATCTACCGGCCTTTAATTGTAAGAAATTTATATTGTGACATAGCTGACATTATTTATGTCGTTATGTGTTAGAGGTTATTGTAACAAAACTGAATCGTTGTTCTCAATAAGTTTTTGAATCTTGAATATTATTTCTTTTAACTAACAATTAACACACTGACTGTTTTATCTTTCATCCATTCTTGTTAACCCTACAGACCGTATGTTACAGCAAATTAAATTATATTTTTGTATTTAAAAAATAACTCATTCTCTTGATTTATTAATACTTGTTATATAATTAAACATAACCTAACTGTACATAAATATGGTATCCATTTTTGTATTGTGTGTGTTTTGTATTGTGTGAAGATTTTCTCCATTTCGGAATTTACATATAATTTTATTTGTTAGTTCTCCTAAAATTTTCAATAGAACCATCAAATATTTTTTTACTTACTCGAAACAGGAAAACACTTTTTAGGATAAAATTGTACCTCAATTGAATTTGAAATATAACTTTCTAAAAATTAATTTATGCGCCAAAAGAAAATTAAAAAGTTTTATATAAATTGTAACAAGATAGTTGAATCTTTCGTCTCCTTCTTATTTTGAGAATCACAGATTCAAAATGTTTTTCAGATGGTTTTCATCACATTAGACATTTGGTAAAACTGATTAACATCACATTGAACTATGTCACCATATTTAAAGAATTTATAAGGCAGTATCTATTTTGTAAGTACTTACCAAATGGAAGACCAAAGTTTTACGTAAAGCAAGCTATGAGGTTGACAACAAATTGTTTTTACTAGCTTGCAACTTGTCAGCAACTCATAGTAATAACTCACACAATAGTATCTAGAGTGCATCGTAATTTCTTCGCCAAATTCCTTGTTGCGATTTTTCAATTTATTAAACAAAATTTTATTTACTAATGTTAATAACATTATTGCTATTTAGGATTTTTACGATTTCAGAAACTTAGAAGACAATCAAATTAAATGAATGAATTGAAGTTGCAAATGGACGGATTAGAGAAACATACTCTTGTACTCTGTTCAAATTATGAACAGATATACATTCTGTTTATACTAAAACAATTTGAGATAAAAAATAAATCAGAGAGACATAGGAATTTCATTCAAAATTAATTTAATACCAAATTAATTTAACTTTATTTAATTAAATTTAATAAAATGTTGATTTTGATTGAAGAAGTCATTCTGTCCATGACTTTATTGACCTAAATTACAGTAAAGTAGCCTAAATGTTAATCCATATATAGCTATAGTTTATTCTCTGCTGAACTTCATATAGATCCATTTAGAAAGTACAGAGTTATATGTCTATCCTCTATCCAAACTTCGCATATATAATTTGTTGGCATCAATAAACTTAACAGATGTCAAAATTTACTCTACACCAGAAATCCATAAAAATGGTAACATTGGTTTCATTAATCAATAACATAAGTTTAACACCTTGAGCATGCAGATTACTTTTAATATAACATTGATCAGAAAATAATAATTTTTTTAAAATATATTTTAAAAGTCTGGTTTAACTATCATTAAACCTATTAGTAAATAATCTCATTACAATAAAATGAATAATTAAATAATACTCCAAAATTATTCATTTTACTGTAATGAAATTTTTTACATGGATAGAGGCTAAATGTATTTACAACATTTTTACCTTATTCATGTAGTTGTGAGTGTAAAGAATAATGAAAAAAATTTTAAAAAAATACCCATTTCCGTAAAAAAAATGCTTATAAAAGAAAAGACTTTTTGAAATGCAATATTTGTTATTACGATGAAGGAAAATGAGCAATAAGTAAAAGTAAACATAAATTAAAAAATCACTCATCCTAATATAAATTGATGTTGTATTTTGCCATTTCATTCTATTTCTAATGATATATAATGGTCTACATGTGTTATCTTATTTTAATGGTAATATACACGTAAGAATGGCGTGAGCGCAAGCGTTGCGTATAAGCAACGCGTGCACACCAAAGGTTACGTGATTCACAATATCTATGAAGTATCAATTCATGCTGACCGTGTAACAACACGGTTTCAAAAGTTTTGGGACTAAACAGATAATGCCAATAATCTCGATGCATCTACAAATTATTACTGTAGCTTCATTAATGTCTGCACGGATAGCACTATTCTGAAAAAAAGCACTTAGGTTGAAACAAGTGGCATAAATTTATAACTTGGTTTAATGGCAACTCGTCCACGAAATTATGTGCAAGTTCTAATCTCTCCATAACAATTAATGTTATAAACATCGTAGATTTTTGGGGCAAATTTGTTTAATTTTGTATACCAAGCACACACAACATATTTTGACGTTAACAAACCCTTTGACTGAAGCAATATATAGTCTCGTTCATCCTTTTAATGACAATTTTCATTCTCGAAAGCGGATGAAAATTTTTCAACCTTACTTCATGGAATTATCTTATTCTATTTTACTAACTCTGACATAGCCCAGGACAGCAATCTTGGGCCACTTTTTTATTTTTTCCAGTTCCAGGACCATTTTTTCCAGTAAAAAATAATTTACTGCCAGCTATCAGAACATAAAAAAAAATTTTTGTTTTCTAATAATCTAAAACTCTTTTGGAAAACAAATATCTGTTGATGCATTCTTTGTTTGTAAGTGGAGTCTGTTATTTCAGACCATTTTAAGGTAACGCAGTTCATTTTTTTATAACAAAATGGAATGGAATAAAATCATTTTTTATTTATTATTTAAGTTTTGTTTAAAATGTAGCTTAAATTTAAGTCCTACATTTGCTGGTGCATAACCAACACTACAAGTATCACCTTGAATAATTTAAATTTAATGCCATTTTTCCCAAGAACTGATTTTGGACCAGTCAATCCATATGCTGCAATAACAGTATAAATATATCACAAGCCCAACCTGACCGATGTGTGGTGGAGATGTGGATCTCAGGACTATTTATTATTTATAATATTTTTTCATTATTTATAATATTTTTCTATGTTCCCCAAAAAAAAGGCAATTGTTTAAGAAAAAAAAATCAAAATTGCTAACGTAGATTAAGAAAAATATCATTACATTAATATAATATGAGTGCAAATGGAGAGATAGACACCATATGTTTCTTCTTGATGTTGTATACACACACCATTTCACTTGGTCCTAAGTTACATAATAATAAGTACTGCATTAAAATATTTTCAATAATTAGTGCTTATAATGTAATAATGGAATGGTGCTGTGGCACAAAAACAAAACTTCAAAAGGCAGAATCACTATAATCGTTGAGTGGTGTAATAAACAGAGGTGGCAGCAGTGGAAATTAGGCTAATTACAGAAAAATCTATATTCATTTTCTCAAAAGCATCTTTATTGTACTGGCCTTTCATCTTTATTGTTTGTACATATATATATATATATATATATATATATATATATATATACATATACATATATATATATTCATTGATTATGGAAGGGTAATCATACCTGCAAATATACAGTATTTTGTTACGCACAACATTTCAGTTGGTAATGAAATTGAACAGAGAACAAAAGTAAATAAAAATAGGAGATAATATTTATTTTCAAAATTGCTTTCTATTTTAATTAAATCAAATTTTATATTATATTTTAAAATTTTAATCATGTATTAATAATATCTAAACTTTGGTCGACTGGAATACAGCAATTTTGAATTATTTGACGAAATATTGATTTAACGAAATATTTATTACATCCTAGAATTTTTCTTCGAAAGGCAACCGCTAGGGTTCCACAGCACCTGTCGCCATCTAGGACAAGATTAAGTAAAGAAAACATTTATAAGGGATTCAATAAAACCGAGGGAAACTTAAAATCACATTTTAACCGTTATCGTAGACAAAACATTTCATATTTTCGTATTCTTTCAAAACTTAAAAGAAGAAACTGTATTTTTCCTCAACCCCAAAGATGAGAAGATTAAATGAAAAAGGAATGAGAACGAAATGTATAGCATCGTGGATATTTACGAAAAAGTAAACATCAATTTTGTGAAACGCCCAGAGTGTATGAAAATAGCACCAATAAAGATTTTCTACCTATGTACACATGATGTAACATAGAGTGTATCTAAAAACTAGATCGTTGGGAAGTCAATGAGTGAAGGGATGATTCGCAGAACAATTTTGAGTAGCAGCAAACTACTTTTGTATGTATTAAATAATATAATAATAATAAAAATATATCTTACAATTCGCTGGCATTAAGCAGGTTATTTGAAAAACAAGGAATAACACTAATAGCCTTATATCCCAGTACACCTTGCCCGCTTCAAGTTACAAATGCAACAGTTTCTTGTACTACAAATCATTTTAGAAGAGATTCACGAATTTCACTTCTAAACAGTAATCCCTACGACAAGAAGTAACTTTGCACCCCTGATCGGTAAAACAGTCCAGAAATTCGACACCCCTGATCATCTTAAAAGTGAAATTACAGAACGAAATCAATGTCCACTGAATAGGCAATCAATAGATTATGCAAAAATTATAAAACACGTAAAGTATGACAAAATGATGGTACGTAATTATTCTTACTTGAGCATTACACTCAGATAAATAGAGAAGGAAGTGAGTCCTACCAAAATGTTTGAATTTGTCTATCGCCTTTGATGAAAACGATACCATTGTTCTTACTGAAGGTAACACTTTTTCATTGTCGTGGAAATAAGTGCAATCAGAATTAGATGAAGATCAGAATTCTACAGAATACTGCCATGTTTTGAAATCTTTAAAATTATTGTTGAAAAATTTGCTTAAACAATTAGCATTAGTAGAAACTATTTAGGCAGAAAGAAATAACAGATTGCCATCAATTGGTAATTGATATGCCACCAAACAGAATTTTGAATAAAAAAGTGCCATCATTATGTATTTTCTCCAATTTTTTCATTTCTTCATTTCATGGTTAATAAATTAGAAAAATCTATGAAGTAGTTGGGACTTTGAACTTAAGAAAATCGTTACTTTTGTAAAAAGTCGTCACTTCTGCATCAGTAAGCAATAACCAATGTCGGAGAGCAGATTTGAAGTATTATCATTTGGTAGGTTACTTCATATATATAGTTACAAACGGTTGTTTGAGAAATCCAAAATTTAAATATTAGACTCGATCATTAATCAAGATCGCTGACATTGAATGACTGAATATGGTTAAGTTGCATAGAACAAGAGATGCATCTTTCCTTCAGTTGATGCATTTTTTGTTGTATTTGTAATTAGGTACCAATTAACTAATCAGGTTTAATTAGTGAATATAAACAGTTAAAGAAACTAATTATCATTGCAATAATGGATAAATAATGAAGGCACTCACAAAAACTATTTTTTCTCAAAATAATTTATCATATAGCTATTAGTATTAGGTACCTTTAGGGAAATACCATATAAGGCCAGAGAGAGCTATTTATTTCTCATAACTATCTATTGCACAGTAACGTGTATCATGTAGTTATTAGTATTAATTACCTATACCGATAAACGTTTATTGAGACAGGGAATAACGTTACCATATAGTGTATGCAAATAAATATCTATAGCATAAACCAGGCTGAATGAGAAAACTGTAATAGCATCACAGTCAAAAAATAACACGTGAAATAATAGAAATTTAATTTTATTATTAAAAGAAAACAATAAAAAATATTTTAAAGAAAAAAATTTTAGAAAAATACCATAAATTAATTATATACACTAAGACTTTATTTTTATGTTAAGGATAATTTTTAAATATTTTTTATAAATTTAATTTTTATATATATGTATACATATACTTTAGTATAAATAAGAATAATATGAAATTTATAGAATGATTAAAAATGTATTTTTAATATAATAATAATATTTAAGTAAGATCTTTTTAAAATATTTATTCATTTATGGTATTCATAATAGCTTTTATATTTAATTAATTAAATGAAATTTCTATTACCTAAATATTCATTTTACTAATATTAATCACACATTTAAAAAAACCAAACAAATATGTCACGAAACTAAATCTGCAGTCTTATGTAGATTGCATATTTATATACACTAATGGTTTTTAAATAAGCAACCAAAATGGTGATAATTCCTAAATATAACGATGTCAATATTAAAAACATGCTTCCACTGAAATGATAATATTGACTGTTACCGAGTTACCAATCGATAAATAGTTACGCAAGTGAATAATTTCCATAGCAGCTAACACACACCGATAGCTAGTTACATTTCGTTGCCACAAAAATGTGCGATGACCCACCCTAGTCCTGTCAATTGTGCTCACATAGAGTTAATATTTAAATATTGTGCTGTACATATAGTCTTTTTGGTCGATAGATGATCTAGGGAGATGGGTGATCTTTCCGAAAATCAGCCATTAAAAAAAAATTTATGATTAT
This sequence comes from Druceiella hillmani, assembly GCA_039881145.1. NCBI lineage: Eukaryota > Metazoa > Arthropoda > Insecta > Lepidoptera > Hepialidae > Druceiella > Druceiella hillmani. The sequence continues at coordinate 6,758,787 of JAYKKI010000103.1, forward strand.
TTCAGAATCAATTTAAGTTACGTCAGTTACATTTTAGTTGCATCAGTTACATTTTTTTATTCAGAAGGACTTTTCTCCTAAGTTGGTAACGTAATTGACTTGGCTCGCTTTAAATACTTTAGATGTAAAGATTGGTTTTAATAAAATATACGTAGGTAAGTATTATTTTAATTCGATATTTTCACATATTGACAAAGAAACTATATAGAACTAATAGGAAGAATAGGTAATAGGTCATTAGTTCTGTTAATTATTCCTAAACATATAGTCATTATTTTTAATGATTACTTTTACTTATATAAATCTCGTATCAAATTGTGACGCATACAACAAATGCAAAAATATATGATCGTAGACTTTGCTATGGGTGGGCCAACAAAGCTTCTTAGAATTATATATGGCTTACCCGGATACAATTCTAACAAAAACTATTGTTATGTTATTTGAAACGTCAATTATTATAACAAATCGGCCCTCTGTTTTCTAAATGTTTCGTTGATCTGTTTCGTGTTTTGTTATACTGATTTTTATCTTCATTACAATTAGAACATTGAATAATTAAATTCTCGTTTTGTCCTTTTACACATGACAATTTTTGTTTGCCTTAAATATTTTATGTGCCCAAGCATAACTCGTTTTGTAGTGTGTTTTTTAAACTTTTTGATGGATGTCAATAGAACATTGTACGGGTAGTAATATGTAACAATTGCAACTGAGGAGCACCATGAGGTATGTTGTACTCTGCACTCTTTGGTTGCATCTGTCTCTAAACGTAATTATTGAACTTTTAATAATTATTTGTTAAAATATTGTGTAGTCCACAAGTCTACAGTTAATAAAATATTGTGTAGTTCACAAAAAGAATCCATTCATAATATAACTGAATAATTATAAATATTTCAAACACTGAAAGAAGAATGCTTAAACAATTTTCAACAATAAAAACTGCATCTAATCCTTTGAGTGTGGTTAAACCAGAGCTTCTCCTGATGTTTAATAGACATTCTTCATATAAATATTGCTTATACAGTTAATTACATAAACTGCAAGATGTGAAATAATGTAATTTATTCAGCATATGTACACTTAATATAATACTTGTACAGGCAAAAATTTTCATAGAACCAAAGTTACAAGCATAAATAAACTTATAAGATAAAAGCTATTTCTTAGTATCACAGTACAATGAGTAAGACAGACAGGTCACACAGCATCTTAATGCATAATACCATCGAGACAATTTCCATTCTAGCAGCGATAGTCTTTCATTGGTTCTTTCTTGCATAACAGGTAATAAGAATCCATGTGCTGGAATATGACCGAACCCAGGTCAAGCTTTTCACCAGCTGATTCTTCTTTCACATTGCCCACATTATGTTGCTGCATACTTGTATTGGTCGTAACATTCAGCTCATCAACAGTAGCATCTTTATTTTTCATGTCCAGGGTTACTGCATATCAAACGCTGACTACTTTCTGTAATGAGAGTAAATCATTTTCTGTAATGAGTGCAAATTATCTTCAAGGTCTCGATTAGGTGTGCAATTGTCAAACTAGCATAGACGTGTAAACAACCAAATAGCTGTAGCATTATTGCTTTACAAAATAAGTAGATGCCTGGTCAGCTCGAAGAATTCTAAAATGAAAATGTGTCATGTACTGCTGACAAAAAGTTGGAGACCACTAGACAATACATTTTGTTGTCTAATCAATGTTTTCTTTCAAATGATGACTTTATTAATTGTACGAGACTTTTTGCTAATGTGAATTTGCAAATTCCTCACTCCAAGTATTGTTTTGCTTGTTTTTCGCCATATTTCTGGAGATATGATATTAAAAGTTATAAAATAAATTTTGAAGTCATCACAACTAGCCTGTTCAAATAATACTCTACACCACAAATAAAACGAATAATTAATTTTAAATTACTTAATTTGGCCCCTATTTCATTTCTGTATAAATATTCTTGAATGTTAACTGTTGAGATGTATGGAGGTTAACATGCTTATCATTACGCAAGACACCAAGTATCATTGTTTCAACATCAAACAATTTTTTTATTTTACAATGGTTACATGTTTTTTTTTCTTTTCTATGGAAATCAGTCAAACATACACATTAAATTTACATTTTATGCTATGCGCTCATTTTGTGCAAAATCTATTATTTAGCTGGTTAGCTGCGATTAGCGCGTATATTTTGTGACAAAATGATTATATTTTGTGTCATGATGAGTAATATAATAAATCATTTAAATTTAAATATTAGTAAAAATTAAAACATATTTGTAAATATTAACGCAATTGTAACAAAAAGAAACAAAAACAAGTGGTAATAAAAGAACAAATAAAAAATTTAGTTATTTTGAAAAACTGTATGCAATATGAACAGACAAGTTCTTTTCATTTGAAAAAAGAAAACTACACGGAGATGTTTACGTTGTGACAGAAATAAAATTAAAAAATAATAAGGATATTGGTATTTAACTTCTGAAGCTCCTGGACCTCGCTTTACTCAACAGCAGTAGATCCAATTTCTAATTAATCACTTCTCCAAGTGATTGATTTTTCTTTTTTTATGTAATGCTTATATATTCTTTATATCTACACACAACGTTTAAATTAAACAAATAATAAAATGTTTGTAAATAAGTAAAAACAATTATTAGTTTCATAAAAAAATAAAACAGTCTTTTGATTATAATTTAGTTCAATATTACATTATACATTTTCAATTGTGTTCGGTACGGTGACCTATTATAATAGCTAATTGGTTTGAATAGAAATTACACCAAAGAAAACATTTTTATTAAAGGATAAATAGGTTTCACGCGTGAGCAACTGAAAAGGAATCCTCACCAATATCAACTCACCCGTCTTGTCATTTTCGATAAGCTCCTGCTTTATTGCAGAGCACAGGGTTGAATTAGTATTTTTGTCATCAATTGTACTCTCTTGCTTAACGTTGCCCGTGTCCTGTTGGTAATAAACAATTTTAATGCTTAGCATTTCACTGACTGATACGAATTATTACATTAACCCACAAACTCGCATTAAACTTGTATTTAATAAATCAAAACACAAAATGACAATTTCCCGGGGCAATATTTTAAATATAAATGGTTTTTATTTGACTGGATGAAGGGTTACTTTAATTACATTCAAATGATTAATTTAACATAATTTTATTTGATAATATTCCATAGGCAGAACCGCCGGTTTTAATACATTAAATTTTGTTGAAAATATAATTCCTTATTATGAAGCCGTTGGCATAGAAGTCTACACACGTTACATCTAGTTGAACTAGTGGTCACACAAGCGAGAAGCACACAATATGCAGTGTAAAGAATGGAGGATTTGTTTAAATAAAATTTTGTTTCGCAATTTCTATGCATTCATTCTGATACGTTTTTTCAATATATTTAATTTACATTCGATATTTTTTTGCAACAGATATATTTCACTGGTAGAGTAAATTGTTTATGAACATTGTAACTGTTTATTTCGTAATATTTTCCCCAATACTAAAATATTCATAGATAGGAAGCAAAGCATAATTGGCTTTATCTCTAAAGGCTAGGAATGCATAAACCCTTCAATACTGGGGGACTCGGAGTTCAATTTGACTGAATTTTTCAATAGAGGTTCTACATAGAGAGATGTAATGAAATAAATTTTTAACGTAATATTTCACCCAAAATTACTTATAATAATTGTTAAACTTTGGTTAATAATTGTTTTATATTTTTTGATAAAGTCCTTTATCGAACTTTGATAAAGTGCGAAGACTACAAGTGCGAACTCATTCGGACTTTGTACACATTCCAAATTTAACTAGGTTGAAACTGTAAACCTTAATATTGAGTTTTCAATTTTATTTACTGATAAATCCTAGTGCTTTCTCATGTCCATCTTCACCTCAAGTTATTCATGAAAATAATAGAGCCAATGTTGTAATATTCTTTGCCAATTACTCTATTTTTCACGGACAGTAAATATGTACTAAAGAATATGGCAACAGTGCTATGACGCACATTAACAACAGATTGCTTCATACCTGATTAATTCTGTAACATGAGTCCATGTGCTGGAATGTAGTCGGTCCGATCTCAATGTCTATATCCTTCGGTTCGTCTTTAAATAGCAACATGTCATCTTGATCCACTCCGCAGTTCTGGTCTGCCCTGCTATAATGGTAAAAACATGCGGATCAATTCATAGTAAATTTCAAAAGTGGGAGGTTTTTGAATGCATCGCAAAATTTAAATTCATTTTTAATGGTAAATACAGAGGGCCTGTAAGATACATACGGATAATAGATCCATTTTATTGTGAAGTTACATTTGAGAGACTGAACATTTTTCATTGAACTTTAAGAGGGAAAATATAAATTTCTGATTTTAATGAATTTTAACAACAGATCTTAATTAGTCGTCTACCATTGCTAGACAACAGCTGGTCTGTCAGCCATAACATAGGTGACTCATGATTAGATTACCAATGAACAGATTTGTATGAAACTTTATTAAAATGTTCAGAACGGATATGTGCGGAATCCGTTTTGAACACTTTTTATTATAAACAGCGCTCACGCATAACAATTAACTCACAATAGTATAATGTGTCCACGAATATGGTATCCAATGCAAATTAAGGTTTTATATGTAAATGGCTATGTCTGATTTTATATGTATGTTCATAATCAATTTAAATATATTATTTCTAAAAGGTGTTTTTTGGTCGAGCGGCTCGATCTCTTTAACTACTGCACCAAAAAAAATAAAAAAAATACCCACTTAAAGCTTATGTTTTCTACTTTGGGCGAAAAATATAAAAAAATTCGAAAAAAATCTTTTTGTTAATAAAAAAATTAATTTTTATAACAATTGGCATGAGCGCCATCTGTGGGCGACACATCAAATATCTTAGCCAAATTGTATACTTGGAACACGCTAGATGGCGATATAGTGCGAAGACTTCGCACGGGTCAGCTAGTATGTTAAATTTTTGGTTGCAGATAAACCACACTATTACTTTTTTAAAACACAACCAGCTGATCCACTACTTTGTCCATATGGAAAAGGTAGAAAATGATGGAGTAATTCAGAATATACATACATGCCTACAGTCACACTTCTATTCTCAACAGGGCAATTTTTTACTTACATAATAACAATTAATTCCATTCCGGGATGAAAGTGTCCTCCTAGCTTCATCTCCGTGATGCAGGATATATTTATGTAGATTTTCATGGAGATATGTCAAGTAGTTCAGGTATAAAAACGAGGTAAGCCAGCATACTCACCTTCGCACATACCATTTGAGTTAGAATTAGAACTAGATGCAATTATGGCTCGGCTAAAAAGTAATAGACATTTGAATTTTTCTTGAATGAAAATTGGAAACAATTTAGCTATTAATAGTATTTTCGATGGTATTTACTTATTTTGTACCAAAAAAAAATTAGGAAAGCTTATAAGTTCCTGACGTTTCCGTCCAACTGCCTATCACAGCCAATGTTTCAGAAATTGTTCTATGTTGAAACTTTAAACTTGGCATAGGCGGTAAATAATTTATATAGCATTATGTATTCAATTTTATTTTCTTAATTTCGTATCTTGTACTCGATAATGATGGAAAAGGTTAGTAATTTAAAAATAATATTTCCATAATTGTAAGTATCTTATATCTCATGCGAAAAACTCAGTGAGAACACTGAGAACATGTGAAAAAAATACTTTCCATCTCTGGAACTATTGAAGAACCTAAGACATGAAAATAGCGTGGTTTCCAGAAGTTCACGTAAATTTTATAGGAAAACTACAGCAATGACTCTAGATTTCAGAATTTTGGGGAAATTCACAACATTTCTATGCTTGTGAAAAAGACACTAAACAAAATATTTACATAGTTGCAAATATTATTAATATTTGTAAACATCCAAAGATTAATTATTTTTGTATTGTTAGGTGCTACTAAAGCTCGCACTACGAAGGCAAAATATTTTCAACCAATTTTATGTCTTGCCAGCTTGAAAATGTTTTTAGACTTCATAATTGTTCAATATATCGATAAGATTTCGATGTCGGATTCAATAATAATACAGATAACACTTCAATGTCGGAATTGGTTTTTATCCTCAGATGCTATGTTTGAATCAGGAAGTACACAAGGAGTGGAATTTTTCTATCATACACATATACGCTGTGACGTATTGCAGTCTTTAATTAATGGTTGTTACCTTTGTTCTCTGGCTTGTAATGTTGATCTATATTTGCATTTAATAAATCATCATTTTAATTGATACTATAAATTGATCAAGATTTTTTAACAAAAAAAAATAAACTATTCATAATCTTGTCTTCGCAAAGTACTTTTGTTTTTTTTATTTATTGTATTTTTGTTTAGTGGAAAAATATCCCTTGTAATAATAATTTCTTCTCATATTATATGTTGTATAGATTGGTACAATGATGATTAAATAATAAATAATACATGTAAAATATACCACTTGTGATTTTTTTACATGGGTAGAATGATGTATATATTGCGAAACTTAATATAATGCAGTGCATTTTCATTAGGATAAAAGTCCTCTATCCATACTTGTGTAACAGTCATTACGGGTAATAAATACCTTTCGATTAACATTTCGATCTTGATACTTGTTTCCTGGAAATGCTGTATATTCAATACAGAGGTTACGAACATCAGATTCTAGACAAAATGTATACCTACTTATTTGCCTGTTGAATATAATTTTATAAGACAATAAAACACATCTAAACTTTATGAAAACTGAAATTATGCAAACTTTTACTTTGTTTACCTTTTTTCTTAATTGGCATTAAATTTTCTTTTCTTTTGGAAATTGCGCAAAGTTCATTTAACAAACTTAAGAAAACATGGGCATTCATAACAAAGCATATATCATCATACAAAGCATTATATGGATTTAACTCCTCTTGACTGTTACCTTCAATGAGCACACCGTCTTTATCTTTATTTTCATCTTTATGACACAATTTTCCGCAATACTCTACAGTTTTTGCGATTTCGAAATTTGGTTCAAACTCTTTACACTAATCCAGAATCAATTGTTCATTTTAATCATATTTAGTAAGAGAATTGGTCATGTTAGGTATAATAGGAGGTATCCTATTGTATCTTTATCAAAAATAAAATTTATTTTAAATAAATGTTATTTTTGACAAAGGTATAATAGGAGGTATAACATGACCAATTCTCTGTTACGATCAGTTAATTCTTTTCCATATCATAATTTCTATAACATATTACAGGTCTTTTCTGTTGTGGAACGTATTGTCCTTCACCACTGACAATATATTTAGCGACAAACTGTGATACTGTCAGGTGTTCTATATTTTTTGGTCTGTTTTCATATTTTTCAAAACAATATTCTTTCCAAATGTTTGTAGAATTCTCACTATATTCCATATTGTCCAATTGTTTTTGTATTCTTTTGATTCAATGCCGTTTGATAGGCCTCACCGTTGGAATATAACAGACCATAAGAATATTTGTAGCAACAGGTTGGTGCAATTTATTCTAATCATTTTATCGGAGGGCATACACGGAGCTTCATATCTACATAGACAAACTGTCGTTCTTACAACATGTAGAGATATGTTGATGACTTTGCAAATTAATATTGCCAGATGCCTGTGATGCTGATAGCAATTAACATTAATTGGTCAATCATTGCAATGGTATTTGTTTTGTTTATGATGAAGCCATAGAAGAATATTGGCATGTGGACCAGTGTGATGTTGGAATTCAGTCCGTCTGAAATAATTGACCAGCTGATACTTTCCAAATGGGCTATATTTCTATGAGTTATATTTACTATGGGCATTATTACTATTTTATTACAATAAACAACAACTGAATCTTGATTTATGAGTGTACTTTTCTGCATGAAATCAAATATTTTAACATCTTCTTCAGAAATTTCAAGATCGGTACTTTTTAATGTGTACAATGTTTGAAACAACCGTGTCCACCCAATTTCATTTGCTTTCTGCGTAAGGAACATTGTTTGACTGCCAGACATGGTACCTGAAGCCTACAATATGATTGCAAATGGATCTTTTTACTTTTCCGACAGATTTAAGGAGTTCAAGAATTCCATGGAGGACAATTGGACATTGTGTGTGTCTTGAGATTTGACAAAATCAGAATTTTCAATCATAAAGTTTTGCCTCTCCAGGTAACAAATTGAAAATAACATATTCATTAATTGTTGTAGAGTCCAATTAATTGTTGTAGAACCACTTGGTAAAAACAGCATCGTCATTTGACCTCTTATTTAGAGTCAACTTATGAATTATAATATGAGACTATAATGCCGATTGTTCAACTGTATATTCGATGATGGCTGTTCTACTGGCATGTCTAGCAACAGATAACACTTGATGGAAATCTCCATCAAACAGAATTATTATGTGGAGGCATAAATAAAAAAGGAAGATTCAAGATGTCCTTTAAACGTCGATCGACAACCCTTAGCATGTATTTCAGAACCATTGAAACCTCACCCCAAATGATGACATCTAAGTCACAAAGAAGTATTCTTAGTGAGTGCGAATCGATGAGACTGATGTATGTAAGATAGGTACAGGCAGTGTGAAAATCAAATGCGCTGTGCGTCCCCCCGGCAGGAGATTAGTAGCAATACCTGTCCTTGCAACTGGTATAACAACCTCGTTTTCACCTCGTAAAATGAAGCACAATATTTGGTAGGCTTCTACTTTGATATAACTGTCAACAATATATTGTTGAAATAATTTACCGGAACAATGAAGTATACTGAAGCCATCTCTAACTGCTAAACGATAGCGGTAATATAGTAAGTGAGTTCTGATTGTTCTCAACTTAAAATATGCCATACATACAGTCCATCCAGAATCACCACCGGAACAATGAAGTATACTGAAGCCATCTCTAACTGCTAAACGATAGCGGTAATATAGTAAGTGAGTTGTGATTGTTCTCAACTTAAAATATGCCATACATACAGTCCATCCAGAATCACCACCGGAACAATGAAGTATACTGAAGCCATCTCTAACTGCTAAACGATAGCGGTAATATAGTAAGTGAGTTGTGATTGTTCTCAACTTAAAATATGCCATACATACAGTCCATCCAGAATCACCACCGGAACAATGAAGTATACTGAAGCCCTAACTGCTAAATGATAGCAGTAGTATGTTTAAGTAAGTAGTATAGTCCAACCAGAATCACCACACGGGAAAAGCAATGGATAGCACATTCCATCAGAACGGGGGTGTAAGTAAGATATTTTACTAAGAGCACCAGTTCCTTTAGAATAAATGACAAAGTCTATATTGCTTGGTGATGTGCCGTCATTAGTGACAAAAACAGCAGCAACCTCACTGACTGTAGATGCATCGGATCTTCTAATTTTGTAATTGTGAATCGAGTGTAGTGTCGTCTACATTTTTATATACTTAAACAACTATACATAAAGATTACGTGTATTAATCGTTGCCTGCAATATGACCATTATTTCTTTGTAACAGTTCCTATTGGCTTCATTCTCCATAAGATATTCTAAAGCCGAATCGAAATCTACATTGAAAAGTCTGGTGTAAGTTGATGCAACTCCTGCAGGAGTTGTAAACTTCTTGCCGTATGGCAGATCTGCCCGTGTTATTTAAAACCTCTACTAGAAAAATATAGACCTCTACAATCATGTTTACCTGAACTGAAGCAAATATCAGAGTGTTGTTAAATTGTCTAATATTCTCAAGTGTGCTACACATCACACACACATATGTGCTACACATCGCAAAATCATCGTTCTGCTCTTATAGATCTATATAAGGTTGTGAAGAACTTTAAAACCTCTCATAGAGGTTTTAAATCTTTTCACAACCTTAGAGAGCCCTTTAAGGAACTCTAACTTAACCTTTCCCTTGCGGCAACACATGGTAGCTAAATTGTGACTCAACTCATCTGCAAACAACTTTGCAGAGCAATGTATGCACCTTTCGTCCATATCACCAACACTATATATTTGCACTCCAGTATGTTTAGGAACAAGATGGGCAGAACAATATGTTAAGTATTGAATATATTAGGAAGTTTAAATTGTAGTCTCCTGCACTGATGTTTGATGGAGGTGAAGTGGGCAAGTTGATGACACAAAGTTGTTACCTTGTACTTACTGTTGTTGTGTAACATTGAATCTGTCTTGTCTGCGATTACGTTGAGCTTCTCTTTTTTTTGAAGTTGAAATTGTCTTTGTTCATAAGTTCTGGAATTTCTCCTTCTGCGATCAGTGACAGGTTCCAATGGAGTGGTACGCCCTCTGGTTCGAGGTCTTCCTCTTGGCCTGCCTGCTGAGCCCCTCGGAATCGTGTGGATCTAAACATACATGTTAAATATTGTGATGCACATGTGATTATTGTGATGCATATATGTTAAATACAATATGTACACAAATGAAAGTTCGTCACTTCAACCCGTAATTGTTCATGCAATCTGCCTGATTGCAATACACTTATTTTTTTAAAAAGTACACTACTTTTTTGATATTGAAAAATTATTATAAGTCATTAACATGGAACTTATATTTCGATAAATAGAAGAAATCTGGCATTATTGCATAATTACCCTTCTTAGCGATCAATGGCAAATTTAACTTATCTATTGCTTTTATTTGCATAGTTTTACAAAAAAAAAGTGAAAAAAGAATATATACAAAATTAAATTTCAAGGTCAACTTTTTTACATTTCATCAGTTGACTTTTGTTCAATATTCAGAGAGTGGAAGTAATTTTTATACATTTTTTAGTCAATTTTTTTATTGAAAACATTAACTTTAAACAATTTGTCTATTTTACGTTAATAGTTAGGAATACAAGCTTTAGAATAATGTTTGAATTATTAATTTTGTTAAAGAATTAAGAGGGATATGTCGTTGCCAAAAAACACGGCTTTGAGAAATAATAGGTATGATTGAAAGACAATTACAGATGAGTTCCTTGTTACCTGACTGATTCTGTAGCACGAGTCTATAGGCTGAAGTAAAGTAGCTCCAATGTGCACATCTGATTCTTCAGCTTCAATTTTAATGCGACCACTTTGTTCTGTATGGACTCTGTTAGGTCTGGCCAGTGATGACGTATCTTGGTTATGTTTTTGTACATCCACAACAGGTAGCAAAAAACGACCACTATTATTATGAGCATTACTCGTACACGTGGATTTTGAACATGGACCTCCCTTCGAAATTAAAATCAATCTTACTATCACTAAATTACTTTTACCCCGTTCTAATCACAATTAAATTATGTACAGAGGAAATGACAAAATCTCTATCCCGTGTAAACTTGTGCAATAGACAATAAATAAACCAGTCAAGTGAAAGTGGAAACATGCACAAAGCAATGTTCCGCATTTGTCTACATCTTCCTAGATTGTCGATGTAAATTAAGTCAAATATTACATTTAAAAATTTTGATCGAATATGTATTTAATTATCAAACCCTCAGTTGAAAAATTAGAGGGGGTATCAACTGCATGTTACTTTGGAGCTTAATATTTCACGAACGGAGCTTGAAAACAAAAATGGTGTTGAGAACCTCAATATTGTTTAAAGCACCCATCCAATCTTTTACTATTTTACTATAGATGAATTAGACTTCCAGATGAAGCACCTGCTAAAGAAATTTTACGCACATTGCTCTAAAATGGTAGGAACAACAAGGAAGTGAGAGACAGTGTCCCAATTTTGCCATTTAACTAAGGACTCTAAAATGAGTTCCAAAAATTAAAACTAGATGGATCTTTTTGACTATCATGGGCAATTTAAAACCATAACAATTGAGACCTAAAAATTTAAACTAGTTGTATTTTTTTTTATAGACAATTTTCACAGACTCACGAAGTGTAGCTGAGCTACTCTAATAGGAAGGGTGTTGGTAACACATTCGTGATGTCTAGCTTAATAAAAATCTTGAATCAAGTACTTTTACAATTGTCATACCAGTTTTTTCAATATCGCACACTGACCTTTTAGAGGCAAAAACAGCAGTAGCCATATAATTAAACAACAATATCAAGTGATGGGAAAGCAAATCCAAATATTGTTAATACAGTTCAAGTATGCCTCTACCCGCATGAGAGTAAAGTCCCAGGCTAATTAAAGTATTGCTATAATAAAATCTAAACTATAAATGTATCCAATAACAGAATACAATTTTAATTGCAGGTCCGACTCAGCATAAAGCAATAAATCTGCCCAACTTGCGTTACATTTGAATTGAGCAAGCAAGTAGCAGGGTTATTCAGAGCGACCTCCCTCACGTGCAACGTTTGCCTTACTGGCACTTCTTTTCAAATGTTTACCTTAGAGATTAAGGCTAATGAAAGACCCAGTATAAATCAGCAGTTACTCTCTATTGGTAAAACATGCCTTGACGGAAGCACTTTCGTCCGTATACTTTTACCGCTCTCCTCTTTAAATTCTTATCTTTTTTTTCTATTCTATTCTTTATTTCTTATCTCTTTAACTTTTATTACAAAAATCTTGCTCTAATGGGACATAACATCAAAGTTAATCAATCTCTTTGTCACGAAAGGTACACGTAATTATATTACAGTAGGAATGGCTGCCCACAGTTTGGAGGCAGATTATAGATATTTCAATATTATATATAAACAATGGACATTTCAATATTACGTATTTTAAACATTAATATTTATAAAATTTCATCGATTTTGTTATCAAGTGCATCAATTTCATTTGTTTATGGCACGTGAGCAAAGCAAGTTTGGTCACAAAACATTTCCATTCAGGTGAGTAGAAAGAAACGCAATGATTAAATAAAAAGATCATGTTACTTTTTAAAACAAAACCAAATATTCAGTTGGCAAGAAAGTAATTTCGGTTTTCCCAAATAGACAACGCTACGTTTGTTTTGAAAGATTTTGATCAATGTTATACTTCTTTTTGATATCAGACAGCTGTCACTTTTAGCTTACTTTAAATACTAATAAATGTACTTATGTACGCGCGTGAGAAGTTATACTTCTTTGGAATCATTAAATAGTTTCTTGGGCTTGAAACAGTCGGTTTTGCTCCATGTCTGCTGTTGAAGTATTTTCTGATGTATTGTGATTATACAGCACAGGAGAATTAGCCATATGCACCTCAGCTTGTACAACTACAGAGTTGCGAATGTCATGTGTTGAAGTAGATAAAAATGAATCGTGTAAATTACCACTATCATCATCAGCAATACCAATACTGGACACCGTAGAGACATCTGGTCGATCTGTAATAGCACTGGTGGTAGCTAACTGAAATGATGGTTCAAAAGTCCTTATTCGTGAATTTGAAGTTGACGGGATAGATAAAATCTCAGTGACGGATGATTCGCTTACTTGTGAAAGCATAATTTTTCGCAGTCTATAAGCACGAGCACGTTCTGCTGCTGTTTTTTTTATTGGTTTTTTTACTGACAAGCCTTGACGAATTTTTTCCGCTTCCTTGGCTGCTTTCTTTCGATAGTAATAATTTTTACAATGCTCCGCATTTGTTTTACCCATCTTGATAACTGGAATAGAAATTGAACAGTACTATTAATAGTTATCAAATCTAAACTAAAAGAATCTTAGATTGATGAATAAAATTTATTGTAAAGAATTAGATATTAGAAATTAATAATAAATATTAAAATTAAATATTAATAATTTAATAATATATTCATCCATATATATATATATAATTATTAAAAATAAAATTTAGAGAAAAGTAAATACATATGACATAAATTGTACTAAATATTATGAGATTCTTAATTTTAAATATTTATTATTGGTAATTTAATATTCTAAAAATAAATTTAATAATAAATTAGATAATTGAATTTAAATTTATTCGTATTGAAAATATTTATTATTTTCTCAATGTAATATTCACTTTTTATTTTAGTCAAAGAATTTTTATTAAATTTGTTTATTTATTATAGAAATAATTATAATTTTCTAAATTTAATATTTAATAATTCATAATAAATTTAAAAAATTGTAAATTAATAATTTAATTATATATAAATATATATATATATATATATATATATATATATATATACATATATTTACAATTATTAAAAGATTCTTAATTTTAAATGTTTATTATTGATTATTTAATATTATAAAAGTAAATTTAATAATTTCAAAAATTGAATTTAAGTTAATTCATTTTCTATATATAAATATATTTAATATTTTCAAAATAAAGAAATAAATTTTATAAAACATTTATTAAAAAATTTGCGATAAAAATTAAAATTAAACATCAAATTAAAATATTAATTTTCAATATTTATTATTAAATTGAATAAATGAAAACTTTTTGATAAAAATGAAAAAGTGAATATTAAAGTAAGAAAATGATAACAATATTTAAAAAATGAATAAACTTAAATTCAATAAATTCAAATTGAATTTATTATTAAATTTATTTATTTACTTTTAAAATATTGAATAACCAATAATAAATATTTAATATTAATAATTTAATAATATTTAGTATTAATTATGTTAAATAATAATATTTTAATTTATATCAATAAATAATACATAGGGTTAGATAATCTCAATTATATTGGAGCACTTGAAAAAGTCTATAAACACAATTTTTTCACTAATATTTACGAATAGTAAATATATTAATAAAAATATTGAATTTAAATCACTACTGAATATAATTTATCAGCACATATATGAAACTAAAACACGTGTGTGAATGTAGACACTAGAAACATGTGGAAAATAAATACTATGAATATGAAAACAGTGAACAGAGGCGATGATGGTGCCAACTTGCACGACTAATAGAGGTTCTATTTCTATTTTGTTGGTAGCTTTTGTTTCGAGACTGCAACCGCTGCAACTTCATACTGTAACTTTTGTGTGACGAATCTTAAAATTTCACTCTCATAATTTTTTCATAACGCGGCTAAAGAAGTATAACTTCAAAAACTTCATTACAGAGATTTATCCCTCAATGATACTAAAGTTGACGATGAAAAATCAAAACCATAATTGAATCCGATTACCATACCATTGCGAGAGAGATTGAAGACAGGTTAAACATACCACACATAACAATTGGCAATACACACAACAATTGGCAATCATTTAAAATGTTTGGACTCTTTAAGAAGCTGGATACTTGAATTCCAAGTATGATCATGATCCAAGTATTATAAACCAGCACAAACATATTAAAAACTAAATTGCGCCATACAAGGTCAGGCTAAAAATTTGGTGGGATCATAAGGATGCTGTGTATTTTGCGTGGCCTTCAAGAAACCAAATGATCAAAACTGTTAACAACTAATAACACTGGAGGAAACGATCAAAGAAAAACGGCCAGAAATGACAAAGGAATTGTGTTCCACCTTGACAATACAAGACCTCGCACATATTTGATAACTCGTGAAAATTATTGGAACTCAGTTAAGAAAAGACATTACATCATTTATAAATAATTCAATTTTATATAATATATATATATGGTCACCATGATGTATTGAGTTGATCACAAGACATACATACAGTCTTTGGCTACATAGTGCACCACGGGGACCCGGGTTCGATTCCCGGCCGCTCATCGAGCGGAGCTAGACTGTTGTTCTTGGTTGGCTGTAAGAGATTGCTCTTGTAGCAAGAAGTCCGCCATATGTATCACTTAGATACATTAAAGTAGATAAATAAATAAATGAATATATATACAAAAAGGATGAATTACGTTGTAAAAAAATGTAAAATACATTAACATTACAATTAATCATATAATAAATTTACAAACAATTTAATTTATAAAGAAGACAATAAAATTTAAATAATCAACAACTAATATTATAGTACTGATATACACATTAGTGAGTGCGACTCGCAAAGAAAATCAGCGGTTGTGAAATTTTTCAAATTGATTTTTTTATAATAAATAATTGCCAGCTGCAGAATTCTTTTTTAAATATGTTGTTTTTATGTATATTCTTATCAAATTTAATAATAATCATATTTTCATACGAAAATAATATCTCCCTTCAGCGGACGGGACTGTTGTTCATGTTTACTTCTGGGTGATGTCACATGCCACTTAACCAGCCGCCATTACAGCACCCGCTGTAAAAATATAGCTGTCTGATATACCATCAGTGTATTACTGCTTACTTATATTTTCACCTCCATTTTGAATAATTACTATAGGTGATGATATTTTCTATGGCAGACAGTCCTAAATATGTGAAGGAAAATTCTCAATATCTTATATGACAACACTTTGTACAGACAGATACTTCTGGAAATCGTGATATGTAGTTAAGGGTTTAGGTGTTATACTCACAACCAAAAATCCGACGAGCAAGTATGTGTGCCATGTATGAATTAGTACTTTGTAACAGGTAATATGTATCTATTATTTTTACAAACTTTTAATGGGATCATATAGTATAAAAAAATACTGATATTGCACACTTCTATTGCGAGAACTACGCTCTATATGACGTGATATGGAGGTCAGTTAATCTTCTCACAACACAGAAGCACATATAATCATACCAGAGTATAAACAACTACACACAATCTGGAGATAGGCAGACATAATTTCCATATTATGTATTATAATCAATGTTTTTGTATGAGACTGACGCTTTTGGTAATAATATTTATATAATTTTATATTGTTTATAAAATTATATAAATAATGTTGCCCAAAGCATTAGTCTCATTTGTTTATGGCACAAGAGCAAAACAAGTTTGGAATAGAGACATATCACTAAATCAACAATAAAATAGATCATTTTATTCTCAAAAGCAAATCAAACATCAAAAATATGTACGGGAATAAACAACAACTCACCACCGCTCCATTTATCATCAAGACGCTCTTCCTTTACTCTTTTGCACAAAGTGGCATCATTACCTTCATCGTCGATCATATTTTCTTGTTTAATTACACCCGTCTTCTGCTGAAAACAAACTGATAAACAATATCATTCGACATCAACAAGCAATGTGCATCATTATAACCTGCAAACTTATTCCAAAGTAAAAACATCACACATTTAATGCATTGCACATATCTAACGTAAACTATTCATGTTACTTATGAGTTCAATCGAAAAACAAAATATAATGAAAATTCCATTACAAGTATTTTCAGCTGGTTGCTCACATTATTGTAATAAAGACATTTTTGGGCAATTATACGCAATTATCATTATCACCATCATCATCATGAGCCATCCTCAGCCAATTTGACATAGCTTTCAATCTGCACCATTCCGTTCTATTTTGGGTTGTTTGGTTCCAGTTTGTGCCCGCCACTCTCTTTATGGCATCATTCCCTCGCATTTGTAACCGCTTAACTCGTCTGTTGCACTCCAAGAGTCTCCACTGCAAGAGAACTATGTACCATATCCGATTTGCCGACAGCAACTTTGTCAAAGCCACTTATTTGTTTTGTGGTCCTTTATGGAGATCCCTTCCGACTTCTTTTCCATCGCCTTATGAACAACAATAAGCTTGTGCAGAACGACTTTTTCGACTTTACCTAAGTTTTAGATCCATAAGTGAAGACTTGGTAAGGCACACTGACTGAAAATGCGTGCTTTAAAGTGGTTCTAACAAGCATGCTCCTTCAATCAATTCGAAATTATCAAGAGTAGAAATCCACTTTATTATCATTCCAAATTATTAATTTAACAAAACAAACACATTGGAATGTTAAATTTGATAATATAATTTATTATACAAACGAGTAACATTACAATACAATTATAGAGAAGTATCATATTACCTGATCGATTCTATAGCATGAGTCCATGGGTTGAAATAAGATAGGTCCAGTGACCAGATCTGTTTCTTCAGCTTCAACTTTAACTTTAATGGAGCCACCTTCTTCTATATTAACTCTATGGGGGCTAATCAGTGGTGAAGTATTCTGAACACATTTTTGTTCCTCCACATCTGGCAGGTAAGAATAACTATTAGCCAACAGTAGCTCCTTGCTAATACCATTTTAATTGAGAACTAAACTATAGGTGGCTTATTATCACAAGATTTATTTCGACCCTATTCTAACCCCATTTAAAATAAATATAGAGGAAGTTATAGAACCTCTGTAAACTGTATGCAAAAGATAATAATAAACAGGTCAAAGATGTGTTGGAATGTGCACAAAGTAAATTTTCATAGTTCTCTGCATCTCCTGAAATTGTTGATTTGATTGATTTTTCAAACCATAATTGAAAACTAAAGGGAAGAGGGGGTCTAGATGGGTACATGACAAAAAAAAAGTTCACTACCCCTTTACACATGCAGGAAAAAAACAAAATTCTTTAACAATTTTACTACATATTAAATAAATTACCCACATGAAGCTTATACTTGCAAAATTTTATGCACAGATGTCTACAACAGTAGAAAATACAAGAACGTAACAAGTATGGACAGACCAACGGGTATAAAGACACTGTATAGTTTCTCTTTTTGCCGTTTTGCTAATGGTTCTAAGAAAATGGGTTCTAAAAATATAAACTACATGGACCTTTTTGTCTATCATAGACGATTTAAGCAATGTCCATTCGACATCTACTTCGATATGTCTTATTCTTAAATATAAATCAAATATTAAAAACATGAACAGGAAAAGACAACATCTACTTACCTCTCCACTTATCTTCAACACGCCCCGCCTTCACTCTTTTGCACAAAGTAGCATCATTATCTTCATCGTCGAGTATATTTTCTTCTTTAATTACACACGTCTTCTGCTGAAAACAAATTAATAAACAATATCGTTCAGTATCAACGAGCAGTGTGCATCATTATGTTTGAGCACTAAATAGAACTCACGAAGAGTGGATATCCACATATTGCATTTCCTCTATTTAAATAATAAATTCAAACATCTTCTAATAATGGTCCCTTCACAAACTCACTTTATCACCTCCTGTCTGAGATCGATTGAAGTGACTTGTATTCAGTTGATGATGTGAATGTCACTGTTGAATTTTTCTACAACCGAGTCTATTCTTGTATCAATTAATGTATTCCCTTTAAGACCGAAAAGCTTTCTAAAGTACAGTACCCAGCCCAGTTTAGTTAGCAGTTATTTGCCAACATCAAATCTAAATATTATTTTCATCGACGTAAACAACATTGATCTGTGACTATGAGATATTTAAATTGCTTTGACATGCAGTCAAACGCAATTTAACGAATCTTAGGGATGATTATATTTATAATGTAGAATTGAATTTAAAAAGCAACTGTCATTTTTGTCATATATAAACATACAAGGAGCTATCTGTGGCACTCGCAACGTTGCTTCATGCAATGGCACAATTGTTCATGGCCCAGAAGCGGCCAAAACTTTTGTTAGACATTTCAGGTCGGAGTACAGTTTGAAAGTTCCTCAACTAGACGTTGCGGCAGTGATTTCTTGCTACCAGGCTGGAGTCGAAGTGGACGTCACACGTGTCTTTGATAGTGATATTCAACTTGCTTTCTCCAAGCTGAAGAGATCAATTGGACCCGGTGACTTACTCAGGTACATATTAAAGTTTGTGTTGATGTTTTTATGAAATCTCTGAAGCATACATTTAAAGTTTCGCTAACAACTGGAACATATACCTTACTTTGGAAAGTGACCCAAGAAACACCTATACGTAAGGATGGCACAGGATCAGATATAAACAATTTCAGACCGATCACTATCTTCTCTGCGCCGGCTAAATTATTTGACTTTGTTTTATATCGCAACATCCAATCAAGCTACAGAGGGGTCAAGTCTGTGATAAGCAGCATGGATTTCGAATTGGATATTCGTTGACAGTGAAACTTGTATGTTTTCTTAACAATGTTGCTTACCATGTTGACCTATAATTTCAAGTAAATGTTGCATATTTTGACTACCAGAAAGCTTTAGATTGTGTAAATAATGATGTTATTAAATGCGAAGCAGGTTTCATCATTTCACTTTTACGATTTTTCTCTGCGTATCTTGCAGATAGAAAGCAATACATACGAGTGGACAACATCATAAACGCCTTACTATACACGATTGGGAGAAAGGCAGGATTCGAACCTCGGGCCTCTACTTTTCACGATTCTGGTAAACTGTATTGGTTGTGCAGTAAAAACTATGTGTTGTTTCTTATTCATAAACAACTTGAACTTTTTTATTGTCATCAAGGATGCAGGAGATTGCAAATGGCGATATACCAAACGGGTCATCAGCACTGTCGTTGAGTGGAGTGCAGAAGGAGGTTTACGGCTTAACGCAAGCAAATATTCAACAGTGAGTTACAGCCACAGGCTCCTATTAGATACAAATATACGGTCAGCGGATCCCACTGCAACGTCTGTATGAGATCAATGATTTCGGAGTCGGATTTGATTCATGATTGACGTTTCGGGCATGTGGTGGATGTAGCAAAAAAATCATTTCGGAAACTTGGATTCATGTAAAATAATTCAAAACATCTTCAATTCGCTGAAGTGGGCTCCAAATAATAAAGCTTATTAGAATCCAGCTCTATTATTTGAAGCCCACACGAAGAGCCAAACTTGATGATTGAACGTGTGCAAAAGAGGTTCCTACAATGTCTGTATATGAGACAGTATGGTAACTTTCACCTTCCTACTTCTTACCAATTCTCTTGGGTATGCTAGGCTTCCATTCCTTGCAATTCAGAAAGGACATAACTTAATCTTCCAGTTATTAAAAGGAAAGTTCCATGTCCTGTAGTATTGAGTAAATTTTCATTCTTCGTACCTGACAACTTCCGTCATTCACGCAATCATCACCAGTTTACTATATCACCCTCTAGAACCAAACTACATCAGAACTCTCCAGTTACCCTCAGTATTCAACTGCTTAACCACCTGACCGCGGTCACACAAGAGTATGATTTATTTATGATAAGTGAAAGTAAATTTGTCAAAACGTGTCATCGTTATGGTCTATAGTTCTTTGTATTCACGTATTTGTCAACCCATTAATTCTTATCGTTACAAATAGGTTACCTGTACTGTGTCGATGAATGTATGCATGTAGATGCCCAACAGAAATTATTAACAATTTACTTATTTTACAGTTGAATCTAAAGTAATGATATAAAAAACATTCAGTTATATGTAATATCAGATGGTTCCTTGCATTATCACAACAAAGAAGTTTTTGAAGTGATCATAAACAATTATCAATAATAGAAACCCACCCTAATACCATTCGAAATTAATAATTCAATAAGACAATGAATTATACAGAAATATTAAAAATTTGATAATATTATGATAATTTGATAATGTGATTAAATTTGTAATATTCCCAAGTATCTTGTTACCTGATTGAATGTGCAGCAAGTGTCGCTAGATTGAACTAAGGTAGGTCCAATGTCCAACTCGGATTCTTCTTTAATGCAGCCACCTTCTACCGTACTGACTCTGTAAGAACTGGCCTGTGATGACGTGTCTTGGTTACATTTTTGGTCATCCACAACTGGTGGGTAAGGAAGACTATTATTAATACGAGATACTAAACTATAGACAGCTTTTGAACAATAAGCTTTATTATTCAAGTTCTTTGCTTTTGAACATTAAGTTCGCTTTGAAATTAAAATCAAGCTCATTATCTTACGTACTTCATTTTGACCCCATTCTAAACGCAACTAAAACATGTGTAAATAATAATCTGACATTATAATCAATATATTGTCACAATTTGATTCTTAAAATTGTACTTTTTCCCTATCATTAACAATTACAGATGAGCGATAGAGACACGTATTATTTTTATATTTTAATTTTTAAAATATTAATTTGTATATCGTAAAGAAATGACATATACAAATTATTAATATAATAAATAAATTAGTTTAATAAAAGTTTCTTTGGCCTGAACGGATACCGTGAACCATAGACCAAAAAACACGGATTCTTTAAAATTGATACACAATTGACATTCGTAACTCTAACCTTACAGTTTTTAAGTATACAATTGTTAATGTTAAAAATTAACATTGGAAATACATTGCCGATTAGCGGAAATTGCATTGGAGTCAACTTACCCGTCAATTCAATTTCAATCATTTCCTGCTCCACTCCACAGCGCGGTGTAGCTTCATAGCTGCTCTCATCAATTGCGTTCTGCTGCTGATCAGCACTTGCAACCTGCCAAATATTAACAGTTACTATAATCAATCCCAAGATCAACAATATAGAAAATTGGTAAAGAAAAAATCTACTCCTAGTATTTTGGATAAAATTAAGGCAGGGTATATAAATACGACAGGACGTGATGTGACTGTTTTTTTGGAACTTTCATATATTGGTCCGTTTTGGCGTACATCACATAAAAATACTAGAAAGATTTGGATGGGCATGTCACTGTCGCATTTCTTAAAATCTGACAACAGATATGAGATGTTAAGTCTGTTTAAATTTCTGTCAAATAATCTGTCCGTTTGATTTCATTATTAATTTGTACTCGCCATGAATGGCATTTACTTGTTACAAATCGCGATTCCAATAAAATTAATTAGCGATCGTCGAGTTGTTGACCATTCCAAATTTTTGTCAATATTGAAGAAAACTCTTGGTTTGCCTGCCGCATAACTTGATCTAATTCATAAAATTTGAATCCACACCATAAAATAGGTCCAACAATTTTCTGCTTCTGCTGTTTGTAAATTGGAGTAGCTCGTACTGGTGGTAACTGGCGTAGATCTCTAATCGAAATGACATCTAAACCACCAAAATTAGTTTTGAAATCTCCCGTAATCTGCTTTAATCTAGAGTCAATCTGAAGAAGTAATTCAGCACCAATCATACTTATTTCATCAATGATTACAACTTTGACATATTTGAATAGTGCTCTATATTGATGTGCTACTTCAGTGGAAGTAATCTCGACAAAGATATATTTAGGGCAGTATGTACGGTAGTTCCGTCAATGGCAACAGCAGCTTTGCCTGTTGAAGCACAGGCGATGTACGAGTCACAGCATCCATCATTCTCATTATATCGAATATAAATTTCCATGATAAGTTTTATGACGAAAGTCTTACCACATCCAGCTGGACCCGTAAAAAATATTTGAAACGGACTACGGTTTGGAGTTAATAGATTTGAAATGACATTTAGCAAGAGCTCTCTTTGCTTATCATTTGCCATTCTCATCAATTCGTAAAACTATATTTGGCATTAAATTTTCTCATTTTTTAGCGATAGGTCTAAGTTTATTAAGTACAGCTAGACGAAGATCACTATTCATATCGGAAAGAGGATTGTTATAAAAATTTTAAAATGGATTTGGTTCCGATGCGACGTTAGCAACATCTTATACTTCAGTTTCATCATTGAAACCATCTTCTCGGCATAAATTTCAAGAAATTTCAATTACTTTCTGGATATCCAAATTAGATTCAAATTCTCTTCGATTATTTAAAATTTCATTTTCATTCCTATTATATATATCGATAAATTTCATTTCAGCGAGTATTTCCGTATCTTCATTTCGGAAATGAATATGTAATGTAACCATTTCACGTTTATATTCATTAAGATCTTGTCCCATATCAAAATTTCGGTATCGGATAACACGTGGTGCTTTTCTTTTTGTGTAAGTACCATCTGTTTTAATGGTGTATTTAGCAACAAACTGGGCAAGAGTAATATTTTCCAAATCTTCGTGTCGGCGTTCATATTTGTCAAACCAATTTTCTTTCCAAATATTGGTTGAATCTTCTACGCCTAACGAGTCTAATTCTTTTTGTGTTTTTCTTATACGTTGACGATCACATGGCCACATAGTAGGAATAGAGGTGACAACAGTAGAACATTTTGACATTGGTTCTCGCAAGAGATACCAAGCCGCCTCTTAACTTGTTATCTCGACACTATTGAGCATATTTACACCTATTTTCCTTGTAATTTCAACGACATCAAACTCTGGATGTTCATTCATAGTTTCAATAATGAATCGCTGAAGGATGCCTCTGTTAGTTTTATTGACATACTCTGCGACATAACTAGCGCATGAATATTCTTCGGTAATGAATTGGATATCCATATTGGATTTAACAATATTAAATATAAAGGGGTTAAACTGATTATGCCATTTTTCAAAGGGTTGACGCTTGACAAAAACTCGTGGCCTCTTAACTCCAGCTCGAAGTATATTGTGATAATCATCATCTGAATTAATATTGTTACTCTTATAAAAAGAGTCAATATCATGATAATCATTATTTTCCAAATTAATCCGGATATCTTTGTAACGTTTAGCATAATTTTTGAAACCAGGCTCCTCTTTCTGCTTAGGTAATAAAATTGTAGTAAATCGGCACGGCATAAAAGGTGCTTCAAATCTGCAATGCTGAGGTTGATTCGCCACTATTTTTTTGTAACGTGTAAATGTATGTTTATGTCTTTGTAATTTAATATTACCTGATGCTTCTCGAAATGAAACAGATATCAAGTAATCAATTAATGCGATAGAATCCAACCTATCTTTATCAAGTGCATCCATTGGAGCATTAGCTAGCCACAATAGTATATGTGCATGTGGACTACCACGATGCTGGAACTCAATACGTTTAAAATAATGAACAACATAATATTTCCCAAACGGACTGAATTTTGGTGATTGTAAAAGATTCATTAATACATTGACCAATTTGTTAAAATATATAGCTCAAGTAACTGCATCCTCATTGACGAGAGTTGTTTTTTCAAGATAATGGAGAAGCTCGGCCATTTCTTCTGAAATAGTTTCACCGTTGTGTTTGAATTTATAGAGCTTTTGGAGCAGGTCGATCCATCCAATTTCATTGGCACTGATAGTAAGAAATATAGTCGGTTTTCCAAACTGTCTGATCATAGCAAAAAGATCTTTTTTGCCATCCATCCAATACCATGTTGAATTTGGAATTGCTCTTAAAAACGCAAGATTGGTTTCAATACTATTATGAATGTACTGATCATCTTCTATTTGTTTCCGAGTAATTTTGGTATCTTTACCGACGTGTTTGAACGCAACTGTGAGCGAATCACGAACTCGCATCATCATAATCTTCATCGCCATATATAATAAATGATAAGGTGTAACTGCACGACGATCAGATCGTCTTAGCTCACTAGAAGCCATCATGAAAGGGGTTACTTTAACACCATCCCTAAAATTACGGAACTGACCCAAGTAAATTGCGGGAAAGAAAAGTTCCTCTGCATGTTCATCAAATAATAAACTGCATTGTTTCATTGTACATTGTTTTCACGCGGTGCAATACATAGTATTGTTCTTCATTCCACAATAATGTCTGCTGTTGAGCCGTGAAACTTTCTTCTATAGGAATATGTTCGCTGAAATCATCTTGCTGAATTTCATCGTGAATTTGATTATCATTAAAGAATGACTCATCAACTTTAATATCGTACATAGTATACATTGGTGACGGAATTAAAAATCGTAACCAACTTTTAATAGTATGCTTATTAACAATACTTTGTAAGTAGCTAGATCGATGAATTTTCTTACGTTTGATATGTACATTTATACAATAATCGTCATCAACATTTCTTGGAAGTGATTTAACCATAGTATTAACTGAAACCGGAACATTAATTATTTGACCGAAAATGCCGTACTGACCATTAACATGCCTCAATCTTCTGATTTGCATGAAAGGAATACGAGGTGAAATTAGTCTTTCAGAAACAAGATCTAAAGGTGGTAGATGTTGAGGTACATCTGGATATTTAAAACCATTGAATGTGGACATTAAAGGAATATTCTTCTCGTTTAACGCTTGCATGCATGTGTTGCAAAGCATCGTATTTTTCACTGGTATATTAGGTATAATTTTTGTTAGAATTTCGTTATGTTCAGGAGACGGTCTTTTCAAATCATCTTGAAACCACAACCTGTCACATACTGAACATGGATATCCAAAAGAGTTGTCTAGAAACTTTATTTTAAATTCCTCATGAACTCTTTTCAATCGTCGAAAATTACTATACGGCAAAGAAGTATCTACGTCTATATCAATTCGTTCATCAAAGGGAGTATTAATAAACTGTTCCGGAGAATTGGAATGAATGGCTTGTCCGTCTGGTGAAGGTAATTCGTGATCCATAATCGTATCTTGATTTAATAAATCACGCTCCTGATCGCGTACAATTTCTTGAGTGGATAAAATATGTACATTCGGGGCATCAGCTAATTGCTGAATAGTTTCTTGGGCTTGAAGCGGTCGGTTTTGCTCCATGTCTGCTATTGAAGTATTTTCTGATGTATTGTGATTATACAGCACAGGAGAATTAGCCATATGCACCTCAGCTTGTACAACTACAGAGTTGCGAATGTCATGTGTTGAAGTAGATAAAAATGAATTGTGTAAATTATCACTATCATGATCAGCAATACCAATACTGGACACCGTAGAGACATCTGGTCGATCTGTAATAGCACTGGTGGTAGCTAACTGAAATGATGGTTCAAAAGTCCTTATTCGTGAATTTGAAGTTGACGGGATAGATAAAATCTCAGTGATGGATGATTCGCTTACTTGTGAAAGCATAGTTTTTCGCAGTCTATAAGCACGAGCACGTTCTGCTGCTGTTTTTTTTATTGGTTTTTTTACTGACAAGCCTTGACGAATTTTTTCCGCTTCCTTGGCTGCTTTCTTTCGATAGTAATAATTTTTACAATGCTCCGCATTTGTTTTACCCATCTTGAAAACTGGAATAGAAATTGAACAGTACTATTAATAGTTATCAAATCTAAACTAAAAGAATCTTAGATTGATGAATAAAATTTATTGTAAAGAATTAGATATTAGAAATTAATAATAAATATTAAAATTGAATATTAATAATTTAATAATATATATATCTATATATAATTATTAAAAATAAAATTTAGAGAATAGTAAATATATATGACATAAATTGTACTAAATATTATGAGATTCTTAATTTTAAATATTTATTATTGGTAATTGAATATTCTAAAAATAAATTTAATAATAAATTAGATAATTGAATTTAAATTTATTCGTATTGAAAATATTTATTATTTTCTCAATGTAATATTCACTTTTTATTTTAGTCAAAGAATTTTTTTAGTCAAAGAATGTTTATTAAATTTGTTTATTTATTATAGAAATAATTATAATTTTCTAAATTTAATATTTAATAATTCATAATAAATTAAAAAAATTGTAAATTAATAATTTAATTATATATATATATATGTATATATATATATATATATATATATATATATATATAGATATACAATTATTAAAAATAAAATTTAGAGAATAATAAATATATAGGACATAATTTGTACCAAATTATTAAAAGATTCTTAATTTTAAATGTTTATTATTGATTATTTAATATTTTAAAAGTAAATGAATAAATTTAATAATTTCAAAAATTCAATTTAAGTTAATTCCTTTTCTATATGTAAATATATTTAATATTTTCAAAATAAAGAAATAAATTTCATCAAATTAAAATATTAATTTTCAATATTTATTATTAAATTGAATAAATGAAAATAATAAATATTTATAAAAATAAATGAACAAATTTAATGAAAACTTTTTGATAAAAATGAAAAGTGAATATTAAAGTAAGAAAATGATAACAATATTTAAAAAATGAATAAACTTAAATTCAATGAATTCAAATTGAATTTATTATTAAATTTATTTATTTACTTTTAAAATATTGAATAACCAATAATAAATATTTAACATTAATAATTTAATAATATTTAGTATTAATTATGTTAAATAATATTTTAATTTATATCAATAAATAATACATACGGATAGATAACCTCAATTATATTGAAGCACTTGAAAAAGTCTATAAACACAATTTTTTCACTAATATTTACGAATAGTAAATATATTAATCAAAATATTGAATTTAAATCACTACTGAATATAATTTATCAGCACATATATAAATCGCACTTATATGAAACTAAAACACGTGTGTGAATGTAGACACTAGAAACATGTGGAAAATAAATACTATGAATATGAAAACAGTGAACAGAGGCGACGATGGTGCCAACTTGCGCGACTAATAGAGGTTCTATTTCTATTTTGTTGGTAGCTTTTGTTTCGAGACTGCAACTGCTGCAACTTCATACTGTAACTTTTGTGTGACGAATCTTAAAATTTCACTCTCATAATTTTTTCATAATGCGCCTAAAGAAGTATAACTTAAAAATTGTGAGTGTTCTTATAACCGCGCGTTAGAAGTTTATACTTCTTTGACATAATGCAAGCATAACTTTATTTAGCATGGTTTTTGATTTTCGTGTTACAGTATACAAAGATAAATAGGGTGAATTATCACCAACATGGTAAGAAATATGACTGAATTCAACTGCGATAAAGGATTAAAATTTGTACCGGCAGCAACTGACTAAGACGATGGTTCAGAAGAGATCATTTATAAATTTGACATTGAACACTTGATCATCTGTGAATGAGCTCGATATTTCAATTCCAAGTATGATCACTGTCCATGTGTGATGAACTAGCACAACCATATTGAAAACTGAATAACATCAAACAAGGTCATGTTAACAAACGGGTGGGATTAAAAAGGTGCTCTGTATTTTGAGTGGTGTTCAAGGAACCAAATGATCAAAACTGTTTTTGACAGTTTGGTGATCAAATAATGGTGGTTTGATGATGGTTATGAAACTAGAAAAAGCAATGGAAGAAAAACAACCAGAATTGGCAAATCACAAAAGAATTGTGTTAACAATACACAGTGTTACACATATCTGGTAGCAAGTGAAAAATTATTGGAGTTTATTTCAAAAGTGACAGACGTAAAATACAAGTTACCATTTATTTCAAAGTTTCCAAAACTATTTGAATGGTAAAACTTTCAGTTATCATGATAGCTTAAGATCGCACTAGGATTAGTGCCATCTTAAGTTATAAGTAATTACACGTAGTTTGCCCTGAATATTTAGCATACATTCATCACATATTCACGAAAAATTAAAACTTATTTAATTATCAAGCAACTTCTATACTTCAATACATGATTTGTAGTTCATGTGCACAAAGCAAACATATCGGTATGTGGAATTTCAGATAAAATGTACAAACTTCATTCCTACATTGTATCGAATTACAAAAACTTCTCGAATCAGAAAAGGTCCATACGAAATTAAAATTGATTATCTCACTTCAGAGCATCAGTTCATAGTCTCAAGACATGCTGAAGCTTGCTAGATTACCCTTGGCTATATTCAAACTGAAACAATCCCATATTTATGACATTTGCAAACAAACAATGAATCATTGTGTTATTGTAACCAAATCTCTCTCCTATTAGTTTATCATTCTAGTTCAAAAATAATTTTAATATTTCTCCAGTTTTTAAATACAAGTATTATATTTTGTCAGTGTGTGTTACTTACTCTTTTACCTGTTTTCTTTGTGCATTAAAATTAATATTTTATTAGTTTATGTACTGACGTGCATTTCCATTATGACAGTAAACGAACAATGGCGACTACGGAATGTTGTTCTGTTTATTACGTGATTAAGGTAGAATTTTTCAATTTATCTTTTAGTGAAAAAAAATTGTATGACTGAGAATGGTAGATCGAAGCCAATTTGGAAACTATACGTTCGTAATAAGTCTAGTAAACGGCATTTACACAATAATTCTTATGCAATACTAATTGCTGGTTAATCAGAAATTGCATTTTAAATAAAATGTTTTGCTGGCCTTGTTTATTATTCGGAACTGAATATAGTAAATGGAATATTGAATATAGCAAATTTGGTTTTATTTCACACCACAAAACATAAATTATATCTTATCAACCCAATATTAATAACAGGTAAAGACAACATCAACTCACCACACGGCTTATCCTCAACACGCTCCAAATTCAATCTCTCATATGAATTGAGATCATCATCTTCATTGTCGATTAAATTTTCTTGTTTAATTACACACGCCTTCTGCTAAAAACAAATTAATAAACTATATTGTTCAATTTCAACAAGTAAATGGGAAAATAATTACAAAGCAAAAATATTACATTAATAAATATGTTTCATTCTTAATTTTGTGCACATGCCGACATAAATTATTAACGATTATTTAGTTTACAAGTTCAATATAAAATAACAATAAAAAACAATTTTTTAAATGTAATATCTCCCATTATCACAACAAAGCACTATTTCAAGTAATTATGAACAATATTAAAAACAAAAATCCACTTTGGTATGATTCCAAATTAATAATTCAATAAAATAAATAAACACACTGAAGTATCAACAATTTGATAATGTAATTAACAACATTATACCAGTAAGTGATGTTGCAAGACAACTAGATACATAAGTTACTTGTTACCTGATTGATTCTGTAGCATGAGTCAACGGGTTGGAATAAAGTAGGTCCAGTGTCCAGATCTGTTTCTTCAGCTTCAACTTTAGTACAGCTATATGGGTCTGCACTGACTTTGCCAGGGCTGGCTGCTGGTAGCATATCTGGATTATATTTTTGTCCATCCACATCTAGTATGCAAAAATATATATTAGCCAATAGTAACTATTTGGTACATTATTATTACATTGACATTATTATTACGAGTACTTTACTATTGACAATTTTTAAACATCAAGCCCAAGTTGAAATTAAAATCACACTTGTACTACACTGATTTCATTTTGACTCCATTCTAATCATTATTGAAGTATGTTTACAGGACGCACAGGACAGGCAATGACGGAACCTCTGTTCTCTGTAAACTGTGTGTAATAGATGATAAATAAACAGGACAAGAGTGTGTCGACACATACACAAAGTAGGGTTCCATAGTATATCCATAGTATCTCATTCCTTAAAATTTCTTATCGATGCAAATTAACTGAAATATTTCATTTAAACCATCCAACCAAATTTTTGTTGGATTTTTCAAACCCGTAGTTACCCGTAGTAGAGCGTAGCACACACAGCATGTTATTTTGTAGCTTAATATTTGGAAAACGGAGCTTAAAAATTAAAAGTGGTAAATAGAAACTCAATATCCTCTTAAAAGACCTTTCCAATGGCACCGCACTAGACCAGATGCATGAAAACAATTTATCCCAATTGACGTATACAGGCAGCTACGTTACAAAAATTCTTCTACTTACTTCGCATTATGTAAGATCTTCACATGAAGCATCTGCTTGCAATATTTTACACACCTAATTATATCTAAAAACATTTGGCTACGGAATATTATATATATATAGTATAGTTATTCAGAAACAGCATCGTGATCCACAGACTAATAAAGTTCAGTTACAGTACCCCGACTGGAAGAGTGTTGGTGATACGTTCATGTAATCTAGCTCAATAAAGATCTTGAATCAGGTACTCTTGCAGTCGTCGTAAAAGTTTCTCAATACAGTGGTGTATCAAAGAAAGCATCACAGATATATAATCAAATTAACATACCAAGAAATGGAGAAGCTAGCCCAAACAATGTGAATACACATAAATAGATCAAACCGTGTTGAATTAAGTCCCACACTAAGTCAATTATCGTTACGAGAATAAA
Organism: Druceiella hillmani; assembly: GCA_039881145.1. Lineage (NCBI taxonomy): Eukaryota > Metazoa > Arthropoda > Insecta > Lepidoptera > Hepialidae > Druceiella > Druceiella hillmani. Next base: position 6,790,476 of record JAYKKI010000103.1, read on the forward strand.
GTCTGAAGTATAAATGTATCCACTAGAATACAGTTTTCACTAAAGGGCCAAGTCAGTAGAACAGAAACAATGAATAACATTCCGCAGATACCTGTTACAAAATATGCGAGCATTCTGTCTCTGTAATGACTCTACTACTATAGAAGAAAAATAAAAAGAAACCATTAAGAGACAAACGCGAGCTGTCCTGTTCATCACATAAGTTGGGAAAAAATGAAATAAAAAGTTAATTGAGATTAGTAAAAAATTGGTTAATATTTTTTTGCGATCTTAAACTTTGAATATACATGTCATACAATCGTCATCAAATTAAATTGTTATAACTTTTTGGTTACTTTAATTCAAATAAGTGAGAGTGATTGAATAAAAACATGGTCTGAGAACTGGACCTACTTAATTAATAATAAATATTAGTTATTTAACAGTATTTATAAAATATATTGTAGTTGAAAACTTCACAAAGCACCCGCTGTAAAGATATAGTCGTCTAATATGCCATCAATGTATTGCTTACTTATATTTTCACTTCCATTTTGACTAATTAGTATAGGAGACGATATTTTCTATAGCAGACAGTCCTACATAATATATGATGGAAAGTTCTCAATAACTTAAATGGCAACATTTTGTATAGACAGACACTACTGAAAATCCCGGTATGAGTGTTTACGTCATATTCTCACATCCGAAAACCCGACAAGCAAATATATGTGCCACATACGAATTAGTGTTTTATAACAGGTATACATATTATTACAAACTTGTAACAGGGTAATACAATATAAAAAAATACTGATATTGCACACCTCTATAGCGAGCACCATGTTCTATGGACATGACGTGGAAGTCAGTTAATTTTCTAACAACGCCGGAAGCAAATATAATTATACTAGAGTATAACAACTACACACAATCTGGAGATAGGCAGACATCATTTTCATATTACATATTGTAATCAATGTTTTTTCATGAGACTGACACTCGCGGTAACAATATTTATATAGTTTTATGCGATTTATAATATTATATTAATATTGTTAGAGTCGACAGCATTAGTCTCGTTTGTTTATGGCGCAAGAGCAAAGCAAATTAGAAGTAGAGACATGCCACTAAACCAACGATCAAATATTTCATTTTATTCTCAAAAGGAAATCAAATATTAAAAACATGAACACGAATAGATATCAACTCACCATCGCTCCATTTATCATCAACACGCTCTTCCTTCACTCTCTTGCACGAAATGGAATCAATACCTTCGTCGTCGATCGTATTTTCTTGTTTAATTACACCCATCTTCTGCTAAAAGGAAATTATAACTCTATATCAAACAGTATCAATAAGCAATTTGCATCGTTACACTCGGGGAAATTGGTCTGAATTAAAAACATTACATCTTTCAACATACAGATGCTTGACATAAAATAAAAGATTTGGTTACATACATTATCAGTTGGTTGCTTGCATTGTCACCACAAAGAACTTTTGGAAGTAACTATAAACAATTATCAATAATAGAAACCCACTCATTCCAGATTGCTAACTGAATAAAATAATGAATCATGTAGAAATATTAATAACTTGACACTAAACAATAAGGAACATTACACGACAATTATTGATAAGTATCTTGTTACCCGATTGATTATGCAGCATGAGTCGCTAGGTTGAATTATGGTAGGTCCAATGTCCAGCTCGGTCTCTTCAGGTTCAACTTTAATGCAGCCACCTTCTTCCATATTGACCATGGAAGGACTGGCCGATAGTGATGTATATTGGTTACATTTTTGTCCGTCCCCAACTGGTAGGTACGTAACACCATTATTAATATGAGATACTAAACTATAGACAGCTTTGAAAAAAAAAATTTTTTATTTAAGATCTTTGCTTTTGAATATCAAGTTCACTTTGAAATTAAAACCAAGCTCGTTATCACTGTATCTCATTTTGAGCCAGTTCTAAACGGGACTAAAACATGTGTAAATAATAATCCGACGTTATAATCAATATATTGTCCCAATTTTATTATTAATATTGCAGTTTTTTCCCTTTCATTAACAATAACAGACTAGCGAGACGAATACATTCTATTTTTATATTTTAATTTTTAACTTTGTTTATGATAAAAAAAAATGAGACACGTAAAAATTATTAATATAGTAATTCAATTAATTTAATAAAAGTTTTTTTGGGCTGAATTACACTGTAATTAATGTTTACTTAACTTAGCTATGTACCCCCTGCAGCAAAAATATGGATTCTTCAAAACTAATCGGCAATTTGCATTTGTAACTCTAAGCTTACAGTTTTAAGTATCTAATTGTTTGTGTTAAGAAATATACTTCACATATGAAACAAGTTGCCGACTAGCGGAAATTGTAAACTCACCCGTCAATTCAATTTCATTAATTTCCTGCCTCGCTCCACGGCGCAGTGTAGCTTCATAACTGCTTTCATCAAATGTGCTCCGCTGCTGAACAGCACTTGCAACCTGCTAAATATTAACAATAAGCAGACCCAGGATCAACGATCTGTACATGTTAAAAAACAGTAAAAAAGAAAATCTTCTTATGGTATTTCGGATAAATTAGGGCTGGGCATATAAATAAATTAAGACCAGACATAAAATCACAGTTTTTTGGAACTTTTATATGTTGGTCTATTTGGCACACATCACGTAAAAACTACTGGATTGATTTAGATAGGCACTGTCGCATTTTGTAAAGCCTGACGTCAGATATAAGATGTTAAGACTGTTTTTGTGAAATGATGTATCCGTTTGATTTTCTTTACTAATATGTACTCGCAGCACTTAATAATTACTAAATAAACATGAATTGCCCTTACAATGTTGCATTTAATAAAATATGGTGCCTCAAAATTGAAAAATATGTAGAAGTACTAGTGTACCAAAGTCTAAAAGACTTTAGTGGTGGTTGGTGCTTGTGGTTTCAGCCATACAGTACAGTAAATAGGTGCAATATGTTAAAGATAAAAGAGAAACATATATTTTTTTAATTAGTTTTTGTTTTATTTATAATCTTTATCTATACTTTTATAAAATGACAAAAAGTTGTGAAAGATATTCAAAATTCCATATGGCACTCAATTTACGATAATAAACATTTCTGTAAGCGCAGGTAACTGTTCAATGGTTTGAAATGGCTAGCCTTCATATTAACACATTTTTGCTAATTTTTTTGCGCAAATGGAAATGTTTAGTAAAATTACAATAACTTTAGTTTTACATATTTCTTTTTCAATGAAACTTTTTGTGATTTACTATAAAATGTATATTGAATTATTTTTCTTAAATTTATAAACAGACAAATACTGGAAAACTCACTGGAAATTGAAATAAAAGGAATAAAATATGTAATAATTCCGATTTATTGAAAATATTTTGAAAAAGTACCATATGGAAAAAAATGCAAAAAAGAAAGAATGAAGTTTTAGTAGTGTTTTTTTGTGTGATAATCATTAAAACATTTTCCCCTTTGAAGGTGAATCTCACAATGCTTACACATGTAACTTATTTTGCTCCGTTTTTTGTGTGCTGCACAAATCCGACATTGCTTTTAAGCAATATTTTTGGCCGGTACAGATAATTTTCGTAGTCACATGTTTACACATATCCATCGATAATCTTGTGAGAGGGTCACTTCTTGAAGTTTTTTTGTAGTAGATGTGGATGGTCCAGGGTCTGATGGGTACAGATGGTCAGTGGTTTGATCCAATATTCCAGTAGAATCAGAAAGCCAATAAAGTGCTGTTTCATGCAGAAATTATTGTATTTAATTTTCCGTGTATATACTGAATTATATACCATGTATGAGTTGAAAGGAGCACAATTTATCATATACATTACCACACGTTTTGTCCATTTAGATGTCTTTCTCAAAATACTATAATAAATCAAATATTGATCTGCGCGATCAAAACCTTTCATATACTTACTGTAATCAATAAGAGCATTTGGTTTCATAATGTTTTGTTGCGTTGTTCGATCAATATTATGGCTCTCCTGCATTTCCGCAGAATGGATAGTAGAGATAAGAGATACTCTTCTGTTTGATTGCCAGACTTGTAGTAATATGTCCCTTATTCTGCGAATAATTGTTTCTCCTTTATTCAAATGCGTGTTTCGAAGATACGGTAGTGAGCCCCTATTTTTTTCTTATTGTTCCACAAATTCAGATTTGGTTCTGGAGAAGCTGTATAGCATTAGTCACACGTTGTAATAATTGTCCATATAGACGTAATGCCAAATGCATGTAAATGGTGAAACTATGTTTGAATCATTTTTGATTGAGTTTTCAAAAACTACACAAAAAATGTTACATTCAACATGGGGGCACTAGTTGTAAACATAGATTGCCATAAAATCTGATAATTTGAAATTTTTTTTATTATTCTTATATTATATACATATCAGTCCATTTGAACTAAAATGTGAAAAACATTTTTATTATAAAAGGACAATGCATTAGTTAAATGGGCATCCAAGCCATTTACACTACATCAGGCGCTTACACGTGAACAATAGAAGACAGCTTGAAGCTGACACCGAGTCAAGATAAGCAGTCGTCTGCGGGAATGTTAATCGGTGCACAGGTGAAACCGATGAGCAAAAACCAAGCAAAAGGAAGGGCAGTCTGTTATCAGCCGTCATAAAAATCGCGCATAGCTATAGCTTATACGTAGTCACTCATACTTTGGTACTTTTTTAAATCTTTTACTGTAATTAAACTTTGTACTGAATAAATAGATATATTTATGAGCTTTCGCAGCACCTGCTACATAACTGAGCATGCACATTTATTTTAATATGTTCTGTATTATTTCCTTTTGTTTCAGACATGCATATGAGGTTTACAATTTACATTGGATTTGACTAAAGTCTCCCGATACGCTGTCTTTTAGCGAGTAACAATGAAGAGTTGTTGCAAAAAATCATAACTCTGTGTAGAACTAATACGTAGTATGGCTAATTATGTCCTCAGTATTTTTTAACATCCTTTTAAACATTTCTGACTTAACATTATCTCACCAATTTAAAATATCTAAACATTCATCACTAATTTTGTTTTCTTTAAATCAATAGCCACAGTTCTTAAATATTGTGGTAACACTTTTACATGAGCTTGTGAATTTCTTAACACTTTTTGATCTCTTTACAGCGATTTTTTCGGCAAACTAGGTGAAGATTCATAGCAATGGTCAAATTTGATAATATCGCCGATTGCAGATACACTACTTGGTATTTTTAAGGTTTTATTCCTTTCCCGGTTATGACTTGTGCTTGAATCTGTAAACAAATTTAAGCCCCATGATCAGATCATGTCGTTCGAAAAATTTAAAAACTCTTTAGCTGTGATGTGATATACAATAGTAATATAAATTAGTTGTATCATTATTATGCATAGTTAAATTGAAATATATATAACGATAACAAATTATTTTCAGTTGCACATGAAATGTATGCAGCTGACTGACACACCCAATTTATACCAACAATATATTATGTAATACAGACTTATGATTCAGATTTAATTTCTTACAAAAATATTCAATTTCAACTTGTATTCAAGTGAATACAATAAAAAATTTGAGGTCTGAAAATAAATAATTTTACCTGATATTGTATAAGCAGGATCATCCCTACATTCCGGCATTTTATCCAGATTTATTTCATTGACTTGGTCTTGTTGGTAACCATAAGTATATAATACGGCTTGTATTGTTACCAAAGGCAAAGCAGACTCTGCAAAGGAAAATTTTGTTTATTATACATTTCAAAAATATTATATGTATGACAACGATTTTTGAAACAATTTTATATGTATGACATAAATATTCATAAAATTTTATGACACCAAAAAATATTGTGTAGTCAGTTGGAAACGTGTAAATTTAAAACTTCAATTAAAGTGCAAGTTGCTTCAAAGTTATACAAATGTGATAGTAACTATCTGTCACCGGCGACTTTATTGTTGTCTGTGTGGCCTAAAATAAATAGAAAAAAGTCGATATATATTATGGATATATTTCACAAGCCTACTGAATTTTATTATTTATCTAAACTCGGAAATATAAAATAAAACTGTTTTGAAATCATATTTATTATAATTTATGTACTTATTCCTCTGTGTATATAGATATAAAACATAAACTGACTTACTTGTGGAATGTTATCTCACTCCCCTTTTGATAACAAATTTTACAAAACACACACTCTTACAAAAATTAATCTATATGGTATTACGAATACCATACGAAACGTATACAAGATACACAATCACGATAAAAACTTTAAATTACACAGAAACGCTCCAAACAGCACAACAAACGTTTGCATTAAATATAAAATTTAGTGCCTGGGATGTTCGACGGCGCTTCAAATAGACACAAAAAATAGTTATCTTTTCTATGATATAATCAGTCCAGTGTACCAGTGTACCAGTATCATAAACTTATTATACTAGGGAGACCAACAAAGGTGAAAGACAGCACAATGATGTATAGTAGTGATGTTATTTGACATTTATCTAATATTAAATCATCTTATCGATAATTTTGTCAATGAGCTTAGTATTGTTGAATGCAATTTTATACCCATAGAAATTAGTGCATTGCTTATTTTAGAGTTCCGTGGTAAATAAGGAACCTTATACTTCCATCACGTCTATCCGTCCTTCTGTCTATATATCACAGTGCAATATTTAGGTCATTTTCAAATATTTTGCGATTCTATGCATTTTGTAAGTTTACGTGTTTAATAATTTCATGGAAGCTTGAGATTAATTATTTGCAAATACCCCAACAAATGAGGTATCAGTTAACACTTTCAAAATGTAATTAAAAATGTCATGTAATCTTTTTAGTTAGATCTATCATCTTTCCCCTATTTTAATCGTACGTTTTAAAAACCTGGATAAAATTATAATAATATACCTTAATCATCACTGCAGATAATATATGGGATAACCTTTAAAATACAATATTTAATAAATAACCTAATTTAAATTAAATCATTCATTTAAAATTTTTTTAAGGATAATATTATATAAGGATTTTATATTATGAAATAATTTGTAATATAACTGATAATTGTAAATACTAAATTTATTTCTTAAACTATAAACTATATTTTTAAGGACTAAAACATAATTTATAATTAATTACACATAATAATTACACTACATAAACTAAATTAATTAATTAACACTTAATTTTGAGAAATTTTATGTTTCAAACATTTATTTATTATATGATTATACACAAGATACAACAAATTAATCTAAATGAAAATATACCAATATTTCAAAATTTTTTCCACAATATTAATTAACTTCAGTTTTATAAATTTTTACTTTAAAACATTTAACTTTTAATTTTAAAATTATTTTTATTATAAAATAATTTCTTTTTTCAAATTATTTGTTTTAGGAACTCTTCTCAATGTAAATGAAATACTTAGAAAATTTTAACTTGTCTTTGATCTCATTAGTTTTTTTTTATTTTTAAATATTTATTACTCCAAACGAAAACTATTTTGAATCTGTTAAAAATATACAAAGTCTGTCGACATAATTGTCAATATTACTGAACACCGCTAAATTTACACAATCGTACCTTTATGCACACGCAAACAATTTTATTTATGTTACGCGGAATTAGTAAATCTACGTGTACAACAGAGGTCAGTGATACTAAAAGAACTAATTAATTGTTGGCCATAAAACATCAAATGTTCATTATTCATATGCAATTGGTGGCCCTTGCAATTCTATGTAATGGCCCATACAACATACAAAAAGTTGTTACTTCTATTTCTGTCGTGCAAACATTGCTTAAAATATTTTAATGGAATAGTTTTGTATTATAATACTTTAAAAAACTTTATTTAGTGAAATTAATGGATTTATAATAATATCACAATACATCAAATGAAATCTCATATTTACCATAGCGGGCTCCAACTGTAGCAAATGCTTTGCAGATGTGGACGGCAGAACTTCAATTGGTTCCTGTAATAATCAAACTAGCGCTATAACCTTGACCTTGTGGTACAAGAAAGCTAAGAAAACAATTGTATCATATATAAGTACTTACATGTACGAAGCGAGTTGGTACAGAAGTATGTCTAAGAATCGTCAACTTTTCAGTCTTCCTGGAACATTTCTGTGCAAAGTGTATGAAACGTATATGAGTATATTTGGTGGGATTCCAGTTTCTATGACCCGTTACCGAGGCACATTTCTTTTGTAAAGCTGGTTCATTTGGGAAACTGTAAAGAAAAACAGGAACGTATGTAATTTAAATTTGTGGGATTGTACGATTACATATTAAAATGTTGTCTGGAATGATCTCCACAAATCAGATAGTGAGATGTCCGATAAACAATAAACATTAAAACAAAAACTGACTTGTAACATCTATCTCACGTAATATAAACAAAAACCAAAATTGACTTTAAATATTTAGTTTCTGGTGTATTTTTTTAATTACAACCTGATTATTGATAACAAATGCATTTCAACAACAATGACAATTACATTATTTGTTAAGTTTTATTTTTAAAATTTCCATAAAAATGCATGTTTTTTATTAAAATAATTGTATTTCACTATAAAAAAAGAAAATATTTGAAAAATATTTCCTGCACTAATCGTTTTCATTAATAAACTGCTTGTAATAATTTAATTGACGTATTTGCTGCTGTTTGTAATATTAAACACTCAATATGCGAATAAAAATATAAAAACACAAGCCTAAAAAAATATAAAAAGAAATTGTACGTGTCAGCTCCGACACACGACTGGGGTTTACTCCTTAAGTACGATTGTCTTGGAATGTATAAAATAAACAAAGGAGGTAAATAAACGCATCTCTTATGATAGATTATATATGTATAACATATATAATATCATGTACGCATAATTTATATATACAATTAATTGAACATACATATTCTACATAAAAGGCATAGATATTTGTACAATCGAAATATATAATATATAAACATTAATTAGATAACCAACCTAGTAACCGCATCCACATGTTCTTTATTCTGCAAAGGTGGGATCAATATGGGTTGGCTAGGAAGCTGGAGAATTTCATCGCAATTATGGCCTCCTGTTAGGTATTGTTGCACTCTTTTCAATTGTCGAGCTGAAATACTGAAATTTTTGAGCTCATCTTGTGCTTTCTTTTTTTGTTCTGCAGTCGGTAATCGTACCTGCTGTATAATTACAGGTCCTGCATCACAACTTGATGGCATCAACTGCGCCGTAGTTACTGGCCTGAGGTACTCGGAAGGTCCCGCTTCTTGTCTCGAAATCATATCAGCAGAAGTAGAGTTCAACTGTGCTTTCATTTTTTTTTTCCTTAACCTGTATTCTCGCTGATAATCAGCTGCAGTCTTTTTGGGCGGCTTACTGGCTGGGTCTTTGGCTGGATTTTTCCTTAACCTATATTCCCGCATATAATCAGCTCTATCTCTTTTGACTGGCTTCTCTCCAGTGACTAGTATTTTCTGCTTTTGTCGGAGTCTGTACTCTCGCTGCCAGTCTGCCTGAGTTTTCGATTGCTTGGGTGCTGGTGTTAATTGCAGACTGATTACAGGACTGCAAACAGATAAGTTCGAGTATATTTAAATTTGCGAGTAACAATGCTCCATCATATGCAGAACCACATCAATTTTTAAAAATATATATATATATATATATATATATATATATATATATATATATATATTCGTTCTTGATATTAGTCATAGATATTTGCATGCACAATCTAAGTATATCATATATAAACATTAATTAAATAACCTACCTAGTAACCACATCCACATGTTCTTTAGAATTTATTTCATCATCACTTGAATAAGTCTCTTCCATTTTTACTGTATTTAATTTACTCTATTTACTTCACTGTATGTAAATATAAATATCAGGATCATTAAATGTAAAATTCGTTAATAAAAAATGCTGACAATACAATTATTTTCAAGTAAAACACAAATAAACGATATCACATTTAAAGAACAAAATTAAAAACATTTAGTAACGTCAAACTAAGAAGTTAACATTAAGACTTTTTAATTTTATAGCACAGAATAAATGAATCGATGTTAAAAACTCATAGTTATAATACAGTAAACAGTAGAAAGAGACTTAACAACTTATTTCATTCTTGGGTTGCATATGGCTACTAAGTTCTTTCTTGCTTCATTTTAGTTATGTTGCTCGAAATGACGAATTGTTTTCATAATAGTCTTTTTTCAAAATTGTCGTTTTAATTGTATGTATTTATAACCTAAAATGTAACAAAATTACATCTGTCAAAAATACACTATTGAAGTTGCGGCGAGTGCTCAGCAAATGGGCACTCGCTGCAATCTCACTAATTTATACAATAGAGTAGAAGCTAGTAAAAATAGAGTAGAAGTACTAAAGTAGAGTAGAAGCTTTTAATACTTGGAAACGGGAAAATGATATCTCTCTCGCACAATTACTTCAAGTTGACCATCTATTTAGTATATTCATTTGACGTTTATGCTAGTGTTGCTGTCATCATGTCGATAATTTTATCGATGAAATTACCTAGCTTTATTTAATACAATTTTATAACGATAGAAATTTAAGCACTCTTTTTCGTAAGTTCCGTTTAGGTCCTTAGCAAACTAGAACCCTTACAATTTCATCATGTCCGTCCATCCATCTACTGTGAATATATCATAGGACTGTAGCCATGTCATTCTTCAATATTTTTCTATTACATTTTGCACATTTTAGTCAATGCAAAACAAGATTATTTTTTTTATGAGATTTTTTCGCCTCGGCTAGGCGAAAAAAAATCATATGAAGTGAGGTATCAGTGAATAGGTCTTTCAAAATGCATTTAAAATGGTATGTAATATTCTAATAAAATTTTATAACATTAGCGTTCCCGCCTCTTTTAAAATCGTACGTTTCAAAATTTTAATAAAACTGTTTTGGTTTAGCTTTATTTACAAATTTAGACGACTATCCAATATGTTAAAAATTTAACCTTCGGTGTTATATTTAAAATTGCTACAGAACACTAAACGAATGTGCATCTAGTTCGATTTTCTCTTTCTGATGTTACCAAGCTTTAAAAATTCTAGAATAATTTTCATTCTTAATGTTATTTAATAATTTTATGTTTATTTCAAAGTATTTACTAATTTTATTGCAGATTTCTTGCAAACACCAATAAAAATAAATGGCTGAAATTAATTCATCGTCCTTAATGGATTTAAAAATATTATTCAGCCATATGTATCCTTCAGCCATTTTGAAAAAAAATATTTCCTGCAAAAAGGAACAAGACGAATTTTATTGAAAGCGACAGTCCCTGCAAAATTTGTTCCAGCTAGTTTATGTTAATATAAGTTAGAATAAGCTAATTATTAGGGTGTATTATTCTTTACACTTTACATCATACCAATTATGATTTTACACACACACACACACACACGCACGCACGCACGCACGCTCGCACGCACGCACGCTCGCATGGACGCACGCACGCGCGCCCCAACGCACGCATGCTCGCACGCACGCACACTCACACACACACATACCTTGTTTGACACATAGCAATATATATATACACACAAGAAATATTTCTTATTTGGATTAATCGTAATAAATTCCTTTTTTTCTCGAGATGGACAAATGTAATCTTTAGGCCCATAACCCTCATTCGGGAATTATTTATTTTTAAAATGATGGAAAATATAAAGTGTTCAAAGTCAAAGGTTATCGACATCCTTGCCGGCAGTATGAGCACACTAAGTTACTTCACACACACAATATTAAGAACGGAAGTGGTATATATAATAAGTCTATGCAAATAACACAGTATTGAGCTCTGCAATTAACTCTGCTTGATATTATTTTATTTAGAAATTTAGCCCTTTTATGATAGTGTCCGTGTTTTTTTGTTGTCAATTCGTAAGTGCATGACTAATACCGGATAATATAAATATTTAAAAATTATGCTCAAAAAGAAATGCATTTATGAAGCAGAAGCATAAGTTTTACACACACAAACTCGTTGACGCGTATTTAGTATTGATATCATTTGGATTTAGATAAAGTAGACAAGCAACAGCTGAACAAATGGATGTAACTACTATGACGTTGAAAAACTAAAATACAGCGCGGTTTGATAATGATTATCGATTTGATAATGTTAATGGGATACCGATCGCAGAACTTGTGGCTAGAACGAACACCATTATTTGTTGACAAAGACGGATATGCTGTATTCGCTTCCATTGTGAATTATATTTACTTCATTTACATATATGTGTGTTTTGCGAATGTACGTCACTAATACGCACATTTAACGTCAGTCGAGTTGAGACAAATTCTTCGTTTTTGTAAAATATAGGTATTTATTTTCATCTTCCATCAGAAAGTGCAAAAACTATAGCTGAAAGACATAAACTCAAAACTAATGTCACTTATCATAAGTAAGTCTAATTTTCATTTAATTTTTGTAATACAAATATATGTGTAATATAAAAATAATTAATCACCATTTGAAATTAATGCAATGTTAAGGGGCGACTACACGTCGATAATTTTAATAATGCGTATTGAATATTTCGATATTATAAATTGTTTATTATTATTTTTAGATATTATTTTAGATATCATTAATTTATAGATAATCATTTTATAGATGGTTCAACGTACTGAATACTCTTTTTCAATTGTATTGATTTGATTGCTGAAAACCATTCAGTTTAATGCAATAAAACATTTTGGCAAGAATTATAATTATTACGTACTAGTGAATTAAATTTTCAATCAAAATATATTTCAATAACAATGTTTTAGTATTTAACAAACAAAATATTACTAAAATATTTCCCGTTATACCATGCTTTAATTTTGTTATAATTGTGACTTCTTTTTACACAGCAGCGGCATTAAATTATTTTTATTACAATATATCGATTTTATTGGTATCCCTACATTTTTGGAATTACTTTATAGTATGACATTTTTTAAGTCCTTTTACTTATATGATTATTATACATAATAACATTAATATTAATATACATAATAACTTATATGATTATTATACATAATAAAATATTGTATATATTTGGCATTAATTTTGTAGAAATGCATTACTCACAAATAAATAAAACTACGTGAAGTATTATTATTTTTATTTTCTTTAAGTTCTTTACCACGACCTAGGTTCCGTTGTATTACAACATCGGGTCAGGTGGGCTATTAGCAAATCTTTGTTAGGTCAGGTGGGCTATTAGAAATAATGCTGCATGACGTAGTTTCATTTAATTGTGCAGTTTCTAAAAGGCAAAATTCTTAAAGAAAAATTGATAAATATATTGAGACGTAATAACAGTAACTGATTTATAAAAAAACACCATTTGCTCGGAACACACCTGATAGGTCAAAAAGGATATAAACGAATTTTCAGTTATATGCAGTTCATTTGCTAAATTTAAACTTTGTTGTGTACACGAGAAAGTACAAAGTGGAAAATATTATACACACTTTGAAACACACGCTACATGTAAAAAGCATTCAACATTTTTCGTCATTACTTTTTAAAATAATTTAATTAAAATGTGGCACAATTTGTCTTCTAAAATGTTAAAACCCTTAATTACAATATCTAATTCGGTTCATCGTTTCACCAGTCAGGATGAATGGAAGGATATTTCCCCGATGAAATTATTTGCTCACACGCCTACTTCTCATATTTTTACAAAAATGCGAATTCGAAGCTATTTATTGGAGAAAATTAATGAAAACTTTCCACTAACAAATTAAGACACTAAGGAAAAAATGTGTACAACTATGAAAAAAATAAATTATATGTAAATTTTTTTACAACTTTTTGACAAATAAAAAGCAATTATATATGAAATATGGTGATAATTTTAACAAATCACAAATTTAGCAAATTTTAACAAATAACAATAAGGCGTGAGTTAGTTTTCCGCATAAAAATGTGTCTGACGCCCTCTCCTATTATATACGGCTAAAACCCTGTTGCATTTGCCGTTCTTTGGCGATTTTGAATTTAATCATTAAGCATTTTCTTAAAAATGGCTACGGCATTATTGTGGCATTTCACATCGAAATACTTCAAATAAGTGCACATTTCACAGGTAAGTTGTAAAGAATTGATACCGTACTTTTTATATTTATTTTCACAAACCCACACATAAATAACTATTTCATACGTTATGATTTTCAGGATAATGTGTAATGATACATACAGAAAAGGTATACTTTAAAATAATATGTATCCATCGAGTTTTTGTGTAATGATAATGACATTTACGCTAGTATTAACCAACGTATTGATAATTTTGTCAATGAAAGTAATTGGACTTAGAACTGTTGAATATTTTAGACTGATAAAAATTTACGTATTACCGTTTTTAGAGTTTTGTAGCAAACTAGGAACCTTGTAATTTCATCTTGTATGACAAATGTTAATATAACAAATCATTTAAAAAATAACAAACATCGCGTAAAAATAAGTTATAAATTTGATTTTTTATATATTTTCATATGTATTTTCATAGTGAAAGCATTTTTCAAATCGATTTTTATTAAAGATGAAAACAGAGAAACTGAAGAGGCCGACTAGGAAAATATTGGCGCCACCTAATTCTGACAGTACAGAGACTGCAAGACGTTACTTTCTAGCTGAACCAGCATTGCCAAAGTGTATCTTTACTTAAATTTTATGTAACATATGAGCCCTTCATATAATTTCCTTGCAACAGACTCAAAATATAACTTTCAAGTAACTTTTCCTACTTTGATCTGTATGTATCTAGCCTGAAACGAAATGAACTGAAATGAGACGAACAGCCCTTATTTTTTTACATTGATGTCTGAAAAGATCGTGTAAAAGGATTCGTTTCCAAGTTTTCCGAGAGTCGAAGGAAACCCACTTAAAAAAAAAACATCTGTTGTTAATTTTAATTGGTAATAAATTATATAATCGCTAATTTTAATTGGTAATAATTATAAAGTTTTTGGTAAAATAATTAATTTAATTAACACCCGCCTCCTTAATCCTTACCACTTTTGGAATTGTCAGTCGGGAAGTATCTGTCTAAATCTTCTATTTAGCCACTGCAATTAAAATAGTCGGGATACTTCAATATATAATAATAATTTTGCACAAAGTTATTATTTTATACATTGATTTTTAAATTTTGTTTTGAAATGGTGTTTACATAATGGGCTAAGTCAACATTTCCGTGCAAAATATTACATGTAACTTTCCTCACTCTCGTGTAACTTTTGGGCTAGAGGGCTCTGGCAACACTGGCTGAACCGAAATTCTAGTCACCACTGGCGGCTCGTGCCTAGGGCAGAGAACTTTCTGTGGAAGTTCACTGCATACTGATGAACGGCCACTGCCTAGTCACATGCTCAAACTTATTCCAAATCGTTTGATTTAATACTTTCATTGATATTGAAAATAGGAAAGTTAAATGGGATCACATTGTTGAATTGACTAACCTCCGCTAAAAAGAAGTATACCATCTTGTCAATAAGTAAACAACAGCAAATATATATTTCCATAACAAAATTATCAGAGTGAAACTAGCTATCCAATTCATCAGCAGTGGTGTGGCAGAAGCATTAGAAATTTGTCAAAACGAGTTAAAGTTACACAGTTTCAAGATGTTGCTGGAACAATCAAAGTTTTAAAAATAATTAATTAATATAGGATTTAAAAAAAGCGTTACTCAACAAAAATGTTACTAATAGACTAGTTTCTATTAAGAATAAATCGGACGGGTTGTAGTTTTTAATGATTAATCACGATATGGAGATACGAAAAAACAAAATGATTTAATTATAGAAAATAAATTTGGCAAAATTACGAATTCAGTCACGTGGCTGTGAACACCAATCAGAAACTGTTACATCACACCTCACAAAACACTACTGTTGTTGTTGACATTTTCGTATATAGAATAGGCTATTTTGATTAATTTTTCGTATTCAAATTGAAACAGTTGCTTCAATTACACCTTAAAAGACAAGTACAATTTGCAATGGAATCAGATTTTAGCAAAGCAAATGGTAGTAATTTGTTTAAAATTGACACTTTACCAAGTGTCAATTTTTAAAGTCAAACAGTGACTTACGTTCATCAGAATTTAGGAATTTTAAAACTTCAGCGTAAGTAGACATAAGTGTAAAATATGTATTATAAGCTGAAGTAGTATTATTTCAGTTTCATAGTCAGTATGCTTTTGTTTTCACGCACGTATTGTAAGGTAATTTATATTGTTTTTGACGTTCGATTCGCGAACTGTAATCAACTTAATCTCAACTCATACATTGTTATTTTATCAATAAACTTGTAAAAATACTGATTGCAAAATTAATCAGTAGGTATTGCTTTTAATTTAAAAATATATTGTGTGTGAGTTATATTAATTTGTTTGTTTGTAATCCACTGTATTAGCAGAGCTTCGACATTTTAACGTTCTTCTATGGAAAGCACAAATTTATTTAATTTTATCGTTTAGTACAGGACCACTATGGATAGTGAAATATATATGACTTTATATTGAAAACACAGTTTCTCGAATAGATAATTAAACTGCAAATAATTCTTTATGTGTATATAACTACATCAAAATGGTTTTCATAAAAATATATTCTTAAATCCTTAGATTAAAACAAAAGAAGGAAGATACTATACACCCTTATTTTATGTAAATACAAAACGGGCATAGGTACAACTAACTACACGCACACAAACTAATTACACATTGCCAATTTGCACCGAACACACCGCTGGTATCATAGCTTCTCGCGGTGCGGCGCTTGCGCATGCTGCTGTCATTCAAACATGACGGTGATCAAAGAAAATATTTGAAAATATTTTTTAAACGCATGAAAAGTAACGCCAGTCCTGTTTTTTTTGTGAATGGTTATTGATGTTAAAAACACTAGAAGGTATTTTTGGATCGATTTGGCTGAAAATATCGGCAATTTTAATTTCAAGAACTCCATGTCCTTACGAACCGCCGATATGTGTAAGACCGAATTGAATATAATACAACCAAGTCCATTGGAACTGGTTTACGGGGACGGCGCACCGTTAAAGCGTACTGTATCTTCCCATTTTTGTTTTAATCCAAGCTTAAATCAGTAAATAAATTCAAGTAAATAGCTCATTGCAAGTTTTAGTCACTTTTCCGTATTTGTTTGTTGTTCAGAACATATATAAATAATTTATTTGGCGTTTTAAGAATTTAATTTTAATTTTTCGAATTTTTTGCTTTTACAATGGGGCACTACACAGTACTCGTAATAAGACAAATTCATTTTAATTAAACAAAAGAAGCAACTGTCATACACAGACACGATTGTTTTGATTTTTTTAATGAGAAGTGATACCATTCAAGACGTTACGATCTTGTCCAGAAAGGGCGAATTCGCCGCGAATCTCGCGCGTATTACGCGCATACGTTGCATTCAGAAGGAGCGTACCAATGTGCGAGCATTTGGGGACGAATTTAGTCAGTAGAAAACATGGAGGTGGACGAAGCGGCCACGTTGTGGTTAGCTTACCGTGGCTCAAAGAGACGAAAACGTAGGGAAAGTTGAATGTATTTAGTACATCCAATTCTTAACGATAGAATGACACATAGTATGTTTGCAACTTTGTATCCAAAGTTAAAACAACACGAGATCAATTTTTTTAACTACTTTCGTAAGTCCATAAAATAATTTGATGATTTACTTTCATTAATTAAAGAAGATTTGTTGCCATGTGAAAATTACGTCCCCGTGCCAGGATATTGTTTCGGCGGAAGAAAAACTCGTGATCACTTTAAGATAAGTAATGTTTTATTAATATATATCAACTAATTCATAACCTTTTTAAATATTAAACTTAGCAATCACATGTAACCAACAAAGTTTTTTTTATTAATTTTAACTTTTTTTAACGATTCGACTGCGATAATCGGGCTTGCCATGAGGTTAGCGATGGCATTGCTGGATCATACTTTTGAAAAGTAAATTCGTTTGGTCTTGAAATTTGTGCATGATATCGAGGTCAAACCGGAAATGAATTTGAGGACAAAGCCGAACTATTGGAAGAAGGCCCACAATTGCCGAACGAATACGAATTGTTTAAATAGGGAATTGATTGGGAAGATTGTTGGGCCGCTTGCAAAGTTTTCATTAATTCAATTTTTACTGTTATACGATTGTCCGCAGGTACCTTAAGCAGTTCTTTGTGTAAAGATAGACAGAAAAGTTTGTCGTCATCACCTTCCGTTCCGCAGGAAAGTTGTGGTTGTTGTTGATTCCGAGAGCTTATATTTTTTTAATAATTTTCAGGAATACGGCGTCAGCGACGGTCATTTTCTTGCTCTTTATATCGAAGAGTCGGAGAAGATTGGAAGAGGATTCGAAGAATATACAAATTTCCCTAATTGCATTGGAGCTATTGATGGAAAACATATTAGGATCATAAAACCTTTAGATTCTGGCTCTATGTTCTACAACTATAAACATTTTTTTTCTACTGTCCTGTTTGCTGTAATGCAAATTATTGTTTTATCTATGTAGATGTTGGAGCATGTGGGAAGAGCAACAACTCAACGATTTTTAAAAACTCTATATTCTTCGAAAAACTTACGGAAAAATCTTTAAAAATTTCATGACCAAACCCAATATTAAAAATACGTACAACAAATTTACCTCATGTTACAGATGGGGATGAGGCATTTAGCTTATCGGAAAACATTATGCGATCATATTGCGGAAAAAATTTAACCAAAGAAAAAGGAATATTTAATTGCCGCCTCTCTAGAGCAAGACGTTATATTGAGTGTTGTTTTGGAATCCTGGTAAACAAATGGCGAATATTTCATAAACCACTAATGTGAATATTTCATAAACCAAACATGTACATACCGAATTTGTCCAAAACATAATAAAAACTTGTTGTGTTCTTCACAATTACGTCAGTTTAAGAGATGGCTACAGATATGAAGACACATTGCTCGAAACAGCTCTACATGATTTAAATACTACTGCAATCCGACCAAGCGTAAGGTCTCAAAATACGAGGGGTGTATTAGCTGACTATTTTATGGAAGAGGGTCGATGCCATGGCAGGACAAAGTGATCTAATTTTCCGTTTGCTACTAATAAGTTACTCAATTATTTCTTCCTTTTTTTCTTCGGAGTCATCTTTATCAGAAAATATTAGCACTAATTATTTCCAAGCTTTGCGTCTTAACATTCTGTTGGTATAATCAGATGATTCCATATCCCATATCGACCTTTTTTTTCTACTTCGTCTAAAAACAATTCCGTATCAAAATTTTGCCGCTCCATTTCCCTTGATACGTGCATTCGCTCTGAAGTTCGCGCGTAAACTGAACGCAACAATGAGTCTCTAATATCCACTATATACTGGCGAAGTGCACGCGATTTACGCGCGTATTTAAAATTCGCACGATACTTGTGGACGCAATGTATTGGTGACCAGTATCACGCCATCGGGCGTATGAATTCGCACGAAACGATTCGCAGCAAATTCGCCCTTTCTGGACTGTGTCTATGACAGTCTTGAGCGTTTTCGAGGTAAATTGAAATTGTTTTTTTTTAAAACGCTAAATATATAATATAGAGTTTTCAAAAAATATAATTTTTTTAAGTATTAACCACTTTCCCAAATTTAGTCAACAAGTCTATTTTCAAAAGGAAGCAAGTTAATAATTTTGAACAAAAATAAAACTGGATTTTAAGATTCGGGCTTTGTATACAGAATGCAATCGAAAATTATAAACGAAACTAATATTTTGAATTCAGTGTACTAAAATGTGTCCCTTTGTGTAAAATAAGTCCAGACCACGTGGAGTTATTGTTTTAACATTCGATCACATGGAAGATCAAACAGTAATTCCACAACAAACAAATTTAAGAAATTTACAAAAAACCTGGTGCACGTGGCGTCAAAAGAATTAAACTCAGGAAATTGCATTCCACTGGAACAAATTTCTATATTAAATTGCTTCTTTGATTCAGAAAAATAATTTAACATTTTATACGACGAAGCAGAAAAGACGATCACTGGCTTCCATCAACATTTTGTGTCATCTGCTCAACACATTTCCAAGGCGAAGATGTTTATTTTACCAAAGAAGGTCGACGGTTAATTCGGAAAAATGCATTGCCAACACAGAGTTTACATAAGATGTCACCGGCAGCGGGAACACCAAATGTTGGTACTCTTACTTCGACCAGTAATAATTATTCATTCTTAAGTTTTGCAATATTATAATTATTTATACTAAACATTGCAATCATATTACATATGAAATTATTGGTTATATTTTACGAAAACAAGTAAAGGAACGAACAGCAGAGCCAATAGTGAGAGTCACTTTTGTTAACATTAGTAGATACATAACAATATATCTGTCGTAGTCATATTGTATAATATACCGTATTACATAAATGCTAACAACCACTTTGCAAAACAGCGCCTTGTTCTAATACAGTCAATGTTGGAAGGCGAACGCGGTCCACTCTCTATTTGATACGTTGTGTCAGTTCAAACTTCGTGTCATGGCATTGATCAAGCGAGCACCGTCTGACGACGTTCATCACATTGTGTTTCAGCATGGTGCAGTTACTACCTCTATATTCTCAATCTTTATTGTTTTTAAAGTAAAAACATGCCATTTTATTGTGAAATAGCTTCTAGAAATTGTAATGGAACTAAAAACGTAATGTGGGCGTCTCTTATCATAAGTGAGCATTATTTTCAGATATTTTATTTTTGTTCTATAATTCAATCATGTCTGATGTATCTGTAGTGATGTAGCCGAGTCGATAGTTTAATACTTCTAAAACAAAAACAATTTGGATTTCCCATACTATTTTTCTTTTAATTATAATCATTAGTAACACACTAATGAATACTTGTACCTATACTATAATTTTGGGTTCCTGCCCAACTGGAGTATAAAGAGCAATGGATATGGGTTGCTGGAAAATATGATTGGTTTCCTCAAAAACATCGTATCATTTGTTCGATCCACTTCGAGGACGATATTTTCCTACCAGGACAATACGACGACTATCAGTGGACGCCGTTCCTACTTTAAAATTCCACCCAGGGTTTGTAGTTTAATTTAAGCAAATATAAAAATCGTCAAAAATGGGTTTCCTTCAAAAAATTGCTTTTTACGAGGCCATTTATCAAAATATAACAAAGTTTTTTATACTTTATAGAAGTATTTTTATTATTACAGTTTTTTATTTTTTCTCCATTGGGCATATATAGATCAGCGACTTTTGGTGCTGATCTTCTTATGTATCAAGTCATTGATTTAAAAATCAAAGTATGGAATAAAAGTACGTCAAAAAATAGAAACAGTCTTAAAATCTGTGTTGTGTTTGAATCTAGAATGCAATTTAAAGACAACAAACAACTTTTAATGAAGAAGGTTTTGAAATTTTCTATGGCTGAAGATTTCTTTCAACCGATGAATATCCACCAGTTTTATCAAGTACATTTAAATGTAATTAATTTGAAAAAGAAATTTATGGAAAAATATATTGATATGGATTTGGCACTGTCTTACCAAAACAAGAGATTCTAGGCTCTCAAAAGGCTGTTTCTTCAATAAATACTTGTTATTCAGCAGTCAGTAAAAACTAGTAAAAAGACACTTAGATCAATATCCGTATCTATAGTTAATTACAAAAACTAAAATACACTCATACTCGGGTGTGTACATGTTAGTACACGTTGGATATAGGTTAAAATATCTGTATTTGCTTTCTATATAATTTTTTACTGTATGTACCTAAATATACATTGACTGTATGTTATTAAATATACTTACTGTATGTTACTAAATATACATTAATATATATAGTACGTGGTACAGAGACGACATTACTGGAAGGGGATAAATAACTAAAATGTGTTAGTTTTGAGTGATTTTTAAATAGATGTTTCATGGCTATATCATTCTATTTTGACTAATAAGAATATTAATCAATATTTGAAAATATTTATTAATAATAATAATACAAATATGTTCTCCATATTTTATGTATTTAGCTCCATAAATTGTTCTAAAGATGCTCACAAACATGATAATTTAACTTTGTACTTTTATGTTTTACCTTCATTTTTTTCTTTTATATTTTTATGTTTTTGTATACCTATTTTATTTTGGGCGCTATTATGTGTACAACCAATATTTTAGTTTTTTTATACACTTTGGTTCTAATATTAATTGTATCTAAATTTTTTAAGATTTCGAACTATGATAAGGTAGCCTTTCAATTTCATTGTTGCCTAGTGCTGTTTGAAAGTTTTGAAAATGCTAACGTATATTCATGGGGTTTTTACGCACACTACCATGCGTCAGTCATTAATGTTGTCATTACATTGATGTGTCAGTCATCAATGTATTAATGTTGATTGGTTTCATCTTTGTGTAAGCAGGTTAAAAGTAGGTGGAATATTTATATTGCTTAGTGAGCGTGTACCCAAGTGACATGACGGGTTCCGTACATCTGGCCCATCTAGTGAGAGCGGGCCATGCTCACCTTCCAAAATTTTTGAATACATCTATTTCGTCTTTAGGTGGATTGTGATTGTGGTAAGTTTTAAAAACATATACAAATAAAAATTATTTATTTTTAAAAATCTCGAAAGTCTTTATAAACTTATAAATAAAGAGAGTCTTAAGAATCTTATAAAATAAGCAATATCAAATTTATAGGTACTCATGTTAAGCATAAGTATCAACATACTTATACAAACATTGTTTTGTTTGAATGGAATATGATTGGAAAATGTATCTTTGTAGTGTCGTCCATAGGCTTATTATATTGTTTATTAAAAGATCTTTCACATGAAGTAAATCTAATCAAGTCAAATATACAAAGAAGACAATATTTCAATGTATAATGTACATTTATAAATAAACAAAATTTATTTTTAGTTAAGATTTTATTTAGTTTTCAGGATCTGATTTTTTTTTCAAATTCTATCTTAATATTTTCATTATCAAATTATTATCACAAAATTAAATATATAGTGTAAAATATTAATTTATATAATAACATTTTTACAATTAGATAAGATGTAAAGACGCGCCAGTGTGCTATTGAGGCAGTCATTCGATCGACGCTATTGGTTAGTAAAAAAAACAGTTATATGTCGCTGACGTGTAGCATCAACTCACTCGATCGGCGTGATTGCCTGCAACAATCGAGACCGATATTTAGTGATAGGAAATATTCTATACTTGCACTCTGCAGCAGCCCTACATTAATTTACACACACACACAAACGGATACGGATAGGAGAGTATGTGTGTAATAGTGTAAGCAATTAAATATGTTCGCTTGTATGGAGTGTCGGGACTGTGCTTGCAATAAGACATGGTGAGGCTAAAATTATCTACTTGTGAAACTTTTTGAGGAAGAGTAATTAACTATCTTTTTTAATCATTATCACAAAGTTAGTTTTGCATGAGAAATAATTATCTATAGGTACAATGTTTCTGTACCCACCCTTAGTATCTAATATTAGCAAACAAATAACGAACAAATCTTTGAACTTTTCAATAAAGTGTGTACCTATAGGATTGAAAAAATTTGGCATAATTTTAAAGCAAACAATCTTATAACTGTGAGAAATCTGTGGATAATTATTATTAGCAGAAAAAAATTGTATAACTAATATCGCTTCAGCAAAAAACTAAGGATAATTCTAAAATTTGTTGTTTTGACATAGTTTTTGTATGCGTACTTACTTAAACAAGAAAATATTTAAAGTTTATGAAAATGCAACAGTTGTTAGGAAACTGTTCCTCTTACTAACATAGTCACGAAAAATAAAAAATGAAAATGGCACATCCATTGGTAAATACTACCTAAGAATGCGGTATTCATAATAAGATAATTAATTATATGACGTCTTGAATCTAATATGCTTATTTGTTGATACATGTCATACTAGAGTGACGTTTGGATCCACATAAAACTTTTTTTTTAAATAGGCACATCTGTTAGTATGGTGCAGATTTTTTTCTGGCTTACAGGAGCAATTTTGAAAACCTGGTCATCAAATAAGGACTGGTTAGTTATCGCTTCTCGCAAACATAAAATAGCGTCAGGTACTTTATCGATGTACACATTTTCAATTCATTACGAGAGGACCATTTCTTTATTATTCCATACTTTATACCCATTCTGTAAACACCATTTTACACTTACTCTATAAAAACCATATTTACTATTTTTAAAAATATATTGAGTGTCAGACGGGCCTCGATCAATTTATTGGACATTTAGAAAAATACTATCTCCAATACATAAGCCAAGAAGTATTTTAGCAGTTTCATTTACCACTTTTTCCGCAAAGTGTTTTCCTCCGTGATGTGTTTTTTCCCTTTTATTTCTAATTTTTAATTCATTGCTGAATACATAATAAGCATAATATTTTCAGTATCATCAGAAAATTCAAAGATGGCTTCATGCAGGAGTAGCACTGGTGAACACTACTTGTAGAGTTTTTATATCAAGTGAAGAATTATTTGGTTTTCATTGGCCATTAGTGTCAATTATGTTATTTTAAAGATCATGGACCCATATTTTGATATCTTCGCTGTCACTGACATTATTCACTATGTTTTCACTAACATTATTGGTTGATGACGAGGGTTTGGATTATCACTTCGAAAATCAAAGCTCACTGGATCCTGAATTCGTTGTCGGTGGTAACAACATCATTGTCACTAGCCTGAATATGAGAAATTTTATTTTAGATCTTCTTCTGTTTGAATGGATGTAAGAATATTTCCATGAATGTTAGAGCTCTGCAGTCCTGACTTTGGATCACATCCAAATATAGAGCGATAAAGGCTCTTCCTATAATTCTTTGAAATGATACATTCTTTTGCTTTTAAACGAAACAACATCCAATAGACCGTTTTGTAGAGAGGTTGTCCCGCATCCAAGTGCGGAGCATATGTTACTGCGTTCTATACTTCTCTGTTTCTGTGGGTATCTTAGACTTCCATGGACAATTTCATAATCAGGCAAGTGGTGAATATATATTCACCACTTCCTCAATAACTTTTGCAATGAATTCCTGGCCATTGTCACTTTGTAATACAAAAGGTGCTTTGAAAATCAAATAAATTTTTACTGATTCCAAAGCAACTTCGGACACTTGATTGGGTCGAAGTGGTCGAAGCTAGAGGAATTGTCGCATCATCTTGATAATTTAATAACCATTGGAAAGATCCGTCTGGTGCTGACTGAAGGTCAATCAAATCAACTCGAGTCCGAGTATTAAAATCCCTTGAAATGATCGGCTTTATTACTGTGCCTTTTCTCGGCAAATTTCGTTTCATTTCATAGATTGGACACAAGAAAACAAATATTTCTAGCGTCTTTTTCTGCATGTAAAACTAATTATTTATGCTGTATAGCATATTGTCATCAGCATCAATGTGAAAATAACCTTGACCTGGTCATTCGTCCATGGCTTTTTCACTGTTTCGGACCATTCGATCTAGAAATTTATGAGTTGTAGGTTAAATCTAGAAATTTAAAAGTAGTAGACTAAACTGTTCCTTAAATTCACTTTCTCACCCGTATTTTTATTATTTCCACTCCTAAAACTAATATTATTTGCACTTTGTTGTGGCACAGTTGATATTGGTGGTGCCATTTTTATTGTTACGATAATGCAGCGCTAGTGGCGGTGATATTTGCATCAAGTCTCAAAGCAGCTTACCTATGACTCGCCTAATTGTATGCCAGTTGCACGTTAATCAGCCTCTTTGGGGAACACGACGTGCTTGAGGTGCACTTATTCAAACAAATTGCATTTCGTCTCAATATGAGACAAATATATTGTGTATGTAATACGGTGTATTATACAATATGGCTGTGATATATCGATGAGTAGATATGTCTCGGACATAGAAAAAGTCCAAAAGGTAAATTCGTAAAATAATATGATTTATAAATAATAATTAGTTTTTAACATATTTTTTTGGCTTTCAATAATTTGGTTTGAAATAAATGTAGTTTAGCGTCAATGAAAATTTGACTATTTATTGGTTATTAAATTAAAAAGAATATTTTTTAAAAATTTTGTATTCAATAAAAATAATTTCCGGTCGTGATTATTTTATTATAAAAAATTGAATTGAGAAATAGTTGCCATACATAGTTGCCATACCATAGTTCCCATACATAGTGGCCATACAAAATGTGTTTTTTTCAATGAACTGTCATAAGTTTGTTGACTTAATTGTCATTCTTAGTAACACTAAATATGGGATATGCAAATACAAACTTGAATTGATATAAAAAAATAAACCCAAAACATTTAAAAATTGAAAAAGATAATATAATATGTAACAATTGAAAAGAAAAAAAGTTTTTGGAATAAGTTCAGTTTAGCAAAAATGTGAATTTCCTTTTTTTTTTTAAATGAAAGAATATAGGTAGAAAACAAAGCATTAAATTAAATGCAGGGCTCGATCTCGATTGTTTTATTAAAAAAATTGATTTGTAAAGCTCCCATACAAAAGTGCACTTTGTTAAGGTAGTATAAGTTATAGGTTTTTCAACTTAATTGCCCTTCTTAGTAATAACAAACACTGAATTTGCAAATACAGAGAGGATTTGGCTTAAAAAAAACAAACCTAAAAAATAAAAATATGAATCAAATAACAAGGAGGATCGCATAATGGGAGGTTATAAAATTTATGTCCGACAACCAATTGACAGCCATTTGTTTATAGAAAAACCATTTTTCAAATGAATTTTTTATTACAAAATAATTGTGCTTCGACCCTAATTTATAAATATGTAATTTTATTATTAATATTCAAATATGTCATTTTTCATTTAGAATGAAAAACTGGGAATACATTTTTGTTAAACTAAACTAAGTTTTTTAATATAATTAATATGTGGATAAAGTCAGTGAGATGTTACTTCTTAATGTTATCATTAAAATGCCCTTGGTAGATTTATGGTCTTATGAAAAATAAGATGCTTGATTGATTATTGACGAGTACTAAATATTGTCAGATTTCAATTTATTTCCTTTTATTAATTCAATTGGATTTTAATAGGAGTTTTTGTTTTATTTGAGAATCAATTGGAATCTGAATCGAAATCTGAACGTCTTATAAAATAGAATACATAATAAAAAATATAGGTATAAACATTGTTTCCAAATCCTATTGCCATTGCGCCGCCTCAGCAGGTAACTGCATCTCCATATGGTGAACAGTTCTGGACAGCCATTGAAAAATGCTCCTCTCTAGAACCCAATTGAGTCCTCTGCGTGACTCACAGTTTCTTCAGTGCAACACTGAAGGTATAGTTCATTTGAGCATTGCATGACATGACTCCGACACATGTGATTGTCGGAGTCACATAACGCTGTTTGTCTTTTATTTTAAAGAGAAGCGTCATGGCCCCGTCAATGTTCTATCTGGCAAATTGAAACATGGCTCCCCGTGAGCTGTTGCCAAATTGGGTCATATAGCTGGCATGTAAGCTCTTATGTTATGCTCTCGCAGTCTTCTTCTAACCGTGCTGTCGTTTACGGGAAAATTATGTCCCTTGTGTAGACACCATAGCATGGTTCTCTAAAAAATAAACATATAAACAAAACTTTCCTCATTATAATGTTAGTATGATAACAGTGTAAATACATTGTTGTTATGATGTGATTAGTTACAGTGTTTATAATATATTAAATTGGATATTGTTCTTAAGGCAAACCTTATGTTAACAAAATTATAATACTATGATAATTATTGCAGCATATTATTTATAATTTTTGTCAAATATATGTGTGCTGGAAAATATTCGAGAACAAATTTACATATATAAAGTTAAATTGAGTTTAAGATCATCATATAATACTATTGTGATTTTTTAGTGAATTTTTTATCTTTCTGTTGTTCTGTAATACGGTAATTAATTTTTAGCAAATAATGTTGGTTTTGGAGAAGAAAATACTTTAATTAATTATTTGGGAAAGTTATTTTTTAAATTGATTAATATTGAAAATAAATATCAAGTCGTTATCGTTTCATAAAGCATTTGAAGCTCTTTATCACCAATTGGCTGGCTAAAGAGATTCACTACTGTTTGGCGAAGCAAACGCCTGAAGTTAATTAACCTGGACAATATATAAAACAGTGATGGAACCTTGAATTACCATCAAATTCATCGATAGGATTTAGGATAGCGTAAAATTTGTTTTGGGCTAATCGAGATTATGTATTGGATTATATAGCTACACAGATATCTGACATTTTACTAATAGCAAGTTGCTTTTTTTTAATACTAAGGAGACATGAAATAATTAATGAAAAAATGGTCACGAACTATCAAGATGTCGTTATCGACATTTATATAAAGATGTAGATCGCTGTTGTGAATGCTCAAGTTTCTACGCCATCTACGGGTGGCATGTCTATTAAAATAGGTGACAAGGCCCTTAAGTACATGATAATACAGAACAATATCCTATGGTGTGTATTGTATTGTCTTTCTGTTTCAATATGAAAATATTTATGGTTTTGAAAAGAACATCATATTAAAAAGTTGACTTTAACTTGTCACTTGTACCACTTATTTATTACAAAACCAGCTATCACTATTTTCTCCGTTTAGAGATATATTACATTACAGAAAAATAAGCTCTTTGAAAGTATGAGTAACTCATCCATCGTAGCATCACGGTGCTACAAGTTACGACTTTAATGATTTTAGTGATTATATACCAATTTTGCATCTTAATTGAAAGGAATTTTTCGGTCATTTTTTGAATCAGTCGTTTCAAAAATAATATTAGTCAGTGTTTTTCAAACATGCTTGTTTTATCATGAAAGCACCCTTATAGATGTACACATAATCTGAACAAAAATCACACAAGTCATTACAATCCTTCCTGTTTTAACAATGTAGCATAATCGTCATTCATTACACAAACAAGTCACTGACTTAAGTGGTTCTTGCATGCATTAATATATGGTGTTTGTAGTCAGACTGAAAGTGTAGGTGTATTCAAATGTGACGTTTAAATTGGTTGAAATATTGCAATTTAAATTGTATAATGATTTCATTGTTTAATACACAACTAACTCTGTATGGTAGAGGTGTTTTTCCTTTCGAAAAATGTCTTCATGTGAAACTGAGAGTGAAAATGACCCAAAAAGTAAAAGATGCGTAATCCATCAACACACAAAAGAAACATTATTATAAATTCCAATGTTAAAGGACAGGCGTACACTAATTGGAATGGAGAAGAGATAGCTCCAAAATCCACTGACAAAAGTTGTAGGTTTGTTTTAGTTTAGCAATGTTTTACATACCTTACTTGGGATGATAAGGATTTTTGCATTTTTTGCAAAATAATTAGTTTTCAATGAAAGATGAGCAGGGTATATCTCTTGCAACTTGTTGAAAAATGGTAAATAAAATAGAGACGTTCTCAAAAAGAAAATGATACTAAAATAAAAAATATCCTTCCAGTTTTTTGTTTTAAAATAAACCGATAAAAGAAAAGTCTACAGGAAAGTATTTGCAAGCATGTATGGCGTTATTGAAGCAAGAGTTCGCAGATTGTGTGATTTACTTAATGATGGAAAGCATCCTGACAAAGATGTTGATCGCTGACGACCTGAAATCTGCCAAAAAATACACGAGCACATTCTATCTTTCCTAGGAAAAAAGACATATGCCGGAAAGACCATCGAATACATAACAGAGAAACATCCAGAACATATAAAATGTAAATTTTATTTAAAATACTTTTCTCTAAGGTCTGGTCAGTCACAGGTCGGTACATGCATAACTTGCCAAGAACTCATGTTGAAAATAAAATAAACTAATTTATCAGAAAATGTAAAATATGTATTTGTCGCAGACTGATAATATGAATCATGATCAAAATGATCCAAAAAGTTTTGTAATAAAATTTAATTAGTTCAAGATCTTTGCAAGGACAAAAATGATGTAATAACATAACATTTGATTTTATACAAAACCTACTGCTGCCACACAAACCAATACAAAATATTTTTTATTTACGCCAACTATAAGTTCATTGTTTAGATACAAAGGATCTTAAAACAGATCTGAAAATCCACATTTTACATTATCACTGCCAACAAGGGAGCCAATGAGGTCTGTTCTGTGTTGCATTATATTGAAAGTTATATTGGGCCACATATTAAACATTTATATCTGTTTTTTTATGATTGCCCCGGGCAATACAAAAGCAATACGTTACTGAGATTTATGTTGTCATGGACTGACTCCAAATGATTTGAGAAAATTTATTAGTATTTACTTTTTTCATTTTTACCAAACTATTGCGATTTTGAACTTGAAAAAGAATATGTGGTGATCATATCTACTTCCCAGAAATAAAGATTATTTGGTGTCAAATTCTAGTTCAACAAACAAAGAAGTGAACTGAAAATGTTTTGGAACTTAAAAAATAGTGGCCTACTTCATATAAAAAAACATGTTTATCAACATAATCGTACAGGAGAAGTGTTCTTAAAGATTAAAAGGGAACATTTTGCTCTTTCGACATAGAGAATTTTTCATTATGATAAAAAGGCACCACCATAGCCGAAGAGTATATTGATGGAATTGTCAACTCATTTTTGTTAATGTTAATTTTCGACTCCTATGTTACTTCTGTTAACTGAAGCATATGGATCAAGTGTGTCAATTGACTATGTACCATTTTTTCGAAACACATGTTATATATATATGGCTAGCTGCAGAAGTTGAGGATAATCTAAATGAGCATGATGGAGAATATGATTACGTACATTAATGAAAGAATTATATAAAATCATTAATGTATAAGTGGTATTCACATAAATTTTGATTACAAACAAGGTTAACTTGTTTCTTGCTAAAACAATACAAGTCAAAGGAAGTTTCTTAAACTTTTTTGAAATTTATGGTTCATCGGTAATAATATTATAAACTGTTTACAAACTTTAAAGTCTAAGCACTATATTCAATCCAAAAAAATTCCTGGAAATTTCTGTATTTGTGTACTACACAGTTTTAATTGATTCCTGAAACGTATAGATTATGTGACTTAGATGGATTTAGAAATGGCTGACTCAATTATATTCACTAATCACAAATCATATTACTTTAAATATATGAAACATTGGATATGATATGGGTTTATAATTATTGTAATGTATGATTATTTTCAGTAACTAAATACTTAATAAAGATGAAGTTATTTTTTTTATTAAAATGAGATTTACTATTGGAAATTGGAAATATTAAACATGATGTCCAAACTTTCTGACGTGCAGCTGCAATGAAATTGTGTTATATAATTTCTGGGACAAAACATTCCGAATGATCATCACATTTTCATAGTTTATTGTTTTGAAAAAAAAACTAAACATAAAATGTAAGTTCTTTTCATCATTCAAATATTAATTGTGAATAAAGAAATATTTCATTCCAGCCATCTTTTGCCTTCATCTCAATATTCGAAGTAAACTGCAAGTAATGCATGTTATAATGATATTGCCAATTAAGATAGATATCACCTAAATGAACATACAATCTTTGCTACATTAAACGTAGTGCGAATGTCACTGCCTTAATTTGTCTTAAATTATTCACAATTAGACACAATAATTTATGAATGTTCAAACAATTTACCAGGAATCAAACCCAGAGCCGATCAAATTTTTGAGTCACCGTACTTCATGACGTGACTGGGAGGATCGTCTTTTTGAATCACTGTACTATGTGAATATAAAACTTAGTAAGAAACGACTCAAGCCTTTGTTTGGTGCATGTCAATTATCATCACTTTTACAGGTTTCATGACTAAGTGTTGTCACATAATTTATCTTTACCGATATGTTTTGCTATCATTAATAATTAAGGAGTATTTATTTACATAATTTATCAAAGAATTAGGTTCCTGACATGAAACGTTTCCCTATTAACTTCTACTTTTAATATTTTGCAGCCTACAGGAACGCAGTAAGAGCAACATACACCAGTTACTTCATCCAAGGGAGGATGTGATCCTGATGATGACATTTCCGAAGCTTTCGAAGTGTTTAAACATGTCCCGGTATCTACATCTGTACGTGATGAAGCTTCTGTTTTTGGAGAATATATAGCTACTAAAATACGGCAAATAGATCCAATCACCTCGTCAACAGTACAGCATTACATACGAATCATTATTTATCAGGCTGAAATGGGTGTTTACTCTCAAGTATGGACTCTCTTCATGTTGTATATTTTTTGGTAATGTGTGGTTCAGTATTATTTAGTAACATTTCAAACTTATGACTTAAAATACCCTCAACCTCTCTCACCTTAACGACCTGTATTTTCTCTTATAATTTTCTATAACAGCAGTACCGCTTTGCAACTTTCTATAATGTTAACTTAGATGCACTCAAAAAAAAATGCACGCAAATTTAATTCAGTGCCATGACCCAATGGCAATGTTACTTAATGCACTCGCATCACCTAAAAAATGGACATTATTCTTTAATTCCTCAGAGTTGTATCGAGATGATATACACACAGCGCACTCCATTCGTCCAACACATCCACCTATAATGTGAATTTGTGTAATGTAACAAAAAAGTTATGACCTGTACCTGTATAGCAAGTTGAGCAGTCCCATATAATGCGTAACATAAATTTAACATTTTGGAATAGATTTCCATATTTGATTTAGTGAAGCAAATGTATGCACTTATGTGTATTGTATGCATTTTATTGTTTATATATGGTTACTAACATGGACTTGAGTCAAGCGAAGGTACAAGAAAACGCTATTGTCGAATGCAACAGACTCAGATGTTTATACCACTTTAATTATACATATTTAATGACAAATAACTATAAATTTTTCAGATGACTTTATTTGACACTTATATGACTCGATATTATAGAATTTGAAAAAAAAAGCAATAAACTGAACAAATAGAGTACAAAAAGCCTCATCTATATGATCAACTGCAATAATTTCTCACCAAAACATATATGCATTTGAAAAAAATTGCCAAGTATTTGGCTGTCAGTTTGTGTAGCCAATTGAATAACTGAAATCTGAGACATACTAAGTCTCGACCCAACTTAAAGTAAAAATATCTTTTGATCTCTCTTTGAAAAATCAAATCGTTATCAGTTGTCCTAACTTTAATTTGCCAATTTTCATTTCCTTCATTTCAAATTTGTAATTTTATGGAAAGCGTACACATAAGAAAATACACAAATATTTGGTGGATTTCTTGCTACATGATCAATCTTCTCTGGTCAACCATAATAACTAAATTTGAAAATTTAGTTACGAGAAAGACAAAAATGTCTTGATGAATCTTTCTCGTTACAAAATTTTCAAACTGAAAAATACACTTGGTTTGAAGAAAAAATAAAACATGTTGAGTAACAGCTAAACCAGCAGCAATCTTTTCCGATTAACCAAAATTACCGTGTGTTTATAAAGTTATAGTTCAGGTAGATAGCAAAAAGTGATAAAAACTAAATATGATAAATAAATTTTTGACAAAAAATAAAAAAGATAAAATAATCTAATTCTTATATATCAGGAGGGGTTTGGATAAGTATTGCGGATGAATGAAAAGAAAGGAGAAGAATTAAGCTAGAGGGATAGAAAAAACAACCAGGATGTGGAAAGTAAAGTTAGAGGAGATAGGACTTTTTCAGACAACTTTTGAATACTTGAATAAATGGTGAGAGTCTTTAAAGGCGTTCTAATTTTTTATGAAGGTCCTCAGTAGGATCCAGATTTATTTTAAACGAAACCAGATTCATTTTAACAAAACATGAATTATTGTAACTTCTAGATGACGATCAGACTACCTTCACATTTTTATTAGTGATATTAGTAATTAAAAGCTCCTTCAGCTGACACTGATATTTGTATCACTGTGCCATTTGTACTCGCATTGCTTTCAAATCCTTTGTACTCCCTTGATTTGCATCAACCATGATTTTGTAAGATGAAATGATTTTGTAAGATGAAATGCACGATTTTTAACAAAAATAAACCTTACACTCATGGTTAATTCTCATATGTTTTAAAAGACAAATAATTTGTATTCAGTGTGTTGAATTTTTGACTGTTCAAAAATCAAATTTTCATAGCAACTGGAGTCGTGCATCCTTTTTAAAAAACTGATGGCCACATAATTTGTAACATAAAACACTTTATTATTTTCAATAACGATTTACTTAGTAAAATCTTCACAATAACAATCAATATTAACACAATCAAATAGGGCAATATAAAGGCTAAATCTTCAAATGAGAGTAGAGAAAATATTATTGTTATCATTAAAGATGAAAATATTTTATAGCTATTAGCAATCTTTGCTAGTAGCCCACCTGAAGATGTTCTAATACAACGAAACCTAGGTTGTGATAAACAATTTAAAGAAATTAGAAATAATACTACATCATGTAGTTTCATTTAATCGTGAACTTTATTTTAATAATTTTCTTAAAAAGGTTGTAAAACCTAAGTAGTACGTTCACTCTATAATATTGCATTTAATTATCAATTCAACTCTTATTAATTTAAACTAATCTATCGATCTATTGTGCTATTTTGATTTTACAAATTGAGAGAAATATCACAAATACGTTCATTACTATAACGTCATCTTTTACTAAGACGGAATGACAATATCACAGTGGCAAATTTTGTGAAAACTGTTCAATCTTGCAGAAACAAATTCATTTCCGTTCATTGTGTCTGAGATCCACTGTGATAACACTGTAACTTAGTGCAAAAACATTTTAGGTTTGACTAAATATAAACCCGTATTTCCAAAAAAGAAAAGGATAAAGCTGAATACATGTCTTGCCAGTAGCAGGACAAATAGTCTGACCACATTACCGCTGCTTGCTTTGAAAATTGTTTATTTCTCTTTCCGAACTGACAGTTTACCAATTCCAGTGGAGTGGAGTGTGTATTAATAGAGAAAACCCCTTTCATAGTTGCGGTGCTTGATTCTCGTTTAAACTACAACTCTTAAAGACTCATACAAGCCCTAATTTTTGTTTTACATTTAATAAAGTGGGTACAAGTTTAAAATAATAAACATATTCGACTATAACTACAGATTGGGGAGCACATATGCGATCTGACCTGTACAAAGCTTTCGCCAACTTACTGGGCATCAACAGAATAATGACAACAGCATTTCAAAGCTCACAAAAACCCAAGATGTATGGAGATGATCCCAGTTATTACTCAAGTGTATATAATTATAATGTAATCTCTTACATTTTTGGTATTGCTACAGTTTATTTGGTGACACGATAGTGAAGTAAAACATTGGCACATGTTATTTTATTTTAAAATGAGCAATAGTTTATTTTATAGTGTAAAATAGATGTTTTATACTGACTAAGGTAGTTTTTTTAGTAGCTAATCTGTTGCTCTCATTTGACTGTACGCAAATAATAAAAATGGAAATTGTGAACAGAAATACTTTTTAACCTTAAATGTTTTAACTTTTTTACACAAGCGTGTATTGAATCCTCCTTGTGCGAGTTCTGTCTGCCCTTAACATATGTATTATACCCCTCTAAAACAAAGTTTAATTTATACCATAAAGAAGCCTTTTGCAAAATTCCATCCGATGTTGGGGGTTCTACAAGGAAGTGTTCTAGGGTCACTGCTTTACTTACTTTACACTACTGATATTCCTAAGACAACGGAAATACTCCTACGCTAATTTGCTGATGACACAAGATGTTATGGCAAAAGATATGTTTCTAATCAAAGGCCATTGAGAAACTTCAAAAATTTTAAATAATATCCACAAATGGACTGGGGCTTGGAAAATAGAACTTAGGAGTTTCAAATGAGTACATGTTAATTCTGCATTATGGAGAAACGCAACCTAAAATAACTCTTAGGAGATGCCAGATTCCTCAGACAGAATCATCAAAATACCTCGATGTTTACCTTGATGGAAGTTGGAAAAATCGCATGAGACTAAAAACTGTACATAACAACTCAAAGTGTAAAATAAACTGTTTATTTAGAAGACACTCCTAGCTCAACTTAAAATATAGAAGACTGAATTATCAGCCTATAATTAAACTAATTTGGATTTACGACGTGCAATTGCGGAGCTGCAAAAATCTATCAAACCAACTGATAATATAACATATTCAAAACAAAATTCTCTATCTGGTAACAAGTGCATACTACTAATATCTAATGAAGTACTCAAAAATGATCGGGAAGTTAAACGGGTTAGTGGGATGATCTAAGAATTTCCAAAAACGTAAAAGAGACTATTAAACCAAACCAACGTGGAAGTCACCAACTCCTTCACAGTAGTACCAATAGCTGAGAAAATTGAAGCGCATTAAACCACATGGATTCTTATGAATGTTAAAATATATTTAGTTTTAATTTATGCTAGACTAACTGTGTCTCACTTGATCGAACTTCATGACCCCAAGGTTATTTCTTCTGAGCCTCATTATTTCAAGAGGATTATACGGGAAGCGGTTGAAATTAAAAAAACATCCAAATTTCAACCGTGAAGACGGATTCAAATTCTCGGCGGCTTGGAATCCAGTGACTGCAACTAGGTGTTCGCGATGTGTACATAAATCTAAGTGTCATGACACCGTCAGTGTAGTGTGTAGGTCTAGTGTGAACGTGCCTTAGATTTCTACAATCAATCAAGTGGGGGTAGTTTTGAAAAACACTCCCGCGTCGCAGCGGTGCTTCCTATACATCTTCAGTCTTCCCGTGACCACAGGCTGTGCAACCAGTCTGAAACGTCGGGACACAGTGAATACTTAGTTTATAATATCTAGGTTTACTCGTTAAATAGATAATTACCGCGAAAAAACCCAATTCAAATCAAATAAAATAACTGTGTCTGAGTCCTCATTCTCCAGGCTCTAGTACTTCACTTAATATTTGGCCCAGTTTAAATGCCAGACCGTAGAATATGTACGCATGTGTGTGTGCAGTATGTTTGCATTGTAATATATACAGTTGTATAGAACATGCGACATTGGTTATGTGGAGTGTGCAGCACATTTGGAGTGATATCTTCAGTACAATTTCATACATTGCTGTACACGCATATGCGTATGCTATGCGTACGCATTCAGTATGACTTGGCGTGGAATAATTATCAAAACTATCTTAGACTTTTATTTATCCTGTGTGGGTAAGTCTTTTAACTGGTATCAGTTTATATCATTTGGTTTACAAACCTTGGCGAAACCCGATTTTTCCTACAGTTTTGATAATCATAACTGCCCACGACTTCTTTCGCGTGAAATTAGAATTTTGCCAATCTATTTCTATTACTTAGAAGTTGATTCAAAGTAATTGTTAGTCTATTTTCCCTCCTCCATTTCCCTCCCCTCCCTTTCCCTCACTATCTCCCTTTTCACCATTCCCTGTCCTCTTTCCTTCTTTTCTTTTCTCTAGCTGTACCATTGACATTGTTCAGTGCAGCTTTTGGTTTTTAGTAATATATTTAGATTCACAGTGACCAAGGTAATCTAAATACATCACTGAAAACTACACCCAAATCGGTTCAGCTGTTGCTGAGATAATTGTGAACGACAGACAAACAGACAGAAATTCTAAAAACTGTTGTTTAGCTTAGTAGCTTGTGTTTAATAGGTAGCACTTAGTTTTATAAAAAAATATTTAACATAACAGACTCAGTTTTTTATGATTCTATTATGTGTATGGATTAGTCTAAGCTTACACTAGATTAACACAATTGGGCTTTAAAATTAATTCATTGTTTAAAAGCAATTTGATGTAAGTTGAATGCAAGTTGATATTCAATCCACACAGGTGGAGCTATAAATGTATGGTTGAAGTGAACAAAAGGATGCGAGTTCCTCGTACACATTCTTATGAAACATCAAAAACCGCGTCACTTTGCTATTTTGGATGGCGCCTTCTCAAGTGATTGGTTAAATTACTACTTTGTGGAAATCTTGTGTCACACTTGTACAGCTTTTGTTCGATGTGTATTCGTATGTAGTCAATTAAAACCTCTAGGGCCTGAGTACGACTTTGTGAATATACAGAGAAAGGCCGGAACAGTGCACAAATGTCTCGCCAAAATTTAATTATCAACTAACTGCAGTAATTACTTCAATTAAAATTATCTACAACCATACATATTCGGAAAAGTTATAAAATTTCCTCAGCGTTGAAATAATTTTATTTACAAACGTATAACAATGTACCAAAAAATTGTCAAATTTTTAAAAGACCGATTACTTGCCCTATTTTTAATTATTTGACAATATTTAATGAGAATCTCATAAGTTTTCAAAAGAAATGTTGAAGTTGAAGTAATATAAATCCAAATTACATACATTCTTATAAAATTAAGTAAATTTCTTATGATTAAATAAGCAAAAGCGAAATATAAACACAAAATTAATATTTGTTGATCAAGCAAAGTTAACTACTTTGCTTCATTTCATCATCTGCATCATCTCAATAACTGATCAATAATAAGGCTGTATTTAAAATTAGCCAAGACCACTAATTTCTTTTTTCATTTATTTGGAAAAAAATTTCAGTTAAGGTAAATTGAGGCCGCCTTTTAAACTTAAAAAAATGATTAAATCCATTTAACCAAATTAATATACTAATGATAAAATTATAAGATATCGCTTAAAGAAATCAGCAGCAGATTTCAATTGATCGAAAAAATATGTACTTTTTGAACTGAATGATAGCATACTTAAAAGAACCAGCAGTACAATTTTATAAATTAAATCTATTGTAAATGATAAAACTATACAATATCTCACTTAAAAATGTCAGCAGTGCGACTTAAAAAATAAAATTTACTTACTATTATTGATTAAATTAACATAAATAAAATTAATCTATATTATTATATAACAGGTAAAATTAAACGTTAACACCTTTAAAAAATCAGCATTACAATTTAATAAATCAAATTAAAATATGTTTGAAATTCAATCTTTTTTTTCCAACTGCAGTTATGCCAAAAAATGGACATAATATATAATTTTTACTTATCAAATAAATAGCCAAGTTTTGTAATAATCAACACAGAATCAAAATATATTAATGAAACCAAATAATGGTCATTTCAATAATCAATGTACATGTGAAATTAATTCAATTTGGTAAAAAAATTTCAAATTTACTAAGCCATTTGTAATAAGCGATTTGAATCGGTCCATTAATTTTTGCGTGATTGATGAACTTACAATCAAACCATCAGAAAAACAGACAAATATTCCAAAAATTATTATTTTGGGGTCTGTATCATGTAAGTAACATGTTGCAACTACTTTTAAAAAAAAAATTTCATGCCCAAATTTTTTTTTTGTTACTGTTTTATTATATACATATATATATATATATATGTATATATATATATATATATATATATATATATAAATATATGTATATATATATATAAATATATATAAATATATATATATATATACATATATATATATATATATATATATATATATATATATATATATATATATATATATAGATTATAAATACAAATAATAACACCATATTTATTACAAACCATTTCAAATAAATTATTGCAAATACAAGTCGCCATAAATTCACAAATTATTGAATAGCGAAAGCTTAAAATATTTTCCAATTTTTAGTTGGAAACTTTATAACCTGATCACAATACACTAGCTCTAGAAAAAATAATTTCCCACTGAGAATATATAATAGTATAAATTTAATTAAATCTGAAATGAATATTACCTTCTTTCTTGGCATACTGAATGTACGTGAATCCAACTGCATAGAAATCTAGTAAATTGTTGCATGTTTCAAAAACAAATGAAACAAGTATCATCTTAAACAAATATGGATTATTTTTCTACATAATACAATATATATTGCAAAAGTTTTGTTTTGTTTTGTGAAACAAACATACAATTTCAAAAGGGTCTACAAATGATTTTAATAATTTATTTTTACCATTTAGCTATCACAGCAACAGAGTAAAATGAACCAATACAGTGTTACGTATATTTAATACTATGCAGCAAAGCATCTCAAGGTCTACCATTAAAATTGTTTTTTGTTCGAGAAGTCTGTGGGTGATACCTTTAATTTCGAACCAAATATCATTGGACCATCAGCAAATATTTATGTTTGGCCTGATATTGGGTGCTCAGTCTGCTTACTGGATAACTAACACTTCGTTTGAATCTCACAGTGCTACAATTAAAGGGCCTTTCACCTGTATATGTTCTCATGTACTTGACTAAATAAGTAGTTTGTACAAATCTTGCGTCACACATGTAGGGTTTTTTGTGTGTGTTTTCATGTGATCGGTTAAATTACCACTTTGCGTGAATCTCATATCACATGCTACACTTGTGGGGTTTTCACCTGTATGTATCCTCATGTGTCTGGTTAAATTACTAGTTCCTATAAATCTTGCATCACACATGTCACACTTGAGGGATTTCCCACCTGTGTGTATTTCATGTGTTAGGTTAAATTATGAATTTGTACAAATCTTGTGTCATACATGCTACTCTTGTAGGGTTTTTCACATGTGTGCATCCTCTTATGCCTGGTCATATTATTTATTTATTTATCTACTTTAATGTATCTAATTGATAAATATGACGGACTTATTGCTACGAGAGCAATCTCTTACAGCCAACCATAACACTTGTCCAGCCCTGCTCGACGAACGACCGAGAATCGAACCCGGGTATTCGCGGTGAGTCGGGTCGTCAAAGGCTGTATACCTTGTGATCAACTCAAAAACACACCATGGCGACGATATATTAGTAGTTCCTGTAAATCTCACATCACATGTGTAACACTTATAGAGTTTTTTCACTTGTGGCTTCTCATGTGATCAGTTAAATTATCATTTTATGTGAAACACATATGCCATACTTGTGAACCTTTTCACCTGTGTGTGTTCGTACCTAGTATGTCAATATTATCTGTAAATTTTGCATGACACATGTTACATACTTAAATAATTTTTTACCTGTGTTAATTATCATGCGTGTGGTTAAATCACTATTATCACAGTGTTGCACTTGAAAGGTTTTTTATCTTGCAATAACAGTAGTTTAACTAGGCACATGAAAATATACACACCCATGTGCCTAGGTAAATTACTATTATTTGCAAATCTTGTATTATGTAAAAGGTTTTTCACCCGTGTGCATTCTCACTAAATTGTAAATCTTGCATCACACATATTGTACTTGAAAGGCTTTTCACTTGTGTGAATTCCAATGTATGTGGTTGACTTGTCACTTCTTGGAATACTTGTTTACTGGTGACAGACATAACTAAATTACTAACATTTACAATTTCAACCTAAAGTCACATGTGTCACACTTGTAAAGTTTATCACCTGTGTACGTTCCCGCACACGTGGATAAATGGTTAGTTCTTGCAAATCTTGCTTGCCAGAAAGACCGATGTTAGTGTTCATGCGTTTGTGGATCTATAAAGATGCTTTAGAAGGCAACTCCTTATGACAATTGGATTTAAATACTTTTCATTTACTTTCTTCTCTTTATTGCGACTCTCGAGGGAGAGTCCTTGGGTAATGTCCTGTAGTACTTTGAACCCTATTGTGTTCCTTATCCAATATCATAGATGGTATCACTGAATATCTTTCTGATGACAAAGGCAGAAATTGAAATGAGTCTCGTCATAATTTTTTGTTGTCGTTTTTTCTCTGCTGTATTTGAACGAAATTTTCATATTATCGGTAATACGTAAACATGAAGTATCTGGTAAGAATATCATGTACAAAAAATGCCAAGAGATAAGGTTAATTAAATTTATTATTTATTAACCCGAGAATAACGTATGCCAAGATAATAAAACATAATTTAAGTCGAAAAAATCAAGTCAATTCTATCAGAATGGAAAGACACACTACGCAATAATTGTTGCTTTCAGGGATGGGCTACGGTTGACGATGTGAGGGTATAAAGTGGAATAAATTAAATTATGGTTAAATGAGGTTTCATTATTTTGTTTATGGACAGATATGACCAAGACCAAATATTCATAAAAAGAATTTGAATGAAATCAAATATAAGAGTCAGGTAGAGTCAGGTATGTCTACGTTACTTATATAAGTTTGTTTAGATAATCATTTTAAGTATTGCACAATAAAATTTAATTCACAAATATTCCTCACCGTCCTCGGAGAACATGTTTCTTCAAAGACAGAAGTGGACATATTGCATGTCACTTTGAAGCCTAATATATAGCAACTGGGGCTTAAAAATGAGAAAATGGCAAATGGGACAATAATTTCAGTTTAAATTTATTCGAAAATATTCCTCTCAATGGAACCGAAAATTAATTTTTGCTCCCACTGAACGTATATAGATACGTTCAAACAATTTTTTTTACGTTTTGTTATGTAATAATTGACATTTAATATTAAGCTTTTAATTACAAAATTTCATGCACATAAGTCTAAAACTATAGAAACTACATGGATGTGACAGACAGCGATGGACAAACAAACAGAGGGATACTGTGAAAATGTAAGGGTTATGTTTTTGACGCTATGGAACCCAAAAAAAGGAACATAAAACTTATAAACTTTGTAGAAAATGCTTCCATATATTATACTCACAATGAGGATATTGAATATGCAATTGTTGTCACGAGGAGTATGGATCAGAACTGGTGAAATAAATTTTGTTTTAAAAATAAACTTTAAAATATTAAGGTTTAATAAAAACAAACTTAGTCACTCTCCCACTATGCCTTTTTCTCTTCTTTATTGCAATTCTTG
The DNA here is from genome assembly GCA_039881145.1 of Druceiella hillmani. Classification (NCBI taxonomy): domain Eukaryota; kingdom Metazoa; phylum Arthropoda; class Insecta; order Lepidoptera; family Hepialidae; genus Druceiella; species Druceiella hillmani. The sequence continues at coordinate 6,833,449 of JAYKKI010000103.1, forward strand.
AGGGTTTTTTTTCAGTGTTTGCATATATGTACATTAGATCTTTTTCTAAAACTTCTGCAATCATCCTCTCTGTTGTGTTCAAGAGCGGACACTGACTGCAACTGTGACACTAACTATCCCTAGAAAATAGTTAGTTGCATTTCTTTATAAGTGTTGTTGATTTCCATGTGATCTGTATATCCACTACATAGCTCAATTTCAATACTCTGGCAAGTGTGCATAAAAATACTACTTTATGGCCACTTGCCAGATATACTTAAATGTCACCTATTTTGAATCCTAAACTCCCTTACACTCATCCAGTGATATAAACTTCCTTTTCAGCCTCCTCCCTTTAATTCGAGCCCATGTTCTTGTGAAAATTATTATAAATATCTAATGAGAGCTGTATGCCCTAAGATTAGCGGAACTACTTCTCTCAGGACAGGTTCAATTTGATGGGGAGCTATTGTGTTGGTACATGACTGCTCCGTCATTACTTTTCGATTTATGTCAGTTAATAATAGTAACAAACCGCAAGGGGTATTGTGATAGTAATTTTTGATCATGCATCATGTGGAAATGACAGGGCACAATTACAGGGCGCTTCAAATTTATAAAAATTACAAACATCAAGACTATCTTTCAACTAATCGAAGAAACTGTGTGATCTCCGCCCAGTACGGCCTCAATTACATTTACAGAGGGGATATAGGACAAGTGTAGCACTCCTAGCTTACACACATTCTGCAGTTTATAAAATACATACCAAACGAGTTTTTAAATAAAAATATAATTTCAGGGCACAATATATAATTGAGCTGATGTGTTCATGTAAATTCTAGTAAATATTGTTTCAAAATCGAGGTAAAACTCACCTGTAATTAACTTTCCTGTGATAATGGAAGGTGGTCATATTATGGTGGGCATAGGACCTTGTAGAGTTTGTGTCATATTACCAGTTGTACTTGTCGGGTCGACCGTATCTGGCACCGATCGTACCTTTTTCTTTGTCTATTTGTTTAACCTTTCTGTCTCATAAATGTAGAAATATTTGACTTGAAATTTAGACCATATTTTAATGAATGTAAACTATATTTTTTATAAATAAAACAAAAAGTTAGATCCTAATTTTGACATGGACCCATTTTGACAGTACTATAAAGACCGGGATGGACTCCTAATTGATTATTTATTTCAATTCATTACTGTTACATTAATTTCTATCACAACACCTCTAGTCTTGTAAAACAAATCTAGGATTAAAATTTATTTTTTTCAGCTTATTTGCAGTAACTTAACCATAACCTAACTGTACAAATTTTCAATGAAAGTACCTTTTAAAGGCTCTCATCAAATTTTCTTTAATGTTCTGCTGGAAAATTGGAAGGATTGAAACCAAAGTGGTTTCAACAAGTTCGGAGGATTTTATCGGATAACAATGTGACAAAATAAAACAAGAGCGTAACGGATTTGTGATAGAGTTTCATGTACTGTGTTTTGTAGGTGTGAGATGTTTTACAAAACATGCAGTTTTAAATGTGTGCTCATGTAGGACAATTATAATTTTCCAACTTGACTTAATTTCGAAAAAATCTATAAACTAGTATTTTAAAAAAAATTAACTGTGTGAATGGTACGTAAAACACCCGTTTTAATTTTGATGGAAAGTGTTTATTAAGAGCTTCTTTTCAGTGTTGTTTCGGACTTTTTAACAGAAGGGTTTTAAAGGTTGGGGGGGTTGTGTCCATGGTGAATTTGAAAGAAAATGTGTCAAAAGAGAAACATTAAATTTATTTAATTACAAATAAATTTTATTGCTTTTAAAGATTATAAGATATTCATGAACATCGCACTTGATGAAGTATGTAATTTTTTGTTATTTTCATCCCTTTAATTGTATGGGAGGCTGTGATAACAAAAATCTTTCAAACTTGCTTAATTTCTGGTTTTGCATTATTAACTTTCATCTCACTACTAAACTTCATTTCAATAGGTACAAAAATAAGAGAGTAATCAGGTGGTGTCAAAAAGACAAATAGACGTGAAAAAACCGCAGGAGTTTCTGGCTGAGGCTATGAAACCAAAAAAAATGTATTTCGTGTAATTTATTACATTTTTAAAGTCTAATTTCGTATTAACACATCACATCCATCTTTGGATTATTTGAAAGTACACACCTGCAAAATTACATTACAAAAAATTTAGAAATGACCATGTTATAAACCTTCAACATAACAATAAACATGGCAAAATTTCAAAGTTTGCTATTCATTACAAAACCCTAAAGACTTACAAATGACAATGCAATCACATATACAATGGTTACTAAAAAGACAACGAGGAAAACCAATGCAACTTTATGTGTTGTGCTAGTGGCATTTACTTATATGACTTGTTAAATAAATAACCGGAATATGGGTAACAAAGAGCACTGCACTTTTGGAAACTTGAGAGAGGCACACAGTGGAATAATAAAGTAAGAGTCTTTACAGCAAGTATTAAAGAGTTTGATACTAAAAACGAGCAAATATGTTTTGAGATGTCTGATATCATTTAATTACACATTTATAAAGCTGGGTACATAAATGTTAATTTTATAGCTGTGAAAGTAATTTCTCCAATCAAAGATGACACAAAAAGTATAAAATTTAATACCATATTAAAAATGATGTTTTAAAAGTTCAACCATATTTCTTTAAATGAAGTTTATTACACAGAGGCAGTGTAATTATCTACAGAATCTATGTATGATGTAGACTTTTTGTAAAAAAAGCAATAATGTATTATGTGTACAACTTTGCTTCCGTCGTTTTCCTATAGATGGTTTTAGTCACAAGTTGTGGTTTAAATAAATAGATCATAGATGTCAAACAACAAATTGGGCATCTGTCAACACAACCTCATTGACATATTATTCGATTCGTGCCTCATCATAAAGTTTTTCTTGATTAAAGATGTCAATGTACAAGTATGAAGTCTTAATTTTCTGTTTCAATATGAAGAATTCTGCAGCTGACGTTCATTGAATGATTTCAGACACTTATAATGAAGCTACTATTAGTAAAAGAAAGTGTCATGAGCGGTTCCAGTGCTTCAAAAATTGTAATTTTGATGTCGAACGGTATAACAGCGGAGGGTCGGATGGTAGGTCGGTTGGTATAGGGGCAGAAAAAAGTAGGTTTCTGAAGATGCAGAATTGGAGACATTACTTGATGAAAACTCATGTCGAAATAAAGAAAAATTAGCATGATTATTGAAAGTGACTCAACAAGCTACTTCAAAACAACTCAAAGCCATGGGAATGATTCAGAAGCAAGTTAATTGGGTAGAGCACGAGTTGAAACTGAGAGTTGTTGAACAGTATGTTGTTTGCTTGCGAACAGCTGCTTTAAAGAAAAAGATAGAAGGGATTCTTGCATCACATTGTGACTGGGGATGAAAAATTGGTCACCGATAACCCTAAGCACAAAAAATCATGGTGAGTTTCCAGTCAAGCTTCCGGGAAATAAGGATATGATGGGAATCGGCTGGGTTGAGCTTATTTTTAATACTTCCATCTACAATACTAGTGATTCTTTGCCATTGGAATTCGAAAGTATTGTCATGCAATTGACAATAAATTTGCTTCATTTGACTTTGCTTCAAAACTTGTATAAAGACAATAAACATTTTAATTGGATGATCTTAAAAAATGTTCGTGAACGGAGCTAAGTTTCAGAAACTATAAATATTCTAGTTATCGTACAATATTAAAATTGAAGATAGCAAATGTTTTAAACAAATGCATAATTTAAAAATATTTTTGGATGAAAAAAAATATTTCCAGAAGCTGTTGGCTCATAAAAAATGGGTGACCAAGTTTAAGTCATTAAGTAATTCAGATCGCTTTTCAGAGTTCCTTACACTTTGTCAGTATTATTTTGCCATTCGAGATCACTTGTTTGACTGGACAACAATGGTCTAAAAAAACAGGCTAAATGTAGACACTATTGCAAAAATGGTAGTCGTGGAATTCAATTTAAGGCATTTAACGCGCAAGGAGTTCTACGACAAGATTTTGAAAGTAAGGGAGATTTTAAAGAGTGAGAAACAACAGATGAAAAATATATTCATAGTTCGTATTGATTGTTTTGATTCTGATATTTTATTTTAGTTGATTAGAATAAGTCAAAGTGTGTTAAATATATAAAGACTGATTCAATAATAAGAAGAAATTAATAGACGTTATGTTTTGTAATTAAGAGAACTAGTTTTGTTACCTAGTAGAGAAAGTTAAGTTTTATAGTGACGAAATGTTAATAAAAGAAGTTTAAACCTTTACGGTATTGACTATTGAGTAAAGATGACTGATTATTAGTAATCACTAAAGCATAAGAAGACTTTTATAATGATGATTGTTAAATAAAGAAGACTAATCGATAAAAATAGCAAAAACATTGCTTGTATTAGATTTAATGCATAGAATCCTTCGTTTTTTAGGGTATCTGGACGTTTAGGTATCGAGATAGCCAAAAGTCCAGTTAACTGGCTGAACAATCCAGCTTTTTGGTTTTAGGACCTGGCAACCCTACACCCATCGAGCCTTTAGTTTTTCCAAAGCGAAATTGGTTATAGCATCCATAATGAAATGGTGATTACAAACCATTCTAACCGATTCTTAATCATATGTTTAGTAATCTTAGCTAAAACAGATAGGGAGATATGAGTTCGTAGGAAGAACCTATATTGGGATCTTTATGAGTAATTAATTACCACTGGGTGATAACAATGCTCTAAATGATCATTGTATCATTCCACAGCAACTGAAGTCATTGTGGAGGTGATCAAAATGTCATTGATAGCATCATTATTCACTACCGCTTTGAGCTGATGTCAACCCAAGTATCAACATGGATCATTGTGGTCGTTTGTCTTTCAAATTAACTGTGACACTTTGATGTATGAAGTTTAAGTTAGTAACTTTATATCATCTTTGAAGAGTAAACATGGTGATGGAGATAATCATAATCACTTCATGTAGTTCCAAGAAATATATAATAAAAGTAAAGGTTATACTCAAAGGAGAAAAACTTGCCAACTTTTATAAATTTTTTATAGAAATTAAATTTACGATTTACAATTACTCTAAGTGATATCTAACGATGAATACATGATAAAAAATACAATGCTATAATCTCTTTTTTGTGTGAAATACCCATCACGAATATGTATTGTTCATACCCTGATTCACTTAGACTGATAGTTGCAACACTGACAAGCTAATGAAATGGATATGATCGCGGTCGTGAACGTGAACGTTGCGAGCGGCTAGTGGAATGTACTCTACATGGTTGAAAAATGGGGATAATAATTTAGAATTTCTGAAACTATGGCTCATATCCTGGATTGGAGTAGCAATTTTATGCCGTAATGATTCGGTATTACATGATAGCATACAAAGAATAATTGTAGAGACAATTGTCCCTACTTTAGAAATGTTCTAAAATAATAATAGTGGAAATATTTTTAGAAAAAATATGTCATTATCAAAAATTATAAAGTGTGTTCAGCATAGCTATAAGATGGTAATATTATAACTGTACTGAATGCACCTGGCGTATAAATATCGAATATCTTCAAAGACATCGAAATAGTTACTTTATACTCCGAATGTATACTTTATTTAAGCCTTGTTACATATATTATTCAAACCACATTATTAAGTAATCTCGAATTTAGACTTTAATTAAACTTCATTTATTTGATCTAAAGTTTAAATAATGTGGTTTGTATAACAAAAATATGTATGAAAGAGTTCTTAAAAAGTCTCAAAAGAAGGATGTACCTTATTCAATTATCATGAGATATTCCACAAATTGAGCAGCTGAGACTTCATAAAGGCATCGGCACTTCCAGCTAGTAATAAATATTCCACGTGGGATATTTTTAATGAATCAACAGCCATCAAACAATCAAGCAAAAATTACTAAGCTCTTTAATTCTATTGCAGTGGGATTTTGAGGAATTGAAAAGAATAATGTGAAGAATATTTAGACAGGAAGATAAGTCTGTATTTATGGCAAGAACAATGGTACATTTATTTATATATATTAAAACAATTTTGAACTGTAACGATTTCTGCACTGCACGAACATGTTTCTGAGGCGCAGGTTAAATTTAAAACATTGGCAGAATTTGTTGAAGCCAAATAAGATATCAAATTTCTGAATATTAATTTATAAAACGTGTAATTTCAAATTAAAAAATTAATGTCGATTCATTTAAAGTGAACAGTAATTCCCTAATAATGAAAAGCAATAAATGTACACTGTTTCACAAAGAAAACATTGTAAACTTCACATTAAAATTGCCGATAAAAATCTGGTTTAACAAAAATGCAAACTTCCTCATTTTTTTAGTTTAAATGAAAGAATATACATAAAAAATAATGTATTCAAAAAATTATGCTCAGACTCAATTATCGTCATTGGTGGTAACAGATGCGATGACATCTGGTGTATGAACGAATGAGAACGTGATTGTACAAAACCTACCATTCTTCCTTCGCTCAATAAAGTCGTCACGGTGGTCTATTGGGTTGATCATAAGGCATATGGCCTAGACTACGCAGTGCATCGCGGGGACCTGTTTGATTCCTAGTCACTTGTTGAGCGGGCTTGGACTGATATTCTGGTTGGCTGGAAAAGATTGTTCTCGTAGTAGTAAGTCTGTCATATGTATCAATTTGATAAATTGAAGCATGTAAATAAATAAATAAATATTTCATTAGAAAAAAATTACGAAGAAATGCCTCCTACGAAGAAATGCCCGTCATTTGGTTCTAAAATAAATTGTTTATACTTTATTTAATAGTATTCACTTTTAGTAATAACTACACTTTATGTGAAACTTAATGTCACTTTGTGCGATCCTCTTTGCGCATTTCGGTCTTGATTTCTTGGATTTGCATTTTATATATCAATTCCTGCTTGTATTTAAAAATTTAGTTTTAGGACTGCTAAGAATGGTAATTAAATATATACTTATAACTTTTAGTTTCTTGGCAGGTACACTCTTGTATGGGAACTTTTTCAGATCATCTATTTTAATAAACTTATTGCGACCGAGCCTTAATCTTTGTAAATCCTTTTTTTCACATACTTCTTTCATTTAAAACAAAAAAAAAATTAACACTTTTCCTAAACCAGACTTGTTCTTTAATGCCAATTGTAGTGTCTAACATTCAAACATTAAAAATTGTGCAGTTTTAAAACTACCCCAAGTAGTATAATTAATGTTATTATTGAGAATGAAGTTTCTTTACAAATTTAATGGAAAAATGGGTCAAGTGTGTACTCAACATTCAGTAGAGAATGATGAGATTCATAAATGGGACAATAGATTATGGCGTACACATCACAAATATCACAGTCTGTATAGCATAGAGAATATTTGTTTTATTATTAGCAAATATGCAATTTTATTATTTCATCGTCTTGCTTAACCCATCTAAAGACTGTACACTAATTAAAAGTTTGATGTAGATGGTCCTGAACAGGTAAAATTTGTGGTGTACCGTCAAAATGTAATTATCAACTGATTGCACAAATCATTTCAATGAAACTGCCTATAGCCATAAATATTAGAAAAAGTTATGAAATTTCTCAAATGTGGTGAAATTTGTTTAATTACAAGTATATAAAGAGATAAAAAAAATGATATCAAATTTGCAAAAGAAAAATTTCAATTTTGATAATATTTCATGAACTATGGCAGACGAGAAATTAATTTCTTTGGCAAAAAAGCTTAAATAATTTTTGAAAAGAAATGTCAAAAGCCATATCAATTCAAATTAAATACAAATACTCAAAAAAATTCACAAATATTGTGAAAAAATGACGAATCGAATCGATATGACATTGTCCGCACACAGAAAATAATTGCTACAGGAAACTAGTTAATTTTTTTTAATACTTACTCTATTGAATTTGGTATAAAATTCTAAAAAGAGTGGTATAGTTTTTGTGAAAATAAAATGTTAAATTATTCAAGAAAAAGCATGGACATTTTTTAATTTCGTTATATATCACTATAGAACCCTTAAATTGGTTCGTCAGTTTATGCATACATAACCTAAGATACATATATAAATCTGATAGGTAAAATTATTCAAAAAATTATTATAAACTCTGCTTTTTTGACGGCGTGTTCATGCGAGTTATGTTGCAAGAAAATTTTTTTTTTTATATAAAAAAGGAAATTTATATGAAGTCGTATTTCTTTTTTATCTACTCATAGTTGATGTTATTAATTATCAAATTTGTTTTTTCCCTAAAGAAAAACTTTATCTGTAGTATCTGTGTGTGAGCAATAAAATTTGAATAAATTTCAAAACAAGTTTATTCATAGATTGTCAATAAATGTAACAGAGATTATTTATAATTATAAATATTTAGTACACAAACAATTAATGTTATGACCAAATATTATTCTGTTATCGGAATAAGTAATCAAAACAAATTTCTAAACAGAATTCATTGGTAGATCATGTCACTGGCGGCAATTGTTTTAATCGACTAGTCACAATGTCATTGGTAACTAATTTTGGAATGTTTTTTTTATAATAGATTTGAATAATAGTATTGGGTGTTATGAACAATGTTTATAATATTTATTGTATAATATAATTAATATAGTTATAAATTTTGGAATATGTTTTGTTTTAGACTAAAGTTGAATTATAGTATTGGTGTTATGAATAAGGTTTGGAATATTTATTTGATAGAGTTCGTAATATTTATTGGAGATAGCAGCAAGATTAGATTAGTGACTCTCGTAGCTAACAATTTTACTTCATATTGGCGTAAAATTAGTAACACTTGAGTAGACAATTTTTATGTCTATTTGTTTATTACATATATTTAAAATTTTTATGTTTTTCATTATGTGTAGTAATAATTTTTTCTAACAGAAATATATTCCAATCTAATTTATAATCAAAATAAGCAAAAACACCAAATCACAAAATGCAAAATACAGGTAATTAAAAAAAATATATATATACACACATATATATATATATATATATATATATATATATATATATATATATACATATAAAAGGAAAAGATGAAATTGACTCACCTCCATGTTTCACCCTCAACATATTCTGTCTCTACTCTGTTGCATGGAATGGGATCACTACCTTCATTGGCAATCGTATTTTCTTGTTTGACGACACACATCTTTTCCTGGAAATGGATAAAAAGATCCTTTAAATCTCTGGAACCAACACTTAACTGTGCGACAGAAGAATACCCCGTCAACCATTATTGTGTGTATACTGTGTGTTGCTTCTCTTGTCTCTTTGTCCTGGAAAGAATTTATAAAGTGAATACACTCTTAAGTTGTCTTTGAAAAATTTCCATATTTTGTTCGGTTTTTAAATGTCAAAACTTAGTTGCTAACTGAATAGAAGTTCAAACGCCGCTCTCTTCATATACCCTACAAAAGTTGTTCGAGATGTTTCTACAACATATGAAAACTCGATGGAAAAAGGTGGTGCGTTTATTAGTGGCCAAAATAATTTTAAAAATTTTTGTGTGCTTATGTTTTAACCGTAGCTATTCTACACATTTCGAGTTCCACCCAAAGTAACAAATAAAAAATTTAAACTGTTTTCTTTATATGTAATGTCAGCTGACGGCTCACACACTGTACAACGACAGAGAACATTTGAGACAATTATAGATGGCTTCTTTCATCTGTGTACTCGCATAAATGTTTATTTTATACAACAGTTTTCCTCCGATAATAATGTTTGTTGCATTTGATAAGTTTTATATAAAATATTTTTATGTAAAACCTATCAGATGCTACAAACAGATAGATTTATATAAAATAATTTTTTATATAACATGAATATAAAAATTCAAATTTCACTCATATACTGAAATTTCAAAAATTTTACATTATTATTTATTAAACTAAGTAACTTTGAAAGACGAGTTTCTTGTTACCTGATTGACTCTGTAGCACGAGTCCATGGGCTGAAGCACAGTAGGTCCAATGTCCATATATGTTTCTTCAGCCTCATCTTTGATGCAGCCACCTTGTTCCATATTGATTCCAGAATCGCCGAACACCGGTGATGTGTCTTGAGTGTGTATTGGCCCATTCAAAGCTGATTTGTAAGTATAAAACAATTAGCTGATGGTAACGCCTCTAATTACATTATTAATAAATGCACTTAACTACAGACTGCTTCTACATAAAGCTCACTTTGAAATTGTAGTTAAACATAACTGAATCAAATGAAACTCCTGTCTAAGCAATATCTTATACTCAATAAATATCAATAAATTATAGTAGAAATGACAGAGCTTATGTCTATAACTGTCTGTATTGGAAATAAAATATGTTTTCCGAATGTGTAAATGAAATCAGCATTTTTGTCTAACATACATGATTTAAATGGTGTCTTTCCGATATTTACAGTCCCTGGCCAAATTTTAAATGCACTGCAGTTTTAATGCAAAATCATAGTTACAGGTGTAAAAAACTGAGTTTGGGATATTTTACTGGAATAAATCAAATTTGTAAGTCTGCTGTATATAATTAAATGTGTTATTACAATTAAAATATAATTTATATTGAAAATTTATTATCTTTTTGTGTAGGAACAATATTCATACTCTAATCGTATTTCTGTATAAATATTTTGTTGAACCACCTTTTGCAGCTATTAAGACCTCAAGTCCTGCTCATCCCTAAAGGTAAGCTGTTAACGCATGACAGTCTGGAGGTCTCCTGCATTTGCAAATGATGATTCCACACACCGATTATTTTTTTAATGGGCTTAATTTTAGTTGTGACCACATTTTCAACTGGGTTCATATCATATTAATAGTGGGATATTTTAGTCATGTAAATGTACTTTAATTGAACAGGTAGTGAGATATGGTGCTCCATATTGTATAAAAATAAACGGTTCCTCATTTCAGAACAATTCTGTTAACTGTGGAACCAACCCATTCCCTATGATTCATTTGTACATGTGATGCCTTTACTGTGTAGAAAAGCCCAATTTTCTGGCCATTGAGAATGGATCACATTATAATTTTTGTCAGGTGTTTCATAGTCTGCACAACGCAGCTAAGGTGACATCTTTCGGCTTAGTAATGTTGTTTGGTTTGGTTTTTGTAAGTTTAAATAAGTGATGATCATTTATCTCCGTAATATTATTAAATTTATAATTGAACTCCTACATACGATGTTTTACACCTTGTCGAAATGATATATAGGTGTCAGTTAAATTCTGAGATATACCTGTTTTATATATGCAAGACTTAATAACGTTATCTTCGTTCACCAAAATAAACAGTTTTTCGTGAAATTTTATGGTCTGAATACGTTTTAGTATTAAAAAAAGTGTGAATTTAGTTCTTCACTGCGGTGAGAGGTTCTCCTATTCGTCCATTCTTAGCAGGTTAAAAAATGTTTTTTCAATCAAAAATACTATTGATTTCAATTAAAGTAAACCAGATCAACCAAACACTACTAGATCAACCAAACACGTTTGTCAACATGGTAAGCAAGAACGCAACTGAAGGTTGTCTGTGCTTGTTTACAGTCCGATAGAAAAAATGTAGATAAGACAATATAATAAAACGAAAAAAGGTTTATATGGGGATAATATAATAATTGTCCTAATTAATAACTACAATTTATAGAGTAAATTAATACAAAGTGGAGCACTAAATGGGTAATTATTTAAATATGTTAAAAATGTTGCGTGTGTCTAATAATTTGGCCAGGGACTGTATACTCACTGCTAGATACTCAATTTCAGAAGCAGCACACATCCACCAAGATAGTTGTGCCACTCTAATCGCAAATTAGAAACACATTCATGTTATCTGGTTAGCTGGTTAATGCTGAACTTGGATCAAGTACTTTAACAGTTGTCATACAAGACACTAATTTTTCTGATAATAGTTTGAGTTAATATATCTTTATTTTTGTTTTGAATCAGTCAAGAAACAGTGCACATTTTGGTACATGTCTCATGCCAATTTTCGTTCAGCTAGCAGGCTCTACCTATTTTTGAACTCCTTTACTTAGCCGATTAAGCAAAAATGACTCAGTTTTGTTTTGACACCGATAACAAATTCAGCTGCCAGTTGGATCGTAGTTTGAAAAAGATCCACTTCTTCCTTTATCACCTTAGGTCCGCTACTACCAGGTTCCAGCTCCGTACAAAATAATTCTCAAAATGTACACATGATACATAATAATCTTGGTTTAATATTCAAATTTTTGTTACACCTTTATGCAATAAGCTACCTTAAACATTGTGGTTGTCTTATTTGCACAATTGCAGTTCTTCAAACCAAAATGATATTGAATACTTTAGTACACCATTAATCAATATTAAAATCAGTATATTGATACATTATTTCATTTTTTTTATAAAAAAATCTACTTTACGTAGGAAATATGTCACTGAGTAATAGAAATTATATTTGAATAGATGACAAGCTAGCAGTGAACGAGCAACAGGTTTCATGTATGAAAAGAAATTTCCAAAATCAACTCACCAGTCATTTCCACCCCAACCATTTTCTGCTTTACTCCAAGGCACAGTGCAGTTCCGTAATTGCTCTCTTCAATTGCGCTATCCTGTTTAATGACGCTTTATAAAATTGACAGTTACAACAATCAGTACCGGGTGTAGCTGACTATACAAGAATTATAAAACAATTAAGGTGAATATTCTACAGTGAAGAAATATAAAAAGAAACGAGTCTGAGGACTCTGAATAAACTAAAGAGAAGGAATACGCATATCACAAACTTGTTTGTATGCGTGTCATATAAAATCAGCACAGGGTGTGCAGTCAGTGTTATATAATGCATGCATTATCAGGTGAATTCAAACAATTTGAAACATCTCTCTAAGTTGCTACTGTAATCCAATGATATAAATAAAACTGAATAGATCTTACACATTAAATGCACAAAAAGTGATGACAATTGGATGTGTGTGGGCACATCTTAACGATTTATAAGACTTTACTTTTCTTCAACCGTCAGTTTCACTGTTCATAAATAACCAAAAGGTAAGGGCATACATTTGCTATTCTAAAGAAAAAAATAAATGTAAACTTTTATATTATGCATTATATGGCAGGTTTGTATCGTGCTATATGGATATTAGTTGCAACTTTTTTATTGCATTCAATATTGGCCACCATAAAAACCAAAAGTTTTAATCAGTTCAATTAGTTTTTTTTCTTTGAAATGTAATTTATTAATAAAATTTATATGATTACGCACTATATGCAGCACAGAATATAAAACAAGATAGAAGAAGATATTATGATCATGAAACTATACGAAAACGCAAGTCGCTAATTACAAAAAAATGACAAACAAGTTTTAAATGCGCCACTTATTTTGTAGCACACACCCCGACCTCTGCTCAAAATTATAATGTAGGTGTTCAATGTGTTCTCATTTCCGTACGCTTGAGTCACATACACTTAACTCACTCACATAAATTATTTTAAAATCTTAAAGTTGTTTAGGTATTTATAGACAGCTTAACGTGATATTGAGTCAGCACAGCAGAAATTAAATGATGTAATGCGCAATGGTCCTGTTAAATAATGAAACCATTCAGGTTAATGAAAAGACAGGGATTATATCCCGTATGATCTAATGGGTGAATACAACAACAAAAGATAAATATAAGTTAGAAAGAGCAGTTTAATGACATAAAAAAACTGCAAAAGATTTATTACGACTATAAATTATCTATTCTGTTATGAAGGGAGAAGTTTTACACAAATATATTTTTCAAGATGCCAGGATATCTTTAGATATTACAAATATTCTTGGATCCTTTCCTAAATAATGCCTAAAACATACATAAAATTTTACCTTGTTTTTAACGTTATGTTTTTTAAACACTACACATTCATGACAGACATACATACAAACATTCATTTATTATTTTAACAAATAAATGCCTGTCCTCGATATTGCAAAGGTTGCTTTTTTATTTAGTTGGTTGTACCCGCTAAATTTAAATTATTTAACACTCTACGTAGAAAACATTAATACAACGAAACCTAGGTCGTGGTAAAGAATATAAAGAAAGCAGAAATAATACTGCATCATGTAGTTTAATTTAATGGTGAATAATGAAATTTTACAAAATTAACGCCAAATATATTCAAAACTTGTATTGTCTTAACTAATAAAGTTATTTTTCTTTCACAATTACATTTTCAACCTGAAAGCAATCAGCGTCGCTGAGGAGTGAACATTCACTAAGTAGAAAATAGTATTGAATGAAATATTGTACTGTTAACTTTTTTATACATGAAAATGGCGCATATTTGAAAAGAAACGTCAATGGTTGGATTTGCTCTTGAGTTCAAGGACATCTTGAAAAATATCTTCTACCGGACTTCATTACAACAAAATCATGCTCTGAAAAGTGTGCTGAGCAATCATGCCCATTCTTGCACGAAACAATTTCTTCCGTCCGGTAGCTTCAATTTATTTCTCTTTTATAGAAGGGTCTTTAGGGAATCTAAAATGGAAGTAAATATAAGCATATATTTAAATGAGGGTTGTCTCATTCATTCTTGAAATTGAAAGAAGAGCGAAAATTTTAAACATTCTAATTAAAATTTTTTTTTCCTTTTCCAATCAAACTAGGGTTTTGTAAAACAAAATAAAGCTCACGTAGATGTACATATGTGCACTGTCACTTACTTTTTGTTCAAACGGAACTTTTTTCTTTAGTCGTATATATTATTCAAACAACTTACACTTCAGAATTTTATGATAACTAAATTCATTAACTTTTTTTGTCGTTTATTATAATAGTAATGTTTTACTGTACAATTATTATAGTTTAAAATGTAAATGTTTTACCTCATTAAGATTACAGTTTCCTAACATATTATCGATGCTTAAGTATCGACATGAACATGTTACGCGATAATGACATAAAGTGTCTTGCACTAATGACTAGAGTTGTGTCAAAAAATACGATTAACAGTTAATGCTCATTGTTAACATGCATAAATGACAAATGCTGTTGACAAAAACGTTAACAGTTGAACAACACTCGCAGTGATAAAGGAACATAGTCAACACCTGTTCATATTAACTCATAACAGCACATTGATCTCTTATCGCCTTAAAGGTGATCAACATTTAATGCAAACTACTAAACGTTTACTAAACACTTCTCAATTGAATACATTGAAGGTTCATCTATTAATAGCTAATGAGAAATGTTCACAGTTTTATCCTGTAGTTTATTAGCTTAACGATGTACACATTTTTTTAATAATAGTAGGAAAAGAATCATGCCCTCTTAGTGCAAATATTTTACACTTTATTATTAGCTATTTCTTTATAGATTTATTAAGCTAAGGATGTTCTTATATCAAATAAATTAAAAACACGGTAATTTTAAATGTTAAAATTACCATTTACTTAGTGATTTTGTAAATATATTTTTAAGAAATTTTGTAAATATATTAAAAATATCTGAAAAGCATAAACACAAGGTATTTTAAATTAGAAAATGTATCTAAAAAATGTAATATGTGCAAACATTTTGCGTATATTAGCCGGTGTTAAACAGAAATAAGTATAAATAAGCAAATTTACACATTGTCTTAGCAATGAATGTTTAATATTGGTCAATTAATTTGAATTGAGATTATTTAACTTAATTAGAAGGATTCAAAATGTATGTAGCCGGCTTGTATTTAGTAACGATCCACATAATATTTTAAATATTAATTTTCAATGACTTACGCTCCATACAGCTATCAGGATTATATAATTGTGTTAATGTAAACATTTGGCGCCTGCCCACGTCCCCAACACTTGGGAATTTATAAATAATGCGATGCTTTGCCGCTGTTATTCTGCGTGCTTTATGTTATATACTGTGCCAAGATCAACACATTAAAAAGTTAATATTAAAAGTTTTTGTCAGCTGTTGATTGTCAACATAAACAGACGTTAATTTTTATCACAATTAATGTAAATGCCCACTTCTAGTAGTGACACGTACCAGTGTAACGATGTCGCTAAATAATATTTTCAGTTCAAATCCAAAAAAAACGTGCTTAAAATATTTTACCGATGATAGGAAATTCCATAATGGGTTATGATCTTTTGTTGGCTTTTATTTTTGCAGGTAATTATGGTGCAAAACGGCATTTTGGACGCTAATGAACAACTAAACACTATTACTTATTATATTTGATCAATGATCAAAGCACAGAGCAGAGACGTAGACAAAAGATGATCTGAGCACAGACACGTACTAAGAATACAATTTTTTTTAGATATTGATGATCCCTTAACTCAAAATTATTAATAATTATATCTGACTAATTATAAGTCTCTGAAGGTAAAGTATGCAGCATTAATTTCGCATGAGCATTAGCAACTGTTTATAGTTTCAATACGTAAAATGCTAAAGTTTGGAAATTATTATTTGTAAATGTAAAATTCAAGAAGTTTTAGGAACTCCATTTACATAAATTTCAATACAGAATATTGTGATTGAACCAAAAATTTTGAACTTCTTAAAAGAACAATCCATTTCTTTGTAAGTTTAACTAATAAAATATATACTGTAAGAATACCAACTTGAACTGAAAGCTTTTCCAAAATTTGGAAATAAATTTCTTCCATTGAGACACCCAAGAAATATACATCTCAGAATATGCAATACAATCCATATATACATATTGTACCCGTGTGTGTATTTTTTATTTTCAGTTCTATATAGCAGAGGACATCCATAAACTATTAAGAACCTAGCGCTGCAAGCTTCTAGATTATAATCTACCTGAATAGTGTTAAATTCTAACAAACCTTGAAGCATGCTTTGGAAATAATTTAAGAACCCAAATATATTTTTGAAGTAATTAACTTTTAGAGTACTATAATTGTAAAATCTCAGATACATGTTTTATAAAATTTGAGTTATTTTAAAGTTCCAATCAAAATTTATGAAAATGAAAATATTTTTTAATATATTTTAACAGGCTTTCAAATTTTTAATGCATTTGAGTTCTATGTTATGTAATAACGCCATCTATGGGTGTTAATTCTTTCTATACAGCGCCATCAGCTTTGGCGATGGTACTAATCGAAGTGCTACCTGGTGAGTCGGCTTCCTATTGTCTATACAAAATTACAACCACTTTTTTAGTATGGGTTAATATGTAGAGTACTCTATGTTTTGTGAATCAGTTATTCTACGATTGGTATTCCAAATTTACATAGATGCTACACATAAACGCTAAATAGTACTCTGGCTGCTGTATTTTTGTGAAATAATTGTGCTCAATATTGAATGTCTATATTTCCTGATCAAATATTGAAATAAATTGTTTAGAGTGTATTGTAATAATTTATGAAACGTTTTTTTATTATTAATAATATGTTTTTTTTAATTTTTGTAGATGTTTATTAAGACTTTATTGTGATATTTTTGTTACACTAGAACAAGATCATATTGATAAATTTCCTTAAATGTCACCTTTAATATCTTATTATGACAGCTGTCAGTTTGTTAAACGGTGATTGTATTTACATGTATTTAAAAAAAACGTTCACAATATTTTATCTTGGTTTATGTTTGCTGTATAGCTAATTACAGGAGTATTTACAACAAGAATAATAATGTGACCATGTTTTCATTTTCTAAAAATGAAAACTTTTGTCGTCAGTGAATTGCCTCATGAATATAAACCGATAAGTTTGAATTGAAATCACCATACTGATACATTGTTAATTTACTCATTCTTCATAGTACCTAACTTTAATTATATTTGCTTAGTACTATTGCTCATGTTTAAATAGTTAATAAATATTTCACGAGCTTCACTTCACAGAAAACCGAATTGTACATTCTTTGGACGCCTATGGTGACGAGACTGGTGTAAAAATTGTGGCAAAACTAAATAGGTCCAGGTTAAAATACAATACAGTGCCATGTACATTAAACTAGGAACAAGCTTGGTTTAAAACGAGAATTTTCCTCTTTTTTTGGTTGAAATGGAAAAATATAGGTAAAAAATTAAGTACTTGCCAATTTTAGGGCTCGATCGTGATTATTTTATTAAAAAAAGTGATTTCAAAATGTTTCCATACGTGTGGTTTTCCAAGGAAGTTGAAGTTATAAATTTCTAATTATTGAAATATCTGAAAATCAAATTTTTTATATCTCTTCAATTTGTAATTTCTTCAGCCAAATATAATAATCTAAATTCTGTACTACATCTAAGTAGTGCTTACTCAGCGCTCTGCCATTCACGCTTAGTCACTCTAATACAAAATCATTTACTCTCAATTATCTTCAGCAGGGTCTAGCTCCACTTACCAACATCAACATCGACAGGAATTTGATTTTTACGAATTTATCTCAAACGATCATGTGCCTATTTATGTACCTGTTTCCAGTTAGGGCTTTCATTCAGTCCCTGTCACCGTAAGGAATTTCTAAAATATTGAACGGACCTCTATATTTTGAATGAAGATTTGTTTTGTTGCATCCTTCGTTCTTTTAAAGCACAAAATCTCTAAACCTACTTAGCTTAGCCTTATTACAATCAAATATAGCTTTTTCATAGGCTGCGCTATTCTTAATATTCTCTAGAGTGAAACATCTAACTGCCTGTCGGTCAACTTCATGTTCGTTACAATCAACTAACGTATAACGGTCGCGCTACTTTACCGATGGCTTTAGCAACAGCTCTACCAGCGATTCTACAGCAAACTCTAGGTACGACTCTATCAGTGACTTCACATCAAACTCTACCTGCGGCTCTACAGTACACTCCACCGGCAGCTCTAACGACAACTCTACTTGCGAAATATTAGGAAAGCTATATAATTTTTCTACTAAGATATCTCGTCCGTCAGTCACTGTTTGAAAAGTTAGAGATTTGTTCGTTGTGTAAACGGCTTAAGATACCATGAACAGTTACGATCAGTCATGTAACAAATTACTGCCTGGGCAATACACGAAATTTAACATCAAGAGTTGCATCATTAATTTGTATAGTGGATAAAATTTGATGTCTGCCAACGGATTCTGTCAAAGGATTTGCACATGACAAAAGTTGCAGCCAAACTTGTGCCTCGTCTCCTCTTTGAGGATCAAAGGCGCGTCACTTTCAAGCATGCCACGAATAGAAAAATCAGCTGGAAGAGAAACCAGATTTTTTTTCGAAGGTTATTACTGGTAATGAGTCATGGTGTTATGGGTGAGATCTCGAAACCAAGCAACAATCTAGCCAATGGAAGAGTGCTCATTCTCATCACCCGCAAAAAGCGCGTCATATAATCGTCGTCGGCGCGTCATAACATCAAGACTTTGTTTTTTTTCGACCGAACATCGAGAATTTGTTCTTTTTGTATATCAGAGGTGTTGTGCACACAGAGTTTATACCTCCAGGCTAAACAGTTAACCAACAGTTCTACATGGAGGTACTAAAGAGGTTGCGGGAGAGCATCATGCATTCTCGCTAATGGCGAATACTTCGACGGCGACCAAATTTTAGTACAAAAATATTGAAAAATAAAAAAGCTGTAAGGAAAATCTTTTTGGATCCCTCCTCGTAATTATGTAGAAATATTGCATAAACAATGTTTGCTCTAATTTATTTTTGCTGAAATTTAGCCCATCTGTCACTTTTTATTACTTTTTCGAAATTATTTAAAGTGTTAGGTTTTACATCTTCTGCTTGTAAACTTGTTGCATTAACTTGTATAAGTGGTATAACGCAGGAAATTGTAAATTGAGAACTGCTGAACTCCGTGGTGACTTCTTCGAAAGGTTTTACATATTGACGTAGGTACTGTACTACGTTCAAACAATCAGGTCGCGATTTTTTGTTGCTCAGGTTCAATACATTATTAGCTAATTCCAAAAAAAAACATAAATACATAAATCAGTAGTCCATTAATATCTAAACAAGTCTTCTTTATACGTATACTTTTCTTTATAATTATTTATATACCAACTTTGCTATAGCAGTACGGATAGACCATATATAAGTGAAGAAACATTCACTCAAAATTAAAACGTAACAGTTTTGTAAATGTGATAGATCGTCCTGTACGTCACATAATCATAACTTTTCAATTTAAGTCCAATTGTTATGAAATTTTACGGGAAATTGTAAATTAATTACATGAATATAAAGAGACTAAAGTTTTTTTACGGAGCTTCCTCCAGATCAAACATGGGGTTAAAAATGCTTTTTTAAAAACCCCAAAGGTCTTTCAAAATTTAAACTAAAATGTCATATCTTTATTGTTGCATGATTTGCTTTACGCAGCATAATTTCAAAGTATCGGAAAGCATGCATTTTTTAACTTTATGCATGAAAAAAATCTAAAAAAAAATCACAACGGCGGCATTTAGGAAATAAGGTAATGATGTTAAAATCCTCACAACTTTCGGATTTTCTCAAATTTTCTTTACAAGTGTGTAAACCTCTCATTTGTACCCTCTTTCGTAATTCTGATAAAACTCGGTTCTGTATCTAATTTCATGAGTTTGTGTTTGCTATTTCTCTATAATGCGTTTTAAAGACGAAGTTAAGAAAATATTCGTATTTTTTACGTCACAGTCCTCAAAGGATAACATATGTATACCCAAATATAAGAAATTCTCATGAGCTCTTAACTTATTTACGATTGTCCTCAGCATTTCTACTTCTTCGTGATTAAACAATGACTAATTTCTCTCTCACATTTCATCTGTGCATCAAATTAAATCAGTGGAAATCTCTGTACTTTATGGAAGGATTCCGGGTCAGGTTCTAATCTGGTGGTCCCAGTATTGGAAATATTATTAAAAATGGTATTAAATAAAGGAATATTCTTAAAACATAAACATCTTTTTCCACGTTTTTTATTTAATGAGACCGGAGTTTTTCTCCAATACCTCTTCGCCTTCGTAACTAAGAATGTCGTCTGTTTCGGTCCAACGCCAATACGCCGTCCACTAACTGTATCAATTCGCACATGGTTATTATTTTTATATCGTATGTCTGATATTTTCCAGACACTTATAACTATTCCTGAAGATGTCACTTAGTTATCGGTCTTAAGAATTTTTTTGAAGTTGATATTATTAACTGATATTTATTCTGGTCTTTAGTCTCGTCTATTTTTTTTGTGTTAAGGAATATAAATTTTACATAAAATATCTTATTTCCAGAGTAGCACCAAATACGGGGCAAGCCAAAAACAAATGCACGCTATTTCGTGAGACAATTTATTGCGAGTTTATGAAAATATAATTAAAATTAATTGATAAAGAATACAGAAAAACGTAATGATGTATTTTATTTGAAAAGAACTTTGTCGTTTGATCAGCTTACGTAATCTGTTGCTTTATTTTGCGGCCACGAGCAATGCGCACGTCATCCACAGCTTCTCGTGGTCTATTGAAAGTTTTGAACATCTTATAGCGATGAAAATATGTCAAATTCGTTTTTTATTCTTTGAATGACACAGAATTTTATACAGCAATATTCGTGAAAATAATATTTAAATGCGTACCAAAAACTGAAATTAAAACAAGTACTATCACGAAATAGTGGCCACTAAACTTATTATAATGAAGAATTGTTTGATTAACTTGCATTAATAAATTAAAGAGATATTACATATTTTTCTTCCACGATTGAAAAGTACATTATTTTAGGCGTTATATTAAAACAGCGAAACATTTAATGAACATATGTAATAGTTGGTACCTCATTTGTTTAAGCTTTTATATGTAGCTAAATGGTTACGGAACTCTTGTATTGTGAGTTGATATTGGTTACGAATTTCATGTTCATTTATGTCACGTTAAATAAATAAGTAAATTATATAACGCCAAATATACTCCTCACTCAAAATACGCCTCGTCATTCTTTGATAACATTTAATCAAATATTCATTCTGTCGGCAAGAGCTAGAAAACACATTTGCGGATAGATCAAGGCACGGGGTCTGTCGGTCCAATTCCCTGATTTTTATGGCAAGTAAAATTATTATTTTACTTTCGTTTATTTCATATAACGTCAATACTCGTATGCAAAACCCATCGTATTACACCAACAACAGTAACTATTTTGATGAGCGATGCAGGTAAAATGTTGTGTTGAGTGTGAATTTATATTTTCTACGCATGTCTAATAATAAAATTATGTACCTCATTATGAAAAAATATTTCAAATTGTCACTTTTGATTTCTTATATTTAATGTCCAGTGAGACATATCCCCAAGTAATTCTACTATACATTTCTTGCATATATATATATATATATATATATATGTGTGTGTGTGTAATTGTGTGTCGGACAAAGAAAGACATTATTCATTGCCTTAAAAATAGTTGATTGTCATTAAAATATAATTTAAAAGATGACTTTTTTAAGAAAATAAAAAAAAATATTCATAATTATTTGTCATCTTTTTCATACATACGATACTTGCGCACATTATTCAGCGTCGCTCAAGGGAATAACCGGCAAAACACAACGAAGACATCTAGCTGCCCGGTAGGCACCGCGCTCCAAGCAATTATTGGATGTGTAGAAACAGTTATGTGTAATATATTCTATACGCACTTAATTAAAGTGTTTTACGTTTTATTTCAACGACAATTTATTTCTTTGTAGCCAACGAACAGCGGCTTTCTTTTTGCGATACTTATTTCCGGACACCGCGTATATCTATGTATAAATATATATATATATATATATATATATATATATATATATATATATGTTCAGCACTTTAAAAATGGTTCCTCAAAAGACGTAGTATTTGTTTAGTTTTCGATTTAACTATCTGTTTTATTTAAGTGCTTTCGTTGACTTTATTACTTTCATCATAGCTCATGCATGTCTTGCGGCACCACCAAAGCGATAAGATGCGACGCGGCAAACCCTTTATGGCCTTTAAATGTTGTATCATTTCACAGGAAGAATCGAGAAATCAATTATATCTGTAATTAATTGTTTTTCTGAACTTTTTTCATAGCAGTTTTGTTTACAAAAATTAAATATTTAAATATAATTATAATATAGAAAACTTCTGTAGTATAAATACATTATTATTGAAAAATAATCAAAGTACAAATTAATAAATGTTATAAACTATTTTCGTGTTACATTTTCTAGAGGTATCCAAAAAATTATTGCTGTAAGTTCAATATTACATTCGGTATACAATACGTACTTATGAAAATAGTCCCGCGAACCACATCGAGGGACTTATTCAATTGTCTATTTTCAGTTGTTATTCGTCTCGTTTTCCTTTTTTATGCTTCGAGGAAGCTATTTGATTCATTTGAAGGTTGCCTAATTACTACTTTAGTTAGTCTTGATAGAGACAAACACGAGCTTCGACGAAGCCCATTGACATTGGTTAATTTACAATTAATTTGATGTGTAATACAAACCCGGAACTAATTTTACCGAGGAAAGGCGTGTTTAAGTTAACGTGATTTAATAAATGTTATTTGTAGGGAAAAATTTGTTAAATTTTGAAGTAAATTATTAAATAAGTGTCTATGTTTATTTATTACAGAAGGTAAGTTTTTTAATTGAAATATTAATCTAAGCTAAAACATAGGAAGAACACACGAATTTGAAACGATACGTCATAGCTATGTTCATAATAATAAAAAATCCACGACAATAAGTCGTTTTAGGTTTCAATGTTAATTTTTGTAATGGTAATGAGCAGAAGAATATTCTCGTTTATAGGTCAATAGTTAAAAAAAAATATACATATATATATATATATATATATATATATACATACATACATACATACATACATATATATATATTATATATATGTATATTTATATATATATATATATATATATATATATATATACATATATACATATATACATATATATTCTTTATCAACAATTTTCTTAATTATTATTTTCTTTCCGCACCAAAAGCAGAAAAGCGGAAAAGGTACTCACGATATGAACTCGATTTCAGGCCGTTTGTCACAGAACAATTTATCGAAAAGTACGTTGTCTAGAAAGGTAAAATATATAAGTGTAATAAAATGGACCTAAATATGAAGTAACAAAATTATTATTTTTTTAATTTTCCCTATTCGGCATAATTAAACGAATCTCACATATAATGAAAATTATGGAAAACGTCATGTCAACCTTTGGCAGGTCAGCGGTCAACTGATGTTATTGGTGATATTTAACTTTTAATAAGGATTTTTTGATAGTTTTTAATGTTTAATTTTTCTGGCTATTGTAGGATTCGATTTACTAAACGTATCGAAGTAATTTTATGACAAAAGATTGATGTATTGAAGTGATTTTATGATAAAAGATTGGATGCACTGAAGTGATTTTATGATACAAGAGTAGATAGACCTATTTAAATGAATTTATTATAAAATATTGGATGTATTGAAGTGATTTTATAATAAACAATTGGATGTATTAAAATGATTTTATGATAAAAGATTGGATGTATTGATGTGATTTTATGATAAAATGTTGGATGTACTGAAATAATTTTATGGTAAAAGATTAGATGTATTGAAGCGATTTTATTATAGAAGACTGGATGTTCTAAAGTTATTTTATGGTTAAAGATTGTATCTACTGAAGCGATTTATGATAAAAAATTAGATGTAGTGATGTGATTTTATAATAAATGATTGAATGGATTGATGTGATTTTGTGATAAAAGATTGGCGGTACTGAAATGATTTAATGATAAAAGATTGTATGAATTGAAGTGATTTTACGGTATATTATTGAATTAATACATTCAATCATTTGTGATTTTCTAATAAAATATTTGGCGTATTGATGTGATTTTATGATAACATAACATTTATGATAGTATTGAAAAGATTGGATGTATTAAACGGATTTTGTGATAAAAGATCGGATGGATGGAAGAGATTTTACAATAAAAGTTTGCATTAAATGAAATATTTTTTATGATAAAAGATTAGACGTATTGAGGTGAATTTACAATAAATGATTGGTTACATTGAAGTGATATTACATGGGAAGGAAAATATATTTTTTAATATTTATAATTACGACAAAACATATTTTTTGCACCCTTATAACTTCGCCCTTATAAGCCCTTTGAAACGACACTCCACACTGAAAACGGCCATTAAACAATTTTTGGGCTCAATTTCCACACTTTCGAATTGCCTTCGCAACTACCCCAACCCCTCCCCTTAAAATTTTCATATAAATAATTTTTGAGTGTTAGCTTTTGAGGTTTGTGTGAGTTAATATAATATGCTTTTCTATAATGCCAAATTTCAAATATCCACTTCAAACAATTTGTTATGAAAATAGGTATGACAGACGGACTTGTGAGTGATCTTTTAAGGGTATGTTTTTCATTGTGAGTTATGAAAACTTTACAGTAAATAGTAATGCAAAATAACTAACTCTCCGTTATCTGAATAAATTGGGGCCAAGTTCAGTTTGGTTAATCAAACGTTTGGATAATTAAACATTATTATCAAAACAGAAAACATGTAATAACTAAAATTATAAATAATTATAGTAATGCCACTGCACGTCCACCACTACTCTAGCCAACAATCAGTGTACCGCACACATTTACGATTTATTAATCAGATTTATCCTGACCAAACATCGCAATGATAAATAAGTACCTAAGTAAATAATCATACGATAGATGTTGATAGTAACCGCAGTAAAGAAGGTCGAGAGATAATCACGTTACCAAAACTGTCCAATCATGCTGAAAATACATTTTCGTTTATCACTACCCGACGTAACACAATTAGATAATTTATTATGTCTCATATACTTGGTATTATACGTAAATATTGAATCGTAAATGTAATACTCGTCCAAGCTGACTAGAACAATCGATTTTAATGTTTGAAATAGAGTGATGTACAGACCAGTATGATGATAATGAGGTGGCTTTATATTACGGTGGTTTTATATTCACCGGCTCAGTGGTAAAAGCGAAATAAAATAATACTCCTTTAAAATTATATTGGCTTCCGAAATTTAGTGATTTTTTGAAAGAGTAATTAGGCACTGTGGTCAAAAAAAATGACAGAAACATTTATTGACAAAATATTACTAGTCATAAATTACATTGATTTGTATTACCATAGAGCTTTACTACTCTATCAAAAATATAACAAAAAATAGTAGGAAACACTTGGGCACTTTCAGTGGCGTGCTGTGCTTTTTGGAAAGTCGAGCTCCGTAGGGAGGGACATATAAAATTATATAGATGTACACACGAGCGCTAGCGGCTGCAACGGCGCCTGATAACCCTAAAAATTGGATTGAAGGTGTAATAGATAGAAAATGTGTCTCAATAATTGAATTGTAAGCGCTCAGAAACAAAAAAAACTCTCGACTTAATTACATCAACTTACAGAACTATGACTTTCGTCGTGATCATGGAAGCTAATTCTTGCTTACCTAAAATACATAACTTTTTCAATTATTTGCATTTCTATCTACTCTTTCATTATGTTCCCGATTTGTAATAGCTAGCTGCCCCTCGATACAAATTTCTGTACGTGAAGAGCCAAAATTTTGTAATTTTACTGTCCACGATAAATGTTTTTCTGTTCCTTTGTCAATTTACCTAGATTATCAAAACCACCTTTATTATATTTACTATATTTAGCTCTGAATAATAAACAAGGCCAGCAAAACATTTTATTTAAAATGCAACTCCCGTTTGGGCGCCAATACTAATTGTAAAAATTACTATGAAAATTTGCACTAGATTTATTAGGAACGTTTAGTTTTAAAATTGGCTTCGATCTATCATTGTCAAATATATTATTTTTTTCACTAAAAGATAAATTGAAAAATCCTGCTTTAATTATATAATAAACTGAGAAACATTTGATAGTCACCGTATTTATTTTAATTTTATGAATTTTAATGCACAAAAAAAACACAGTACAGCTGATAAAATATAATTAGGGTATTTAGAAATCGGAAAAAAATATTAAAATTATTTATGGAATTATCTTACAAACTAGATAATTACAAGAATGACAGCAAATACCGACTGACAGCATTATAATAAAACAATGATACTTAGTAAGTGTGCCTAATAAACACGAAATTGTGTCAATTTCAATACAGCCGAGGTAATCCCATAAATTTCAGCTTACCTTAGAACTATGAACCTGAAGACAGCCTGAAGTTGGGTAATAATTTTAATTTGATATGAACCAATTCCCAGTCGAGGAGTCTTTGTAAATTGACAGGAATGAAGTTTATAGGTTTTATATAAAATTGCACGCAACGTTCGTTTGTGCGTGCGAACTGCAAATCATATATTGAAGTGTGGATTGCGCTTGAATATCACAAATTAAATATGTTTCAATTTTCGTAATTATGTGTATATATATATATATATATATATATGCTAAACCTTGAGAGCAAGATGCATATATATGTAATCGCTTACAAAGCATTGTGTGCCACTAGGCACTTTTACCACTAACCTAATGACGGTAAACATGTTATAACTTTTTGAGAGTGATTATCAAATTTTGGTTATATATTCCTTATTTCCAAAAAGCAAGTAGTCACTTCCGTGTGCTTAAAATTTTCTACATTCAGGTGTATTAATTAAAACACGATGCTATTCCAACTTCAAAAATAATTGACGACTTCATTCTGTCTGCGACGTTGCTTACATTCACTTTACGATATAAGCAACCCATTAAGCCTGCATCTAGATCTAGACTGACGTGCAACGAAATAATTTCATTGATCACCGACAGCAATATTTTAGGTATATTTAAATCTTTTACCAAACTTTTTATATATTTTTACACATTTTTTTATTTTGCTCAACCAGCATTTTGGTTTATTTTATGTCTAAATTTTAAGTTGAGTCCTAAGTTTTTAAATAGGGAAAACTGTCAAAATGCATTCTATAGAATTTTAATGCAATACACAGACTTTTGTCTTCCTGCTCAGTTAACACAGTGTTATGATGTATACTCTTAGTTTTTAAGTTAGACAGTAATATAGAGGAAACCAAAAAAATAGTATTACTTACCTTCTCATTGTATTGAGGCACTAACGACATGCCTTCGCCCGTCATACTTAGCTATTGGAGCCATGAGATTGATGTTACTGTGCGAAGCTCATAGTAATCGCTGTATCGATCAGGGAGAACAGCTCAGTCTGCGGTGGCAATTTAGTGGACGTGTGGGAATTGGACGTAATGGTGGACGCACACCATTACTGTCCAGACCAGCCCGGCACACCTGGTTGTATCGGCATGAACTCAGCTTTTTATTGATACATATCCCCTAGCTAGACATCAACAAATACGTCAAACAAGTAATGAATTTAATTTCTGATTCACAGTTAACAAAGATGAAGAAAGTCATATTATTGATACTCGCTTCGCTGTCGGTGTCTGAAGGCTACAATTTCCTGTGCATCTACCCGTACCCTTCGAAGAGTCTCATCATACTCTCAGATTCGCTTGTGAAAGCACTTTTGGAACGAGGACACCAGGTGCGATATATTTAATTAGACATTGAAACCAACAATGAACATTGATAAAAACGATCTTAATTCATTATGATAGCGTTTATTCAACTCCTGTACAAATATATATATATATATATATATATATATATATATATATATATATATACATATATATATATATATATTATATATATATATATATATATATATATATATATATATATATATATATATACATATATATATATATAGCTACTAATTCAGTTACATTGTCAGTAAACATATATTATACACCATATATTTACTGTACATTTTTGAACAAAATATTTCTTTTTTTTTGTTTTGTCGTTTACAGTAATCTGACGCCATTGTGGGACATTAAGATGCATAGTATGTCTCCGAATATTACGGCGTACTTAAGAGTGCAGGTTCTGCCGCATCTCGCAACTTTTTCATTTTAGTTTGCGATTTGACTGACCACCAGTCAAATCCCAAACTAAATCAGAATATTTGGGTGTTTAAGGATTTGATCTTTGTACAATTTGGTATGTTTCATTATTTCTTCCCTCACTGTAGGTACTCTTAGGTCTTTATGCAGTTGCGCATTGGTCATAAATCATGGGGAATCTGTTATGTTCCAAAGTATTTTATTTTGAAAACTTTGCAGGATCTATCTTTAAGTATGACACAGTTAACCACAGCTGAATGCCGTAAATCCACACAAGTTTTAGAATAGCCCTATACAAAAGCAGTTTGCTTGCTAATGACGATTAGGACTTTCTGCCAGTAAGCTAGTACATTTTCCTTAATCGTAATCCAGATATATGCCTAGATATCGCATATGATCTGCCATCTGCCTGTAGTATTTAGACTTGGTTGAGGTAGACCGGGGGACAAGTTTCTCTTCTGAGGGTGAATGTCACATTTACCAACTTTGTTTCATTTACTTCGATTCTCCATTTCTTTAACCAGGCAGCCACTTCGTCTAGATTTTTTGAAACGTTTTTGATGTTGGTTCTGGCTCGCTTTGGCTAGTAAGGATAGCAATCTCGTAAGCGAGTGTTCCAGTGACCGCTGATGTATTCACGGGCAAGTTCAAGGTATAAAGAAGATAGAGTATAGAGCCAGTCACGCTTCCCTGAGGGGCCTCAGTGGCTATTGGGCAAAGTTTAGTTATAGCGTTACCGCTTTGGACCATGAAATGGCGATTTGTCAAAAATACCTTGATCATAGCATACAAGTGATGAGGCATGACTGCTTTGACTTTGTACAGAAGTACCTCGTATTATATCTTATCCAACGTTTGCGATACATCGAGAAACACGGCCGTATCGTACTTCTTTGTTCCGAAGAGTGCACTATTTTATTAACAAATCTGTGAGCTTGTTCTAGAGTAGTGTGTTTATGGTGAAATCCAAACTGATGATCTGGTAATAGATGCTTTACATTGATTATTGATATTATGCGTGTCATAAGTAATGACTCGTATATCTTCGAAGGGATTGGCAGTAGACTAATTGGCCTATAAGACTTGAGGTCTTCCAGTAATTTGTCTGGTTTTGGGATCATAATTATCTAAGCCACCTTTCATGGCGGTAGGAAGAATTTCAGCTGTCAGGAGTTGTAGATTGATGTTAGGAAGACTATTCTAGAATAAGGCAATTCCAGCAGAAGGGGACTTGTGATCAGGTCGTATCCTCGTGCTTTTTTAGGGTTCATTTTTTTGATAGCCTGAAAAGTACCTTTTGTCTTGTGAAATGTATATCATTTTCGTTTTCCGTCGGGGCAGGTGTATCTTCGAGAAATTCGTGCACTTCCTTCTCGTTGTCAAGTATGCTTTCACTCGGGTAGGGTCTAAAAATTGATGAGAGGTGTTCAGAGAATGTTTTGACCTTTTTAAAATCTGTTCGGGCTCATTTTCCAATTTGCATTCGCAAGGGTGGTGAAGTATAAGGTGCCTTCCACAGAGAATAGTTTGAAGATGAAGTGGCATCCAATCCAGCCAGGTAAGACTGAAAGTTGGTGTGGCAGTCTTTAGCAAGTGGTTTTTTTTCAATTGTCTACTGATGTAGATCAGATGTGTTTTCACTTGCGGACATTTTGTGTTTTGCTTTTGAATTTTTCTCTTTGGGACACTAATTCCAACAGGTGATTAGTTATAAGGTAAGTGCCCATTTTGGGATTATGTAGAGGGGTAGAATCCTAAACTGCATATTGCATCATCCGGGTAAAGAATTCAACCGCATTGATATCTTTCTTTGTTTTTAGACTTACTGATTTCTTAAATGCTGCGTCGATAGGGTGTCTGAAGTATGTCCAGTTTATCTTTTTATTATGCAAGATATATTTTTAGTTTTTTTTCCACCACTATCCCATTATCCTGCACCTTTCGGCAAGCTTGGCCAAAAGGTGAAGGATGATGGGATAGTGGTCAGAGGAAAGATCGAGGCAACTTTTGCACAATACATAGATTTTGTTAATTCCTTTAATTATGCAGGAGTCAATGACGTCCGATATCTTTTTTGAATGGGCCGTGGGCCAGTGTGTGGGTTGACCCGTGGAGAGAACATCCATATTGTTCGCTTGATTGCATTTTAGAAGCTTATGTCCTCGTGGTAGGATCAATTTAGAGCCCTAGAATGTACACTTAGCATTGAAGTATCCGCCAGGTAAGAAGCGGCGACCTAGACTATGTCTCGGTGGACAGTAGAGTGCAGATATAGGTATCATGCTGACTTGGTTAGAGACCTAGACGTAGTTTGTAGGTATTCTCTGTTGAAGGGCGCAGACTGATGATGTTTAATATTACACTTAATTAAAATCGTTGAACCTCCGTGTGTTTTCCTGTCAGGATGCATTGTGTGATAGAATATATATCCTGATATCTTAAAGTAACTTTTGATTGTAAAATATGTTTCAGAAATCAGCATTACATGTACTTTATGAATTTCCAAGGAAAAGTTTCAACCCCTCAGAGTGGTTTGACAAGCAATTTGCATTACACCATTATATATTTAATGGTTTGAATTGAATGGCAGTTTTTACATTAATTCATTTAGTAGTTTTGTTATCTCCATCATTTGATTCATAATGGCCTGCATGGTTTCATTCAACTTAAAGAGTGTGGCGTATGCATTATCTTCATTTTATAAATTAGTATATTTTCTGGTAGAGTGCTTATTCTTTAGTATATTGGCATATGTTCGAGCATCAGTATTTAGTTGGTTGGATGTTATAGATTTAGCGGCCTGTTTTCTGGTTATCCTTTAGTGTGGGACTGTATAGTTGACCTTTTGTAATTCCTTATATTCTTTATATATTTTGTAACCTTTATAATTTGCCGAGTGAGTACCATTGCAAAGTATACACATAAAGGTCTGAGCGCTCTTTCCTGGGGCAGTCATGAGTAAGATGAGAGCCCGCGTGTTTTACACATTTGGGTTGCCAATAGTAGAATCTTTTTATTTGCCCGTATTCCTGACAGTTGGCGTATTGAAGAACTTTCCGTTTTAATCTGGGAACTTCAAAAGTGATTATACAGTTCAGCGATGTCTTCACATTGTATATATCCTTATTTTTGTTTTTCGGTTTGAAGTCTATGTAGTATATATTCAGAGGCTTTTTTATTTGTCTGTACCCTATATTCCAAATATTACTTGGTTCATGATCAAAGTTTTCAAGAGCTGATTTTATTTCATTCAATCCAGTAGATGAATGAATGTGTTTCAGAACGAATCTGAAGCTGTGCTCATCTTTTAGCTGGACCGCATAGAATTTAGTAGTCCTTTTCTTTAATTCTCTACATACCGTTGTATAAGTCTCTGCATATTTTACCTAAATTTTGACTCGATTGGACTGAAGTACTTTTATATCATAATCTCCTATTGCAGCTTCGGTTAACATGTTTATCAATGGTTGAATATTGCTGACTTTGTCAATGGATATTGATGGAGGTTTTATTGGTTTCGGGCCTTGTGAGTTCGTTGAGGGTGGATTATTGTCGAGTGTCTCAAAGCTATTTGACGTCGATACTGGGACTGCAAGCCAGTAACTTAATGTTGTTTCTTTCTGTGTTCTATAAATTGCATCAGGGTTAACTCTTTGTCGTTTTCTGGAGGTTTCGATCCAATCTTGGTGACCATAGGTGTTCGTGTTGCTTACGTTAGAGAGTGACCTTGATATTGATTTGTTAAATAGAGCAGGGAAATCCTGTTGTGGGGTTTTCGGGTTGAGCCTTTGAGCTTCCTAGACTAGTCAGACACTCGGCGCTGTTACTCGTTTGACGCCATCCGGGAAGGTACGTTTAGGGTTGACCTACAACAGGGGGTAAGTTCTACGGACACGATTAACCTCACCCCGCTCCCCTCAGAACTAAATTAGATGTTTATGGTTCTATACCTTAAAAGAAAAAACACAATCCTTATAAGAGCACTGAGGTGTCTACCTGTCTGTCACAGCCATTTTATTCAGAAACTATTTGACGTAGAAATTAGAAAGTTGACACACTTATAAAGCACACAAACATTTCTTTTTGAACTGATAGACGGTGAGGTACCCGCTATCAGTTCAAAACATGTATGTGAAAATTTTAGGGGGAGTTAAGTACAGCATAACTGGTATTGTTCATCAGCATATGAAATAAGCGCATCATCTATTACAATTTTCTTAATTTAAAATGTTTTCTTTCTTGGTAACTTTCCTTGGTGACGTGGCAATTTTTTGTGAAATAGTGGTGATTTAAAACATAGTGATTAGGGTATCAAAAATATTTAGCAATCAAAAATATTCACTACTTTAAGTATTAAATCTTCAGACTGAACTTGAAAGTCAAGAACATTATTTGAAATTTTGTACAAAGTTTTCATAATTTAAAGCATTTTCTTTCTTTGGAGACATGGTAATTTTGTGGGCGAAAGTGACGGTTTAGCGTACAGGTGGGGTTTAAAACAAAGTGTTGACGGTTCTTTCAGATGAACTAACAAATTTTTTATTAAAAACCAAAATTTTTTTAGCTGTACTGGAACAATTTTTCTGCCCACTAACACTCATGATGATATTTGGGCCAGCAATGCTTTCGTTCCTGTTCCATGTGTGCCGTCTGTGTCTACTTCTTATCAGACAAACAACTCATCTACTGCATTTAATTGTTCGTTAGATATGAACTGCTACACAGGAAAGGAAAATTGTTTAATTAAAGTTATGTTACTCCAGAAACATTAGATGATGCAGCTAAATAGTATTTCTAATACTAATGCCAAAACATAAAAAAATATTTCAGAAGACATATCTTGATAAATTTCAATCAAAACAATGATTTGAAGTTAATAATTTGCTTCTGGAAGATCTCTTTAGTTAGTTATGGTGCATTCTAAAAATAAAATTGCATTATGTTATGTTATGAAACAAAATAAAAATGTTAAAAATGGATTAAGGATTACCTATAACCGTTAACCTGTTTTTAATGAAATTATTTTTAATGATTTTTGCAGGTCACTTATGCCAATCCTTTTCCCACATTAAAGCCAACTAAAGGTCTCACCGTACTGGATTATTCATTTGTCTTGAAAGAATGGGAAGGTATAGAAGAATGAAATTTATTTTTATAATTAAAATAGTTTTACGTTTGATGAAAATATTTGAGACTAGTAGAGTGGCTTAGTTGGTTTTTATGGTAATACCAAAAAACTTTGAAGAAGAAGTCACTGACACGTGTGTTGTGTTCCCCGCATTGAATGAAAATTAATTTCTTCATCGAATTCAGCTGTCAAATCTTTTAAATAAGTACTTGGCAAGACATTTTTGGAGACAAGGTAAAGTTTACAAGATAAGAATCTCACATAATCAAAGATAAGTTCCTAGATAAGAATTTAATGTTTTCTAAAACGAAAAAATTATGAACAAAAAAACCAGCATAATAAGTATATGACAACTGTTCCAAAGCTTGGAGGTATGAGATTGCTTCATTCTCTCAAACTTATGATGTAAATATTCAGTATTCACACTATTTTTGAAAAGGTAACTTCACAAATAGAAACAATGGACTATACGAATATATTTTTTAAATTCGCATACCTAATTTACGGTATGTACATAATTATCATCAAATACCTTTTGGGTTATTTTATTTCCATGTTTTACTACACCAAAACTAATGAAACTTGGAGTGTATATAGCTCAGGAACAAACATATTTTTTCTCTTTAAATGGAATGAAACTCCAAAAAATATATTTTATATGCTCCTAACTATATTCTACTAAAGGTAGGTTCTAGTATTTTATTAAAAGGGTCTGAAAAGGTCTTAATTTTTTCGATAACAGGTCTAAAGATAAATAAAATTTATACAAAGTATCAAATAGATAGACTAGCTAAATCTCAAAAAAAGTAAAAACATTTTCATGTTATACTTCTGTTTATTTCTTTGTGAAAGCCTTATGGACCAGAAACTTCATGTATCAACTTTCCTATCCAAATATTTGTTTGTAATAGCCTTGACCTTCTAGCTTTGGGACCATTTAATAATTGGGCTATGCTTCCAGACCTATACAATACCAAGGACTTATCTTATATTCAAATATGAACTATTTCATTTCCAATTTTTACCGAAAGCCGACATAAGAATGAAAAAAAAATAATTCATTTTTTTCAATGCTTAATTTTAACGGTCAATTATTTTGACTAGTTACTCGACAACACAAATATACTACTTTGTTATTATTAGTTAGAAATGATTTTAGGCTACTGAAATAATTTAGGTGTTTTATTAACAGTTTCTGATAATTTAAGTGTTTCAATTAATTTTTTATTCACAACTAAATAAGACTATGTGGTGTGGTGTCAAGAGAATTTCTCTTCAAATTGCCCAACTAAAGATGCCGTCATACAACGAAACTTAGATCATGGTTAATAATTTAAATAAAGTTGATATAATACCACATCAAGTAGTTTCATTTAGTTGTGAATAAGAAATAAAGTGATAATAAATTTCTACAAAATTGACACCAAATATATTCAATTTAGATGTTATTGACTGTATTTAGTTTTGTCTAAAAATAGGTGACTGACCCAGTTTGTTTCATTTGTCTTACGCATCAATATAATCTTTTATACTTCTTTTAATTTTTAGTCCGGACTTGCCACTTTTTATTCTATACTCTTTCAGAACAAACCAAAGATATGATGCCGCAACTTCTCGAGCAGAAGGAAACGCAAATGCCAGACTTTAAAGGTCTCGCATACAATGCAACGTACGAGTTTGTAAAACATGAACTTCTGCAGACTGTGCTCAAAGACAAGAAACAACACTTTGATGCCGTCATCAGCGATTGGTTTGTCACCAATTTTCTAGCTGCGTATGTATAATCACTTTAAAAATAAAACGCTTTTCTCAGCAGTGGACACCTGCTTTTTTTTGTTTCTGTATTATACTTTTCTTAGCTGATTACTAGAATAAAAATACATGTGTCTTCCAAATATAATGTGTGTATTCGATCGTGTGATACACTCCCAAATTAATTTCACTTGTTGTAAAATCATTATGGGCATAGCTATAGCTTTGTTATGGGGTGGGGGGGTGGGGGGTGGGGGGGGTCTTTAAGGTTTAAAAATGTAGAGTGATTAACAAGTTTTTCTCTAAAATTCACACCGAAAGAGGCAAAATTCTGAAGCCTATCTCAGTCAATCAGAAATTACACAAACATAGAAGTATATGCAAGGCTTCAGCAAACGATAGTTGCTCTAAGTAGGTAGTTTTAAATAAAATGTGTAGTGATGTCCGAAAAGTATTTATTTATGTCTAAAAGTAATAAAGTAGTTTACTTACAATCTTTGTTTGGGAAGCTTTGGCATTTATTATTTTATATATTGTATATATAAAATAATATATAATATAATATATTCTATATTGCATATTCAACAAAGAAACAAATATCAAAAAATTAAAAGAGAATATCAAGGGATTATGCCTTAGAGTATATACTTTGTTAATAAAATATTTTGATTGAATTAATAAGGCTGTAAAATAAAATAATTACCTAAAAGGTAAACAACTAAATTAAAAACTTTAAAGTATTCAATTGCATATATTTATGATTTGATCAGGATCCAGTTCGGGCGCTACATCACTATATATGCTCATTAGCGCAAGACCAGTGTTTCTCAAGTAGCTTTTCAACTTCTTTATAGTTGAAAAACATCTTTCTGGGGTTGCTGTGGATCCTGGGAATGTGGCCAACACAATGAGAAGCTTTCTTATTGTAAGGAAGAATTTTCGTAATGGTCAAGAGTCTTTAGTGCGGTGGAAGGTTTTTCTACTATTCATGTCATATTTCTTAATCACTTGGAAAATGCCAACAGTAGCCTGAAGCCAACAGTTTCTCCCAAAAAGAATACCACTATTTTTTAAGCCTTTCTTTGTTCTGGGGTCATTATTGGCCTTTTCAGGCAGAAGCATTTGAATTCCTTCAATTGTCTCTTCATGTGGTTTAAAGCTTGCATCAAGTTTTGTAATTATATGGTCACTGAAAGAATAAAATAAATTTCGACGATAATATATTTCAACAGTTTCTTCCAGAATATTGCTGCATTGCATTATGGTCATTCTTGCAGCAGAATTGCGCTCTTGGGCATTGCTCTGCGATTATTGTTCTCACACCACTCAATCGGCCACTCATTGCTGCAGCACCATTAAAACCTTGCCCAATCAATTTATCCATATCCTAATTATAAAAGACGCTTTGTAATATTCGTCGCTAACGCTTGAAAAAATTCAAGGAAATCCTCTCAAATAACCAACTTTCGAGATGAGCAGTTTACATATTGTAAACATAACGCTAATTGCTCTCGTTGTGATATGCCTGGAGTTTCATCAGTTAATATGATAAAAAACCCTGCCTCTCTAACCCATTTAAGTACTAATGCTTGAATAGCATTACCGCAGAGTGCTGTCACTTCATTTTGTATTACTGATGAGGTGTAAATGGCTCTACTGTGATTATTTTGTGTAAGTAAATGATTTTTGAGTGCCTCAACACCAGATCATGCACGAAAACGAAGAAATGATTAGAAATTACCATCATTATGCATGGGTTTGTTTATTTCAATTTCTCCAGAATCAGAGCTACTTCTTACAGTCATTTCCTGCCACCCACAAAGAAGAATTGTTTTTCTGATAGTTTTTAACCTTTTTCTGTTCTCTTCTTTCAATCTTGTTATTTTCTACATCAATACCCTCTGTAACATCAAACACTTTTCGTTCTGCAAACTTTATCAAATTTGCTGCCTGCTCGATAGAGAATTTATGATATTTCGTATCTGCGTGATGATCAAAACTCTCTGAAGTTTTCTTTCAATTAGTAAATAGCTTGCAGACAAAGGCTCCAAGTGTTTGATTACCACGAGCGTGCATTTTTCCAATTGAAATATATACTTTGCAAAGTGCTCCCTGCATGATGTTTGAATATAAAAGCCATGAATACTTGGGAGTCCAATGACGTTGAAAGGAAAGATTCTTTTTACCAGTGACAGACAGTCTTTTTACCAGTGACATATAGTCTTTTACCAGGAAATTTGTATGTATCTGGTGGGGTCCAAGGGCTGTTAGATTTTCCTCATCACTGTTTGGAAATTGACACACATCGTTCCCAATATCCTGTCCATGACATGTCCATGTCCAGAGTCAAAACTATTTTGGCCATAAAAAAAAGAAAATATCTAAATTGAATAATAAAATACAGACACGCATTCATTTTGAATAATGCTAGTAGTTCTCAAATTATGGTCGCATAAATAGACAAAGAAACAGAGAGACGTTGCATTTTATAATATGTAAGGATTTACAGAAAACAATGATCAAAAGCTGTCAGATAAAAATGAAAGAATAATATAGAAAATAAGACAAAATCTAAAGGGGGAAGGCATAAAAAAACATGGAAAAAAGTTTTTTTTAATGATGTAACATATCATTAAAAAAAACTTTTTTCCATGTTGAACCCTTAGTGTACGAGCCGACTTGCACATGACCGATATATTTTACACGATTCTTTGTTAAAATAATTTTGTTTTAGTTATCAAGGAGGTAGAAAACTATGATGTTTAATTCTTTGATCAACAATAGCACTAGATGACGGGTAACTTCCAAAAGCAAAGCTCAAAGTTGTCCTCCACATGAATATATTGTAACCAAGACAAAAGTTTTAAGTTCAACCTAATAACAACCATAGTCCCTCATAATAAAGTAACAAATCTTCAAAATAAAATCTTTACTTACGATCATTCGTCACAATCACATTTATCACTCACTTGTTTCAATCGAAACAAAGGCTTACGTCTCGTATAAAGATAGATTCTATACTATAGAATTAATAACTATAGATTTATATTTATCATTTGCAAGTAATTTTTGAACAATGGTAAAACTTACCTTTCATTTGTGGATGGGCCTGCGCCCGCTTCATCCACTTATTCATGATCGGATTTCTGGGATTGGAGCACAATCTCCTTTTTTGGATAAAAGTCCAAAAGAGATTTTTGGTTTGATGTCCATTTCATATCATTTATTTTTATTCAACAATAGTGACTTCCATACGCTTGACAAACAACTCCCGCAAGACTTTTGAGAAATGCGGGAAGGGGAACATGTAGATTCGACTTTATGAATCATTGCTTTGCTCTGACAACCGAGCTGCACTTGCATATATATAAATATATATTTTAGGGCATGGATATCCCTTGACATATACAAAATATAAATATCCGGACCCCCTAAACCCCCCTTAAATACGCCCATGAAAACTATACCTGATGTTTTTATAAAAACAATAATTAAGTCCACGTTCCAAGCGTTTATTGCTTTTGTTGTGAAATTATTATGTAGAATTGTCACTGTTGTATTTGTGAGAAAGTGAAATGAAATTAATTCATTCATTTCATTACAAACTCATAAAGGGAAACAACCACTTTGTATGGAGTCTTGACCCCAAAGCGGAAATTAACGAAATGGTATACAATCATTAAAGATGATACCATAAACTCATAACCCATCAATATTTTTCATCAGTAACTTCACTAGAATTATATGTATGTAATAAAATCCGATCTATAATTCACCTTAAAACCCAAATGTAAAAAAACTTTGACCAAAACTTAACTTTATCATAAGTTAATATAAGACATGATTTTCCAAATTTAGCACAAATGTTGAAATGTATAACGAATAGAAATACCAGACAGATCTGAGAATCAATTCTGGATAGGGCATTTTCAAAATATTCAAGTTGTTTAAAAACATGATAATTAATGCTTTTAAACAACTTTTTAATAAATGTACTGCTTTTTGACATCATACTTATTTTTGTCCACAGCGGGGCTATATTTGTCCATAGCTTGGCCTAAAGTAAAAGAAATCAATTAGCAACAGTATGATCACAGAGGTTATACTAAATAAACACTTAATACCAAATAAAAAGAACAAAAATATGGCACCGAGTTGTCCCACATGCAAACTACGATTAAAGATAGAGAGACCAAGAAAGCAGGTACTCGTATATAAAAAAGATGATCATATTGAAACTGAGACAAATTACTTCAATTTTCAAGGACCATTTTTAGAGCACTAATAGCATATCCATACTGATTGTTACATCACTGAACGTAAGAACAAAAATTAAAGTGATTAGTATTATGAGAAAATTCCATCTTTTGCAATATTATAAATGTTTTCAATGAAAAGTTGTAAAAAGTACTTCTAGTTTTTGGAGATTTAAATAAACTCGCCTAAAATATAATCTCTACTTATATACAATTATTGATTCAAACAATGCCTGAAAATCCAGAATCACTTAATTCTTTCATTTATGATTGTCATTTAAGAAATTGATCAAATCTCTGTGTTTTAAGAAATCAGTGAAATCACAATCATTTATGAAATCAATCACGAGAATGAAGTTGTGAGCATAAATACGTTGCCATTCTTTCCTTTTTATTGATTTAATCTTTTTTGAATACATCATTTTATCTTTTTATTGAAACAAGTTTTTTTAAAATTTGTATGACAACGCAAATTTTACGGGCTCCATGTCTGGCAAAATGATTGTAATCAATAAAATTATATCAATGCCATTTATATTTAAATATTGTATAAAAACTCTGGTCCATTAGCTATTGTACCCTAGCACCTAATTACATATTTATGAATTCACCTACCTGCAACTGATTGACTATCCTTCATTCTCATTCTTTGATGGTATATTGTACATCATAAAAGTGATCCATAAATATCCACCATTTGAAATTGATTTTTCCAAAAATAGACCTTTCTTCATATACGAAAAGTATACTATGTGAGATCCATTTATTTCCAACAACAGTTTATTTTATTAACTTTGAGCCATACAGCCAAGATAAAACTTGTTCACATCATTTTGACACAATATTCGTTGCAATGGTAGTTATACAATTTGTTATAACAGCAATTATACAATTTGTACTCATCTCTATATAATAACCACGAACAAAATGATATAACTTCACAATAAAAAATACAACTAAAACTACAATTAAATTACACAACATAATTAACGAAAACACAAAAAGATTAATCGTGACACAGTAAGAGTAATTTTTGCCGTATTGTATTGTGAATTAGGAATGCACAAGACAGTAGGATTAAATATATTAAGGGATGAATTTTCTCTCGATAATCAGTACTTTATTGTACATTCTTGTGTTGTTTATGTGCTGCATGAATCCATTGCTTTTCCTTCTTTTCATCACATCGAAAAACTGACACCAATTAGGACACATATTAATTTAACCCACACCGGGTTAAGGAAAGTGAAATGTTGTGAGGACTTCAATTACACAATGTCTCTTCGATGAGAGAAACAGACGTGGACAAATTGTTATGCCTCTGAACATTTAGCCAATGAATGTGCTTGCCTCAAACACCCGTAACATTAGCGACAGACCGGAATTACAAAGTAGCCCAATTTACAAAGCAACCCCTAATAAGAATTGAAAATTAAGAATCAGTAATACTCGCATTTTTCGGAAAAAATTTCTTTTAATTTGATTATGTTGCATTCAATATTTTTATTCAAGTTTTAGATGAGTTTTACAAATATACATGTTCATGTTCATGCACAGAAATTGTCCTGTACAGCGTTATTTTATTTTGATGTTTTTTTTTTTAAAATGGTGCCTTTTAATCCTCTATTTATAATTCAATTCATCCCATCCCAGTTTGGCTTACAACATATAAATGTTAACTTTGTAAATAAAGTGACTGTAATTTGATGCAATAGGAAATTTAATATTTTTCTGTTACAAATGTGGACTAGATTTATATTTGTTTTGTCTTGCCTGTTATTAAAGCAAACCCACGTCTCCAACACACAACTTTTATGTAAAGTTTTAACATTTGTATGTGAATTATTGTAATTTATTCTATGCTAAGGAATTAAAAATAAACTAAAGTCCCAATGGACAAGTATTTTGAATTAATTTTATTTTTTTCAAAATGTTGCACCAGTTTTCGTTTAAAGGTATTTATGGTGGTACAGGCAGTCATGAATAACTACATTATATGTTTTTTTTTTGTAAACGAAATATTTTACATTTTTTTCTTTTTGTAAATGCATATGAAAAATGTAAAATGTTTATGTTTATATAAAATTTTAATGTAAATATTTTATAAGAAAAATATCTTTCAAAAATAACTTCATAATCGTACTTTTATAATCATTTTAATTATCTTAATTGCAGTTCAAGTTCAAGGTCCGAAAAGTTACTTCTTCATAATACAGCCTTGTGCCTACAAACAATGTTTTGAAAATATCACTCGGGGGACATGTATTTAATATGTACTATGTAGAATCTACAGATCTATGAATCATTACAAAATGTGTATTTGTAATTATATAATTTCAGACTGCCTGCAGTGATTGGGTCGCCATCTATAATGACCGTCTCATTCGGAATGTTTAGCCAGGCGGAATACATAGTAGACGAAGTAGTGAGTCCCGGAGTTCAGCCTTTTCCCTTTACAGAGTACATCAGTCCCATGTCCTTCTTTGAGAGAGTGAGAAACACTTACATTGTCTTATCAATGATCGCAGCCATGAAGTAAGTCTAACATCGACTATTGGAACTATATATACTTTATATCTTTATAGATGGGTATTCCAAGGTCCCCAACCATATTAATTTAGCTCACTATCCTGTCATAAGACTGTATAATTTTAATGGTTAATAATGGGAATTTCCAGATTTTGTACGATGTGTATAAACGAATATATCACTGAATACCATCATTAGTGAAAACATGACACTTCTCTTTCCTTCTCATGTATATGCATACTCACACACACAGATGTGTGATACATATCACTTGGTATTGATTCCAAGAAACCTCTAATAACGGTGCCATTTTGTAAATTTATTTATGTTCAGAATCGAATATTGCACCTTAAAAGTTCCAACTAAGTACTTGTATTTTTGTTATTTTATACTTTTTAGTGCATTACTTGTTAAGCGGTCATTTGAAGTTGGTTCAATTATTTTGCAAAAATGTTTTATTTTTCATTTTTAATGTTTGCGATATACAAAGTGCCATGAATTTACAATGAATTCAATATCAATAATATCTCATTTATTGAAAACGGAACAGACATTTGCAGCATTTAATGAACCTGAATATATTCATATATATCTACATATGTATGTGTGTATGCACACATACACATGTGGACATATAAATTACATTCTCTCTTTTGGCTTCACCTCGTATCTTTACATATTACCTATTTAGCTACTAATATCGTTGTTACTTTATGTCTTGACTTATCAGCATATTAATATTCCTTTGCTGTAATTTCTTATATATACCTGTATATAATTACTTATCTAGTTACTAATATTTAGTTGCTTACTTATCTAACTACCTACTAACATTTTAGTAGTCTTATACCTTTGTTTGACCTTTACATACTTACCTATCTATTTATTTTGATACTTTTTTGCTTATGTTAAGACAA
Organism: Druceiella hillmani; assembly: GCA_039881145.1. Taxonomy (NCBI): domain Eukaryota; kingdom Metazoa; phylum Arthropoda; class Insecta; order Lepidoptera; family Hepialidae; genus Druceiella; species Druceiella hillmani. Next base: position 6,877,043 of record JAYKKI010000103.1, read on the forward strand.
GTCAAATGAGTTCAGACTCGTCAGATTTACCCCTCGTCACTGAATAGTCTATTGTAATTACAGTGAATCCGGAAGCACTGGCACGTTTATATAAGAAAAACAAAAGCCATAAAACAATCTAATCCCATACATTGTTACACAGAAATTGCATACGTTCAAAATATAAATTTTTCAGAAAGTTTAAGCGAATTGTGAAAAAAAGCAATGCAATGTAGGTATAAGCAATAACACACAAATTCTGACTTCTCAACTTTGTTCATTGTTTATCACAATTGAATATTGCTGGTTATCATTTATCTGCTGCATATAACTGATGAAGAACCAGCGCATATATCCTACCAGTATCATAAATGAAGTAAGGTTTTTTCAAAAATATTTTTTTTCAGATTCATCGATAATCCAGCTGAAGAAGTTATCTACAAAGAAATCCTAGGTCCAGTGGCAGCCGCTCGTGGCTTGGAGCTGCCCGACTTCACCACAGTCATCCACAACATATCACTAGTGCTATCGAATTCGCACCACACCATGTTATCAGTATCCAAACTACCACCCAATGTTATCGAAATCGGAGGATTTCACGTCGATGAGAAATCACAGTCATTGACGCAGGTGTGTTTTGGGTTTGTCTATGCTATGAATGTCCTTTATGCTGTGAACATCTTGGAAATATCCAACTCTTTCTGTATGTAACTCCATATGTAACTAAGGCCACATTACTAAAACAATTTATATTTTAGTTTGCAGAGAAATTGCATCAAAATATGTTAAATTATTTAGAATTTATTTGAAAGAACTTTTGTACAATTTGGTCCAGCTCATGCTGTAATTTGATAATAGAAACATTGGCTGATTACGATGGCCGTTTCATAATTTCAGTTAATTTACAAACTTCCAGGTTCACTGCCTCCAAAGCATTCACAAATCAATAAAACCAAATATTGATGCAGAACATATTTATAAAAACTTTTGGTTTTTCTGCCAGTCCGTAAATTCTCTTCTGTTAAATCCAACACGGTGTTTCCATTAAAAAAGGGAACAAATTAATATTTCATAAATCCACAGTGGACTTGGAAAACACAACACTTCCTTTATGGATATTTAAATATGACTGATAAATAATATGAAAACTTGTTACTAAGAAATGGAAAAAGCAATAAAAATCTCACAAAGTACATGGAAATTATTTAAAAACGATTACAAAAAAATCAATACTGATTGCTTCTTTTAATATGTAGCCATTAGTTAAATTAATTAAAAACAAACTGTGAATTGATACTGAAATTCATTCTTTTTTTGTTGTCAACGTAAGTGTCTTTTTCGCTTTTTATGAGTTTTATATGACATTTTCAATGACCCTGTTGGTTAAATTAGTTTTATAGATTAAATATGTGTACAGAGGATACCTTGAGACACAACCTACATTTTAATGCATCTTGCTACATCAAGAGTATCGTAGAAATAGCGTTTAAAAACTATTACAAAAAATAACCTGAATTTTCATAAAAAAATACAATATTTCTCACTTGTCTGATTGATTAATTTAAGTAAAACTTTTAAAGAGCTTAATTTTTTAATTTCCTCTATTTAGGAGTGTCATTTTTATACTCACAGCACCTGAGCACAATACTGTGTGGACTTTTGTTCATCGCCCTTGTAATACAGAATACCAGACAGCGGCTGTTTACATTATTGTATAATTCCACATTAAACGTATGCTATACAAAATATACACTGTATTATAATGTTACCATTTTAATTCATTTTTCAATGTAAGGTAAAACTTGAACTAAATTTTATTTCGGTAATATGCGATTCTTCTAAATACTTTAAACAATATTAGTATTTTATATCAACATGAAAGATATGAAAGACATGATACGGAATTTTTAATATAGACATAAATTTAGACGAATCTCGTAGACAACCTTCCTTTATACCACTACAATAGTTACAATATATTTGCAGGAGCTGAAAGAAATTATGGACAACGCAAAATATGGTGTGATCTACTTCAGTCTGGGCACCAACATGAAGAGTAAAGATCTGTCTCTCACGGTTCGAACACAACTGTTACAGTTGTTTAAGGAATTGAAACAAACAGTTATCTGGAAGTTTGAAGATGATCTATCGAATCTACCGGCCAATGTCCACGTGGTAAAGTGGGCGCCTCAGCAGGGTATTTTAGGTGAGTTTCATTTAAGTGTATATTGATGTGCAAATGTTGCCGGTACAGTTTAAACTTAATTGAAAGAAGACCTGCGTAAAAGGCTCACTTACACCAGAGCGGATGGAATTGAATAGAACAGAAAGGAACTTTCATAAAATAATTGCATCATAACTGTACCAAAAGCATTCCTTTTACTCCTCTGGTGACAAATAACATTTACCTTCAATTGATTTTATATTCATAAAAAAAATGTTCTTTATAATACTTTTGTTTTGAAATTCTAAAATGATTTATTTAGTAAATACAATTCATTTCTGTGTATTGAAATTCGAATTGATTATAGATGAAGCCAAAAAATCTGAGTTACAGAGCTAAAATAATGAAAATTGTTCTTTCGTGATCCATCAGTTAATGCCAAAATCGTTATTCTACTGGCACTAACGTGTTGTGAATTGTTATAATACAATACTGATAAAGATAAACCTAGTGATTTCTTATGAAAACAATGAACTAACATCAAACATGATATCAACAGAAAAATAAGTAATTAATGTTTAGTGTGCCTAGTTCTATAAATACATCTTATCATTTTATACCATGTCAATTTATAGAAAATACACACATAACCTCAAAAGTGAGAATATAATATCTGTCCCTCATTTAGGTCACTAATGTGTTTATGGTTTAAAATGTATTTAAGACCACATACTTAGTACCTTAATTTTCATTCTTGTCCATTGATATTTACAAATGAACCTGATTAAATAAGACAGTTTGTCAGATTTTTTTTGACCATACATGTTTTAGCTTTCTTTTATTTTTTTAATATTGGAAAGTGCAATTTTCAACTATTCAATAAATGACAATAGAAAACAGTCAGTCGAAAAGATGAGTATTGCATAGTTTTTTATTGTCTTTATTGTTTATATTGTACAATCCAATCTATGAATGAAGTTTAGATGGCGCGTATTCCTACACCATATGCTACCAAATTTGGCATTTGTATAGTTTGTATTGAGGAGTAAACCACCATGTAATAGGTTTCACTCATGTGGTTCATTAATACCATGAAAAGTTTGTTTGATTGTTTGTTACTTATTCACACTGAACAGTCTTTTGTGAAACTTGGTATAGCCATAATATTAATTGACAGATTGGTTACTTTTTAATACACAATTTTACTGACAACATCAAAATATTTATAATTTTTATAGAGAGGTATTTTGATAGTCGCACTGAGTCAAGAAAAAACATTTTGGATAAATGGAGGATAAATGATAAATATTGATAGCATAATTTCCCAACTTCTTTCAATTGTATCTATCTAACTCACAATACTTCAACTTAGAACTATTTGAAAAATACTTAAAGCTACTGATTCTTCAATTCTTTTATTAATTCTAAAAATTATATATCTTACTTTAAAAGCGCCAGACCACCAGAAACATGAAAGAAAAAATTGGAATAATGAAGCATATATGCTTCATTATTATAGACTATTGCTTGACTCTAAATTTTTGAAAAAATATTCTATGCAATTGCCCTGAAAATAAGATTTAATTAGAAACATAGATTAATCTATTTTTTTGACTTTGTAATATCTGAAGGTTCATCCTGTTTTAAATAATTTTTGACATTAGACCTCACCTTTTCAGGTACTTAAGTACAGAACTTAATTTATCCTATTGATTTTTTAATTTATATCTTATAATTTCTAAATTTCAGCCCATCCTAACGTCAAGATATTTATGACGCACGGAGGCCTACTATCGACCACTGAAGCTATTCACTTTGGCGTACCACTTATCGGTATACCATTCTTCATGGATCAGCATCTAAACGTGGCCAGGGCTGTCCATAAAGGTTATGCCCTGAAGGTCTTGTTTACAGATCTAAACTTTATAAGAATATTATCCAGTCACATCAATGAAATTCTACACGACTCCAAGTAAGTAATGAAAATATTAAGAATGTCGCTTTTTTAGCATACTCAATAGGTAAAATGTAGTCAAATATGAATTGTACCTTTACTGATAGGTGTATACATTATCTAGTGAAGATGGTCAAACAATGTCGGTTTTTAATTCAGTTCCTAATTGGAATAGGTCATTTCCAAAGGTATTGCTTCAAAAGTTCAGTATCACTAACTTCCTTTAATCTTTTTATATTATACATAAAACCAAATATGCTCTCATGATGTTTAAGTGCCTCAAACCTAGGGCACGTTGTCGACCATGACATAAAAATAGTTTATTTTGAAAATCTCTTCCGCATTCAATTCATGAGCTTCATCTTCCCCTTCATAATCAAAATGCCTTTTTTTACGTCGTCTTCTGACTTCTTTGAACTGTCTGTCAATATCATTTTCCTCGGCTATTTCTCTCGCTGTTACAAGGGATGACTGAAAACCATTTCTTCGATAAATATCTAGCCAATTTATGAATGCGTCTAGGTGTTGTATAGCCACATCTAAGTGCATGTTTTCAATTTGCCACATTTTACTTATAACATTTATCTTTGTAAGAATGTCGTACCATATGACAAGTGAAACTACAAATTCGTAGGTAGCTATTTCCTTTTCTATAGAATGGTATTCGCTGACCAACTGACACTCTGTTGTATTTTCTGCTAAATCCTTTAAAGCATCACATATATCCCTTAGTTCGTATTTAACGGCCTTCACTGATGCTACCCTGCACTCCCATCTAGTTTCAGAAAGTGGTTTTAGCGATAACGATTTTACATGAGCATTTAAAATAGCCCACCTCTGACTTGAGCCGGCAAACAGAGTGTATAACCTTAATAGTAATCCAAAAAAAGATTTTGCTTGGACACAAGACGACGCTGCATCTCCTAGGATGAGATTCCAGTTATGACTCCCACAAGGTAATAAATAAGCAAGTGGATTGATTTCAAGAATACGTTTTTGGACACCACTTTTTTCACCACGCATATTGGCACCATTATCATATCCTTGGCCTCTGCAGTTTTGCAATAATATACCTAACTGCTCTAATTCTGTGATTATATAATTAGTCAAACTCTCAGCTGTGGTTTTTTCAACGGCTAAGAAACCAATAAAATGTTCTTCAATTTCAGCTGTATTTGTATTGAAAAATCTTATAATAATTGAAAGTTGTTCAACACGAGAAACGTCACGAGTACAATCAAGAATAATCGAGTAATATTTATTATTTATTATTTTTTCAACAATTCGAGTCTTCACGTGACTTGCCGTTAATTGTATGAGCTCATTTTGAATATGTTTTCCGATATAGTGGCCATTAATCGTCTTATTCTTTACTTGTTTTAGGTGAAGTCTTAGCACGGGATCGAATCGGGCTATTGACTTTACTAAATCTATAAATTTGCCCCTTGTCTCACTCGAATCTGAGTCAGATGTTAACTTCTCTCTATGACCCCTGAAGGCCAAATTGTGAGATGCTAAAAAATTTACAATTGAGAGCAATCGTTCTAAAATATCTCTCCAATGTTACCTTTCTTGTTCAATTTGTGACTGGGCCAAGGAGTCAATAGTGGAACAGCTTTATAAACCATTCTCTAAATTAATCCATTTCAACATACAATCTTTGTGCTGTCGAGTAGATTCATGAGACTTAAGGTAATCACCCAAGTGTTTCCAATCACACACTCCTTCACTTGATCCAATCTTTGTATTTTCTAGCCCGAATAATCGACACGGAAAGCAGTAAACGGCATCCTTTGTTTCTGAATAAATCATCCAGCGCCTGTCAAGCTTTTCACCGTTAACTAATATCTTATTATAATGATATTCGCTGAATTGCCGTCCACTGTCATTTACGGGAAATAAATCAACTTTAATCCGGATTGAACATTTTAATACAATCTCAGTTCGGTCTACATCAGTAATTGTTGTGGGCCACAAACCGGGGTCATTTTGAGGATTCAGATTTTCCATTACAGCAGTCATGGGTGTAGACATAGACTCCGATTCAAATTCGTGTTCTTGACTGGATATCCTTGACGGCGGCACCGGTGACCTAAGAGACAATGATGTAGTTAATTCATTCAATTGATGTAGTTAATTCATTAATCATGCGATTAAAAAACCGATCTTCAAGTGTTTCGAGGCGCGATATTCAAGTACTACATAATGTTTTATTCAATTATGTTTTGAATCAATGAATTAGTTAACTAACTTTATTTAAATTTACCGCTTTGTTATAACTTGAATCAATAATTAAGGATCAAAGTAAACAATTTTGAATAAAAAAATATAGTTTGGGTTGTTGCGCGAGGCCCCTGCAAGAGCGAGGCCCCGGGCGATTGCCCCGTTCGCCACCCCCTAAGACCGCCACTGAGGATGAGGCATTCAATCTGTAGTTTATTTTAGATAGTGCAATTTTAGAAGAGATTTGATCACAGATACTGAGGATGCACTTTGTACATCTATATTCGGTTTATTGCACAGTTTTGTATCGTACACAGCGAATGATTTTCTGTAGAATGTAGCTCGGAGCTGAAGGATTAGGAGGGTCATCATAAATTTAGATAGTAAGTCAAGGCCACGAAGTAAAAGGTGTCGCAATTTGGATCCGAAATACGCATGAGTGGAAGAACAGTTTTATTTCCTTTTACAGTCTTATTTGCTATTAAAATCAAAATATAATGGATGTAACATTAATTTCAATCCTTGACATAAGTAACTATTTATAAGTAGTTTGTCGAGGTTGCATGATAAATGTGAGTTGTGCAGTAAGTTTACTGTGGGCATCCACATGTATATATTAAAGTTACAATAAATTAATTGATTACATAATCCATCATCGCTGGCTACACTGCTCAAGTGACAGGTTATATATAATAACTTTAAAAAATGTTTCTGTCCTTTAGAACCTCACAGTGTTATAATTACTTTTTTTGTTCTTATCCTGATCATTGACTGGTATCAACATAAATTTTATTACTTCACGAATTGCAATATTTTTTTAAAATGTTAAATAAATAAATCTACTTATCTACTTTATTGCTTACTGTACTCATATTTGGAGTATGTGAAAGTTGAGTCAAATATGTGGATAATGGTTTTGAATCAGAGAAAGTCTTGTTACACTTTTTTTGTTAAATTTTCTAGATACACAATAAAGGTGAAGGAACTCTCGACTCTGTACCACGACCGTCCCATTCACCCAAAAGATTTGGCGGTGTATTGGATCGAGCATGTAGCCCGAACGCGCGGCGCGATCCACCTCAGAAGTCCAGCCCTGCAGGTGAGCTGGTACCAGCGCTATCTGCTGGATATCTTAGCTCTGCTGATTGGCATATTGCTAATAATCAAATGGATCTTGAAATGGGGCTTCAACAAAGTAATGCAGAAGAAGAGGAAGGTCGAATGATAGGTGCCTATAATAAATGTGTAAGATTTTTGAATGTATGAAAAATCATGTTAATATTACTATGTTTGTATAATAACTGAATATTTGTACATATAGTTGTGACATTTTATAATCATATGAATGAGGGAACATTTTTTTTAATTCAAGTTAAAATTTTAAAACTACTAAATAAAACTACTGATAATGTTGATGTGTTTTATTTAATAATTACAAACACAAACCATATTAAATATATTTTTGAAATTTGATAAAAACTGACACAATTGACATTTTTTAAAAAAATTAACGAATATGGATCGTGCCATACACTATACCATCAGCAGCAGGCTGCAGCTTCACAGCAGATCAACCGACATGACACAATTACGCATGCACAGTGATTATTGCTCCGTTAAATATTCCACCATTTTATCAATTCGTTCAATGTATGTGAAGTATCAATTATATAATTATTTTAATAAAACACTTGTAAGTATGTAAGAAGTAGCGCCAGAGCTGAACATTTAGTAAAAACGCCTTAAGATGGACAATTTGTGTCTATTTGATTTGTCGGTTTTCCACCCCCATTAATAAAATGAATTTTTTTTATTCAGTATATTATTGCCATTGAAAAGAATTTAGTTTTCTTGCCATAAAGTAATGTTATATTTACATATAAAAGTAAATTATCTAAGTATATGTCTTCCAACACTATGTCAAGTATAGACTTGAATTTATTGTGAAGAATTAAATCGACCATCAAATTGAAAGTAGTTTTTTTTAAATTTATGTTAAAGTAGGAAACAATAATGTAAAATTTGTTTCGATATTTATTAGTTAGAATTACTCACTATTTTGATTAAAAAAACAATTAATTGATAAAAAAAGTCAAAATTTTCATACGGGATGAAACACAAAAAAATAAACGAAGATCTATTATGAGGTCTCACGTTAGTTGTTCTTCTACTTTCTTACTTTATTGGAGGTAATTTACCGATTTTAAATGGATATTGAGAAATATGCAAGTGAATATATTTCGTCACCATGCCAAATTCAAGTTTCTATTCGAACCTTTTTTGAACAATATTGCTGACGGATGGATTCTGTCTGATGGAGTCACATTAAATGATATTATTAAGAGTTCTATTATTTTGGGATAGAAGCAAACAACTTCCTTCCTCGAGAGAGCATTATACAGGTGTCTGCAACCTCTATCCAAAAAAAAAACCATGAGTTGTGCTCCACCAGGAGGTTGCAAAACAGTAATTTTTTTTCAGACAAATATTGACATGTTAAATTTTTAATAAACAATAAAAACTTTATTGTGTACGTAGCCTAAGCGTTTAATGCTGGCAATGTGACGCTCGCATCAATGGCGACTTTTTGAACAAGATCAAAGGAGTGGTGACCTGCACGCTTAAATTGGGTATTATGTATGTATGAGTTTTGAAAACTGAGTATTTGTGCAGTATGAATGGGTTACGCTTGCAACAATTATTTGGTTGTTAAGGACGCTTAGTGATTTTATATACCACAGTATTTAAAAAATAGAAATCACATTACATTTGATAGTAGTATTTTGTAAAATAATAGTATTAATCTATTTACAGTGGTAATCTGTGTACGAGTGTTCGCCACTTATAGATATGTATATATTTTGTAGTTACGTAAGAATACAATCAGTAATCACTCACTTATGATTGCCATGGCGTGCAAGGATAATAGATCAATATGATTGCACTGATTTTTCAATTGATTGAGTAAAAATAAGTTTTAAAATCACAAGTTAATGAAAATTATAGAACAAATTAAATGACATAAATATTTTCAACACGTCGCCCCCCCCCCCCCCATTTTCGACACATTTTTGCACAAGCTTCTTTGTATGTTCGTGGAATCTACTAAATAAAGAAATATCTAGGTTAATGTTTATGCTTTTAAGTTTGTCAAAAGCAGTGATAATACGCGCATGCATTTCTATTTTACTGTCACAATCTTACTTAAGCACTAAATTTTTAATAAATCACCACATGAAAAAGTCCAATGGGGTGATGTCTGGTGAATGTGGAGGCCAACATACAGTTTCAAATCGACCTATCCACTAGATGTCAAATATTTTGTTTACCTGTCATGAACTTCGAGAATGGAATACGGCGACGCAACAAAACTGAACACGATGAGATTTCGCATTCGACTAAATTAATAATTGACTGACTGCACTTTTGCATACGAGAAGAGAATGGCAACATAGCATCTCTCCCTTCTCACTTGCCAACCCATTTTCACCTTTATCACTTATGCATAATGTATAATTAATTTGCAATATTCGAACGGCTGGTCCCGTAGGTAAATAATACCTAATATGCCAGGTAAAGGAATTAATGATAACTTTACCTCGCAGTAAGGTGTATGTAATGAAATATGAAAGGATTCGTGCGCACACTTTTTCTTGAAATTTTTATTGTGTTATAATTTCTAAACCCCTTGATACAATAAATGACTGTTTTCACCAATGATCTACATACAACCAGGAGACTTAATGGTATTATTTTTGTTTGCACAAGCTTTCACCTTGAACCTATTAGTTTAAAGACAGTTTAATATTTTCGCCGCCAAGCAATTATATCAACGACAAGCCCTTCATGTCGTCACACAAAACATTGCAATTTAAGGAAACCATCAATAACCCGAACCAATTAAAAGTGTGAACTATTTCGATCAAAGATGAGCACTATGCTGAAATTCAGTTGATCGTTAATTAATTGCCAAAACTAATTTGCGTTTAAGGTTGTTGTGTGTTTATGTTGTGTATAGATGTATAATTGGCTGATCACCAGGCAGTTGTTACAAAACTATTGCCATCCTCTTCTCGCCGTGACTGATAAGTGTTTTCCCATCTTGCTCGCACTCAGGCGCTATTTTTATATATACTACCACATACTTATGTCTGCGTCTATATTATATGAATTTGCGAAACGTGCTGTCATTTTGATAATAATTACTGGTATACATGTTTACATGTTAAATATAAACTTAAAACAACTTATGAAGTATAAACTGTGCTGAGACAGTAACCGAAGGCAAAATGCCGCACAGGGTAAATAAATTGGTAGATTTCTTTGGGCTACAACCTGATTAATGAAATATATTCAAAATATATAATCAAACAAGCAATAAGCAAACATATTGCTTAAACAATATAAGACAGCGAATATAAGATCAAAAATATAGTGACAACTTAAGTTATGGCTATCCCATTGTTCAGTGAAACAAATATGCACCGTGCTGCTAACAGTTATTGACAATTTGCATTCTGGAAATAATTTGAAAGAAAAAAAATGTTAAATCAAAAAAATATACACCTAAAACAATTAAAACAATATACCTAAAACAATTTATCAAAAAATATATATACCTAAAACAATTTATAAATACCCAACAAATTATTGAACGATTACGTAAAAAAGTACATAATCGTTCAATCATTTGTTGGCTCCGGCTCTTTATATTTTACAATATTTTTATGTTTTAATGATTTACATGTTGCAATAAATATCTTGCATATATAGCAGCAATTAATGTAAATATATTAAAAAATTATAAATTGGCATCATTTGATGCCACTTTGTGATTTAGCTCTAAGGATTATAATTATGATGGGACTCGGGTGGTCTTTATGCAACTCGTAATCGAGTAACGTTGTAAGTTTACCCCTAATTAATTGACAGCTGTATAAAATCTGATTTTAAATTAAATTTATGGGACTTTTTTCTTTTATTTAAAAAACATAAAAAATATATTTCAGTTTAACATTATTCCTTTGTTGTGCATAGTTATTTTCCTCACGCCAGATTGAAACACAAGCCTTGCACGTTTATACCTCTGGGCCTAATGACATTTGTAACATAATCATACTTATTACATTTTTTGCTATTTGATATATCTGTATTTTGTTATTGAAACATATTAATGACAAAAAATAAAGTTTTAAAAATTATATAAATGTAATTTTTCATCCCTACACAGTGTGTGAACAGTTATGGGGCGAACATTCACATATTCGCATGGTGGCCCTGTCACGGACAAAATAATTTTTACTTTTATGTTAGAAGAATTTTTATTTATGGCTTTTTTTCTTGATTTTTTTGTTTTATAATAATTGACATTACAAATAAAATGACAAAAGTCGTTAATTTGTTATTTTTTTTCAGAAATTTTTTCGGCCCACCCTTACAATGTAATTAAGTGGCTAAACCTGCAATCATATATAAAAATGCACTTGCAGTGTGAAGCACGTTTTGGCAACGCATATATATATATATATATATATATATATATATATATATATATATATATATATATATATATATATATATATATATATATACATGTGCTTAGCAGTGAAAAGTTATTTAAAAATTAAGTGTGTAAAGCATAGCAGTGAAAAATTTAAAAAATATTTTTTCTATAATTGGCTTTGGCAAGCGGGAGGGAGGGCGGGGTAGGCCTATTTTTGCGCACAGTTTTAACAATATCTCTAGGACTATCTTACAAAAATTTCTGAAAAATTTGTTTGTAATCCTTACATATGATCCGTGAAATGAAAAAAATACAGTAATTTTTTGTCTTCTCGAAATTGTTCATATGAATATTTTTGAGAGTTAGTTTTTGAGATGTAACGCTTCATCGCCATATGCCAAACTTCAAGTTTCTACACCAAAACGGTTTCTGGAAAAAAATGGCTGTGACAGATGGAGGGGACTGTGAGCGATTTTATAAGATCTCCGTTTTTATTAACTGAGACATATTATAGTTAAATGTTACATAAAAAAACTTGAAGTAACCTGTAAAGTTTACTGACTATATATTGAATAAATTTTCCTTTGAAACATTATGAAATCTATTCAGGAAATTATGAAATTTGAATTGTTATGCTTAAGAGATGGCCATATATTTTTTTAGTACCCGGCCACGAGAGACCGGTCGAACATGATAGGTTTATAGCCCTTTGTAGAACTTTCAAACTACAAATTCCACATTTAAGATCATTGCTAGGTAAATAATTATAACTATGAAATAATTTTAAAAAGAGTTTTACGCAATTTCTATGAAATTATATTGAGTTACTCACAATTAAAATTGATTAATTTTGTTGAGAAAAATTAAAGCACATTTAGAAGATAATAAAATAGAAATGAACTTGAATTATTAAAATATTCTACATCATAATATTCAAAATATAAGTTCCACGGAAATTAATAACACCACTTATCCTTAATATTCAACAGTATTGCAGAAAATACTGTGAATAAACAATTAAATGAAACTACGTGATGTAGTATTATTTCTACTTTCTTTAAGTTCTTTACCACAACCTAGGTTTTGTTGTATTACAACATCTTCAGGTGGGCTATTAGCAAAGATCTTTGCTAATAGCCCACCTGGAGATGTTGTAATATTATATTACATAGTTTCATTTAATGACGAATAACGGATTTCTACAAAATTAACGCCAAATATATTCAATACTGTCAATATTAAGGGTACCACCGATATACTGCTGGATATTAAGGGGACTACCTATTGTCATTTTGAACATTTTCAGCATTCATTTAATTTGATGAATGCTTCTTTGATTCTTGCTTTCATCACTTCCAATGTATCACAAAACTCATTAAATACAAAATCCTTTATAAGGCAAATCCTCTGTAAGAAATAATACGTCAGAGTAAGATACGGTGACCTTGCTGGCCATTTATTCATCCTAATCGACCCAGTCATTGCTCGCCATATTCGTTATTAAACCTCTTTGTGACTTTGTTGGTGGCGTGCAATAGAGCTCCTTCATACTGAAACCACATATTAAACCTATTCTGCAGACACCAGCTATCAATATTGTGAGAAAACGTTCAACTAAAACGTTTATATGAATCACCGTTCATTCTAGTTTGTAAAAAAAGGTTTAACTGTTTTATCATAGCATAGGTTTTGTTTGTCCAAAGTATTCATCTAATAAATCTTGGTTCAGAAACTTCCATTTGAAAAATTAAACAGAAGTAGTCAACGCGCTTTTCATGATCGTCTTGGTTTAGACTGTCTACTCTTAATATTGTGTGAGATGTTGTACGAGATATTCCAAACCGGTACGCAGCTTCATGTGTACTTGATCAGGATTCCCCGAAAAAAGTCTAGCATACGTTCCTTGACCCACAGGCCTATCTGTTGCTGCCCACCAATATTTACAGTAGTCCTGTGGTAGTTTCCAGTATCCCTAAGTCTATGGAATGCTTTAGTAAGAGTGGTAGGTTATGATGGATGCCGCCAGTCTGTATCTATCTTGGTATAAAACTAAAATACACTGCACATTACAGTAACTTTCAATGTAGCAAAATATCACATTGACATAATCAGTATTATATGTTTTACTCAGTATACTATATAAAATGAACCTAAAATATTAACTGTCATTTTGAATTTGTATAAGGAAACAACCTTAAAACTTATTACTTTTACATTTAGTACCCAATTACTAATATTGAATACGGTAACGCCTTAGTGTAGCATCTTAGTGCCCCTTTACACAAATAACTTTGTGAAATAACTAAGACTTCGTGCACAAGTGTTAGGATATTTCCTGACAATAAAAATTATAAAGCAGCTCCATTCTGTTGTCGGAAAATTAGAAAGAATTTTTCTGTATGGGGTCTGGATTTAGTTTATGAGATAGTAATTTGTGTACCTTGGAGGAAAAACATTTCATTAAGTAAATTGGTCAACAATTTAATAAATATTATCCAACCATTAATACACATATACCATTATGAAAAAGTTCAAGCACTTGAACCAGAAGATTACGCAAAATGGGTGGCGATTTGTCAAGTAATCGAGTAACGTTGGCAAAAAATTGGGAAGTTTTTCAATAACATTTTGTTGTCTGATAAGAGCCGGTTTGAATGATTTGGATTGTTTGATACTCACAACTCTTGCATATTATTATTCAGTTGTGAACCCATACTTCGTAAGAGAATCAAGCTTTCATGAACGCTATAATTTTTGTGGTGGCATAATTAAAAAGGAGTTTTTGGGCTCCCTTGAATTGCCATTGCGCCTAAATATAGATATATTCCTTAACTTTTTACAAAATGAGCTTCCAAACATTCTCCGCCGTGACTTGTCATAAAATGTACAGGAGCACATGTGGCTGCAGGCCAACACTGTTACGTGTCACTTTGTTTTAAGATGTACCCTACATTTTATATGCAGCATATCTGGAGAAGTGGATCGGAGTGGTGACACAATCAGTTGAACTCCACGTTCCCCATATCTAAACTCTTTCAATTCTTCTCATGTGGGATTACTTTAAATAATCATTTATGCTCGAGAAAGCATAGCTGAATGAGATTTGCGCCAAAATGTCCAAGTGAATTACATATTTTTTTACGAATTTTGATAACTCCTTAGTAAATAATGCCCATCATCCGAGCAGAATTGATACTTTAAAACCTTAATTTTGCTACAATTATGATTATGGCAGAAATTTTTGCAGTTAGTGACTTAATGCATATGATGTTAATGTCTAAAAATGTTGCAATAGTTACATCAATACAATTTTTTGTCTAGGCAATTATCATATCCTATTGTAATTTTGAAAATTATAACCAAATCTCTAGTTGAACAAATTTTATGACAACGATTTTTTTCTAGTGTATTTTTTTCAAGAACAGAAAAAAAAACAAAATAAAGTTTCATACAATAGCAGAGCTAAGAATAAAACACAAAAATTGCTCATTGCATGCTTGCTACATGACTTTTCTACTTTTCTATGAAATTTCATGTAATGTAGTGGAATAATTTTTAAACAAATGTGATTTTTGTGACTAGACATTTTTAAAAAAAGTAAAAAAAAACATAACTTCCAAAGTAATGATTTTTGTGAAATTAATCTTTTTTATGTGACTTGTTACAATGTTATCTAAGTAAAAAAATTTATAACCACTACCAATAAATACATATATAAATATATATATATATATATATATATATATATATATATATATATGTGTGTGTGTGTGTACATACATATATATATATATATATATATATATATATATATATATATATATATATATATATATACATGTTGTTCAGAATAAATATCGGATCAAGATAGACGTTATTCATTGAAATTAAATAAAAAAATTAAATCAAATTTAAAAGATGACTTTTTTCCAGAAAATTCAAAATAATATTCATAATTATTTGGCATTTTTTTATACACATGATACTTGCGCACGTGAATCAGCACCGCTTGGGTTAAGGTAGTGGTTGCATATGGCTAGCATGAGCTTGTGTGCGTGCATTAGCGGTATTAGCTGTGTTAAAAAGAGTTATGTATAATATTTTTTTTGCACTCAATTAGAAAAAGGATGTGTTTTACGTTTTATTTCAGTGGCAATAAATTTACACTGTATATATATATATATATATATATATATATATATACATATACATATATATATATATATATATTTATATATATATATATATATATATATATATATATATATATACATCAATTTTACGGAAAGAATCGAGAAATCGATTATACCAGTAATTCAGTGATGTTCTTAAGTTTTTATCTTCCTGAAGATTAAATGTAACTATGTTTCAGTACGTATTTATGGTTAAGAATATTTTGAAAAAAAATATTTCATTATTGATAAATAAACAATTTCACCCTAATATCTTTAAACAAATTTTGAAATGAAGAAAAATTTATAGATTATTTTCTGAGAGGTTACCGAATTTTTAATAAAGGTATTCCAAATACTATAAACTCTGTATACAATATGTGTATATGCAAATGGTCCAGTGAATTCAGTCCGGGAGGCTTTTGCTTTATTTTATTTCTTTTTTTATATTCCATGGCAGTATTTGATTCAGTTGAAAGTCAAGTGAATGCTGGTTTAGACAATTATGACAGAGATAACGATGACACATTGACATTGTTTAAGCTAGTATTAATTGATAAGATAAAAATAAATTTTGTGTAACATGTAATTTACTGTGATCTGTAACTCAAATGCGGAACTAAGGTTACTGAGTAAAGGCGTGTTTAAAGTAAGACATTTGATAAACATAATTTGTGCACAATATTTTGGTCAGATTTTAAAATGAATTACTAACGTAGTGTTTGTGATTAATTTTAAATGAAGTAAGTTTTTTTAATCAATATGAGTATCTAAGCTAGAAAATAGATTATCTGAAAATATTTGAATTTTTATATTTTATCTGAAATTCTTTTTGTTATTCGTTTTTTTATAATTTTTTATTATATAAAAATATAAAGTTTGCGATAATAGATCATCACAAGGATTATATTGTTGTTAACAAGTAACCAATAGTTTAAAAAAAATATTTTTAATTTTCATCAGTGCTTGCATCAATTATTAGAACACAAAAGTGAAAAAACCCAAAAGCGTGTCCACAGATTTATAAACTAGGCTGGAAGTATATGTTAAATAAAATTAGGAAATTTTAATATTTCATTTTATTTAAATCAATATACCAAACATTCCCTATAATAATATTAAAACAAGGTACATTACGTATTTTTTTTTATTATACACAGTTATTTTAATACACAGTTATTTTTTAAAACGAACTTACAAGACCAGAAATATTATTGGACCCGGTGTCAATTTTCAGGTATCTGGTCTTTCATTGATATCCATTATTCCAATAGATATCTAATAATATAACTATGACTTTAAAAGCCATTTGTGTAACACACAGATTGCATGCCATTTAAGCAGTCCTGTTTTAATTATACATTTATTTACTGAGTTCCAGTATGACGCCAATAAAGTTCTAGTAGCTGCCTAATAAATTTCCAGTAGGTGCATAATAAAGTTCTAGTAGATGCCTAATAAAGTTCCAATAGGTGCCTAATAAAGTTTAATTATGTACTTAATTACGTTCCAATAGGTGTCCAATAAAGTACCAGCAGGTGTCCAAAGAGTTCCAATGTGTTCCTAATTAAATTCCAGTAGATGCCTAATAAAGTTCCAGTAGGTGTTCCAATAAGGTTACAGTAGGTGCTTAATAAAGTTCCAGTAGGTGTCCAATAAAGTTCCAGTAAGTGCCTAATAAAGTTTCATTTGGTGCCCAATAAAGTTACAATAGGTGCCTTCCAGTAGGTGCCCAATCAAATTCCAATAAAGTTCCAGTAGGTGTGGATTATTCGACCTGGAGTCTAACCTTCAGTTGCCTTGTATTTCATTGATATCCATAGTTCTAGTGTCCATTAACTTAATTATGTCTTTATAAGCTACTTGTGTAACGCACAAGTTGCTTGCGGTTTGAGCAATCAGGTTTTAATTTCACATTCGATTGGCGAGGTCCAGTAAGTGCCTAACAATATAATATTAGTTTGCTTCAAACATTGTCTGATCGATAGCCGGTAGTTTGCGTAGATTGTCAATGTGTACCAAAGTTCATACTATGTGCAGAAGTGTGTGTTAACAATGCCCCATGTCCGTGAGTACAATGGCCTATGGGATAATTTTCTATGTTATTATTATAAATCTTGTCAAAATTCTTAAAATGTAAAATATACTATTTCCTTTTATTTCAAACTGTTAAAAGAGTCCCTATAATAAAAATATAAAATATATTTTAATTTGATGAAAATATGAAATAATAATAAACAAATGAAATAAAGTATAATGAAACGAAAAAAAACATGCCATATTGTGATAACTATTTTCATTTAGTTACTAATTTAGAACCGACATATGAATCTGATAATAGTTTAACTAGTAATGGCAAGTTCTAATAGTGTAGTGGATAATATGAAACCCTTTTGTGTGTATTACATTTACCTATGATTTATCGTCTAGACAATGTCTTATTTTATAAGTAAATATGTAAGTATATAAATGTCTATTTAAGTTAAATTCCTAAGTTTGTAATGTATAAGATTCCATATATTTGTTTTGTCATTTACACCTCCTTTATATTATTTTTGTTCATATAGGTTAAACATACACTTGAGTGAAATTCAAATTAAGTTTTCAAAATACATCTTAAAAATTAGTGTTAATCGAGAAATATCACTTACTGCAGTCATATTTATTAATTAGACACGCTTTTTAGGAAAATTAGTGTATAAGCAATAATTAAAGTAATTAACATATAAGTAATAAGTAAAGCATTTAGTCGTCTCTAAAATGGTACATTGAAAACCATGGCTTAATTACACAACTATCTGCCATGCTGAATACTAGTTTATATGTAGCGTAACATTTTTACTAATGAAATCACAGCGTATATTAACATGCTCGTGCTAATAACATCCAAATTGATATGTCTTTTGAATTAGTATTCGACTGACTATTTAAGTTACCAACAAGTTGATTTTTTCCTTTTATTATATTTTATTCTTTTATTTTATGTTTACTCTTGTTTCATATTTTTATTCAATTAAAATAATTTTTTGTATTTTTAAATTGGTGACTTTGAACTTACTCAACAAGTTTTAACAAAAAACAATTAAATTTTATCCGAATTTGATATCTAAATTGTATTCGATCATGACTACATTAAATAAAATAGTATATTTTTCATTTCAATAATTGTGACATTATTTACAATTACTATACATAGAAATTTAATTATTTTTGTGTTACTGTACTCACTAACTTGGGGTGCTATCATTCGTCCCTCTGCGTATAGTCACGAGCATGTACATTCATTGGCAATCTACATCAGCCCCAATCCTGGATCAGTCAAAGTGTTTGGAACAAGCTTGAACAAACTTAATACAAGATATGAAGAATTTAAATCTATCGTGTATTGAGACAATATCTAAGATACATACTTGTTAGATGAAAACAAATAACAGATTCAATTACTCGGAACTCTTGAAAAAAAACGATTAAACTTTTTTGTACGTAAATTGCTTGGTTCTTATCACAAAATGTTTTATGTATCTTTGAATGTAAGATTTTGGTTATTTATTACATTTATCAATGACCAATATAAATATTTTACCACATGATTATTGTTAATAGTACATGCGGTAGCGAAGGTAGAAAGATGTTCGGATAAAGATCTCAGTAGAGATAAGTGTGTTATCAAAACAATACAACCTGTGCTGAATATAAATTTTCGGTTATCACTAAGGTAATGTGTGAGGTTATATTTTTATAAATAATTTATTATTTTTATTGTACTTGATATTGTACATTGATATAAACCTAATACTTGTCAGATCTCAGAACAATTGATGTTAATGTGTGAAACACAGTGAGAGCACAGACATGAAATGTTTACAATGAAGAGTTAAAACGATTTTATATTTGTTGGCTTCGTATATTCATGAGCAAATGTTTTAAATAAAATTTTCTAGGAGAAACTTCCGACAATTATGACGTTTTTCTAAAATCAATTACGGACTATGGCAATAATACAATCGAAATAGTTTTGGAGAAACCATTTTAAATCATAATTCACAAACCTACTCTCTTCTCTTGCACTAAACCTACTCTCTAAAACTTTTAGTCATTTTTACCACTAACTTGACGATGATAACCATACTATTACTTGATAAGAATTATGACCAAAATATGACTACATTTTTTATTAAAATGTAACTAATTGTTTTTGTGCAATTTTTAAAAAAATTATGCTATAATGTGTTTTTAAAAAATGATGCCTAAAATCCATTTAATAGCTATAAAACATCCAAATATTTTTTAACTTTACACTTTTGAGGTTATGTCAACATACAATTTGTAACGATGTAGATGCTTTTAAATACAAAATTAATAATATAAATATGTAAGATTCAAATTACTTATATCTTCTAATCGTTTATTTGTGATAGGGTTATACATATAATCCGTAGCCTCTCATCCCATACATCCTAGTTATCATGGGTACCTTTTTCACGCAGTATGACATATTGGCACTCTAAAATTTATATAAATATTAATATTCTTACTTTCCAATTACTGTAGTTGGATCCATCAAATATTGGATTGATAATGTCACTATTTTTCATTGACGCTATTTTGGATGATTTTAACTTTTAATATTCACTTCACTCTTTGCTTTATAATACAATGATTTCCTTTGTTATTCATTAACCACGCTCTGCTAGCGTGTTAACTTTCTGATTTAATATTAATAACCAGATTCTCTACTAAACATAACTTTATTTCTATTAAATTTATAGAGGTCACAGAGAAAGATCAGACTTTTCATATTATCAGCAAAGAAGAGAGTGTGTCTTGTCAACTTACAAATACAAATGCGTTATTACCAACAATTCCCATCATTTATTAATAGCCCAGTAGCCAGCAATTTTTTTAGAAAAGCGATCGAAGAAGAAAATGTAAATTAGAAAAGCGACCTCTCAATGAGATTTTCCAATTGGAGGGGACAGCATTGCCGAAAATTGTTTTCACTAAATGTCTTGGAAACAGCTGAACTTACGAGCAAAATAGAAGACTTTTACGAGAAAAATATAAAACGTTTTCTCTAGAACATGAAATACCCTGCAATTTTTATATAAAAACGTTTTTCTGAAATCAATATTTTTGAAATTTCACCACCACAGAATTATTTATTTACAGTTTTAAAGTCTAACTTTATGGCCACATGTGCACAATGTGATGCCCGTAATCTTCCAAGGGGATGAAAATTTTCGGAACCCAATTAGATATTACTCCACTATTTGCTACACTATACATTATAAAATACTAATTATTTCTACAAATGTTTCATAATACTTGTAGAAAATTCTATGCTCTACACAAAGTCTTAATTTTAGTCATAAATATAGGCATTTCTCAAAATGGCGACTGAAATATACCAGCAGATTCAACTTAATATTATTTTCAGGGGGACCCACAAGGTACTTTCAAATCAAAAATCTTATTTACAATACATTGAATTATGGATGCCTGGAACTTTATATTCCTCTAATAATTGTCAAGTATTTGTTTTATTTTTGATGTAGAATTATTGTAAATATTAATAAAAACATATCAGCACAGGTAAGGAAAAATATTGTACTCACTTTCTTTTGCTTTTAAAGCAGAGCTTCACAAAGTTTCAAAACATTATATGAAAGAAATGAATTTTTACATTTCTTTACGTTTTGCCATGGAAGTGACGATACAATTTTTTCTTTCAAAACAATAGTTTTTCGAAATTTATTTTTTTCATAGTAAATTAACTTATTAAAACTAAATCATCTTTATTTCTCTTTGGATGAAGTATCTTGTGTATATAAGTCGTCTACTCTTATTCTTTTTCTCCATGCAAACATATAATGAATTAAACATCGCATTTGCAGATAAAAAAATGAAGACAGTTATATTACTGACCCTTGCTTTGCTGACAGTATGTGACTGCTACAATTTTCTATTCATCTTCCCGTACCCTGCAAAGAGTCACACTATACTCTCGGATGCGCTTGTGAAAGCACTTCTGGAACGAGGACATCAGGTGCGGTATGTTTAATTAGAGAAAATGAAAGCAAAAATGAGTATTGAGGAAAACAAACGTCATTTATTATGGCAACGTTTATTCAATTCCTATATAAACAAATGTCTTGTACGTAAATGTGATTAGACGTTAATGAATGAAATAAAGTCCTGTATATCTCCTAACAAGCATTTCAGTTTGCAAAATGTGTTCGCATATCAGCTATACTGCTAAGTATTTACTCCAAAACCGATGTTCTGAAATTTCTCTTTTTTAAAAGTATTATTCAACCGAGTATATAGACACCGAAATTGTTTAACAAGGGGGTCTAACAGTGGCATCAATCACATATTAATATATTTATAAACTAAATTTATTTTTCTCACATTGTACTTATAATTTATTAAACATTTAACTTTATAACTCTCATGTGAGAAGATTTTTCTTCCATCTATGAATTCTTGATGCCGTGCATAAGTTTTATCATCTCATTAGTATAAGAAAAAATAAAAAATATTTAAAAAAATAAATTGGCTTCAAAAAGACTGATAATCTCTTACTGGCACAATCACATCATGACCTTAGAAATGAACCGAGAGTGTAGTAAGTAAAAGATTCCAATTTTTGTTAGTAATAACATAAGTACAAATTACAGAAGAATAAAATAAAATTTGGACTGTATACATCATAAACAGTAACCACTTGACGTAATCGTAACTCCTTTTTAATATATGGCTACATGTACTAGCCGAACAAGTCGATGTACTTATTTACTCTTGCGCTTATGATTATGGTAACAATTTTATCGTTTTTCACTTGGCTTTGAAGTATATAACTATCTGGATTAGTGTTAATACATAAATTGAATATCTCAGTAAAATTAATGATTTAATGAACTGCTTAATATTTTTACTTGGGACAGAAAATTGTCACATTTTTCCCGGAATGGTTAAACATTTGTAGTTTTTTTTACCAAGAAACTATTCAGAAATGCTTTACTATTATAGTAACCCGAGATGGAACTATTCAAAAACAGCAAGACTGTACAGGGATTACTTATAGAGATGGCTGCAACCCGAGCCCTTCTCTTCCTCCTTATGATAATAAAAGTTCATAATGAAAGACAGAACATTTGAAAGAACATTTCATCATTTGAAAAATGAAGTTAATGACAGAAGAGTACGTTTTTTTTCAGGAAATTTTGAGAAGCCATCTGAAAAAAATAAGAACTATTAAAAATAAGAATAATTATTAACCCAATTACCAAAAACAATATAGTATCAATCTTCTGATTGGCCTACTAACTGGGCAGCTTATGGATAAAAATAACACAGTAAGGGTCAAAAGTAACATCATAAAGGTTCTATGTATTTATAGGTATGTAATAAAAAAGAAACTTAAGTGAGTTAATTTTAGGAGATTCATTTTTCTAATAGTGAATATATTTGGCGTTGATTTTATAAAAATTCATTATTCGCAATTAAATTAAACTACGTGATGTAGTATTATTTCTACTTTCTTTAAGTTCTTTGCCACAACCTCTTTGCTTATAGCTCACCTGAAGAAGTTGTAATACAACGAAACCTAGGTCATGGTAAAGAACTTAAAGAAAGTAGAAATAATACTACATCACGTAGTTTCATTTAATTGTGGGTTCATTTTTCTGTTTAGACTGGCAATTACAGCAAATTTAGTATGAGTAATTTTGGGAGCATTCAACGTGAGGCCATTTTTTTACAATCAACACATTGTTTTATGTTATGTGAGCATTACTGGTTTGGTAAACTATTGCTAAAAAGCTGTACACAAAAGAGGAAATAATTATTATCTTGACCATATTTTGGCAGATGGTTGTAAAATTGTTTTATTAGCTTTATTTCTTTGCTTTTAATTCTTCTTGAATTGCATTTCTTTAAGGTGTGTTAGATAGATCACGGTCAATTTCGAAATCGAAAAAATTTCTAAAATCGGTCAAATTTCAGGTTGGTTATTAGGCCCTTGTTCTTGAAAATAATCCGTTTGTGTATTCAACACAACTCGAAGTTGTGTTTGATGGGTTTAGGAGCATCAGATCTTATCTACAAATCTTTTGGGTTGAATTTTGTTATTATCTTGCAAGGAATGATCCGTTATAGAATATGGTGCAAAGACAATGGTATTAAATACATTCATATTGAATGGACTTATACCAGTGCAGATAAAATCAACAATAGCGTTTTTACAGTGAAAGGATATATTATTATGACCGTCCCAGGATTTTAATATTTAGTCATTGTTTGACCTGGATGATATTGCATCCAGTTGACTGTGACAATATTTATCATTTTCTTGAATGATCCAATTACCACTTTATGCAGGGTTACAGTTTGGTATGCAGTGTGGAGGAAACAACAACAAGATGATTTCATTTCTTTTACAAAAATTATAGGTGATTATCAAGCAATAGCAGACATTTTTCTTCAGTAAGAGCTAGGTTTGTTTTTTGTAGTGTTCCAAAAATAGCAAAAATTATGGTTCTTGCATCCAACTGCTGACATTTCCCACACCAACAGACCCTATAGGACATTCATGTATCTAATAAGATCTTCACATTTATATCGCTTTAACAAATATGCAAAAGGTGGAGATATATGTCTCTTGGAGCATCAAAAGCAACAGCAACATTTACTAACCTTCCATGTTCACCAGAAGTTACCGCACCGACTAGTTTAAGTCATATCTGAGTTACTGTTTTGCTTTATTTTTGAACTGTGGTCAACCCTGTGTCATTTATATTCCAGATAACTTTTGGCTCAAATTCGTATGTATTCATAACTTCTAATAAGTTATTAAAAAAAATTATTAACTTTAAACTCATTAAATCTCATGGTACAAGATAGGCTTGTTACTTTCGGACATCTCATAGATAAAATGATATAGGGTTTTAATTATTATGTTGCAATCAAGGTACTTTTTTGGATGAGCATAGTCAGGACGGGAAGCTAATTTTGCCATCACGGTTTTCACAGCATATGCTTTCGATGAAAACGAAGTAGAATATTCTATAGATTCCACTATATCTATAGACTTTAAACAAAATTCAACATAGTTTTAATAACTTCGGTTTTTGTGACAAATGGGGTCAATTTTAGATTTGCAACCTTAGATACTACGATTGCTCCGGAGAAGCAATATTAATCCCACAGCGATAAGCAGTGACTGTAAAAATCCCTGCGGCTATGATGGTATTTGATAGGGCCTTCTATGTCCATTTAAATTAGAAGTTTGAAAATAGCTTCTAACACTACAAATAATTCAACTAATAAAATATCAGGTTAACTACAATTCTAGTTTTTTCAAAAAATGTTATTCATGCAAATATTCTTTTTTTTCCCATTTCTAGATTTTGAGATGTGGCAATGACATATTGAACGGAAAAGGTAAATTTTTAATATGAAAAAAAAAAAAAACATAAAATAAAGAATATTTTTCCAGATATATATTCTATACATTAATATAGAAAACAGACTGACCCTAAAATCAGCCAAATGTTATACAAATCGGTTTGATTGTATTGACTTTATTGTGTAACAACTGAATAAAATGACAAGAATTTGCACTTTTAGATTTATAACCTTAGATGGAATTTTGTTTAATATGAATTGGAACAAAATGAGACAGATCTATCAAAATATCAATTTCACTTCACTAAAAAAATTATCAATATTTGTTAATAACAAAATGCAATCAAGATGATGTATTTTTCAATGGAAAATATTCGTGGCCAAGAAAATTGGTTTAAAAATATGTATACATTTAGCAGCTGTAGTGTCCATAACACGATAGTGGGGCAAAATATCTGTGGTTTGAAGCTAATCGTTTGCTTCTGAAAGATCTCTTTTCGTCTTAATTAACTACAAAGTGTGTTCTAAAATATAAGACTGTGATATATGTTCTATTATAAAATGAAATTAAAATATTAAAAAGAGGCTAACCATTCTCTTAAACTATAAATTTTCTTGCAGGTCACTTATGCTAGTCTCTTCACAAACTTGAAGCCAACCAAAGGCCTTAATGTACTGGATTATGGGTTCGCAATGAAAGGATGGGAAGGTGCATAAGATAACAATTTATATTTATAATAACATTGTTTTAAGTCTGACGAATGAGTTTACTTGAGATAAGTATAAACGCCCAGTTATCAATACATTTGTATACTTTTACGAGTATTGTTCTTTTGAAAAAAACCTTTTAAAAATCTTGAATTTTTAATAACTGGTATTTAAAGGACTAGTTTCAAAGCTTTTACATTACATCAGATTATTTCAGTAACACTCATTATTTTTACAAATCAAAAATTCTATCCATTTTGAAAATTCGATTTTTTAAATCTTGTAATGGAATTGATAAGATAAGTGGTGTGGTCTAAATTGATCAAAAATGGTTAACTTTGATATTGTGCCTAAATGCCCTTTGTAAATAAAGAGCTATTTGCCCATTGGCAGTTCACAATGCTTAAAGAAACATAACACCATAATTGAGTGGATTATAAAAAAATATTTTTATTAAATTTGTATACCTAACATACAGGTATATTATTTCCACATATACTTTTTTATTTATTTCACCATGTTCTCCCACAATAAAATTAAGGGAATTTGGAATACATATAACTCAAGAATAGACACATGTTAAATGAAAAATGTCACGTAGCTTAAAGTAAACCAGCATTTGAGAGTGGATAAAACTCAAAAAATATAATTTGAATAGACTCTATGATGCTTTTGATATTTTTGATGTCTGAAAATAAATAATATTTATATAAAATATTAAATAAATTGGTCAAGAAAAAAACATAATTTTTGGGAAATGCTTCCACGTTTTCCTATATAACAGCCCCATAGAATTAAAACTTTATTCATTAACTTTTGTCGTTAAAACTTTATTCATTAAACTTTGGTGGCTATCCTGCTAGCCCGAGAAAAATTAAAGGGAATTTTATTTTTCATTGAAATATGACTTTATTTCCAATTAGTTCAATTTCATTTGATTCTTATGGTCAATATTTTGGCTGTAATTTTGGCTTTACGATTTCAATACAGCAGTTTCTTATCATTGGTGAGAGGTGGTTTTATGGTGCAGAAATAATTTAAGTGATATTAACAGTATATTTTGGTATTTTTTCCTAAAATTGATACCGACTCACTTTGTCTCATTGACCTTTTGTGATGATATAATCTTCTTGTTTAATTCGTACACTAGACACGAAATTTCTTACTTTGGACTCTTTCAGATAAAGTCAAGAATATGACGCCACAACTTCTCGAGCAGAAGGAATCGCAACTGTCAGACTTTAAAGATTTAACATATAACAGGACCTATGAGTAAGTAAAACATGAATATCTGCAGACTGTTCTGAAAGACAGGAAACAGGACTTCGATGCTGTCATCAGCTATTGGTTTTTCTCCAATTTTCTGGCTGCGTATGTATAATCATTTTGAAAAAAACAATTTTTACCGATACTCTTTTCTTTCTCTATCTATATTACAAGAGGCATGTACTTTCCGATAATCAGTAATACTAGACACACTCCAGAAATTCATTGTGCTTGTTGTAAAATCATTACCTGAGTCTTTTATAATGAGAAGGATCAATACCATCCCCTAAGCGTTTATTGTTCCCATTGTAAAATTACTATGCAGAATTTTCAATATTGTATTCTTGGAAAATAAACTGAAATAAATTCATTCATTTCATTACAACCTCACAAATATGAGACATAAAATATAAAGTGTTATCACACTCAATATGATTATACTATACAGACAAACTTTACCTATATAAACAAAAAGAACAAAAAATATGATGCCTAGGCGTACCACGCACTAACTATGATGAAAGATGGAGTCCACAAAATTATATTTATAAGCAGATAGTCTCATGAAAATGAGCAAATTACCTCAACATTTGAAGATCACTTTTAAAGTACTAATGACATGTCTACGCAATGTACATTACATGTGATTAAATCTAGTAACGAACTAATGACATGTGTGTACAATGTAACATCATTTCTCTAAATCTAGTAATAAACAGTGGTTAGAATAGTGAGAAAATTCCATCTTTTGCACACCACAAACGTTTCTAACGATGTGTAATATCTTTGAAAATGTTTGTGCAATATCACAAACGTTTTCAATGATCTATGTAGGTTTTGGATGTTTTACTCGGTCCAACCTGTCTAAAATATCATTTCCGTTGTTGGTATTCAATTTATTGGTTCAAATAAGGCAAGAAATACTAAAACAATTCAATCACTCCATTTATTATGAAATGATCGAAGGCATTCAAGAAATCAGTCACGAGAATGAAGTTGCGGGCAAAAATACTTTTCCATCCTTTCCTTTTTATTGGTGTAATATTTTTGAATACTTCATTTTCATCCCTTTACTGAACCAAATTATCGTTTAATTTGTATAGTACCCGAATTACTATGGGCTCCCTATTATAAAATAAGATGATTATAATCAATATAAGTTCGTTATAATCAATATAAATTATATTTCAACTGTTCTATACCACAATATCAATGCCAACTAGAATTAAATGTCGTGTGAAAACAATGGCTCGCTAGCGTGTTGGCTCTCAGCTGACCTCCAGCATATTTCATTGTACAACATTTCCAAACAGTATTATATATAACTCTTAATTAGATAGTTAGGAATAAATCTATCTATAATGTGTCATCCCATAATGTCTATTCTGAATTTTCCTTGTTTGATGAAACTAGTATCCCATAAAATTAAATAATCCTTCATTTCAAGTACATACTGCTAACAGATACCAATAATAAGGTATTCCACATAGAATTAATTTATTTTCAAACAACGGTTTCTTCTAACTTTGAGCCATACAATTAAGACAACAAGAGACCTTGACTGTATAGCTAAGATAACAGTCGTACAGCTAGACTTCATTAGTTTCAATAATGAAAATAATGATAGTAACTACATTATAAAACAAATACAGCTACAATGAAGAATGAGCCACACTCTCTTAGAGATTTTATTAGAGTAACATTGCAAGACAATTAATATATAAATGAGCATCTTGTTACCTCACTGATTCTGTAGGACGAGTCCATGGGCTGAAATGAAGTAGGTCCAATGTCCAGATCTGTTTCATCAGCTTCAACTTTAATACAGCCATATGGATCTAAACTGATTCTGTAAGGGCTGGTCGCTGGGTCATATCTGGGTTAAATTTTTGTGCATCAACATCTGGTAGTTAAGAATGATTATTAATAGGTAGTAACTCTTGCTAATACCATTATTAATTTGAATACGAAACTATTAATAACTTTTGAAAATCAAGATCGCTTGGAGCTTGAAGTCAAATTTATTATCTATGATTTAATTTCGCCATATTCTGAACTCTATTAAAATATGTACAGAGGAAGTAATGGGATCTCTTTTGCATAAAATTTGTATAATAGACAATAAAAAAGGAATTTTAAAACTTTAAATTACAAAATTTCTTTTTCTCTGTTGTAGACATTTAAATACTGTCTACTCGTAATCTATATAACTGTTTAGTATGATTCAGTAGCACGACCATCATCCACAAACTCACAAAGTGAGCTGTGCCACGTTAACTGAAAGAATGTTAGCGTCATATTCATGTAGTCCAGCTCAACAAGGATCTTGGACCATTACTATTACATACTGATCGTTTAGGGTCAAGGAAAATAGTACAGCCAAAGAAAATATTAAACTACAACATCGAGAGACTGAAGCCCTAAGCTAGCCCAAACAAGGTAAATACATACAAATGTAAGAGCCTACCGCATACGCGAGTGAAGCCTCAGGTTAACTCAAGTATTGCTGTAATAATAAAGTCTAAACTGTAGAATGCTATTTTTATTGCAGGTGCAGGTCAACATAAAACAATAAGTCCGTCAAATATGCCGTCATTTGAATCAAACAAGAAGAAAAATTATTCCCAGCGAATTCCCTTATGTGTGACATTTCAGTTACCACAATTTCTTTAAAAATTTGCAACTTACACCCAGCACAAATCAGCAGTTACTCTCTATTAATAAGACCATGCCTTGATGAAAGCACTATTTGACCCCATATTTTTACCGCTTGCTTGACTTACAGTACGGAGCTGACTTTTAGTATTACAAAAAGCTCACTCTAATGTGAGATAATAACACGGTTAGTCAATAGTCTCACAACACCACAGCCAAAGGAATTATAATACGGTGGAAATGGCTAGCCACGATCTGGAGGTAGACAGATGTTATTACAATATTATGTATTGTAATCAATGGATGTTTATAAATTGCTACCAACTGCATCATTTTGAAAGAAAAAAGCAAATTTGAAGACATCGCTCCAGTAGAATCAGGTCATTAAACCAACGATCAAATATTATTATTTTTAAAATCAAAAGAAATATTGTGTTGACAAAAAAATATCAGTTTTCACAACTATATATTGTGATGTTCACTTTGAAAGCGTTATGATTTTTTTCCTTTTTATATTTGACAGCTGTCACAGCTTACTTGAGAAGCAAATTGCACGTAATTTTTTTCTAATTTGCTTCTCAAGTAAGCTGTGACAGCTGTCAAATGTTGTAAGCAATTATTTACGTCTTCAATTTTAGAGTCATTTTAAACACAAAGTGCAAAAACGAACATTTTCGACATATTTTACTTTTTCATTATCACAAAAGCAAGTATGTTTCTGAGACTCAAAAATACATATGAGAAGTTCACGATGTTCACTCCTTAAGGGAGTATTTACATATTTGATGAAAAATTTCAATTTTTTCCAAATTTACTCTAAGCCCTAGGAACATGTAGTACCATGATTTTGATATGAACAGAATAAATCAAACTTTCGTCTACATGCCATGTAAATTATTGTTAAGTTTTATTTAATAATAATTCGACTTTTTGAAGCCATTTTTCGCCACAATCACTAAAAAGGTGCAAGTTTAAAGGATTAATTGCAAATAATTATGCTTTAAATGATAATTTAAAGAAATGTGGTATATTTATGCAACAAAAATATATTTTAAATTTTCCATTCCGAAAAAAAAATGTATGATCTCCGCACCGCTATTGATATGATTATATTATATATATATATATATATATATATATATATATATATATATATATATATATACACTCTTTTGCATAAAAAACGGGCGGTTTTCATTTTGTCATATTATTAACAAAATATTATTCATTATGAGGTTGTATTATTTGTAATTATTACTGGCGGATATAGTGTATTTTGGCACATAAAAACGAACGTTCCAAATTTGAAATTTATTCTTTTTAAATGAAAATTCTCTTCCATTGACAAAAACGTATTTTTTGGCGGTAAATGAAATCGAACTCTTATTAAGTTCTTTTTCATTCGTTACATTTGTTATTTTAACAAATAAATTTTAATTAAATTTCTGCTGTTTGCTGCATTAGTTCACTTCTGTTTGCTGTTCTCAGCATGGTTGAAAAAATTATAAGAGCTAGTAAAATTATTGCGCTGCTTGAAGAAGGCTGTAGCCAATGTTATGTGTTTCAGCAGTATAATGTGAGCCGTTCCATCATCCAAAGGACCTGGCAACGATACCAAGAAACAGGCTCCATCAGTAGAAGGCCCGGTTCTAGCAGAAAACGGTACACTGAGCCATGGGACGACCGCTTCATATGCAGTCAAGCAATACAAAATCGTCAAGTTACGTACGTGGTTCTCAAAAATTATCTCGAGGACGTCAGAGGTACACGAGTAAGCCTATAGAGAATCATATGGAGACTTCAGGCCGTCAATATACGTAACTATCTCCCAGCTCGGGGTCCTACACTGCTCCGTGAGCGTCGAGTTGCCAGATTAAGATTCGCTCAAAATTTTTCGTTATTGACTCAACAAGACAGGAATAATGTTTTATTCTCTAATGAAGGTCGTATATGGATTAGTGGTGAAAATTGACGTCGGCGAGTCTTAGGAAGACCTGGAGAACGCTTTGCAGAAGTGTGCTTTGAGGAAATCACCCCTAATGGTGGAGGCTCCGTAATGTTTTGGGTTGGTATTAACTCAGATGACCGTACTGAGTTAGTTTTTATTGAAAATGGCACACTTAATGTGCAAAAGTACATAACAGAGGTTCTTATTCCTCAATCCGCATAAACAGCAGTTGGAGGCGAGTCCATTTTTATGGACGATAACGCTCGCGCCCACCGCTCTAGAGACGTTGATGCGTATATGCAGGAGGCCAGAATTCGTCATTTAGACTGGCCAGCTAGAAGTCCCGACCTCAATCCGAGAGAACACATATGGAATAATCTCAAACGACTCGTCAGAGCAGTAAAACCAGCTCCAGACACATTCAGGCCCTTAAAAATGTGATCATCGCTGAATGGGAATGTATTCCTCAGGAAATGATAAAAAACGTCATCGGAAGCATGCCTAGCAGATTAAGCGCATTGGTTTTAGCTAGAGGAGGCCATACTCGTTACTAAATTTTCAAATATTATGTTAAATTAATAAAAAATATTCAAAAATGAACTTTAGCCATTTTTAATGTACCTGTGTGAAAACGCTCATCTGTTGATTTTACATTGGTTTTTTTATTTATTCGTGCTTTTAATGACTGAAGTAGATAAAAACGATATCTTAATAATAAATAACAATATTCTCATCATATCGCCATATAAAATGCATCAACTCATTTTTCCTATTTATATTAATTAGATGTCCATCAATTTGGTTATTCTAAGGAACATATGCATGCAATCAGAAAATTGCATCCAACACAACCAATTCATTGAGAGCAAGGAAACTTATCAAGGATATTTACTTGCGATTGCCCTGGCGTGTAGATCCATCAGCAAAACATTCAAATATTGGAATAGTCAAAATATACAGTATGTTGGAAAAGATGATAATATAAAATACATTATTAATGGACTGTTTAACATAAATGGTTATTACTGTTCATCTTATTTTCATGCCGTAAATATACGTAATAATGAAAATTTTATTACCGAATTAACAATTTATGGTGTTTTCCACAAAATAACTGACATAGCTCGTAGATTACCTTTAGATTATTATAGTTTGGTTCGGAATCAATCCAATAATTGAGCAGATGCTATAAATTTTGAAGCCGTCTAGTCTAGCTAGCTATAGTTGGTATGAAAAATAGTAAAAAATTTCAGTGTCTCAAAAAGGAATGTATAAAGATAGAATGATGAGACTGTCCATGGTTTAATATTTCCTTATTGAAAATAATACCAAATTTTTTTTACAGTTTATTTATAAAAAAATTTTTACTATTTTTATAATCTGCATATAGGTGTGCTTAAAGTAAACTGGAATGGAAAAAAGTAATTACGAACTTTAAAAAAAAGAAACAAAGAAATGGCAGTGATTTTATAAATTTTCTGAATTTTTTTTAGTGGGTATAAATTATTTTTTTAATAAGTATGACTACTATAATATATATATAACTCCATTTTAACACGTAAATTTAAACTGTCAAACAATACAATCATAGCAACGAAAGCAATGTGATAGCCTTCTTTGTAGATCATGTGCACGGCTTCAATACTCTTTTGATTGTGAACCTGCTAGTCATATTCAAGTTATTGAAAATAATTATGTTTTCTACTCTCCAAAATGACTTATCTAATAACAGCTTTTTTGTTTGTCATGAGTTTATGTAGAACACAGGTTTAAATTTCAAGAGCTTATATCCCGAGAATGATATACGGTTTTTCAAATCCGAAAATATATCGGTATACACATGCCGTCAAGCACTAGAAAACAAGAGAAGTTCAAAAGCAAAGAGACTCATCTTTCAATTTTAGGAAATTTTAGCAAAGCATATTTACGTGAAGGCATACACACTCACAGATACTGAAATCCTTTGTATCCACCATCACTCTGCCCTCTACCTTCCTCATAAAAATCAGGTTTCCATAGAGCCCCTACTGGGTCCCAACTAAATATTTTCATAATTTTGATGAAAATATTGGGGTTTGAAAAAGTCTGAGCTCCATTCAATAACCGATCACCCATATCAGACTGGATTTAGCACAATTTAATATAAAAATATTGCACTTAATAAACCATTGACATTTAGTATGTAGTTCCTAACGCGGCATCTAATATAAAAGTTGCTTCAAACAAACTATTCAACCCACTCGATAATTCTGAAGAAACACATTTTAATTCACGTTATTTCATAACTCAAAAAAAAAATCAGCTAAGTGCACGTTGGCACCTCTGAAAACTACTGATGCAAACCAACCGACATAATTTTAATAGGATATGTAACTAATTTTGTTTATTTCATACATTATCATTTCAAAGTTTTTGTCAAATCCAAGAAATTTACCGCGTGATATATGATAATGTGATACGTGATAACTTAAGTTTAAACTAAACCTAAAACTTTAAACTTTTAAGTTTAAACTCCTGATCCAATAATTCATTAAAACAATCAGCTATCAATATAATTTCTTCCACGTAATCTTTACAGAGCGACTAGGAAATTGAATCAATATGTTGATATGTACCATGGACTGTTGTTAACAACTTTCCTTTTTAAATATGATTACCTGGTTGATGCTGTAATACGAGTCCATGTGCTGGAGTGTGGTAGGTCCAACATCTACATCTATATACTCTGGTTCCTTTTTAATTTACCGTATGTCACCTTCATCCGCAATCCACTCCTGCTTCATTCTGTGATAGTATTAATATTAATTTAAAAATGAACAGTAATTGAAGTGAATAGAAATAAATGCAAAAAACCATGTAAATAGTGCAACTCCGCCCTTGACGGTCCCAAGCCCGTATGAAAAAGGAGGAGGGTTGGTTGCTGCAGGAAAGACCAAACCAACCGTAAAAGGTCAACGTTTATTGTCGGGCGATGGTTAACTAATCCGATCGTACAACAGCAAAGGTAGGAAATGACCTATGCAACCCGCAACCTCGCTTCCACTTTCCCAAGCAAAATCGGGGGCCTTGGCTTAGCCGCCCGGGCCAAGAGGTAGAAAGCCTCCATAAAAACTCACCCCAATCCTACGATGCAAAATGCGTCAAGAGGATGAATGACTGATGGGTTATCAGCCGAGAGCGTCAACCTCAATGGATCTGGCTCACATTGTTGCATAGTGCCTTCACATGGCCTTCGCGTTACCTTATGTGCGACCTGTTTTAATCGACCCTACCCGTGGGAACCGCATGGATAATAAAGAAAAAAAAACCTCTCTCTTCACAACCTGAAAAAACCCAAAGTAACATATTAACATAACAGATCTTCCACAAATCTTTCTTTAACAAGACAAGAACACAGTCACTGAACAATCTCGATGACGTCATACCAGCTGATATAGATTTGGAAACGCTTACAGCAATTGATGGCGATCAATGGAGAACAGCGCCTCAAAGGAAAAGACAACGTGGAAGCCCTGAAATTAACCAAGTCCAAAAACAAAAGAAACTTAACACGTACTAGCTAAGCCAACCTATATCCACCTCGAATAGATTCTCCGACCTAAGCGATGACACGCAAATAACACAAACCAAAGGCACCGTTGAAAAATCTGCTAAAGCTCCGCCCTTATATATTGACCGGTTCAGTAATATCCAACCATTACTAAAAATGCTTGATGAGATAGCAGCAGATAACTATGAATTAAAGGTATTTCGTAACGACCAGGTTAGAATTCAGCCCAAGTCTACCGAATCATATGCAAAAATAGTTAAAAACCTGCAAGGGAAAAACACAGTATTTTATACTTACAGACCCAAGCAAGACCGATGTTTCAAGGTAGTACTCAAAAATCTTCACCCCACCATAGATATAGATGTAATAAAAGCTGAACTAGAAATGCAAGGACATATAGTTACGAACATTTGGAATGTCAAACAAAGGATTACTAAAAAATCATTACCGATGCACTTCATAGAAATAGAATCCAATAGCAATAATAAACATATCTACAACATCAAAAGTCTTTTGCACTGTAGAATTAGCTTTGAACCACCTAGACCCAAACGGGATATTCCACAATGTAGCAATTGCCAACAATATGGACACACAAAAAATACTGCTTTAGGAAACCCAAATGTATAAAATGCGCTGGAGAATCATCAAAATGCGAACGTAAAGAAAGATCAGATTCCATAAAATGTATACTTTGCGATGGTAACCATTCTGCAAACTATAAGGGCTGCGCAGTATATAAAGAGCTCCAGATAATTAAATATCCTACTCAACCAGCGAAATATCTACAGATAATGCGCCCCGTACATCACCCAAGCCACACAGAAACTACTACTAAGCAACAAGACCAACCATCATACAAGCAAGCATTAATGTCCAATAAATCCCTACACCCACCCCCACCTGCGAGCAAGCAGAGCCTAAATGAATCAACCGAAGTCCAAACAATCAACAATGATATGAAAGCGATCATGAACACTATGACTCAATTAATGCAACAACTAACCACAATAACAAATCTCCTAATGGAAATCATGACAAAACTGACAAATTCTGTTCATTAAAAATAGTCCTTTGGAATGCCAATGGGCTCTGACAACATGACCTAGAAGTAGAGATATTTTAAAAAATAAACAAAATTGACATCTCGCTACTATCTGAAACACATTTCACAAA
This sequence comes from Druceiella hillmani, assembly GCA_039881145.1. Taxonomy (NCBI): domain Eukaryota; kingdom Metazoa; phylum Arthropoda; class Insecta; order Lepidoptera; family Hepialidae; genus Druceiella; species Druceiella hillmani. The sequence continues at coordinate 6,913,749 of JAYKKI010000103.1, forward strand.
TAAAAACTACCTCAGAATAAACAATTACAAATTCTACCATATCATGCATCCAGATTGTACGGCCCACGGAGGATCCGCAATTCTTATTAAGAGTAACATCAAACATCATGAGGTCGAACCATTTAGAATTCCTAAGATACAAGCCACAAGTGTTGTTGTTGAGGATTGGCAGAGTCACTTGACCATCACTGCACTGTATTCTCGCCCAAAACATGTGATCAAAGAAGAAGATTACGTCAACTTCTTCAAAACCCTAGGACCAAGGTTTATAGCAGGTGGAGATTATAACTCCAAAAACACTCAATGGGGCTCGCGACTAACAACCCCTAAAGGACGCCAATTACAGGCCGCTATAAATGACCTACACCTTGATACAATATCGAATGGGGAACCAACTTACTGGCCTATTGACCCAAAAAAAGTCCCAGACTTGGTAGACTTTGGTGTTGTAAAGGGGATTCCTACAAATTGTTTCAAATGCACTTCCCTACAAAATCTCTCATCAGATCAGAATGTAGTTCTGCTAGAGGTTTCTCAGAAATTCACATGTGTTAAACCTACAGCAAGGCTGCAGTAGGACCAATTGGGATATGTTCTGTTCCATAGTAGAATCTAAGATTACTGCCAACCTGCCCCTTAAAACAGAAAGGGACATCATGGCAGCCGTTGAACACTTCAACGAATGCGTCCAAAATGCTGCTTGGGATAGCACTCCAGCTACTAAGAAGCACACAGAACCATAATTCTCGAAGACAAGAGACAGGCAGAAAAGAGACAGGCTCGTAAATTATCACACGCTCGTAAAATCTCAAACAGAATGGAACAAAAATGTACAGAATCATCTACGTAATCTGGATGCCACGGCTGCTAGTGACTATTCCCTTTGGAAAGCAACCCAAAGACTCAAAAGACCCGCTGCTTCCAATCTGCCGATACGCAGAAGGGACGGTTCCTGGGCAAGAAGTGACTTGGAGAAGGGTGAAGCCTTTGCCTCTCATCTAGCTAACATCTTTCTACCAAACCCATCAAAAACCAATAATGAAGAACTCACTGACTTCCTTGGTCAACCTTACCAACTTGACCTGCCAACTGAAAGGATTAAGATGTGTGAGGTCATAGAAACAATTAAAAACCTAAAACAGAATAAGGCCCCGGGATACGATTTGATTACTGCAAAAATATTCCGCGAATTACCCGAAATAGCAATACGCTTCTTGACGCACCTATTCGACTGCATACTGACTAGAGGCATCTTCCCACCGCAATGGAAAGTAGCCGAAATTAAAATGATACTTAAACCTGGTAAAGTGCCTGAAGATACATCGTCCTACAGACCGATCAGCTTACTGCCTGTATTGTCAAAAGTTATGAAAGTACTTTTCTTAAAGCGATTAAACACGGTAATAGCAGAAAACAGAATCATACCTGTCCACCAATTTGGTTTTAGAAAGAATCATGGCACTATTGAACAGTTGCATAGACTAGTGGAAGAAATACATAAGGCTTTCGAAAACAAGAAATTTTGCTTGAATGCAGCATTTCTAGACATATTCCAGGCCTTTGATAGAGTTTGGCACAAAGGTTTATTATATAAAATAAAAAAACAACTCCCAACAAACTATTATATTTTCCTAAAATCATATCTTGCTCACAGATTTTTCTACGTTAAGCAAGGGGAAGAAATAACTAAAATGCACAGGGCCCACGCGGGAGTACCAGAAGGAAGTGTGCTTGGCCCGATCTTCTACCTGGTCTTCACTGCAGACTTGCCGACAACTGATGGCATCGTAATTGGTACTTTTGCTGATGACACAGCGGCCTTGATGAACCAGCACAAGCAAGTAACATGCTATAGCGCTAAACTAACAACATCACTGAATGGCAAACAACATCACTGAACGGTTAAACCACATCACTGAATGGTAAACTATCTGGCGGATAAAAGCAAACGAAACCAAGGCAGTACAAGTGACCTTTACGACCCGATACGATACGTGTCCCCCTGTGAAGCTCAACGGAGTACAGATACCCCAAGCAAATGAAGCCAGATACCTTGGGCTTTATCTATACTGCCGTCTCACATGGAGGAAACACATTTTCACCAAGCAAAAAACACTGGGGATCCAATTGAGAAAAATGTACTGGATACTCGGAAAAAAATTACAGTTGTCAATGGAGAACAAACTGCTATTATACAAGTTTATCCTTAAGCCAATCTGGACTTACGGAGTCCAATTCTGGGGCACAGCTGCCAACTCAAACCTGGAAATACTCCAGAGGTTCCAATCCAAAATGCTGAGGATAATCACAGACTCTCCATGGTTTGTAACAAACCAACAGTTACACCACGACCTTGAAATCAGAACAGTCCAAGAAGAGATCAAACACTCAATGAAATCCTATAGGAATAGACTAGAAAACCATCCAAACATAATGACTATGCACTTAATGAATAACATTTCAACACTCAAAAGGCTAAAAAGAAAGTCCCCTAGAGATTTATTAAACATAAATAACATATTTATTAAACATAAATAATATATATAAACATAACATATTTAGTTAAACATAAAGGGCGCAAGTTGCTGTACTGACTGCCCTTCAAGACAAAATAAATATTCACACGAAACAGTGCAACAACGCAACAATGATATAGCATCGGCGCCAGCATGGCAGCAGTGAAAGCAATAATATATGAATATATATAGATGAAATTTTACACTGGACTCATTGGCAACTTCATGAGTGCTGGTTTTTGCCGCTTACCGAGCTTCCTGCTGGTGATGTCAAGGCAAATATGCACACGCATTACATAATTACAAAAACAATGCTCAAAAATATTAGACTCGGTAGATATATTTGTTACTGGACAAAGGTACATTTGAACAAGTCGGACACAATTTTTCTAAAAATTTTCAACTTCTATATTGGCTTCTCTAATTTCTTACAAAGACAACAGCAAAGTGATGATGTGACATCCTGTCGAAAAGACTTACAACCTCACAGTGCCGTATGCTTATGTAATGAGTCAATTTATTGCACAAGCCAAGATTCCAACGACTTATTGTATCACAGATTAAAAATCTGCTACTGCCATTGGTGCATATTAAGTCGTATATTCTATCAGTTTTTTAATTAATTTATTTATTTCAGATTGGCAAGAATTGGTCTGATATAATTGTGACTAGGCCTGTGCCACTAGGTTGTGGCCAATTTGTGTTAATTATTAAATATCACATCTTCTGTCTTATCCGATTATTGTTCTACCTTATCCTTGCCCTTAATATGTTTATATAACATATACAGGATGACAAAAGGGAAGGTAATATTCGCATAAAAATAATTTAGAAATAACAATAAACGGTTACTTCTACAATTACATTGAGTGAGTTACTTCTACAAGTACTAGCATTTTAGTAGTAAATGTTCTTTCACATTTTACCCTTATAAAAAATAGTCATGCTACAGAATAAAACAATGTTTATCAATCAAATAAAAAACTATACAATTCAAGCTTCAAAACCATTTTTTTTTATTTCTATACGACAATTTTTCACGAAGATTTCCTAATAAAAATGAAGACCACTGAGTTTGCCAAAAATATTGAAAAATCTAGGTTTTTGCCTAATTTTACAAGTACTGCTCATTAATTATAATATCCCTTAACCATCATTTTCACTTGAATATTTAAATAAGTAGCTATTAAACTATTTAAGCTAGTAAATATAGCATTAGTTTTATTACAGATACGACTATAATAAGGTGAGGTTAATCAATCACATAATATTAACCATTTTAGTGCCTTGTTTTTTACTCATATATACTTAAAAATTCCAAAGAAATCTTTTGTTTTTGATTTCATTTGCCCTTGTCTCGAAAAAAAACTGTATATCTTCCAAAAATTATCCAATTTTAATAATTTTTTCGGTGTTTTCTTAACAAAAGCTTGTACAAGGATAATAAAATACAAAGAAAATTATGGAAATAAATATTGTGAGCAAAAATTATAATAAAAACTGAAACAAGGTCACATCATCATTTTCGCAGTCCGGTACATCAAAGCAAAATAATTGTTATCGTCACTATTATCATTATCACTCAAAATTTGTATTATGCTAAATTGTGAGCGGACACTGTCACTCTCACTATCACTTTCTTCACAACTTGAAAAACGATCATTTTTGCTCGAATTATTTTCATATTCCGACATTATTGGTTAAACATTTTTTTTCCTGGATCCTTTTTATATTTGAACTTTGTGTAACATGTAGAAAGATAAAAAATTAGCGATGCGTGCGAGCGACTTCCCCTACCGCGCGCTAAACGACAACTGATTTCGCGAGTACCATCGCGCTCTTGGCAAATTTGGTTAGTTCCCGAACGAGCTCTAGGGAGCTCGTCGGCACTCAAACGGTTAAACGAATATAACAATCCCTGTTGCTGTGTTCCTCTAACTTTTCAAACATAAATTAAATTACTTAATTAAATAACCATACGCTAAAATAATTTAAAGTGTGGTTTATAAACCTTCTGATAACAAAACATTGATTGAAGTGAATTTTAATGTCAACTTAAGTGGATTTTGAATATATCTAAGACTAAGAATAATTTCTTGTAAAACACTGATTTTTTTCAAACCATAGTGAAAATTCTTGCATTATAAGTTGTAATGTCATCAAAAAATTAAGTGAAGAATTAGAATTAGTAATAACACAAAAAGAGATAAGTACATAAAATTAATGACGCTTACGTAGCGCTCTGGTAGGGTATTTGACAATTATTCAAGAGGTATTCAAAATTATTTGAAATGCATATGATAAACCTATGATTGTGATATTTTCCCTGATACCATGTCTCAAACTGAAAGAATCACCTTTTATTGGACTCTTGGAAAGCTTTGCTTCATACAAATAATTAAATTGAGAAGGGGAGGTTCTATCTCTCTTCCACGTTAAATATATATATGATATGATGTAAGCATATATAAATATATATGTAAATGTGTTTGTGCATGTGGTGCACGGGTACATATGCATGTGTGGACATGCACATATATATACAACATGTGGATTTGCCCTTCGACATTAAATGAAAACCCAATCAGTAATAGTTGTCATAAATTCTTTAAAACAGTGAAGAAAACAATATATCCTAATTGGTCCTTATCACATATTTGATAACCACACAAATTATATACAATCTTTTTGTTCATTATGGATTTATGGACCATTTATGGATTCTTAACAATTTTTGTTGTTGTGTAATACTAACGATGAATTTTTAAAAAAAATCAAAATATATTATTTTCTTTATTTATTTTAGAATGTTTTCGAAGTAGTAAAGAGCAAGTATTTTTTAAATCCGTTAATATCGAACATAAATAACATTTCAACACTTTGCAATTGTCATTTCATAAAGCGTTTGATCTTTCTTATAAACAATTGGTTTACTAACTAAATTTACTGCCGTTTGGAGAAGTGATCGCCTTACATTAATGAATCCAGACGATATGTGAAACAGCAACGGAGGCTTCAACTAATGTGAAATTAATTTATATAATATCTGTCGAAGATTCTTATTTAAAGTAGCGGGTACACACCCGATATTCACTTTTGGCTGCCAATCAGGATTATATACTGCATTATATGGCTTTACGGATATCTGACACAGACTATCTTTTTTGTAATGCAAAGTTGAATTGAGCAAAATATAAAAAAATGAATTGCCTCAAAGGATCAAGATATTGTTATCTAAATGGATATAAAAATTAAAACATCCACGTGGTGTCGCGAACGATCAACTTACCACTTCATCTATAGTTGGTAATTTCATTAAATAAAATTACGCAAAACCGGTGACGGACCTTTAACAACAAGCCTTCAATAAAGCTGAAATAGTCTAGTAGACTGGAAGTTTTCATTTATTAGCACTAATTAATTTTTGTATGTGCATTGGGAGTGCTAATGATACAATTTATTGTCGAATTCAATTTGTGGGACTGTGCTATCTTGCTAGCAAAATTGCTTGAAACTGCACAACTGTTGATGTATTATTACCTGTATGCTTCATTTCCAATTCATACGTCCTAGCTAGCAGAGAATTTGTGTATCATGTTAGCCATACATTTTAGACCACAATATTATTTTGAAATAGAAAATGACCTGCATTCTCTGTAAGTGCTGAAATATACGGCAGGTAGAAAAATATTAAATTCATTCATTTTTACATTAATTCTAATAGCACCTAATAAACTTGTTAAGGTGTCTTGCATGTCGAAATACCAAATAATTATTATGTGAGTACGACATCCGACAGTTCCAATTAAATTTTTACAAGTGCAATAATATACCTTTACTGAGACTTTGAATTCATCAATCAGTTCGTGTAATGAATATATGAAATGTTTTCATTTATTAACTTATCTGAACTTTCTTTGAAGCAGGTGTACACCTGCTTCAAAGAACCGATCAAATCAATCTCATGGGAAGCAACATCTACAGTAGCATATGTACGTATTTAGACATGAAATCATCCACTGAGATATGTTTTCTGCAAAAACACTTAGTTTGGTTCATTTGATGGATTTCAGACAAGTTGACATAGCAAGATGACTTCTATAGGCTCTTGAGTATAAAATAAGGCGATTATAATCAATAATTTGTTTTCCTTTTTTATATCGGCCTCGTGATATAGTCAACATTTCTATTGCCATGAGTACCATACGTTTTGGTCGGAAGTTGAGTGCTGTCCACTATTAGCATTCCTAGACACAAAGTTGTGTTTTTAATTTTTGTTATATTTGTGTTATTTTAGTGACATCCTAACATTTTAACACTTTTTTAGCACATGTAAAAGTTATGACGAAGTTTCTACGGAGTGATGACAGTGAAACTAAACATATAAAACAAATTTCCAAATTTATCGTTCAAGCCCTCCAATGGTTTTTCATTGTGGGTTATATAGGGTTTTCTTTTGCAAAATTATATTTACCTTTTATCTTAAACACATACACAATCCTCATTCACAAAAGCAAAATAAAGTTTTTTAAACGTAAATAATCACTTTAATCAGTAAACTGTTCAAAGTTACTATGGGAAAAAAGAGAATTCCACTAACGCAAAGAGAATTCATTATAATATTTTCTACAATTTGCATCCACAATTCTAAAATATAAAGAGCCCTTAGAGACGTCTATTCGTGACGACGAGTGCCTTCATGGGTGTACTCGTTCGGTTTACTCAATCACTGACGTTGCTCCTCAACTTGCAAGTACCTGCCACGCCATTGTCCCACTCTTCTATGAACTTGTGCGCGACTGATTGAGCTGTCGATATTTACCGGCGAACGCTTTCTATTTATTGTCATTACTCCATTGTTTTAAGAGAACTCTTGCAAAATGTTTCTTAATGAAGTGTAATAATACTTTAGACCTGCTGTAATTGTTATTGTTGATGTTATTATAGTTGTTATTAATATTTTTGCCATTTCATGTAATATGAAATATAATTTTTGCTAAGTTTTTTGGAAAGAAAAAGGTTTATTATATTGTTTTTACATGTTTCTTGCTTTTCATTACAGGGATTATACTTCTCATAATTCAGAACGTAACGTATTTTGGCGAATATAATAAAAATTCAATCCTTTCTTACCTAAACGCCTTCAAATTTCGAAATTTAAAAAAGTATTATTTTTGTCATGAAACCACTACAATATGTTTGTTTCATAAAATATTAATACTCCTAGAAAAACAAAATGTTAAAGCTATCAGAAAATATTCTGCTTATGAAGTAGCAATAATGAAGATGGATATTAATCTATTATATCTTTGAATTTACAGCCATTGACATCCGCGATCACCTGATGATATCGTTTTGGTAAGGAAAATAGCTAACCTATAGCCGCGAAAATATCCGGGAAAAAATTTCATTTTATGTAGGTACTCCGTAATTGATATTTCATTGAATATTTTTTTTTCACCTAATTAGCTAATTAGTCGATTATTCATCTAGACGATAATTTATCAAACGCCAACAAGATGGTTCAGTTATCTACACTTCACACATTTACACCACTTCGAGGAGTATTTTACATAAAATTACGAAATAAATAATTTTGGAAACCGCATAAGTCGTTCTTTAAATAAATATTCCACACTGTATATAACGTTAGAAACAAAAAAACCGACATTTTATGTGCCCTTTTTAAAATTTCGATATGGAATTTTTAGAACTAACAATTTAAATATATACGAAATAAAATGCTTACTCATTACGTCAAATTTCAAATTCCTACTTCAATCTATTTTTAAAAAAGGATTGTCACAGACAGCGTGTAAGCGAGTCTTATAGAGGCTTAGTTTCTTTTCTTAGCAAATACGAAACCCTAATTTTGCTACAAAAATGGGTTCCGTACAATACTACGGGTATTGTAGCCGTTGTAATCCTAACTTCCAAACAAAGTGGTACCCAAAAGGAAAGACAAGTTAGAGAAGTTCGCGATGACGAACCGGTGGACTTGAGTTGGCGTTAAACAATATACCGTTATGTGACCTAACATTGCACATTATGTCAAGTATGTACTCCTACCTACATTACACATTGCCCTAACATTGCACATTATGTCAAGTATGTATAAAATAACGATGGAGAACCTTTTAATCAAACAACCGATACTGATCAAAAGCTTTTCTTTGCTGCTCTTTGACATCAAACACGGAGCCTTAAAAAATGACGATTTAAAATTTGTAAAAGCAAAGGAATTCGTAAAAAATTCATCACCAGCCGTCTTTACGAAATTATGGACAAAGAGATTTAAATTCTTCTTCGGATTGAAATTTTTTTAAAAGGAAAAAAATTAAATTCCCAACAGATGGTGGAAACTGCCTGAAAATAATTCGTAACTTCTTATTTACCTACTAATTACCGGTGCGTTATTTTTAGTATACCTAATATAATGTTTATTGTTTTCTTCATCAAATGTTGATTTACTTTTGAAACAATTAACTGAGTCTACTTTTGTTTTTTCTTTGCCTCTTTTTTGTATTTTATCTTTAAACAATTTGCTTTTGTAAGAAATAAACAAATAAACATACTTTTGTTGCAGTGGATAAATTAAATGTCATTAAAATGGCATTATTTTATTAAAATAGATTTATGCTTATCGATTAATAAAAATAAATCATGTATTAAACAGAAACGGTACAGCAATACTCTAGTCGATGTTGTTTCAAAGCCTACGTCGGTTCACAGTTGTGTGGTAGTTATTGTTACGATTTAGTTTAAAAGTCATGTTTTATTTTATTTCAATACTCTTCGTTTTCACTATTGTGAGGAACGTGAGCTCTCTATCCTTAAAAACTTTTAATTTACGTTAGAACTGTAATTGTGTCAAGTGAGTTGAGATACAACCAATATTTTAATATGATAAATGAGACGTAAATTAACATTACTCGGCGCATTTTCACACACAAGGTGAAAGAGGGTAATTTAAAATCAATAAATATCCATCTGATAAATTAATACTAAGGGTTATGAGAGGGTGTTAACAATAGTAACAGCTATTAGTACAAAGCAGATTCAACAAATAAGTCGCCTTGTGTTGGTTTTTAATAATAAATTTAATAACATATTTATACAATTAAATGAAACTACGTAATGTAGTATTATTTCTACTTTCGTTAATTTCTTTACCACGACCTAGGTTTCGTCGTATTACAACATCTTCAGGTGGGATATTAGCAAAGAAAGCTTTCTTCCGATACTACATCGCATTTAAAATTCTTCAAATAATTCATATTCTATATATATTATTGATTGACATAGTTTGGGATAGGAATGCATTTAGTGAATTAATTCTGAGAATTGAAAAGTTAGATGATTTGTTCGAATCGGATTGCGTAAACAAAATTTTGAGATGTAAAAAGAAACAAAACTTTATAATCGCTTGCCTTATTGTGCCTTATCATATGTTATACGCCATATTTGATTTTGAATTTTCAAGAGGATTAGTTTTGGATTCAGTGCACATATTTCATTTTGTATTTAACGTTGTCGCTACGATTCTTTTTGATTCAGAAATATTATTATTCTATGTACTGCTAAGTAATATTACAAAACATTAAGAAATTTTTAATGAATTTTTGAAATTGAATAATGAACGAAGCATTGTTAAACGTGTTGACGCCCTATTTGGAAGTCTTCAATCATAATTCCTCCATCAACTTCAGATTTAGTTTGCCGGTCATAGGGAAATCTGTCCATCATTTATCTGAATTTTATGTTTGTTTATTAGTTGTATGCCATAGTTTAAATGAGATGTTTCAACTTCAAGTATGTGATTTAAACGAATTTGAAAGATGTAATGTTATTAATTTAAACAAATTTTAAGCATTTTTATTGTATTTTCCAGTTACTTGTATCACTTTGTTTAGAGTTTTACAGCTTTATACTCAGTGTGCATACTTTCTTGGCGGAATATAAATATAATGTACTTATTTTTTCCATTAGATATAGGATATTTATTTCATAATTAATAAAAACATAAGTATTTTGTTAGGTGTTACTGATTTGTAAACTGTAGATCTCTACCAGGAACGAGAGACAACGAATTAAACAAAAATGTAGTAATATAAGTTACACGAAACTCATTAAAAGGCTGCAGTTCTGTCAAATATTGCATGTTGTATTATACTGAAATATGCAGTGAATAATTTGACTAAATTTGTCTAAATAGGAATTGTCTCATTTGCAAATAAATTTATTTTATTAAAAATTACAGAAATTATACTTCGATTTATCATCAGCTTCCATTGGCTTCATATTCTATCCCATACACCATCTTGTACCATTTGTGGGCACGTATTTCATATGTGAGAAAATGTATCTGTAGGTCGAAACAACAAAATCATGTTTAACCAAAATACAAGTCAATGAAAATAGGCGTGAGTATATTTTTATGACCTTATTTAGACGGCATCTTAAAGAAACATTACCTGATAAAGTGCGGCTAAGACTTTCTTCGTCTTCTCTTTCTTCGTCGTTTTTTTCAAGAAACTAATGGCAACTGAATGCTTAAAAAAAATCAATAAGCTTAGTCAAGACTATCTTTTTCGCAAACCAGATCTATGTAACAACTAAGAATATTGTTTGCTCGTATGCTTGCTTATTCTTGTACAATATTTCAAACGATGCAGAATGATTTATTATTAAACTTTTACAAATGGTAAGCATCACACTTCATTACTTTGTTAGTACTATCTACTGAAGAGTGATTAATATGAAACTATAGTCGTTGTCTCTCAGTAACCTACTTACCGGGATATTGTATCAAATTGTGATAACAAGTATTATATCTTTTCTCATACAACTGAACTTTTATGATAAGAGTGGAAAAGCAGGAGTCGTGAATCAGATAGCTACATTTAATTTGACACAATTTCCCCCTAAATAAACTCATGCGCAATAACATTCTACGTGAAAAATATTAAAAAAATGTTATCCTCGTGTTCTGTGATTTAAGTAACGAAGTGTTTGGACATATATCATTTTCACCATCATAATCGGCCTCTAACTGTGTACTGCTCAACCTAGGCGTCTCTCAAGGTGAGCTACTGCTCACTGACCTTCGCCTTCCGCATACAACCACTTCGCACCGAATTTTTCAGGCCGTCAGTCCTTTTGGCTGGAAGCATCCTATTCTGTACTTCGTGAATTGTGCTAAAGCTATATTAGTTAATTACGTGAGGAATTTCCACAATTTCTGAATTTAACTTTTGAAAATTATGGATTATTAAGCCTGGTGTGGCTTAATAATCCATGATTTACAGAATAATCAGTTACGTTAAAGAGTGGTTCATAATAATGTTACTACAGTAGCAAAGTAAGAAACATACGCAGTTGCAATAAAGCAAATAAACTTGAAAAAAAATGTAATTAAGCAAGTAAGGCAAAATAATTGTGTAGGATTGTAATAAATACAATATTGCACTTGTCTCCATTGCAGTGGAGTAAACCAGCTTTTTTTTACATGTCTGGGCGGTCTTGCACCGAATTTCTACTCTTTAATATATTTTACTACTCTTTAATATATTTTAATTTTGTTCTTTAAAGGCGTATAGCAATCCAAATGTTTTCTATCCAGCTTCCTCAATAAAAGGTATGTACTGAAGATAAAGGAAGTTTACTCTCTTCTACTTTCTGATTTCCTCTAAAAACCGTCATCCAATCTTAAATTATATTGGGTATTGTTATTTGTTTCATTTTAAAATTATAGTCAAATATATGAAAGTTAGACAGAAAAGCATTTTTTCTAAAATTTTTCCATTCAGTTTTTTCTCTTTCATAACTTTTTATTATATATTTATGAAAGAGAAAAAACTGCCATATGTTCCAAGGGAGTTAGTTAAGCTTAGATCACGCTATAACCATTACAATCCTTTTCTATTTGACACGATAAACTCCTGAATTTTTCATAAGCTTTATTTTAGCGTAGATACACGAAATAATTCAAACAGGCGTCTGTCAGCCTCAAAAAAAATGTTAAATCTTTATTTGAAAAATTAAAGTTACTTAAACTCCATTTATATTTATTTTATGTTTGAGGTAGTGATTTTTAAAAAGTCAACAATTAATAAATAAATTAACTTCGGAATTACCGAATATAAATATTCCCCAATCCGTGATTGTAAAATATAAAAACTTAGTTTTAGCTGATCCTGAGTTTCACAGATGAGCGCCTATCGACATAACCTTAGCTATGGCTTTTATATGTAATGGAAATTGGCGCTTAGGCGATAATCACCATATATGTAATGGAAATTGGCGCTTAGGCGATAATCACCATATATGTAATGGAAATTGGCGCTTAGGCGATAATTTCCATTACGTATATGGTGATCAAAACGTTATTATAAATGATAACTTAACGATTGCTCTAAATAGTGTTTTAGTTACGTAATTACAGGTAAATTAGATGGCACAAACGATAATAAAAACGTAATGCACACGTCAACACCAAGCCATGTGTCGTACACAGTTGATAATGACTGCATCAATAATTATTTGTGCAAATTTTGGGAGGTTGAGAGGTCACCGTGTGACATTCCTTCTGACCCTCAAGATGCCACTGTTTTGGGCAGTGGCATCTTATATCTATATAAGTATCAAAGCATTATCGCGATGAAAGTGGTCGGTATACTTCACCGTTATTATCTAACCCTGCACTGCCACAACTGGATGACTCATACAACAGTTCGCTTAAACGTTTTTTGGAACTGTAACCTAGACTAGTGGGCGTCCCTTAGTTATACAATTCTTAAATTGAGTTTATACGTGAGTCCGAGCGCCTCGGAAACATGCAGGTGTACACCGGAAGTGACACTAAATATTACATTCCTCACCACTGTGTAGTGCGGACCTGTAGCAGTTCCACACCTGCACGCGTGGTCTTTGACAGTTCAGTACAATTAAGTAATGGAGAATCATTAAATTACCTACTCTTTACCGGTAAAAAATTACACCCTAATATCTTAAAAATAATATTGCAGTTTATATTATATAAAATATGTTTTTCGGCTGATATACCAAAAATGTACAGCCAAGTATTAATTGATCCGGCTGAGCGTAGTTATAAACATATTTTATGGCGTAAGAATGCATCAGAGCCTATAAAAACTTATGAATTAAACACAAATACTTATGGACTTCGTAGTGCACCGTTTATTGCTGTCCGTACTCTTCGCCAATTAGCATGAGATGAGGAGAAGCAATACCCGGCTACAAGTCGCTTGCTTCGTGAAGGTGTCTCTGTGGATGATCTACTCTGGTCTTTCTAGTGAGGAGGAAGCATTAGAGTTATGGAGTGAGGTAACTTCATTATTAAAACTGGGCAACTTCGTTTTACATAAATGGTCTAGCAGCGATATTAACTTCATAAATAAATTATTCCCTGATAAAAATAAAAAAATAATTTTGACGACGAATAATCTCATAAGGTTATCGGTCTAGAATGGTCGCCGACAGGTGATTATTTTTGTTTTAAATATTCATTTAGTGATACCGTGTATGCGAAACGATAAAGCTTAAAATTGTTCGTTAGTATTTTCGGCCCAGTTGGTTTTATATCACCTTGTACTTTTATTGCAAAATGTATTTAAGAAGATCTTTGGAAACTTATCATAGGATGGGATAAACAGATGCCTATCGAAAACAAAAACAAATGGTTAAACTTTGTAAATGAACTTAGCGAATTATCTAACTTAAACATCGAACGGCATTTATTAATATATCAATTCATAAACATACAATTTATTGGATTTAGTGACGCGTCGTCGCGTGGTGTGGATTTTGTGTACGGTTCTTGCCACGCTCGTAGTGTAAACAAGACTTGCGGGATCAAGGTTCACTTACTGGCCAGCAAAACAAAAGCGTCTCCCTTAATGCCACAGTCAATTCCGCGCTTAGAATTGATGGCAGCCGTGCTGCTTTCTAAATTATTTTGTTTTGTTACTAACAATTGTAAAGATTTCCAATATGATAAATTCACGCTGACCGATTCAAGTGTTGTACTTGCCTGGTTACAGACACCACCATTTAAACTTAAACTTTCGTAGCAAGTCGAGGAGCTAAGGTTATTGAAATTGTACCTCCCTTGTGTTGGTATCATGTAAACAGTAAAAAAAGATCGCACTGGGGGTGGCCAACACTACTAGTATCTGGTATTCGCGAGTGGCTTCGTGGTCCATCTTGGACGCTTGATCACATTGTAAAGTGGCCCGTAGCACACTACTGTATACAAAAGTACTTTGGCGTTTCAGAATTAAAATCTAATATTGATACTTTTGCATTATCGGCACACACAGAGACAAATAACGCAGAAAATCTTTTTCTTAAATTCTCTGGTTTTAATAAATTAAATAACGTAATAGCATGGTGGTTTAGATTTTATGATAATTGTAATTCATTAAAAGTAAATCGTAATTATAGTAAAAATGTAACCTCCAGTGAATTAAAATATTGACATAAGGCCATTATAAAATACATTATAAAATCTGTTTAAAATATTTATTTTACCTCAGAAATAATTAACATAAAATAATCGTAATTAACAATGTAAACAATTTTCACCGTTTATTGATTGCGACGGGTACCTCAGGGTGGGGGGTAGGGTGTCCCAATTTTACTTATCTTTTAATTGTAAACAGCCTTTATTATTGCCGAAAAATTGTCATATAACAATTTTCATCATCATAAGAAGTATTTTCACGTTGGACCCTGGAATTTGCACAGCATCCTTATGAAAACCCGGTGGTCTTAAACGTCAAATAAGAAAAATTATCAATTATACCAAATTATCAATTATACCACAGGTTGTACTACATATAAATCTTTAATTTAGGTTTTTTTTAAATTTATGACTCATTTTTTTAAATTTATGCTATTTATTCTATTTAATTAAGCCATTTAGCAGTTCTATCACAACATCTGAGCAGATGTATGTTTCCAAAAAAAATTTTTGTTATAAATACTGCCGGGGTGGGTTGGGATTTTGCTTATTCTTTCGAAATATTTATAACAAATATTTTTTTGGAAATATACATTTTTATGGAAGTTACTTTTTAAACAATTTTATTATACATTAGCCACGGCCGGAAATTATTTTAGTTACATATATTTTAGGTAACTTAGGTTAGTTTAGGTTAGGTGAGAGGTTGGTCAAGTTAGTTTAGGTTAAGTTAGGTTAGATTAGGTTATGGTAGGTTAGGTTAGGTTAGATTAGATTAGGTTAGTTTCGGTTAGATTAGGTTGGGTTCGATTAGGTTGGGTTATATTAGGTTAGGTTAGGTTATGGTATATATCATTTGTGGTTATTTTTGCCTAAATTTTAAATATATTTTAAATTCACGAACATATTTTTTCATTTTTAAAAAATATTAATATTGACAATATTTATTGTTGAATATTTAAATTAGGCCCAGCTGGGCTATGATTTTGCTTATTCTTTCGAAATACTTATAATACATATATTTTTGGAAATATAAATTTTTAAACAATTTTTTTAATACATTAGCCAAGACCGAAAATTATTTTAGTTACATATATTTGTATTCTTTTTTTACGCAGTACACTACAAGTTTAGATCTTAAAAATTAATTACCATAATTATATTTTTATAGTAATGGCAAATGCAAAAGTTGATAGTCATAAATTAATAAAAGAACCATAAATTAAAGATTTACAGATAGTAAAACCTATTAAGATGGTACAATTGATAATCTTTCTTTTTTCACGTTTAAGACCATTAAAATTACATTTTTTGAACGTAATTTTAAGTTTTTATTTTAAATGATTTAATTTCATACATTTTTTAATTCCTTTGTGTGTGTCAAATGTGTAATGTCTAAAGATAAATTCATTGTAAATATAGTGAGAAATAACCATGTTATGTACAATTTTCCACATATTTCTGATGAGTATTTCTTTTTCGAAAATGGTTTTTTTTATAATAAATAATCATCAGCTGCAGAATTTATTTCTATGTATGTAGTTTTTAATGTGTATACTTTCATATGATTTCAAAAAAATTGTCGATATGTTCCTGGTTGTATAGTGCATATGTTCCCATTGTTAATCAAAGATTCTATAAACTTCACCTTTTCAACGAAGATTAACCATCGACTTTATTATTTTGAATTTTATTTTGAAATATTTTGTAACCATCTTGCAACCAAACGAGATGTCTTCATTATGGACATAGTAATTCTAGGATATATCGAGCAATGCTAACAAATTCTAATGTTATTAACTGGAAAATAATGTAAATAAAACCTGTTCATTTCTAAATAGAACTGACACTACGAGGGTTGTGTACGCACTTAGACTAAATTTGCATCATTTAAGGGCGAATAATATTTCTAATAACATTTTGTCACGACGTAAATATATTGTAACGTATAATGCACTATAATTTTCACAGGCGCAACACATGTTGCATATTTAAAAAATTATAAGATCTAGAATAATCGGTATAGTTATCCCGTTACTTCTAGTCAGTCTTTACCAATGCTATTTTTTCCTGATTTCTGGCTTATTAGTTTCGGAAATAAGGGGGCTTAATTTTATATCTTTGCGTATTTTTAGAACATCTTTTTAAACAGGTAAGTTAAAACTTTGTAGAAAAGTATATTTATATTCCTAACAACAAATGTTTCCATAAAATTTCAAGATATTCATCACTTCCTCTTTAATTCTTATGTAAATATTAGTAAATAAGTCGGTAGTGTAAAATATGTGGGTCAGTAAGATTTATTTCTACGCAAACTTTTAAGTTTCCACATCGCATGGTTTGCCTGACAATCACCTCCGAATATAGAGAAATTTAATTTATTGTCTGTTATAACTTTCGTAGGCGTAAAATCATGAGGAGTGTTTAAACAATTATGATACCTAGAACCACCGCTACAGTTTTTCTGTAATCTATGAATGCATTTCTAAATCTCATATATTTTCCATAATTTTAGGTTGAGTGGTTTTGGAAACAAGGGTAGGAGGAAGGAGGGAGGAACACATTTTTTCGCATATTTTCCAGTATATCTCTGAAGATAAAATATTTAAAATTATGAATAAAATATTTTTCAGACCATAATTACTAACCCTTGTAAACAACACTAACAGCACGAATTTCCATAAATAATGGCGAGTTGAAGAATAAATAAATTTTCATTAATCTATATATTAATACGTGAAGTGAAAACTTTATACCCATTTTTAAGCATTTTGCGCGCTCAGAGAAGCGTGAGATTTGGCAGAGTTAAAGTTTATTTGTTTTGTTTTTCAACTGTTATTAATATTGAATTTTAAATTTCATAAGTATAGCAGACAATTAAAGCAAACAACACAACTGACCTATTCCAACACGCTCTCAGCAAACGTAATGGAACAAAAGTAAAAAAAATTATGCAACGATTATAGAGACAAAATTTCTTTGACAAAATAGCCACAGTAACGTTAAAATCTAAAACATTAATAAATTACGATCGAAGTTAGACCACTGAACGACCACTAGCCACAATTAATAAACATGTTTTCATAAAATATTTCCTGCATTTTGGTTGCAATAACAACGTCAAGAGGAATATTAAAACCAATTTTGTACTTATTTTTTTCATTTAATTTCAATTTCATGCACTTTATTGTAAAAACACCGATGGTGCAAAAATGACACAGTTTGATAAAAAGTTGTATACGTGAATTAATTAATACAATATGCCGTTTAGGGGATGCAACCCTCAAAGAGCACGTAGACATACGTGAGAACAAACATCTAATTTATACTTAGATATTTAACATAAATTGTACTCCGTGTTTCCATAAATATACGTGAACAAGATAATACAACAATATAAACTAATTACAATGCATGAAAATAAGGAGTGAAAAGAATAAACTCAATGGAAAACAAGATATTTAATAATTCATTTTAATAAGGCTAAAGACACAAGTATCAAATATATTATGGCATTTGAATTGTCCACATATATATAAACGCTTTCCTGTATTAGCAAGACGTTAGGTGATAACTTGAAAAGTTATTACAATAAACGAGTCAAATACATTACTAGACAATATTTCAGAGTTTTCGTAATTAATCAAGTTATTATTTATTTCCGTTTTTAAATTTTATGTACGTACATTATTTTATATATATATATATATATATATATATATATATATATATATATATATATATATATATAAACATCTCAGATGAAACTAAATCAATGGAAAAATATCCTTTTATACAAAATTGATTAATATGGAATTACCGCAATTATTTGTAACCAATTATTACATTATTATGAACATGAAAGTCAGATAAGACTTTAGTAACAGTTTGAGAGATCTACTGGTAATGATTGTAGAGGGATAATAAAATATCATTTACAGGTATATTTTATGATCTTTTTTCACAAAATTCAAATTATGTTAAACTTAAACGTCAATTTGCAAAATTTCAGAAATAGCTATAAAATCACTGCCAATTGACAAATCCAAATAAAACGTTCAACAAATAAACATTTACACAATAAATTACAGCAAATTATTTGGTAAATGTAATGTTTTAGTTAAGTTTATTAATAATATTTAAGAAAATAAACACTCGATAATATGTACACTAAAATTAATTAAATCATTACTTACAGAAGCGACTTCTGAATTATAGGTGGATCGATGTCTGAATTAGGTTTCATAAAATAAAATAAAAATTTAGTAAAAGTGATGAGTTATCAAAATCTATATAGATAAACATCAGATCAATGATTCATTACTAAATTGTAAAAAGAAAAAATATGAAAAAGTAAAAACGAATAGAGCTTGTGAAAAAATAATTCGTAAGTCAACACAGCAAGTGAAAACAGGTAGCCGACACCTAAAACAACATAACACGCTTGCACATTGTATATGGTCAACGGTACGTTTTCTCCGCTAAATGATCGGTACTTGAGAAAATGGGCTTTTGTTGTCACCTGGTAATCAGCAGTAGCTTTGGCTACAAATCCGCTTGATATGACGCGACCTTGACATCTGTTTAACGTCTCTTCCAAAGGTGAATCGCTAGGCAAGTAGTTTCCTAATATCATTGTCGCATTCATATAATGGAGACGATCTCTGTCGTAAACATAATTTGTAATTGAATTATAGTACAAGAATCTATCCACAAATTCAACCATCACAAACTTCTGTGTTCCGTTTTCAATTGATACATAAAAATCATAAACAAATTCAGTTTCTACACTGAAGTAAGAGTCGTACAATTGGGATATGTCCTTCACATTTCTCCTATACACTTCGTGTCCACCAAATCTTATTCCAGAGTTTATAACATCCTCCAAGGTCGCTATAGGCGGTTCATAAATATCCTGTTTAAGAGAGCCAATTAAAGCACCCTGGTAGGCACTGCGTACGATGAAGCTGAACCACAGCCACAAAGTGAAAATATAAGTAGTTATTTTATTTCTAGGCACTCTCATTGCAACTTGTCCGAGGAATATAGCACAGCCTTCAATAAAAACACTATCACTAAACGGATCTAGGAAAATATAGGACTTTACAATAGACCGTACTCTCGTCCTTGTAATAACGAAAATTGTGATGGTAAATAAGAGCAAAGTCAAAGCCAAATTTAGTCGCACTTGTTCATCTAAAGGATAAATCAATTTTTTCCAAACAGGTTCCAGAGCACGAGGTGGCGTGAACCAGGCAACTTGAAGAAATCCATGAGAGTACAATGACCTATAGAGACTATCTCTCTCGACAGTTTTTGAAGATGGTAAAAGTGTCATATTCGCACGTTTCGTAGCAATATCATTATATGGACCAGTCCAGAGTGGACTTTTGGGCTTGCCGGGAATATTAAGACTTGCCTCTAATATTTCTAAACTTGCGTTAAGCATTTCAGTAACAATATGCAAAGGTGGGCCATATGTACCTAACATTTTAATTTCATCATTAATATCTTTCTCCAGTATAATGAACGGCGGCACGGGTATAGTAGAGACTATCAGTGGGCACTCATTAAAGTTCGAAAACTTATCCGGAAATAAATTTAACGCTTTCTTATATTCTTTTCTCTTATTAATAATGTTCAGAATCGTTGGTTCCGTGTTCTCACATCCTCCTGACGACAAAGGGAAATATGTCGATACGACTATATTTTCTTTAGTATGTTCATATAGAAGTATTATATTTGCTAAATACATTTTCCAGCATAACGCAAATATACTTTGAGCATCGCATTCATTTACTTCATCGTCACAGACTAAAATAAATTTACCATCATTAGTAAATGGTCCCCAATATTTCATAATTTGAAGAAAATTTTCGAAATCTTTAAAATGATTGATCGTAACAAGATATTGCGTGACGTGGTTTAATACGTCCTTTGTAGTGGATTGTAATGTTTCATTCCTTATAAATTCTTCCACTGCCTCTTCTGCATACAATATACAACCGTGGAAATTCAATGAAATATATCTTATTTTTTCATAGGATGTTTTATTATTATTCCAAATTAAAGTGGCGAGATTGCCAAAAAAATGTTCGCTGGCGATTTGTCCCACAACTTTATAAAGATACGTTTTAGAATCATCTTGTGGTAATTTTATTAAATTAGCGGTGCATATGATTATTGTGGAAAAGATTAGAAATTTAGAATTTAACATTTTTTAGAATTTAACAAAAGTTGAACCAGTCTCTCTTCAATCCTTTCAATTCAGTTCTGAATAAAAACACGTCCTCGTACTTCGTTAAAATATCGCAAATAAAAAACCTACCTGTCCTCGGGTCTTATTACTTGAAATTTATGACTTGGAGGTTAGCAGTAACCTTGGTGTACGTTATTAAGGTTGACACTAATTTCCATTGTTTACCTGACTAGGTAAAGGTAATAAATTAAGAGCTATGAAAATTTATTTACCGCCAAAGACATTCATTATTTCACGAACATTGTATTTTACAGATTTCGTTTCCAGAAAATCACTGTTGACTATAATGTAATATAGAGGTATGTAAGAAGCAATACGAGTATATCCCAGAGTAATGAAATATCAGTAGGGTTGTTCATGAAATAAATCATAATTAAATTCATAATATATTTCTTGAATCAATAGAAATTTGCAATTTTTTTTAAATATTAAAAGAATGTCTTAAAAAGGATAAAGACGGAAATCTTATAATATTACCCGTTTGTAAGTACGTTTGTCTGTTTGTCAAAGCAGCTTTTTCTAAGAAACAATTTGACGCAGTTTTTTGAAACTTGGAATAAACTACTTTTCAATCCTAAATATGATGACATTGTATATAAATAAATACTAGTTGATGGTATGGTAGTAGGTGGTCGTAATGGTAGTTAGATCATGGATTCGGCATGGTTGAATCATAAAAAATCAGAAAATTTCCTAATTTCTTGAACATAATATACATTGAGTGTAACTTCTTTGCTGCGTGACTAATGAAAAACACATTTTAGCATGTTTTCATTGAGCAAGCTTAAAAAATTAATATTTAAAATATCGCTGCGTCAATGATTACAAATATAACAGAGGAACCACCGATAATGAATTAGTAAAATTCGTAGTGAATTGTTTATCTAGCTATACTTCTCATGTCTTGCGTGAAATGTGGTACATGTTGTCGTAATAAGATTTCATGCTGGACAATAATTTTACTATAAGCACAATCAACATTATATATATATATATATATATATACATACATATATATATATATATATATATATACATATAAATACACCTATGTATATAAGTGTGTGTGTGTGTGTGTGTGCACATACACGCATATATTGACGTCCTAGGGCACAATATTGTTGATGTTATCAATTGATTTTTTTCTCATCCTTTGTCTTTTATTACAATAGAAACACAAAATGTCTGATTGTTTATATTAATACTAATTATTTATTGAAGCGAAATATCTTTTAGAAATGTTTGATTGATTTTCTATCCTTTTTCTTACGTTAGTCATCCCTCTGTGACGCATAATTATAGCATTATTTACTGCTAGAATTTTACGTCAAGCTTGACTAACCTTGATAACATTTGAGCACACTAAGTGATGCTACTCGCAGCGTTTCATTTTTTCGTCTGAACAATATTTACATCTACGTTATTATTGTTCTGAACGCTAATTATATCATATCTACGCCAACTAGCTCTAACATTATTTAAATAACAAATATTGTGGCTCCAGTTTGAATGATCGAAACGTAAGTAACGTCTGTGTCGATGAAAATGTTGCCAGGCAACTATGATAATGGTATTTAGAGGGTATCCATATGAATCCAATTCTACAAAATGTGTTGCCAGAATTTCACTACTTCAATTAAGTAATGTTTACTTTATTTTTGGTTTGTTTTCTGCAAATATACTCTTGAAACTCTAAAATTCTGCGACAAATTACATTATTAGGAAGTAGTTTCTTTCAAAGAAGTAAGAACTTAGTTGATATTGCAGGACTCTTCACGTGTTAGAGTTTAACGTCTTTCGTTATCTACGCTAATGGCTTTTTTTTAAATTTCATTCATGAGTTACTTCCTCACTCCTTCAGTTCCCCCGACCACTCCCCGCGTTCATACAGCCGTCGCTGTTCGCCATTCGCTGAGGTTTTTTTAGTTTCCTACGAAACCTTTTGAGATATCAAGATAAACAACAGTTCAGTTTCTGCTCCGTTGTGTTAACATAGATATAATATATTTAATTGTTTCGCAATTAATTACTTCTAAGTTTATCCATGACAAACAACAGATTGACAGATAAATTGTTCTAAAAAGAATTAAAATCTTTTACGAAAAATGTAATTGGTACAGCAGTTTAGGCGCCACAGAACGTAACGGACGCACACACATAGGCACACAGCAAAATACGCAACCGAAAACTATATTTTATACTTTTTCACATAATACTTTTTGCTTTTTAGGTTTTTGGACATTTTGAGTTTCTTTTTTATATAAATTCGTGTTTGTATCTATAATTTTTTTTCATAATCATTTTTACTCACTCAGTTTTGGATGTTTTGGGTTCATATGTTTAAATTAACCATTTGCGTTTTTCTTTATAAATTTTACTACACGATCCTTTTTGCTTATAAAATTTTTGGATATTGTATTTTTTTTATATCAATCGTGTTTGTACTTACATTTTTTTTGCATAATCCTTTTTTTACCAAATTTTGGATCTTTCGGTTTTTTTAATTATCACTTCGTGTTTGTATTTATATTTTATAACTTAATCCTTTTTGGTTGCTAAATTTTGAATGTCTCGGGTTTGTTTTTTTTTTAATTATCCATTCGTATTTTTAGTTATAAATTATCTTTACGCGACCCTTTTTGCTTATTCAATTTTTTAAATATTTTGGTTTTTTTTTTTTATATCAAGACGTGTTTGTATTTTTACGGAGTCCATTTATATTTTTTACGGAGTCCATTTTGTTTACTAAATTTGGAAAATTTTGGATTTGTCATTTTTTTAATTACCCGTTCGGGTTTGTATCTTTAAAATTTTTACGCGACTCCTTTATGTTTATTACGTATTGGTTTATTTTTTTATATCAATACGTGTTTTTTTATACCAATTGGTTTGTTATTTATATCAATTGTGTTCACAAATTTTACACAGTGGTAATTGGCGCACCGGGAAAAGACCTGGGCTAAATTTCGTCCCGATTTAGAATATCATTCTAAGTAATATTATAATTCTGAGTAATATCATGAATGTAAAAGTGTGTTTATTTGTACTTTGTTCGAGTCATAATAGAGCAAAAGTTCAAGGTGACTTTCTGTGCCGAGATAGTTGGCGGGCCAGGAAATTAAGAACGCGGGAAACCTCAGCCTCCTTAATATGACAATCCCAATTAATGTTAAAAATTCGACGGTGTACTTATTTGTCCTTCTATCACATTGTAATGGAGCTTCAAATCACAATACAGAGATAAATGGCGGGCCAGGAAATAACATAGGCTTTTTACAATTTGGTAAATTTTATGCCGACTAAAGCAAAGAAATCTGACCAATATAAAAAATTGGAAAGTGTGTTGGTTCATCTTTCTGTCACGTCATAATGGAGCAAATGGTCGACGTGGCTTTCTTCAGAGACACAATTGGTGAGCGAAGAAATTATATAGGTTACTATCTAACCCAGGAAAAATTTCCTAACTAAAATAAAAATCCCAACTAATGCTAAATATTCGAAAGATTTCTTGTCCTTTTTTCACGTTGGAATGGAGCAACAGATCAACGTGACTTATTACACAGAAATAGTTAGGGAAGCAGGAAATGATATAGGTAAAATACCAATAAATCTCATGGTAAATCTCATCCTTACTAATATAACATTTTTAACCCGGGAATTTTATCTTACCTAATAGAATTTGTTGGGATTACCTAACAAATGTTGAAACTTCCAAAAGTTGTTTGTTTGTCCTTCTTCAATGTCGTACTGGAATAACAGATCAACATAATTTTCTGCAGGCAGATATTGAGTGGGCCAGGAAATGATATAGGTGACTTTTCAACCCGGAAAGTTTTGTCCTAACTAGTATAAAAATACCCAAAAATATTAAAAATTATATTTCTGTTTCTTTATTAGGGTGTATTTTCTTTCTCACGATTAACTGTTAGTTTGTCCTCCTTTTACATTGGAATGGAGCAACAGGTCAACATAATTTTATGCGCAAATTTGACGAGACATCTAAAAGAAATACAAATAACATTTAACAATTAAGTCAACTATATTATAGATTCGTGGACTTAATTGTTTACTAATCTTAATTGATTAAATAATCATATGTGCCTTTATGAATATACTTACAAACACACATACACATACACATTATATATATATATATATATATATATATATATATATATATATATATATATATATGACCTTACTTAAACTGTTAAATGCACAACTGAAAGTAATAGACACCATGAAATTAAATATTTTAATTACATAAAAAATTTAATAAATTAATCTACCTAAATTCTGAATGCAGGTTTGATCTATTTCTTCATATTAATATAATTATAAAACATATTTCCAGAGAAATAAACTTTGCAAAATTAGACGATTTTCGTGAAAGATGTAGATACGCCTACCAGTAACATTTAAAAACCATATTAACATTTCAAAGTCACAAATTATCTTCCGAGCGGCTAGCAAGTTATTGACATGGTTAATTTTGTTTCTTAATATGCCGAGCGCCTGACGTTGGCGCTAGTTTATCAGAAAGGAATAATGGCGGGGCTTGAAAACCCAATCCTTCAAGATCGTTGAGAGTTGTCATCGCTTAAAGTACCCTATTTGCAGACAAAAGTATGCAAATATGAACAGCCTCTTTATTTTCTAAACTGCAAAAGCTAAAACTAACGAAGTAACAAAGTTTCCATGAGCTTATAAAAATCTTGCAAGAAAGCAATAGCATTTTTTTTTCTATTTTACTACAATATAGAATTTCCGTATATTGTCCATAAAAGGTGCACGGTGTGAAAACTTATATTAATATTTGTAAATAGTTAACTATAATGAAAATTCAAATGTTCAAAATTTTAAATAATTCTAAAGGCGTGACCGCAAATCTCGTGGTATGAGTTTGAGTGAGTGCACCAAAAAAACAAGTCCACTGGTTTAAAAAGTCCATTAATAACTTGATACATTAGAGAATTCAAGTCGTTATAAGAATAAATAGAGTTAAAAAATTAACATTATCACCGTATCACATTATTCTATTAGGTTCCATCGTCACAATAATTCCTTATGGATATGATTTTATTGCTACGGATGCAAAACAGCATATACTTAGTTGATCTGTTAGAAAATCAAAAGTATTTTTAAAACAAAGAATGTTAAAAAAAACATTATAACGTCAATATGTTTTATTAATTTTTTTCTCCATTTAACCCACACAAGCAGGAATTTAATGCTCTGCATACAAAACAATATATAAATATTAGTATATAATTACTTTTGTTGCAGATATATACCAATTTTCGGACATAGTATATAAACTAGCGCATATGACAATGGCTGGCATATTCTCCAGATGCGAATACTCAAATAAGCCCTTTAGTATGATAAGTTTGGTTTACGACTCGTTCAATACACAAATTATTAGTCCCTGAATGTGTAACCTAATGTTACCCAGTGTAAAAAATTAACTGATGTTCGAAATACTGTCGTATACAATTCAAGTTTTTATGTACGGTCAACAAAGTTAAATTAATAAGGTAACTATCCTATCATTTGTATCCTCCATACGAAGTTTTATTAAAGACATTGCTATATGTACTTCTTTTAGAATATTTGACTGTTTCACTTAATGATATAATATTAAGTAGTAACTGCTCAAATTGACTGTACCTAACCAATATTCACCCTATGTTGCATAATGTTCTATATTATAATATTCTCAATAATGACATTGCATTTATAACCACTTTCAAGCAAAACACATAAGTTTTTCATTTGCGTTGTAATTAAATGTAGAAAATTACTGAACAAATTATATCAGTTATTACTCACATATACGAGAAAATGATCTAAAGTTAGTTGTTCCTTTGGAAGTATTGGATAAAAGAGCCTTAAAAAATTTGATAATATCTAAAAATAAAATGTCGGGAAGTAGATGCAGTACGTTTGTATGCGGTCATTGTAAATACTAATACTATAGGTTGGTAATGAATTTCATTATCGAGAGCGGACATTGACGGTGGTCGAGGAACATTACTGTCATCTTCAATATGAGAAGGCAGTATTTCCATAGGTCAGTTCTCATTAAGTTTTCGGTGTGTCTACAGTTGGATAGCTCTTAATCAACGAGCCAGGCAGTATCTTTCTAACCGCGGAACTTGATAATAATAAAAGATATTAAAAATAGGTAATAAAAAGTAAGGATTTACAAAAAATAGGCTTAAGTAAATCAAGAAATGTTTGTATTTTACATTCATGATTTTAGATATCATATGAAATATCTAATTTCATACATTGTGTCATAAACTGATAAATTGTCAGAATAGCTTATCCGATGTAAAGGAATTCACTGCAAAATTTACTTTGAAAGATGTTCCTTTCTGATTTCGATTAACTCAAAAAGACATTTAATTCGTAAAATAAACGTTTGACTTTCTGTCGACGCTGACGAACCACAGTACGCCTGTACTTCTGTAATAATATTGTCTTGGACTTTGTACTGTATTTAAATTTTCTTGTAATATTATTAAATAATTTTCACGCACTGAATTATATTTGTTCAACTGTAACATAAACAAAAATAAACAATGTATAGGTAAATAGATACGAGTATTTGTTCGTTGTTTCAAGTTGCTACTAAATAAAATATTTAAATGGTTAATGTAAGAATGTATTACAAGAAAATTTTGCTTATTTTCTATAATATTATTACACACTAACTTCTTGAGTTTGGAGATTCTCTTTATCCTCCTGGCGACTGCAAAACCATAATACGAGAACTAAGTGATACCCCCGGGCGGCTTAGCTTGGAAATGAACTTCGAGAAAACAAAGATTGTGACTATCTGTTCAAATAGTACTATGAGTACTAAAATAAACCAAACTATCATAAAAAGGATACAGAAATACATATGTCTTGATCAAGAGATTGTTATGGGAAAAGAAAACCAAACTAAAAAAATAGACCGACGCATATGACTAGCGTGGCAAATCCACTCCAAAATGTAATTCACCTTGAAATGAAAATTACAGCTGTAAAGAAAGCTTCTATACATGACTAATGTATTCTACCGGCACTTGCTTATAGAGCAGAAACCTGGGTGTTTCCAAAAAACAATCCTCACCAAGGTCAGAGTGGCTCAGAGGGAAATTGAAAGGAAACTGGTAGAGGTCACGCTAACAGGCCGAAAGAAGAACAAGAAGCTCGTAGAGAAGAGCTGTGTCACAGACATTAAACGTGTTACAAAGCTTTAGTCTTAATGGGCTGGATACGCCAGAAGTAAAGCGCTCGTAAAATGGAGACCGTGGGGCTAACGGTGCCCACAGGAAGCCCAAATATGTGTTGGTACGATAAAATTAAAATAACAGCTAGAGTAAAATAGTCGGACAAGCACAAACTTGAGGGGAATGGTGCAGAATGAAGGAAACCTATACCTCTGCGGTAGAATTTGGCTAAAGAAGAAATTTCTTGGGAAACTCATTCGCTCTTAAGTTGGCAGATATCCGCAGACAATTCAGGAAGTATTTCTTTCCGGACATCGTGTTGAAACTAGAAAGCACAATTAACCCCTTGATTAGACATAGTAGTTTCCATTATATAGACATAGTAGTTTCCATTTTAGAAACATGAATGCACCACTGGTTTCCATTGGAACCGGAGAACACTAGACTTAATATAACATAGTAACAACTTTATGAAAGTATTCCAGTAGCGCCAACAAGTGACAGGCGCTGGACAGTCTAAATGACGTGAAGTATCTGCGTGCGTTGGCCATACGAATAATGGACGGAAATGTTTTATTTACTTTATAATATCATTGTATGATTCTAGTCATAATTTTTTGTGATTTTTATGTAGATTGTAAAAAATACATGACAGGAAGGTATATTTGTCGTATAAACACTTACATTTAGATGCGCCCAAAAAATAACTCCTTTATGAACATTGTTCGCTATGTGTCAAGAACGATGGTGTTTATTTATTTATTTATTTTCTTGCCACCTATGGGGAAAAAAGGAATAAAAGTCATAGTGAGATAAAAAGCGAGTTTTTCAAGAATTAGGTAATTTGTATCCTAACATTCCCACGTCAAAATAATATTCCATGTACATACATCCTCAGTTTTATATGAAGTTTGTATAATATATTAAATATTCAAAAGTACGCGTACAATGCATTACAATAGTCTATTTCGGAGGTATTGAAGCGATATTGCAAGTTACGTATAAACACTCTTTCGATCATATCGGAGTATGTAAGATAGTATGGATTCCAGACTGCATTAGCATATTCAAGTTGAGATTGCACAAGACTTGTGTAGAAGATTCGATACGTTCTCATTTTCTTAAAGGGTTTTGTAGTTCGTAAGACAAAGGCCAGCAAAACATAAGCTCGCGAGGAGATCTATTTAACGTGAATATCAAAATGTAACTTTTGATCAAACATTACACCAAGATCACGTATGCAATTAACAGACTCCAAATAATGGTCATCTATGTCATAGGTGTGAAAATAGATCACCTTGGTTTTATAAAAAGTTATGAATTTACACTTACTGTGACTTAATTGTATCTTGTTTAGTCGGCAATTTGCATCTAGTCTGTTAAGATCTTCTTGTAGTTTCGAATGATCAGAATAATCTTGAGGTACCCTTGAAGTCTCGAGAATATGAAGTGATTTAAAACCGTTAATTTTTACTACTTGTTGCCTCTTGCTGAGACAGGAAAGTTTTTTCGGCAAAATGAGATGATCAACCTTGTCGAAAACTTTTTTAATATCTGTATAGATGGAGTCAATTTACAATTCATAGATTTAAAGAGATATTGTGTATACAATAACAGGTTGGTTAACGTTGATTGGTTCCATACGACGACATGCTGCTCCTCAACAATATGCCGATGCAATGTCGGATAAATCTTATTGTGAACTACTTTTTTAAATATCTTAGATATTGCTGAAAAAATGAATATTGGTCGATAATGTTCGATAGATTGTTTACTGATTTGTTTACTGGTAATATGTGTAACTTTCTAGCGTCCGGGAAAAATACTCTGTGCGATACACATGTTAAATATTATAGTGAGTGGAGCAGAAACCGTATCGAGTATGTTTTTAGGAAACATAGGTTCAAGGTTTTCAGAAGAAAGAAATGCCGGAAGGTTATAAAAGGACTATAAAATATTTTCAAAACAATTAAAACAAAACACGGCTGATTATCCATGTTCCACCTGAAGGCCTTGTTCCTTTTTGCTCCTTTCATACTTTGATACCTGAATAAAAAAATATTACTCTTACTGTCTCGCCATCCGTAGGTCATGATATCCTAGCACTTTCAATTTAAGACCCATTGTGATGAAATTTATAGGAAATCATATTGCTAAGATTTCCTACCTTAAAAAGAAAAACGGAACCCTTTTTAGATTATTCAAGTGTCTGTTGGTATGTCCGTCACAGCCGTTTTTCTCAGAAAACAATTGATTAAAAACTTGAAATTTTGCTACAGTAATATAACATTTTAACATGCATATATCTCTATAACTAAAACGCAAAAATGTTAATTTAGGAATTTTAGGAAAGGCAAATTAAGTACACGATTTTTTTATTACATATATAGAGAGAATTGTCGTTTGAAAGGGCTGTTATAAGGGTCACAAAACTATTTTTTTCTTAATTTTAGGTATTATGCATTTAGAGATATAAAAGTACAAGTTTTTATTTTTGAGTGTAATTTCTGCATATAATAAAACGATTTTCAATTGAAATATATTCATTTTTTATAACCATTTTGTATTATATGAATAAACGTAAATATAGACCGGTACAGGCAAATTACGTGTGCTAACTGGCGTCGCATTTATTCTAATATTGTTAAAAATGTCTTACCCGATATCCCAACTGTTTACGTAATAAATTATGTTTATCTATCGACAAATATAATTTAAAGAACGTGTTTTTGGGTCAACGCAATGCAATGCACTAAAAGATAATCAGTTTTGTGTTGGTGTACAAAGTTCGATATATTTAAATAGGAATGTCGGTAGAAAACAATGGCACGAAATCTTGGCTAGACCCGACTCAAAACAAATATAATTATTGGAGTGGTGTCATGCCCTATAATATGCGCTGTTCTATACACATCTGTACCATTGTTTGTTAAGACTAAAATGTCTACAGGCAAAAAACTCTGATGCGCACTCGCTCAAAGTAGTGCGGGAGGCGCACGTCATAGCGCGTTACAGCGAAGCAGAATGGAGATTCATGATGTGAATCTTTTTTAGACGAGGTTGTAAGTTCTTGTAAAACCTATCTAAGTTGCTTTGGATACCGCCCTCTGCTAATTGTTACAGAATTTTTGTCGACAAACATGGTAAAAGACTTACGAAGTCATTAATCTTTTCCTCTTTAAGGATGTCCTGCATTTATTGAGAGAGTGGACAATGATGCCATACATGAACCGAATTATGGAGTCATTATCTTAGATGACATACTTAAATCTTTAATACATGAAAGGACGTATAGTAACAACTGAAATTTATACTAGTATGTGAAAATACAGCATGTTTCCTAACTAAATATAGCTAAGTAATATATGTATCAAGTTATTAGCGTCGTCATTATATCTGTAGCGAAGGTATTGGCGCAGCCATTATTGTTCTTTCAAAGAATAATAGTGACCATCTTTTAACGATGTAATTTGCGGCAATTTGTGGATTTAAAATTTCAAGTTTATAATCAATATAGGAAACATACAAATTATACTAGGTTAAATTTTCTATAGATTAAATTTTACGCGATGTGAGTAGTGAAATTCTAACATATATTATATAAAATGAACCCAACTGGATACCGTCTAATTACCATTGTCGTAGTTGCTTGGTAACATTTTCATCAACATACACGTTACATTTTGGCGAATGAAACTAGAAGCATAATATTTGTTATTTAAACAACTTGGAATCTTATTGTAAATACAATACGGTTCCAAGGTTATATATCTGGGAATGACAATATTCGCCTTCGCCTTCGCCTTCGCCTTCGCCTTCGCCTTCGCCTTCGTCTTCGTCTTCGCCTTTTTACTTTGCAGTAGAAAAAGGTATAAAAGTATTGTTAAATTGATGTAACTTATCGCACAAAATAAAAAATTTATAATCAACATTTTTTCCGTCATTTCATTGACCTAGGGATTTACACAAAATTTCATCGTTACCACTAAAATTAAGCGTCCTGTAATGCAACCACACCGAATGCTGCGCGGCATGATAAGAGCTATATGAGACGTGGCTCACCTAACATCTTATTCAGCTTATAATAGCAGTATTATTTCGAAGAAACAAAAATTAATCAAACTGATAATTCATTATTTTTGGGGAGTGTTTTTTCTATGGAGCATTATTTTTAAAATATGTCTGTTTAGAGTATAATATATTATATTTGATAATTTCTACCAATTTACTATTAGACAGGCACCTGAACTCAACACTTGATTTTTCAAGTCGGATATGAAACAAATATTTTCCCACGAAAGTTAGACCTTTAGAAAGATATTAAGTAAGTACTGAGAGAAGTTATCTCTAATGTATAGAGGGGTATCTAATATGAAGAAGAAAATAATGCCTTCTGTCAATAGTTTAGAAGTTATTAATTTTTTAGTTTGCACAGAGCATTCCACGGCGATTGATTTCAATTATATTGACTTCAGTTATGATTTTTTTTTATTTGAAACTAAGATATATAAGAATCCTATAAAATTGTAATAGTTAATATACTGCTTGCCTAAACCGTGAGATTTGAGGATCTGCTCTTTTAAATTTGTTTTGTTCTTCGCAAGTAGACACTCTATATATGGTCAAAATTAAAAACAAACAATCCTGTAGGAATAAAACCCAGTCCATTTTTTATATTTTCGCCAAGCCGTTTAATTATGTTCCCGATGTTATCATTTAATGAGCCATAGCTCTTTGATGAGTATTTCCGATTAATATTTTTTTGCCATGATTAAAAGCAATATTGGTTGTTTAAAAACTAGTTTTTGAATGGTTTTTCCATTCAATTTAATTATATTTACATGACTTTTCTTTAATGAGTTATGGCTTATTATATACGAGTCTATGTATATTTTTTGTGAACGTATGTGTTATTGCAACTAAAGCGATTCTGAAACACAAAAATTCTAAAAATTAATCAAAATTAAAATATAAAAACATAAAGGGCAAAATATAAGTCACTTTTTACTACTTTTTGCCCTTTAGACGCATGACAATTACATTTTTATTGATTACTTTTTATATTACATTGAATAGCTCCTTCATTTGTTAAAAAATTACGAAAAATTTTCAATGACAATTTGCCTTATCTCTTTCATTCAATATAATTATCGGAAATAATTCAAGGTAGGTTCTTGGTGTAGCATAATCGTTAATTCCATCAACGAAGACAGTCACCTCAGTTCTTATCAAAATTTTTTAAAATTGCTTTTAAACAGATTCTAAATAGAAACTTATAGCTAACAGCGGCTTTCGAGTGACATTATCATAGCAATTTGTATAATCTATCAAAGATAAAAACAAATAAACCAGTAATTGACTGGTTTCTTTGTTTTTATCTTTAATAGATTAATTTAATACAATAGAGTAATTTACTATTA
Organism: Druceiella hillmani; assembly: GCA_039881145.1. Classification (NCBI taxonomy): domain Eukaryota; kingdom Metazoa; phylum Arthropoda; class Insecta; order Lepidoptera; family Hepialidae; genus Druceiella; species Druceiella hillmani. The sequence goes on from JAYKKI010000103.1 coordinate 6,947,651, forward strand.
TATGGAAGTCTTTTACAAATTCTTAAATTCTAAAGACATTATTTTTGTGTTTATGGAAAATTTTCTTAGTATTATTAACTTATACTGCGTATAATTTAATGATATTTTATAAATTGATGGTTCATCCAACAAGCGTCTTGTCCAGCAGTTACTTTTTGGGGTATAAAGTACATTTTTATTATTTTTTTGAGTGCACTTCTAATAATGACAACTTTCTAGGTTTAGTATAACTGCTAGGAAAATTTGATCCTGTAATGGTGGAACACTGTCACCGTATTGTTAATAAGTAATTCCATGTCCACTATTTTGGCAAACGCATTCACAATGAATTAATTGGTTTACTTTGAAGTGAAGTTCGAACTAAAATTTGGACTATAGTTAAGACAGTGAAATACTTTTCCATCAAACTAGGGAGCACCCTGAACCAAGTCGAGCAATTATCCTTCAAGTTGCGTTTCGTTTACACTAATGAAGATGAGGTCAAATTGCCAAAGGGTTACATTGCTTACAAACCATTAACGTCTCCAAAGAACAAAAAGAACTGGCCACTTTGTTGATTATGTTGCCGTTTGATTTGGTTATGAACAATTTTGGTTTGATTTGTTTATGAACAAGTTTGATTTGGTTATGAACAACTTTGATAAGTTAACACCAATAATAGCGTCGGGTGTGATTGGAAAAAAGGTGATGAAAACAGAATTTGGAAGAAACATCCTCGTTCCCTTTTTAATCTTTGTGGCTATCGCAACTTGAATTTGCTAGAAGTAGATGCTGCTAAAACCTGAGCTAAATTGGTTTCTTTATTTGGATTTCTTCACAGATTATCTGTTTTATTCTTTGGATCGACAAATTGATGGAAAGCAGTCTCCAAATATAAAGAAGGTTTATCGCTGAAAAAAGTTTGTAACCTTTAGAATATTGGAGATTCTAGCTTTACTTCAGTTCATTATCATCAGTGTTTATTTTATGATATCTTTCTGAATTTTTATGAAGAAACAAATAAATCAAGTGCAGCCTCAGAAACCTTGTCGCTGATTCGGCGTATGAAGCAATTTGAACAGACACTTACAATGGTAGCTTGATATGACATATTATACCAAGTTAACTCATATGTAAGGTTAACCAGTCTAAAATTATGTATTTACTAAATGCAAGGTAATAATCTGAATTTGTGAGAGAGTATAGGGATTATTCGTTTGCTCTAATAATAGCTGTGGAAATAGATTATCAGGCTCGTATATATGCTATTTTTAAATTAATCCATTAAAAATGAAAGGAGAAGTTATTTGAGATTGAAGTCATAGATGAGACGCCAACAGATTATGCAGGATTATTAAAAATAAACATCTTTATCCTATGGTCGACGGATTTTAGAATGATTTAATCACTCGATTTACAGGACTGTCAAAATTTAATGATACATGGACATTTTAATCAACTTAAGGAAGGAAAGAAGTATATCAATTCAACAGTACTTTGTTTTGTGTACGTTTCCTTAAATCCTGCGATCAACTTGGGTGATTCCGTTTTATATAGAACTCTAGTCAGTTCAGTATCAATTGAGTTAGAATTTGACCACACACACTGAAGTTATACCATATATAATTCCTCAATATTGAACAGCACAGGGGCGTAATTGAGTTTGAATTATATAAATGAAAGCAATTTTAATAAATTTTTTAACTTTAATAAATTTTTATCATTCCATAAAATTTAATTAAAATCTGACAATGGAAAATGAAGATATACTATAGAATTCCTCAATATTGAACAGTACAAGTACTGTTATAATGTTTGAATGATATATGTCTAAGGATATTCTATTACTTTTCCTCGTCACTCACGCTCAAAATTTCAGTCAGATTACACTGAAAATGGCTGAATTGGTATCTGGAGCCAATTTCTGACAGCTCATCCCTTGATCTCTAAGGCAAAGAAGAACCTACGTCCTGAGAATTTCTTTAACAGCCTTTATCAGTAGTAATAATTGATAAAACGTGTGTCCTGTACATAATACCAGAGAGTCTTTCAATTTCATTATTCTTCCCATCATATAATAAGTGGAATTCCACCAGCAAAAAAGAAAACAGAAATGCTTCAAATAAAATTGTAAAAAGAACGTTAGTGTTATAACAAAAAAAAAGAAAATTTAATAGTAAAATTAAGTATTCACAAACAGAAATGGCATTCAACAGCCACGTTTTAATCATTCAACGGACAAATTAAATACAAATAAAATAGACCTCAAGTTTGTTCATAAATTTTATCACAGCAATCATATTAGCTTCACTTTGAAATAAAATTAAGTACTTAATAAGGATCATGTATAAAGACCTCCTGTAATATTTCTTCAGGTATACTTTAGTAAAATAAAAAAATGATAGGATCGACTAATAGTGTAGAACATCCTTGAATTATATTCAAACCCGGTTAGTTAGTTTTTTTATTGAAATTACTTTGATTTCATCTTGAGCGACCATAGAGTGATTGAAGTCTGTCACAATTTTTTTGCACTTTGTAATTATTGGCAAGATAAATTTTTCATTTTCCAACGCCGATTGGTCTTACAATTGTAATTGATGAATAGTACAGTTTGCATGAGTCAAATGGGCCATATTCATAGCTTTTATCATATTTGACCTTCTGTCGCTTGAAACACAGTTGACTGATTTGGAACTTAAGCCCCAATCTGGCAAAACATTGTTTAATTTATTTGCTATAATATCACCTGTGCACCGACCTTCCAATTGTTCACACTTGAGTATTACATTTACTTTTGGAATTTATTTATAATATCATGAGCAGTAAGACTCAGTAGTGGAACATTTGCACAGGGCTTGGACCAAACATAAGCAATATCTTTTCAAATTACTTGAGCAACCCCAAAACCTTTATTTTCATTCTATCGTGGATTTCTGCACAAAATAAATTAGTAAAATACTGCCAACTTCTTAAGTTATAACAAACAGCAAAATGGTAAATTTTGCAACCCAATTATTTCAGCTACTAAGTGGTCTGTTTAATATTATTTTCGCCCCAAGCTCTTCTATTTCTTAACGAATCTTTTATTGACATTTGTTTTTTATTCTCTTGTAAAGGTGTTAGTTATTGGGGTCTTTGTGGTTTTTGTTGATTATTATTTTCCAGTAACTACAATTCTTCATAAGTAATACTGTGTTTTGACTTAAGATGAAGTTTGAGCGAAGTAGTCCCGTCGTCTTTCTAAATTAAAATTAAAAAAATAAAAATTTCTAAATGATTTAGGACGCATTTTGCTCGGATACTCTTACAAAAACACTTTTTTATCTAAATAATTAATTAATAGGAATTACTGACTGACTAAGAGCTAGACGGCTAGCGTTTAGAATTGGCCAGAGCAAAGCTGTCATAATGTGTTTCATTTAAACTCCCTCTCTCTATCTCTATCTGAAATTATTCGAAACTTTTTTACCAGATTTGTTTTTTTTTATCAGTTACGGTTTTGGATAGATTTTTATTTCAGATATCCGACAGTTCTGGTTACGGTTACGGAGCTCCATAACATGTTACACATATATAACATCACCCTGGAAGTTAATTATGACTTCTTGAACACTTCTTCTTGACTTCCAGTAAATATATTTGCTATTTATAATTATATTGTGTATATATCTCATCAATCCAAGAAATACCAACCGTTTATCTACGAATTAGATGTTAAGAAATACACATTTGTAGTTCAGTTGGCATTATTTTTCATAGTAAATTATTCACTGTACTTAGAAACAGAAACTATATTTATATTAATATATTTAAATGCGATTTTAAAATTTAAAAGAAAATGGTGATTCATCTCATGTTTAAAGATTGCCACTTCCTTTAACATTAAATACTAAAATTTTGCACACTTTCTGTCTTCCTTTTTACTTTATTTAAAAGCAGTAACTCATTAATAAATTGATACAAAAATCCAATGCCTATTATTCCCGAGCACAATATAGGATAAATACAATTTCCTAGTCCATAATCACATTAAAGAGATACAGTATTTCAAAGTCAACTAAAGGGTTAAACGTTGTGCAGTTCACTCCGTAACTAATCACGCAGTGTCATTAAAGGGATCAGAAATGACGTAATGATTTAACAAAAATTAAATGTGAAATTTTGTGCCGTTTCTCTTTATGATAATGAAAGTAATGATAACTAAGAAAAAGACAAAAATTTATTTTTTTACCATTTAACCAGTAACTTTTATCATATATTTTGACCAGTAATCTATTTTTATTTATTCAAATAAAGTCGTATTCATTTTTCATTTTATTTGGCCGTATAAGTCGTTCTTACAAACAATATCCGACACAATACATAAAATTAGCATAAATATCCCTTATTTTATTTACCCATTTTAAAATTTTCGTATGAATATTTTTAAAAACTAGCTTTAAATATCTGCAGGATAAAATGTTTTTTCATTAAGTCACATTTCAAGATTCCACGTCAATTGATATTTGAAAAACGGCTATTGACAGATGGTCGCCTTAAAGAGGCTTGGTTTTTTCCTTTTAAAGTATGAAATCCTAATTCCATGACAAAAATTGATGTTATGAAAAATCAATTTTTGTATATGTTAAGACTCGTCATAATTCTAACTTCCAAATAAAGCAGTATCCAGAAAAAAAACAATACACCAATATATGGGCTAACAGGATACGTTAGGGCAAATGTATGCTCTTAAGTATTAAAGACGACAATGGAGAAACTTGTAATCAAACAAACAAAACTGATCAAAAGCTCTTCTTTATTGCTTTTTCATATAAACAACGCAAACTTTAAAAAAATGTAATGATTTAACATTTGTACTACTGGAATCTTGTAAAAATCTTGATTATGGAGTTGCTCGGTAGTTCTTGATTGATTATTTTTAGTGTAATGTCAATTAACTTTATTTTGCTCTTTATCTTCTTCCTAATTTTTTTGTTATTAGGAAGTCACAATTTCATTACAGTAGTATTACAATTTCATTACAGTAGTATTACAATTTCATTACAGTAGCATAAATTAACTATCGCCACAATAGAGTAATTTTATTAAAAGAGTTTATGTATTCTTTATGTCGGTTAACAAAAATAAGGCAATTCCTATATTTTAAATGGGAAGTGTATATCCATACTCTGGGCGATATTGCTTCAGAACTCATATTGATCCACGGCTGTGTGATTAGTTAATATTACGATTTAGTTCTTATTAGCAATCAAGAAACAAAATATTGCTTTAATTTAAATGTATATCAGAATTCCAGTAAACTCCAATAATATTTCTAGAGTTTAAAACAAAATATAAAGGTAATTTTATCATATTCAGTTATTATGTTAAACAACCTTTTTCATTTCAAAGCTATATTTTTCTTTAATTTTAATACCATTTTCAGTATAGTCAGAAACGCGATCTTCTTATCTTTACATACCACTATTTTTCATCATAATTCTAATGGTGACCAGTACTTTGAGACTTAACAAATATTTTGATATGATAAGTGAGAGCCAAATTAACATTACGCGGTGCGTTTTATGTGAATATATAGGGGAACGAGGTAACGCAAAGTCAATAAATATTTCTCCTGATAAATTAATATTTACGGTTCTGAGAGTCAGAGAGATCAGTCATTAGTACAAAGTACGTTCCAAAAATTAGCCGCATTGAGTTTTAAAAACAAGTCTAATTACATTTTTATATTCTAGAATTTTGCCAGATAAACAATATAATAAATTTAAAATGCCAAAAGAAATAATTGAAAATACACTTAGACTGTTATTAACATATCCTTCTATATTCGGGCTTCGTCGATATACTTATAACCGATTTTATCTTTAGGTTTACATTGTGGTGCGGAAAATTATATACCTTGTTAATATGGACTACGCTACTAGAACTGGAAGTAATTGTTTTGACAATAGAAACTCGATACTACACAATCGCATTCAAAATTCTTCAAATGATTCATATTCTGTATATACTTTTGATTGACGTAGTTTGGGTTGGAATGTATTTAATGAATTAACTCTGAGGATTGAAAAGTTGGATGACTTGTTCGAATGGGATTGCGTAAACAAAATTTTAGGATATGAAAAGAAACGAAACTTCATAATCGCTTATGTTATCGTGGCTTGTCATATTTTATATGCCAAATTTAATTTTGAATTTACTAGAGGATTAGTTTTGGATTCAGTGCGTAAATTTCATTTTGTATGTAACGTCATCACTACTATACTTTTTGATTTGGAAATATTACTGTTTAATTCACTTCTACGCAGTATTACAAAAAATATTTGGAAATTATGAATGAATTTTTGTAATTGAACAGTTAACGAAGCATTTTTTAACATGTTGATGTCATATTTGGAAGTCCTCAGTTCAATCATAATCCCTTCATCAACTTCAGATTTAGCTTGCCTCTTTTAGGGAAATCTGTCCGTCATTTATCTGAATTTTATGTTCGTTTATTGACTGCATGTTATAGTTTAAACAAGGTGTTTCAAGTTCAAATATGTGTTACAACTGAATTTTAAAGGCGTCATTTTATTAATTGAAACAATTTTTAACCATTTTTATTGTAATATTCCAATTACTCGTGTCACTCTGTTTAGAGTTTTATGGCTCTATACTCAGTTTGCATACTTTCTTGATTGAATATAATTATAATGTATGTGTATTTTCTCAGCTACCATTAGCTTCGTATTTTATCCCATACACTACCTAGTAATATTTGTGGGCGCGTGTTTCATGTGTGAGAAAATGTAATGTACTCTATACACTATATTGTAGCATTTGTGGGCAGGTGTTTCATATGTGAGACACTTCTGCAGGTCGAAACAACAAAATTAAATTTAACCAAAATACAAGTAAATGAAAATACAAGTGAGTATATTTCATCATGTATTTTCATCTCAAAGAAATATTACCTGATTAAAGTTCAGCTAAGAATTTTTTATCCTTTGTATAGAACTATATACAATGCTAATAAATTATTTTTTTCCACAGATTTAAAATAATTTTTCAGCAGTAGCGCCTTTATTCCAATACCAGCCAACTATAGCATATGAGAGACCATAATTAGGTGTAAAATATTGGGTTTATTTTTAACAAACATATCATTCTTCATAATTTTGTCATTATTTTCTCGATACGTTTAATCGCTGGTCAAGATGAACATCCAAATACTTAATATCAGTGAGATAAATTAGATGTACGTATTGACTAATAAATCTTATTACATTTATGTACTCAATATTGCTGACGTAATGCAGAAACTCAGTTAAAAAGTTACTTTTCAGAAACTGATGGCAATTGAATACTTCGAAATAAATTAATCTGTAAGCTCAGTCAAGAGTGACTTTTTCACAAACCTGATCTGTGTATCTGCTAAAAATAATGTTTGCTTGTATGCTTGCTGATTCTCACACGATATTTTAAACGATGCGGAATTATTTGTAGTAAACTGTTAGTTATATATCTTTTTAGGAGATATTGTATCAAATTGTGATAATAAGTATTATATCTATCCTCATGCAACTGAACATTTACGACTAGAGCGGAAAAAATTGGAATTGTGAATCTGAAATGTATATTTAATTTGACACAATTTTCCTTACAAAATAAACTTACACGCAAGGCCATCCTGCTTGAAAAATATTTAAATTCTTCATGCAAAATTTACAAAGACAATTGTCAATTAGATTAGTCTAGAAGATAAATGTAAACTTTCTTTTACCTATGTCACTTAAGCCTTTAAAAAAAGACAAAATAGCCACGTGTTATGTACCAGACCACGGCTAAATATAATTGTATTGCGCCTGTTGTAAATTATATTTACAAAAACTGTATATGCCTGTTCATTGCGGATTTATAAATAGATTAATTAGATATTTACATTGTTGGTCTTGTAACGAACGAAGTACTCGCAAAATTAGTAACGAATCAATCATAAATAGACAAATAAACTGACAACATTTTGACAGTTTACTTTTGACACACAACGCACGGAACAGCTTATGGCAGCTGTGTGCTCCATTTTTGTTTACTATCTCTCTCGGTTGTTAGCTAAGTACCTATTTTCAAACGTGTCATTTCGAAAATATGATATTCATATTCTGTAATTGAAGTAGCATAGAGTTTGGTAGTCTGTCATTATCATCACCATCATTGTAATCAGCCTCTATCTATCCGCTGCTGGACATCGGCCTATCCCAAGGTGGGCCACCACACCCTGTCCTCCGCCTTCTAAATCCGTCGTTCCATTCCACCCCTTCGTATTTTTGAATCATCAGTCCATTTGGCTGGGAACGTCCTACTCAACACTTTGAAGTTCGTGGTCTCATGAGACACAATTCGTGAATTTAATTTTTATTATGACGTACTAGAAACACCATTAGTGAAAAAATGTACAGAGTTATATGGGTATTCGGACAGCACTCAAAGTGTTAATAATAATTATTTCACAAATTATATTAATTTATGAACATTCGAACAACATTTTAGAATGTATTAGGACTTTGTCAAATAAACATTAACCGCTGTAGAAAATATAAAAAACAGCAATATCCAGATTACTATTGGTTTTTTTTTCTATTTTGCTAATCGGAATCAGTTTACGGTTAAAACTTGACTCGAAAACTTCAATATAAAAAATTAATTCGTAATAACGAATTTCTCACCGAAATATCTCTATGTATATTAAATAAACTACGTATGTTATTAATATGAAAGTATGCTTTAGAATTACTACAAAAAATTATATTGTAGAGTTACATGATATTGTAGAATTACAATAATTAGAAAAGTCTACCAAATTTTAAGTTTTCACCAAATACCGGTTAATTTTTGAATTTGGCACGCCAATGATGGACTGGATACTCAATTCAGGCCGAAACGTAATTTAAAATATTGGATCCTGGTGATTTTTATCAACCACAATAATAATGTCCTTCGATATTATTAATTTATTACTGATCAAAATAATTCTTGCGACTTAAAATAATATCAAACTTACATTATTTGTTAACTCAAGATAATTAACATTAAAAACCTATTCGATTAAAGAGAATGAATGCATTCTCATTCATAATTGAAATTAAATTAAAGAAAGATAATTACACTGACAACATGAGTTGTCTTTACAAGCTCGTCCCTAATTTAATTTAGGTTAATTTGTTTTATTGACTGAAATATAAAATAACGAGGAAAGGAATGGAGCTCGCGTTGTCCGTGTCCATCAATAATAGCAACATTGAGTTGTTACCAAGTCGGTACAGCATTGTTGACCTGTAGTTATTGATCGAAAGATGAGGTACGTAGTGCTGTAACATCTGATCGATAACTCGTTAATGATAATACATTATTATTTTTCTCGGTTAGAAATGGAACGTCCGAAGAAATGTAACTTTTTTAATTTTTGCTAATGTTACACATAATTGAACCGTTTCTAACATTACAGTTGACATTATAAAAGAACATTACATTACGAAAAAATACAACTAAATAAGCTAAACTGAACCGTTTCTAATATTATAAATTAACATTAGACACGGTTCAGAATATTGTTTTTATTTAAATTTAATCAGCTTTAACTGATAACCATCACCAGCGCTATCCAGATATTCATTACCAAGACCAGTATGTCAAAATCTAGACGAAGAATTATCTAACATTGTCTTCTATACTAATTATTTTTAATTATTATTTATTTATCTACTTTAATGTATCTAGTTGATACATATGGCAGACTTATTGCTACGAGAGCAATCTCTTACAGCCAACCATAAGACCAGTCCAGCCCCGTTCAAAGACGGCCGGGAATCGAACCCGGGACGGGTAGGACGCATCGTCAAAGGCCGTACGCCTTGCGATCGACCCAACACACCACGGTGACGACAATTATTTAGGGAATGTTGTCCTTTTTCATCATAATTCTAGACCGTCGATTATATGAAATATAGTGTATTAAAATTTATATTGTCATAATTGTTACACAAATTGAAAAATATGTTAGAATTATGGTGGAGTTTCCAAAAAGTAATGTAGCAATTATTGATATATTATAGTTCATAACTGTTTTTCTTTTCAAAAAAAGTATTAAAACTATTTTCGTATGGTTTGAATTGAACATTGCATTGGAAAAAAATGCACGTGCCAGCTCCGACACGCGATTGGAGTTTACCCCTTATGTATGATTGTCTTGGAATGTTTAAAATTTGTAACACTGTATATAAATATCAATATCATTAAATATAAATTGAAAATTCCTTAATAAAAAGTGCTGACAATATAATTATTCTGAAGTAAAACACAAACAAACAAGATCAAATTTATACAACAAAATTAAAAACATTTAGTAACGTCAGACTAAGAAGTTAAAATTAAGAAACTTTTTAATTTTGTAGAATAGAAAACACCAAATATTTACACGTAATGACATTTAATGATTACATCTTGATATATGTGAACGATAGTAAATTATTATAAGGTAGTTCTGTCAAACAGAAACGCAACCAACCCACAAGTTTGCGCGATTGTTTGGGTCTATTTGGAATTTTCTCACAAACATTTTTGGTTAATTTTGTAAGTACTTATGAAAATTGTATCCACTACTATACCACAGAGTTAAACATCAGAAAATAATTAGAGAAGACTAGGTTCACTAATCTCCAAGAAGTCCAAAGTGACAGAAAATACAGCAATTTTATCAGCAAAGAGAACAATGGCATCAGCTTTCTGGGACTCGATGAGATCTCTCATAGTTCATTATCTACCAAAGCGCACCACCACAGACTATTTCCTACCATAGCCTTTTACATCTGTTGCGTAACAAAATAAAGGAAAAACGGCCATAAAAGCTACCAAAATATTATGATTTCCGTAGGGCGAAACGGGCGCTCATACTTCCTTAAAAAGCATGGATGAAATTCATATTTGGATTCGAGTTGTTGCTACACTCCCCTTATTCACCTGATCAGGTATGATTTGACTTTCATCTCTTTCCTAATTAAAAATGAAATATTTAGAAACATATAAATTTATATCAACTTAAGGAATCGAAGTGCAGTCGTCATGTATTTTTTAAGGAACCATTGGTTAAAAGCCGTTAGGCTTACCACAGAATAATTCGCACAACAATTAAACTTTTTAAGTTTGCAATAAATGATTGAAAGTATAATTAAGTCAGGAAATAAATAAATATTCATTCTTTATTATTACTATGCGGTTTTTTTTCTAATATGGATAGTGAAAACATTTCCTTTACTTCCCATTGTTAATTATTAATAAAGGGTTCTTTCCTATTTCAAAGTCGGACTTTAATTTAAAATTTTTAATTAATACCTAGAAAGTAAAAATGGTAACATATTAATTTTAGTGTTCCATCTAAATATTCACCTTAAATTCGTTAGGTCTTCGATCTGCTTTTGTTTCAAAATTTTTTTAAATTCCATACATTTATCTCCTTTTTATATTTTCCTCATACATCTGCGCTTTTTATCTATAAAAGAACCCCCTTTCCTATTTCAAAGTCGGACTTTAATTTAAAATTTTTAATTAATACCTAGAAAGTAAAAATGGTAACATATTAATTTTAGTGTTCCATCTAAATATTCACCTTAAATTCGTTAGGTCTTCGATCTGCTTTTGTTTCAAAATTTTTTTAAATTCCATACATTTATCTCCTTTCTATATTTTCCTCGTACATCTGCGCTTTTTATCTATAAACATGATGCATATTACCCCAACGTGCACACGCAAAAACGGGTGCACGCACGACAACGTATGCTCACGTTACACATGCACTTGCGCATACACACACGCACAAGTGCATTCACCGATGACCTTAAGTTCGTCCATCGGAGATGTGTTCCATTTTACTTAATTGAAACCATGCTAAATGCTGCAGGCAGTCATAAACATTCTTATTTCGCTCACGTTAGATAACAGTATTGATGATACCAGTCATAAGATAATCAGTAAGTAACATATTCCAGCGGCACAGATCGAAAATGTAGCTTACGCAGAATAATTAGAAATGTAATCCGTATCTAGGCGTAACACGGAGCTCTCTCGATCTCACCACTCTTCGGATACCCTTCGGTCGACCGATTACATCTTAATATATGAACAAGTATAGAATATATGAAAATTAATTTCTCTTAATGTAGATTTTAATAGAAAATTTATTAATTCCATTTGTGTTGTCAGTTTCACACGTTGAATTGCTTTAAAGAATGTTATATTATTATTGAAACATGTTAGAAATATACGCCTATTCCTACACGATTGCAGGGTAGAGTTGTTCTAAAATGTTTTTCTAATTCCAGTGTATTGTATTAGTAGTGAAATTTGTAACAGTGTAGCATTAAGTGAGTAATATACATGAACTTCAATAAATTTTCTTGCAAAATTCTTGAAAGAATACTATTTCATTATAACTCTATTTTCTTTCTAGTACTGATAATGATTTTGATACGACTCTAAGTATGTTCGGAGTATATATTATCAACTATAGTTTTATCTATAGTCAGCTTTTTATCTTTAGTCGGCTATTTATCCTTTCAACAGCTTTTATTAACATTACCTGTGTTAAAGTTAAGAAAATCTGTTTTCTAAATTATTTTAAAGTCATTTGTGGTAATAAATTGTTAAATGGTTTAATTAAAAATCAACCATAATATTAATGTTTCTAGTTAGTCTTAGCGTGTTTAGTTAGTTTTGAAATAACCTAAACAACCTACCACTACCCAATTACAACCTATTACTACCCAATATTGCAATACCATTGAATTGCACTTACAATATCTGAATTTTGAAATAATTAATTATGTACTTCCTTTTCATTTATTTTGTTTCACTGTCTTTGAGTAGGTTCTGCTTAATATCTCGATGATATTTTAATTTAGTAGCCGATACGTGTTTTGAGATGACACGTAAAGTAGAGCATTTCGTAGTACGCCTACTGGCAGAGGCAGGAAGCGAATCAAGGTGTATTCCATTATAAATGTCCTGATTTTTTTTTCTGTTTATTGCTTAGTATTCATTGACAGTAGCGTGATGATATGACGCTTATGTTACTGCTAAGATTGTGAGAAACACAAATATGTTGATCGAAATCACATCAGAAATAGTTATTCATTCGTTATTTGATTTAGGTTCTAGATCCAGACCAAATAATGGCAACTGCTCTTTTTGGGTTCCATGGAGTACATTTATTGCTTGTCGATGTTTATTTAGGTCCTCCTTAATTTCACAGATATATTCTGGTTGCTCTTTTGAATTTTAGCATATAGGTATAATGATTGTTATTATTTACAAAGTTTTCCTGGTTTACCTTTGCATATTTCTATGCTTGGAGACTTAATTTTTACTATGTGTCCCGATCGGAGTGTGGCCAAAATGTACTCTTCATTGCTGACAATTTTGTATAAAATTTTTCTAGCAAGTTAATATCTACAATGTCAGTTGCAAATATCGATTGCAGATTTGGTGCCCTTGCATCTTCACTATATTTCCAAGATGTCGAACTAGTTATGTGTTGGAATTGTGTATACAGTAGTATTAGTCTTTTTCTTAGCATTTTCCATTTTTGGAAGACTAAATTCCATTCTTTTCCTTTTTGATAGTGGTATACAGTTTGATTACCAGGTGATTTCTTTTTCTTTAGGTCTACTGACTTTTTTTGTTATGCGTTTTCTGAAATATATTCTTATGAAGAGTTTTTTGCATGGGAAATGGGTTTTGATTTATTTTGTTAAGAGAAATAAATAAAAGGTCACGGTTTATGCCTCTCCCTAACAGAGCAGAATACAACTAAGTTTGTCATATCCGTAGGGATTATCACTAGAAACTGATCTTCCGATCAGTCATGTATACAATTTTTGCGTGTCCCTTTTAAATTAGGATTATATTTAGAAAGATTTTTCTTCTTCATGGTTCGAGTTATATAATTGACTACCCGCTTTTGATATGTTTTTAAAGGTTAACGGTGTGAATAGGTTGTTTCCTACCTCTTTTTGATGCCCTATCTAGACCTTGCGATGTCAAGTTAGTTAACCGCCGCCCAAGACTTGGTGTTTCCAATTCGTTTGGGTGGACAACAATGACACCACCTTTAGAAAAAAGTAGTAAACAATACTAAAACAATTTATTATGAGTCAATTTTTACTCAATTGTTAGAACTGTGTGAAAAGTGTTTACTTGTGACTTACATGTAGAGCAACTGTTTGCGCAATGCATGTTTTGTGTTAACTTTTACAGCAATTGTAAAAGTTTGTATACCACTGTATACTGGTCCAGACAATGACACTAATTCGTAAATTGTATCCCTTTTTATTATTATTACTATTATTTTATATATTATTTAATAAATGTGTCATTGGCGTCCTAAAATTGGTTCTCAAACGTGAGGGAAAATTGGACCTTAAAAGATGATTGCTTCGTCTTTACTTATCTGTCATTCAGTATAAAAATACAACTATCCTCATTAATTACACCATATCAATCAGCAATAATCGGGGAATAAAATTTTATTTGTAAGTACATGCAAATAATTTTTGAAAATATTCATTTCTATTCATCTACATTGCAAGATTGACATAATAATAGCAATATTTAGTTGTTCTTGTCACAGTTTGAGAAGACTAAATTAAATTTTGTCCTTTGTTTGATCCTTGTGGGCTAATCCGCTTTGCCTTACAGCGATACTGTCTTATTCGTTCCTATGTTTTATCCATTCACCTATAATGACAACTTAGGACTTTCTTACAGTATAACGTAAAAATTTATGGTATTATTTTAAATACAATCTCCAACCACATTTTCCCTTTTATTTAGAAGAGTGTAATCTATGTATTTAATATATCGTCACTGATTGGTATAAAATAATTGAAATTATATTCTTAAGAATTTTCCATGTAAAGATGCAAAAAGCAGAAAACAGGAATAAAATATTTATATAATATATAGAAATTATCACATATAGCAAAATAGTTAAAGGTAAAATAATTATTTACCAATAATAAAATATTTAAAGTTTCCTAAGCCGTAACAAAGATAAAACGTTTAATTGAACAGAATGGAAAATGAAAATGGTGCATTTGATGCCTTCTTTTACATTTAATCATATTAAAAGACGTTGACAAGAGAGAGATGACATTTAATATTAATTTGTATTGGTGCATACTCATTGTGTTCGTATCGTAGTAAACTTGAATTTCTTATTTTATATTAAATGTAGTGCATTAAAATTTTAGAATGATATTACACATTTGGTGTTCTTTTCATTTACTATAGATTTGCATAGAAAAGTTAATCAAAATATTCATTAGCAGCTCTAAATGAATTGTTAACAATTTTCTGTTTTTGACTCAATAATAAAATTCTGTCTTGACCATGCCATTAAAAGTTATCTTCACTTTTCCAAACAACTGAGGAAAGTTTTCAAATTTGTATTTCGAAATTTTTTGAAACTTTCAATAGGTACTTACATACTCACTAGCACAGCTTTTCTTTCCTTCTCTAATCATGAAAATTTCAAATTAACAAAAAAGTTCATTTCATATCAAATAGGTTCTTAGCTAATTTATGAATATTTATTTTACATTTTTGAGCAAAAAAAAACTAACAGAAATCGACTCTTTTCAGGGTGCGATATGATAAGAACATGTGAATAGCAAGGCTAATTATTTTTCATTGTTATATATATATATATATGTATATATATATCTATATAAATAACTGTAGCATTAAGCTGTCACATCCTCTCTCGCATAATTCCGTTGACGAACAGGAAAATATTTCAATTAGTAGTAATGCCAATTAGACTTATCAATATAATCGAGTGGTAGTGTTGAGGAACAATTATCTAAAAATAATATCTATAGGGTGATTTATTTTACTAAACAATTTGATGTAGCATGCAGTAAAATCAACACTGGTAATAAACCATTTGCCTTAAAACTCCTAAGTTCACTAAAACACTTGCTTCAAATAATAGTTGATTTAAATTAGAATTAACCACCTTGGTTTCCACGGATAGGAACTCACGTATCTTGTTTCCTTCCAATTTCATAAAGTGTGGTTACCCATACCCTGAATTAATGGTATGTAATCAGTCATTCAATTAAAGCGCAATGTTTTTAAAAATTTCATCTGAATTGTACAAATGGCGTGTGTCTGAAATCATTAGAAAAAAGCAAACTTTTCCTCTATGTAATTCCATTAGCGTAGGTTACTATTAGGTAGAAGTTGTGAACATATCATTACATTTTAACATGATAATATTTCCTAAAATTCAGACCCTAAAATAAATTGTGATGGAGTTTTTCGTCAGCATACTTGAACAATGTAAATAATTTATTTTGTTGAGAGTTAATTTATCAAGTAAAATGTCTTTCGTGAATTAACATTAACGTAGCATTGAATAAACATGATATATTATAGATAGGCTTCCATACATTTTAAAGACATTTTTATTACTAATTTTATTCTATACCTTAATATGTATTAAATGTTTAGTTATGTTCAATCATCTGGATCTGAATAATCTGGACCTGAATGGCTATTTTTTGTATCAATTTGTTCATTATTAATTTATGTTTAAAGATAAATTAAAATAGTGAAAAACTTATTATAGATTTAGGTAAAAATTGAAAATATACCAATCAGTTCATTTCTAAATAAGGAAAGATACAGGCCGTCATCTTGAGACGGATATTGTGACTGCAAAAATAATCTACATCTTTTTGAAACTCTATCAATCTGTCATAAAATATAATATCCCTCTATCATTTAAGCCGGTTGAATGTGAAGGTAGAGATGAATGAGTTCTCAATGATTTCAGCAGGTCTAGAGTTTGTGGTTTTATTTTCTACCCTTAGATGGCGATTCAAAAACATGGAAGTAATTATCTTCAAAATGCGATGCTAATTGGATCACATTGCCATCTATTCCTCAATTTATATAACCAGAGTACATGTACACATATTTCCTTTGCGATTTTTTAATATATTTTACGATAAGATTATTTTAAAACCATATTACACCAATGCAGAAATGGAGTTATTAAAAAAAACAAAAAGGAGATAATTTAAGATTGATTTTACGTCTCACCGCATCTACAGCCTGTCTCCGTACCCTGCTGGACTTTGGCCTCTCTGAATGCGCATAACATTGAAGACAAATGCCCATAATCGTCACGCTGGGGAGGCATTACGGTGCGCCGCTTCTCTCACTAATGGTGCTGCTGCATGGCACATCACTCCAGCGCTGTAAAGTTGCAAGCCCTCAAAAACTGCAACCAAACCAACCATGATGGCAATTTTGTGATGCATATCACGTAGGTTATACTATTTTCAATTTTGATTCGACTTCTTTCTTCTTTAATCACTCAAGTTTTGTTTCGATGTGATATTGTGGATGCATAAAGTTTTGTAAGCAAATACAACACATTTTATGAAACATGGCACAGGAACATATCTTTTAAACTGCTAAGTTATTTGCTTAATATAGAGTGTTGAATATTGACAAGTTGCTGAAAAATATGGTTTTTAGGGTTTCCTACCTTAAAAGGAAAAAAAAGGGTTCCGCTTTTAAGATCGTCCCGTGTCTGCCGTCCGCCTGTTATATGCATTTTTCTCAAAAACCGATGGAAGTTGAAACTCGAAATATGATATAGTAATATGACAAATTATCCTGCATATACCTCAATAACTAAAATGGAAGATATTCATTTGAAAATTTTATAGGGCCGAAATTAAATGCTTGAAAACATTTTTTTTATTTCATGGATATTTAGGGATATCCTTTGAAATGGCTATTAATAAAGGTCTCAAAAATATTTGTTAATAATTTTAAATTAAGTATAATCCAAAAAATATGTGAAAATAGAGCGTCACCCTTCTTATTGGCAAAAATACTAAGCGAAAGATTATGGCCAAAAAATTTTAGATAAACTAGAGAATTTTATAATCATTGAAATAAGCTCCATGTCTTTATGTCAACAAAAGTTATATTAGGCAATATATTTACGCTATGAAAAAATAATATTTGTAAATAGTTTTTTAAAAATATTACCCAAAAATGTCAATATACAGAATAAAAATATCAACATATCAATATAATGTTCCCCGTGAGCCTTTGGGGGGTAGTCATGACATCGAACAGGCTTACGGTGATGAGTGTGTAGCGGGCGGGGAAGTGACAGCAGGCTGACGATTCATTCCTAATATCCACATTAGTAATTAAATGAAATTACCTAAATGGAATATGAACTAATGAATGAATTATTTGTAATGGGCTGTAAACAATGTTTTATCTGCTATTTCATCGACTACGAGTTCACGGTTTGTTATGTAGAGAGCAGAACGATATGGGAAGAAAAGAAAATATTTTTGAAAATTCTATTTGGGTTTTACTCAGTTTGCAATCGATTCTTGGTATAAACAGAGCTTTTAAAAGATATGGTGAAAATTCAATTCCAACTAAATTTAGAAAAATTTACAGCTTGGTGTTTATTTTTCTTTTCATTTTTTTCTATTTCTCAAACGGATATAAATTTATGTTGTTAATGAATATTGGTGTAATGGATTGGATTACATATTTCTTGAGCTTCATAATTACGTTGTTTCTTTTTTCTTTTGATACCGTACTCTTTAAGAATGTATTCGCAGAGTGGTTTCTTAGTTTCAATGAGGTTTCATCTTACTACAGCGAAGATTTCAAAAGACGGTGCATTGATAAAATAAAATTAATGACATGGGTTGGGATATTTTATTTCATCTTTGTCATGATATTGACATCTACAATAAACTACACATTTTCATTAGGCAATGATAATCATTATTTCACGGTTTTAGTGACAAGCTATGTCGCATTAGCAAATACTCTTGAAATGGTGTTGATGTCTGAGCTCACGTACACTCTCACCCAGATGCTAAAACAAATTAATGTTTATTTAAAACGTATCCGAGAACAATTATCACTCAATCATAAAGTTACACAAACCATGAGTGTGTCATTCATCAATTCATTCACTAAAAATATATATTTTGACCGAACCTGCGACCCTAATTGCATATATTTCCTACCGAATAAAATTATAATTCTAATTAAATTGAGCAACAAATTAAACAAAATGTTTAACATTCAGGTAAATCGAAAGTATTTTGTTATTTTGAAAATTAATCACATATACCTGTTGACCTCTTTTGTTTTAAAAATATTCTTTCGAAATATTTCAGGTTATGTATCAAATGACCGCCACCTTCTTTTTTACTGTATACGGCATTTATACCATTGTAAATTCAAAAGGTGTAAGTACAACATTGTATACAAATATTATAAAACACCAGTGAGGCTGTCTATTTACTGAATAATCTTGAAGAGTGCAATTGTTGCATGCTATATTTTCCAGTAATTTTATTCGTCTTATTGTCTGCTTGTATTTTTCGATACAACTATTTAATCCATTATTTGAACTTGATTAGGTTAAATACAAAAAGTCGTACAGATGATTTGTATACGTCTATTTGTCATTGAATTTTATCCCTAAAGCTGCTCAACGTAAAAACATAAAATTTGACAGTTACGGACCTTATTAACCTCATGCACTTAGAGTATATCAAGTCCGTGATTAACCCACATATTTTATTATATTAAGAACAAAAAATTATGCATGTCAGCTCCAACGCTCTATTGGAGTTTACTCCTTAATTACGATTATCTTGGAATATGTAAAATAGGTAACACTGCATATAAATATAAATATTAATATCATCTATCAATATATCTCTTACTGTTAAGGCACCGTTCATAAGAAACGCATTCGCTTGGCTGTTTTTTCGTTGACGGGATAATATACAACCTGTGTCCATCCAGAAGGTCCTTTCTAAATGTTAGTCAAAGAATTTTTGAAATCGGATGAGTAGTTTGGAAGATTGCTTCCTATATATTAAAATATTTTTTAATGGGATTATATATAACCTATGTCCATCCTGAAGGTCCTTTCTAAATATTGGTAGAAGAATTTTTGAAATTGGATGAATAATTTCGTAGGTTAAATCCTACATCCAAACTTACAAACTTTTTTAACGCTCTGAACTTCTAACTTCTCCTCATAAAACTTCATACCGAGCACTTTATATGAAAATTGATTCTTAAGGAGTATACTCCACAAAAAATATTCTCTGAAAATTTTAGTGGCGGCTAGTTTGGTAAAATAAAATAATTCTTTTTTACTTCCAACTTTTGGATTTCAGGAAATGAAAGGATGCGTTACAATGATTTAAGAAGATATTTTTTTTCGTAACTCTGGCTAAAGTAGCTCTAGAAAAATTTGAACCAGTACAACAAGCTCTCCAACTTCAAAACTGCTAAAGTAAAAATCAATTACCAAATTACCCGAAGTTGGTGTAAAGTGCACTGGAAAACTATAGCTTTTCTTCCAGATCTCATATCTTTTGAGAAATTTCCCATGTTTTATGTGTATGTCAGGCAGCATAATAACTGAAGCATTGAAAAATTATATAAATATTTGTAAATAGCTTAGAAGAAATACCATGTATGCTGATACACTTTTGCTTTCATATCTCTTTCAACGTATACAAAAGCCTCGCAATGCGATATTCAATCGTATTTAATAGCTTTACTTTTTTTACTTTCATCTTTCCATAATCATTTTTCGTTATGATTTACTTTTTATAACCAGCACGATAGTAATACATTACCGTACACTGTAAACTGAAAGTAAACTTTAGAACATCAATAAGCGGCTGAATCAATTACATTAACAGAACAACAACAATTTGCAATATAAAAATTATATAAAAATGTTTAATTAACACAAGCAATAAAATGGGCAAATACTTAAATTCATATTTATTTTTAATCATTTCAAAACGTATACCGATCCATAATGTTCATATTTTTGCAAAATCTACATCTTTATATTAAATTTTAAAAAATGTTATAGCAGTTTAGGGTATATGATCAAAAAAATCGTGTGAAAGATGTACACATGATGAAGGAATATGCTTTTTATTTTTTTTAATGTGAATGTGCAACTGGAATTTGGCAGCAAGAGTAAAACTGAAATCAGTTTAGGAATGATTTGATAGAAAAGAACGAGAACTGTCGACAATCCTGCAAATAGATTTACAGTGCGCTCGAAAATAACCATAGTTAAATGCTTACTTTCTGTAAGATACTTTCAAAAAAATTGTATATTTGTGTCATACAACTTTTCGAGAAACTTCAGAGGCATTTATCGTGACAAGCACAAAGGCTTTGGCAAAAAATTAATAGTGGTCAGGGTGGAAAGCAAAGAGATCTTTTGATAGTTGCTGGTTGCGAATAGATAATTTTGTGCAATAGACTTAATGAATATTTGTCAAACTGATTTCTTGTACTTGCTTTTCATTGCAGATAATCTATCAGGCCTGGCTCGTAAATTGCATTTCATGGATTATGTTTCACATTATTATCCTCGGAGCAATCTGCACGTTTTGTGAAAATTTAGTTTTCGAGTTTCATGAATTGGAAATAAATATAATTACGCTGAAACTAATGCCGCAGTTATGTGAGTAGAAAATTTTTCTATTTTTAAAGTGCGCCTATTAAAAGTATGAGTGAAGTAGTAAAATTGACAGAAATTTCCAATTTACATGTTAAAAAGAGTAAGAACACACGGGTAACTTACATAACGTAACGTATATAATAAATCTTTTATTTCGTATCGTAATAGGAAAACGTCAAATTCATAAAATGAATTGTTCAACCATTAAGCAGCGTGACTAACTTTTTGAATTAAAATAACAATTTGCTTTTGACTTTTTTAACAAAACTTTTTTTGCATAGTCTTCATGTCAATCTCTTAAAAATTATTCTAATAGTTGGCGTAATATATTTTAAAAATTTGATTAATCTCGGAATGTCTGAAGTCATACTAAGAAAATAATACTTATACTGAATATACATATATCTATCATTACTTCTTTAAACAATCGGTTGTCTTCCCCACGTTCGGAAATGATCTTTCTTATTCAAGGTTCAAGTCTAAAGGATGCAACAGATTCAGTTCGAGAGATTGTTCGGAGAAGCGATAGGGGCATATTCACCATGTGCTGTCTCTTCGACTTGAGGTTGTCACTGCTGCCGACATTCGCTAATCTCCTCGTTTATTACATCATCGTTGTTGCACAATTATCAGGATTTCAAGATTAAATACCTTTACATCAATGGAAAAATATTTAAATTTTGAAATATCAGTGGGAAGGGACAATGTATAGTCTGTCCCATTACTTATTGCAATACACAGAAAACATAAATATTTTAAATTAATGTAAGGGATTTATTTATTTGTATTATCAATTATTTATTTAGATCTCATGGTGTATTAAAACGAAAACTTTTTTTTTGTTTCATTTAAAGTTAGATCTCATGTCAAATCCAGCAACTTGATAACAAATACATGTTTTTTCCCACATCTGTTATTTTACAATGCTAATTTTAATATTTTTTATATTCAAAAATCTTTTCTCTTACGGAATGTGGTAATACTGAGTGTATACCTAAAATGTATACATAATATTTATAATTCAGTATCTAGAATAGAGATGAATACATGAGTGTATTCATCTCTGCTCTGGATATTGGATTCGAGTCTACAGATAACATTATGGAACAGAATTAACCAAATTCATACCAGAAGATACTGTGTTAATTCACCATTTTAGATGTGGACATTTATTAAATATTTAGGATGACAAACGATAAGAAAATTGTTTAGGAAACTGCTTTTATTAATATCAACACAGATATGTGTCGATCAGTTTTGACTGAAGGTGAAAGCATCGTTGCAAATGTGTACTAGGAATAAGAATATTTGGAATTGTATTAAGAGATTATAATGAGTACTAGAAAGAACACAGAGTTCAAATGAAATAGTGTACTTTCGAAAACTTGGCAAGTGAATTTTCTGAATTTCATGTATTTATTGTATTTAGTTGTTGTTATAGTGTTAAAGTTCTCACTGCTAATTTATTACAAATAGATTAGGAAAACATTATAAAAAGACTCTCCTTTGCAAATCCTTTGCGAGTTAGCATATTTTTATTTAATTATTCAATGTTATTGATTCAATCTATTAATAAATTTAAAGTTGGTTTGAATATTTTTACTTGTACAAATTATTGTGCAATTATAAAAATTTTACTAATATCATAGTAATTATAAACATATTATTAAAGTGTTTCTTCAATATATACTGTTGCATATACTGCACTTGTTTTTCTCAAAGTTCCCACCCTCCACCCATTTAAGATATTTGGTTTATTTAATTCCATTCTATGACTTGAAAATTATTCTTGTTATCTGATAGCAAGTAGTCTCTGAAGAGCTAAATGATTACTTTATAAATAAACAAAATTAATGAAAGTATACTTTAACTGACAAAGGAAAAGTCCATCACAGCAAGATATCAGTTTACTTCAATTTGAGTTAAGAAAAATAAAAAAAAGAAATTGATTACCTAATTATGGTGTTAACCACACTGCGCATTGAAATTACATAAAGTATAGAAATTATTACTTTTCACGTCTTTTCTTCTTGTTCAGATATTTGAGAAAGAGTTACTTGTATGGTTATGGAAATGGATAAATTTATTTTTTCTTTATACATGTAAATCTACTATTATTGAATGTGTTAATAATATCAAGATAATAGATATGTCATCTTACGGAGGCATGGACTACCAAAATGTTGGTAGGGACCAATATGGTTTTCCTGTTTACTACTGAAACATTACAAAATCGACTTGAAGCCAACACTTACTTATACACGACATTCGCCAACAATCAAGTGGCGATCACCTTTACAAAATGAAAATGTGTAAGTAATAACTATGTTCTGTTCATAAAATTTCCATATATTACTTGCTCTTCACTTGACGAAAATCATTTTCTAACAGAAGATAACATGCCCTGTCCATTAAACACCCAACCAGAAATATTGGTGCAGTTAACTGTAATAATCCAGAAACAGTTGAAACAAAAATTTCAAGTTTACTAGTTGTTAATCTCGTACATTGGCTTTAAATTAAAAACTACTTTTGAATTCAATTATTACATAAATTTAAAAATAATGGATTTCATAGAAAGCCATTCCAAGGCTTTGGTTTTATAGATTTAATTTTGTATTCAGTGTAGAAATTATTTTACTAGTAAATATTTACTGCATAAAGAATATAGGTCCCTGGATACTATTATCTTAGTGAAGTTGTTCTTTTATCGCAGCTTCACACTTACGAAAACTGCTGGTGGCAATTCAGCACTTTAGCCCGAATCTCTTTGCTGTTCGGCTCTGTGGGATTGAAACTGGTTATGTGCTTGCTGCGATATAGTTTTTTAAAGTATCTAATTTGCTTATTTTTTTTAAATATACTGAAAATTTTGTTAAAAATTACTGAAATGATCAAAAATTATGTTTTGAATTGAAGAAAATTAAAAGAAATGAGAGTTTTCCAACAAAACATTATTCTTCAATCCAAATAGCTAAATAAATATATATATATATATTCATACTTTGCGAATAGTGAGTATTTACTTTTTTTGTTTTATTATCGTGCGATCAGTCTACAGACTGTGAGCAGAATTGTTGTGTGCTTCGCTGCGTTGTGTTGATATGATTTTGTACCCTCTGCATTATCATTGTATTTGAGGTACTGGCAGAACCCCAGAGCTGTATGCCATAAGTCCAAATTGGTTTTAAGACTGATTTGTATATGAGCATCTTATTGTCTAGTAACAGTTTAGAGTATCTGCCCAGCAACCAATAGAAGCTCTTGTATTTAAGGATGACTTCCTTCCGTTTTGTGTCAATGTGGTTTCTCCAGATAAGTCCACGGTCCAGATGCTTACCTAAGTACTTCATGGTGTTGTGGTGTGGGAACTGAGTGCCGTTCAGGGTAATAGGGGCACAATCTTCTTTTCGTAGTGTAAAGGTTAAATGCACTGATTTAGACACACTGGCCGCAATTCTTCCTTTGGCTAACCAATTTTCTACTTTGTTTAGGCTACTTTGCAGGATGCGGGAAGCTTCTTTAGGACATTTATTCGTTGTGAGCAAGGTGATGTCATCAATGAAGGTCGCAATTGTTACTTCTCGACTCTGTGGTAGGTCATACGTAAGCAACATGTATAGGACAGGACTGAGTACAGAATACTGCGGCACCCCCGTGCATACATTATAAAAATCTGATGTACGGTCATTTTCCCTAACCTGAAATATTCTGTTGTGAAATGTATGACTTTAAGACTCTGTAGAATGTATGTGGCGACAGGGATTTTAGTTTATACAACACGCCCTTATGCCAGACTCTGTCGAAGGCCTGTTGTATATCAAGAAAAGCTGATGAACAGTTTTCCTTTTGTTCCATTGATTTTCTAATTGTCCAGCATAGTCTGTGAACTTGTTCTATTGTTCCATGTTCTTTCCGAAAACTGAATTTATGATCTGAATTTCAACTGAATTTCAACATAATTGGCAAGAGGCTGATTGGTCTATATGATGTAACGTCGTGCATAAATTTCTCAGGTTTATGTATCATTATTACTTGCGATACTTCCCATAGATCTCGAAAATATCCAATTCTCAGAACGGTGTTAAACAACATCGTTAGGTACACTATCACTTTGCGAGGTGACTCTTGAAGTACCTTTTTATCGATAAGGTCATATCCTGGAGCTTTGTTGTTGTGCATATTCTTAATGTTTGTGTAGAGGCAAGTCCAGTTGAAGGTCTTGGTTGAGTGTAAGTTCAATGTCAGATTCATTTGTATTTGGTTTTGGATCATTTGGTGTAAATACTTTGCTCAGGTGTTTAGCAAATGCTTCCGCTTTGTCCTGACCAGTTTTAATCCAACATCCTTCAGCATTTCTAAGAGGTGGTTTTTGGTGTAATGGTCGATCAAAGTTTTTACAGGCTGTCCACAGGGAGTAATTAGTTACTTTAGTGAGTGATAAGCCTTCTAGGTAAGTGGCAATTGTGAATCATTCGCCTCACATATGAAGAATTTCAGATCACAAATGGCTTTATTCAGAACCATTTTGTCACTAGGGTATCTGCTGGTATACCATAATCTACTTTTTTCAAGTATTTTCTGTCTTACAGTTTCTGAGTATATTTTGCTCTGAGCTGGAATTTTCTAGCGTAGATAACCAACAGCTTTCTTAGATCACCGACTCATTTTTAAGAGGAATTTGTCATTCTAGTTTCTCATACACCAATTCTCGAAACGTATTCCAGTTGATATGCTTGTTATAGAGCTTTAACGTAGTTTCCATGTTCAGAACAGTAGTACCGATGGAGAGTATTACGGGAACATGATTAGTGTTAGAGCCTAGACATGTTCTTATGTGATGGAAAAGTGTGGAAAGACCCTTGGTTACGAAGAAGTCTATGGTGTCAGACATTCGATTATGATCAGTAGACCAGTTCGTTGGTTCCATTGTAGAGATTCTGATCAGGTTGTTTTTCTTTATACTTTTCTTGAGCTCTCTTCCTCTTGTATTAATTGTCTTCTTGTATAAGTCTAGAGGCCCGTCCACTGGGCCTCTGTCTATATTGGCATCTGGCAATAAAGCACGGTCCAAATGTGCTAAACAGTTCGTCATACTAAATCTACTTTATACTATGCTTTGGAGGGCAGTATATTGCAGATACATTAAATGTTCCATTTCTTTTTTCTAATCAGATAGTTGCTGCTTGTATGTGGACATTTCTGAATTGCGGCTGTTCATGGTGTTTATTACTAGATTTTACTACCACAGCTGCTCCAGCATGTGTGGTACCATCAGGATGGTTGCTGGTGTTAATATTGTAATTACGTATTCTAACTCTATTACTCTCAGTAAGGTGAGACTCAGACACCAATAAGGTATCAACGTTGTGTGTATGCAATAGGACTTCTACCTCTCCCAAGTTTGGGGGTAGCCCATCCAGGTTCCACGTAGCTATCTTAAGGGATGCCATTAGGACATTTTGGCTACTAATGTTGTTATGAGGTTATGAGGTATATAAGTCCAAACTTTTCTGCTTGTTTGAGTAGCATCTCTTCTATTGTTTTAGTTGGTGTCAGAGTCTTTACATTACTGGTTTTTTGGTTGGTATTTGAAACATCGGCATATCTTGCTTTCTTCTTGGTATCTGGGTTAGGTTTTGTATTATTAATGGGTAGGTGTTGAGGTTGTAACAATGGCTGTGTATTGGAGCCAACTGCAGGCTTATATTTTTCCCGTATTTGGTACCTCCTGAGATTTGTCACCTGACTGATAGTGTCCCTGGTTTTAAGGTGTGATTGTTGCTTCGTTTTTCTGGACAGTATATTTAAAGAGAATTTAAACCTCGCATCCCTTAAAGTTGGCAAGGTGAGCACCAAAGCTTAGGGCGCTTTTTGCAGGAGTATTTCTATCAACCTTTGGGCATTCTGCTGTTTTGTGTGCCTCAGAACTTTTCACATATTGCTGACATTCAACATGCTAAAGCATTTGACTATAGTTTTACATTTTCGCAGTTCTTCTATAGTGATCATTTGATGATTTACATGTTTTATGTTCTTCACAGATTTATTATTGGTACTTAATTGAACTGTCGCAAAGAAAGTAGAAGTGGGTTTCTTTTGAGGTCCATACTTGGCATTTATTATTTCTCCAATCACTATGTCTCCTGCCTCTTCTATTGCTTCTTGTATTGCGCTAATAGGTGTTAAGTGGTGAAGGTTCTTTATTACAACTCGATATGATTGTTTGTCTTTTCAATTAAATATGTGACCAATTAAACCTTTTCCCCTAATGGCTTCTATTGCCGTTATGTAGACTTCTATATTGGCACAGTTAATTCACATTGGTTTTTATATATAATTTTGTATGTAAAGTCACTTCTCTTGACGATAATTTCCAATAGCTTGGTAAGCTTCGTGAGGTCTTCTATTCCGTAGAGGATTATAGATGGTAATTTAGGAATCAATTTAAGAGCTTGCTTTTCTATATCATTTTCCTGATCAAATGGAAGCACGCCAAATTTGTTAAAAGCTTAAATTCTATCCGGAGATGGTGAGGACGATTTCTTCCTTTTGGCGTTTCTAGGTTTGGGTGCTCTCTGCCATGGAGGAGGATTGACAGCTTCCTTATTCAGGTTCACACTTATTGTATTTGAGTTCTGTAAGCTATTGATCTATCTTGGGATGTTAACATCTGTTATAACTGAGAGATGCATTTTGAGGTCTAGCCAGGAATAGACCAGGCTGAAAAGCTTGCTGTGCTATCTTTCTATTGCTATCTTTATGATCAGTAACGTTCATTGGTAAGGGGGCCTAGATACCCACCCTCTCACAGTATTTTTTACCCAATTTCTCACTCACAGGACTGGTAACCTGCAAGCGCCGGGTGCAGCCTCTATATCTGGAAGCCGTTTTGCTATCTGCAACCTGCAACACGGTGGGTGGCACAGGGCAGTGCCCCTGGGAAGTTTCCCCAGAACCCACAGTGAGTGAGTGTTTACTAATTTCCAGAATTTTTTTTAATGAATTAATCATTTTATTTTTATATTCATAAATCGAATAAAGATCGTGTATTTCTTTTATCTGCAGTCGGCACACGTCAACAAATGTGCAAATAATTTTATTCTTTTATAAGTCCCGCAATCTCTTCAATGTTCAGCATTCATATAAATAAATAACCTTGCAATTTAATTGAAAGTATTCCAGTGTTACTTGAAGCTTTTAACTTAAAAAAACCCATATGTGATATCATATGACCAGATTTATGACCACTAGTTCATTGCATTTGTTCATCGTATCATCGAGTTAATATTGAAGAAACAAAAAAGTGAGTTCAAGAAAAATATGTTTCAGAAAATTTACCTTCTCGATGTGTGCAAAGTACCAGATCAAAGCCAGTGGATAAATAATTTAACGTTTAGTGGATTGAAAAGTCCCCATAAAGTAACAATCAATTTCTTTTGAATAAAATGTTTAATAATAGAAAAACAAATATTCTTTTATTTTCATAGTAACAAATGTGGAATATGATTGTATGATTGTTCCCTATGTGCGAACTTTTAAATCCTTTCTCTTCCGTAACATTACAATTGTATAAAATTTTGTTTTGTGCGCCCATCCGTCCTATATCTAAAAAATTCTACACGTAGATACTTCGGACGAAAATCACAGTTAATGGATAGTAAAATATTAAAACGATTTCTTCAATGTATATATTTTTAATGTATATATATATATCTGTTACATATGTTATATGGGTAAATTGGGAAGAAAATGTTTGTTCACCCGTTGACCTAAGTAAGGTGTTGTTGGTTAAACCTTTTAAAATTGAATTGATGTTTGTGAAATATTAAGGTTCACAGTGACATTCAATAAGTAGCCCTCCAAACCTTTTAGTTTTTAAACATGGTTTTTAAAAATTTGAATAAGCGGGAAACCAGCATTTAGTTAGAATTCTCAATCAGAATTACGTTGGTTAATTTCCATCTAAAATTTCAAGACATGCTCCAAAATGCATTTGGTCAGTTTTGTCATTTAAATTCATCATCTGAATGCTGTCAAAAAATAATGGCGGTTTAAAGAAATTCTTCAAAAACACAAAAAAATTATACCTGTGATTGTATATTTTGCTAGGTACATTTGTACGCTTTCTATGGTTTATGACATCTGAATGGAGCATCCAAGTGGCTACTGATTGCTTTTAAATGATATTACTTCCCGGAACGACCAAAATAATACACTTCATCATAAACTTATGCAACTAAAAATTAGAAAGTTATTTTCAATAAAATTTAAAGGAAAACTAATTAAATAGGAACTTAAAAAATTGCAAGCTGTTTGTATAGGTCCATGTACAGTACTTAGTGTTTTCAGTTATTATGGAGAAAGTATTTCTAGAGGTAATTTCTTTGTACACTGGAAAGTTATTGTCAGATCATGTGCATGCCGCAGGGAAAATCGACTACTGCGTTACTGTCATTGCGTTGGTTACATTGTTTTATACCTCACATTCTGAAAATCATTATTTTCTTTTATAATTCAGATATTTTTGATATCTGTTTGAAGTCGTCCTATTACATATGTTGTATAATACCAGGTCCATTGATTTACAATTCTATTTTGACTGTGTTATACTTAACAAAAAAGTGTTTACGGTGCATCAAACTAGTTAGATGAACTGAAAAATTGTTGACTATTTAAAAGCCATTGCTACAAATATAAAGTAAAAAGAAAAGAGTTTAAACCACCGTGATTAGTCTGAAGATGATTTTAAAAAAGTTCTTTGAAATTATTAACTTCAGTGTGAATTATTTGGTGGAAAATGGTATGTATATATTAAAATAATGCTTACGAAAAATATTGTAAAAGTGTGTTTTATCAATAATGGAGGATCACAGCAGTCATAGTGTGACTTGATACTATCTCTCTAGCAACTCATGCTCAAGTTAATAAAAACTTATATAGGAATAGAAAAAAAAAATGTACAAAATATTTTAGAACAAAATATTTTTCAATCTGGCTTTCATGTAAGTAACAATTATTCTGAAATCAAACAAACAACAGTCGCGATAATTTAAGATCGAGCAACAGTTTTTCAGAGGAATTAAAAATGTAGAAATTAAAAAAAAAAGTAGTAATCAGATCTTCTAAACTTAAATCCCATTGAACTTTTCTGGAAGAGTGGGAAGATAAGAATTGCTGTCCCCCATTAATGCAAATAATTTGAATAATTAAAGAGTAGCTAGAACATCATTCCAGCAGAAACTCAGTGCAAAAATAATCAAACATAAAAACTATAATGTAAAGCTGATTTTTTTGACTGGAATTGAAAAAAGCGCAGTGCCATGTTTTTTTTTATTATCACTTGCTTGTTTTTTTATAATACAGTTATATTGTTTTACTAGTTTTAATTAATTTTATACTTATTATGATAATAATTTCATAGTTTTAATTCTTTTGCGTCAGAATTACTAAAGAAGTCACAAACAACAAAATGATCAACAGTGCTCTTGTATGGTATAAAACAAATAATTTTTTCAGGGAGGAGACTTAATGAAATCATTGCATAATTACTTCGCCACTGTAGTCAAATTACTATGGGAATATTCTGCAACACAACTCACACCAAACCTAACAATTCACAGTTTTAAATATTGTTCAACAAATATTTATATATATTATATATGAAAATCCAAAACGATAACAGCTCTTAATTTATACTTATACAATACTCTTAACCTGCATCAACACATTATTCAAATGCAGATCTCTTATCAGAGAGGTTTCATAAAGTGACACATTCTGTAAGACAATAACCGGTTGTGTACTTTTCACTACTGACAATATAAATAAGCAAGTGAAATGGAAAATATATATGAATTGTTTAAAGAAAACGACAGAATATTATTTACTTTTACATGAAATAATAAGACTACATTATTGTTTAAATTTTGAGTACTGTTTGAATACACATACATATACACATTTTTTTACTGTATACACATTTTTTTGCTGTAGACCTCATGTGGAGACCACAAACCTCGAAATACAGAGTGGGATGCTCCCAGCTAAATGGACTGACGACCTAAAAATCAGCAGGAAGTGGTTGGATGTGGAAGGGGTAGGGCAGGGTATGGTGATCCACCTTGAGAAGTACCTACATCAAACAGTGGATAGTTGCAGACTGATTATGAATAAAATGCTGATAGATTACCAAATACAGCGTTACTTAAATATGATTGTCATATTTTTTATTTTTCAAGTGGGATGTTATTTGGAGAGAATTTGCTTCTTTTACCACCATAAGAGGAAATTATGTCAATTTAAACTGGTTTTCTACTTGAACCATGTATATTAATTCGTATGAGAAATATAAGATATAATACTTATTATCAGCATTTGATGCAATATCTTAATAAGTAGTTTACTGGTAGACAGTGGCCATAATTTTATTTTAAAAACCCTTTATTTGTAGAAAGTACATAAATTACAAATTTCTAATAATTCATTCAGCATCATTTGGACTATCTTACAAGAATGAGTATGCCTAGGCAGGAAAGTTACTACTGGCACATGCATAGGTCTGGGTATCTCTTTTTAAGTGAAAAACATCAGTGTCAAAATTTAAATCATATTTTTTAAGAAGATTCAATAATGAAGAATTGAATCAAAACGACAGAATAATTTTTGAGCAAGCCAAGGAAAGTCAATAACAACGAAAATCGCAGATCAAAAAGTCGCAAAATGGTCAATTGTCCCAGTCCACTTGCTTCAATAATATTTTTGATAAGCTGCGATTGGTGGCCAATCTTTGGTGCTGAAACAAAAAAATAATATAAGCTCTACGTTATATGATCGATATAAACTACTTACTAGGTAAATGCAATAAGATTTAATAGGTAATATGTACACCTAAATATTTACCTAATTTATATTAAATGCTTGACCAATACTTACACTGGTAACAAAGCATCGAGAAAATTTATTATCTTTCACATGCAATTGTTGACTAGTATCGGAATAAAAACGTTACTGCTGATAAATTATTTTTGAAACCTCTGCATCAATTGTGTTTTGTTTCCTAAAGAGGACCAAGAAAATCTTAACTACACTTAGTCACGCATTATCTCGTCAAGAAGTTGTCTAAATCAATTCACAAAAATATACTCACATGTGCATTCATTTACTTGTATTTGGTTCAGATGTGATATTATTGTTTCAACTTGCAGATCCATTATCTCACACATGAAACACACGCCCACAAATGCAACAATATGGTGTATGGGCCAAAGTATGAAGCCAATAGCAACTGATGTATCTATTTTCTGCAATATTTAATAAAATTAATTTATTTGCAAATGAAACGAATCCTGTTGAGGCACGTTAGAGATGAGTTTCCTTATTGAATTAAATTTCTTTAGATTATTTTAAAAATTTTTCGAAAATTGCTAATGATATTATCATTAAAACTCACAATTAACATTTAATTTTTGTCTATTGGAAGCTCTATTTTTTGCTCTTTAAATTATGTGCTTGTGTGTGTATTTTGATTTTTATTTTGTGTACTAAACTCGGAGTGCGACTGGATATTTCTGCATAATACAATGTGCGTTTTTCATTTTCTGTAAGACATTTATAGTTCACTAAATGTTAAATTGTGAAAGCAATAACATTTAACAAATACAAAACATATATTTGTGCTACTTATGAAATCAATATCCTATATGTAATGGTAAATGTACATACATTGTATTTATATTCCATCAGGAAAGTTTGTAAATTGATAATAAAGCCATAAAACTCTAAACTGAGTGACACGAGTAAGTGGAAAGTTACAATAAGAATTATCAAAGAATGTTTAAATTAATAACCTGGATCAAACTCTGGAATAAAGCCAATAAACGAACGTAAAATTCAATTAAATTATTGACAGATTTCCCTTTGAAAGGCAAATTAAACTCGAAGTTGGTGGAGGAATTATCATTGAACTGAGGACTTACAAATATGGCATCAACATGTTCAACAATGCTTTGTTCGTTGTTCAATTTCAAAAATTCATTTAAAATTTCTAAACGTTTTGTAATACTACGTAGAATAATATTTCCAAATCAAGATTGAAAATCAAATATGGCATATAAAATATTATAAGGTACGATAAGACAAGTCAATGAGAAGTTTGTTTTCTTTTCAGATCTCAAAATGTTGTTTACGCAATCCGATTCGAACAAATCATCCAACTTTTCAGTCCTCAGAATTAATTCACTAAATGCATTCCTGTCCCAAACTACATCAATCAATAATATAAACAGAACATGAATCATTTGAAGAATTTTGAATGTGAAGGTATAATATCGAGTTTCTATTCTCAAAGCCATTATTTCCATTACCAGTATGCTCCATATCAACAAGGTATATAATTTTCCGCGCAATAATATAAGCCTTATGGAATATCGGTTATAAGTTTGTCGATGAAGACCGAATACTGATTGGTATGTTAATAATGTTCAAAGTGTATTTTCAATAATTTCTTTCAGCATTTTAATTTTATTTGTGTTATACAGTTTTTTGGCTAAATTTTAAAATGTAAGTGTATTATTCGATTTTTTATTAATAACTAACAATAGACGGTTTATTTATTAAAGGTACTTTTGGTAATAATAACTTTTACTATTTTGCATTTGTAATAATTTGTTACAAGCGGTATCTATTGATTTTGGATTACTCTCTTTCACCTTGGTCGTAGAAAATGAGCCAAGTAATGTTAATTTGGCTCTCATTTGTCATATTAAAATAATTGTTACGTCTCAAAATAGGTGACACTATTATAATTAAAATGAAAAATAATATCTTTAAAAATAAAGAAATTTTGTTTCTGACAATAATAAAAACAAAGAGAACTGAAATACAAAAAAATTATAACTTTTAAAGGACATTATTTTTTAAATCTGGAAACGTTAACAAACTTTTACTAGACCTCTGATGAATATTGGAATCAAGTTAAATTAAAAATTTATTTCTTAATTATCAATAAGAACTAACTCATAGTAATACCAAATTGCACAGCTGTGAACTGATATGAGTTCTGAAGCAGCATCTGCTGCAGTAATGATGTACCATTTCCATTTAAAATAGAATAAATTTCTTGTTTTTGTTAATCAACGTACATAAGCCTATTTTAATAAATTTATTCTGTTTTGACAACAGTTAATTTACGCCACTGTAATGAACATGTGTTTAATTATTTATTTCTATCCAATGCCCAACTTACAGTTTTGCCCAAAGTCTATGTACTATGAAAGCAAATTGTTTAAAGACAAACAAAAACAGTAAGCGAAGAAGAAACCAAAGTAACCTCAATTGTAGTTGTTGCCTCAAAACTAAAGAAAACCATTGATGAAGAAGACTACAAAACATAGTAATTTAAATTGGCATTACACTAACAACAATCAATTTAGAATTACCAAACAACTTCATACACGCATTCTAGTAGTAATCAATGGAGCAAAAAAGATATCCAGATTGAATGCATCTCGGAATGCTGCACTGATCAATAAATTCTATAGGAAAATAGGTAAATACAATGTTAATGAGATGTTAAACATGAAGCAACAAATGATTTCTTTTACTATCTGTTAGCAGGTTTTACTATCTGTTAGGAATTTAATTATATTATGTTCTTAAAAATCATCTCAATATTAAGGAAAGTGTATTGTTTTCTAAGTATGCACATCAAATGATGTATAACTCCAAAAATATTTGCTTCTAAAAAAATGTTAATAATGACTACAAAATTCTTCAAATCAAAAGTATTATTTAATAATACTTCATTTGAGTACTAATAAAGATTCATGACATACTTTAAGATTACAAAAAGAAAAATTTAATGAGTAAGGACACAAAAAAATTAAATATAAGTTAGGCTTTTTAGTTTTTTTCCCAAAATCATGTCATGATTTATAAAAAAAAAATAGTAATTTACTTATCCACAATTAGACTATAACAATCAACATGAATAGTAATTACCAATATTTCTAATGCTATACTACTCAGTAAAGTTTAGTTCTTGTTAACAAATGTTTTACAGTGTTGAAACAATAAAAATAATCAATGGTGTAATAAACAACATATGTTAAATAATATTAGTTCAACTTTATGAATAACAACAGTTTATAATAAAACAAAGGTTTTAAATATTTATGTAGGAATAAAAATCATCTTTTTGTAAGAGCATCACAATAATTATCGCTCAGTCTTTATTTTAAATTGTTCTGAATTTTTAAGTCATCTATTTCTTGAAAAATTAAATATTTCTTAAATGTCTCTGCAATATTTTTAATGGGTTTTTGACACATCACATCTACATTAGAATTGTTTGATACACAAAAACTTCCACTAGGAACATTTTTCAGGTATTGTAGGAAGATATTGTCTGCAAAAACCCTATTATGTTAGAGATGCAATATCTCTTCACTCTACCATTAACAATCCAGTTATGAGTTGTAATAAATGTCTTGGATATTTGATTAGTTCCAACAATTTCCAAATTTTCATTTCCTTGATAAAACATAATAGGAGTTACATGACTTTCAATATCTATCACATCAATGTCACTCATACTAGTTTTTACAAAAATATTACATTGAGATTCAAAAATAAGTTTTCTACCTTAGATAAATTTGTAATAGTTTTATCCGTGAAGTTAATCAGATCAATTTCTATAATAGAAGAGATCAGATTGAAAGTGCCTAAACAAACTCCATGCTCGCATTGAGTTCTTCATTGGAAGCAGCTGAATCTCCTCATTGTTAATTTTTCAGAATAAAGTACTTCCAACAGAACCTGGTGGACATTCATTGTGTCTTTATAGAATCTCTTTGGTCTTTAACCAAATATCAGGCCCTTGAACGATAATTATTTGGATGTTTTGCACTTTCTTCTTTAGGCTTTCGTAAAAATTTAAACGCTCCTAAGTTTTCTTCTTGATTTCTACTCTATCGGCAGTTCTTTTCAAGACACCATCAATGCTATCTGGAGCGCCCTTCCCATTTCCTACTTCACTGTAGTTCCATGATATAGCGATATGGGCTCAAACAACAGCTACATCATGGTGAATGCATTCGCTCATAGTGCATAAGCAAAATGAATTTTTGTATTAAGTTGTGTGTCTTACATGTATGTCAAAATACATGATGAGATACAGTGATGACCTCTGTTCGTACAAAAATGTATTGACTGCACTTTATCAAAAAATTTTAACATATAATTTTGATTTTAATACTAAAGTTGTAAAAGTTTTTAATACTAAATTTGTACTAAAATAATTTTTTATATTTTTAAAACTTTATATTATTAGTAAATGAAGAAGCAGTGATATATAAGTGCCATGTGACTTTTTAGTTACAAAATTAAATCACACTGTTTTAATAAATCATTCTTTTTCGCTTTTATCAGTTTTACTTTAATCTCAGTAGCAGTGACCCTTTCTTCCGATTTACACCAATAAAAATATAGAATAACTTCTTATAGAATAGTCTTCATAATTAATGTCTTTGTTAATCTGACGAACATATTTCCTTTCCATGCATTTTGATGTAATTTTTTCACAGCAAAGATTTTTTTATAATGCCATTGCTGCTTCTTTCACTCATAATGTTGTAGTGTTATGCCTTAATTATCTAATTGACATTGACACATTTTTGATACAAATACATCCCACAATTGCCAACTTTAGAAAAAACTACCCAGAGGTTTCTGTATAATCTTGTTTAGCATATTTTTACAGCATTTCGTCTTCCTAAATTTTTAATCTAGCTTACAGAGTGTATTTAACAAATATTTTTCTTGTTACTTCTCAAATTTGTGGCAATTTCTTCTTTTTTTGACGTTATTCTGCTGTTAAAATAGATTTTCAAAAGTCATTGCTTAATCTTTAGCATCTCTGAAGAAGATATGTTTCCTTTCCAGAAAAACGTTCTTTGGCTTTTGCGAATTCATTATTTTACTAATAATGGCGCTCTATTTTGCATTTTTCTTTTCTTTTTAATTTCCCTAAATATTTAAGAAAATACCTTATTTTCGTCTAAATTAATTTTTTTCTACTTCACATTCTTTAGAAATGACGGAGGATGAAATTTTTACAATATTCTTTTCGACTGCAGTGCATATTCTAATTGGTTATTTGAATCTAATGCTATGTCTCTTAAATCGTTTTCTATGTTCTTTGGTTTACTTGCGCTTGCTATGTGTATCATCTCATTTTTTTTGTCTTTTTTCCTTTCCTCTTTTTTGCTTAGTATCCTTAGTAGTTTACTTATCCTATGTATTATGTATCCTTGTACTTTCCGATGATTAAGATTTAGCAATTATTTGCAACATATTTCTTATTATGAAATGAATATTATATATTAATATGTTTGCTATTTTTTTTGTATTATTTTTTTGTAATATATTTACATTTAAATACAATATAATTAACATATAAATTATGAGACATATAGACATTTTACGATTACATACAAGTTTAAGTGCTTATATAGAAACCATTTGTTTTACGAACACAGACTTAATTTCTTGTATAATACTTGTATGATCACACCATTGCCAGTACTGATATGTGCTTACCGGAATTTTTTAAGTCACTGGTGAGGACATAACTTGTAAACACATTTTTTTTCTTTTATACACAAAAACTTTAACACTCTTAGCTTTTCATTGCAACTAAAACTTTTACACTTACCTTAATGAAAAAGTATAATGTTCAGCACCTTGCTGTGTTTAATTTCTTGCAGATAACTGCTATGAAAGCGGCTTTAATTTCAACCTGGCGTAACATCTCCCTTCTTTGAGCGCAAATGGTCTAATGACTAATCACACCTCGCGATGAAGAGGGGAACTTACAAGCGTGTCTTGATATGATGACATTTTATGTCATAGTTCGGAAAGAACATATAACACGCCTTCAAATGTGTATGCGCACGAGTAACTAACTTTTAATTTATAAAATATTCTCATTCGACCATTATTAATTATGAACATAATAACTTTAAAATAATATGCCAGTTAGGTCGCATGAAGGTGTATTGCATAATAGTGAACTTCTTCTAACATCTAACGTATCTCTTCTCCTGGGTACAGCTTCATTTAGAAGTTAGGATTATAATGACTCTTCACAAGCATTGTGAAGGACTCATTTTTGTCACGGAATTATAGATTTATACTTCAGAAAGACACAAACCCAGCCTTCATTAGGTCACACCCTTGTTCGTCTGACTATTGCAGTCTATTTTTTCAGAAATTATTTGACATAGAAACTTAAAACATTAATGATAAAGTATGTTTTCCCGCATATATAACAAAAAATCATCATGGAGCACCTGAATGAAGCAAAATTGTCTCTTAGATCTTTTCACAACTATTTATCTTGTAATCTATCATACACAGGTATTGTCTCGAGTCAGTTTATTTCAAATTTTGTTTAGCTATCTTCACCAACCAGAGGACGAAATCAGGTGACTGCAAATGTCGGAGTCTGAAAGTTCAAAGACATAACTGGTTAATATATGATATTAATTAATATATATATATAATACATAATAGCTACTTCATATAATTAATATACATTATAGCTACTTCGTATACAGAATATTTCATAGCTTTTAAAAAAAAATATGTTTTATCATCATTATCAATCGAAGCCTCACTCTCAAAATAGCACAATGAGGTAAAACAGTCACATTTATCATTTTATTCTTTTTAGCAATTTAGACAAAAATGGATATAAATTATAATGAAATGCAATAATGGTCAAAAAACTAATTTTTTTCGTCATTTTCTCAGTCATCATTACTTTCATCATCATAAAAAAAACAACATGTAAAAAAACTGGAGAAAAAGTGATGTCACTGAATGATATCACTGAATTATTAATATTTAAGTTTTTTTAAATAGTATGTTGTATTTGCACGACCTTGTATGCTATGCACTGCAATACGATTAATCAATTAGTTGACGTTGAAATAGCACATCTCTCATTATTCCATAGGATACAATCAAATTTTATTGCTTACATGAATTCTTTTGTATTCGAGAAACAATAGAAGCCGGCTTATTACAACAATTTACATGATTTGAAAATAAAGCAAAAAGGAAAAAAGAAACTACAAAAAATTTTAAATTTTCATGTTCAGGAAAATCACAATCTTAGTACACAAGAAGCAACATATTTTTTTAATCTTAAAATTGGATTTAAGTAAACAAATGTCATTGTGAATAATTACGATTTTACGAATTTACTACGAATAAGCAATGTCAATAAAACTGCAAATGTATAATTCTCAACGCCTAATTCTTTCACAAACCATTAGTATTTCTTGGATTTTACAAGATTTTTATTTAAATTATTTAAAACTGCAAACTCATTCACTGCAATTTCATCAACTAATAAATAACTCTGATTTAGACAATCATTATTAAAGCATGTATTTAATAAATTGAAGTGTTGATAGACACTGTTCTTTAAAAAATTAATAACATTTGTAGGCAATTACACTAAATAAAATGAGCCCATAATGTTACCAGAAGACCTATATTTTAAGGAAATAATATGGAATGTAGCCCCAAAAAAATTCAGGTTTATTTTTCTATGTCACCACTTCACAGGAGTAATTAAGTGCATTAAGGAAAATAAAAGAGAAAGAAATTAATTTCTAGGGAAAGAAATTAATTTCTTTTTTTATGTATTTAAATTGTATTTCAATACATAAAAAAATTGTTTAACAAGCCCATTTTTTTACTGTTCAGAATGTCATGAATCTTATTACCTCAATATTTAAAAAAATTAGTGTTATTGAGTTTTGGAAAATATTTTCTGATAGTTTTAAAATTAATTTTTCTGAGAATAATCAGATTTCATAATACATTGTGGTGATTTCATGATAGAAATAGTTTTTTTCGAAATTAGATATTTCGGCAATGGTTGGATTTTTCATATTTGAGAGAAATATTTTATGTTCAGAATTATAATGAGTATCAGCCCAGTAAAAAAATGCAAGGAAATAAAATAACAATGATAATATAATAAGATTTTCTTATTTCCCCAAAAAAGAATAATAATGACACAAATAATACTAACAATAATTAGGAAATTAGTAAAAAAACCATTAAACTACATTAAAAATTAAGATAAATACTTTTTACATTCATGTATTCGTTCTTTCAAATTAATACTCCACAAGGTACATAATATTGAAAAAAATTATATGACCAGTATTTTATTTTTATGAGCCTGAAGCATATGACCAGTATTAAATTTTTATATAAGTATCTTTAAGCGCTCTTTACATTTCAGAATTGTGGATGCAAGTCTCGGTTATAATAAATATTATAATGACTCTGGCTCTACTGCAAGGGAGCTATAAAGGAGTATGATTAAAATGATTATTTAATTATTTAATTTTAACTTATTAAATGATTATGATATTTGCTTTTGAAAATTTCATTTGTGTACATATTTAAATAAAAGGTGATTACGGTTCTTATGAAGACAGCCTACGATGAATAACATTTGAGGGATTGAATCGCCTAAGAAGCTAGAAATTGGTATTTGTATATTTAGTTCCACTTTCATCACACCGTACAAGTTTCGTCATAATTTCTGTGTGATAGAAAAGTCATAAATAACAAAATGACAGGACATTACTAAAATAATGCAAATAAAAAACAATTAAAGATACCACTGCATGAGTATGGATCCTAATAGTGGTCTCAACTTTCCACCGTAAAATATTGTATTCGTGACAGGGATATTTATGATACATTTTAAATTTAAAATTTCATCAGAGTTGGAAAGCTTGTCGGATAGTAAATTGATCTAAATTATCAAGTACATATCATGCTCTAAATAAATAATTTTTAAAACTAATCCTGCATGTAAAAAAAATTTCATAGAAGTACTTAATATATATTAATTTTTATTTCTTCAAAACAACACTTATTCAAAGGTAAATAATATGTTAACTAAACCGCATTGCATATAGCTTTGACCATGCTGCGTGGCATTCGGTGTGCTTGCACTGTAGGGTGCTTAACATTAGCGGTAATGTTGAAATATAGAGTATATGTCGAGATCAGTATGAAATGTAAAAAAAAGTGTCGATTATAATAGTCTCATTTTTTATTAAGGAACCCACAAAAGCCAGCTCGCTACATCGATTTGACAACACCTGCTTATCTTTTTATATCAAACATATTGTACATTTTGAAAATCCATCAAATAAACTGAACTGAATATTTATACATAAAATATGTCTCAGGTTGATCTAATTATGCACGGGTACTTTAGGGTAGAAGTAAATTATTTTATTTATAAGCTTGAGTAAAGGCAAGTAATCTGTAAAAATTTGATTTAATCTCTTGGATGTTGCATTCACATCAAAATGATGATTTGATATTTGGGACGTGCAAGACATCTTAATGAGTTTAACAGCCATTTGAATGAATAAAATGATTCACACAGTTAGACAGTTCTAATAAAGAGTCCAGTGATACACAAATTCAATATTTTTACCTCTACATCATAACAAATGAAGGGAATGCATGTCATTTTTATTTTTTCTTAGTGTATTCAAGCTACCATTATTGTACCATAGATACATAATTTAATACTATTCGCCATACAACCCGCAATGGGAAAACATTCCGCCTCATTTACCCCACTCTCTGTTTTCGACCTTGTTTACTATTTACCACTGCACAGTGTATAAATTATTTTCTATAATAAATACGAATTCTGCACGGTCCGAAAATTATAACTATAACTCATTTTTTGAATACCTGTGACAAAATTTAATTTTAAAGGAACATATATACACAGATACATACATGAATCGGTTAATACACATCACACTCTTTTTGCTGTGTCATATAATTAGCATTTGATTTGTAAATAGAATTAAACACTTTATCTCAATTTACTATTCACAGCATTTTTAAAAATGTTAATATGAGTAAAATTGATGAAATAATTTTTACTAACTTTTTCACTAAGACGGATCATTTACAAACATGTTTGCAATTTCGACAAACGCGAATATTCTTAATGACACTTATAAACAGGTGAAGTTCACATTGTTATATTTCACAAAATATTATTGTCCTATGGGTGTCAAGCTTAGTAAATATCACTACATCCCGCAACACTTTTATAATTGCTTTCTACCAATGAGTATGATTAGTTTTAACGAAGCAATTAATTAGATGTTTAGTGCTTTCCTCTATTAATTATATATCATACAAAGCATCGACTCGTTAGTCAATTTAAAATATTTGTAATCCTTCCATAGTTTTTTTTCATTTATATAAAAAATCACTACTCATTGCAATGAATGGCAAAATATGAAAAAACTACTTATAAATATAAACAGTGCATATTTAAATTATGTGTTCAAATCTCGTCTAAAATCACATTAAAAATTATCTATGTTGCAAAATAATACGGATCGAATATTTCATTCCCCATTTTCATCCTATTCTTAATGTGTTAGTTGTACCGTTTTATAAATTTTAAAGCCTATGAATATGTCAGACATTGTTAAATTTTTTTGAAGTTAATTCCACAATTCAATGAAAATATTATCATCTGTACCTAAATTCAGTAGGTTACAGGTAGTAAGGCCATGTATTATTCATCTAATCCATAAATATTACAATAATAAAATATTGTTACTATGGAAAGCAAAAAACGTGTATAAAAAGTAAGTAAGCCAGAAATTAATCCAAGAGGACGACCGAGTTGCTCAATATAAAATATATAGATCTTAGCCGATCATCAATTGACATAATGTTTTATGATACTGATATCTCCTTGATCTGTCCAACGCCCTAATCAGATTAAGTACATCTCAGTACTGGAATTCTTTTCCTAGAGACTATATATATATATATATATATATATATATATATATATATATATATATATATATATATGTATGTATATATGTATATATATATATATATATAAAAATATATATATATATATATATATATATATATATATATATATATATATATATGTATATATGTATATATGCTATATGTATATACATTGCCGCTGCTTTATATACATTTTTATTGTTGTATATTTTTTCTTTGTAAGTTCTCTACTTTTCTTTACACTTTGAATAACCTTAAATTAGAATTGTATCCATTTGAAATATAAATATTTTTATTGATTATTTTTATGTAGTAATGTACTTTTTTTTCCAAAAATGTACATTTTATACACTTCGTTAACCACATGAATTAAAATTTAAATATTTCAACCAGAATTTCATCGGCTAAAAGCTGTAGAACAGATCAGATTATTTCTTTTCTTTTGCCACATATCCATCAATAGTGCCGAGTTGAATGATAAAACCTGTAGTTTGGTTATGCGTAAATTGTAAATAATTTTACAATTTATATCAATTAATTATTAAAAAATTATCCTCAAAAATGGTTAAATGTAGTTCCTATAAGTGTGATAGCGCTTCATACGGGAAATTGACAGGTCTTACTATTACATTGATTGTTTCAACTTGAAATTTTCTCGTTATTTATTGTAAAATAATGTTGTAATTCCATAGGCATTGTAGGCATAAAACACTATCCAATTTTTAGTATAATCACAACTCTCACATAAATTTTATGTTTGCTTTTTTATTCCAATAAAATGACAAATCTTTATGAACCCTTAATCTCTTTGTATATAAACGGGAGCGTTGAGTGAATTTTACCATAAATATAAAATTAATTACTTTATACTTTTGGTTGCCGCTTGACCTGGCCTTTAGTTTTCTTAAAACAAAATTTGTATAACTCAGGCACAGTCTATTGGCAATAGATTGTGAAAAATAAATTCTCATTAAAAAAATTATTTGCAATTCTCATAAATATCTTATTATAAAAGCACCATGCTTATATTTATTTTAATTTAAGTTTGTTTAATAGAAAAATATGTAGTTAATTTGAATTTTGAGAAAGTTATATTTTGTACCGTTTTTATCACTTTTTACCAGTTAAATCGTTTCTATTTTCAGATCGCTTTCAACTTTCCTTTTTTTGGCATCCAATTTAAAGATTTTTGACAGTAGTCTTATTCAGCTGAGCCACTTTCTATAAATGTATCTATATTATATGAAAGATTACAGGAAGGCATTTTAATTTTTAAA
This sequence comes from Druceiella hillmani, assembly GCA_039881145.1. NCBI lineage: Eukaryota > Metazoa > Arthropoda > Insecta > Lepidoptera > Hepialidae > Druceiella > Druceiella hillmani. The sequence continues at coordinate 6,992,420 of JAYKKI010000103.1, forward strand.
GACTGAAATCTTTTTTTTGTTTAAATCTTTTTTTCCAATTCAAAGAAGCATTGTCTACTTTGTTCAAAAAATTTTGGTGAAAGTAACGTAACATGGCAACAATACAGACTCTATTATTTCAAATTCCAATCAATTAATAATCGAACAACTGAATATACTGAATTGAATGCATTAGCTATTGTACTTTGTACAACCCTTTGCTGAACCTTTCAATAATTTCAAATTGTTTGTACTCTTTAGTTTAAATCCTACAATTTCTGGTGACCCGATAAACATTGACTGTATATACTCATATCCTAATAATACTTTGAGTAAAAATAATAAAAATGATAATTTTCAGAATTCTATGCCAGAGACAAGGAGAGGACTTCAACACTTACTGATCAAACATCGCTTAGAAAGTGACAGGGAAAACTTTATGACAGGGCACGGTGAACAATTTCAAATTGGATCATCATCATCTCCGCAATATATAGGAACAAATATAATAAAAGAAAACTGCACATTGCCAGCAAACAGAAAGCAAAAAACAAAAAAATTAAAGTGCTGTCTCAGCAAACTCGTCGTTTGAAGAAAACAGTAGTCAATTTTACTATGTTATTGTCAGTAGTTGCACAGAGTCCTACGTACAAATAATTTAAACATACTATGTATGTTTAAATTATTTACATTTATTAAATGACGATGATGTGGAAACCTTGACCTCTTCCCCAATAACAATCAAAGAATAATGTTATGTTATACTGGAATTTATCCTAAATCATTTAACAATAATATTATAAGATTTAAGTATCAATTTTGTTTCAACAAACAAATGCCATATGAAAATATTTAAATAAATATAAATAAATAAAAACACAAAAATATTTCAATTCTATTTTACGAATACAGATAAATGAAATAGAAGTTTGAGTCGATATGAAAATATTTCTATGTTAATATTCAGTCATATACATTTTGCCACTGCATTAAGACACGCTCCTAAATATTAGACTCCGCCCTTAGGTTCCGGTTTTAATATGATTTTATGTCATCTGCTGCTAGTAATTTTAAATCTGAGGGAAAATCAGACAAGTCGTTATTTTTGCATTACGTATTTACGAGAAAATAAATTTAAATAATCATAGCAGCTTAATCTTTGAAATGTTAAGTTTTTAGAACATGTTTGTAAATGGACAGGCTTATGATAAGGAGTAAAAAGGCTAAATTATATACATACATTTATATATATATATATATATATATACATATATATATATATATATATATATATATTCTTTTTTTAAAGCTACGGAATGTTATTCTGATGAATTTACTTCCCCTCCAACCAGTTTTTTAATGTAGTTTTATTGAACTCTTATTAGAAAGATTAAGTTACAAATTTTATTCTAATTGATCATTTATTACATACTAGGCTTCTTTACAATGAGGCTATCTTTATAGATTCGCTTTCACAGGTTCCGTAAACAAAAGTTATTCCATTTTAATATCAAATAAATAGGTGAATTTTCCATGATTGAAAATGCTAAATAAGAGCACGAACAATTGAAATCCATCTGTTATTCCCCTACTTAGCTTTTAGCCAAAACATTCCGTGAACAGTTGACGTATATCTGTCGCTATTATCAGTTCCCAGATATCCCCATCGTCTCCATCATCCTACGTGTTCCCGGGATCCGGGATGGATCCTTGATGATAGATCCTTCTAAAAGGAAGTTAAGAAAGTAATATGAAATCTTTTCTGGAATTTACTATTTTTTATTATTGATAATTTACGTTATAGTTGACAGCGAGAAGCCCAAGATAGTTACGAGGAATTCTTTTCAGGAGAAAAAGAGTCATATACCGATGGTCAGGATGCTGAGGCTGTCCATTGCGCTTTTAGGTTTTCTGGAGCAAAATTGATGACATGGAATAATAGATGGAGTTCTGCAAACTATTTTAACCCATATTTGATCAGATGTTGAGTGATCTTAGCTAAAACAAGGCATAGGGCTAAAATAAAAAATGAATGTCATAGAAAAATACGTATATTAGGATTTTAATGAGTCATTCGCCGTTCATTGATAGTATGCATAGGGTTATTGGTTTTTGTAAATTTTTTAATTATGATGAATTTCGCAAAAAGTGTTGTATATTTAAATAAAATAATTTCGATAAAATATTATACGTATTTAATACATATTTTTTTTATTATTTTACCAAGACTCTTTGGAAGTCAAGAGGTTATCATCTTTTCTTATTATTTAAATATTTAGTTTTTAGTAATTTTAGTAGATTTATGTTGTGGTAACATTGTAGTTTCTTTTTGCAATTTGAGTTATGTTGTTTTTGTGTAAAACCTTTAGAGAGTCTACTTCTATTCTGTAACTACTCATATTCAGATAATTTACTACTTTTTTTATTAAATTACATGTGTTGTTTATTAAAATAAATATTGGTTTTTCATGACGCTCATGTAGATTAATAAATTGAAGGACCAGTTATAGATAAGAATAATGACAGTCAAATATTTAAGTGATTTTGGTTTCTTTAAGCAATCAACTTTTGAAATATATGTATCTTAAAAGGTAAAACATCTAGGTTTAAGACTGGAAAATATTTGAGGAAAGTTGATGTTTTTCCACTACGTTTATGAAATAAAAGGTCTAGTTCTAGAATTTTCTAAACTTAGAAAGAGTGACCTTAAACGCCTACCTTTAGTGGATACATAAAGGGAGCAAAAAAATTGTGGTGCCAGGTGCTAAACAATCGTGTGCATTATTCGATGACATTTGGCAATATTTATAATAAATAGAATGCATTTTATTGTCACCTGGAATATTTTAAAGGGACGAGACCAAAATCACCTGACAGTTTTCAATATTCGGTCACGGTGTTCAATCTATTCTAAACTTACCTATGTTTTTGAAGCTCAACGCGCATGCAGCATCGAGGTAAAGGGGAAGGTCATGGTGAATGTCAAGAAAAGAAAAGCCAATTTTCATAATTATTTAATATATGAAACCAGTGAAAAGTAATTCTCCTTGAATTATAGATGAAGGTTTGATAAATTGTCTCTTAATAAATCATTGTACTGCATATTTCCAGAGTTTGGAATAAACACACACTTAAACATACATTTTAGGGCGGGCATATTATTATTACTATTTTGAGAAATATTATTGAAAACCTAATTATGAAATATGCAGCATTACTCCGAATTTATTTAAAGTATATTCAATGGATACATCGTGCCGGAGTACACTAGGTTATATATTTACGTTGTGAAAAATAATAATGATGTACCCTTCCTTTAAATGTGCCTGTGCTTGTATGAAACACTTATAGTGCGAGTTCTTCTTACAGTTAATAGGATTTATTTTGGATACCAAATGCTTGTATGAAGTGCAAACTGCTAGAGGCAGTTAGAAACAATAATTGTTATAATCTACGTGTTGTGTTACATTCTAACTCAATTCGTCCATATGATTAAACACAAATTAATGAAGAGATATTACTATACACACTCAGTTTCAACAGTATAAAGATTCTCTACATATCAAGGTACATATTGTGAGTGTTATATGTGTTGAGCTCGACATGGCTGCAGGTTGGTTATTGTAAAGATTGCAGATTTGGGATAAAAAAAATCATATTTTTGCTAAGGAAATTAATTGAGTCCATAGTTTAAAAATACCATGAATATATACATAAAAAAACCTGAGAGGTTCTGATCGATTGTGTTACTATGTGTGTATTTAGAGGTTACGAAAATACTCAAGTAACATTTTGACAAAAATAAGAAAAAATGCTACTTTATTTGTAAAAATTATTGTTATATGTCTTTGCAATGATACTCAACAAGCTTGGGGAGAAAATTATTTGTAAATGTTAATCTCATGAAAATAAGCTAAAATTCAACAAAATATTTAAATTAAAATATTAATACAGTTTTTTATCTTAACATTCGTACCACTAACCCACTGTGTTCCAGTTAATTTGACATGGAGCAACAATATTACCATAAAATTTTTACTGACATACTTGTATAGTTTATTATAATCTATATTTATGTGTGTATATATACATACATTCCCACTCACAGATATATATATATATATATATATATATATGTATATATATATATATCTGTGAGTGGGTGTGCATATATATATATCCGGATGAACATTTTATTATGTTCCAAAGAAAAAAAAGGCAAATTCTATGGCCGCAAATTATCCAAAATCCACTTCATATATTTAGGAACCAGAGTGTAAACATCCGGAATAATGCCGCCACAGATAAAAGAACTGTAGCTAACGATTCCGTATTGGACGTAGCGCACCTTGTCGTTGTGGATGCCGTACATTAGGGGACTGCCGGCGGAGAAACTGCAAGTGTCCTGTCCTTCCTTGCCGGCACACATTTTCTTCTTATTCAAGTATGATGGCAAGTCTTTTGATCTGAAATATAAAATACAGTTGAAACTTCACCAGTACAACTAGAAGATATGAAGGCATAATTGAACCCTGCCGACACTATAATACCAAGTTATTTTCTTTGGGAACACCACATTCGTAGGAAACTATATTTAACATTAATTTTTTTATTCAGCTTCTACAAGATAAAATAAAATATTCATACAAACAATCAACTTAAGTATTTTACATATACAATTCTCTTTTAAATTTTCCGAAGTAAATATATGGTTATGTATGCCTTTAAGAAAACTTTCTCTTATATTACAGTGAGAATTGCATTTTTCCAATCTAATTGCTTTCAGTACATTTATAACAAATGTCGGAATATATTCTAAGAACATTACGTAAAAATATATGTAAATATTAATTTTTTAAGTAAATGTCACTTTCGTTACCGAACATTTTACATTTTGTCTGCAATTAGACATGTACTCGATAGTACCAATGATTCACTGTTACTTTTCTACAGATTGTAGCAGGCACGAATCGTTAACTGTGGGGCATATTTTATATTTTCGTATTGTATTAAATTGGTTATATATTGGAATAAAATATCATAGCATATTTAATATTGAAATACAAACCTATATTTTTCTTTGCACTTCTCATTGTCGACCGCCTCAACTAATACCCTGAGCAGTAAATCCGACGGCTCGCCACTTCCCCGTTTGCCCCAACCGGTCACAGTCAAGTTCTTCGAGTTGAGGTTTAAACTCCTCAAGCTATTATGTAGAGGTAAACAGACCGGCTTTATATACCCTACAAAATATTCTTAGTTCAGAAGAAAATATTAACTAAATAACGTAAAACGGAGAAACATGGCAAATTTTTTTTAAAACGACAAAAAGTTACTTTCATTATAATATTCTTTTATAATAGATTCCCATTTACTTATTTCTGACTTCTTCGTGTTTCTCGTCGTGTTAGTATTCCAACCCTACACAACCGTTTGTTTTTTTCTTTAATACAGTAGTAATGCGCTTAAATATTTTATCATAAATAATCCGTTTTATTTGTCGTTAATATTAATTATTTCAAAGTACACCTAACATCAAATTACACACTCCTCCATAATTAGACGAGATCTATTGAGTAATTACAATTCTGCAGTAAAGAGAAAGATTGAAGATAAATGTGAATTCTGTTAACATGATATTAAAGTTTTGCTGTAATTAAGGCAGTTCCATTTTAATGACATCAGGTACGGAACACGTAAGTTGCTTATTTAAATTGTGGCCCCATATTTCTATCGAAATGTGAAATACATACATATTCCTAATATGGTGTTCGGTCTCTACATGTATGTAAATGAGCTCTAAACTTGAAATATATGATAATACCTTATGTTGTTTGTTTTTATTTCAACCTTATATTCGCAGCGAGAATTTCTCATTGTTTTTTACTATTTAAAAGTCGTGTTTAAAACATTTTAAGCGATCCTAACTCCATATTATGTCACTTTTTTTTTACTACCATTTGAACTGCATTCACTTTATATTGCAAATTGTATGATATCGGTAACTTAATAAATTTAAAGTCAAATCCCATTTTATTGATTATTTTTTAATAGTAATCTCTAATTCTGCGTCTAATTCTAGTCTATGGCAAATATTATTTTATATAATCTTGCAAGTCTTTATTAATATAGGCTGTTGCATAAAAAAATGACGTCGACAAGAAGCGTAGTAAACTTAAATAAACTGCAATCTTAACATTTTTATGAATTACATATAAATCAATAAATAAGGCAATTGTCTACATTTACAATTGAGGCATTAATTACATCTTTTTTTAACTTCCGAAAATCGACTGCTTTAACTTTAGCTCAGTGCAGCCGTAAAAAGTGGAATAATTTAAATATAAGAAGCAAGCATTTAATTGTAAACCCACAAAAACAATTTATTGTATTAGATGATTTCTGAAATTCTTTTTTATAAAGAATTTTCAGTTCGGTCTCTGATGTAAAATTCTAAAAGTGTTAAGTCGGATAATTACCAGTCGACGGTATTGGCTTTCATCTCCAAATCTTGTTATTAAGAAAACAATGGTTCAAGTCATTTCCAAGGGTGATATGTAAATAGTTCAATCGCCGCCTTTTTGAATAATCGTTAATCGATTGTTCTATAATTCAGAAACTAATAGAAAAAACTGAAATAGATTATCCTCCAAAAATTTCAAATACTTTTCAGTGGCGTTTCTTTTTTGCTTTTGCATCTGTAAAAAGAACTTCTAAAGAACAAAATTGCTACTTTTGTGTTTTGCGCGTTAGTGTAAATAAAATATGTTTTCAGAGATATTTCAGAAATTGCTCACTTTTAGAGATAGCATTGATCTTAAATGCTAAAAGTAGAAAATGATTCTTTAAGACCTGTAGATTTTTGTCGGAAAAGTTAAGAAATATTGGATCTTCTATTTTTCTTTTAATATAAATAATCGTACTTATATATTTACATGATGGTTTTATAATTGTTGTGACATTCTTATATTCTATTTTGTGACTATCGTAGCGTACTATAAATTGGAGGTCTATAATTACCTTCTACCAGGCAGCTGCATTTAGTAGCTACCAGTTTATTTATAAAGGAAATAAAAAAAAGTAGGACAGTAAGTCCTACTTTTTTTAAAGAAGAAAAAATGCAAAATAATGTTTCAAAAGTGACATAATCATTGGTCTTTTTGATATTCTATATGTTTATAAATTATTTGGCTATTAATAACTAGTCATAATTAGACAAAATATATTAAAAATAAAGACCTGTCAAGCACGAGTGGAACTCGCAGCACGAGAGTTTACAGTACATATGTAGATATTTATAAACATTTAATGGTACATAATATTCCTATTATATTTTTATTATATTTTTAGAATGGAAGTATATTGCCTATCACATCTTTCACAAGCGCATATTTAAAAATATTCTTCTTTATACGATATAACTACAAATTAACGATTTTCCGAATTTTTCCTTTGCTTGTGCTATGAGATTTTACTTTTTCACATCATTCCTTTAATAAATTACAATATTTCATAGCGGACTTTGGCCATACGTACAGAAAAATGACTGAGAAGAGAAAGGAAAGAAGATTGCTAGTTTTGTTAGATGTGTTGTGACCGATACTGCAAATTAGGAAAATTCACGTGTTCTCAGTTATGCTAACCTTGCGTGAAAAATTGCATCTGTGTTCTGAAGGGAGCAAAATAAGTTTTTGAATTTATTTTATTTTTATATTGATGGGAGAAAGAAATTATTACGATATTGCTAACAGGTCCACGTCAATTCGTTTGAATATTGCCATCCAACTGATCATTAGATGTATTTCAAAGTGTTCGTATTTATTATAATTGATTGGTTTAAGCGTTGTCCTCTATATCATCGAAGAAAATGTACAATTATTAGTACTGTAATGTAAAGAATTCAATCAGAAAACCATTAAAGGAATTAAAAATCCCACCATTTCGCCTGCAATAAAGTTTTCGTCGAAATGGCATTGTTATAATTAGAATTCCCATACCTATACTCATTAATTTTGAAGTTTAAAGTTGAAAAACTGAAGACTAGAAAACTTAGAAGTTTAAAGTAGAAACACTGAAGACTGGAGTAATTTGAGTGAACAACTGAAGCTGAACCCAAGACAACAAAAAAATAACAGACTCCAAACTTTGTTTACCATTACATTGAATTTAATATATTTTCATGGTAAAAAAACATAGAACAACATATCTTCCATTTTTCTCCGAAGATATAGATATAGCGTTTTGCAAAGTTATTAGTGAAATTATGAAAACGTCGGATGTTAAATATGATGCCAGTGAATGGAGGCTATGTATGCAATTAGCAAACAAAACCTTTTATGCTAAGATTGCTAAAGATGGCATTCAAATTTCATCGAAATGTGTCACTGATTCAATCCAACTAATTACGATGATTCAATGTTTAATCAATTTCAAAAAATCAAGACCAACATGATTGATAGCACAATTGATCCAATAGTTCAATTAATTTATAAAATAATTGTACAGAAATTTCTAATTTACCAACTGTTAACTAGAATGGGAACACATTGATGTATGTTGCTTTGAATTAAAAAAAAACTACATTCACACCAAAAACAAATCTAAGGATAAGAACTTACAATATTGACAATGCTAACCGTCCTTGTCGCAATTCTCACGGGAGTACTACTATCACAATTAAAGAAAACATTGGACTTTTTACTTGAAAAATACTGAATAGCTAAAATCCATGTGTTATGAATTAAAGTACAAAATAAAAATAGCAACAGCATCTGTTGTATATTGTCCATCACGGCAGACATGAAAATCGTAACAAATTTTGAAGATTATTTTCCTACCCTGGGATATAGATTGATTTATGGTGATGATTGTAACTGAAAATATTTACACTAAGGCTCACGAATGGTTCTTCTTCAAGGTAACTGTATCTTCAATGTAACTGTATCCAGCTGTAAAAAAACTCCATCTGAACTATTTCTCGCTTAGCAAACCAACTATACTGGCCCACGGGCCAAAATAAAGTTTCAGACCTACTAGATTTCTACTTAACAAAGAACGCTCGGGTAGCCACATTAGCATTGATGCTTATTTAGACTTGTCATAAGATCATCGTTCTGAACATGAGTAGTAAAGTCATAATTGTAGAAAAATATCTAAAATTGTACATCCGCGATACATATTAGAATATCTTTAAAAATATTACGACCAAGTCCATTAATTTACGTACCTTTCTTCAAACTTTTAAAGTTGAATCTGCAATAGAATATCATTACAAACTGATCCACTAAGTTTTCAATAGGTCAGCACAGTTAGATGGTAGAAAAGTACCCCAATCGATTAAATATATATCCTAAACATTTAAAAGAAAAAGTGAAAAATGATACCAATCAAAACAAGCAACGCTGGTCTGAAAAAGTAGCAGCGTGTGCTGAAAATCTTGTAACAGTATTTCAACCTTTTCATTCTCCTATCTCAAACATGAAAACGAAGTATTTTCCTCTCACCAATTCACACGTCCACATCATTATAATTTGCAGCCTTAAAGAGTTACTAGAAGATATAGAAATCCTGAAGGAGGGTGAGACGCCTGGTTGCAATCTTATCGATGTGACACTCTTGGAACAACCTTTAAAAAAAAATTGTTATGATACCTGTGTTAAATTGTAATGCGGAAGGCATAATATATCTATCTTCCCTAGTCAAGAGACAATTTCACAAGTAGTTATGGTGCCAAAACTTAACAAACCAGCATGTGATGTTAATTCGTACGTTTCGAACTGTCTCTTCTCTGTCGTAGGAAAACTACTCGAAAAAATACTACTAAACAGCATGTAACATCATTGACAAGAAATGTTATCCGCACATTAGTTTAGTTTTCTCCAGAACTATGGTACCATAGAACAAATATCCGACTTGTTGATGTCGTCGGGTGAACGTTAGAAAGTAAAAAGCACTTCTCCCAAATTTTTCAGGCATTTGATAAATATGGTTCACGCAACAAAATAAAAAAAGCCCTATCATATTCTTGTTACCATATTCTTGAATCTTATCTTTGGAAAAAGTGTTGTAAAGGAAAATATAATGCAAATCGAATGTAAAATATCTTATCAGGAATGACACAGGGAAGCATACTTGGTTTATTAGTGTACTTAATATAGATCTTCCAGGTCATATATCTATCTCCACTGCTATTTACGCGGCTGCTATCTCAGCTTTAAATAATTTGCAGGAGCACCATGGAGATATCGAGGAGGAACTCGTTAAATGGGACATAAATGCAAACTAAAGTAAGCCAGTACATTTTTAATTCATCCTCAGTAAACAGACCTGTGCACTCGTTAAATTATGTAAAAAAAGGAATATCATAGGATGAAGACATAGAGTACCAGGGAATATAAATATATTGATAGACAATTTACCTGCCATAAATATATCTAGAGTAAAGGCAAAGCTTTGAATGTAAACTGAAAAGCTTGTACAAGTTAACAGGGAAGAAATCCCTACCTTCTCGATTATTTACACAACCATCGTAAAATCGATACACACATATAGCATCCAGCTTAGAGTATCCGCCGGCTCAAGTAATATTGAGATACTAGAAATGTATCAGAGTAAAACAACGAGAATAATGGTAAACATCCTCTATCATAAAAAAAACTTGTGCAAACATCTCTACATCAATACTGTCAAACAGGAGATCACCAAATTCAGCAAGAGCTACCAAATGAAGCTGCTGAAGCATATCAATGAGTTACTGACGCAGTTTAAAAACACGGCAAGTGCACGATACGGAAGCCCAACCGACAGAGTATTTCTGATTTAATAATCAGATTTAACAACAATGGGCAGTAGATGAGAAAAACATCACAAGATGTTGAGCTCAGAAGATAAAATTATCCAAGATAATTAAATCACATGAAGGAATGGCTAATTATCATAAAGGATCACCAGATTTCGGCACAAAGCAAAAAAAATGTGAATGGTGACTATTCATTGACTCCTCGAAAAGAATATTAAAACAGTAATTTTACGCAATGGGAATATTTACGCTATTTACCTGTTGACCATTCCGCTTATCTGGAACTATGTTACGAAAATTTAGTTCTTGTTCTTGAAAAACTGTGCTATCAAAAACAAAAATGGATCTTGTGAAGTAATTTGAAATTTTGTTATAGAACACTTGAACAACTTGGAGGATTCACCAAATTCTATGCTTTTATATGAGTGAAATAATCGAAATAATGATTTCTATTAGACAGGAATGGATTAGCCTCTAAAAAATCTTTATAATTCAGTAAAAGAATATATAAAAAAAAAACTTGCTTTACTTGAAATAATGCTACTTTTCCCATTTCCCATCACATTGGGGCTGATGAAGCAATTTCTGAATTTACTGCAGTAGCGATAAGAATGTTTTAAGGAAACTGGGCCAAAAATACTGATTTTTTAATTTTCGTCACTATCAAACTAAAGAAAAGAATTATTGTTGACCCATTGAAAGATTAAAAAGAGAAAAGGATTTGAAGCTGAAATAAGTACAAAATAAACAATTAAGTTTTGTTTTAGAAATGTAGTTTTTCTTGGCAGTAGGAAAAAAACCCCGATTAGCCAAAGATATGCTGAAAAATATTTAGAAAAGTGGATTGTGATATGAGCTTCAAAATTCGCTTTCTGAAGCCCCACTTAGATTATTTTTTAGAAAATTTTAGGGACTTATGGCATGGAACAGGAATAAAGTTACCATTATGGTATAGAGGTAATAGAACAACTACAAAGGAACAAGTTGGATGTTAACATTATTGTTAACTATTGTTTTATATCGAATCAAGAAAGTGCTAATAGAGGACACTAATGAAAAATAAAAAAGAAAGGAATTCGAAAGATGGTACCATCAGGATTTTTATTTGGGTAAGAGACGTTTTTAAACCAAATTTTAATTTTTTGTCCTTCCTCTGTATTAATAACTGCAAATGATAAGAAATTAATACCATAACAGAATTCAATACCCCAAAGTTGCCTGTAAAAATACTTTTCAAATAGACTATTTTCCAAAAGATGCATTATACAGAATTGTGAATATTTACTAGATGAAATAAGCTTGTATATAATACCATTTCCAATTTATCAAACTAGTGAACTTCCAAATATTTACCTACTTAATAATGGGAGCTTCATTACCAAGTTTAATTAAATCTAAATTTCAAACCAACCATCAACTTAAGAAACTGATGTCACATGGTCGAAATTGAGAATTAATTACTTGAAAGTTTTAAATCAATTCAGTGAACTTTTATTCAATACAAGAAATTATTTCCCTCTCTCAACTTTTTTTGAGCTCATCATTTTATTATTATTGTTAACAAAACATAATTTCCTTTGCTCCTCATATTATCACTTTTAATCTCTCACTCATCTATTTCGTGCTATTTATCCATCTGAGAGAGAGCATCAACTAATAAACATTAAATAATTTTTTTTCTGATTTGGGAAAAATTCGAGGAATATTTTTATTCTGATCCGGGCAAAAATCACAATAGAGCAGTTACTCCAATACAGGTTTCTTGTAAATTTCTTTTATTCATAGAAACAGCCACGTAGATATTTTGTTAAAATCTCAATATCCATAACTCTCTACGCCAGTAATACTTTAACTATTCTATGTTTTACTCTCATGTAAAAATAGGCATAACACACACATTTCTTGATAGAACGAAAACTAAATTTTCAACCCAAAAGAGAGAAACGTAGTTTTAAATAGAGTGATCGCTTCTTTGTCAAAGTTTTCTTATTTAAAATATAATCTTTGATCGTTTTCTGGATGAAAAACAAGGTGTATCATGATGAGAAACGCTCACGTATCGTAAATCCTAAACCTAATTTTACACTTTTCATTCCAACTAATTTGTCATTTTATCCTTAATGTTGAATTTTGATAAATCGCTTCTTAGTTGCTGGCTGCATTACGTATTGAATGCTCCCTCCAAATAGATAATTTAAAAATTATGTATTTAATTATTTATTTTTAACGAATTTCTAATATTTTTAATCTCCTTTTCACCCCTTTTAAGGGTTAAATTTTGAAAAAATCTTGTTAGTACCAATCTACATTACTCAAAGAACGTTCGCTTCTTATTAAAAAAAATCATTTAATGATTTTATTCCTATCATTGTTTTTAAATCCTACTTCAACCCCTAAGGACTGATTCCTAAAAACGTTTAAAATATGTACTCATTTAGTTATTTTTAGAGTTTGCTTTGAAAATTTCGATCAGATGGAACTATTAAATATTTTTTTATAACCTCTTAACCATATTTCTGCCATTTGGGGTTAATTTCTAAAAAGATTGAAAAATTCGTGTTTATTATTTTTTTCATGTATAGAGTATTTTTATAGACTTTTTTTATGATAAAATGTTAAGAAAGTTTTGAAAATATTATATCAACTCTAACCGTTTATAAGAATTAATTTTAATTCTAGTGAAAATACTGTAATTTTTCATCCAATAACTTGTCATTACTTTCATTGAATTATTTATGTTCAAATTACATTTATTATAATTTCAAACCCCACTAAGTAGCGAGCAAAGGAATTGTATTAAGTTTTATTTTGGAGAATTAATATGTCTGTCAATTTCATTAATATTTGTTTTCAGCAGCAATACTTCTTTTAAATTAAAATAATTTTTTTCATGCAAAATGTTATTTTTGTATTGTATATAAGTAATTTTACTATGTATTATTGTGAAAGGTTTACCTGGCGAAAAATCAATGCTCCTGTCAAGTCTGATCAATGCAATGTCCGCAGAGATATCAGAACGTTTGTATAATGGGTGTTTTATGGTTTCTTCTATTCCAAATTCCTGAAATTCCATAAATCCCATTTTGAAACAAACATTTAAAAAGAGATATAAAGAAAATATATTACATGATTTTGTTCAAAGATAATAAAAGAAAAGATGCTATTATAATAAGAGTAAATACATTACATGATTTTATTCAAAGATTTCTTTGTCAGCTCTATGTGTATTGACAAAGCTTGAATATTGTAAATTAAGAGGTAACACATGTCGATAAATATTCAAGCCATACTTTTCTGTGTTAAGCTAATACATTATCAAAATTAAAATTGTAAATATCGGTTGCATAACTCATGATGCTCCGAGACGCTGTTAAGTAGCACTCCATTTTGTCATTAGATATACTATTCCATTAGGTACACAAAACGCAGGGTAGGGCGAGCTACTAGTCTCAATATTTAGAGTAAGACCCGTATGTCCTAAAAGCGAGTACTTAATGTCAACAAAAATTATTGTAAGAAATCTTACACTAATCAGCTTAACATTCATATAATTGGGAATGGTGTTGTTAGCTTGATTTTGGAAAACTTCAGCTACAAAGACAAAATGGAATTCTGTAATTTTTGCCCCTCTCACGAGGCAAAAAGTCCCAAGCTCGGGGTAAAAAGTTCAGTGACTGGTTAAGACGGTCAAGTTGGGTAAATAAAAATATTTTAAAATGATTATAAATGTTTTTATTAAGGTATTAAAATTTTTATGATATCAACGTAATCTTAGGTTTTCAGTATTTATTAATTTATTTATTAGTATAATCAACATAAAATTTATCTCAAAACAAACAAAATACGTTAGTTATTTGCACACCAAATTTAAGTCTTTATTACAATGGCAGTAAGTCAATATGTCTTAATTTAAATATCCTTAATCTTTATCGCTATCGCAACCCACACATAAAACATTTACATTTGGATTTAAACGCACACATTGCTCATGTGCCCAATTTTTTCCCATTGCAGATTGAAATTGGATTCACTCTTCTCCTGACTTGGTTTCTAAGTAAGATTCACAACAAAATACTCTTCGTCAGAAGAAGATGATGGGCTCTTTTCTCTTTAAAATTTTCTACTTCACTGTCAATTTCTTCTTATTTTGTTTAGTTGCCTTAGCCTTCTTTTGCGTCGAACGGGTTCAGGAAAAAATACAGCTTTAGATGTAGAAGATTGAGGGGATTTGGGATCGGAGATTTCTTTTGGTTGTTGTATGATCGATTGTGCTGGCTGAGTTTTCTCAGACTCATTTATAAGAGGTGGTATATTTTCAATATCATTAACAGCACTGGGACGATCTGTAATATTGTTTGGTGCATATTCTGTATCTGTGAATATTTCGCGATTGAATGGGATTATACCTGGTGCTCGGAAATATTGCCCCTTGAAAATATTAACAGGCGTAAGAGCCATTGGTAATGGAGTCCGGACCAGTGACGGGATATAATGTATTGACATGGTTTTTCCTGCATTATTTCTCATCCATGAATCTTGAGCTCACGTGGCTGTAACTTATGAGAGCTATGGGAAGGAAAGTATAGAATAACTACACCGCTTTCATTGGCCAAATAAAGGGTTTTAACACATAAATTTGAATAATGGTTTTCTAGTAGAAGACGAACCGGAGTATCTTTGGAAGGTCCTACATGGCGGATAAAATGTTGAATGGAGCAATAAAATTCTTCGTCTATTATCCACCTACTTGGATTTGCTTTTCCAATACAGTCTGATGGACTATCACGAACGAAGTGATCCTGAAAATATAAACATTGGAAGGATGTGAGAGCCTGTAGCTGACACCGCTACTGCAAGAGTGACATTAGTACCTCTTTCTGTAGAAGTAACGGAGCTAATGTTTCGTTTGCCTTTTGCGGCAACTATATTTTAGAAAGTTTTAACAGTCGAAACACCAGTTTTATTTACATTCCATATAAAAGAAGCTGGAAATTTATACCTACTCATCATTTAGCCAATTTAACAAAATAGTCTTGAAAATTGATAAGGTTGAATGAAGTCGCTCTACTAAGACTTGTAGATTCGGGTTTTTCGACAGACAAAGAAGAGTGTCTTTTTCCAGTCTTTATCCGCCATTATTTCTCTTGCCAGGAATTCGATACAGCACTTGTGAACTTAATAGCACAGTTGTATGCAAAATGTCCTATTTGTTAGTCTATCTAGCCCTAGTTCATGAAACATTTGAACAGGCATAAGCAAATAGTCGTATAAACTCTTCCCTTGGTCTTCAGTAAAAACTTGCCGTGTATCAAAAACCTATGTTATATGGGTTTGTTTATAATGTACGATAACTCTTCTTAAGAAATTCCTGTAAATATTGTAGTCTTTCGCAGCTGCACATAGTTTCTTCTCACCCTTAATGACCTCGTTTGCAGACAAATTAATAATATGACTAGTGTGGTCCCTCTGTCTGTCCTTTGTGTTTAATTACGCATCCTAAAAAAATAAACACTGTTTATTGTACATATCATAAGTTCACTCACGGAGCAAGATGTGCCATCACTGTACTTCTTGCCCCATGCCTACATCCAGTAAGTTACGAGGTTATAAAAAAAAGGTTAAAAACAACATTATATTGTCATGCATTAATTATGGATATAATAGAGCTACAACATAAACTTACCTTAATATCTTCTTAGTATTCAGTGTGAATTTATGAAAGAAATAAAAAGAAACGCTTTTTTACTTTTGGGCGCGAACAATTTCCGATAGCCGTGTTACTCGCATGTACGTTCTGCGACGACTGGTGGCCCGAGGCATCGTCGTCAACCCTCATCTGTCTCCAAATCACGTAAAACATCTATTTCTAGCACAGTTTCATATTGTGATATGTATGTTGGGACTTGTTGTCCGCCGGACTTTTTACCCTATTTTAAAAAATAAATAATTAAAGCAAGTAGCATGCGTGTATGAAAGAAATAAAAATCAAGAGCTCAAATTATTTATTAGCGAATTAAGAAGTGATCAAATATAAGTTTACTCAGTCACACAATAATAATTTTTGTTCCAATTATATGCAAAGGAATATTAGGAAAAGAAATAAGGCAAATAATAAAGCAATCAGTTAAAAAAAAACAAAAATGAAATACTTAATGAAGATTTAAGAAAAATATTAATTAACTTATTTTATTTTAGAAATAATGTTGTACATTTACGAGAAAAAGAAAAAATATATCGATGAAAATAAATATGTACATTTACATCGGCAGCTTTTTTCACAGATTTGATAGAGAATATATTACATAGTTAGTAAAAAATGTATCTCTATCTTTGACAAATATGAAAAACTGTCTGCAGTGAACTGTGTACAAATTAACTTTGTTATCTGGAAAATATTTACATAATAAGGGCGATGGGACATTGTTAGATTAAAATAAATTTTTTCGATGCTTTATTAAACACTACAATCATTGCAAATATATTTGAAATATGACCATGTTTTTTGTATTTTGAGGTCTATTAAAAATTTGATGTTGTCAATATATGTACAGTAATTAGACCACCATATATTATTTGAATTGAACAATTGTTTAATTTTAGCTATTGACAGTTCGTATTGAAATAAAATTTGAACACAATTATTTTTAATTTAATTTTGTAACGGAATGGAACTTACGTCATGTTAATTAGATAGATAACCTTTCATTCTTACGTCCACAAAATCTAACATTGCTTTTTTGAATTGCGCAAGACCTAATTTTCAATTGAAAAAAATATCAGGTGTGCCATAATTACCTCTCGTTCACGAGAAACATATTTCACGAAGAGAAAGAGAGGCATCAGCTGAGCAATGCAACTAGAAACCAGCTGACTAAGCCTCAATTTGAGAACAAATTTAGGGAAGTTTGAAATACGCAGGCACATACAAAAAATGCCAAACTCTTTGTTACATATCATATAGGACTTGATTTCTTTCCTAAAGTTCTCGGGAAGTTTTATTACGAAGTTGAAAATAACGCATTTATCGGTAATTACGATATAGACAGTTATACATAATAGTCCTTCGGATATTCGCATTAACTCAATAAAAATGTTTGCAAATACATAAAGAGAGCAATCATAATACTTTGAGCTTTCATTTGATGAACGAAATTGGACAATATGTAGATACACTTGTACTCCAGATACAATATGGCGAATTTTATCGTTTATTTTGCACGAGAGAACTACGACAACTGCTCATCTCACTATTCATTTAGGAAACCGCCAAGGAACGAACATTGAAAGTAATATTCCTGATGTCATCAATTAATCCCCGTGATAGCATTTTTCAAATTATGTGCCAAAGTGGATTTAGAAAACCTTTAAAACATGTTGAATTTTCATAAAATTTCAGAATATAACACGGAGCCATACAACCAAAAACATTAAACCAATATAGCAATTTATTCTGTTGAAAGTCTTCTCGATTTTAAACTAATAGATACCCTTGGAAAAATATATGTAGTTCAACCAAACACTACGGAATATTTTCATCCACGGATGTCACTGTTTTTCTTTACAACCCATATGAAGATATGTGTAGAGCTATAAGTTTACGGAGATATTTTTCACTGCGAAGACAATATTTAAAATGCAAACCGTCGCTCGAAATGAAGTCTGCATAAATTTCGACCAGAGAAAAGGAAAGCAAAGGAAAATCTATTTGTTTTGACATTATGCTGACGAGCATTAAATATAATTATTAGATATGAATGATAATAAAGTAATTTCATGGTTTACATTCCATCAAATTTTTTCTCCTTTTATTTGTTTTTTCGCTATATATGTTTTTTTCCTTATTTATTACAATAATATCTAAGAATCTAATACACATGAGTACATTGGAATGTTCTTGCAGATTCTCGGCATTAACGTACCTTAAATGAGGGAAATATAATTGTATGTTCGTAATTATAATAATTTCGGCGAGTTAATAAAATGTGTATTGTAGTTTCCCAGCTGTCTATAAGATGCTTGATCACATGTTAACAAACTATAATGTTTCCCGTGAATCTAGAGTACACTTTAACCAGTAAAATCTTTTCAAAACAAATGTGAGGAAATTGAAAATGATGCTTGTTGATTCTATAACATTTAAGTTATTAAAAACAGATAAATTCATGAAGATAATTTATTAATTAACTTAGTGGGTGATGCTTTAGTTTTTCCCGATCATTTTAACGGGCCATATCACAAGGTCGTTCCACTGCTCAATGTTTTTTCGGGATCGATACATATATACTCAAGTTTTCCCGGATTAATATACTATTATTAGGTAATATTTGGATTACAATTCACAAGGTCGTTCCACTGCTCAATGTTTTTGCGGGATCGAGATATATACTCAACTTTTCACGGATTAATAAACTATTATTAGGTAATATTTGGATCACAATTCCATTAAATATTTTTGTAACCTCGTACGGTAAAAAAAATCCTACTTTTTTAATTTTACTGTACTCAATAGAAGATTATAATGCAGTAATGGTACCATATTTTAAAGTTCATTTATGCGGCTTGCATATTATTATTCCCGATATAATTGATTAAGTTCGTTATTGTAGCCGTCAAATATATAATAATGGCTCGCTCATACGACACAAGTAAATTACCACATCGCTGAACATCATCATGCATCAATTAGGCACATTATAATTATTCGAGGTTTTCTGTCCACGTGCATATCAAATTGACATATTTTTTTTGACAAGCTACTTTGCAATATTCCTACTTTCGATATGTGTTGGTATAAATATATATAAAAAAATAAATTAAAAACGAAATAAAATACTCCAGTAACAAAGAATTTGGAAAACACTGTAACTTTTTTCTAATAATTGTTTTCCATCACTATGACAAAATGCTCTAAGCAATATTTTGACCTTTATGTGCAAAAGTCATTAACACTTATTTTTTATACGTGGCGTAAGTATGTATGCGATCTAAACTAGATATGTAGATAACATCATTCAACAAAATTAAATGCTAATCAACAAGGAGACAATAGAATAAAATTAATGTTATGTATTTGTATGAAAACTGGTGAAGATTCTTTTTCGCAATTTAATATATATATATATATATATATATATATATATATATATATATATATATATATATATATATATATATTACATCGCACACTGCTTTTCACCCTCATATTTCTCTTAACAATATAGGTAACCGAAATTCTTACAGAATTTATCTTTCCGACTGGTGTTTACTGTTGGCATTTTATGATCATAATTCAAACAAGGTAGTTGGGCCTCGTTTACTTCGTATGTTTCTATCACTGTGCTCCTCTCTGTGTTCTTCATGTTATTTAATTTTGGGACTCTGGAGATTTCAATATTCTAATATATAATTTCCCAGTTTTCATAACCAACGAGAATTGTTATAAATAATGAGTGACAAGTTACGTGTCATTTCATAAATTAAAATACAGTTTTGTGAAAAAATTTAATAATAAAGAAAATGAGTCTATTTTTCCATACAGTACATAAAGTTTGGTTGTCGAACTCTAGAATATTGGTTTACCATAATTTTTAATTAAAATAATTTATTTTAGGCTCATTCTCTCTTAATTTCAATAGGGATATTTTTTCGTGAAAGTGGTTTTAAATGATTGACAAAAAATTTAATATTTTGTTGCCTAACGGTTCTGTAATTAATCCGCAATGCCTTGAGGTCATTAAATTTAACGTTATCTACAGTATATCGGCAAACAGAGCATACCTGAACGGGTGGATTGCAGGATTTCTGATTCATATAAGTCTGACAGTCGATGACTGTACTGATCCGATGCTCGCCGAGGCGTACCCTCTTCAATTCGGAAGTGATGCATTTTGCGCCCGTTAAAATGTAGCGATCCGTTATAACACTTCCGCTGCACATATATGGCGCTTTTTCTGAATCTATAAGGTCACAAAATTTTTCGAAGGATGAGGACAATATTTACGAAATTGCTCGGCTGTTTGCTGATCTCCCTCATTTTGCTTGCTGCTAATATCGTTGGATGATTCCCATTGTGTTTTCTATTATTTGTGAATTACACTTGTTAGATAATTTGTCGAAAATATTAATACCAATAAAATCATATCAGAGACAAACAATGTCACGAAAATTGTAACTTTACATAAATAATCATACAAAATGTTGTCACCGTGGCGTACAAGGTATACGGCCTTTGATGGGGATCCGGGTTCGATTCCCGGCCACTCATCGAGCGGGGCTGTACCGGTGTTCCGGTTGGCTGTAAGAGATTACTTTCGTAGCAATAAGTCCGCCATATGTGTCAATTAGTTACATTAAAGTATATAAATAAATAAAATAATAATACCTGTGGCTTTACCAACATGCACTAATCTAATCTAAGGAAATACCTTTGCGATTATATATCAATGCTGTTGCAATACATTTCACTAACTTTGGAAGTTTTGTGTGTCGGAATGTTGAAATGTATTAATAATACAATTTTAAATAATGCCTAAATTTTAGCACTCTTACTTTTTATGCTACGATTATAAAATGCTGTCAGTGAAAGATGCAAAATTGCTAAGACCATTTAATTACCCAAAGTAACTTCGTTGAGATTAATTTACTTTTTCATGACTTTTGCAAATTAATTTTTTTTTTAAACGTTGCAAACTTTTTATTTAAACTTTTTCTTAATCGCATCATCGAACATTGTAGCAATATCTTCTGGTTCGTAGTAATCTTCAATGCCGCAACGGTGGAAACCATTTGTTTTTTCTTAAAGCTGGCAACATCAAGCTCATAAAGTTTATTTTCCCGTATCCGCAAAGGCAGCTTTGAAAGAATTATCGAAAGAAATTCTCAGTCACAAATTCTGTTATGTAATTCCAGCTATTTCCTTCACTTGTGTTAGTTTCGCTTCACCCTATGTACAGAGCGCGTTACTCTACTATAAACATCGAGCCGCATGAAATTATGTCAGTCCGGATACGGAAAAGGTGAGATCGCTGATATTGTTTATATTTAGACGAAGCATATCGAGCTACTTTGCGCTCCTCTGTAACTAAAAGTCTATTTAACTAACAAACTAATAATTTTATTTAGCTTCGATTGTGTGTTAGAATCTCTCTGTACTTAATCTAAAATTCGATTATATTTTATAAACATCGATGCACACCGATGCACTAATATTTCATCTATACAAAAATATAAAAAAATTAATAAATAGAAAAAAAGACGCCAATTTCGAATAAAAAATTGAGCTCTAAATGGAAGCCAAGTCCTGTTAAAGTTCCTTCAAATTTATAGAATATTTGACTTTCCCTGAGTCTTGACAATATGATCTAACTCTGAGAATAATAACAAGCACAAATTCATACAACTATGTATATATATATATATACATATATATATGTATATATACAGGTGTCCAGTGGCAGATTTCAATATTTGAAAAATTGAAAAAAAACCTCTAAAACAAAGTAGGTTTATTTTAACTTTATAACAACAAATGCGGATTTCATTTTTTATAAACCACGTTTTCCAAAATGGCGGCCATCGAGTCTGACACACTCTTCGAGTCTAGCACGCATGTTTTCAAAAACGCGTTTTCAGAGCGACTGGGGTATCCCACTGACTTCGGCTCGAATATTTTCTTTAAGTTGTGTCACAGTGCTCGGATTTGTTTTGTAAACAACGGATTTTAAGTATCCCCGTAAGAAAAAGTCACATGGGCTTAAGTCGGGTGATCTAGGTGGCCACGGTACGGTACCGTTTCGGGATATCTTTTTTTCTGGAAATAACTGCCGTACTGCATTCATGGACACATTAGCAGTGTGAGCTGTGGCCCCGTCCTGCTGGAACCATATGTTTTGGTTGAAGGATGAACTATTCTGTAGTTCTACTCTGAAAAAGTCATTTAACATCTGGGTATATCTTTCCGAATTCACAGTTACAGTTTGGCCACGTTGATTTTCAAAGAAATAAGGCCCTATGATTGCAGATGCAGACATGGCACACCAGACTGTTACTTTTGGCTTATGTAAAGGATCTTGATGCATTTGTCTTGGGTTGTGGACATCCCAGTAATGAAAGTTCTGCTTATTTCATGTATCCTCCAATGTGAAAGTGAGCTTCGTCACTAAAGAATATGTTGCCCATCCGGGTAGCAGTACGAAATCTCAACAACATCACCTCCGCGTAAGTTTTTCTTAATTCATAGTCAGAATCGTGTAAATCTTGAACAATTTGAATTTTATATGGATGAAACTTGAGCTTTTTTCGCATTATTACCTGTAAAGTTGATTTCGGATTTCCCAATATCGATGAACGTGTACGCAGTGATAAACGGGGATTTTCAACGACAGAAACCATAACACGCTCGACATTTTCATCCGTGGGTACCAATGGTGTAGGTCCTGGCCTGGGCTTTTTTAATGTTGATCCTGTAGCTCTGAACCTTGCTACCCATGATTGAATGAGGTTGATCGATGGTCCATCACGTAATCGACGAATACTGTAACGATTATTAAATCGACGGCGTGCTACAGACAGTGAAAATCCACTCGAAATGTACGCCTCGACGGCAAAAGCGCGGTGCTCTCCACTCCACTGTTCCATGGCTACTAAAACATCCGCACCGCTTGCTTCTAACGACGCTCCCCGCGCCCGTTTTATGTGTTGCGTTCAGAAACTATGTTTGTTCAAACTTTGAAATCTGCCATTGGACAGCCTGTATATATATATATATATATATATATATATATATATATATATAGTGTTTGTATACTTTTCCTTTGTTTGGGTCACTCTAAAGAAATCTATAAAGAATAAGTCTATTCAAAGATTTTTTTAGAGAACCTAACCAAAGTGCATTCAGGATAATACAATACTGGTTTCAAAAGGGTTTTATCAACTACAAGTTCCACTGCTAAACAAATGTTATTGTATTACAATGTCTTGTTGGTTATTATTTTGTTAGGGAATAATTTAATTGAAGAATAAATGAAAGAATTCAAACTTTGTTATTGTCACGCACATAATACATTTTCGCCAACATATAATTATAAATTAGAAAGACATCAATAAAGATCATGAAAATAATAAAGATAGAAAAAAGACCAACCTGTTGGCCACACTCCTGTGTTATCACGTACAAATTTTGATTGCCGTTGGTCACTTTAGGATCGAGTAGAGTTTTTGAAAATATTCTATTGAGCAGATTTTATTTATATATTCTTGCGTAATAAACATTTACAAACTCAATCAAGTATTGATTTTTGAACTCTGAAAATCGCCATGCATCCTGATTTCGTCCTGCAGACACTTCTAACTCAACTGAAAATATCGGTTTTATTTTCACACTAGTTCTTAAATGTAACAATGTTTACGCAGCTTACAAAGATCCGGTACATTTAGATATGGAAGTTGTCCACATGAACAGATCAACGGGAGTACACGTTAATCGTTTAGTAAACATTACAATTTTCCTAGTTGTGGATTTTATTTCAAGGCATGGATTCATTTTCATCAGACCCTACAATCTTATTAAAACGAAAATATATTCTTTCGATATTGATGAGGAAATGTTTGCAGTATTCAGTAATCTGTACAGTCTGTGATTTGTAAATTTTTATATTTTCTATATTTATATAAATGTTTTTTATCCTTCTGCAGGAAACCAAACTCAGTCATACGAAAAATCACGTTTTGTTTGCTGACGGGTGTCCGCAAGTTTAATCTTGATATCGACGTTGTTTCCTCTGGTGCAAATATTCTAATATTTTACATCTTACATTGTATTTCTCAATTGTCTTAATGTATTTCACGGTAGTAAAACAAAACTGATGTCATAAATGTATAGTTTTTTTAAAATGTTTATAGGCCGAAGAAACATTTCAAAATGCATGGTAAGGTTTGAAAATAAGGTGTAGTGCTTTCACAACACTTTTTTGGTTAACATCCTTGGTTTCTTTTATCCAATTTTGCACAAGTGAAGAACTTTATGGTTTTCCTGCGTATCTTTTACATTTTTAGGTTTCCGTACCTCTAAAAAAAAGCGGATCCCTTATGAATTCATTCACGTGTCTCTCTTTTCGTCAGCCGCGGTCAATATTCTTAGAAACTACACGATATAAAAACTTGAAATTTGGCATATTAATACTAAATCACACATATTGCACTAACTAATATTTTTAAGATACTTATAAAATAATTAAAGGGAGATACAAAGTATAAGAAGCACACAAAAATATATATTTAATTGCACACGTCGTGTGGAGTTGTGATGAGTATGTTTCATATATAATGTGAAAGGGCTCGTGACGAGGAATACAAAAGGTTTTTTTAATTAAATATTTAAACAGATATTATTAAAAACATATGGTAATAGGGCGATTTGACCCTGACTTGATATTACGGCAACATTATTTTTAAATATTTTTTCATATTCACCTATATATTTTTTCTCGTATTTTTTATTTGCGACTGGTGATGTAAGTTTAGCATATAGCAAGTGAACCGACTGTACGGATGGTGACAGGAGAAGGAGAGGCAGGCGAGTAGTCATTTCTCACATGAAATAAATGGAAAACTATTTTAATTTACATCGCAGTAATCTGCAGTTTGAGACATATAAGATCACATTTAAAAATTATGTTAAAATGCTTGAAAGCGCCCCAAATTTACAACAATGATTTTACGTCTTACTTATTACGTCACATAGCCAGGGAATCTTATGAAATAAAAGCGCCCCCAAATTTAAAATAATGATTTTACGTCTTACTTATTACGTCACATAGCCAGGGAATCTTATGAAACAAAAGCGCCCCCAAATTTACAATAATGATTTTACGTCTTACTTATTACGTCACATAGCCAGGGAATCTTATGAAATAAAAGCGCCCCCAAATTTACAACAATGATTTTACGTCTTACTTATTACGTCACATAGCCAGGGAATCTTATGAAATAAAAGCGCTTTTTACATACGTTCATTAAATCTGTCCATTTTGTAGCAAGCCCATTATGTAAAACCATAAAATGTAGCCCACGTTATAATGCCGTGCTAATCTACACATCATTTAAAGAATTATTAAAATCGATTGGGTACTTTTTGAAAAATAATTTAAACTAACAAACTCACAAATTTAACATCTTTATAGTAATATTGTGGATAACGTGAAACGTAGATAACGTGTATATTTGCAACAAATACGTGAAAACACATTTTTATTGTTGACTGAAAATATCGAGTTCCATTTAATATTAATTATATTATTTTCTGTTTAAAACTTATTTTGAATATTAATTCCTATCGTAAACTGAGCACATAGGTTTTTTATAAACATTTATACAGGCAATTGAGCGTGATTGAGTGGCAAACATCCAAAACATGCAAACTTTCGATTTTATAATATTGGTGATATCTATACGCATACGCACATAAATATATTCATAGAACGACACCGCCAGTGAAAATATCCAGATAACGTAAAGTATTCTCTATTCACACGAGGAACAGCGACGAAGAAAATTATTTTATGAAAAATGGTCACTGATTTTGAGAAGTGGTGTAGAAGAAACATCAGAGACGAAACAGTAACCAATGGAATTGATGTAAAATACTCTGAATCACCTAAGAAATTAAAGTTTGAACAAACAGTTTCTCAGTTGTTCAGAACAAAATAAAGATCGTATGTACGTATGTACCGTATTTGGGACAATAATCAAAATTAATGAATGCTCCTTCCATTGTGGTAATATAAAAGTTAGCAATCCAAAGCAAAAGGCATGGACGTGCTTTTACAACAACCCTCCGTCACATTCTGCTAATCTCACTTAAGATCGTATTAAGTCATTTCAGTGGAAACAACTGGAACATGCATCATGATCTTGCACCCGGCGACTGTCACATCTTTCTTCATTTAAAACGGTACCTCTGAAGGTCTTAATAATTAAATCAGATAGAAAAGTAATATGTTTATGTGTGTGTTGTTGTATGTGTGTGCAATAAATATCTCACTATACTATCGGTTCTTACGTTTCATGTAGTGTACGCAGGCATAGCGAGGGACGTAATAATGTTATGTGCTTTCTATATTGATACACTTTGGTTTAGATGAATACTTAGCACTTTATAATTTTAAACATAATTAAAGATTTTTTTAAATTAGATTTGAAGGGATCTAAAACACAAACACAAATTAATAATCTAATCCAGATTATGTCTAAAAGTTTAAGATAAACGAGCACTTAAAAAGCTAAAAAAATTGACTACGTAAAAGATAAAAGATATTTTACGTGTACGTGTGAAAGCGACGTAAGGTTTTTGTTAAATGTCCCATTCTAGGTTTCCACATTCGAAAATTAAAATAAACGGAACACTTATAAAATAACTCGCACCGTTCTATCTGCTACAATCGTTTTAGTAAGAAACTCTTCGACACTTAAAGTTCAAATTTAATTTAACATCATGCTATGTTAACCCGTATTTATCTAGAGTTAATATTCAACAATGTTTACGATGAACTTTAGAGGGGGATATAATGGTGTGGAATTTTTTTTTCGAATTTATTTTATTGGAGTATATTGAAAAAGCAAGTTGTTAATATTTCAAAACAATTTTTTTCTCAATTTAATAAAAGTGAGTTCTACAGATATTGTTGGAAAAGCCCAAGCCGTTTTTTATCGGAAACCGTTTAATGTGGGAACTTAAAATTTGATATAAGATGGTTAATGTTAACCGGCAGTTATTTCAATAATTATAACTAAGAAATATTAACGCTAGAATGTTAGGTTTTAATGAAACAACAAAAATATAATGTTGTTTAATTTTAAAATATGACGTGAAGTATCAATCGAAAGGGAAAGCCAAGAGGATTCAAAAATATTTTTTTAGAATTTTATCTAAGATAGCTGCTATAGATATATCTTTTGAAATGTCCACAAATAATGTGCTACTTCTAGGTTTGATTCTGCTGAAGACAAAATTGTGAAAACACAGTTTTGTCAGAAAAAGAAAAAGAAGTAAACGGTTATATAAAAATACGACGTATCTAAATACGGCATTTATATCTGCCTTAAGGGATAGTAACCCTTGAATAGCTCACTACTCAGGTTGATACTGAAAATCACACTGTTGCATTATGGAAACCTTTTTCGTATTTTGCGCGTGTATGCACATGTGTATACTTCAGAGACGGGACGTTTTTCAAGATTTGCATAATCGTCTTACTCGGAAGATCTCATTTGTATTTCAAGAGATTTTATAGTTGATATGCGAATATACCTCATTTTCTGAAAAGAAATTTTAAACAGTTCTATCTGTTACCATCGACTTCAATGGATAATTTTTCTGTGAAAAAAAATTGAGAAGCAAATCATAAACATTGCAACTTTAATTATTGGTAGAAACATACTTTTATGTGACCAATTGGTAGAAATACATTTTTAAAGGCAGTGTTACGATACTAAAGACATTTAGAATATCTAAGGTAGCATCATAAATTGCTTTACCATATTTCGCAAGATTCAAGTTGCTACAACGCCTTTAAAATGTTTATGAGCTTGCCGAAATTTGGACATTGTTTTATACAAAGTAATCTATCCTGTTTTATTTAAACAGCAATTTGTAGAGTTTATAAAACAAAAGTATCGAATGAACCTAAATTTCTCCTCAGATACCCTTTTCCCGCCTTACTAGTATAATGGTAATATATTAGCGAGAAAAGAAACAGGGGTACGTCATGATAAAATGCACAAGAATCATAAGGCCATCCGCAAGCAAACTACATATACGCGTGCAAAGCCACGGGCTCAGCGAGTAAAATCAATGTATGTATATATATGGCATTTACCATCATGAGCTAAACCCAATTTCACACAATAAGCACCTTGGGCATGTTTCCGTTAAATCCGCAATGCGACGGCCTCAAGTACTCCGCAAGTGATTCCGGTATGGGCGGCTGAATCGGTAAGATGGGCTCTCTAAGAATGTCACACGCGGACAAGTCGATGCACGTTCCGGTCTCATTTTCTATCGTCTTGCATTCGTTGCCTGCGGATGTTTATAAACATTTACTTCAAATCAAATTTATCTCATTAATTAATATACATATATATATATATATATACATATATATACACACACACACACACACACACACATATATATATATATATATATATATATATATATATATATATATATAATTTTTACTTGAGGTACAGATAGCTTTAACGTGAATGTGAATGACCCAGTGTTAACCATTTATAAATGTAAAAAAAAAACAGTTTTGAACTTGATAAAATCAGGATCAGTATTATTAGATTTAGTATTTAAGGTCAGATTAACAATTCCGTGTTATACAATTAGCTATGAAATATGTGGAATTAATGAGTACAAATTATTTTTATACCGAATTAATATTGAATAAGTTGTTTATTAAATTGGTTTAAATAATATGTACGAATTATTTTAAAATTATTAAAAAACAAAAAGGAGCAGCTCTAATTAATAAAATTGTTAAAATAAACATTGTATAAAAACGTCAGATGCTCATTATTTCCATATAGTGAAGGCTTTTTGATGAAATACAAAAAGTTATTTGATACCCACCTATCGAAACTGATTGCGTTAAACTCCGCGCAGCAAACAATAAACACAAAAGCAACTGCAACATACTTTCGATTGATTCCAGCGGAGAGCGACAGAGATGAGACGCGTCTCTGTGTTACACTTGACTCTCGTAATTTCCTGTCACGCGTATTTATACGTACATGTGACAGCTTATCATTCTGAGGGTCAGCTTAAAAGTTCATTAACTAGTAAATATACTTTCGTCATTTGTCTGCTCGCGAAACACATTATTTTAAATATTATGTTGTTTACACTTATTAGGTGCATATTTTTATTAATATCAGTCGTTCGTAGTTTCTTTAGACTGAAAAGCTACACGCAATAAAGAATGGAGCTTACAATAAAGAAAGTGACATCATTTACAATAATTATGACTTTCTCATTGTAGATTGAGGCTGGAATGTTTATTTCGAGACTTTCAAAATGCTCCTTTTGGCATTGAACACTCAGTTGCGTACTGGGGAATAAATTCGTTTAGTCTGACCTCATTTGATGATTAATATTAACACAAAGGGTCTAGCCATACTCCGTGGTGAAATTGTCCTCGATAGGACCCTATGTCGTTACCTATGCTGTCTTGTAGAGGAGGCTAACGGTATTTGATGCAAATATATTATCCGTCTATCTTTTTTAATCACGGAGATATTTAAAAAAAAGTAATATATATATATATATATATATATATATATATATATATATATACATATTATATAAAAAGAATAAAACAGTTATATTATTAGTAGGTAGATAGGTAATTATGTACAGTTTAGATTCCTCAGAGGGCGTGAATTAGCTATGATAATTTTGTGATATGGCATCTTGTATACTGACTGATACTCAGTTTTTATTGAGCTTGAACATAACGAAGGTTTGTGATTTATTTTAATCGTTTCAAGCTGTATAAATGGTGATACGTCACTGAAAGAAATTGATGAAGAGGAATTATATTTCACCTAAAATATCATATTGAGATAGTCAGAATGAAGGTTAACCTTTTAAATTGATTCCATTTTGAAATCTTTCCGTTATAATTTTTTTGTAGTACATTCCATCTGCTATGTGTTATTTTCAAGAAACAAAAATACTCTAAATAAAACATACGTGTCCCAATAATGAGAGCGAGTGCTTGCAACTCCACGATTCAAATGCCGATAAGTTATTTGACCTCGTTCATTGTGGCCGGTCACCAAACTTTATTTCATTTAAAATGAGATAACTGCCGAGTTATCACATTACATATTAACCTACGTGACATGCAAGAGAAGAGGAAAAAAGCAAATTCTCCCAAAATTTATTTGAACTGTTTTTACGTGGCTGTTATCACTATAATTGTATGTGGCCGGCCGCATTTGATTTGTTTTATTGAATTAGTTTATCTAAAGTAATCAATATAAAATCTTTTAGCAATTTATAGTTGCGCAATTAATAGTGGGATTATCACTTTTGGAAGACTTACAATTTATTACACAACTAAATTCGTAAAAAATTATTAAATGCATCTTCATAATGACAATGTGTTTTTTTTATTTTCAGTACGAGAAGTTCGCATGCAAAATGAATTACGAGACTTCCTTTTATCTGCGACTGTCATACTTCAATAACATACATTAACATCTTGAGATATAATTTATGTTACGATTACCGTGTGTACCTTTACAGTGAAAATATATTCTTTTGTCCGTATTTTGATACCTCGCAGTTATTAATATTAACACAAAGGGTCTAGCCGTACTCCGTGGTGAAATTGCCCTCGATAGGAACCTATCGTTACCTATGCTGTCTTGTAGAGGAGGCTAACGGTATTCGATGCAAAGATATTATCCGTTTATCTTTTTTAATCGCGGAGATATTTAAAAAAAAAAGTCTCCGATGACAACATTTTTCAAAGCGTTATATTTAAGTAACTTTAAAGTTAAAGAAAATGATACTAAATTTATGTATTTTAGTACACTTCACAATTTATTATACAACAGTTTCCGATTGGTCAAGCCTTAATAAAAATATTAGAAAAACGTAAATAAAAGAGTACACGTGCAATACTTAACGAGTGATTGTATTTATTTAAGATCATCAAAAATTTTAACACACGGGAAATTAGGGCGCGCATGGACATTTTTATGAGCTTGTATGTGATTTAAAGTTGTCATAATTTTTACTCAATTACATATAATATATAACTTGCCATTTCTTCACAACCGCAAATAAAAAGAGCAAGTCATTCAGATAGAACTAGATGTTGTTTTATGGAGCCACGACGTGAGGTAATGCTGCAAAACATTTCTATACTAACATTTTCTAATAAATATTTTAACTGTATTCAACAAAAGCAAAGTGTTTTACGTAACAATTCTCCGTAATTTTATTCCCAAGCACAAGTTCTTTTGTATGTTGAAATGTGATAATTTGAATTATTATGCTGCTCAATATTCTAGTACTGCCCAATTTATATTGAGTCCATATATTTGTTATATTTTCCTTCACGACAGTTACTGAGTCTGGATTTTCTGTTCATTCAACATTCCCTTTTATTCTTTTGACTTGAATATGTCTTCAAATTTGCTACCATACGGGGGCAATCCAAAAAACCTAATGATAACAAAATCGGGGGATACAGTTTGGCGTTGCAGTTTCGAATCTATCCTCTACATCAGAAATTAAATTATACCACTGGATAGCTAAAGGATCAAAGATCAAGTAAGCAAGAACAGTGACGCATTGCGCGCGGTGGAGGGAGAAGCGCCGCCATTTTGAGATTATTTTGCTGCGTATCGAGATTTGCAATTAGTATAACTTTTGATTCGGAAAATATACGATGTTCGTTTAAGTTTTAATCGTCAGCTGTCGTCAAAATCAATCGATTGTATATAAAACATTAGTTTAAAGTAGTGACAGTGAATATATTAAGGTGTTAGAATAAAAAAATATTATCAAAAATATATAATGTCGGCCTATACGCGTCGAAAAGCCATAACCAAATACAGAGATCGTATACGGCTGGAAAGAAGATCGAATGGTAATAATCCTAAATACATAAATAAAAATATTTTATTTAAAAAATATAACCCGTTACATAGACGTATTCACGTAAAACACACGGCCGTGTCCATGACACAGCCACACCCCATTTTTTCCTTTTTTCCTAAACTGTCTACAAATTGAGATTTTGCTTCCGTCGAAACAAAATAAATTTGTACCTCTGTTCTGTTTTGCAGCTGTTAACGATAACTGTTTTTTTAAGACTACAGCCCATGTGCTGTGCTGTGCATGAGCAATTACTGACCGTTGCTATAGTGTTGCCATAGACACGGAAATTAATTAATTCCGAGAAATTCCTGCGCGTCGCCTTGTTTTAAATTACGTTTTCTTAATGACATTTAAGAATATCGTGAGGTTCTCATTACTTTGAACACATTGTAACGTAATAGGAAATACTGATAATACTACCACAGTACTCGTATTCCGTTGTTTAATTTTTTTCCGTTGTGAAATTAGACTATAATTAGTATCCTCCTTGGGCTGGACCTTGGGCGGAGTGAACTTACGAAAATTAATTTATTATAATTTATAAAGAGTAGACTAATAACGTGTGGCTGATTGAAGGTTATGATAGAAATAGAAACATTGTTATATCCTGTGTCGCCAATATGAATTTCGTATTTCCGCGATGTGCTATTTACTATGCAATTGTGTTCATACACTTACTTATGTATGTTCACGTTCGTAACAGATGATTTTATTGAATTACAAAAATGGAATCGACTCCATCTCGGAATAAATATTGATTTTATGTATCCATGATAAATCTAAAGGACAATTATTTAGTATTTGTAGCTTAAAAACGCAACAAGCAAATAAATAAATTAACTCTCCAATTTATAACATTGGTTATGATAACGCAAATAATAATAATATTATTCTTTAAAAAATAAAATATTATTATTTGCGTTATCATAACCGCATTACAGCATGAAGATGCTTAAATTGAATTCTCATTATTTTGAAAACGATTTCAATTTGAATATCTTAAACTTAAAACGAAACGTTATTCGCATAATGGTGACCAGTTTAACTTGGGCAGTTATTTAACAAGTAACACACAGACCTTTATATATATGAACATTCCTATTTCTACATCTATGTATATATATATACACATATATGTGTGTGTGTATGTATATACACATGATATTTGATACAAATATTGCTTACCTAATTTAATGCTTATATTTCAACTAATATTATGCAACAAACAAAAACATAGACAATTATCATCTTTTTGGTTGTATAGGTCTTATTAGAATATAGTCCTTATTGTATCAAGTACCTTATATATGTATATACATTTACATTTTTAGAGTTTGCTGCTTAAGAATCGATTTACTTATATAGCCCCCGGTATTAAGTTTTATGAATAGTAAAATCAGAAGTTCAGAGTGTACGAAGTTCAGAGCGTTAAAACAGAAAAAGTGTAATCAGCTAATTTCAGGCATATCTTTAACTGACATATCGAATTATTTACCAACAGTTGTAAGCGAAGTTTGTTTTGGTCGGAAGTATTGCGTTTAACAAAAGCAGTAAAATGAATACAAGAAAAAGGAACTGCACGGAAACACAGTGAAGATATTGGTATCTCAGAAAGATGTAATTGAAAATAAATGCATCAACGGAGGAAACGTAAAGATGAAAAAAATTCCGAGACACCTATGTAATGACGTTGGATACAATAATTAAAATTAATTTACTTGAAAAGCTCATAAAACAAGTTACAGTCACGTAGATGTTTAGTAAAAAGAATAGAGAATAAAACCATATTTTATCTCTAATTATTTTTGCACAAAATGGTTAAAGTATTTATGTATACATGATTACTAGTATTGCTAAATATATTACAAAATGTATTGACCAATTACTAAAGTTGGTACTAACTTCGAATTTCATTATTTTGTACACACTGAACAAAACATTAATCCTAAGGTAGCTGGTTTTAATTTATAATCTTATATACTAAACAAAACATTAGCTGTATTGTAGCTGGCTTTAATTTATAAATAATATATTTTGTATTTCCTTTTTAAATGTTAACAATTACGGTTTTTATCTTGTTTTTTAGAAACTGATTTTGTGTTTTAGAAACTGATTAATATATTAATATAGAATTACCAAAGAAAAAAAATCATGTTCGTGCAAACAAATGTATTCTGTATTCATGAAACAAATTAATTCCAACTTCATCTTGGATGAGATGATCGATCCTATAAAATCCAACTACACAAATTTAATTTGTCATCACTAGCTGCACGGATAAAAAGTGCTAATCTATTTATATAAAGTCAAACATTCGCATATTAATTGGCCTATCGCCTCTCTCTACTCAACTTCAACACACGACTCAGATCCGATATACCATTACGGAGATTATTCGTACGTCAAATTTATAACAATAATACCTCTTTTTATAACCCCATATTTCGAATGTGCCGACTGCATAACAACATTCGTTTTCAACATCCGGTCTTGGACATATTTGAACCGTAATTGCTAACATTTAAAAAGGAAATACAAAATATATTATTTAAAAATTAAAGCCAGCTACGATAAAATTAATGTTTTGTTCAGTATGTAGAAAATGCTATAATTCTGACTTAATATTAACTAATAATTTATCAATACGTTTTGTAATATATTTAATAACACAAGTGACCCATGAAAATGTAAACACAAATACTTTAATCATTTTGTGCACACATAATTAGAGTCGAAGTATAGTTTTATACTATATATGAAAATTGATTCTTAAGGAGTAAACTCCAAAAATATGATTATGCTAGATATAGCATACGTTAGTTTTAATTTCTCAGATTTATATTCCTCATATTAGGAATATAATAATCTTCTGATAAATTAACCATTTATCAGAAGATTATTATATTCCTAATATATTCCTAAATAAATTTATTAATTCCTGTAATTGATTAAATGGACCCGAGTCGTGTGAGTGTTCGATATATTGAGAGCCTTTTCGTTATCGGTCAGTGAAATTCACGTCGCCTCTTATGATAATAGTTAGTCATAGTGAGGTTTACATTATATTATATATCAAATAGTAATGAAAAAAATAGTGGTCAAGTCTTAATTATATTACTTGACGTTAATCGTCCCCGGACGCACGATAATGCACCGCCTAGTTCTTAGCTAGGTTACAAGAAACTGTACTCTTTATCCAAAATGCTTCGCAGCTATTTCGACACACTCATAAATGTGCTCAAGGAAGTGTTACTAAAAACGTTACTTTTTAGTGTTCCGTACCTTAAAAGGAAAAATGCTATCCTCAAAAGATCATTCACTCAGTTGGTCAGTGTGTACGTGACAGCCATTTTTTTCAGAAATCGCTTGATGTAGAAACTTGAAATCGGGTGCAGCAATAAAACATATCCACTAGCACATATCTCAAAAGCAAAAACTCAAAAATATTAATTCGGAAAAATTTGAGGAGGGCAAATCACGAAAATGAGAAAACTATTCGTAAATCCACATGTATTGAGGGGTGTCGTTTGCAAGGGTTAGTTAGGAGGATTTTAAAAAAGATATTTTGAAAAATATGCAAAAAAATATTTACCCACATATTACAATATTTACTAAAATATTTTTGCCACCACTCAGTTCAAAATTATGAAAAAATACGAGTTTTAGAATCCGACGCACAGTTTGCACCAAAACCATAACGATTATTCTATATGATATTATTTTAAATATTTTCCACGTTTTTACGCATAGAAAAGATATTTCGGCCAATACATTTATATTTTTATTATTTTTAAAGTCGGTTTTTTTAGAAACCATGAAACGTAGTAACACGAAATTTGTGTGTTGAAAGTTGGTAAAGTAATACATCCCATTAACAGACATATTTTGCATACATTTTAAACCGTCAACTTCTTAAAAGATATAATAAAAATGTGCGCAAGTACAGCACTTGAATATTGGCAATACGCAATAGATGTAATTCTGTGTAATTTACTTAACATCTGCTTGCTATTGAGTGTTTTATAGAGAGAGAAAAAACCGAGTTTTTAAACCTTAGAATTAATTAGAGTCAATTATCTATAGGATAGCAACAATCGACGAGTAGAAGTGAAGTTTTTGCTGAAGCCGCGGAAATTTTGTCAACATCGTGCGAGGCAACGGAAGATGTTCCTGCGGGCCAGCCTAGAGGTGAGGTACAGGAAACCATGTGGACGTGGATACGAATGTACCAATACAAAGGTGAAGCACCAGCAGCCAGCATTTTGATATCTGGTTCACTTTCAGCCAATGTCAATTACTTCAGACGAAAGAATTAAAAAAAATTGCATGAAGAATGGGTGGAGCAGAGACAATGAAGAAAAGGCGAACTCCATAAAAGGCTCGTGCTGAAATTGCAGAGAGGGAATTGAAAAATAAGTGAAATACGTTTTCAGATTATTATTTTTGTTACAAAATATATTTTTATTGTATTTTGGTTTTCAAATATTATTTTTTTCTTATTTCGTGGTCGTTTTTTATATTAAATACTAGGTTTAAATACTTTTTCTCTCATTTTAATTTTTTCATATTTTTCCATATTCATATATTCATAGGGTATATAATATGCCAGACAAGTTACGGTTATTTTATGATATTTCTCATCTCTCCAACGAAGTACTGAGTTATTTACTAAAACCAGAACAATATTTTGTAGCATGTAGTATGTCATCTAGCAGAGCTTCAGGTTACATCTGCAACGAACTCGATCAAAACAATCCAAACGATGTTATTTATAATATTATCATTGTCAACTATCCACATGTAGTTTCGTGTCAGTATACGAATTGGCGTACACGTTTGAAATGCATGAGAATATCATACTAAGTAGCCGATTTCATGGCCTTTGTGATGTTATGTTTCTCGGGAAAGGATGTTGAAGGAGATTATGGGGGATTTATTTAGTTAACGCGCATTATGACATTTTGACTTAGCGTAAATATGCGTATATTGAATGGTATTGTGATGAAAATCATAACTTAAGAAATTATGATTAATCTCGACCTCGGTTTTGTGCGGGAAATTACAATCTGTTAAGATTAAGTTCGGGGTAACCAGATAGAAGCTACATTTATTGAACGCAATACTCTACACCTGTAGCGTAGACCATATGTTATAGTTTACGCTGCAAATATAGATTGTCGCATTACATAAGAGCCAAGAGATAAATTTCAACAATACACCGACAGGTATTGGATCTGCTGTTTTCTCGTTTGGCCAAACTCATATTTGCCTTGCGCTTTCCCGCTTTCATATAATTCATTTTGATCACAAGTATATTAATTAAAATGAAGCGGCAACTACAATTTGTATTTCGTGGAATTAAAAATTGTTATTAAACGGGTAATTCCACTTAGAAAAAGAATTCAACAAGGAAAAGACCAATTTCATACCTATGTTATGTAGGTAAAAAAAAATATTATCGCCGCTGGTTATTAAAGTGACGTACATCTGGTTACAATGGCCAAGTTCAACAGAGTAATTTCCTCGGGTCGAGTATGTCAGTTGCGCTTGGCTCATTTAGATAACGTGAATACTTTTATTTCGTGGACGAAACTTATCTTTATATTAGTTCTGTAAGCGCGACTTGTTTTGATTACATACAGTTTATACTCCTTAGTTTAATCCAAACTAGTTTAATATGTTTTAATTCTTCAGTACTGCTTCAAATATAGACAGATTCATTGTGTTCATTAACATAAATTATATTTTCATTTGAATTTACAAAAAAAGTAGAATATTTATAAAAAGGTTATGCAGCAATAAGGATTATAATTTTTACTAATCTCAGGGATAATCTCTAAGGAGTTTAAACTTAGAAATTTTGTAATATTTTTTAAACAAATTTTTGAAATGTTTTTTTTAAATTTAGTCTCAAAAATAACGTTTCTACTGTGAAGTACATGAATATAAAAACTCAGTATGACTATATAAAACATTAAATTTTCACGCTTCTGACTCTTAGTTTCTTTTGTTCGCTTGTCAGTTAATTGTTTAATGTTTTAACTTTTTTTATTCTAAAATTAGGTTCACAATCTGTTGCAGTCTTCCAAAGCACAGATATATTTTATTACTTGGTGTAGCAATAAATTGGCCTTGCGTAGTTGTACGTTAAATATTATAATATCATAAAAATAAATCTAATAAGCACTATTGAGTTCATCCTGCTTCGATGTAACTTTTTACAATTTTTTTATTGATAAGATATAAAAAAATTGTAAAAATTACATCGATAAGATGTACATTAAAAAGTGCCCCTCGTATTAAACACAGTAATGTTAGGTTACATAAATGTTTACAACAAGAATAGAAATGAACAATATAGTTCTTTTTAATAAACTCAATATCAAACCGATACCTATTTATTCCATACATTGGTTCTTCCTTCTAAAATAAAAGTTTTCACTCTGATTTTTTTTTAAATTATTTCATTATTTAATAAAAATATTTTTTAATTCTAGAGTTAATTTCCCATATTTCTTTTCCTAACTATTTTACTATGTAGTACGTACTGGAATCAACCATATTAATTTATAAAATAAATGGACATAACTGACTGGAAAAGGTAATTTGAACAACAATGAATTAATTAAATGTGTTTGTCTGTACTGGAGGCAAACAAGAAAAAAATTAATTCTCTAAAATATATAAACAATATGATTCCGTTTCAACGTTAAAATGAACTATAAAAATATTTTTACACAAAGAAATCACATATTTCCTTTTGTACTTTAAAAGTGCACCAACAATGGAAACAATATTTTGTGTACAATTGTACAGTTACGTTAGTTCTTCACCTCTAGATTACTAAATTGATAACATTTTTTTGTAAAATATGCAGTAATGAGATGCAGAAAACAATACAACAAAAACATTTTTACGTGCAATGACAAGTCTAAATATAGAATAATATAATTATTAATTAAATTCTTCCCCAATGGTCAGTCGTTCATAAAATAAATTCCACTAATATGAATTCAAAAGTCTGAATGTTTGTTGCTCGATCACGTGAACGTGAGCTAAGGGCCGAACAGATTTAAATGAAACTCGGTACTAACTTAATTCAAAATTCGAAATGTCAGGTTGGGAAACAACTTTCCTGTGCCTAATTAAAAAAAATATCGTTATAACGTCATTCATAGTTTGATTATAGAGTGAGCATCTCATAAATTTAAGAAATGGTAAAAGCCATGTACATCTCTTTTCTTTTGTAAATTTTAATCTTATCATTCTACGGCGGAATCAACGCGCAGTATATTTCAGAGAAAAGTTCTATTTTTAAAACAAATGCAAGACCTTGATTCGAGTATTAGAATTTGCGAGAAGAAGTCTAGATTCAGCCGATCGATTTATTATGATATCGATGAATGAAAATCGCTCTTCGATGGATACTTTAGATTTTAAACTCGGGCTTTGACTACTCAAATTAAATACTCTCACTGCCTCGTATAAAAATATTCACATGAATTATGCAAAGTTTACATATAAAATATTTGGATATCCATGAGTTGAGGTCTATTTAATTTTCGGGCAGATATATTTACACAAATTTAATCTTTCAATATTCGTTTGCTGGTTTAACCACTTTATCACTGGAGTATGGTTGGGTCAAGCACATAAAATAACGTTTTGTATTGATTGGGAAATTCCTTAAATTATACTTTGGCAAAAACTTCCTGGTAATGTTACTAACGTGCCAGCAGCGTAGCAAATATTTTGTTAAATATTGTAACTTGAATTCCATCAGAAACATTCACAACACGACTTAGTTTTCATTTATTCTTGTAATGCACGTCACCGTTTAGCAAAAAATACTACATTAAAGTTATCAGAGTTGGGAATGGAAATTATTTTACATCCCATTTATTTACCAGTCTTAATGTCTTTATCTATTTAGGTTATTAAGTAATGCTTTGCAAAAAAAAAATTATTTCCGAGAGTTCTTTAATGTTTTTTCAATTCAAAATATTGCGCGATTCTATTCTGACGCTATTTGTTTTTTGCCACATAGTCAATGTGATCGTATCTCTGTCACTTATGATTAGTAGCAATAAACTGAGGTATAATTTTATTTTCTTTCCTTTTACAACCTTAATTATTTACAGTTTAACCCTATAGTACATAGACTATTTTCTAACCCCAAGAATAGCATAATTCAAGTTGAATGAAACTGGGTGTTTTTAATGAAAAATGAAAATTTACTACTGTAACATTTGAATTTAAAATTTCACGAGCAACATTTTGAGATATTTTTGCTTTGTACACATATTGCATATGCAATATGCAGAAGGATGTAACTTGCAATATATGCGCTAAGATGGGTGAAGTTGCACTAGTGGTGTGCAGTGCTTTTTG
Organism: Druceiella hillmani; assembly: GCA_039881145.1. Lineage (NCBI taxonomy): Eukaryota > Metazoa > Arthropoda > Insecta > Lepidoptera > Hepialidae > Druceiella > Druceiella hillmani. The sequence continues at coordinate 7,033,267 of JAYKKI010000103.1, forward strand.
GGAAGAGCATCCTGCGAAGGGAGGAAGGCATATGCAAATTATACAGATAAACACATACGGGCGCAAGCGTCCGCAACCGTTCCTGATAGCTCTGAATTGATAGCATCGAATCGAAGGCCTATCAGGCAAGCTCCGTGTAATTACTTATAAGGCAATCAACGTCACTGAGTTGCGCTCTCCTGAAGCATTGATTGTAAAGATTCAAAGAAGGAAATCTTTCTGATAATCCTCATATAGTGTGACTTCTAACTTTAAATTTAGAAAACATAAGCAGATCCCAGATTAAGTTTCCGTTATCCGGCAAAGATATGCTCATACACTCATGGCAATAGGCATAGAAAAAAACGTCATATTTTGGGGATGACATGAAAATATTCTGGTTGGCTACCATATGAGCTAGCACCCCTTCAAAATTACAAAATATCTGACGTAAGCATGTTTCTGTCGTGAGGCAATTTAATGATACAGGCGTCCTATGAATGAAGTTCACCAATTTTTCGGTAAAATGCCAAAAAATACTACAAGAAGGAAATTTTATCTCTGAATATATCATGGTAACAAATGGTAGATAACAATGACACGTATATAAGTTAAGATTGATTTTGTTAATTAAATATATAAAATGAAACATCTTCGTGACCGTAATGCCGGGTGTATTATTAGTCAACGTGACACGTGATAATAATATTTGTTTAACTACCAAAACTTTATTCGAATCGACTTCTTATATTTTGCTGCATTTGCAGTGATGTCGATTGAGTTTAATGACAGAAGAAAGATTTATTATTATTTAAAACTCAATTCAAAACTTAAGATCAAATGAATGGAAAATATTATTTTAAATTGCAATATTATTATTTCTTAAAGAATTGAAGAAACATATAACGTTAATGAGAGCAAAATAATAGTTTAGTAACATGACAGATTATAATGGCGTGACGGGTCTAGGGCATGTGAGGACACGCATAAAACAGGGTTAGTAAATTGTCTACCTCTTTCAAATCTCTAGTTTAAGAATTGTAAGTCAGTTTAAAGCTTAATGTTTCGCTAGTAATGCATAAAAAATTTAAAAAAAATTAGCAATGAAACCTCAATAATTTTACACGACTTTTCGATGTCGATACATTGCTCGATGCAATATGTGAAAAAATCCCTGTTTATCGAGATCTCCATATGAAGCATTTGCCTCGCAAAATTTCATACATTTACATCTACAAGTATAGAAAACACAAGAATGTGGAAGATGGAGCGGAACGGAGAGACGGACTTGTATCACAAAGCTAGAAAGATTCGATTTCTGCTACTCGTTTGTGGAATTTTATAAAACGAAACGATCTATTGAAACATAATATATAAAATGATAATACAATTTATTGAAACATAATATATAAAATGATAATACAATTTATTGAAACATAATATATAAAATGATAATACAATTTATTGAAACATAATATATAAAATGATAATACAATTTATTGAAACATAATATATAAAATGATAATACAATTTATTTTCATTACGCTTTTACTCATTTTATCCTAAAATTATGTGCGCATTCTTTATTTAGTTTCTGTACACGTTTCTTACGAGTGAAATGTTTATCTTCAATTGCTGAGATGTGCATCAAATTTAGTCACCGAAGAAATGTGTCACAAAAAAAAACGATAAATTAAGAAATTCTTGGTGACAAAAATTGTATTTAGTAATTAGTTTTCTTAACTTTCAGTTCAGTTTATCAAAAGTTTCAGTTTATCAAAATAAAAGACATTTTGTTATTTCTATTCACACTAACTCTTTTTGATTATATAAACCGGAATAATGTATATCTCTTGAAAACTTTATAGTTCCAAATACAAAACGCATCGAATGAAGTTCGATTACTTGGTTTAAAATATGATCTTAAAAAGTTGTCGTAGGGACATCTAACGATACACTGAAAATGCATATATTTAATGTGCACAAATCAATTGAAGTAACAACGCGTTCACAAAAATACTCAGTTATGTGAATAATCACTTAACAGCATTTTAACTGAGAAAACTTAATAATACATTACAGTTAGTCATAAAAATTATTCAGTAAATTATTATGATTGATATTATTTTCTCTTATCAAAATGCGTGAAGTTTTCACAATAATTTTTTTCCATGCTTTAAATATTAATCAACTAATAATTACAATATTAATATACCACGGTTTATACAAAGACTGGTAACCCTAAGTTTATATCAGCCGCTGCAGAACACCGACCTCATACCTGATAAAATAAGCACTAAATATATTATAAAACCGACTGTAAAAAGGAAATAATGCAAAACCATATCATTAAATTTAGTCGGCACCTGACCAGGTACGGTGCTTCTTTAATGTCCGCTGTCGCTGTAAGCACAATAAAGAATGGAGTCTCAGTACCAGGTATGCCGTTTAATCATAACACTACATTAGAAGTTCTTCACGGAATACATTCTATTATTTATTCTGTCGTAAGTTATCTTCCCTTATCATTTCCATTATATCACGCGTTTTCGGGCGAGGAAGTAAAATACAGGGATAAGTCCATAATTGTATTTATATCTAGGAGTTTACACCGTGTGGTTCTCGGCTTAATATTAAACAACCCTATATCTTACCATGAGTATCATGCAAGGTGATTAAGCTAATAAAATATACGACGGGCAGCAATGTCCAATAGGCTAGTTACGCATCAACAACCTGGTGCTGTGATCATCCATAGGTCTGCGAAGCGTGATAACTAAGACAAATTTTCCCTAAAATTATTGGCACAAGTAAACAGTGGTCCTCATTTCCGGGGATCTCCACTTGTTATGCCTTCAGTGACGGGTTTGATAACGGTGGAGCAGAGGGCGCTAGGAGTTTTCGACAGAGAGCCGACTACTCACACCGACAACTGGGTCCGGTTACGTGTACCATACGCACACTAAGGATTGAGAAGATTACTGAGCTGGAAGAGTGATCTCCTACCGGGAGAGTGACAAATATTCTCAAGGTAATGCCAGGTTCATGGCCTGGAAGTTTTTTCTAAACGTCATAGTGAAATTCGAAAGGGATTTCGACTAGTATGATCCACCTAATCTCAGATTCGACAATGTTCATTTCAAACAGCGACGTATAAGTAACCGAATATTATTTTTTCGCTTGAAAACAATTTGTCAAAAACTGTGATTTCTACAAATGGCGGAAAATGTATCCGAACATGAATAAATATAAATATAGGTATATGTATGTGCGTGTATGTATATTTATACATATGTGAAGTTATTCAGATTCTGAAATGCATGATCAGCGGGAAAGAGTAGTGAAATTTTCTAAAATTTCTGACATCGGATGATCCCAATAATATAATTCTCTGAGAGGAAATTTGTTAAAAATAATTAATAATTGAACTCTTGTTTTCTTACTCAGTTTTTCATATGAAATTATTTGTAATAATTATAAACGACTTTCCTACAAAATTAGTTTTCACATGAAAGATACTAGTATCTTAAACTAATACGATAATCTCTAAAACTAATACGATAATGAAAGATACTGGTAAAACTAATACGATTAATGTTTCATAAAATTTAACTATTCCGGCACGTCTAATCATTGTGGGTAAATGAGACTGATGATTGTTTGATTATTTAATGACGCTTTGACAAGTATAACATAGTAGTAACTTTATACATATTAGCGCTCAAAAGTAATATAAAACTATTCTGAACTTATTTAGCTGTCACCAATATGATTTGTGACTAACAGTGTGTGGTTGCTCATTTCAATGTCTTATTTTACGGAAATACGCATAGAAAATAATTTTTTGCATTAAAACGATGTTTTAAATACACAGCCACCACCATAAAATATCTGGGTATAACATTTCATGGGTAAGTTGCGAATAATAATCAATTCCATTTTTTTACTACATTCCTTCTTGGTTAATTTCGAATTATCTTGGAATTAAGTTTAATATGATGATAGTTAGATAGCAATATTTAGTTGTTCTTGTCACGCTTGCACTGTGTCAGTGAGTGGAACGAAACATAACTGAATTCTCTTGGTTCTAGATGATTCTGTCATAAACTATGGAAAATGAACTAATTAAAACGGCCTTTCAGATTCGTTATCCCATTCATCCTTATATCGTACTCGCTCGTCTCATAATTATGGCTATCTCTTTCTCACTTGTGCGATTTTTACCCCAACGTGCAGTGCCACCGAGAATTATTAAGGGAAATCTAAATTTTTGTTTGACTTGACTTTATTATACTAATGACAATGAATATAAAAATATGTACCTGAAAACTAGGCATTAAAGGGGGTGCATTTGTTGCTACTAAATGTTGAATATGTAGAGTTTTAAAAAATTATATCGATCCATTTCGACGTTAGTTTGTGCATTTTTTCAGTTGAAAATAATTTTTTTTCTGGAGGAATGAGATTTTCAGTAATTAGAAGTAGATTATACCAATTATTTTTGCCCTATCAACGTTTTCTTCGCAAAAAATAACACCTCAATATATTGCTACATTGCGACGTGATCGAAGGACAGAAACATACTTTTCTCTTACTAATATCACAACACTTTGTCTAATTAATATCCTTCATAGAAATTGTTATATATTTACCCAATTAATTAATGAAAACATCGATAATTTGACTAAAATTCAAGCTCGATGCAAACTTAATGGAAACTTCGCGAACTTAACAAATTCTTATTCTATCTTTAAAGTAAAGTATTGTAGATATTTGTACCGTTGAGAAGGGAAATTTAGATGTGTTGTTTTATATTGTACCTCACATATAATGAAGCGAATAGCATAAAATAATTTTCAGATACTTTTACAAAGCTTGATCGTCGATATTAACGTCATTTACATCTAAATGGTATTAAAATTAACGAACATGCAATTTAAACGTATACTCGTAATAATTGATGACCATTATTGCTGGTATACACGTAAACCGGCTTTTGTTTAATTTTATATGGTCACTTTAAAACCTGCTAATAAGCCGCTACGAAGTGTATCATTCATATATTGGTGCACGTAAAATATGTTTTAATTTTATTAGAATGCTATTCATTTATGGCTAAAAGGCTGAAGCTTCGAGTGACTTGGTATAGACACGTTTCCATTAATATACATACAAGTTATAATACACGTAATAATACGTAGTTCTATGGATACATATTGTTTAAACCGGGGAATAGCGTAATTACTATAGGGCCTAACTCGGTATTTTTACTTAAGAGGCCTATTACATTTCGACTGTGACGTTTACATCGAACGGCTAAATTTGGCGTTGTTATTCTAAGAAACTCAAAGACTTCGTCAATTTTGATTTATTTAATGGTGGAAAATAGTTATTAGTATAGTTAATAGCGGCCATCCTTTTTGGAATTTTTTTTCATCTATTTACATTAAGCGAAAATTCCGAAGCAAATTTTTCATAAAATGCGCGACGGCACTTTTTTCAGCTCATGGATCGAAATACTGTGCATAAGCAAATGAAATGAAAAATATATAATAAATAGTGGTTCAGTACAAAGCGACCTCGGAATTTTGAAATATGCATGGAATATCTAGAAAAAAAATCCCATTCAAAACCATAAAACTACCAAAAGGAACAGAATTAAATGTAAATTTCCCTTTACTACATTAATACTATTACGTAAAATTGATGTCAGAGTAATTGCAAGTTCATCAGAAATCAACATTTTATACTTTTTTGGAAAAATAATTAATTATAAAATTTTAAATAAACGTAATTACAACTGCCAAATTGCTACATAATGGAATGCGCCGGCCGATCATTTTCAGTAACGCACGAGCGCTCGTTAATGTTGGATTTATGTCGATTTTTTCGCGCCAAATGATCGACCGTAAAGCGGATAATGGGACTACCTAATTTTGATCGCATAAGTATTCTTTGTAACCCTTGTTAAATTGAACAATTATTTTATATGGAAAAACTTATATTCTGACTAGTTATTATTTTTTTAATACGAATCTTTACTTACTGACAGTTATGTTTATTTCTAGCATGGGTCGAAAAGGCTCCATGTATGGACGTGTTAAAAAGAAAAGATACACATCTACATTAAGAAAATCCAATAAAGCAAACATGTAACACCTTTTTTTTTGCGTTACTTTTCAGTAATTTAGTTCAGCAATTAAAAAGTAATTTATGGAAATGTTTCAGAAAGAGTAACTATACCGTCAAGAAATCATTTTCATCTTCCATAGATATAGAAAACATCGACTTAGAGAATGCGGTAATAAACCTTTTCCGTTACATATTAGTTACATAACACACATTTTATTAATTATACTACGTACCGGCGACGTTCCTTCATCGTCTACGAACAATTCAAATACGACAGATGAAATACCAATGTCGGAGCACTTGACGAGATAGATATGACCTTCACGATAGGAATGGAATCCGAGAATAATACTTTAGGAAAGAAATTATTGGTTTTTATAAAGCTAACAAGTTATCTTCTCCTCTTCTATTATAAAAATAATTGTTTCAGAAAGCAGATTACGTAGTAGGGACAGAGAGTATTGACATCCAATTATTTTTAAATCAGTTGTTTCATATTGAGAAACATAGTGAGAAATTCGGTTGCAAACTGAGTAGTATGAAAGTAGTGCAAGAAAAACAAAATAAACCATTATCAATATATCATTTTAGCTTTCGTATGTGCGGTTCTATTTTTAAATTAAAAACGTACACCGATGCTGAAGCGAAATGTGATTTAAATTCTAAAGCGGTACCAGGAGCCATTCTAACAAGAATTGGATTATCAAATCTCAACGAACTCAATATCTCTATTGATTTACCATTTATGTCATTTCGTTTATATAGCACTACACATAACAATGTTGATAAAATATGGCAAATTACTGAGGAAAATTCAGTACAAGATTCGATCAAAGAAAAACGAGAGGTTACAATATCTCGTGGTGACGTCAATGGTGCTGGAATAGCAATGACAACAGTAGAAGCTGATACATGTTGGAGTGAACGATCTTATAAAACTAACCATTCAACTTTGTCAGGATGTGCAGCAATCATTGGGGTACATACTGGAAAGATCCTGCACATTAGAGTTCGTAACAAATATTGCGATAACTGGGCTCGCGCCTTTTCTAAAGATGTGTCACGAGGAACTGCCAATTAGATAAAAACCATTCTGGATCATCTAACAGCATGAAGCAAGCAAATGTGATTAAAGGTTTTAAGCACTCAATAGAGGAAAATAATCTTATATGCAATATTTTAATGGCTGACTAATTTGTTAAGACGAATTATTTTAATTAAGTTTCAAAAGAAACCGTTCCAGCGAACTTGCTTTGAACGAAAAGCACGATTGGTTTTACCAATTCCAGAGACTTCATATTGCGTATAGGAATATCTGCTTATTTGCAGTGTGGACTGGTCCGGATTACGCAATGAACGTAGTGAGGGTTTACAGAGACAATGATTTTTAGAAAACTGAAATGTTACCCAAGTTGACGCATTTTTACCATGAGTGTATGCTTCCAGAAATAAGCAACTCTCGAAAAATCAGATTTATACCACTGAGGCACGTAGTTTTCTGATTTATTTTATCTACTCTCGTATGGAAAAGTTCCAATTTTTAAACTGTTATCAGTTGTATAATAACTATCACAATGGCATTGTATCATAAAATAATATTTAAAATTTTAATACAACTTTGTTAGAAAAAGTTAGATAAGCATTAATTTTCATTCATTACATACAACCAAAAGAAATACGGCCTACTTTTCAAGGCATTAAAAATTAATTAAACCTGTAGACTAAATTTTTGATTAAAATGTTAATAACATACTCATAATTATAAATTAAAATTCTAAGTAATATCAACTTTGCTACTCCTGACGGTTCTTTTTTCATGGTTAATAAATGTATTTTCTTCAAACTTCATTTTATTTTTTTGGTCGCAGATAAACTATTGTATGAAACTGCACGTAATTAGCAATAATAACAATCGTGCAACCTATTCTGATACTCGGTTGCGCCACGTATTAGAAACATCACTCGTGTTATCATCGCTCTTATTAAGAGGCAATGCCTAAAACACTATTTTAATTCTTTAAAAATAATAAATAATGGTATTATCAGAAGCGCCCACCAGTGGACACAGGCATAATAAAGACAATGAAATTATTGTTCAATTTCGTTGACTGATCATCATGCTCTTTCAGTTCTTGCCAACCTGTCCCTTACATTCAGTATCATCAAGATTTATTGGTTTTTGCTAACAGTTTTTGTTCCTCTCCTTGAATTACTTATCATTATTAATAATATTAACGAATCTTATTTAACAAATAATTCAATAGTTGAAAAATACCAAAATCGTTTAACCGTAGCTACAGCACGACGACGTGGACTCGTGACGCCGAGCGAGTTGTCACCGTGCTTCAATTTATCTAATATTTCAGAACACCATTTTGTGATAGGCCTTTTAATAACACAAATTCAGACAATATGTCAGTGGCTGGCACGATCCATTATGGTTACATTTATAGGTCATAAATTAAGAAATCTTTACTCTCTATTCTCACTTCTAACTGCTTCACTAATTATTACGATAAACGAACTATCCAAAAACATATAAATATCACCACTAACAGTTGTTTTCTATTTGCATTTCGATCTCTGAATTGCGCACTTCGTGCTTGTTTACTTCAACTTCGCAATAACATTGCGTAGTATTTGTTTATTTATTTGTGTGTTTGTGACACGGCAATCCTAGATCAAAGTATGTAATGCAATATTTAGTATATTGTAGTTTCATACATTTTTCAGTATTTGTGACACTTTAGTACAACTAAGGTTAATTATAATTTGAGATAAAAATGCATAATTTTGATTTCTTTTGATGCAACAAATTTTGGCAATGATACGCAATTGTGTGATATATTTTTACATATTGATATACGTATAGTCTAACGTAAAATATACGAACCAATATAGCCTAGCCTATATTGTGTGTGGCTCATCATGTTCACTTGTAGTATTTACGTTTACGAAATTTTAAGAAATTAGTTAAACTATATTGAATATATTTGGCGTTAATTTTGTAGCAATTCATTATTCACAATTAAATGAAACTATGTGATGTAGTATTATTTCTACTTTCTTTAAGTTCTTTACCACGACCTAGAATTCGTTGTACACAACATTTTCAGGTGCAAAGATTAACTCTTAGGAACTTCCAACAGTATTTATATATTACACAAAAGAATAGCAAAAGCCGGGTTTGTGCGCATTTTTCCACTGTTTACGTTAGTGGGTTTATTGTAGGAGAGCGGTGTAGTTTTTAATAAATTTATTTTCTCGAAAGTTATATTTCATAAATTTAGGCTACATTGGCGATATTGCACCATCGAATCCGTATTAAATTTCAAAAGACAATACAAAGCGTTTGGTTCAACAAAACGTGCATAAAGTTTAAACTTACACCAAGTCTCGTGAACATCGAGAGTAGTCGAACAACTTGAGGAGCCCACAAAGCAACAGCAAAAGCCGGAACTGCCGGGCTGAAGGAAGAAGTTCGGGAAACAGTCATCAAGCGAGACAACATAAACCTCGGCCTAAAGCTAATAGGCTTTTATTTAACATATCTCCTTCACCATATAGAATTTGATACATTAGACTATAAAAACATAACACATAAACAATTAAACAAAATTAAAAAACTAAAAGCCAAAACCAGGTAACCAAAAGTTATACCCAAACGTTTTATCCTAGAACAATAAAACTCTCAAAATCTACGTTTAATAATAAAGAAATAGAACTTTTAAATAAAGGGTTTAAATACAATATTCCTACCGCATTCTCACGAAAACACATAGAATCACTAGTAGTAGATACCACGAGTGCATTCAGTAACCAGAACGCACTTAAACCCAAAATTGCTGATATAATATATAAAGAATACTCTAAAGCCAAAACACACAGTAATGGATAAATTCTGACACAAAGTAATTTAAAAATTAAATCAATAAAGATAAACTCATCCTAGCTAAAGCAGATAAAGGTAACACTATAGTTATCCTAGAACAAAGTGAATATAAAAATAAAGTGTATGATTTCCTTAAACTAGAAGACTTCATGAATCTACAAAAGAACCCCACCACAAAATTTGCAGACAACGTAAACCAGGTATCAAAACTTGTAATATTACATTTCCTAATGAATTCACTTAAAAAAAGATAAATGAACCCTAGACCCCCGATACTCTATGGACAACCTAAAATTCATAAACAATATATACACATATAATATAATACTTTACAAAAAAAATGTTAAGTTTGAATCCCATTTCCAGATACTCTTGTTTTCCACTACAAATTTAAGGAACTTCCTTTGAAAATATTATTTATTATGGTCACTCAAAGGTAAGTGATTAATGTGCTCATTTAATTTATTCTTTTGTTTAATTAGCTTTATGTAAGTAATGTCACATGAACTTGTAAATAATTTACAAGATTTTAAAAGGCACAAAAACGAATAGAATATGATACCTGCTTGTACTCACAACAAAAGAGCAAATACGTGACAGCATTTAAATACCTTGTGAGATAAATGTGTTGCAATGAGTTTAGAATCATCGAAGTTTCTATTATTTTTAATGTTCATTTCGGGTCCAGACCTGCTGTTGGGCGGAAGTGACATGTTACTTCTGTAAGAGGGCACTACAGATATTTATGGAAAGGTGAGCAAAGGTAAAAAAGAAAAAGTGCTCCCAAAATTAACGAAGAATTCCGGATGTGGCCGCTTTTATTTAGAAATCTTTTTACTAAGTGTTTCCTCAATATTTTTCTAATTCTGTATAGTTTCTTTTTTCAATACACCCAAAGTTAGTTATTTTTAAATTTTGCAGTTTTTTATCATTATTAGTAATAAATTATGTTATACTAGTGCAATATTGGAAAACTTTTCTTAATGATATTCCGTACCACGAAAGGGAAAACATGGAACTCTTATAAAATCAATGAATTGTCCATTCGTTATAACAGCTTTTCTTAGAAATGCTTTTATGGAGAAAGATGAAGTCGATATAAAGCGTGTCTACCTCTATATATCTAAATAGTTAACCCTGCAAATACTTGTGCACAAATTTTAGATGTGCCAAACTAAATAATGGGAAATTCTTTGTTTTAGTTTTATGTGTTGTCTGGGACATCGATCGCAGCATAAACTATAAAGGTTCCAAAATGATTCTTTCAACATTTTATACGAAATAGTTTTAGAGATAATCTTAAAAATATCCACAAAAATAAAGCCTAATTGATCTTTAAAACTCCAAAAGTCTTTTTGTAGTTTTAGAGATTCCTAATTGATCTCTAAAACTGAAAAAAAATTATTAAAAAAAACTACTTTGATAAATAAGACTTTAACTGAAGTTTTCTGGAAAACCATAGCAATGATTCTAAATCTAAAATTTATTGAGAAATTCGCTGTATTTTTAGGCCCGTGAAGAATATTCTGGAGAGAACGAACGCTGTATAATCAAAGATAAAGATGTTTGTTGATAAATTTACATGGTATAAAATAATACTAAAATTAATAAATATATTAATACGAACACTTAAATGTTCATATATGCTTATACTCTATTCCATTTCAATAGATAATCTTTTTAACGAACGAATTAGGCAGTTAAAATATGGTTGGCACAAATATATGTTCGATCAACTGATGACTATAAAACGCATTGTATTATCCAGAGTATTAATAAACTATATACGTAATCAAAATATTACCTTCAGAAAGTTACACCATAAATAATGTCATAAATACAGATATTATACCATTATTTTACTGATGCGAATTGTCAAATTTACATGGTAAAAATGGACAACCCTCCATTTATGTTGCAAATTTACCAGACGTTTAAAACATTTCGTTAAAATAATAAAAATTTCGACGTGGAAAGAGCCTAATCATATACGCTATTTATTAATTTTGTAAGGCGTTCGAGAAGATAGCTACAATGTGTCAGCTTATGCTTTACGATTTGATTGCATTGTATATAAATATACTCGTGTTAAATTTGGCATATAGACAATTAAACAAACATTGAGACATGTACATTCTTTTCAAATAAGTGTTGGTACTACAATATTTCCAGTGTAGCCGACTTATTTTATACGTACTTCAAGATAATGTTTTTATAATAGCTGACCTTTTATAAAAACGTAATTTTGATATATTTTCGGTGATTTTTCTTGTTAGGCATATTTCAAAAACATTAGAAAAAGTTTTAATATTAATATCCTTCGCCTGATATATATATATATATATATATATATATATATATATATATATATATATGTATATATATATATATATATATATATATATATATATATATATATATATATATATATATATATATATATATGTATATATATATATATATATATACACATATATATACATATATATATATATATATATATATATATATAGTTATATATATATATATATACATATATATATTCTGTAGTGCAGTGGTTAAGACTCTATCGCCCGTCTAAAAGGGTAAGGGTTCGATTTCTGACCGTTTATTTCAACATTATAATTCTGCATTATTTATTACAGGTTGAGTTCAGCCGAGAGGTGTAGTTAAATAGACGCCCCCAACCCGTCATGTTTAGTCTCAGAAAAATGCACGTGCGGACAATTTCTTTTATAGGTGGAATTATATACGCTGACTACCCCGCATGCTGAGAGGTGATTGGGGGTCGCAACGCAAACGTGATTGCATTTATACATATTTAGGCACTAAATGTAGTGCATTCGCAGTGATGCATTATAACGCATTTTAATAGTCTTGCAAAAAGAAAACATATTACAAGCGGCATAATGTACTAAGCGGAAAATAATATAATAATTGAAATATTATTCTAAAAAACACATATCTTTGTTTATAACTTCGTACAAGTAATTTAAGAGTCAGTATATGATGCCGGTGGCAGTGGAAATGTTTACTTCATCTCAAAAACGTCAACATATGAATAAATATTTAATTCAAATTGACATAGCTGTATTCATTTTTATACTACTTGTATAATCTGAAAAAGTTTTGAATAGATATCAGAAAGAGAAGAAATGCAATACCCATTTTTTATGGTCAACGCACCTTGGGACTTAGTTACATAATAATATTATTTTAAAACCGTACTTTCGTCCGAATTTTATAAAATCATCAGTAAATCAGATAAAGGTACCAATTTGTGCTTATGAATTTTGGGGGATATTCAACTTTTATTCTCCATTCAGATTTATATGTTTAGTAAAACCAAATTATTAATTTTTTTTTGAGGTCAACCAATGTCGGTTCGTATGATCATTTGTCTCTTTGCCTGTTGCACAAACACCAAACGTAACAATTGTATTGAAGGGGAGATATATATATATATATATATATATATATATATATATATATATACATATATATATATATATATATATATACATATATATATATATATATATATATACCTCCCCTTCAATACAATTATTACGTTTGTTGAGCAAAAACAATGCGATGCTAACGTGACGGCGTGGGCATTTAGTCCGCAAGGCGTGAACTCGACTCGCCATTCTTTATTTTTGCTCTCTGAATTTTTAGAATTTTATAAAATTATTTTCGCCTCTTTGTCTATGTCGTCGCTTTTTGTCTGTTTCGTCTGTTTGTTTATTGCGTCGCTAGTTATGAGGATGCCTTGTGTTTCGTTATCTGGTTATGTGTCTTCGGATTCTATTATAACTGTTGGTTTGTTAGTTGATTGGCTCGGGATTGAATCATCTATTGGTTCGGTGTTGTTACGATTATTTGGATTTTCTTGTGTCGTGTTACGTCTGTAATCGTCCTATGTGTGGCCCGCGAGTTCGGTGATTAATGGAACATTTTATCGGAAAAATTTGTACTGGAGACGACCAAAGAAAATGCTTTCTTTGATAATTATCTTTTCTAAAAGGTGAATAATCTCGATTTTGTATTCCCTGTTTTTTTCGTGTTTGCCGATAGCTTCGCACAAAAATAGGAGTATCATCTGAAAGAAAAGATAGGGGTAGTTTTTTTAATTTTGGTAGTAATCAAATTTAACTGATAAAGGGATTAATCTAATTTTCGAATTCAATATAAAGGGGTTAATATAATTTTCGCGTCCTTATTTATTATTTTCTTTTGATAAATATCGTTTATGACTGAAGTTCTAAATTACTGTTTTTCAATGATAAAATCACAGAATTTAGTTTTGGGGTTTGCTTCCTTTTACAACTATCGTTAATATAATCGCCATTTAAATAATTTATTTTTAGTTTCATAATTTTTTCACATCGTGGTTCAATTGATATGGTACACACTGGGTAATCGAAATGACTAGTCATGTCTGCATTTTTTGTATGCCTTACCCTATTTTTTAAGTCAACGTTTGATGATAGGGATCTAAATTAATCTAATTCTATTAATCCTTTACAATAGGGGTGAAAATGAAATAATAGTTATGCATGAATTATTTCGGAGTTAAACGTTGGGGGAAGTGAAAGATATACTACATGTTTATAATGTGCAGTCACGTGTGCAGTGATGATCTGGAATGATTCGATACCGAAACCTTCTTGAAAATTAATGTTTTTATAACGATGGGGAAAAAAGGAGAACGAGTAGCTCCCGTGTTTATTAGGAATTTCGGCTAAAATTTAAGTAAAATAATATACGGTAGATGGTCTTTAGAATGGTGATTAAGTTTAACTTTGTTTCGTCATTTGATTGTGAAGGTTGTGTTAAATTTTATTTTGTTCGAATCGTTCGCAATTTCATTAAAAGTGTCTTCCTGATAACTTCGGGGTAATATATCCAATTGTAACTATTTATCTCGCGGTAGTCTTAAGGACTTTCCCATGCAATTGGTAAAATAGTTCCTTAGACGTCCAATTGAGTCTGGGTGGTTCGTTATCTATCTCCTTTTAATGTTCAAATTAATGTTTGATGTCGGTTGAGGTACATTATAGCGGTTTTGTGCCTGTTGTGTACTCGATTTTGTGCCTGTTGTGTGTTTGAATTTGGAGATTTAATTTGGCTTAGTTTGTTTTCTCAAGACAGGCGGGACTGTATCCATTGCGCTCTCCGTTTATTTGACTGGTTATTTTGTTTTGATGCAAAACGTGGCTTGTTTTTTAGTAATTAGTGTCATTAATGTTAGGATGATTATTTATTAATTAAAATTTGAGTTCAGATCTGGCCTGTATGCTGGTGTAGTGTTTTGTGTAATTTGTAAATTTCTGTTAAATAATAACCAGCTTCTTCTCGTTGCACGTAAACTATTCTTCTTCTGCTTCTTCGTGTGTACTAAGTTTATTTATTTTAATAACGTCGTTAATGGAATGTAGTCTTTCGAAATTAATAAATAATCCATCTATTAGGGTGGTTTAGGTTGTGTTGGTAAGAAATATAAGGTCTTCTCTCTGTCTTGATTAGCACCAATTAAAACGATACTTATCTAAAAGGCAAAATCCGAGTTCGAAATCCGCGCACAATCAGCATATATTAGCGGTTATTGAAGTATGCTAAGTTTTAGTTTAATTATTGTAAACAGTCACAGATTACCAAATAACACACGCATTCTATACCGATGCGGTGAACGACAGAAATCAAGGATCTAACGATAAGTAAGCGCACTTAAAGTTTTGCCGACAGCCGACTGACTTTCTATTGCTATAAAACAGTGTTGACGGCGGGCGGGGGGCTTCTGCACTTTACAATTAAAACAGAAACAATCTGAGATATACACAACCGATGTTGACCACTTTTAAGAAAACGTATAAGTACGAGTACTTACATCTTTATATAAGTAGTTAACAGATTGTTATTTGTTAAATCACACGAGAGTCCCTCTCTCGGAAGTTCAAACATTTTATAGCACTTACAGAAAGATACGCATCACTTTCCTGCGAGTAAATCTGTTGTATCGTAGAGCTGCTGCACGCCAAGATGTTTTTAAAATTTGACAACCCGGCTACCGTTTTTCATAGTTCAACAGTACGGGATCGATACCCGACACTGCGACTAGATGTTTCGTGACGCCGTGGAAGCTGGTTGATGCTCCCGCACGAGTGGTGTCTTCTTATCGTAGTGTCTGTTGATCTTACCGACTGCGTCAGTTATGTACGCAAAAATCTCAAAAGTATATTTATTTATTCAGTACAAAGTTTAAGTTCAATATAATACATAATTAAATGAAACTACGTGATGTAGTATTATTTCTACTTTCTTTAATTTCCTTACCACGACCTAGGTTTCGTTGTACTACAACATCTTCAGGTTAGCAAAGATTAACTCTTAGGAACAACCAACAGCATTTATATGTTTCTAACACAATAGCGGAAGCCTGGTTTGTGCGGATTTTTCCATTGCTTATGTTAGTGAGTTTATTGCAGGGGCGCAGTGTAGGTTTTATTATATTACCGAGAGTTATACAATGTACCAGTATTTTAGTGAGGGTAATAAATTCAATTGTTGTTATTATGTGAGGTTATACAATGCAAACTTTACGGTGTATGTAATAAAATTAAATGGGAGTTATAATCGGTAATATATTTATACTCTTTAAATTATGCATAGACCAAAATTATTTCCTATGCGATAAAAAATTTTTTCAACAAGTCAATGGCCTTGCAATGGGCTCCCCCCTCAGTCCTCTTTTAGCCGAGTTATTTATGAACAATCTAGAAACCAGCCTCTTAAACAGTAATTTAGCGACCAATATATTATACTATTATAGATACGTTGACGACATCCTTATCTGCTGGAAAGGTACACAGCGACAATTAGACCAGTTTGTTAACTTTGCGAACTCCCTACACAATAATATCAAATTCACTTTAGAAATAGATTCCGATAATAAACTTAACTTTTTAGATATAACAATAGAACGCAAAAATAATAAACATACATTTAGTAAATTTAGAAAAGACACATTTACAGACTCCATAATTAATGGTCAATCTCAACACCCTTGGTCCCATAAGTTAGCAGCCTTCCATTCCATGATTCACAGAGCTTTAACCATCCCTCTAGAAAAACCTAATCTACGTAAAGAAATAAAAACTATAAAACAAATCGCAATAAATAATAATTATGACCTATCAATTGTCACAAATCTGTACCATAATATATTAAGAAAAACACTGATACAAGAAATATACCCGGTCGTACCAAATAATAATAATATTTACTATAAATCTATCCCATACATAGGTAATGTATCACTCAAATTAGGAAAACTCTTAACTAATAATAAAAATATAAATAATATAACATGTACGTATAGTACTTTAAATAACTTGGGTAAAACCCTTATTAATAATAAATAAAAAATAGATAAACATAAAAAGAGTGGTATATAAACTTAAATGTAACGACTATAATAGTGTATACTTAGGTCAAACAGGAAGAGATTTTAATACAAGATATAAAGAACACATTGCCAGCTGGCGAAATAATAAACCATACACATCTCATTTTGCTAAACATCTTATTGAAAATAATCATTACCCCCATACTGATAATGCCCCCTATATATTACAAATAAATACAAAAGGTAATAAACTTAATATCCTAGAAACATTAGAAATAAACAGACATAAAACAGATACCAAGGTTAATATATTAAATGAACAAATAAATATAATATCATCACCCATTCTTAATATCTTCTAGATATAATATAAATATACAACATTGATACTTCAGTACCCTGGAAATTGTGTCAGAACTAATACACATATAAATATAAGTATATATAATAATAACAAAAAATTAAAAGAAATAAATAAATAAATATATGAATACACAAAACCGGAGAAATGTAGAATGTCTTGTCCTTACTTTCAAATACCCTTGCTTTTGTATAAATATATTACCGATAATAACTTCCATTTAATTTTATTACATACACCGTAAAGTTAGCATTGTATAACCTCACATAATAACAACAATTTAATTTAATACCCACACTAAAATACTGGCATATTGTATAACTCTCGGTAATATAATAAAACCGACACTGCGCCCCTGCAATAAACTCACTAACATAAGCAATGGAAAAATCGGCATAAACCAGGCTTCCGCTATTGTGTTCGAAACATATAAATGCTGTTGGTTGTTCCTAAGAGTTAATCTTTGCTAATATCCCACCTGAAGATGTTGCAATACAACGAAACCTAGATCGTGGTAAAGAAATTAAAGAAAGTAGAAATCATACTACATCACGTAGTTTCATTTAATTGTGAATAATGAATTTCTACAAAATTAACCCCAAATATATTCAATATTCAATATAATATTTAAAAAGTGTACATAACTATGAATAAGCTGTGTCTATGTGCGAACCCTATGACGGGTGGTACTAGATTGCTCTTCAATCTGCTTGGCTTATCTCATTAGCTTTACTTGTGCACCCATCAACATTTCTGCACATGACACTT
This sequence comes from Druceiella hillmani, assembly GCA_039881145.1. Classification (NCBI taxonomy): domain Eukaryota; kingdom Metazoa; phylum Arthropoda; class Insecta; order Lepidoptera; family Hepialidae; genus Druceiella; species Druceiella hillmani. The sequence goes on from JAYKKI010000103.1 coordinate 7,051,807, forward strand.
CATCTTGACTTGTATCAGCCTTCTCGAGAGTGGTGTAATATTTTGGCGAACAAGGCTTATCATCTTTTCGTAGAGTGTTCAGTGCTTTGTTAGCGTCTGGTGTTGGGTAAGTGGTTTGGATACCTACTTAGCTCAGACTTTGCAAGATATCGAAAAGAGTTACGGAAAAAATGATAGCTTTCTCGTACCAAACGAGACGGGTCTAGAGGTGAAGCTGTACCAATTCTTACAGAAATATCCCTAAAAGAAGTCGTAGATATCTATATGATGTTAAACAATTTATGCCCCTTAACCATAAAAAATCTAACTACGATGACAGTAGTTCAGAAAGAAAATCTTAAAACAAATTATCGCTTATCTCAATTCTATGGTTTTTGTCTGCATTATACATGGGTATTTTTCAATTTGTTTTTTGCATTCCTTTGATATTCTTCATGGTGGATTCAGATGACTAACTTTATTAAGTTTTTTTTCCAAAAAAACAAGGTATACGTTTTTGAAGTGACCCCAAAGTGAACCCTTTCATTATTGTATGGTGGTATTGATGGAATAAACCATTTATGATCGATTCTTCCACGATTGCAAATATACAATGTAAGATCGAAAAGAGATTTTTATTTCGGATATGTTGCCAAATGTTTTCCCATTGGATAAAATAGTAAGTATCAGCCGCAATATTGCATGTATTGTGACGTCAACCTGCCTAAGGATGGTCGGAAGGTTAAGATTATCCATTCCGACTCTAGAGAGTAACTTTTAAATACACTCAAATATATACACAAATACACAGACTGATAGAAACGATACCTTGGCATGCCGCAGTCTGATAAAAATGCAGTTGCAAAATATTAGTTTTTTCCGAAATTTATTCGCAGACTGCACAGCCACCTGAATACTGTACGTGATAACTATAAGTACTAATTAATTATACTATAAGTGATACTTGATTTGCACAACAATTTGTTAATTTGATAATTAAAGTCATCAAACATTTTACTTGGAAATGATTAGTTTCTATTTCATGTGATACAACCAGTTTTGTTTTAATTATTTTATTTTAGTTGAATTTTATTTTATACTATTAATAAAATTTCACAAGTTTTCATTTTGTAAATAGAAAATATTTAAAAAAAGTGATTGATTTGGCATAAAGAATGATAATAGATCAGAAAACCTGTTTTTATAATTTTTTTCAGTCTGTATGTACGTTGATTTGTTCGTCAATCATACAAAGTTCGATGAAGATTTTGATGAAATTTGGTGTGGCAATAATTTATACTCAAGTACGACATATGAGAGAAAAAAAAATCCTAATAACTTTGTCATTCGGAATTTCACGCTAGTGAAACCATGGGGTAGTTATATAACAAAAACATTAGGAACAATTAGAAATCTAATTTAAATTATGATTATTATTAAATAAGCAGATAAATTTAAGTGGTAATTAATTGCTAGTGAAGTCCTCCGCTATACAATATTTTCCTTCGTGAATTTGACAATACCGATTAAGGATTAAATGTGTATTATTATTAAATTTAAGGGTTTTATACAACTTCAGCGTATAGATATTATTATATCTATCGACTCAAAAGTACCCAGAGTTACTTCCACTACGGCTGTACCTAGAGTTACTTCCGTTACGGCTGTACTTGCTCGTCTGGATGGAGACTTGGCAGCTTGGCCGTTGATCAAATTTTTTAAGACGTCTCATTATTTTTAATAGGTCGAATCGAAAGAATCGCAGAACATCAATTTAGTATGATTCATATTCCTCGTAGATAATCCAGTGGCGTGGCGTAGAACAATGGCACCCGGTACGGTTCCCGAATTTATTGACTATCTACATAATATTTTTATACACCTATTTTTTCACGCAGGTTTTGTTTCTAATAATGAAATACTTAAATGAAATTATGGGAGAAATTACTTTGAAAATTAAAAAAAAAATATTTTGAAAAATATTCTGTCAAATATCATTGAAATGGTATCTCAAAAATATAGATACTCTGTACAAATTACTTAAACGTACTGCCAAATTTTTAAATTTAAAATGTATTTTGATCTTTTAAGTTAATGTAGCATATATTACGCTAATTTTGTGGGCACGCATTAAATGAAGAAAAAATAAGAGTAATTAAGTATATAGGTACAGTCGACAGCACTTTTGGTTTTGGACTTTGATTCGGCCTTATCTCAGGGGCATATTGTACTATTGGTTCAAGTCTGAATCTTGATGTGCTATTGAGTGTAGCTACACTAAATTATTCTTATCATTTGTTACTCGTTTTTAGTTCTTTTTCCGTAGTATTAAGCTTCAAAGCCTAGTTATATTTTTAGTACTTTCTCTAATTTTTTAATCACGAATTCGAAAATTGTCAACAATATTTAATATAACGTTGTAATAAATTTACTGTAACAATTCGAAGAGATAAGACATACGGAAACTTACTGTGTGCATGCTTCAACACGTGCTTGACTTTTTTCAATTTATAGTTCCTAGAATCTCATTATAGAATCTAGATTACACTTTTACAATATAACATGATATATATTATTTTTAAATAAATTTTTAAATACACGAAATTTTCAACATTTTTAATATAGCTATATTAACCAAAGAAGTAATTTTTATACGTGAATATTATGATATGTACGAGATATCAGTTTTATTTCAAGTAATTGGCAACAAACTTGTAGGAGACACTATCTGTTGGGAACAAGAATAAACAAGAAAAAAGAATAGAAGAAGGGAATACGAAAAAAAAGCTGAAAAATATTTATTAAAATAAATACGTTAAAAAATCATAAATTACTAGAGTTACAAAATCCACAAGAGCACGATGACGATTGGGCGCACCGGCGGCCATCACCTTGAAGACTTGCCCAACCTGCCGAACGGTGCGCTCGTCCTCGTGCGGCGCGAGCGGCGTGCGACGGACGCGCTCCACCCATGCGTGCATCGGCGCCACCAGTGTAAAAGCACCGACCAGCGCGTCTTCGGTACGCGAGTCGCACGTCATCGGACCCAAGCTGGCCACGGCCACCACAGCACCTTCATAAATCAGCGGTGCACCCGAGTCACCCGCGCAGACGGCCACAAGGGTGCGGTCCCACGCCGTGTATCCGCACATCGTTTCCGTCCAATTAACTTGCGGACACCGGCGCAGCACCACATCCGTCTCCATCAGCTGAGTGGCAGCGTCCGCTTCCGTAACCTTCGTTGTTTAGATTTTATTATTTGCCGTCTACAACTCGTTTATTTTTGTAAGAAGTGGAATAGACAGTTCTTAGAATAAAAAAGCTATCTAAATACTTTTTTCTATTAGAATACATAAAACTAAATAAATCATAATCTACGGTTAAAACAGTACCCAGTACTCGCCACGTTAAACTTAGTTTAATTATTTAATTTCTATTTCAATTCAATTCCAAACTTAGCATCAAGTAAATATATAAATAAAAATAACAATAGCTTCAAAGACTTTCTTAAATTAAGTCATACATACTTGCGCACACTTGCGCATGTATAAGTGTACATCTCGTGACAAAAAATTTAAAATTTCTTACAAAGTAAATTCCGTATACACTTACGCATATACAAGCCTTTAGGGTACCGTAAACCGGGATTGCATTGATCAATTTTAAAATTAAAATGGCAGTGACACTTAAAGTACATATCAGTAATAAAAGATCGCATGATGGATTTTTCTTATACTATTGATGTGCCGAATATAAAAGTAAAAGCTTCTTTAGATTTTGTGAAAAAAAATAAAAAGTTCGTATCAAAGGTATATGACGAGAGGAGCTACTTTGGTACCCCATATTTTTTTTCGCGGAAATCGAAAAACACCCCAGTTAGACAGACCAGAAAAAAAAATTTTCTAAAGCAACAAAAGGTATAAGTTTTTTTATGATGTAGGTTCACTTTGATTGAAATACACTGAACAAGTTCATAGTAAAATAGCTTTTAGTATTGTATTTAAACATACTGAGAATAATTACAAATTGCAAACTTTAAAAAATTATACAATATCTGTTAAATTAATATTTATAAAAAGGTAAAATAAACATTTATAAATACAATTAACTCATAACACATAATACAAGTGTTCCTGGTTCCGTTGTTTTTGTTTATTTTATGTTGAATATATTTGGCGTTAATTTTGTAGAAATTCATTATTGACAATTAAATGAAACTACGTGATGTAGCATTATTTCAACTTTCTTTAAGTTCTTTACCACGACCTAGGTTTCGTTGCATTACAACATCTTTGGGTGGGTATTAGCAAATATCTAGAATCTTTGCTAATAGCCCACCTGAAGATATATTTAAAGATTATAATGAATTTCTACAAAATTAACGAAACCAAATATATTCAATATTTGAAAATATTTATAAACTTTAACAAATTTTAAATTTCTTAAAACTAATCAACCAAATTAAGATCATGAATACAAAAATTTACATTTCTCTAATATCAATACCAAAATTAAATTCGATGGATTCCATCCCAGCATCAGTAGTCTGCAATGTTTTTGGTCCATGAAGGTATGCAATTACATAATTTTTATCTATTTCTGATATATTGTCCTTTATACATTTAAACTTATGTTTGGTTTTGATGATCAGTAGCTTTAAAATAATCTTCATATTAAGTTTTATGATAATATATCAGTGAACGGCGCATTAGATTTTGGTTGAATAAAATAAATTTGTACAAGGCTTTTGTGAGTAAAAGTGGAATATTTGAATCTTTGGCAACAGTTGCTAGTCTTGCATTTTGTAATTTCCAATTAGTGAGAATTATGCGCCCGGCATGTTTCACAGGTCTGAAGAAGGCCACGTCAAGTGGTTGTTTTAAATGTGTGGAGTTTGGTATTAAGCACACGAAATCGACTTCATGTTTAGCACAAGAAAGTCATTATCAAAGTGCGATTAAAGATTGTCGCTAATCAGAACTTTGCGACCAGACAGGAATTTTGCATATAGCAGCACACATATCGAATCTAGAGCCTTGTTCTCTTCAGGTGTCATATAAATATAGACTTTTGTATATCAAATAAGGAGGCAAGAGGATACCATCAGCTAATTCACATACCAAGACATTTGTAGCGCTCTTGGAATAATTTCGGATTTCCGCAGGATATTTAAACCCTCTTTGATTGATTCCTTGTTTATTACGGGGTCGTCACTAATGTTAGGTATTCTTGGTTTCTGACCGGGGTCATCACTTATGTTAAACTCAATAAATTTAAAAATATTCGAAGTAGGGACACCTTTGACCGTTTTTAAAAATAATCAAAATATGCGTTGATAGTTTCCCGCGAGACCGAGGATCTATTCCTCTTTATATTGGAGACGACTTACTGTGAATAGTAGTTCTGCTAACTTTTCATGAAAGAATATATCCAATTTTGTTCACGAAGATAATCTTAACATTTTCCAGCACATCGTCCTTTTTATCAACTTAAGCTTTTGTGAGGAATCTTAAATCTAATGCAGTGAATGGATAAACCCAATCGGCACATTTTGAAGCTGATTATAGTAAAGAAATTTCATTGTTTTCCATGAACACTGCTTGAACACAAGCAGTGTTCATGGAACAACAATAATAAATGAATTATTATTTCTTCGTGATAATTTTTATAGTCCAAAGACCCCAGTTTTTTCTTGTATGTATATGACATTTTCTGAAATAATACATAAAATAAACAAAAACAACGAGACTAAGAATACTTGTATTATGTGTTACGAGTCATGGGGTTACTTTGATCGAGTGATCAATTTAAACCCATATAATTAAGTAAAGATACCCCATGCAATGTATTCATGAGTCACGTGAGACATTTTGAGATTAGAATTGTGTTAATTTCTTTAAAATTAATGTTCCATGTAGATAAAATAACAAGGTGTGCATATATATTTGAAATTATAATAAATATAAAACCTATAAGCAAAGTTTAGCAACTTTGAGAATTTTCTAGAATATGAATTACATACTTTATTTTTAATTTTCTTTAAAACATACGGTCGATTGAATAATTAACAGCTGGACAAAAATGGCGTCACTAACAGAGTTGCCTAAGATTGCTAAAAAAGGATTTTAAAAAAGTGTTTAGTTTTAAGAAAATTGCATATATGAATATAACAAATGGAAGTTCCGTTCAAAGTCGTCCCGTGCCTCAATGTAACTAAAAAACTAATGTATTAGAAAATGTATTAAATGTATTAGAAATACGATTATTATTTTTAACCATGTAAATATCAGTTATATTTTAATATCAGTTATCTAGTGAATTATCGTGAACCTCCAGAACTATGAGATTTAGAATAATTGATGGAATTTCACAGTAAATTTTATATAAATTTCGAGTAAGGCTTTTTTCCATAAGTTTAACCTGTACCTGCGAACATTTACAACGACATCTCTAGAACTTATCATGCACAACATTATAAAATATCTTTGGAATCCTTAAATTTGTTCCTTCAATTTATACAACATACAGTATATGGAATTGAAAAAAATAACCTTCTGAAAGTTGGTAACTATTGAAATATATGTGGGCTAATACGTTTATCCCTTGGCCACATTTGAAATTTCCACGACAAACGGCTTCGCAAAAAAGAGTCATACACCTAAATTATTTCATAAGGGTTTCGTTTTTTTTTCGTTTCCAGGCGTGGAACCCAAAAAATACAAATTAGTTTTGTCACTTGATAAGATTCAAATTTGATAAAAGTAAATCATTCAATATAGAATTTGAATGATATAATTACACAGACCGTTTGGTGGGAAAGTGTAAGGGTTTTAGAAGATGATAATTTGGGTCATTGCAAATATTTTTGACCAAATTGTTATTTTAAAAAGTGTTATTTTAAATAGTTTAAAACATATACAAATATTCAGAAAAGATTACAACAAATAATCAATATTTATAACCTATTTTAATTTTTAACTATTGTATTAATTAATTGAACATAAACAGTTAACGGGTATTGACATTCTCTTTGGTGTCGTCAAAATGAATGTCTTTTCGCCCTTTTCGAATTTTACGAGGCTTTTTTCAACGACCCTGTCGCGTGTACGAGTTTCATGGATACGTTTTACCTCTGAATCTCTAGATCTATATGAAAAAAATAAAGTCGCCTTACGTGTCTGTCTGTATATCCGGTTAAAGTTTCAAAACTACTTAATGGATTTTTATGCGATTTCACGGTCGTGCAGCTCATTTCTCGAGAAGTATCAACATATACTCTGTGCACATTGATATTTACTGTATTGAGGGTAGAGAAATAGCGATGTTTCTTATTCAAGTCGACAAACAATGTTTTATGTTAATGATGCCGAATAGTTAAATTATGTTGACCTTTCCTTGACCTTTCGGGGTTTGTCCAACTAATGAACTGTGAACGCGGTTGATTTTGTCGCGACCGTATTTATTTTGAAACCTACTGTTAACTTCCGTTCTATCGTGTGCTTATTTCATGTACTCGTTACGCATAATTTCCAATTCTTTCTCGATGTTAAGTTGACATTCTGCTAGTATTAGTGTAAGTTCATATTAGTAGTAGTGTATTTCCTTCACGATGATGTGAATGGTGTTTTGGACTATTTAGTTGTCACATAGTGAACGGTTAACTGTCTTGATTACGTTTTTGAATAGTGAGTATGTGGACAGTATTATCACATATAAAATTGGCAAAAATACATAACCAGAGCCCAAGTCTATGAAGAAAACACACAGAAATCGCGGGATTATTTGAATATGAATTTTATAGTTGGTTTATTTTATTTTTTAAGTTAATTTACGAATTTTATGACTCCTTTTGCATGGTGTCAAGGGCACGTGCCTTTCTTGCCCTGCCCCAGGTACGTCACTGCGTTTAATGCAACGTGCAAATGCCTAGCACATAGACACGTTGTATGGAGATGTTATGTCTATCAAAACAAAACTCAACAGTGATTAAATTGTAATGAGTACGGATACAGTACTATGTATAAGCATGACGTTACAAATATTAAACACAGAGCATACAGGGCCACAAAAACGATTATATGCAACCGAGCCAATTTTTTTAATAAATTATTTGAAACTATGAAAGTTTTGAAAGACATTCATTCCTAGTGTAGAATGAACCACATGCTTATAGAAAAGCTTATTGAAGTAAAACTTCTTTAGGTGCGACTTGAGAGTAACTCGGATTTTTTCTGGAACGGAAATAACATTCAGTAAAGTAAATAGTTTGTTTACGCAGTTTCCTGTATATGAAAGCATCGACTGACTGACATCGAAATTCTATATTTCGAGAGTATGTATTGTATACATATATATACTTGAACTTATTTCTATTCAATTTTTTCTACTGATAGTTATTATTTTACGAAATAACACCGCCGGCCAGGTCATTGTCTAATGATGAGTTCTGGAGGTGAATAATGGAATACCTTAATCAATGGTAGTAAATCAATATAAATTCATGAAATTTGCTACTGGTAGCCGTTACTTTGTAAGATTACTACATCGTCGACCAAATTAGGACCTAATGATGAGTCCTGGAAATGGACAAGGTAACTTCTTAAAGAATGGTAGTAAGTCAGCCTGATTCAAAATATTTGCTACTTAGAGTTATTATTTTGCAAAATAAGGAGATAAACAGTGTAACTCCTTAACGGATCGAATAGGAGATGGAGTAGTAAATCAACAGTGATTCAGTATTTTCATTCAATATTTGCTACTCTCTTCCTTTTCTCTCTCTCTGTCGTTGTACCCCTTACTGTATACTTACAAATCGAGGTTTATACCGCGAACGAAGCATTCTCTGATGAATCCTCCATTTTTATTGACTAAAACTTAAACATTTCATAAACATAATCGATATTTAGAAGCCGAAAAGTTCTAGACAATATATGATACTAATTAATTTTATAAGGCGTTAGAGTGAGATATCTACAATGCAATATATATATATATATATATATATATATGTGTGTGTGTGTGTGTGTGTGTGTGTGTCATATATAATATAGTTGTTATATTTGACGTATAAACAACAGAACAAACATTGTGATATATTATTTTCTTTCCATATAAGTGTTGTAATATTTTAAAGTGGAGACTACATATTTTATATGCACTTTAGGGATGTGTTTCTCATAATAGCTCAGCTTTTACGATTATTTCGATTTATATTTCCCTTTATTATTTTTAATGTTGGATATATTTATTTGAAAAAAACATTAGAAAAAGCTTTAATATTAATATCCAGCATTATTAATAAGCATTTGGCATTATATATATTAACCCGTAGCGCAACGGCTAACACTCTAGCGCCCGCCCGATTCCTGGCCGGATGTTTTAACATTCATAAATATTTATCTAATTGTACGTTATTTTTATATATTGCATTATGAGCGACATAGTGTGCTAAGCGGGAAATAATATAATAATTTAAACATTATTCTGACAAAATAACATACATCGACGTTTGTAACTTCGTAAAAGTAGTTTAAAATTTATGTCAATGGCTACGGAAAATGTAATGTGGTAAATATCTTAAATTTTTCGACCAATAATTAAATATTTATTTCAAATTGACATACTTATAGTAAGTTTTATACTAATTGTATAATCTGAAAAACATGTGGACAGATATTAGAAAGTAAAGAAATGCGTGCCTATTTTTTATATTCAATATACTTTGAGGCCTAGTTAATAATATTATTTTAAAACCGTACTTTCGTCGGACTGTCATACAATTATCAGTTTATCAGATAAAATACCGAACTTACAAACGACAAATAATGTTAATGGAATAATAATGTTATTGGAATAATAGAAAAAACAAATTATAAGTTTATTTTATTTTTTCGGCAATTGCTGAGGGATGGCTGTAATTGATTAGGTACAGTTTGAAAACGCATGCACTAGTGTCACAACACGATTCCGTATGCACTGTTCGAGCATTATACGCGTGACAGATATGTGTTATGTTCGAATTGTTTAATATAGATAAAAACTATGTTGGAACGTACCGTCAAAAAAAAAGTAATATATAGAATTGTATCACAATTCGAAGCTTTATGACAATGTTTTACTGCATATTATTCTATTAATTTTTTTTCGGATATATATGTTTGGTAAAACTAAATTATTAGTTTTTGTTTTAAGGACAACCAATGCGGGTCCATATGATCATATGTCTGTCTGCTTATTGCACAAACACGAAACGTGAAGTGGCCAGATATGAATGTACGTAGGACCCGAGCGCATAGCGAGTATAATTATTTGCGACATTCATTATTAATATGTTCACGAGAGTCACGCTACTTACATTCAAATGCATTTAGATTCAGGAAGTCAATTATATTTTTTTGTTAACTGTATACCAACTTGCTTTCCACAATTACCAATGTAACGACGATAAATCCGCGAGGCGCACTGACCCATCAGTGCTCTGAAATTTTAAATACGCTCGTCTTTTATCATTTTCCAATATTGTTCTCTGTTTCGTAAAATGATTTTGTATTATATAAAGTTTATTATATTATTATGTACTAGCGTGACCCGTGGGAAGTCTTCGCATTATTTATTCTATTTTACTAAAATTGACATATAGAGGCGCAAGTATCAAAAGCATTGAGCTAAAGCGCCACTTTATTTATACGTGAGTGGATTTGAAATTAAACAATAATTTTACCGACCGTCAATCATATTGACGTTGAGCCGTTAGATGGCAGCATTGCTGTTTTGTGTATATAATTTTAATAATTAATTAATTTGCAAAAACAATAGCAATAATACATTTTTTAGTTGTGGATGCCGGTAGAGCAAGCAATTATCTATAAAATGATATATAATTTATGTGGATTAGTTGTGAGGTTTTTTCTAAAAAGGGAGTGTAACATCTTAACCTTAGCGTATTAATATATATGATATTTTTAATTTTGTTTCATAGTGCAATTAAAATGGTGAATGTCGTTTTAAGCATATACAGCGGTTCGAATATATTTATTGAGATTGCCGTCATATCATTCTAAAATAAACACACTCGAAATGATCTGGGCACAAAAGAAATGATATGGCAATAAAAACACAACTTTTTTATTTAACAGTGTCAAAAGATTTCTACTTGAACTAATGTCACTGAGAATCCCCACGACACGGCGGAAAGAAACATTATTAATGTTGATAAGCGATGTTCTTTGAATATGTCCTTTAACAGATACGATATCTTCTGTAATAGCACTTCTCATACGGGCCGGCGCCCGCATTCCAACATCTTTGTATATCGATGTCGAGGCGCAGGTTCATTGTGATGTAATTGATTGATGTGTGTAGTGTGTTTTTTTGCATAATATTTATGTATTTTGTTTATTTTTATGCATAAATTCGTTTTTAAAAGAAATAATTTAATGGTTACTCAAAAATAAGTATGTGTGATTATTTGGTAATAATTTATTTTTTTTATGATTTAGTGAAACTATTATTTCTATCTAAATTTGTTTTTATTATTTTAATATATGTTTTTTATGTAACCCTAATAATTATATATTGTTCAAAACACTTCATCATGCTTGTGTGAATTTCTCTTAAATATAAAATATAACCTATACAATCTAATTTACGTGTGTATACAGTGTAAATGTGCACACTAATAAAAAATTATACTTTTTAATCAATAATAAATCCAAATCACTATCGTGAAAGAAAAAGTTTATTACACTTTAACTGTCAAATCCGTTTGTTTCCAAAGATTCTCTTTTGAAATTCAATTTAATACAATTATTTGTCACACTACAAGTAAACGTTATATCGATATTTAACATGAAATGGTCTGATTGAATCCTTTAAATTTATTGAAGTAAAGCTCATTGAAGTATAATAAATTTATAAAACTTCTAGTTTACAGTTGCAAAGCGCAATTGATATAATTGACAACCTTGCCGTAGCCGACAGTGGTGGCCACCTCGTAGTCCAGGTACTCCTCGATGGCGTCTCCGACCGGCGCAATGCGGACGGGCGGCCTGAACTCGTTGTACACCACCACGATCGCTACGTCGTTGTGTAGCTGCGTCACGCTCTCTTCGCCAGGTTTACCTTCCATCTTGCAACGTGACAATTTAAAATTTTTTAGCAACTTTCATAGCAAATTATAAAATTAACTTACATACTGGACACGAGCATTGTTTCCTTGTGCAGTAATCATATTATGAAACTCGATAAATACGAGTGGAACCCACACTACGAGGGTCCCGTATATGATAAATTTAAGGGTACAATAATATTTCTATTAAATTATTTACAAATGTTTTGCCGAGAACATATTTCGCAGGGTTAAAAATGTGAATTTATGAAAAACTATGAGGTTTGGAATCATCGCTATAGTTATCTGGTAAACTTTAGATAAATTACTAGTAACATTGTTTTTTCCATAATTTTTAATATTGTAGTATCGAAAAATGGGCGGGCGGATTGGGGGGGGGTGTAATCTTTTTTGTGGAATTTTCAAAAATATTTAGAATTACCTTCCATAAATTAATGAGAATAAATAGTTTTAGAATAATTTAAAAAAGGTATTTTTTGAATTGATATCCCGCACGATATTCGATATAAAAGATAAGGAGTATTTTATTTGCCCTCTCTAAAATGTTTATTAAATATTGGTGAGTGTTAACTATTGAAATCTATACAAGTTAATATATTTTATCTCTATTCAAGGTTCATGCGTCATGTGTATAATTTTTGAGAAATTTGGTTATGGCAGATAGACGGACGGACAGACAGAGACAGACGGATATCCGAGTGATCTTATAAAAATTTCGTTGTTTCCTTTTTAGTGTAGAACCCTAGAAATCAAAAGATTTAAAAGTTGCTAAAGAGCGAACAAGTGAAAGTAATAAAAGTTAAAAAAGTATCATAAATTTCAGCTTCAAGATTTGCAAGCTTTTGTGACGCCATGTCTAAAGACGAGGTGTAACAGTGGGTAATATAATATAAATAAAAATATAAAATAAGCTGTCGAAATATAAAAGAAAAGCGAATATTTTACAAAAAAAATCACTTTCATTTCCTTATCGAGATATAAATAGAAAAAGTGAGATAAATATTTTATGACTGGGAGCTTTTTTGATCCAATTTAATTTTCTAATAATTTCGTAGTACAGTATTATATATAATTTATGAACTTTGTTTACTAATATTTGTAATATTACAAAGATATATGTTTTAGATATAAGACCATAAAATAAGTATACATCGATTTTTGTATTAATACGTATCGTTTTTATACAGTAGAAATGTGGATTTATTTTGAAAAATATTGCTGAGACTAATATTTTTATACTACACTTTTTCAAGTATGAAATTGTACTAAATTATGTAAAAAATAGGCATATGTCAACCACTAATATTAATAATTAATCAAATCAAATGTATATGTTAATAATGATTGCAACATTTACACATTTAAATTTATTGATTTTCTGAGATTATTATCATTAGAGATAATTATTAATTTTTTTTTCATTATTTTTTAGGTCGCATGAAAACAGCAATTTATATTTTTTTAATTTTCGACCTCTATCTGTTTGTCTGTCACACTGGAAAACTTCGTAACTGATATTATTAAAAAAAAATTAAAGTGATGTTGCCTCATAAAGTAAACGGTGATAAAAGTCTTTTTTCTTTTGTAAAAAATGCATGAAGAAAAAAATGATCTACTCAATTGCTTGGTGTCAAATTCTTTTAGAAATAATTTAAACTGCTTTGTTGCCCTTCTTCGACAAACTGAATAGTTTATCTATCAATATAAATTAGTTTAAGCCTTGATCTATTTTCTAAATATTCAAATAACGCAAGAACAATTATAAATAAAACGCTTTTGAATTTGCACTGTTTTCTGAAAAATTTGCAGTCTCCAGGAAAGCATCTGATTGGTTAGCGCAACTCGAAACTTACTGCTGTAATGAAAAACTCGCATGTTCATTTAAAATAAACAGGATTATAATAATGAAATAGTAAAATGCGTTATTTATTGATGAAAATAATTGAAATTAAAAATATCTATTTTTGAAATTCACATTAAAATGCCAGGTAAAAGGATGGTTTATTTTTGTCATTTTATATATTTCAGGCGGGTTTCTCAAATCCATTTTAATAAAGTGTATTGTCAATTGAATTCAGTAGACGAAGATAAAGCGAACGTGTACATTTTATTGTGATAGACTGCTCTTAAACAACTGATGTCTGATGTCACTGCGAGCTGATTGGCGTTTCCATAATGTCTGCTTTTGGAAACATTTAAATCTTGTTTCCTTGCATTAATTGAAAACAATATTTAGTTTTGATCTTCATTAATATATTTCTTTATATTTGTTTGTAAAAATATAATTGTTTTAGTAAAATATAAATGTCATGCAAGTTCCCCATTAAATAATAAAAAATCAGAAATATATATTATATGAGAACCTTAATTTATATTCCATTACACTGCTGTTATGTTCTCTGGTTTAACTTAAACTGCGGTTCCTTCATAGAAGTTAAAATAGATCGCCTTTAAATTTCTCTTAACAGCTGTTATTAACAAATATTATCACCATCAGCTTACTGACACCATCAAAGTGAGCAAGACAACCACTGTTCCTTCCATTTCTCCCCATTCGCCTACTCTTAACCGACAACATTAGTTGGATGAATTTTCGCGACATAAACAGAAACAATTTTATTTTATAAAGCATAAAAAAATTTACCGTGATAGAAAAGTCCGGGTGCGGATAGACAGCGTGAACGGGCATAAGGTCACGCGTGCGATGCATCGCGGTGCGCGACGCGAACGCGAGTTGCGCGCGCGTGCAGTGCGCCGCCGTTAGTATGTGCCGCTGTCCCACCGCCGCGCCCGAGCACCGTGCGCGGCCATCCGCCCCGAGCAAAACCAGCGCGTACGGGTGCGATTCGGGGTTTGCTCTCTGCCGAAAATATGGTTACAAGTATTTTTTTTTCATTAAAATTATATCATGAAAAAATGCGAAAGACACTAAACTCTGCTTTCTAGGCTTACTTAGAAGGAACCCTTATAATGTTGTCGTCGCAATTCGGCTGTCCGTGATAGCATATGAAACGTTGAAAACATATGCTTCATGTAGAGATATGAATTAATATATATATATATACCGAAGCACTAGAAATATTTGCTTAATGACCCATACATGTGAAACAGCGTGAACATTTTTTACACATCTCATCAAAAGTAATATCATTCGATAGGCCTTTTAAAATAAAACTAAAGTTTTGCTTTGCAATTTCTCAATTTAACAGATACGTTTATGAAATATTATGCTTTAAAGTGACTTGCTATGTGTCTCCCTCTCTCTAATTTTCCATTCATGGGTTTAAAAAAATTTAGACGCTAACTGAATAAAATTTAACATACCGCTTACTTACATCATATTTGACTGACTTTTTTAAAATTATTAATTAATATCTTTATATGGATTATATTTTTATTAATTTGATGTAAGTAGATATAAAACACTACATGTTACGAAACTGCTACAGAAGGATGGACCTAATACAATTATAAGGCTTCCTTATGTGACTAAGAAACCCTAAATATACAGACCGCACATCCACTTTATCACTGATTTCGCGTAAATGTAAAATTTTGGATCAAGGTGTCTTTCAATGTGGCTTTCAATATGGCTATACTTTTATCTGGATACTATATATACAGATTCCTATAGACTTTTACTTTAAACCATGAATCGAGGAAGATATGTCAAGGAGACGTGCCGCGTGTCGCCTCGATATGCCTAAATCATAAATACATGAGATCGCGTCTGGAACTCTGCTGCCAGGCGTGTTTTGATCGTGGCACGTCATTGTCGATCTGAAGCTTTTTCAGAAAGTCACGTTATTCAATACTTGTATGTAGAAATATTAACACAAACAAAAACCGTAAAAGAAGTGACATCACATATCACCAACATGTGATGTCATTTCAAGTTGTCAGATTTATTTGAGTATAAGACTAACATCATTTTAAGATTTGATAGAATTTCCTAATTTTAAACATTTTTCAAACTTTTTGTCAGTTGATATCCTTTTTTTTACAATGTTAGTGCAATACTAGTGCTCTGCAGGATATCACGGAGAATGGACTATATACATATATATATATATATATATATATATATATATATATATATATACATATATATATATACATATATATATATATATATATATATATATATATATATGTATATATTGATTCGAAATACATACCCTAAGGGGGTGAAAATGTGTGATTAAGTTTGTGTGGGAAAAAATATTTTTATGGTCATTTTTACTTAAAACTGGGTGTTCATGCTCTTTAATAAAAATAATGGTACTCGTGTTTCAAGATTTTCCGAGATACAACCTCTAAATGGGTGAAAAGTGGTGGTCAAATTTGTATGGGAAAATTATTTTTATGGTGATTTTTAATTGAAACTGGGTGTTCACACTCTTTACCAAAAATAATGTTACCCGTGTGTCTGGATTTTCCGAGATAAAACCTGTAAGGGTGGTTAAATTTATATGGGAAAAATAATTTTATGGTAATTTTTACCTAAAAATTTGTATTAATACTTTTCAATATAAAAAATAAAACAAGTATTTAAGCATATTTCTATATTCAACCACTAACTGGGTGAAAAGGAGTGGCTAATTTGTATGTCAAGAAAATTATTATGATCATTTTTACTTAAATATTTTATTAATTCTTTACAATACAAATAATTTGACAAGCATTTAAGCACATTCAGATATTCAGCCCCTAAGGCTAAAAAGTGGTTGCTACATTTGCATGGGAAGAAAATATTTATGGTAGTTTTTACTTAAAATATAGTATTATTATTTTCAATACAAATATGTAACAAGTATTTAGGAATTGTACGAGATTCAATCTCAGTTTATACGAGAAAAATATTTCTGTTGTAAATTTTTACGTGCCACTGTTTTACTGGCTGTACTCGGGGGGAGGGGGTCGATTTTCATTCCGCTAATACGGCTTATACCCTATTATTATGTTTTGGAATTCAAGTAATTACAATTTCCCTTTAAAGTCTGTTTCGCAACCTCGATTAATAAATCTTAGTGGTAGGCATTGACTTAGGGGAAGATTGCTTCTCACATGATTTTAGCACTAAACAGTACAACCACCAATGCGGTACACAAGGAAGTGTTGTATTAAATTATAACTTTCTCTCTGATGCTTTATTTGCGTAAACTAGGTAGACACTGTTTGTAGAGTTAACTACACACAAGTAAGTGGTAATTTAATAAAAATTAAACCGACTTCTTATTTTATATTTTAAACTTTGAAAATTTTATACTAAAGAAAATTTTATAAAAATCGGTTCTGTAAACCGATTTTTATAAAATTTACATTATTCTCTAAGTTGAAAGATACTTAAGCCCATAAAAATAGAATAATTGTAATCTGATATGTAATTTCTGAGAAATATGTAGAAAAACATATTAATAAATTATTATGTCAAATATTCATAACTTTTTAAAATGTTGTGCATTCTTTTAGAAACCTTAAAAGGCTAACACATGTTTGAATATTATTAAATATTAAATATGTATATTTCTTAGCTTATAAATTTTCTCCAATTTCACCTGTATCACTTCCATAAGAACCCTGTTTTGACATCTTTGAGGGCAATAAAAGTTATTGTCAGTAAAACCTTTAATTGTCACTGTTTTGTTTGTGATTGTTAAATAACACTCATTAAAGTACCGCTTTGCTTTTATTTGTTTCTCGCTTTAGACTTTTTTATTTAAATTTCAAAACATTGATTGCCCTATTAAATTCTACTTACTCGTCTCATAAGAAAGCCAGGGCCTTACTAAGACTGTTGAATATACATTTCGATATCGCGAATATCTGTAGCATGCAAATGGATACTCTTTCAAATCAATATCAACATCGCGCCAGAATGATTGATATTTACACTTTTTCGTCAGGGCCAGAAAATCTAGAAAATTTAGGTCATTGTTCCAAAGAAGACGTATGCCTTCATCACCACCTAAGGAAATAAATTTTAGATTCTGAAAATACAGCTTTATGGTAGCTTTATAAAAATTAAAAGAAAATTCTAGAAACTGTACAAGCACCTGTTTAGAAACTAATTCGGACTATAAATTTTGCAACGTTTTATTACAAACAAGAAAGAAAGCTTTATATTACATTGGTCAATAGATTACTAAAGTTTTGTTTGATGCTCTTAAAGATAAGACTAAAAAGATTCATAAAATTAAAAAAGGAAAAACGTGTAATTGTGACAGTAAGGCAAAACAGGTTAAAAAGCACCTAAAAGCCTGATAGTAAGATGAAAAATTCTGAAAGATAGCTAAAAAGTTGGAACCAATAAAAGGAAAAACAATCAGCGAGAATATAAAAAAGAAAGTTAAGGGTGAGGTGTTGTACTGCCACGGTTGCTAGATAAAACACAGAGTGCCAAGTTTGGAGTTGTGAAGAATATATGGGTTTGACGAGAGAAGACGGAGATTTTACATGTATTAATTTCCAGTAAGGCTTTGGGCGGAAAATAATTCGTTAATTTTTGTGATAAAAGATAAGTTTCAGTTTTCCCTTAGTATGTTTTAGTTATTTTTTATAGAAGTTAATTCTTGTCTTGAGTTAATTCGTGTCTATTTAGTTTCTTCGTTAATAAAGTTTGTTTAAGTGTTTTTTTACATTTTCTTAAAAAAATCTGATTTGTCACAAATTAGTTAGCTGTAAGAGGGAAAATAAGTTTCATCTTCATTTTATGACATATTTTTACATTATTTTAATTTTCCGTTTTAATAGATTTAAGAAGGCTCGTAATCCGTTTTACCTAAATTATTGAGCAAAACATTAGAATTTAGATTTAAACTAAAACTTCTTAACGGTAATTTGGCGGGTAATAATTATAAAATTTGATATTACTTCATTCACATAGTTATATGATAGGCCTTGTTAGGGACTGAGATTTCTAATAGTGCTAATAATTCAGGATTTTAAAATGTGCTTCTTTAATACAAAACCGCAACAAATTGTGGTGAATTTTTCTCATATTGAAACCATAAATAAGCAATGTCCTTCCCACTGATCGTAGTTTTTATTAACTGAGCAATTTCCTGATATTGCAAATATTTTGCAAAAAGTGGGCCTTGTTAGGCGACTGCAACTTATATAAAAAAATTAAATATGAAAACACGACTTCGTTACAGTTGTCTTATACGTATAGATAATCATATGCTTTTTATTAACAATATAAATTAATGATGCTTTATTCCATATATAATTGTAAATAAATAATATAAATGATTCAAATATGTAAAGGAATAACTTACTAAATATACAAGTACCTCTTGGCGATAGCCTTCAAAATAGTTTACACAGTGATAATTTTGTCTGAAAAATTATTGTGGAACGAAATCGGTGTATTGTATGAAGCTTATGTAAAATTTTGTATATTACACCGAGTGTTCCATGATAATTGCGGAATTAAAGTCCTGTATACATTTTTGAAACCGATTATATTCTATGCGGTCCACAATAGCGGTCGCTCGTTTCGCACCACTCAGAGAGGCTTGACACGCGCTTCGCCTCAAACGCTGTAGCCACGCCTACTTTCACATTTTTTCTGGCGTCTATCTGTCCTTTAACTTCGTTGAAAAACTAATAAAATAAGAATAGGCCACGACAAGGCTACGTCTATAGTTTCATACAGACGGCCATTATCACGTAGATTCGTTTAATTGTAATAGATGGCGCACATGAACTGGCGTCATCAATTCTATTTGTTTCAATGTTCCTTTGGTTTTATCTTAATATTTAGGTCAATGACTAAATTAAATATTTCTGGATAGCATATTCAGATAGCATATATCTGGATAGCACTTAAGTGAAACATTTATAGCAAACAGTTCAATGCAAAAAAGCAGTGTGTATAGGAATATTTTATCAAATTAATTTTTTATGTGCAATGATTGCGAGTGATCAATATTTTTCTTAAATACCTCATTTTTAATACTTAGTCTTTCATTTCATAACAAAAGAATGAGATTTCTATTTGTACTAAACTGCACGTATTCCTTTACAAAAAGTGAACATATATTACATAGTGTTTTTGGGTATAAATGCACTTTAGAACCAGGAATATTTCGATAATTTTTTTGATATCATATGAAAGTATACACATTAAAAACTATATACCTGGAAAGAAATTCTGCAGTTGATGATTACTTATTATAAAAAAAAATTGAAAAATTTTGTACAATTAATGATTATTAATAATATATATTTTGACAATTTTGTTAGCGATAATAATTAATACATATTTTGACAATTTTGTTGGCGATGGAACAGATTTTAACCACTTTTTCCAGTTATTTCACTTATTCTTTTATCAATAACCACTCATTATACAATTAAAAGCATAATTTGTTATGAATTATTAAGTATTTAAAACAAAAATTAATTTTCAAAATTGAATATTCTCTTTTAACTTGGCAATTTAATTAAATGATTTGTTTGAAAAATCAATTTTGCTTAAATGGTGCCAACATTAAAGAAACAATAAAGTCTATTTGTATTATGGCATTTATCTTTTTTGGATATTTTATGGCATTCATTTCACTTTGTAGTTGCCTAAATTTTAAATATATTTTAAATTCACATACTATTTCTTTCACTTTTAAAAAATTTTAGTATTGACAATATTTATTGTTGATTATTTAAATTAATCCCAGCCCGGCCCGGCCGGGTCCCGGGGCCCGGTCTTAAAAATTAATGACCGAAATCATATTTTTATGGTAATGGCAAATACAAAAGTTGATAGTCATAAATTAAAAAAAGAACTATAAATTAAAGATAGTAAAACATATTAAGTTGGTACAATTGATAATTTTTCTTATTTAACATTTCAAACTGTTAAAAATTATATTTTTTAACGTAATTTTACAAGTTTATTTTAAGTGATTTAATTCCATTAATTTTTTTATTCCTTTGTGTGTGTGTCAAATGTGTAATATCAAACGATAAATGCATTGTGAATATAGAAATAACCATATAATGTACAAATTTCGACATATTTCTGGTATTTTTTTTTGAAAATGGTTTTTTAAAAATATATAATCATCAGCTGCAGAATTTCTTTCCAAATATGTAGTTTTTAATGTGTATACTTTCATATGATTTCAAAAAAATTGTCGAAATGTTCCTGGTTCTAAAGTGCATATGCTGCATTTTTTAAAATAAATAAAGCAATGAATACCTTCCCTCCGAGTATGCGTCGACCGCTCTCCGGTCGGTCCATGAGCGGTACGTAGCGCATGTCCACCGTTGGCTCTGCCAAGTCATTTTCTTCAGGAACCTTCAGCCCGCCACCTGAACTCTTTAACTTGGCGCATATTACAGTGAGGCAAAATGCAAGCACCGCATTCCGCAGAGCATATTTCAACATCGATTGCAACTCTTACTACCCATTAGTGGATGTCATTTCTTATTTTTCTGTTAACAATTAATATTATTTGTAATTAATATGCCAGTTTAACAAGATACGTCAGAATATATTTATTTCTTAATTTGTGAATTTCAATACATATTTTTAAATAGAATCACATTAATTCTTAATTCATGGAATATTAGGACAGAGAAAGTCAAAGTACACTCCTTTGCAAGAAAGGGCACTTCCAATATTTTCGATTAATTTGAGAAAGTCAAAGCATAAGAAAATAATTTTATGCAACGAAGGGAAATAAATAAAATTTACTCAAAGTAAAAACTTTTGTCTTGTAAATTAGACTTTATTCATTAGTTTTTTTAGTATTGTTTTCAAATTACTTGTATCAATAAAAATAACGGCGGGTCCAATTAGTAACATCCTTTATTTAACAAAAGTTACAAAAAAAAGGAAATTAGTGTCATGTATTGCAGCAGTCATTTCAGCAAAAGGATTGCTGAAATGACTGCTGCAATTCTCCGTGGCATGTCCTGGATGCAGTTTTTATAAATTCTTGGTTTTCCTCTAAGGTTTACTTTGAGTAAACCTCGTCCTTAAAGAATTTTTACATTCGCCTTTTTCTTTATTTTCTTCGATAGAAATTGCAATCTGGTTTTAATAAATTGAACTTGCGTTTGGTGGCCATGAAGGTTATTTATTGAGGTGGATCGTGTAGTCAAGATTAGCGGGCTTAAACCTGAGTCTACTTATCAGTTTGAGTAACTCCAGAGTGGCTCTTATATTATCAAAGCAAAATTAATCACTTCGTCAGATCCTCTGTAGAAGTACACATTAAAACAATTTGAAAAGATTAGATTGAAGATAAAATGTAATTTTTTTTAAACGGTCAATCTAGTCAGTCACGTAAAGACTTATACTCGACTCCGAACAAGACTTAGAAAATATGATATGTGGTTGAAGTAATTTTATGTTATTTGCCAGAATAATCCAAAAAAAATGTTATACCTTATGGTTTTGGGAACATGGATGCTTATGACATTTTTAGAGTTTAATTATCCACATCATACTTAAATATAATACACTTTTATTTGAAATACGTTTCAATAATCCTAATAAATTCATTTTGATTCACAATAAGAACTTACTTTCACAGCAATACAACGAATTTAAGTGCAAGGTATATTGGACGTGTGTCCAACATACTTTGTACTTAATATTGCATCAATGTTCAAATTGTAATGTAATTGATTTTGAAATGAGTAGTGACCCCAGATCAAAACTCTTTACACACAGAGCCATATCTTCATCTATGTGAATTCCCATAAATATTGTTAAGAAAGACATAGATACAACCATCCGTTAGAGGGTTCACATTTTGGGACCCAGCAACCAGACTAGGAACCATTTCGCTATGTCCACCTGTCTGTCCACCTGTACGTCAAAAACGTTTTATTCGTAGACTATTAATGCTATAAACAAATTTTTTTAAAACAAATTTATAGTCTACCTTCCCCCATGTAAGGTGGGAGTAGCATTTATTTATTCGCATACCCCATGATATCATTGAATAGGTTTTTTTTAAACATTGGGGTGTGTGATGAATAATTTTCGATACAAGGAATATTAACAATATACTAAGCTTTGAAATGGTAATTTTTGTTAGAGTTGCATGTCCCCATCCCCTACCAGCTAAACCGCTTTCATTGAATACACGAGAGGTATTCTACGGTAATAGTTTGTATAACTAAATTAAAAGGAAATTATCTTAGCTAAGTAGGCTCGACTAGTTTACTAATAACAGTCGACCAACTTATGACGTTTAGTTGCGTGTATAGCCATTGATTCTTTGTTTTTTAGGTACTCTACATAGTAATGTGCATGTCAGTGAAAGGCATAGAATTTATTTTATACACACTCGCAAATCCAGCGATTAAAAACTTCCTTAGAACAACATAATTTTCACGCAAAAATTAGGCAATGCAAAATTTGGAAATGTTTATTCTCGGATTAGAAATTAAATAAATAATTAAGGTAATGCTCCTTCACACAACAAAGTACTTCAACGAGGCAAAGCAGTGGATTTTTAGACTAGTTGGTTTGCGCAAACATTAAGATAAGAAATATTTTTACATCATTCAAAATTATTTACAAGAAACATCCAAGTCCATGAAAATTTAAATTTGCCGATTCCAATATGTACAGTTTTAAGTAAATACAGGTAACAACAGTGTTAAAAGGAGATATGATAAAATTCCAACTTATACATTAATTTAAATGCAATTTTTTTTGTTTTCTTTTTATTTACTTAAATACAACTTGTGTATTGAAATAATTGTTTAAATATTATACACACTTTTATTAAAAGTAACTTTATGCGAGTGAACATTGTTTAAATTATTTTAACGATGTTAAATCCTCTACCTTCAAGTTTCACATTTAACTTTAATGCTGTATCTTACTATTTGTATCACAATACATCTTTCTATGCTCACAATTGGTTTTTTCTAATGCGAGAAACTAACTGTGCAATTTAATACATTGGAAGTTTATATGATCAAAATGAAACTGATACCTACAGTGTTCAAGTGTATTTTGATTCATTCGAATGGTTAAGGCTTTATTTGATTTATTTTCCAGATTGATACTTCAAACATAAGATAACTTCACTTAGAAAAATAATACGTGGAATGATAAAGGCACATTTATGGTCCGCCAATTGTTTAACTTTAGGATTAAATTAATTCCGAATTTTATAAATCTTGACTAATAAAATCTTGAAAAATAATTGTGCTAATCGTAAAATGCTATTAACGTGTATTCTAGAAACTTCCAGTACCCAGTACCAGTACTGGTTCCAGTTTGCAATCGCAGGCATAACTTAATTTGTTACTAAGATCAGAGTTGTTTGTTTTATGTTCAGAATATTTTGTACCGGCTGTACTTTATACAGCCGATGTGTCAACAATATGTATAAGTAGAAAAATTAAGAATGAAAACGTTATTTAACCATATAGATAGTATCTGCAAAATCGACGTGTTTCAAATAAATATGGAATTAGGCAAGTTTATCCATAAGTCATGTTTATCTAATGTTGAACTAACTCGATTCATTCGTTTTGAAGCTACGATGCTCAGATATACGCTCTGAATGTGTAATACCCTTTTTGTGTCGGCTGTTAAAAATAAGGTTTTCAATAAAAAAAACACAAAATATAATAAAACAATTCTTAGTTCGAAATCTGAGGCGCACTAATACCAATAAAGTGTGTTAATACGTTCTGTAATCACATATATCTATACAAATTGTATATGTAGATATACATTCCATCCGCATAATATTAAACAATTGATATGATGAGTAAAAAAGATTAAAACGGTAAGTACTCTAAAACCAAAACTGGAACGAAGAATATTTTTATAAAAATTCGCTCATATTTTATATTTCACATGTATACATAAGTTATATATATATATATATATATATATATATATATATATATATATATACACACACATGTTTTAGCGACTTTACTAAGGTAAATTATCACCCAGGAAGGAGCTTTTTTGGGCCTGGTATTCAGAATTTGGAAATTACGATTTTGTTAATGTTTCTGATACTGAAATAACTAATGTATTAAAACACTCTTAGTAGTGCCACTACACGTTATTGAAACATTCATTTTAGTGTAGATTCAAATAAAATGAAAAATGTTATTAAAACTGGAAAACATATTTTTAAACGGAGAATAATTCAACAAATGTCAGTATTTCCTGTTGTCACATAGTTTACTTTCTTTTTATTTTCTTCAGGAAAAAAATATTAATTGTTAATGTAACGATTTATATCGATAGAGTTCAATTTAAGTTTTTACGAGCTCTTAAGAGAGACTTCTGTACCTCAATACTTGTTTCTGTTCCGTGGGTCTTACTTACCTGTGACTGCTTACCGTTTTGTCGTCGGCGTCATTGTTCGTTGAGTCCAATGGATTCACACGTACAAGAAACGTATAAACAAATACTTTCTATTTAGGAGATGGATAGCAGTGTAGTGACAATGCTGTTCAGATCAAGTCAATATACATTCGCGATCCTATAGGTGACTTGACTGCGTGCCGCATATAGGATTTTCATTAAAAGTTACTCAAACAGTTGAAAGGTACATGTCCTCGCGAATTTATCTCAACTTATATAATAAATTAAAACAATATTTTTCTGCTTATTTTTCTGTTTGCGAAGGTTTCGTACCCTAAAAGTAAAAAAGGAATCCTTGTTAGTTCACTCACGTGTCTGTCTGTACGTCTGTCCCAGCCGATTTTTCCTAAAACCGTTTGACATAAAAGCTTGAAACTTGGTATTATATGCTGGTAAATATGATGTATTGTTGATCATGTTAACCCGCATATTATGGTTGATACATGAAAATAATTATCTTGTGATTGTAGTGGGAGCAAACTGAGTA
This sequence comes from Druceiella hillmani, assembly GCA_039881145.1. Taxonomy (NCBI): domain Eukaryota; kingdom Metazoa; phylum Arthropoda; class Insecta; order Lepidoptera; family Hepialidae; genus Druceiella; species Druceiella hillmani. The sequence goes on from JAYKKI010000103.1 coordinate 7,077,766, forward strand.
CTTGTATTGTTTTTTTAGTTTCATTTAGTGTGGGGGTATCGTTTGCAAGGACTAATTTTGAAGAACTGAAAAATATTCTTCCTAAAACTTTCAAGAGACATGCACCGTTATGTGTAAAAAAGTACATTCATCCTCCCTCATTTTTGATACTACTAAAATAACGAAAAAACAATATTGGTCGAATTTGGCTAAAATATTGCAGGAAATCTTAACGACTATCTTAAGTCGTATAGTTTTTAGAATTGCACGATTGTTGAATCCTTTGGATAAATACTTAGAGAGACGGTGATAAGATGAAAAATTATGTTAACATTTATGAATAATTTAATAGAAATACTTTGTGCCCTTAAATATCTGTAACTTTTGTACGTACCTAAGTGTGTGGTGTTTCAATATGCGGTGGTTACTTAAGTTTACTTTTTTGACATGTTATTTGTTTTCTTGTAACAGCTAAGCGATGAATACTCGGAGATACATTTAATAAGTTACTCGTTTTAAATTTATTTTGAAGACACTTAACATAAATATAACCTGTGTCATGGAAAAGAATGTATGACACTTTTTATTTCTTAAAAAAAACTAATCTTAAATGAGAGAAGCCACGGGCAAATCTAATAAGATACATAAAGTATATTTGTGTAATCAACTTTTATTTCTTGTTCTAAGTCAATGTAATAAAAAATACGGCCATTTATGCCGCATTTTTTGACACTCGCAACTAAATCAAAACCTTAACCCGAGGTTACTTTCCGTTGACCTAGAATCATGAAATTTCGTAAGAAGCAAGGTCTAACATTACAAATAAAGGAAAAACTCGTTAATGCTAATTTAGTTATATTACACAAAAAAATATTTTATTTAAATATGCATCTGTAGAAGATATAGTAGGAAATATATTTTGATTCTAAAAAATTGAAAGTCTGTAAATAGTTTAATAGGAATATTATGTACCAAAAACTGTTTACAATGCTCCCGTAGTGCGAGTTTCACTGGTGTTTGACAGGATTTTTTTATTTGTCCTCCTTTTATCGCTTGAACTTTATTACCTTCCATTTGGAGCACATCTCCCCTGTATCTACACTGCTCCATGCGAATTTTCTACCATTCATAACTAAGTTTTTTTTCTGACAACTCTTTAATGACGCGCTCAATCGATTTTACCTCGCTATATTAAATTTATTTTCTTCTAAAGCGTACTTGATGTAGGCAATAAAAAGTGAAAGAATTTCAACTTAACTTATCGAATTTAATAATTTTTGAAATTAATATTTCAGTAGTTTCAGAAAGAGCCAAACTACTGAAATATTCCATTGCAACATGAACCTGGAGACAAATTTAAAATGATTAAAAAAATCCTTTTCGAAATTTTGTAACTTTTTAAAAAGACAAGTGACAATGATACAAAAGTTGTCAAGTGCCGTTACAATTCATCATTACTGCCTACTCTGCTTTAGCGGGAAAGTGGCGAAAAACTGTGCTCATCTTAACTCTTTAGCGACTTATTAGGAAATTAAATAAAGTTGTTGAGCCTCGTGCTCAGCCAATTATTCGGTTCGACAATAACTGAAGTAAAATAAACGCATGTTATTTAACCCTTTAACGCACGCGTCCCGCTCAAATCGGCGCCCTATAAATAAATCGTAGCAACTTTGGCCGAGTGTCGCCTATCCGAACGTCACGAGTGAAAACGCGCTAACAGAGAAAGATCTGTCATTTCTAATACATAAGACTGAACACGCGGCGGCGCTCGCCTTTTGGCGCATGCGTTGATTCGATGGGAAGTTGACCACTGATTCTACAAAAATTGATAATTGTCGACCCTCGTCTTACCGCCTGTAATAGTCTTTTTTGTATCCATAAATGTTTAATATAATAATTTAAATATTCACGGCCACATCGTTACATAATAAATAATTTACAAATATTCATGTTATTTTTCTATATGTAAATATGATATTTAGTATTTATTTCACACTCAGAGTACAAATAATTTTGTATCTAAATCACTTTCATTTAAAATGTTTGACCTGCGTAATTAAAAAGTTGGGAGTGAATACAAGCTCCAAACAATTTCGGAGACTCGTATCGCGCGAAGAGACCACGTGTAAATATTGCAAATTATTTTCAATTATCATTTAAAATACTTCCTCGATGATGTTCTATTCTTTAAGCTCGTGGGAAAGCAAATTTAGTTCCTAATGTGCAGCAAAACAAAATAATTAATTATATTATTTTCTTATATTATGAGTCTATGTATTTCAACTCAATCTTCTTGGAAAATTTCATCACAATCGAAATTAAACTGAAAGAGTTATGACTTTGTAACAGACAAACAGTCAGACGGACAAAGGCATACGAGGAAATTGTAAAAATTTCATTTTTGCCACTCGTTTATGGGATCCTAAAGAGACTCTATTTTTTGGCTTACGTCACATCCTCTTCCTCTATTCATATTATGTTGTAATTTATAAGGTAAACTTTTCTTATGTTGATTTTATGTTAATTAGCATCCAATGTGCGATATTTTATCTAGTGTAAAAATTGCTAACGTTAATAATATTGCTTACAATAAAGTTTTACACCGGATACTCGGAGTGTTAATATTAATAACATAACTTTATTTTATTATTAGAAAGTATATAATAATGTATTGTATTTTTTTAAACTTATTCATACATATTCTTCATTCAAATCACGTTTTCATGTAAGAAAAGCGCACAACCGCATATTGTCTTACAACGGGTTTACATTTGTTTTTGAATCGTCCTTGAAAAATGGTGTATTTCGATACGAGTAATATGTTGGCAAAGTGTAAAAATATGGTACAAGTATAAATTAATAGCTCTTATCATTTTCAAATCTCGTATACCAAAAATATAAATGTTTGTTGAAAAATATTTAAAACTATAGATCATTATATCTGGTGTGAATTGTGTTAAAGAAATGCTCATAAAACTGCTCAATTTAAACGTAGGGGCGTAGTAATTGAGTTGTGTTTGCAGTAAGTTGCAAGTATGCTAACTATGCTAATCAATATAGAAAGTAGGAATCCTAATCAAGACTTTCGCTATGCTGTTTAATAAAGAAAGGGGGAATCCCGTTTCTGTGAATCACATATCACCATCGCAAAGCTCAGAATAAGGCTCACATAGCTCAATCAGCGGATGAAGAAACGCGAGCACATATGGACAAGCCTAACGGTGGTAAATTGAACGCCTTCCAGTATATGATAAAACACGACCTGCTGTACGATGAATACACACTTGTTGGAAAAAAGCGAGATTATTATGCTTCATTCCAAAAGGACATCAATTGAGTTTATTTGACAACTTTCACGACAAATACGGGCACGTTGGTATTGACCAAATTGTAAATTTGTTATTACACCATTTTTGTTTTCCAATCCTGTACTAATTAGTAAAACAGTACATTTTTCAGTATTTGAAATGTCTCTCATGTAAAAAGATCACTTTGATGCATTTGGATAAGTTGGATGATTACAAGTTCGTTTTAGTAACCGTAGACGCATTTTCTAAATACTATTTGTTACAAGCATTGCATAAACCGGACGTTGATGAAGCGAGCTTTCACTAATAATATTTCTACATTTGGAGCTCCTAAGATTATAATTAATGATCAAGAACGTATATTTAAGAATGCAAGTTTTCAAGAATGGGTTCGTGATCTAAAGTAACAAAGCATTTCATTATATCTGCTCTCATGAAAACGGTCAAGCTGAACCATATTATAGATTTGTCTTGAATTTACTTCGATTTGCAAGCGTCGCCACTCCAACTCCTCATTGGCTACAATGATATCATTAGTAAGATCACTGTATAAATAACACATGAAGTGGCATTGGAACAGTTGCAACTCAATCGCGATAGTCGCATGACATTCACAAGACAGATAGTGTCTAAATTGTTGAATACCAGTCAAGAAAAAACAAGAAAGGACGTAAGATATGACGAAAATTTAACGTGTATTATATGTACACACACATATACATATATTTATATATACCGTACATATATGTATACATGTAGTTTATTGTGATAGAATTTATTACAAAAGAAATGAAACTTATGTACGCGTTGAAATGATTTTTTATGAAAATATTCTTCATTATAATTAACTTTTAGATACGTGCTATTATTATGGTATTTTTGTATTGTATTCAAAAATGTATAAACGTATTTAATTTGTATTATTCCGCCTTAAGTTTTGAAATAAGAATTAGTATCGTTCCATTATTTTCTGTCTTTTGACTGAAACCCTGATTACTAACCCTCGATGAAAACGAGGGGCGTAACAACTTCGAGGCCTTTGTCTGTTTGGTTTTGATACCGTGGCTCCAAAACGGAAGACTCGAGTCAATTCAAAATTGAACAAATATGATGTTTGGATACAATCGCCTAATTCTATGTCTATTTGAAACATATAAATCGTTATCAATAGTATCTATGTGGCAAAGTAATGCCTGGATCCGTAATTTTTCAACTTGAGTACATTGTCTGCATACTGTTTCTACTTTACAGAATAGAAACAAAATAAACTATCCTAATTTTAGTGACAATTGACTCCATCGTTCTACTGAACTGAACTGGATGGAATCGATTGAATTCACGTAAATAATTGTCAATTATTTTGACATTGTCATTCCATATAAAAAGATAAAAATGCATAAAATTATATAATTGTGTTCTACAAGCTAAGCAAATAAAATATGTTTGCATAACATGTAGAATACAATACTTATTTTCGTATATTTTTCATTGTTACGGTTTTCGTGATTTATGTATGCCCAATACTAGAGGTACAAAGATCATGAGACAAAATTAAACCGTACCTACGTAAAATTATTTTGTAATTGAATTAAATTAAACTAAAAAATGTTGAGCTTAATTTCAAATGAAATTAGAATTTTATGATAATCCCTTAATTTATTTTAAGCATCAAAGAATGAACAAAGAATGTGGAATATAAATTAATGGTATTTAAATTTTTCATATCTAACTAGACTCGTGCAATGCTGACAATTGAACGGTGACAATGACATAGGCGATGATAAGATTTATAAAATTCGGAATTAATTTAATCCCAAAGTTGAACAATTGGCAAACTGTGAATGCGCCCTTGTCACTTCTACGTATGATTTCTCTGATTAACGTTGCCTTGTGTTTAAAATTGGCATCTGTAAAATAAATAATATGAAACCATATCATTATATTCAAAAAATAAACCAACAACCATAAAAACATATCAAAACTTACCTAACCAATGTATAATTTTGACCTTGATCATATAAACTTCCAATGCATCAAACTCTACAGTTAGTTTCTCACAGTAGAAACAACCAATTGTGAACATAATAATAAGTAATGCGATCCAAAATGTAAGATATGCCATTAATGTTAAATGCAGTACCTGGAAGTTTTAAAAGTGAACATCGTTAAAATGAAAGAAACCCTTTTCGTTTGTATGAATTTACTTTTAATATAACTTTGTATCAGATTTAAAATATTGTGTTTAAAAAGCAAGTTTAATGTTATAGTTTTATAATAATATAATTCAAAAATAATAAAAATTAAGCATCTAATTTAACGAATAAGTTAGAATTTAATATTTTTTAATTTCGTCTCTATTGTTAAACGTGTTTACCTAAACTGTAATTTATATATAATGGAAAGTTGAATAATAAGCGAATTTAAATTTTTAAATAAACTTCAGCGTAATTGTCGTTGCGCGCAGGTGAGCTGGTATAAGGAATCTGTTGATAGCCTCATTGAAATATTTTGTCCCGAGGAGAAATTATGTTAATTAGTTTATCCAATCTCCAGGTCATGAAAAGTATTTTATTCCACGTAAATGCTTACGATACTCACTTGATTTATAAGTATGTATAAAATAAGTTCTATGCCTTTAACTGATATGTGAAAGGTACACAATACCAGGTGGAGTATCTGGAAAATATAGAATCAATACTTAGATTTAATGACCATAATTTTATTGCATAATACGTAGCTATATAATGTATATGCTCACTTGGAAATTAAACATTTGATTTCTTTTGCTGCATAAATCCAATATATTTATTAACATATTCGGTAATGTAGACACAAATGCAGGATTTTGGATAAAAGTATTTTCTGGAAACAGTTGATTCCCCTTATTTTTTTCCTTAAAGATTAAATGCGGAGCGTGTATTTTGATTTCATGTGTTTCCTTTATATTACTACATAACATGTCTTCTATTGTATATTTGAAATAAAGGTTTACATATTTTAACATTTGAGTGACAATTTTTGTTAAAACACACAGAAAGAGTATGTCGAGTTGCAGAAGGAAAGCACTGGCAAAAAGCGCAATGTATAAAAACAAACCATCCGTCGACAGAATGATCACATCACGACATAGCACACAAATAATTGTGCAGTACAAAATGATGAAACATATACCCGATCTCGTCATCAATTTCACGTTACTATGGAATTTGTTTTTGAAGTTGATACTGCAATTTACTGAGACCTCTTCTAGTATACTCAAAAAGTCCACAAACAACTCCTTGTACCACAAAACCTCTATAGATAAGTAAAATAACATACTCCCATTGGCCAGAATATGAGAACCGATTTCCAACAGATCCATTTCAGTCACCCACTTGGCTTCGGGTGATAGTGCTGTCCAACAAATGCCAGTTATAAGAAAGATAGCTAATGTCATGTTGTAGAATTCCCGAAAATATTTCTGTATTATGGATTTTTCACTATCTAATTTTTGTGTCCGCCTGTTAAGACCAAAAAATGATTGTAACTTTGGTAAACATTCAATTGCTTCCAGAAAACCGTAATTTTCGTAAGATATAGTAAAAGTAAATGGAGCCGATGAACGTGACTACTCAAGTCTACACGCTGAAAGCAAAAGTAGCTACGATCATTATTATTACAAATTACTCCGCTTATTAATTATCTAATTACTATGCAACGGGTGACGTCTATCATGTAATTGATGTATTCTTATCATAGCTTCATTTACATTAATATAAATTAAATAGATATAAATTAAACATGTTTTCATGAAGTGACGCACCTGCGTTCACTCCATAATGACATATTAATAAAACTATATCACTTGCGAAGAATAAATAATCCTTTCAAAGACTATTTAATAATGTCAAAATATTTGTAGAAAGCTGAAATAAAAGCTCTAAATAAAATAAAAGCTCTGAAGCTTTTATTAAATTAAAAAAATACATCGAATAAGTAATGAAATTTCAATGCCCTCTATGTTTTTTTTGAAAGCGGTAGATGGAGAATAGTGAAATAAGTATTTTTATGATATACACATATTGATAACAACATTCTAATAAATAATTCAATGTAAAATATATTTTTCAATTTTGTGTAGACAAGTTAGAATAAGACATTTTGGAGTTACACATAAGGGATACACATAGAAAATGTGATTGATTAATTTGCATTTAAAAACGTTTTGATCAGTCTAGTTACATTATTTATTTTGTTACATTATTTGGGTGTATCCTTCAAGCCTTTCGGGCATTATGTTCTGTTGCGTATGCATGTTTATTGTGAAAAATGTGAAAATTTTGTTTGTATATTATTGTGAAAAAATTGGGGATTTTTCAAGGAAAATGCATAAGGCGCATAAAATTCTCTACAAAGAAGTTTAGTAAATTTTTTGCATAACGTTAATCAGATAAGCAGACTTGAAAAATATCGAAAATTGAAAATTAGTACTTACTTTTATTTTAAAACTCATAACCAATATTAAAACTCTTAACTCCAAATTGTAATAAACTAAAAGTTCTATCAACTTTTTTTTTTCGTAAAATCAAATATTTTGAAATAAAATGGCCGACAAGGTCACGAGTTTGATAGTCATAAAAATATGCACTAATTTCCGTATCACCGCAGGACTACGCGTTTTTGATCTAATCCACTTTTTTTTTAATTTCGGGTTACTGTTGTTTTTTATTGGTATTCGTCATCCTTTGTTACGCTTTCCACTTTATCATGGTCTGTGGCATGTTACTTTCTTCTGTTTCTTCCTTGTATTCAATATCTCATTGTAAAACAGCAACATAAGGATAAATATGGTTGCTTTTAATATTCGCTCCAAGTACCAGGATATTCTCGTGACTTAGATTTGCATAATACGCTACAAAATAATTATTTTGGCTATGTATAACGCAACACCCAATCAAATGTACAAAGATTCTGGGAATTTACGCCTTGTGGTTCCCGGCTTAGAATAAGACCATCCTCCGTCGGTGTCGTATGAGGTGATAAGCTAATAAACCAGAGGATGGGCAGCAATGCCTAAGAATCCCCCACCCTGTTGTGCATCAACAATATGTTACTGTGATCATCGATCCGCCTATCAAGAGTAGCAATTAAAACAAATTATCCCTCATACAACAAGCACAAATAAAGAGCTGTCATCGATCTCCTGTAGCTCTGCTAGTCGTAACTCCGGTAGCGGGTATGGTAATAGCGGAGCAAGGGGTGCCATAAATATCCAGCAGAGATCCGGTTACTCGTATAAAATACACACACTGAGGACCGACGAAAAGATCACTGAGCTGGAAGTGTTACTGCGTAAGTTAAGATGGGGATTATTCGAAGTTCGAACCCAGGGAGATTGTGATATAATCCCCAGTCCAGTAATTAAACTACTGAGGAGGGAGGGTGACCACCATTCTCAAGGTGTTATCGCATTCACCATCCAGAAGTCTCTCTTAAACAACATAGTGAAGTTTGAAAATGTTTTCCTTTATCCGTGGTGACGATAAGATAAAGACCGTATACAAGAATCTCTAAAGTTTTAAACATCTCAAAAGCTCATTGTACTGTTGTTACCGTAGACTTCAATGAGAAATTAAATTCACGGTACTTAGACAAATTGAAAATAGGGCAATTTAATTATGGGCCACGGGACCATAGGAGACAACGTATGGATACCTTTTTGAAGAATGAGGAAGAAGAAAAAGGAGGACTCTTTATGGTAATCTTCTTTTTCCCAAATAGTAGTATAAAATTTACCTGAATTGGTTTCGACGTTGCAACTAAAATGAAGATGGATTTCAACTATGATGACTAAACGGTAGATACAAAACGATATCTCAGTGATCAGTAAGATGAAAACTGGAAATTATCACTGAACTGTAAGAGATACTTTGATTCTGAAATCCAAGCTGGAGAGGTATGTTTTGTTGACTTCTACGCTCCGTCTAGCATCGGCTATCATCCAAATCGTTTTAAGTGCCTGGACGAGTGCGTGACAGCGGACGATTTAAATGACAAGTTGATGGAAACCATTCATACAGTGGGTTCTAAGTTTCTTAAATTCATCGTACCAAACGGTATAAGGATTTCAGAATAATTTTTTGGAACTTAAGCATCGATTTTTAAATATAGCGCCCGGTATGAAGTTTTATGACGAGTAAAATCCGAAGTACGCTCTGCGTACGAAGTTCAGAGCGTTGAAAAAGCGTAACCGTTAGGTGGCCTCTCCGCGAAACATTTCTTCGCATCTTTAGAGTGAGATATCAATATGTTTATTTGACATTTTCTTATGGCACAATCGCAATGACGGAGTGTGACACACACATTGGCATTTTCTTATAGCGTAATCGCAATGACGGAATGTGACACATATAGTTTACTATCGTTCGCTTATATCAAGATGTAATCATTAAATGTCATTATGTGTAAATATTTGGTATCTTCTTTACTACAAAATTAAAAGGTCTCTTCTAATTTTAACTTCTTAGTCCAATGTTACTAAATGTTTTTAATTTTATTGTATAAATTTGATCTCGTTCGTTTGTGTTTTACTGGTAAATAATTATATTTTCTGCATTTTTTTATTAAAGATTTTTTTTATTAATGATGTTGATATTTGTATTTATATACAGTGTTACATATGTTATGCATTCCAAGACAAGCGTACTTAAGGAGTAAACTCCAGTCGCGATTCGGAGCTGACATTCACAATTTTTTTTCACAATTTTATATACGGTAATCAGTATGATATTTTTGAAAATATCCACCAAAAATATATTCCTCCTTTATTTCCAAAGTCATAATTATGAAAAATTAAAATTACTAGACGTTTACCTAAATTTACTAAAAATTATAGCTATGATTTTAAAATTCCTAGTGTGAAATACTTATCAAACTTATGAACCTATGAAAAAAATATACTTGGAAATATATTTACATGGTTGAAAATAATATTAATATTTTTAAATAGTTTAAACCACCGTTAATGGAGTTAGGAATACCTGCTGATAATTCTCATTTTTTTATTAATTTGGGATTCAATATATGAAGCCGTTTCAAAAATAAAATGAATTACCACGTGCGTAGCTTTTTGCATTACAACATCAAGATAATTTTTAGGCTTTAAATAATATTACTTTGATCACCAATATTTACTGAAATGCGAGTTAATAAAATTATTGCGTTATTAAAATTATTGAGTTAATAAAATTATTGCCGGAAATATCGTATTTTAATTACTTTTTCTTATTGAAAATCATTACTGAAATAAATCTGTCTCACACCATCTCCGGTCCAAGTGAATCAAACTCATCATGCCGCACATCATGCACAATTACCGAAAAAGTAAGTTTTTCAGGTCAAATAAATTTCATATTCAAATATCAAATGTATTGCAATTAAGGAAAAAGGGTCTTAACTATTGAAAATGTTGCCAAAATTCGGTAACTATCAATAAAATAATTAAAATTCAAAATATCCCGGGTCAATAAAAGTTGGGCAATTTTAAATGTTTATATGCCTTTGTTCAAATGCATAGAGAACCCTCGCAATACGCATTATGTTCGTACTTGACAGGCTTATTATTGTTAGTGCTAGTCACATAGATTAATTAAAAGGGGAAATGTTTTAAGTCCTCGCAAATTAACACATAAGAAACGAATTTAAATGAAATTTCTTAAGGCTGCTTAAAGTTTCGGCTTTTTTATAATTTAATAAAAGACCGATTTTGGTATTCTCGCTAAGTATGTAAAATAAAACAACTAATATGGTAGATATAAACATATATTAATAAATAACTCCTATATATTTAAAAATAACTCGATTTATTAAATTATTCCCAATAAACCTTAAGCGTTCCGAATTTTTGTTTCGAATATCAATATTAGATAAATTTCAAAACTAGAAGTAAGTAAGTGTGTAAGTGTAGATTTGTGTAAGTGTAGAATTTTGTACAGATTTTGTGTAAGTGTAGAATTTTGTACAGATTTTGTGTAAGTGTAGAATTTTGTACAGATTTTGTGTAAGTGTAGAATTTTGTACAGATTTTGTGTAAGTGTAGAATTTTGTACAGATTTTGTGTAAGTGTAGAATTTTGTACAGATTTTGTGTAAGTGTAGAATTTTGTACAGATTTTGTGTAAGTGTAGAATTTTGTACAGATTTTGTGTAAGTGTAGAATTTAATATAGAAAAACATGTTTGAGAACAGGAAAAATAAGGAGATTATCCAAGCTCTAAGCAGCTAAAAATGTTTGCCATCTGCATAAATATTACGATCATTTCAAACTATGGATGAAAAATTGAAAAAAGGTGAAAGAAAGATTATGGTCGTTAATGTGTTATGGTCGTAGAGATATAAGTTTATGTTTCGTAGTCATATGTGAAAATAAATGTTGAATCCAATACGTTATTTAGTTATGGTCCAAATTTTATAAGGATGTTCAACGAGGCAAATAAAAACGATGGAGAATCAAGAGAAATAAACTTGTTTGGAGAAACTAAAACATGCAACGCCATTAAGCATTATTAAGAGAAATTAAATACTAAATCTATATTTTTGTTGTTTATAATACAAATGACAATGTGAACAAAAATACTTCCATCTAAACTAGACATTGAAGTGTAGTGATCCTCTTGCTACTTTATGTAGGATATGCAGCGTTTCAAAAAATCATATCGATTCATTGCTCCGTTGCAACTGCTTCGTTTTTTCGCTTGTGCATTTTTTCAGTTTCAAGTAAATTCTTCCGAAGGATTGAGATTTTCAGTAGTAAATATAACCCATATCAACTATCCTTCCCACTATTTATGTGCTAAAAATCACCTCGATATGTTGTTACATGAAAAAAATACTTTTGCATTCATAACATTAAGATAATTTGTCTAATACGTAAACACAATAACATTAAGATAATTTATCTAATCGTAGCAATGGTTATATATTTTATCCAATTAACTAACTAAAACATACGTTAGTTGAAAAAACTTTAACCTCGATACAAACTCAATGAAAATTACGCAAACTCGATCGATTCGTAGTTTTATTTAGACAGAAACTTATTATAGATAGTTGCAAAATTGAGAAAGGAAATTTGTAAGGGATGTTTTGTATTGTAGAATTTAAAGCCCAAATTAAACGAATGGAATAAAGTAATGTTCAAACACTCTTACAAAGCTTGATCGTCGATATCAATGTCATTTACGTGAAAATATATTCAAATGAAAGAACTTACAATTTAAACGAACAATCGATCATAATTTATTTTATCTAATCACTTTACAATCGGGCTATGAACCGCTACTAATTGCGTCATGCATAAAGTTCACTTGATGATACACGTAACAATATGTAGTTCAATAAATTTACATTTTGTAAACAGAGGAATAGCGTAATTAATATAGGATATAACTCGGTGTTATTACTCAATAATATAAATTCAGACCTAAAAAATTTTATTCGACGGCACGTTGAATCGGTAAAAAATTAAATAAAATGTTCACGAGAGGGCACTACAATAGTTTCATCCAACATCTAGTAGCCTAATTTTAGAAAGGAATCTTTGGCTACAAATTATGATAGCTTAGGAATTAATTGGATTAACTAATAGATCTATATGATGAGTTCACTGAAGCGAGTTCTTCACTGAGAGTTTTGATGATGGTTGCTGTAGAGTTAATTAGTGTGGGGATATATTTGTAAGTCATTAACATAAAGACGATAATTACTATATTTATTCCCAACAACTCCATTGACCCATATTGAAATGTAGAAAGTGGCCCACCTTGAGACATACCAGCTGATAAGTTTGTACTCTTAGAGAACGGATCTGAAGATTTCACACATTGATTTCACAGATTTCTGGTCAACGGTTTTTTTTATTATTCAGCGCATGGCAGATGAGGCAGATAACATACAGATTATTTCAATCTCGTATCATATTTTCTAAGCCAAGTTTTGAAGTCGAGTGTACGCCTTTACGCGATCTCTGGCTAGATGGTTCGTTCAACAAAATTTGCCTTTATTATTAGTAATTCTACTGGGGATCTGACGAAGTCGTGAATTTTGCTTTGATAATATAAGAGTTCCACGGAGTTGCACAATAAAATCTCAAGAGGGTCTAAAACTGATAAATAGGCTCATTATCCTGACTACAAGATCTGCCACGATATTTTGAAATATTGTTATATAAAGAGTACTACCAGTTGTAAGCTGCCTTATTTTTTTTGATACGATTTATTTGAAAACAATACAAAAAAAAACAAATGCAAAAAGCGTAATTTACAAACCAAAAGTTTTTTACTCTTAGTTAATAATTTTGATCTCATTTTGTTGCATAAAATATCGTTTCTTTACATTTTTACTTAATGAAATTAATCGAAAATATTGTAAGTTCCCGTCTCTTTTATGCAAAGGAGTGTACTTTAATTTTTCCTTTCCTAGTATTTTATGAATTAAAAATTAATATATTTCACAAATTAAATTTTAAAACATTTATTCAAATTCACATATTAAGAAATAAAAATGTACTCATGTATCTTGTTAAACTGGCATATTAATTACAAATTATATTGGCTGCGAACAAAAAAATAAGAAATAACATCCACTAACGGGTAGTATGAGTTGCAATCGATGTTGAAATATGCTCTGCGGAATGCGGCGCTTGCATTTTGCCTCGCTGTAATATGCGCCAGGTTAAAGAGTTCGGGTGGCGGGAGGAAGGTTTCCGAAGAAGATGACTTGGCAGAGCCAGCGGTGGACATGCGCTACCTACCTCTCATGGACCGACCGGAGAGCGGTCGACGAATACTCGGAGGGAAGGTATTCATTGCTTCATTTATTTAAAAAAAAAATATGGATAAATGTGAATCTGTCCGGTTTTTGCAATGGAATACGCGTAGTTTAGTACAAAAATAAAAATCTCATTCTTTTGTCATGAAATGAAACGATATCCATATATTAAACATTAGGTATTTAACAAAATATTAATCACTCGCGATTGTTTTACATCAAAAGTTAATTTGAAAAATATCCCTATAAACACTGCTTTTTTGCAGTGAGCTGTTTGCTATAAATATTTTAGTATAAATGTGGTTTAGAATCAGGAAATTTTTGACACACCATATGAAAGAATATATATTAAAAACGTCATATCTGAAGAAAAAGTTTGCAGCTGATGTTTATTTATTATAAAAAAATCAATTGGAAAAATGTTGCATGGAAGAGATTTTGACTTTTTTCCAGTTATTTCACTTATTCTTTTGTCACTAACCACTTATTACACTATTAAAATCATTATTTGTTATAATTTATTAAGTATTTATAACAAAAAAGAATTATCAAAATTGAATATTTTTTTAATCTGTTAATGTAAACAACTACATTTTGCGTAATTGGCACCAACATTCAGGAAACAATAAAGTCTATTTGAGATTGCCATAGAAACCGTCAAACCAAGTGGAAAGGTTCTTCGCAACCCGATTACTTCATTATTATTTTCGTGTTATTTCGTCTGTTTTGTTTGCTATTTTTAGTTTTCGTGTTATTTTTATTTTAAATCTATTTTCATTTAATTGTTGACCGTTGTTCCATCTATTGTTATAATCAGTGTTATAGTGTAGTGTTGGTAACTTTGTATTTTTTTTAATTATTCATTTTCGTGAAATAGAATCTGCTTCAGCTTTCTGAAAATGGATTTAGTTATTCCTCCTAAACCTCCAGACCCTTCTAAACCACCTATCTCTAATAATGAATTTGCTTCTCCTACCTCCCCTGATAGTTTTGTTACCGTTACGGACTTTCAACAAGAATTAAAACGAAAAACCAAACATTGTAAAAGAACAAATTGTAAAAAAAATTCGTCTAAAAATATTCCCTCTTTCCATCCGTCAGACTCTTCCTGCACCGAAACAGAGGATATAATCCCTCGCAGAACCCTCGCACTCCTCTCTCAGAAGCAAATTCGAAATTACTTCCTTCATCCTCGACCTCATCTCCTCCCTCCCACCCTCCGAATTCTTTTGAGGGCCGTTTGTACGTCTCTGGCAATGTTGGACCATTTATTGTCCACGTTCATAGAAAAGAACCCCAGCCTAATTCCGGATTTTCATTTCATGCTGTTAAATTTGGTTCCGCTTTAAAAAATTGTCATGTTGATGACAGTATTCGAGATGGAGTGAATCAAGTTGGCAGGAACAGGATTTCGGTGGAATTTTCATCTGCTGATGTCTCCAACCGCTTCGTTAACCACTCTGCCTTCACGGGACAGAACATATTGTTCATCCCCTCCTTTAACGTCAGTCGTGTGGGCATTGTTATATTATTACTTCACTATCTAGAACAGTAGATTACAAAATATTACGCCGAATATAAATAAATTTGTTTTTCTTGCAATGGGCCTATTTGAATTTCGAGTAATTTGTAGTAAAACCTATTTGAATATATTCCGATACACAATGAGGGTCACTCATAGTCTTAATTTTTGAAACCAAATGTTTGTGATTTGCAAAAAAAATATTTCATTGAGCAATGGCCACATATTTATACGATATTTTGTGTCAATCTATTCCCGATTAACAATAAAACATGTAAATAATACCTAAATTGATTTGATATCGTAAAACACCCATTGTGTTTCCACTTCCTAAAATATATGTTGCGTTAAACGTAACGGAGTATTTAAACATTATATTTTCATCACCGCAATACGACAAAAATAACCATCGCGGACTGATCGGCGTGATAGTGTCAGAAAGTAAAATATTTTTGACAATTCTTGAAGGTTGAAGTAATATTCACAAATGAGAACAATTGTACCGTACTTCTTCAAGATTTTTTTTGAAGTTATATTTTAGGAAACGATCCATAGTTTTCATTTGAGAAATAAATCGCAAATACAATAAATACAATAAGTATACGTTTCCACAATGGTGGTTTCGATAAATATAAATTTATATTTCCATAAAAATCTCGCTTCATATATAAAGTGTAAACAGGAGGGTTTTAAGGAGGGTCCTTAAAAACGAATAAAAGTTGTAAAAATATTCTTCATCAAAAAATTTAAAAATAATCAGTGTTGGGAGAAACGCAGCAAACAATTATATTACGTCTTCGAAAATAATTTAAATTGTTTACTTTAAAAATAACTTTTAAAATACTTAATAAATTTACGTACATCATATCAATCAGTTCTTGGGCTAACAATGAAACTGTAAAAACCATTTGGGACTAAGTTGATGAGAAAACGGTAGCATTAATGCGGCGATATTATTTTTCTGCGCGAGATATATTCTACGTGAATAATATAAAGTTAATATAATTTTTCAGTTAAGTTTTCTTAAGTATTAATCATTAAAAAATGATGAATAATTGACAATAATTTAAGAAACATACTTAATAATGTTTTAATTACTTACCTACTGCAAGCAAACTGACAATAAAACGTTTCGCTTATGACAAAAAAATTTGAATTTATAAAAATAAAAAAATAGATATTAATGAAATAAAATGAAAAATATACAAAAGAAACATAAAAATCTTCTCAAATTATTAACCAAGTATTTAGAATTAGCAAATCAACAAAACTGGAGTTTTAAAGAAAATGTTTAAAGTATAATTATGAGTTTATTTTTTGTCACATGTATAAATTTAATCAAACTTTTGTTTCAATGTCCGATTTCATACTCCACCTTCGACGTTCATTCCAGGAAGTAGATATCTACCCTTGTTTGTACACTAATGAATTCTTATCGAAGTAATGTTGACCTACGCGGTACTTTGTTATCCGTCTCATTCCAACGGCGTACTTATGCCAGATATTACAATCACAGTATGTGTCTTAATGACCAATGTCGATTTATTTCAATATATATTTTAAGGCGCATTGAAAGTGAAATCAAATATTAGATAAAAAATGACAACTGAAAAAATTTTCATATTTTATCTAGTCGCAATTTGTGCCCCTAACTTAATAAATTTACCGCAAGAAGATTATAATTCTATTTATAAAACCATGGTAGACATTGCCAATCAACATTTCGTGAAGAACTTTCTTACATTATTCTGGAGTAAAAGTGCAATGTGTGCTCAGAAAATAAGGTATTTTTATCATAATTTCAATGGTTGCATATTACATCGAAGGTCATATGAATACATAATAACAAATAAAACACTACACAGCAACGAAGGAAAAAACAATATTACCCAATATATTGTTATAATAAACAAAGTAGATGATTTCAAAAATTTTATCCACGAAGTCAAACATCTGGACTCATTAGCCAATGATGCCAAATTTATAATAGTTTGTGAAGATGATCACAGTAGTACAGACACCTGCGATGCCGAAGTTGTTTTTTCGTTACGTTGGGGCTTGCATTTAGTTAACATTCTGTTGGTTATTAAAAATTGGGAGGAACAAATAGTTATGTCGCCATATTTTCCGTTATCGATAGGACAATGTAATAACACGAAGCAGGAAGTAACAAACATAGTAAATATCGGAAAGAAAAACAAAAATTTGCTTAACGTGTTTCCCGATAAATTCACAAATTTTAACAAATGCCCGCTGATAATATCAACTTTAGATATACCGCCATATGTAATGCTGAATAGAAATTCTAATGGCAAAATAAAAATGGCCGGTTTTTACGGTACACCGTTATGCATCCTGGCAGAAATGCTTAATGTTAATTTACAAATATTGGAAATAGGTTAAAATGATACAACTAAATTTCAAATTGGTTTGGTGTTTAAAGACCTTTCTACGAAACGTGCCAATATGCATAAAAACTATTAAAAATGACGGGATCTTTCAATCGTTGTATTCCCATGGATTTGCAAAAGTTGCCTGGTCTATGCCACGTCGTACCCTCAAATCTGCTTGGAAGAAATTGTTTTACCCTTTTGATGAAAAAATAAGAATCGCTTTAGGGCTAACATTACTTATATTCATTGTGGTATTATTTGCTGTAACAAAAACGAGACATTTATTAGGACAAATGGCAAATAAAATTTCTCCAAAATATGTTACAGGCTATATATTTACTTTATTAATATGGTATAGCTTGATTATACGCAGTGCTTATCAAGCAGCTCTGATAAGTATCCTCAAGTAAGAAATTTACGAACCGCCCATCAATAATTTGCAGGATGCCGTGGAAGCTGGAATGAGTTTTGGGGGGCTGGAAGTATTTAAGGTTCTTTTAAAGGATCTGCCTAGTTTGTATGAAACATTTTTAAACATAAAATATGCTTTGCTTTATGATTATTACCTGTCCATTGAAAATGGAACAAACAAATTTACTATGGTGGATCTAGCGGACAGGTTATCATATTACAATTTAATCACAAATGGCTCATATGACTTACATCGATTTGGTTACATAAGTTTTTTAGCCCCTCTTGCAAATTATTTGCCTGGTGACTCGCCTTTAGAAGGGACGATAAACAAATTACAAGGTCGTATCACGTTAAGCGGATTTGTAGCCAAGTCTGCAGTTGAATACAACACTTTAACGAAGCTCAACTTTCTCAAACGCTAATGGTTAAACAAGAGGAATGAAATATTGAATATGCGCGACATGCAAGCATGTTTTATTGTCCTAGTTGCTGGTTATGTCTTGTCATCTTTAGTAGTTATTGTTGAATTATTTTTATACAATTTTCGATCGTACTTAGTCATTTGTTATTCTTCTTTGTTTTTAATGAGCACAAACCGTGTTGCGGTACATATTCTAAAATGAAATTGATTTTAAAACTAATTCATGATTTTAGGAATAAAGACACCAAACTGCTAAATTACTGTCTGTGAGCACAATTTTGTTAAAAATTTTAATTTAGAAATTTTCTGTTTTCTGATAAATATTGAATACTAACTAATGTATTTAATCATACACTATTGTAGGTTAATTGCAGACATTAAAAATTAGTGTATTAAACAAGGTTAATAATGTTTATTAATTATAGGCATCGACCTTTCATTATTCTTTAGTCAATGTTTGTTATTGTCATCATTTCATCAGTTCATTGTTTTACTTCAAAAATCAATTTTCACTAAAATAAATAATTATACTGGGTATTTTCAAGGCAATTCAAAATACTACAAGAATATAGCAGACTATACAAAGAAGGGAATGTATTTACGACACATATTCCTTTGTTTGGGATAGAAATTATATACATACATACATACATACATACATATATATATATATATATATATATATATTATATATATATATATATATATATACATATACATATATGTATATATATATATATATATATATATATATATGTATATACATACATACGTATACAAATCTATATGTATGTATATGTAAGTGTGTGTGTGTGTATATAATGAAGAAAAATAAAGGTGTGTGTTTTCAGTAAATAAGCGAATTTCAGCTACAACGAATTTATAATTCGCAAGTATAACTTCGTCAATTCCTGTTCAGTTAACTTTGTCAACAGTGCTTGCTATGAGTCAACTGCCACTGCATGAAATTATTAAATTATATTTGATTAGTAAAGAGTATAATATTTTCATAAGTAATTTTATATAAAAATAAGTAAATATAGTAAAAGAATACAAAGTGAATCTATTTCAAAGAATTTAATTTTTGAAAATTGTAGAATATATTTATTATTGAACGGGGTGACGACAAGGAATAGAAAAAGTGAAACATTTAATTTATTTTTGGGATCCAGTTTTAGTTAATTTACTTCATTGTGTCGGAAAGTTTTAATTTAAAATAATAAAACTAAAACATTAAAGGCATATTTTAATTTTTACTGAACCGTGCACTTCCTTAAAAAATTACTTAAAATAATATTTAAAATATACAGTAGTCTTTTAGATTTTTTCCCTTTTCGGAAATTTGCACCAAATTCTACGTTCGTTTTCAAAATCAAATTGTTGCATCTAGACTTTGATCAGTTTAAGCACTAGGTTTTATTATTCCTTACAATACAATTTTGTACATAATTCATAAGTTACGCAAAATTATCACATTAATTTCAGAGAATATATAAATTAACCACCGTTGGAAATGATAAACACTTCGAAATCCCTAAAATTAGAATTATTAGGAATCCAGAGTAACTAGAAATTGACGTAAAATTTTCGGAAGACAACAGCTACCATTGTAGACCTTGTGGTTTTTAAGACAGTCGCGATATTTTTAAGCCTGTGAAAGACACACTGGATAATATATTTAAACGGTTAAAAATAATATTAATATTTGAACTAAAACAAAAAAATACTAGGTAATTTACAATACTGTTACTTTCATGTGTACATGAGTGTGAACATATGAAAGTACTTTAAACTACATATGTATTTATTGTCTGTTATATTCATTTTTTTTCAACTTGATAAAGTCGAAGATAGCATTTTTTAAGAAGACAATATTTTTATGAAATATCATAAAATAAAACTTTTTATGAAATGAATCAGAAACGCAAGAATATTACTCGGCTACAGAAAGTACTACACACAAATATTGATTCAGTCAATTAGGGTTTGATATGATCGCTGTGACAATAATTACTTCCCCTCTATTACTCTGCATGGTGGTAGAGTATCTCACGTAGAAAACTTTTGTTAAAAATCTGATATTGTTGTTTCGTGGGCGTTAGGTAAAGTGCCTTAATACCTGAGTGTATAGTGTCTTAATATATATATATATATATATATATGTATATATATATATATATATATATATATATATATATATAGTTAGTGCGGGAATTGTTTGTATTGGGATATAGGTGGGTTTCGCATAAAAACGGTTGCGACGAACGGACAGACAGACACGCGAGTGATCTTTTTTTTAAGGTACGGAACCCTTAAGGATTGTTCATCAATCAAAAAATTCTAGCGGTCCGTGTACACAGAATTTGTGAAATGTTTAAGGACGGGTCGTACTCAATTCAATCGTTGAGAGAGTAAAATTTATAAAAAATTAGTTTTCATCTCTGCCTAACCACGCCAAATGAGGTTAAACTAAATCAATACATATCTCTTCCAATAAATTGATATGAAGAATTGTGTCAGTTAATTGATCTGGAACATTTTGGGGATTCTTTATGTAATAGTAATATAATGATGATCATTAATATAAAATTTATTGGCTATACGCCAATAAGTTGACATGCTTTCGAAAACTAGGTTAATGTTAAATTCATACTTAAGTTGAGGTCGAACAGTAATTAATATTAAAATACGTGAAAATTCCCAAAATATTATTGGAAAATTCATTTTGTTAAATATTAATATCATATTTCGTATTTGCTCTTCGTCGTGAAACTTGCAACCGGTTTTCCACTAAATTTACATTATGTAAACGAAGTGTGTAATTATGTGGAAAATTACACATATGGGTTATTTGGAGTGCGTTACTGGGGCTGCAAATTACAGATTTGGAAGAGGAAATACCGTACTGCTTTATAGTATTCAAAGTTCTTCAATGAAAGCCGTTTTTGAATATGTTGTTAATTGATAATATTTGAGATGGAAACAAATTTCGTAAATTGATTTTGAAAATTGAATAATTTGTCAACAATGTCGAATCTGGTTAAATAAGTAATATTTAAAAATGTGATATAAAAAGAAACTTACTATCGTCTATATTTTCTTGCCTCGTCAGGTTCGTCATGCCCATTTTACTTTGAATATTCAACAAGAAACTAAAGAGTATGTATATATATATAGGTATATATATATATATATATATATATATATAACATTTCTTATTTGATATAATTTTTTGGTATTCTAACCAATAAAACGAATACGAATATGTATTTGTATATTTATTTCTTTATCTTGCTTTTAAGCTCCGTCTACTCAACATGTCTACAGGAATATAATGTTTTTTAGGGAGGATAGGATACTTATTGCCTCAATTTTTTGTAATTAAAAAAAAAACAAATACGTTTGCAGTGACTTACCAAATAGACAAAATTAAATAGAATAACTCGGGACAATATATATAAATAATAAAATATAAAATCATTTCAGCAACTAATGAAACACGAAACAATCAAATAACTAAACTCGATACGAGGTCAGCCAGCAGTAAGCGATGACAACCGTGATGAATGAGCAGCGGAGGCATGGCATACCATCATCCACTGGGAAGAACGGATTCGGCGTGGCTCTATTTATAAACTCTCTTCTAAAACTTCTCTCTCTTCTCTATTTATAAGCTCTTTCTCTATATTTATATCATCTATTTATAAGCTCTTTCTGCTCATTGACTGTATATTTCTGTCACAACGTTTTATTTTGCCATTAACATGTTGCCCTCTCCGTCTCAGTCATGTTCCGGAAGTGTAAGACTTTTGTAACTTACCTTGCATTTGTAAATTTTAATTACAGTCAATCACTTGCTTTAGTGCTCATTTCTCTAGTTCCTCGCTGTGCTCAACGACCGTGGCAGTAAAAACAGCAGTGCAAGTTCATGATTTCGTTACCGAAATTTTGAGAAGATCGGGTAAACCTGTGGTTTGACTGTTTGGAGAGAGTAATCAATAATCAGAAAAACGTTCACTACAACTATTTGAGATGATTAGTACGCAACTATCTGAGATGATCAGTACTATAAAAGTTGGACTTTAGATAAAACAGCGACATCTTTAGGAAAAATCAAAGCCAACACAGAGGTGTCACCCTTTTCCCATTTTGCAAAGAAGGCGAGAAAATGCAATTACAAAAATTAATATACGAAACCTTACGAGGCAACCAGTGAGCAAAACAAATTTTACGCAAGATGAGAGACCTCACTATCAATGTAATCCTTGACAAGATACTATGTCTTCTTCGGCTGAATCATCCACCAGTCCACGTTTGCAGCCTCGAGAACAAGCCAATAGACAACGTTGCACAACTCACCGACAAGTTACTTGAGCAGACCCAGGAAACGCCTTCAGTTGCTCAGCCGCCACATTCGACTATTGCTCCAGTCAAGGAGTACTTGTGGAATATTCTTGAACTTTCGTTTGATATCGTGAAAATCAAGTTAAGGCAGCAACAAAACTTCAACTTTCATCATAATGTTGCTCATCGCCAATCATCTTCTCGCAATGAGTCAAATGTCAACAATCGCTACTGATCACCATAAAAGACATAAAACTTATCGAAGTAATCGCACAACCGCTGTCATCGAAGATTCAGGACTGATGTAAAAAAATATATGACGCTCCCATATTCATTAATGTAATTAGAATAAGTTACACTGAAATAAATTTGGCTGCAGCGGAATTCAGTGCGCATGAGACATCGGGTACCTGTGATACAGACAAGAAGTATAATATCGCCTTCGTGGTAGACTTGGGTGGAAACATATCCTTTCTACCACGAAGAAGAGACACTTGCAGCAATTGCCGTTCCTGCTCTCCTCTACCAACAACACACTTATTCCTACAAGGAAACCACTTGAGCTCGATCCATAAATGGCAATTTATCGTCGCCGCGGTCAGCAAGTCCATGGTATAGGCCGTTTTTCCGAAACACATCTAGTCTATTTTCGACTTGAAAAACCGAGACCTAATAACAGATGCCCCAGCCTCGCCGTGAACGCACACAACACCAATGCGTGTATCGACACGCAACCAATATGCTAACAATTATAGGCATCGACATGCAACAACCCAACCATGACACACAGGTGAAATATCCCGGAATCAATCGTCTCACATCGATGAGAATAACGCCCAAGCATCGAGTCGAACACGTCATCAAAAAGGACGAACCACAAGACTGCGGCGACTATTGAAGGGTTAACACAATCACCAAGCTCGTCCGTTATCAGGTACAGTGAATCAAGAATTTTGTCTATCCTCTGATCAATAAAACCGTCTTCAGTACCAAAATCTATCCGTCATGCGCCATATGATCTCTTTGAATTACCTAAAATGTCCAGGTTTCAAGAACGCTAGTCGAAGGTTCCAAACATTCGCCCACGGGGTATTCCAAGTGGGACTTGACTTCATCTTCTCTTCACTGACAACCTCTTGGTTATGTCAAGGAATGAAGCCTAATACCTCCAATACCACGAAATGGTTCTCCAGTGGCTCGATACAAACGATGTCACCATCATCTACTCTAAGTACAATTTGGTCAAGACCGAGGTGTTATTTCTTGGGTAAAGTATATCCCAAGACAGTATCAAGCCACTAGAAGAAAGATCGAGGCCATCATTTAATACAGAGAAAACATATTCGACACCGTATTGCGAAAAGTTCGGCTGAATGCATATCTATAAACGCAAAGCAAAACAAAACGTCCGTCGTTTTGACACCGGTAAAGGAAATAACGTTTGAAACATATAAGGTCAGCATAAGAAACATAGACATACTCGCTCACATACGAACTACATGTCGTATTCTTTAATTTACGAGCCGCCTTACGCACGGAAAATTAAGTGAACTCTGAATTTACTAACGATCAGCTATCAACAAAAAAAGTTAACCTAGAATATAACTACTTGCAATAACTACTTAATGCGATAAACGCACTCAAGTCATTCATCATAAACGCACTCAAGTCATTCACCTTCGCGAACACAAATACGAATATAAATATTCTGCACCAATATTGGCGAATACGAAGGCGAACTTGAATATCGCCTTTTTAAAATTGGCATCGCCTATTTGAGTTTAAAAATTTACAACTACACATCCATGAACACCTTTAAATTAAGTGTGAATGGACCAGCCGTGTCGATTGCAGAAAATAACCGACTTTGTTCACTTGTTTATTTTCTTAATTACAATAATAACTGAAATTTGAAGTTTTCATGTGTTTAGTAAATTTGTCAGATGAATAAATCATAGTGAAATTTGAAATTAGTTTACACTGATGGGTGCTAATGCCTAACATGTGAGAAGGTGCAAGTTATGTGAGAATAAATACTTACGGAAAAGGAGGGTTACCAATGGTTTGAGAAATTCTTTGAAATCTATGCTTAAAACTGCTTAAAATGAGCTTACAACCTTACAACAACGATGATCAACCAAGTTTTGCAGTGCTTTTCAATAATGAAACATATTTCTTTATAAAGTGTATTTCAGTTATGGATTCTACTTAAGGGCGTGTTTACCTTTTTGACGAAAAACCTCCATTTTGGCCAAGATTACTCTAAACTCTGGGAATATATAGTACAATAATTTGGATATGAAAAAATATATCAAACATTTTCTATAATTCAATGAGACTACTTTTCATGGCTTTTGTACCTTTATTTAATGAAAATCGGCTTTATGCAAGTCATTCCTCGCCAAAATCGCATTTACAAAACAGTAAAATGCTCATTTCTTTTTCTTTATTCTCTCGAAAAAACAATTTAGATTGACGGAATGAAAATAAAAGAGAAAAAGAAAAATATATATTTAACTAAAATAAAACATCAATCGTCCATCTAATGCCACATGGTCAAGACTGTCAGTCAGATTTACTAACAGTTAAAAACGTATTTCTTATTCTCATTAACTGTCAGTCGAGTTGGAACGAGAGTCTACTTACACGGTCGGTGTCCTATTGTACGGTAAATCCAATCGCTAAAGTAATAAATATGTTCTTAACTGCCAGTATATCCGACTGAGTCCTGACCGTGTGTTGTGCATACGAACGTAAATAGTACAATAAAGTAAGCGTAGTAAAGTATTCGGTTGTGTGCACTGACCGCTCTGAACAAAAATATTCGTGATATCGGCTACACTATTAATGTATTTGTAGTTGGATTGACCATTCGTAACCAAGGAAAATAAATTTATTTCATAATAAATTTTATATTTTATTAAATGATGCTTACATAAGAGACATATCTAAATATATATATATATATATATATATATATATATATATATATATATATATATATATATATGTATATATATAATATTTATTATAATGTACATAACATCTGGGATGGCATCTACTTGTTCGGTACACTTAAGTGTCAGACAAAGAAAAACGTTATTCGTTGACTGAAAATAGTTGATTGTTTTTAAAATAAAATTTAAAAGTTGACTTTTTCCAGAAATTTTAAAACAACATTCATAATCGTTTTTTAATTCATAATTGTTTTTCATCTTTTTCGTACACAATGCTGGCGCACATTATTTAGTGCCGCTCAAGGGAGTAAGAAAATATATAAGTATGTATGTACATATGTGTGTGTGTGTGTGCGTGCGTGTAAGTGTGCTGCGTGCTTGCGTGCGTACATACTTGCGTACGTGCGTGCGTACATACTTGCGTGCGTGCGTGCGTGCTTGCGGTTGTGCGGTCGTCCGGGCGTGCGTGTGTGCATGCGAGCATGCTTGCTTGCGTGCGTGCACGCGTGCGTACGTGCGTGAGCGCGTGCGTGTCTGCGTGCGTGTGTGTGTGTATGTGTGTCTTCTTAATTATATTATCTGACTTGTGAGAGCTTGTTAGTTAAAACTAATTGTTCCTATTTTAGTTATCTAGTCAAATTAGATATTCGAGAAAGCGGTTGCGTGCATCCATGAAAAACACACAATTGGCAAGATTCCAAGTTATATATTATTTATTACTTTTTTTAGGGTTCTGTACCATAACATAACATAACTCTAAAAAAAATATTAACGCGTCTGCCCGTCTGTCCGTTACCTCCATTATTTTCAGAAACCACTCCACGTAGAAACATGAAATTCGACATGGTAGTAAAACATATTATCCCGCAATATTTCAACAGGTTACACTTAAAAATATTTATATGGAAATTTCCGTGGGGAAGATGACATTACATGAAACTTTTTAAAATTATATGTCTTGTATATCGTTTGAAAGGATTAGTCATAAGGTTTTTTCATAAATTTCGGTATCATGTCTTCGGAGACATGCTAAAAAAATACAAAAAATATGCCACCCCCTCCTCCTACTTCCAAGACTACTGAACCTACAATTAAGTATGTTTTTTTTATTTATTATCATAATTTTTTTAAATATACACCATGTTTTAAACGCTGATGAAAAATACAGTAAGATATTTACATTTTTTTTTCAATTCCTATGAAACAATATGTTGAAACTAATGTTATGTTTTTTATTTGTTAATATTGCACATATCGCACACTAATGTCAGATGATGAACAACGCTATACCAATTGAAACGAGTTGCCTCAGTAATTACTCAATTTGTACATTAACGAGTTGAATGTATTTAAAGCGTGGGTTGGAGTCATTCCTTATCCTTATAGTTTTATTTGTATTCATTTTATTTAATATTTCATGCCATCAATTATATTAAACCAAGAGCAAACAAATATAACAAATATTTTAATGACAGATTTAGATGTACAGTATCTACTAGTGCAGTAGAAATCACGGAATGGAAATGTATCCGCCCAATATATTCCTTTATTTGGTGTTTGAGAAAAATATGCAACGAAGTAAAACAGGGGTATTTATTATCTTCTTTGAAATTGAAAATATTTATTCAGGAAATTTAGTTCAGGAAAGTTTTACAATAATTGCATAAAATAACTGCTATTAAAGCGACAAAAAAGCATTAACACTATCTTTAAATTTGTTTACGTAAAACGAAAGATTTTTAGGGCAGAATTTAATTTTTTTCATCTAATCCTAATAGATAGTTCGTTGTAGCCATATTGCGGCATCACAGTACAATAATGTGAACCGATAAACAAACATCGATTTGGAACAGGGGTGCCGTGAGGCATTTGGACCTGTGCACTATGTACCTGTGCACTATGTACCCATGCACAATGTACCTGTGCACTATGTACCTGTGCACTATGTTCCTGTGCACTTTGTACCTGTGCACTATGTACCCGTGCACTATGTTCATGTGCACTATGTACCTATGCACTATGTACTCGTGCACTATGTTCCTGTGCACTATGTACCTGTGCACTATGTACCCGTGTATGTAGTAAGGAGCATAAATATTTAAAAAAAAAAAAAAAAGAAAATACATTTAAACGATTGCAACGAACTTCATCTTTTTTATCTTAACTTGTCAGAATATATTTGAATTCAGACACGATCATAACAACGAATGAAAAAAGTTAAAACGTATGTGTTCGTTGCGAAGTGAAGGTATTAACTTCCTTTTCATTCAGTTTTATGTAATTTTTGTAAGAAAGATTAAGTTAGAAATAAAATCATTGAAAACCTGTCTAAGTTTTATTCCAACTGAACGCTTGTTATGCACTAGGTTTTTTTATAACGTGGTAGTCATATGTAGACTTCCTTCTATATTCATAGATTCCGCAAACAAAAGTTAAGACGAAAGTTATGACAATTTAATTTCCACTAACCAGATAAATCGTTTTCTGTTAAAATATATGGTACATGGTGACAAGTTTAATAACATATTCATATTATATTTCAGACCAAATATAATATTTCTTGAACAGGAAAAGCCTCAAAATAATAGTCGAAAATAACTTTCGCTAATATTAACATTTTAATCTCTATTTCGCAGTGAATCTTATAACTGATTTTCCAATAAACTCACATTATGGTGCAGAAAATGATATTTCTTGATAATTTCGGGTTCGTTATTTTGAAGTATACGGGTAGAGTGAGAAAATCTGGTACTACCTCATCATATTCAGCATTCTTTAAATGAATCACCTTCTGTTTACATTGTTAATTGACATCATTTGGGATAGAAAACCATTAAATGAAATAATTTTCAAAATTTAAAAATTACACAAACTTTTCGAATCACGTTACAAAGACATTTAGAGATGTGTCATAACTAAAACTACACTCACTTTTTACCTTTTTACCTTTAATTATCCAAGACGATTGATTAGATTTTCTGAGAAAAGCGAGTAAATACTCTTTAATAATATTACCTAATTACAAATATTATTACTATTTATGTAAAAATAATTTGATTTTTCAGCTTAATTAATTCAATCTTTGTGAAAGCAAAATTTATTAAAATCGGATTATTTTCTATAATTAAATATATTAAATTAAATAAATACATATCATTTCCAATAAATTGGGATGATGAATTGTGTCAGGCAATTTGTCTGAAACATTTTGGGGAGGCCTCCACAAAGTAATATCCTAATGGTCATTAATACAAAGCACAATCAATAAGTGAGAGGTATGTTGCCTTGCTTTCGGCAACAAGTTTAATATCATACTCATACTAAAGTTCAAGTCGAACAGTAACATTTCGTAAACGTAAAGACCCAAAATGTTAATCGAAAATACACTTTGGCCAATATTAATATATCAATCAGTATTTGGTCTTTGTCGTGAAACTCGCAACCGATTTTCTAGTAAATTTGAATTATGGTGTAAAAAATTATATACCTTGTTTATATGGAGTACGTTACTGGGGCTGCAAATTATGGACTTTAGAGGGGAGACCCAATACAAATTTATGGTATTCAGAATTATTCAACTGATTCATATTCTCTATATATTGTTAATTAATGTTATTTGGGATAGAAATGCATTTAGTGAATTGATCTGGAAAATTGAAAAAATTGACAATCTTTTCGAATCTTGTTACATAAATAATATTTTAAGGTGTGATAAAAAACGAAACTTCACTATTATGTGCATTCTCTTGCCTTATCATATTCTTTATGCCTTTTTTGTTTTTGAATATTCAAAAAGACTCTCTTTGAGTCCAGCGAATATATTTTATATCCCAGTCAAAATTGTCGGCGCGATTATTTTTGATATAGAAATAATTTTATTCTATCTCTTGCTACTCAGTATTATAAAACGTCTTGAAATTGTAAACCAATTTCTGAAATTAAACAGTAAACTAAAAATGGTAAAACATGTTGATGATGTATTTGGAAGTCCTCAAAATATTCATAATAACTTTACGGATTTTAAATTGCATTTACCTTTCAAAGGAAAATCTGTTCATCATATTTCTGAATTTTATGTACGTTTATTAGATTTATGTCATTATCTAAACCAGGTATTTCGATTTCAGGTAAGTGATTTTGGTCCAAATTAGCTTTGAAAATATAATTTTATTATTTACAAGTTTTAAATAGATAATAATTCATCTTTATTAACTTAATTTTTCAGCTACTCTTGTCGTTCTCTTTAGCATTTTATGGTTTAATTTTGCATGTGTATAACCATCTTGTCAGTGTTAAGCACTTTGTAAGTATATTTCTCTCAAATATATGATTTTTATTAAGCAGTTTAGAAGAACATATACTTATATTAACTTAAACTTTAACTATTTGTTCGGCAACCTTTTATTCCAAAAACTGTAAATTTAACTAAAACGGAAAACACGAGGAAGTAAAACAGAAAATGATTAAATTGTAGTACACGCTTTATGCTTATAGAAGTTAATATTGTTAATTGTTAAAAAGAATAGAATCATTAGTCAATATGATTAAAAGACTGAACTGAACAAAAATGTCTTATTGTATTAGCGCCAAAAGAAAAGCGGACTTAAAATCATTCAAAATAAAGAGATATGAATCTCGTCTATTGTTAGACAACAATACAATGTAGTACATTTCAGGGGTTAAATGCTGTAATTTCTGTTGGAATGATACTTTGGCCTATTCATCACTTCGTGGCATTTGTCTGCGTTTGTTTTATATGTGAGAAATTGTATCTGCAGCTCCAAACTACAAATTCGTGCTTAACAACAATGCAAACTAACGACTGTATACGTGAGTATTGTGTGCAATTTTTCTTCATAAGAACGTTAATATGCCATTTTGATAGAAAATAGAATTTAAATGAGGGCGCCCAAGCCGTATTGATTTATGAAATGTGGGGTTTTCCATTAGATATTTCTCGAGTTTTGTTCTTCGTAATAACTTAAATTTATATATGATAATACGTACAAATTAATTCAATAACAAAACTCAAAGACAATATGTTTGTTGAGAGCTAACAATCTCAGAGAGAAGCGGATTGATTGGATGCTGCGGCTGATTGCCGACTTTCTTTCAAATCCTCGATTAATGGTCGCTTCCTTTGTGACGCAGTACGACTTCAGACCAAACCTTCTCCGTAGAATGAGTCACCACATAGTTCAATGTTATTTTACAACAAAATGGAACGTACGAGTAGATGCCTTTCCAGAATTATATGTACAAAATAGTAAATATTGTATATATATATATATATATATATATATATATATATATATATACACACACATATATATATATATATATATGTGTGTGTGTGTGTTTGTGTGTGTGTACATATATTATCACATCAGATGTGTGTGCGTGCGTAGACTTATATGCTAGTGTCGTATTATTGTTGTCACGTATGCGTAAGAGTTTATGTGCGCGTGGGTTCATATATGATTTTGCACGTGTGCGAACTTGTATGCGTGCGTGCGCGCATGTATGAGCTTGTTTATATATACTTGTTTATTTTAAAACATACGTCCTGATTACAAGTTAACCTACAGTTTGTATTTTCTTATTTTTACAATTTGAAAATTTTTTTTCTTTTGCTGTTGATGTTAAAAACGTTTTCAGTACTTTTACAATGTTATTCGGAATAACTTTTTTAACTATTCTATATATATATATATATATATATATATATATATATATATATATAAAATTTATAGGAAACACACTCATACATTCCATCTGTTGTACTGTAATGATTGTAAGACTTTTTATATAATATCTTAAATTTCTATAAATCTTATTTAAGTGTCACCTTTTGATAACATTTGTTTAAATCAATAACTTTTTATTGAAGTTAAATCAAGTACTTTACTTTGACCGGACTGCCTTGATGAGGAATGTGGTTGCAATCACCATTGCCAGCAGGGCAATCATTACAATGTGTACTGTTTACACGTGGCATTTATCACAGATTAAAGCGATCTGCTACGACGTTTGACGAACTTTGTGTTTCACTGCAACATCAGCTTATGCTGTACACATCGTACTTTCTCTTTTCATTTGAACGTATCCTTGAGTCAAGATCATCGTACAATTCTCTAGCAGATTTATATAAAATCAATTTGTCGACTTTTTCGGATAATAGTAAATAAATTATGTGTATACCTATATAATTTATATACATATATATTCATATATAAATATATATATATATATATATATATATATATATATATATATATATATATATATATATATATATAGGGGAAAGTACCCTAATATCGGATAGGTGCCTAATTCCGGATACCTCAATATTTCATAAACAAAGCAGCATCATCTATCGAGCATTCTCGGTACTGTTAACACACAGCTAGATAGAAGCTCTACAGCGCGCTCGTTGACCCCCTCCGCAAGATGGCGATTGACCGAGCGAAAAAGTAAATTAACGCCGAACGAAAATTCAAATACTGTGCTTTAAAAGGGTTATTTTAAGAAAGTAAGTCGTTTATTATATTACATTATCATTGAACGTCATTGTGCATGTATTTGCTTTACGAAAAACAAAGTTTTCTTGATAAATTTTAAGAATGTATTCAGATATTATTATTTATTTTGCATATGTGTGAATTCTTTATATCGGATACTTGGTGTTGCTCATTATCGGATATCCGATAATAGGGATCTTTTTTGCCGAAGTTTTCGTTTGACTTCAAATGAGAAGAGAGTTATTAACTGATTGTGTGTGAATGTATATATGTGTGTGTGTTAGAGAGAGAGAAAGAGAGTGAGAGAGACACACTCTGTGTGGTCATATGGGTTGCGGTGAGGGTGGTGTATCTAATTGTGTGAATTATTGAATTTGTACCAGTTTTTAACCTAATATTTCATTTCAGTTGGCAAAATGGATAAAAAAAGAAAATCGTGGTGTCCAGAAGCTATGAAAAAAGCATACGTGGCTGTGAAATGTAAAGAGATGGGTTACCTAAAGGCTGCAAAGGTATTTTCTGTCCCAAAATCTACATTAGAAGACTATATTAAAAGCAAAAAAAATATTGATGAGTTACTGCAAACTAGGCTGGGCAGAAGACCTACCTTTGATCAAGAAATCGAAGAAGAATTAGTAAGATACTGCTTAGAAATGGTGAACAGGTATTATGGCTTACGTGCGTCAGATTTGAGAAATATGGCGTTTCAACTGGCCATAAAAAATAACCTTCCAAATCGATTTCCTGATAAAGGCGCAGCCGGCAAAAAATGGTTGTCTCGTTTTTTGAAAAGGCGTCCAGAGCTGACATTCCGTACTCCAGAAGCTACCACAGCTCTGCGGGCTAGAGGTTTCTCTAGAGACAAAGTTGCCTTCTTTTTTGATAACATTTTGCAAGCTGAAATGGCAAAAGTTAACTTTGATCCGACTCGAGTGTTCAACGTAGACGAAACCGGTGTAATCGTAGTGCAATCAAAAATGGCCAGAGTCATTTGCAGAAAAGGTCAGAAACAGGTGGGCGGTATAAGTTCTGCTGAAAGGGGCAGTCTAGTGACGCTTGTGTTCTGCAAGAGTGCTGCTGGCCTCTACGTACCGCCAATGTTCGTGTTCCCGAGGGTGCACATGAAACGTGAGCTAGAGGACGGGGCACCACCCGGATCTATATTTGCAGCTCATAAATCGGGTTGGATCCAAATGGATCTGTTTACTAAATGGTTCCAACATTTTTTAAAGAACGTAAAGCCCAGTAAAGAATGTCCCGTTCTCTTATTGCTCGACGGTCATTTCTCACATACGAGAAATTTAGATCTAATTGAATTAGCAAGGGAAAATGGAGTAATTCTCGTATCAATACCGCCACATTCCTCTCACAAACTCCAACCGCTTGATGTGGGATTTATGTCACCTTTTAAGACATACTATTTACAAGAGATAGAGTCATGGCTCAGGTCTCACCTAGGGAGGATGATAACTGCCTATCAGATCTCTAATTTCGTAGGGAAAGCCTATTTACGTGCTGCAAGTACAGATATAGCTGTTAAATCATTTGAAAAATGTGGAATTTGTCCCTTTAATAAAAATGTGTTCAGGGACCATGACTTTGCAGTAGATTGTCAAGAACCCGATAGCATGATTGAAGAATCTGGATCTGTTGTATCCGATTCTGGTCCTTCAGTTATAAACAGACATTTGACTCCTTTACCCTCAATTTCTAGGAATGATGTGCCCTGTGAAACTTCTACGCCAAAGACAAGTGCGCGGAATAGTTCAAAATTACTGGTATCTCCTGAAATGATTAAACCTATTCCGTCCATTAACAAAAAAACAGGCAAACAAAGTAGTAGACAGACAAAACCCGCGGTTCTTACAGCATCGCCATACAAATATGAGCTTCAACAGGCAACTGCTAGAAAGAGAAACGAAAGTCTTACAAAAAAGAAAACAGCAAAATCAGAAAAATCAGAAAAACAAAAGAAGAGCAAAGACATGAAAAGAGGAAAATGGAATAAGCGCCAAACTAATTATGAGTCTGAAACTGATGAATCTGATATTGAAATTATTTTAGATAGTGATGGGGACAGTGGAAATAATGACGATGTAGAATGTATCTTTTGTAATGGAGCCTATTCTAATGATAAATCTGGTGAAAAATGGATACTTGCATAGCGTGTTACAGATGGTGTCATGAACTCTGTGCTGGTGTCGAAGACAGTAATATAATAAATTTTATTTGTGATCTCTGCATAAAAGGTTAAGAATAATTTCAATCTGCAGATATGAAGATATGTTTAGATATTTTACTGTAAGAGAAAGTTTATAGATTTCATTTGTGATATCTGCACATAAGGGTAGCTATGAGTAAACAAAGGCTGAGGCTATTAAGACTGACATAGGTAAAAATAACGGTTGTTTAGATATTTTTTTTAAATTACCCATTATGAAAAAGTTTTACATTTTATTTGTGATCTCTTATTGTTATCTCTGCATACGGGTTTCGATAAGTTAAGAGTAATTGAAGGCTGTGGCTATTGCATACTGACATAGGTCAACATAATGTTTATTTTTGTTTGTGTTTGCTGATTTTTTTCTAGTTACTACTTATGATTTGTTTTAGATTGTAAATTTTGTGATCTCTACGTAACCTACACTACCTACAGACAGGGTTAGTATAAGTACTTAGTATTGACAAATTGAAGGTTGTATTATATTTAAGAACAAGTTTTTAAGCGCTAAACTACATTAAGTGTTA
This sequence comes from Druceiella hillmani, assembly GCA_039881145.1. NCBI lineage: Eukaryota > Metazoa > Arthropoda > Insecta > Lepidoptera > Hepialidae > Druceiella > Druceiella hillmani. Next base: position 7,113,178 of record JAYKKI010000103.1, read on the forward strand.
GGTATTTTTAAAGAAATTTTATTAAAATATTAAAAACAAAAATTTTAGAGCAATAGTACTTAATATGGAAAATTTAAAAAAATAATATAATTTGTTTCGAAAACATGAAACCAAATGTAACAACTACCTAGTAAAGTAAATAAAGTGACATGATTTATAATATAAAACTGTTCTTATCTATTACAATTGAGTATATAATCTAGGTTTCATAATATCGTATATCCGATATTGAGATAATATCGGATATCCGGTATTAGAAGCCTTCTTTTTATAACCTAAATTTTGCATTAAAATGGAAAATTAAAATTTGTGATTATTTTTACAATTCAATATCGAATTCTTTTAAAGTCCACATAATATATGAAACTAAGCTTACGTATACCAATTTTCATTCGTGTAGGGTTATATTTCATACCTTTTTTTCGGCATTTACAAAAAGTATCCGATATTCGGGTACTTTCCCCTACAGACACATACACACACACACACACACACATATATATACATATATATATATATATACATGAAGTAACAAAAGTCATACAGGGTAAATTTTAGCAGATATCACATTGGATTTTTTTTCTAATATGTGACAATTATGCATAAACTATAGATATTAAATATGTTCAGTTAAAAACTACATAAAGAATATTATGACGTTTCGTGTTATTATTTTATTTCAATTTAATTTTAAATGTTACAATTTCTTACAGGCACTCTATAAAAAGCTATGTCCTTATTTAAAAGGTCAATTGAAAATATTCTCATTTCTAGATTAACGTAAATAAAACTTTTTTAAAAATATCCACTGGGATTATGTTCTCCTCGCTACCGGTGTGGTACAAGATGCACAGAGGCAGATCGTTACTCGCAAATGTCCTTCATGCTAAGTAGAAACAATACAATCCATTAGTCAATATAAATCTATAACTTTATAATTTCTCATTTCAAATTAACGTGGAGAATGTTCTTCAGGTGAAAATTAAAATTATTTTTTTTCATTATTTGCATTACGCGCTGAATATTCTTTTGCCTGGTATATCTTGTAATATAATGAAACCGATTCAATCAGTACTGTATATCAACTTAAATTATAAAGTGGGGTGTGCATTAATCAACCAAACAAATGCCTCCTTGTTTATATATGTCAGATAGAAATATTACATACTCGTATGTACGAAATATCAAAAAATACACTCTACAACTTTCTTGATGGATCGTTCTATACAAGCTTGTAATATTTTATCGAATTAATCGTCAGGAAGAAAATTGGGGCCCGCAAGCAACTACTCAATGATTTATAAATTATGTCGCATTAGCATACCTAGTAATTGATTGTGTCGATATAATACAGAACTTTGTTATTTGTTTCAGCATCCGACGTTGGCCATCGCATTCAGCTCATTCAAAATATGATTGAAGCAAATAGCCTGGGGCAATTCACTGTCTTGCAGCTTTTCAATTTGCGATTTTCATTGTTAACTACTGTTCTTGGATTGCTCACACATTATTCAGTCGTTGTGATACAGTTCATAAATATCCAGTCCTCGTGAAAAGTACAATACAAATAGCTAACTCGATGCCTTTTTTTATTTTTAAGTAATTATGGCGTTATCGATCTTAAATGTTTATGTGGAACATAGTTTCATATGAATACTATATGATTTTACAACCTTACTTTTTGCAGATTTGAAATTAAGTGTGCTTGAATTGAGAAAATAAAAATATTCATAGATTGAAATGTTTTTCTTATATCGGAAAATTCCTTTTTCAGTATAAACAATATAAAACCAAATATAATTATATCGAGAGAGGTTCTTTGTCCCTGAACCATTCTTTTTATAAAATAACCACACGGACTAATAATTTAGGTCCAGTTAAAACAAACTGAATATGACGTTTTCTAACCTTTTTACTTGCGTTTTTTCGTATATTGATTTGGTAGCATATCAATAGGTAAATTTGGGGATTTACTCTCAATTTTTTGGGGATTACTTGTACAAAATTGGAAAAATACTTTCATTTGCTAGTGCTGTCCATTCAAAAATATTTATAAGCTAAGGTGCGACTACAGTTTATCTGGATACTTGTAATATTTATTGAACAATTGCATCAAGTTTTGGTACCAAACTTTATTTCTAATTAATAAACTACAGGTATTTCGTATAATTTTATTTAAATGTAAAAAGGGAATCGTAGAACAGCACATTTTATAGTATTCTCCACTAACTGCGACTTAATTTAAATTTATCATATCGCTTTAATACAAATAATCCACACGTTAACATTAGCAACATTTTAATCAACAGTTACGGGATTGCGAGAAGTTGTAGTCGGAGTTCGAAGATGAAATCATTACTGGTGTTTTTATTCGCATATTAATAATCGAGTTTATTTACTTACTTGGTCAGTAAGTTTGGTCGACTCGACCGTTTGAAAATTTTATTAATTTAACTATAAGACTTAAAGTTAAAATACACGTGACGTAATCTATAATCATTGTAAGGTATACTTTTTTAAAACAAAGGAGGTTTGTATCTGGTAATTTAAAATTATCTTATCTTATTTACTGACGGGTCGAATGCAACGGAACAATATGTTACCAGCGCCAATATGTTACCAGAGGTCATACAAAATCAATCATATAAAACCCCATCAAAATATCTTCAGTTCTTCTTAAGTCTTGCGCTCACACAGATATATAGGCAAAAATATAAAAATTGTAAAACAATATTTTTGAGTACTGTTCATTTCATTATGTCCACCTAATTTTTGTTTCATAAATATTTACAATATTACAATTTTATTATTTGTATCATTTTATAATTCAAATATTTGTGAAAAAATTCGCTGCCTATTAAAATGGTTGGTTAAAAAAGTTCCTTCGATAATGGTTTGCGAGAAGTGTCACTTTGCAGAACTTCCTTTGCAGGCAACAAGCAGCAGCTCTAGAAGTTCGTTATCGTGTATCTAAAAGTAGATAAGGACATTTATTAATTTCATGGAACTGAATCAATTTTACTTGTATATTTGTATCAGCCTGTGTTAATAATATAGATTTCCATTAAACAAATGTTAATTAAAGTTGGGAGAAGACGTCATCTATAAATAACATAAGTCGTACTTATTACCATAATTTTACAATGTTGATATTTGGATTGCTTAAAATCATCAAATATTCACTCCCGCCATTATCCGCAAATATGGACAATGTGTGGAGATGACAGTTTGTGATATTCCTATAAAATTTAAACGTCTGCCCGTGCTGTCTCCAGTTGGGAAGTATGCTATCTCTCGATTATCTCAATCTGAATATATTTATAATCCGATATCAAACATTCCTCAGAAAAGAAACATTTATAACCATAAACTTATATTATTTCGTAACGACAGGCCAATGACAACCGGAAAATGTCCTCTAGAAATGGTGCTAAACGGCAAAATTAGCAGCTTTTCGTTTCAGTTCATATTTCGATTCTCGTGAGTATGTTTATCCTGAAAACAGTCAAAAACTGCCGGATTATGTTATAAAAAAATGTATTTAAATTGCAGTTAGGGAATTTAAAAAAAAATTGGCGTATGTTACCTTTGGTTAATGATGGTTTCTCAAATATATTTTTCGTTATTCATTGAAAAAATAGTTGTATTTTCAGTAATTATATGAACTACAACGTTGTAACCTTGTAAGGACTTGTTTTCACACACAAAAAAAATGTGTGAGAAACACGTACACACACTTTTTTTTTTAAATATTAATTTTTCTTTGTTTTGGTTTTTGAAAAAAACTACGTGCTGGAAAAACAAGAAACCTCAAAAGCAAAATGAATTAGTATTTGTCGATCTGTCTGTTACAGTTATATTCAACGAATAAACTTAAAGTGTGAACGAAAACTTCTTATTTCGAATTTCGTAACATGGATTTATTTATTATTTGGGTTGAAACTATGTAGTTATTGGTATAGATTTAATTTAATTTAATGAAGGTTATTGTAATACACATTTTCGTTGTATAATATAATGTCAAAGTGGGTAAATATAATACTGAATATTGAGGTTTTTTTTTCTCATGTTATTTTTTTAATAAATATATATAACATCAAAAGTAATCATCGAGAATATACAATCAAATGAAAACAAAAACTCAACCATACATAACTGCATAAAATATATATTCTACATTGCAAAATAATACACTTATTTGAAAATTAAATGTCGTAAGGTTTTTTCACCATTCTTAAGGCTAATTTACTCTTTGTGAAGTAAAAAGTGCAGGTCTGAAATGATTAGTTAACTTATTTTTATGGTGCAAAAGGTAAAGTGCAAAGTGAATGTTTGCACAATGATTAGTGATTCTTGCAGTTTCAAGGTGTGTGTCTGCATCGTGGCCTGTCACTTCTGTACAAAATGGAGGACGAAGAGACATTGGAATTACGAAACATTTTAAAAAGATAGTCACAGTCATCGCATATGAAATCGAACTTGAATTTTTAGTTGAAATCCAAAGCCCTAAAATTTTCCAGGAACTTGTTAAAGAGGATCCGATTAAATTATTTAAATCAATGCGAATGACAGAAGATAAATTTAATGAGCAATAAACTGTTTTTGAACAAAATATAAGAAAATCGAATACGTTTATGAGACTTGTACTATCCGCAAAATATTTCTGTATTTGATTAACACTGGATGCCACTTTCGCACTCTTTTCGTTTCCCTGCATTCCTCTGTACTGCTTGCCTACATTAACGCATCATTTAAAACGATAAACCATTTTATGTTTGGTGTATAAACAACACTCGACCCAGTAACATTCGTACTTTATGTATTCTATTACAAAATTTATCATTTGCTCTTCAGTTCACTTCATGATTCCATCTTGAAATGCGTACCTATGAACTTTTCAAAGCGACACACGATGTCGAAGCAGCGGGTGTACGTGGGGGGGGGGGGGGTTGCAACTTAACATCAAACATAGACCGCGCTTCTAGTCACTACTCGCACTCGCACTTCACACTAACATCGTGACCGTTTACACGTTGACTTTACTGATCACTTGACACATGCACTTCCCACCTGCACGGTTAACTTAACAAAATGTAAATTAGCCTTTATGCTAAGTACCATGTGTAAGTTATGTCATATAGCATCGATGTTTTGTTTCGTTCACTTCTTCTGCCTTGCTGAAGTGTCACGCTACATAAACAGTCGAATATCGTCTACGTCAAATAGAATTATTGCAGATATTCCGCTTCAACAGATTATAAAGTAAATGATAAATAATGACAAAACATAGTAAACATTGATATAGACTTCCCACGTGTCTTAACACTGAATATTTCTCCAAATGTTTATAGCTCTGAATTTCTGGTCGGTTGACAGCTAGGGTTGTCTATTTTCCTCCTCTCACTTACAATTCACGTTAGCAAACTGTGCGTGTAATATTGATATTTATAACATTATTTAGCATTATGGCTTATTGTGTTAATATAGTGATCGTGGTACGTGGCCTAATAATATGATGGGTTAAATACAATCAACTTTTTTAATACTCGTTCACTGATTACACACATACACACACTATGCGCATACATACATATGCGCGTACATACATATGCGCATACTTATATATATATATATATATATATATATATATATATATATATATATATATATATATATATATATATATATATATATATATGCCAACCATATTTTAGCCGTTAAATTGGTTTGCTTAAAGGAATTCTCTTTTGGAATGGACTGGAGCAGGATAAACTGAAGCCATTAGTATTAATTAAATAAAATGGAAATGTAACTTTATGAAATTTAATTATTTTGTCCAACATTTTTTCGTAAAAGCTATATTTTAATTTTATTCAAATTTGTTTCATTTTTGTTATCAGAAACACTTGCTTCTATCCTAAAAAACTATTATTTTCCATCATGACTATAGCAGTATCAAGCACTTTGAGACATAACAAATATTTTAATATGATAAACGAGAACCAAATTAAAATTGTTCGGGGTGAAATAGGTTAATGCGAAATCAATAAATATCTATTTGATAAATTGATATTTGGAGTTCTCAGACAGCATTACAAAACAGCAACAGTTATTATTACAAAGCACGTATAATAGATCAGCCGCTTTGTGTTTGTTAATATAATAATAATACATAATACACTTTTATTTTTAAATTTTACCAGATAAATAATATAATAAACTTAAAATGCCAACAGAAATAATTGAAAATACACTTAGGCCATTATTAACATACCAATCTGTATTCGGTCTGCGTCGACAAACTTATAATCGATTTTCCAGAAAGTTTGCATTATATTGCAGAAAATTATATACCTTGTTAGTATGGAGCACACTGCTAGGATTGGAAATAATGGCTTTGAGAATAGAAACTCGTTACTATACCATCGCATTCAAAATTCTTCAAATGATTCAAGTTCTTTATATATTGCTGATTGACGTAATTTGGGACAGGAATGCATTTAGTGAATTAATTCTGAGAATTGAAAGATTGGATGATTTATTCGAATCAGATAGCGCAGACAAAATATTTAGATGTGAAAAGAAACGAAACTTCATTGTCGTTTGTCTTATCGCGCCTTACCATATTTTGTATACCTTATTTGATTTTGAAGCATCGAGAGAATTAACTGCACTTTCAGTGCATCAAATTAGTTTTGTGTTCAACGTCATTGCCACAATTCTTTTTGATTTGGAAATATTATTATTCTATGTAATACTACGTAGCATTACAAATCGTCTAGAAATTTTGAACCGATTTTTGAAATTGAACAACGAAGAAAACATTGTTGAATGTGTTGATGCCATGTTTGAAAGTCCACAGTTCAATCATAATTCCTACACCAACTTCAAGTTTAATTTGCCCCTCAGAGGGAAATCTGTTCACCATTTATCTGAATTTTACGTTCGTTTTCTTGCCGTATTTCACAGTTTAAATAAAATGTTTCAATGTCAAGTATGTGATTTAACCGAATTTCAAGATATATGTTCATAAATAGACAACATTTTTACCTTTCTTTTTGTAATTTTTCAGTTGCTCCTATCGCTCTTCTTAGAGTTTTATGCCTTAATTCATGAACTTAATGCTCTTCTTGAGGAGTATAAATATAATGTACGTATTTTTACTATTTGACGTAGGTCTCTTTTAAAATTAACACAAATACATATTTTGTAATATGTTAAATGTTTACGACTTGTCGTTTCGAAAACCACAAACCTCTTATGAGAAATGAAAAATAGGACGAATTGAAACCACAAAAATAATAGTCATTCCCTATAATTCATTAATAATGAATACAACATAATGAAACACCTTACAGTTCTATTCAGTATTGAAGTTTTGTTAAGCATGCCAAGATATCCACTCACGCTCCGAGTTTAGTAATAAAAATGCAAAAGTGAGGAGTAACAGATTAATAAATCGAGGAGTCTCCTCCTTATTATGATTAAAAATGAGTTATTAATCTTAATGATAACACGATTATTAGTAATTTGGAATAAATTTAAACAAGAAAACTCAACACACTAAAATAGAAACCGCCTCTTTTATAAATAATGTTCCTCTTTTAAATATTTCAGAAATTTGACTTATCATTTTCCATTGGCTTCATACTTTGGCCTATACATCACATTGTGGCATTTGTGGGCGTGTGTTTCATATGTGAGTAAATATATCTGCAAGTCGAAACTACAAAATCATACTTAACACGAATACAAGTAAACGTATGCACACGTGAGTATTCTTTATTAATTTATTTAGACGCCATTTTGAAAAAAAAATTGAATCACTTCAGAGTGGTTAGATCATACCCAATACTTTGCATTCTCTGTAAGACTGGATAGAATTATATTATACATACAAGTGTAAAACAAACTAATTTATAACCATAAATATGTTTAAGCCAAAAACTTTCAAGATAATGAATTAGTCTAAAATATTGGGTGCATTTTTAATAATATTTATAACTTTGTCGTAATTTTCCAATATGTAGGTAAATATAGATCAATATACACCAACGTATTTAAAATCAACTACTTTTCCTAAACGTGGACACTGATATTCATGTATTGTTAACGTAAAGTCACACGTGCCGTCATTTAGAAACGGTATTTATTGGTTTAAGCTGTATTGTGATATATTCCTGTGATGTGTGTATTGTGATTTTAATAAAAGTCTCTTAGTTACTAAGGATATTTGTTTCTGCATCTGGTCTATGATATATGATAAAGATTAGAAAAATTTGGTTTTGTAAACCAATATTTTTAAACTTAAAGATAGTATCGCATCAACCTACGTACCTAGCTCGACCGGTTCTTTGAGACTTGTCGTGTTGATGTTTTGTTTTTCTTAACTTTATTACGTTTAGATTGCAATCTTTTTTGTTACAAAATATGTAATTTTCATTGACGTCTCGTTGAATTCTATTTCAATTCGATAATATAACATTGAAAAGATTCACTAATTTTGCTGAAATATTTCCTAAATTCATACATCGCTGTGTCTGCGGTTATTTGATGTTGAAAGATCATGTCGCGCGTCAAGGTGTAGTTTTTTCCACAGCTTAGCGATAGAAGCTGCAAATGAGCTTTCAATATGTGGGAATTAGTAATAGAAGGAACCTTCCAGTGTATAATTCAAAGTCAACTTGAACTTGAGATATTGTTGGAATTATTTAGTACACTGCATGGAGGTGACAAAATGTGAGGATAAGCCGGTATAGAATCTCCATCCATTTGAGATGAGAGTTAAACTCGGAAATATGATTATGAGACTTGATTTGTTTCAGCAAGGAAATAGGTTAGCAGGTAGGCTTCAGTGAAATGTTTTTGGGATCCATTTCGAGTGTATATTACGCAAAAGATTCGAAGTCGTTTCAAAAACTAATAAAATTTTGCAATAAAATTTCATTGAAATTAGCATTAGTTTTGAGAAAAATGTACGTAAAACTTTTTCAATCAGTTGTTTTAGGTCAATTGATAACAACTCCTTTTGTACCGCTCGCAAGTTTTTAAGTTTACAATCTATAGATTAATTTTTATAAATATATATATATATATATATATATATATATATATTTACTTGCATAAATTGTGGGGCATGGTGCGGGTTCTTGACGGTTTTAATCAATAACATTTTCTTGTATCAGTGTCCAGATATATTATTTGTTGAAAGAAAGGCATTGTAAACGTGGCGAACCCCTTCATTTGGAGTTGTCTTAAGTTTTCCTCTTTTTTTAATAGGTGTTTTCTCTTAGTTTAACTTTCTGATTATTATGGAAATACTGCTCTTTTCATCCCAGTTGAAATGTTACTGCTCTTCTGAACAGCACGATTAAATACTTATATGTGAATAAACCGTAACTATAAGCAAACTATCTTTTGACTGTATTTTGGCCCATTTCATTAACGTTTTCAGGACAATTAAATGACGAATAATTAATGTCACAATTACATAGTCAGGAGTTTATGCTACTGATATAATGTAGAACTTATTTATCTGCTTCAGCACCACAAGTTGGTCGCTACCTGCATCTCATTAAAAATACGATTGACGCAAGCAGTCTGGGACAGTTCACCGTTCTGCGTCTTTTTGATCTTCGATTTTCATTTTTATTTACTTTCCTCGGTTTGCCCAATCATTATTCTGTCGGTATGATACAATTCCTCAGTATTCAGTTATCTTGAAAAAGATGATTTATATATACATTAAATATATATACTGCTGATAAACTTTGTACACTGACTCGTGATATACTTAATGTCAACGTGTAAGGGTTTTGCACATTTATTTCTATTTTTTTGGCTTCGAGTGTTTTCAAATTCAGAAAAAGGATAACGTTTGTACAGCAAATATTTTTGTTTTCTAATTTATACAAAATTACCTTGGTATAAGTTTATAAAAACTCACTAAATAGTTTGCATTTGCTGACAGACATATATTTTTTTTAAAACATATTCTATTATACAAATGACTTTTTAATGAACTTTATTTTGAAACATTTGAAAAGAAATTTGTTATTCATTTTTACACTTCGATTGGTTAAAGATACTTAACTTAATTCTACAAGGGAATACCAAAATTTGTCAATTTCAATTTTATTATAATCCACTAGTATCAACGATAAAATGTATATGTTTGTATATGTATTTTAATAGTACACGGAGTGTTAATATAAATAACATAATTTTATTTTATTATTAGATAATATATTATAAAATATTGTTCTTTTTTAATCTATTTATGTATGTTCTTCACTCAAATCAACTTTTTGTTTAAGAAAATTACACAACTGTACGTTGCCTTACAACAGGTTTACTTTTGTTATCGAATTATCCCTGAAAATGATCTAGGTACATTTTGATATGAGTAGTGTGTTGGCAATGGATAAAAATATGATATAAGTATCAGTTAATGGCTCCTATCGTTTTCAATTTTCCAAGACTTATTGACTACTTGGGATTATCATAAGAACAATTACAGTTTATCAATGATATTAAAGAATTATTTTATTTATGTCTAGAATATTTTTTAAGATACATTAATTAGTTTTTTTTTCTCCGCTGAGACATCAGAACAAAAGTTTGGGTATAATTTTATGTTTACAGGATATTTATACTAACTGGTACTTGCTTCTGTTTAAATACATAAAAATATCTACACACGTAATAAAATTACAAAATTGGAGTATCTGTACCGTGAAAGTATTAACCAAAATATGATTTAGAAGAATGTAACAGAAGTAATAGAACAAAAAATATTAGTTTCCAAATGTTTTCTGTTCCTCTGTGAGCATGTTCATTTGTTCGAACATCATGCAGAGAAGCTAAAAGGATCTTGATGAAGTTTTTAACGTTGGATTTTGATGTCTGAGGTGACATAAACTCAATCGATAATTAAAAAAGTGTACTCACTTAAAAAAATACTTTTGTATTTATTGCAATAGATGAGATTACGGGTATAAACCTTTAATTTATTATAATAATATTTTATTATAAAATATATAATATTTATGTAATATTATAATATTTTTATATATTATTTTATATTACAGTTCACACGCGAAAGCTATCTCAATCACAGCTAGTAAGAAATAAAAATAAAATTATTCCAGCACAGTTCCATAGGTCAGTAACCTGCTCCATAGACCAGTAGCAATGTTATCTGCAATATGTAATAATTAATGTTTTGTTTTTTTAAACTTAATTTCAGTAAGCGATGTTCCCAAATGAGTAAGCATTCAGTAGCTGAGGAGGTAATTTTATTACGAGGTTCCTAAATGAGTAAGCATTCAGTAGCTGAGGAGGTAATTTTATTACGAGGTTCCTAAATGAGTAAGCATTCAGTAGTTGAGGAGGTAATTTTATTACGATGTTCCTAAATGAGTAAGCATTCAGTAGCTGAGGAGGTAATTTTATTACGATGTTCCTAAATGAGTAAGCATTCAGTAGCTGAGGAGGTAATTTTATTACGATGTTCCTAAATAATTAAGCATTCAGTATATATATCCTAGGATAGAGAGGATTGCTGTAGTATGTGTTGAGTAAGTATTCCTCAAAATGGTAGAAAACGTTGAAAAACTTCCACTATATGAGTCATTAAACTAGAAAAAAAGTGCTAATTGTAATAATATTGCTTTCACTGAAGTTTGAAACCAAGAAAAATAATTAGTGTACTAATCATACTGCTATATTTGAATAGCTACTTAATTTTTACTTTTCATGGAAACTAGAATATTAGATCAGAGAGTGTGTTAATTAATTAATTGAATGAACTTAACATAATCGATCAAGATAATGCCAAAAACCATTTTGTCATATTAGATTTTATCTATTTCCTGCTCGCATATAACGCTCCCTAAATAAATTATTTACGTGTTTCCATTAGGAAAAGATAAGAATCTATTCACCGACTATATGTACATTTAGTAGACCAGGTTCTTCAATCGCTTCAGACCATCTTAGGACTGACTGTCGTCTAGCGAACTTGAAATATTGTCAGCTTGTTGGCCATTAAGTGAAAAACTAAATTAATTTTATGTAGTTTGATAAATTTATACATACTAAAAGAAAAATGGGTACAAAATTTAAAACAGTTGACATTTGCTTTAAAGATACTTGGAAACTTGTGTATTTTATAGAAATTATATTAGGAATAAGGAGGAACCCGCAATTGCAAAAGAATAAATTCATTCTTTCCACATCGTGGAAATCGACCGTAATGCAATTTGCGCACTCTCTTTACGCAATTTTCATTTTAATCACTTTAATTCCATGTAGAATAATGGTGCAGTACTTTAATTTACCAAATCGTCCGATTTCACTCATACAGTCTGCTCAAGAACTGATATTTTTTATCACTTTCTACTGGATCATCCTCAGGAATACATTTTTTGGAGGAAATATATTTTCGAAATTCATTAGCCAAATGACAGATATTGACGGGAGCTTATGTACCGAGGACAGACGGGCAATGTACAACAAAGCTTGGAAACGCAATCATTTAAATTTATTTGGTGTTTTTTTGGCTTTCCTAATGTCAATTTATGTTTGTGTCACGCGTTTTACGCAATTTACTGGAATTGAACTGCTTTTGTACTATATTCAAATCTTGTATTGCGATGCTGAAATGATTTTATTGAACGGTTTTATTAACGATATTATTAATAGAATTGAATATAACAATTTGAAGCTGATTAATTTACTCGAACGTTACAAGATATCGGATAAACCAAGAAACGAAATGAATTATAACGTCATGACTGATGACATTGACCGGATTATCGATATATATTCAAAAATTGCTGATATCTGCACTGTATTAAATTAAGCGTTTAATATAGAAGTATATATAGTCAATATTAACTTAATTAGACTAGTAAAATGCAAGTTTCATGCAATAGTGGAAAGATAATATTTTGATGAAGGAATGAAATTTTAAATGCGAAAAATTTTATTTTAAATTCTGAAAATTTAGTATTGAAAATAAAACAAGGTGAAAGAGCTATTTTGTAACCAATGTAGAATGAAGACAAATAGAAATGACGAACGTTTCTTATTAGAAAGGAGACTTTTTAATTCAGCAATTAAATTAACTAAAATTATGGAAGAAACAATCATCAGATTAAATCACTGTAACTTGGGTCTCAATCAGATTCGATAGTGAGCGCCGGTTAACCTGTAAGAGATCGCAATGAGGAACTACTTTATTGCTAACTGCACTCGCTGATACTAAGTTCACCAATGGTATTTGAACGCTCTCTAAATATGAACTAGAGAGACCGATAGTTTAACTATACTGATTCTGCGCATAAAAGTTTATTTATTCAAATAATGCTATGGAAATAAGAGCAAACGTAGCGTGAAATGCAAGCAGGTCGAGCAGTAGGAGACAACAGTATTGGTATCCGGGAGAGATAAACATTGTAAACAGTAGCTGTGGCCACATTATCATTCAATTTTTTAGATATTTTCATGGCCGACAGGTTTTAATACTTACTCATTGAAATAATTACTAAATTAAGGTTCTATAACGAACAGATATAAATTTATAATTCATATAAATAAAGTCGGTCATAGGACCTTTAAACTTTGAAAACAAATGTTTAATATGCAATTTCTAAATTTGGATCCTTTTTTCAGATTCTCTTGATTTTCACCACAAATTTAGGTAACATATTTACTTCCTTCGAAGGTATCATTTATTATGGTCACTCAGAGGTACGTGATGAATATACTCATTTCATTTATTATTTTGTTTTAATCAGCTTTATATAAAAATATCACTCACTTCATTTAAAATTGTTACAGAGCGATTTACAATCATTAACAATTTACATGACTTCATGGGGTCTTCATTTGCTACTCGGTTTAATTTTCATATGTCTTTCTAGTGAAAAACTCAAAAAAAGAGTGAAGGAAGCTAAAACGATTGCAATTAAATTAATATTTTATGAAAGAATACGTAAGTTAAAGTGAAAATTACATTATAATTGTTTGTAGTAGAATTTATTACAACGCTATCGTACTGTTTATAATTGCATAAATTTAACATAAATGTTGTAACAAAGAACGTATCTATTACTAGTAAAGTTTATTCTGTGTATCAGTACTCTGATTGCTTCATTTGAAATGGGTTTCTATAAAAAAAATAATTTTATTTTTATTGAAATCGTCACTTTTACAGAGATTTTTTCAGGAACTCTATTAAATATAGTTTCTTAATATTTTCTATTCAGTTTGATGTACACAATCGCCTGTAGAAATAATAGACACGATCTTTGTTATATATGTATATTTGTATTTATATATATATATATATATATATATATATATATATATATATATATATATATATATATGTACATATATCACCTTACTATTTATAACATAACATTTACTTTCCTGTATAATAAACTTTATGAAGAGGGAAGGGGTGGTTCCCTCTTCACTGCAAGTTGAAACTTGTAAAGTATCTTCATATATCAATTTGGTTGATCGATTTAAGCAATCGCACGCCAGCCGGGTCGGTGTGCGCTTTATTATCGATTAGCGCACAGCCCCAAAATGTGGGGATGGAAATAATTATACCCGGGTAATTCTACAAGTAATTAACGTTTAACTTAATACGGTTTTTTTTGGAAAGAGAAGATGTTTTTAAAAAAAATTATGATATTTTTAAAATTGTTCAATGAATTCGATTTAAAAGCAGTGTTTTTGTATCTTTTAATCCCCTCAGCGCTTCGTTCGCTACCAAGAATGGAGGACTTCAGCCACATACTGTCAAAGCAAGGAGTTTGTGAATTCACAGCCTCTCGTCTCTTCACGCTGAAGTCGTCAGTATTGTTAGGGTTTATAAGTTTTGCAACTACCAATTTAATAGTTGTGTTTCAATTTTATTACATGAAAATTAAATAAAATTCTTTTAATAAATACATGTTTAAAGCTCAAATATTTTAAATATAAAGTGCTTGAAAGAACTGGTTTAAGGAGATAAGAAAATATAGCATTTTCTAAAATACGCCCACATTGAAAAATATATCGTTGGAAACCGAAATGCAAGTGGTTTGTGTTTATTTATAAAATGTGATTAAAAATTAATGATGCACAATAATACAAAAACGGAACCGTTAATTCTGTATGTGTATGAACTCTTGCTGCGGTCTGTAGATTTAAATGTGTAGTTTTACTGTTCATATGTTTGACAGATAAAATTTGTACTGGAAATAAAAGGTTAATAACGTTGTTTAAAATTGTAGTATTTTTTGTAAAAATTTTATTAGGTTAAAAGGTGCGTTTGAAACTTAGAACTCAATCTCTTTAAAATATAAGGAAGACAAATTTATGACCTGATATTTAGGGTTCTGTACCGGTTTATTCCGAAAGGAATTCTGCAGTTCTCGCACGGTTGTCCATCTGTCTGTCGGATCATTCGTACGGTCAGTTATCACATTTGGGAGTTAAGATACACCCCTTCCTTCCCCTTTTAGAGAAAAATGTTCTGACTTAAAATATACATACAAAAGTCAAGACGAAAATATGCCAATATGTATATATATATATATATATATATATATATATATATATGTATATATATATATATATATATATATGTATATATTCGTACATATATATAAATATCTTAATTGAAATAATCACTTTAGGGACCTTTGAATAATGTTTTTAAAATTTTTCAGTTACAACTTGTGGCATCCGATAATTTGTGAAAATTGTGTGTCTCTATGTCCATAGGTTAATAAAAGAAAAGCTAAAAAAATTAAAGTTAGTCCACTTTAGGCTTCACAATAACAAACAAGTTTCATTTTGGTTTGCAATATCACACCGGAAAAATAATCTATTTACCTTTTTTTCTTGCCCACTAAACTAGTTTAAATGATAAGTACTAAATGATAAGACTAGTTTAAAAACACACTAAACTAGTTTAAATGATAAGTACTAAATGATAAGACTAGTTTAAAAACACACTAAACTAGTTTAAATGATAAGTACTAAATGATAAGACTAGTTTAAAAACACACTAAACTAGTTTAAATGATAAGTACTAAATGATAAGACTAGTTTAAAAACACACTAAACTAGTTTAAATGATAAGTACTAAATGATAAGACTAGTTTAAAAACACACTAAACTAGTTTAAAGGAAATACTATGCACACTTAAACATTTACACTTTTATACACGCATTAACGTGTAATAAACCTTCGTTGTGCGGGTACTGCTCTTACTTAACAGGTACTTTTATCATTTTAAATATTGTAATAAAATTTATAAAGGGCAAAAATTGTTATTTAAGCAAAGAAATATTTTGTAATAAATAATTATATAACCAGTGTCAAGCAAACAGTACCGGAAATTACCAAAATTAATCCAATGCAAGTTAACTGGAATCTACGGGTTTTTTCATTCTAGTAACGTTATAATAATATTGTAATTAGAATTGTATTCACAGTGATAATACATTCGGTCTAAATTATCAACAATTGCACTTAAAAGGCAGAACTCCACTTCCACTTTCAAAGTTTTAAGACACTGCATGAACTAATCTCCTATTCTACCTGCTATCGAAATAAATGTAAATCGTTGATAATCTTGAAATTACATAACGACAATTTGTTTTCAGTCACTGATTTGTTATAGAGAATATTAAATAAAATTGTTGAGGACCCAAAATAAATATTCAATAAAAAACAGTAAACTCATTGGAAAAGACTTGTGAATGCATTTTTATAAACTGTATATCACACACTGTGCATCCGACGGTGTAATTCAATACGATATTCGCATGTTTGCAAACTTTTACCTGCTTAGTAAGTTTCAATGACGTAATATTTTTAATAAAATACAAAGTTGATGTTCATTTATGAAAAATTATTATTAACTACATTTTGCCAGCGGCTTCGTTTGTACGTGGCGTTAGGAAAAGGTTTTCTTCTCCTTATGCGCCTGCGCAAACGTTTCATCCGTCAGAAATGCACGCCCGATCGAAATATATAGATACCGCACAAATATATGCAAGAATGAATGATTACTTTCATAACTACTAAATTGTAAATGATAAGCGTGTTGTGTCAAGAATATTTTCAAGCATACTACGTTTATTTGTTAATAGTAAATTTATTTACGTAAATATTCATACATTTTGACCATAAAGATCCAGAAATATAATATAGAATATATTTTATTCGTTAGCAATGTAAAATTTCATTGAAATCAGTTTAGTCGTTACGCGTAAAAGAAATATAAAACGACAAATAAACAGATAAAGTTTTACTTCCATTATATTAATAGAAATTATTACAGTGGAAAAAGGAGCTATTGCAGCATGCAAGAAAAGGAAACAAAATTAAATGAAGGACAACCACTAGCTGAATATGTTTAAATGGCGTAACTGCACACATACAATGTTGTGAAATGTGTCAATTGAATAAACCTTATATCAACCTGATACATGCATAAGTTTGAACACAAGGATACTTTTAAAGCGTCTGGATTTTTTTCCTTTCAAAATTGAATGCTAGATTTTACAAATATTGGTTTTTGGGTCGGAGAATATTCGATAAAAAATATTTTATTTATTTAGTAGGATTTTCCCTGCATCCTCGTACCATCATCTCCTCCAAATCGTGTCCTAAACTGAGCATGCAGCCTCAGTAAATAATTTCTTTCCAATTAATTCTTTATAACCAAACTTCTTATAAAACTTTAAACCAGTTTTAACAATTTTCTATAGTAATTTTTTTATCTTTACTATTTCGTTATTTCCAATCCTTCTAAAATGAAGTAAAATTTTGTACATTAAAATAATTTGGAATTTCCTGATAAGCAAAGAAATAAACAACTGATTCTGACAACACCAACTAATAGTAATCTCCAATGTTTCCAGAATCCAAGGTAACAATTTCTTTGTATATTTTGTAACATTTTGATGGAAAATTATTCTTTACTACTTTATATTTAGCCAACCTGCTTGCTGCACTCCGCAAATCCTTAGCTACTATTTTATCTAGATTTAATAGAAAATATACATGTACATTTTGTATATTTGTAATTTACTGTTTGTATTGTTATAGAATAGTAAAAATATAAATACTGTTAGAAATTTTTCAATAAAATTTTATAAAATACATATATAAAATTATCAATAAATTTAAGCTAAACTCCGCCATTTTCGCGCGCCTTGGATGACGTTACCGTCTGTACCCAGTGTTTTTTACTGTAAATGTCTCTATTTTAAATATATTTGCAGTATAATAGCCGTTTAAATCTTGAAAGAGGCTCGAAAGCCAGTTTATAAGTATTGAATTGGATATAGGTGCAAAAATACTATTAGAAGTGCACTTGATTAAGTATTTTTTCTTGTCTCAATCACACAACAAGTAGGTGATTGTGCACGTAAACTAGTTTGCAAACATTTAATTTGACATTCGTTTTTTGTTCTTTACGTTAAGAAAAAACTACATAACATTAACAAAACACAAAACAAAAGACTTCACCGAAACATAATTAACTTACTGAACGTAAATATCATTGTGTTAAATATCGTCACGGTTTTAAAAGATTTTAATTGTGTTTACTGCTCTGAGCATTTACTGCTTATGGATGGGTTTATATATAAAAACGTACATAAAAACAATAAACTTCCAGCTTTCACTTCTTTGACTTCAACGAAAGTAAAATACGATGAAACAAAATTTTACATCATATGGATGCATCTATTATCGGCAGATTATTCGATTGTGCTGTCACAAAACTACTTTTAGTCATCATTCAAGACCAGTGGTTTCCAATTAGTTTTTCCTGCGTACTACTTCAATTAATACCTCAAACAAGCGTATCCCTTATTGCAGCAAAATACATGTCTAATAACGGTGAAAATCATTCTAATACGACAAATATGCACGTTTTTCTTTGCACAACCCTAAAAAATCTGGTTGCTCTTTGGTCAGCTTCAGTCCCAAGTCATCTTCGAGTTAAAGTCTGTGACGATGTTTGGTTTTTAAGTTTGTCATGGCCGAAATTCTACTTTCGCAAAGGTTCTGTGTGGGTGTCTTTTAGAGTAGCCCAAAAATTACTCAGTGATTGCTCTGCAAAACAAATGTTAAATATCTGTTAATATATAATGGCTATTGCATGAAATGTCTATTAATTCCTGTTGATCAGAGATGGGTAGGTGGTCGGTGGAATGGTTCGCAAAAGGGTTGTTTACCCAGTTCCATTGCGGCGGTATGCCACCATAACTGCGTAATGCCGCCAATAGATTTTGCTGGTAGCATTTTATAGGTGATTCTTCGTTTACTGATGAAGAAGTAGTTTTCAAATAAACTTTTAGATTTGGAAACGAGTCATATTTACATTTGTCGATCAAAGATGTATAGAGGGATATTTTTTTTGATAGACTCAACTTCCTCCTGCATGGTAAATATGGTTATATCCTCGCCTTGAAGTCCCAAATTCAACTCATTTAATTTTGTGAAGATATCTGACAAGTAAGCCAATTTTTGCAGCCCCAAACTGTCAGTCGACATCTGTTTGTACTTGTCATGCCCCTGCTCGATCAAAAATAACTCAATTTCATGTCTCAACTCAAATATTCTTGAAAAATCCTTCCTTTGCACAGCCAATTTACTTCAGTAACAACAGGGTTTCGTGTTCACTAGGAGACTCTTCATAAATTTCTTGGGTTTGTGGCACCGGATTTGATTAAATTAACAGCACAGCATTTTTAAGGATAATATCTAAGCTGGCTGGAATATTTTCACAAACAAGTGCCTCTCGATGAATTCCACAATGGGTTCTTGTATCCGCTTTGCAAGTCCTGAAAAACCACCAGTCATTGCTTTAGTACAATCAATGCATATTCCTATATATTTCGACAAATCCAATTAGTTTTTTTTACATATCCAATTAGTTTTCTCCGGTGGTGAGAATTTGAAGAGCACGACAAAATAGGAACTCTTCATGAAACCATTTGAATGAACTTAATGAACGTATATTAAAAGTTGAGCCAAGTTTTTTACGTCTCTGGATTCGTCAAGTTGTATGGCAAAGTAAGTACTTTGTAAAATGCGTTGAATTTGGTGGGTTTCCAGATTATCCGACATGTCTGCAATACGACGAGAGATAGTCTTATTTGCCATAGGTATATCATCAAGTTCTCGTGCCATTATTTCTCCGAACACACATTTCACAATCTCTTTTGCTGCAGGCGGTATAAAGTTCTCCCCAATAGAATGTGTTTTTACCTGATTGGCAATTAAATAACTAACTTTAAAAGAGATTCGCAGAGCGTTGACATTCGTATTCAAGAGGAGTCCTTTTATTTATGTTGAAAGAAGGATACAAATTGATCTTTCAAATTTGCATATTTGTTTTCAAGATGGCCACTTAGTAAGGATGGCTTTAACAAATGATCTGACAGCTTTTCTGTATACTGGGGGAATGGGAAATCAGGATCTCCAAAGCTTGTGAAACCAAACTTAATATAACTATTATCGTATTTCATTTTTTTTGAGAGACGATTCCTTGTTGTCAAGTTTTTTTTGGGACAGAAAGAGAGTGACACATCATTAGCGGGTAACTATTCAGTATTGCTTAATAGTCCTGAAACCTTCTTATCAGCTTTTCGGTGTCTTATCAGCCACTATCTCATCTGAAACACAAGACGTTTTATTAACTCAGCAACTCTGCTTATGTATTTTTGTAATAAAAATCTTTGAAATGCCGGCAAACTTCTTGAGCAATGACCTTGACTGCACGGTAGCGAATTTTCACATAAATGTACGTGCAAAAATTTCCGCACTATGTCGCCTTTTGCTCAAGAAATTTGCAGGCATCTATACATTGTATTGTAATTTATAATGAATGTGCAAGTATAAAAGCAGTCTTAAAACATTTATTATCTTACCGTTTACCAACTAGGCCGGCCGATCAACGCGACAACGCGACGGTTATTAATAATTCACAATTAGTATGGTGACACGGCTCACGTCCGCACAAGCGAAATTTCAGCGATGCGTGCACATTACACTGATCTGTTACAAATATATTTCGCTAATTTTTGTTTGTGTAATTGTTTTTACCGATCAAATTATCTTAGTCAAGAGATTGCCGCGAGGCTGCGTATCCCTTAATGGAATTTGGCGTACGCCATGGTGTGCTCGTACCACTAATTGGGAAACACTATTCTAGACGCTTCTCAATCTCACTAGGGTATTAAAATGCACCGGATATATAAAATATTGTAAAAACATATTTTTCCTTTATCAAACACGACAAAGGCCACTTGAATAGTCAACAATACAAGTTTGTTTACATAGCATCTGACGTCACGTTTCGTTCTAACCAATAATTAGTGGCGCGTTTTGGTAATTTTAATTTCCCTCGCATAACGGGCCCTTTTTATTTATTAATCTATGCGATTTACAAAGAATGAATTAAGAAAACAATGATTTAAATAAAACGTCCGCTAATACTTAAATTGCGTTAAGCGTAGGTGTATTTTGTTTTAAAAATTGCTACTTTTACACACAAATCAAGT
The DNA here is from genome assembly GCA_039881145.1 of Druceiella hillmani. NCBI lineage: Eukaryota > Metazoa > Arthropoda > Insecta > Lepidoptera > Hepialidae > Druceiella > Druceiella hillmani. The sequence goes on from JAYKKI010000103.1 coordinate 7,134,769, forward strand.
CAGTAAGACCCTAAAGAAATATTATTTGAAAACGGGAAACAAATTTATTCACCTGTACGGCTTTTAAAAATGAAGTGAATATTGTTTTACAAAACTTTAACTCAGTAAAAAAGTTTAGTCAGTAATGCCGGTATATGCAACCTTTGTATACGTAACACGTATGGAGGTAATTCATATAATTTAGTATTAAAATTAAATCTCTCTAAACAGTAGAATGATATTCATACGTAAACGATGAGTCGGCATATTTCTAACTCCGGCTAAAGGATAATGACACTATCGGTAATTAGAATCGATAAAAATAGAAAAAAAAAATATTTTCTTTGATGATTTCCTTCGGTATCAGTCTTAAAACTATCTATTCAAATGTTTATCAAATAATTTGGATAGTGAAATTTAAAAATTAATGAAAACTTATCTTCTTGAAACCGTACAAGAGAAAGTTTACAATCACATCGTTTTATGTATTAATTTGTGGGGAGTAGTCATTAAGTTTATTCGTGTTTAAAATAATTTTTATCTCCATAGACAATATTTTCGTCAAAGTTTAAAAATGTTAAATACAAAATAACGTCTTTATTTTAACTACATAACAAATTAATTCCCTTGAATATGTTTTACGATTTACAATATTATCAATAGAGTGACTTTCATTTAAAATAGCTCTTTTATAGAATTTCCACAGCTTTATTATTCATTTGAGAGGATGATTGGCTGTTGTGATGCACGATTTTAATATTTTTGACATGTCTTTAGTATCTAGGTGGAAAAATATATTTTATATCGTTTGGAGTCTGATCCCTATATAAATTTAAACAAGTTATTTAAAAAAAAAAAATTCTTAAAAATAAATTGCCTAATATCGATACAGGATCGTGGGATTCATCGACATGGATAAGTGTGCAGGATAGAATTAGAGCGAAATTAATATTTCACATTAACAGTGGGCACACATTGGATACATTTTGCATGTAGGTGATTTAGTCTGAATAAACAATGGCACAGTAAGCATTTGGAACGACACATATTATAGGGCACGACATTATCAGCCTAACAATTCTGCCCTTTACTAGTCTCGGCTGTCCGTCGATCAATGACCCTGTTGTCGTGACTGTCGGCAGGCCACCGACTGTCACCGAATGCACGCGGTTAACCGTCTTGTCTGTGCCCTGTCTGAAAATGTGCGCACGCTCCAATTGTTTTTGGTGTTAAAACTGTATTCAATATCGTATCAGTGGTGTGTAATACTCTATGTACGAACACATCACAAATTGCATCATAAAAACTATTCACGCCAGTGCCATGTTAAAATGAAATACGCAGAAATCGTCTGTCACTTGCAAGAAGAAGGAATGCCATTGAGATATCAATGAATTTACTTGATCGGTGGTTAATTTTTTTGCAAGACGTTATTCAATTATCTAGTTTAGAATTTAGATTTACATTTAAATTAATTAATTAGCGATTTTTTGTGAATGAATGCACCAAAATATAGAATCAAATATATCATTCTACAATATAAGAAATATTTAGTAAGTTGAAATAATATTTTGTAGCCATTTCCTGAGAATCGTTAGCCTATAGATCTAAATATGGTTTAGGGTGTTTTTTCCGTTAAATGGTGGAAAAAGTAGTAGATCAATTTTGTTCGCCTGTAAATATAAGCCCAGATTCTGATCTAAGCTATATTTATACTAAGTTCAATCCCGATTAGATAACAAATGTGGCTTTCAAGGTATCTACAAAATTTTAATATGTTCTACTAGGACGCAATGAAATTTATTCACAGGCGATTGGTTAATTGGTATGACCAATTTTTCTCAGATTCCTTTTTATAAAATATAGCATGAAAATAGTACATGATATAATATAATTTTTAATTTGAGCCTTTATTACGGAGAAATAATTTAAATTTCCGTAATGTAACATATATTATTTTTAACATTTTTTAAATTGAAATTATATTTAAACTTTTTGTTATCATAAACACAAAGTTCTTTAAAAAAATTCACTAAAACATTGAATCATCAGTATAACTGATTTTTCTCCTGCGAAATAATATTGTTATTTAGTTCACTCCTCAAGATGGATTATAGTATTTGGTTCATCACATCATATATAGCATTATTAGGGGTGCGCTACATAATGTTTATATGTTAGAAAAGAGATCCAGCGATCCGTGTGTATCAAGATTAAGAGTTTTTAAGTGATATTAAATGTTCAAGGAAGACAGAGAACGCATTGAAGACGAACAGTAACCCAGTCGGCCATCGAAGTCTACTAATGAGCAGAACATTAAGAAAATTTAATATCTTGTTGCTATAATTATTGATCAGTTATTACAAACCCTGTTGATACTGTTAGCGTTGCAATAAGGATACCCCTTATGAAATTCTGACAGTTTTGTTCCAAGAAACATTTAATTTAAAATCAAATGTTGTATTAACATACATCAAGAGGTGATTTTGGACTAGCAATTGACAATAAAATAAATCATGGCAGGAGATTAAACTTGGATCTGTGGATACAATATAGAAACAGCCGATAGATGTAGAAACATTCGGCGAATGTCGCACCAACGATGAAGCAAGACCGTACCAATCACCACAAAGCCACTTCAAAATAAATGTGTTAACTGATAGTTTGTTTCGATTACTGTGGTGAATCCGATCGTTCTACATACAACGTGTATATAATTTAGCACCTTTGTGACATTTTTTTATTCCTTCAACTCAAGACACTGATTCAGCAGCACCATTTTGCTTTTACAGGTAACGTTCAAAATATCTGCTTTACGTTTTTTAATGCCATTCTACAACCGATTAATTTCAACAATATTAAAAATATTTAAATATTCTATTTTGAGATTAATTGTTACTAATTTTATGGAAAGAAACTTACTCTGAGGATCGGAAAAAGTAGTTGATATAAGTGCATTGTATCGGAAGGGGATTACTTTTAATGCAATAAAAGTAATTTAGAACAGTAAATAATTATTTCTAATTCCGTTACACCAGCGTTGGTATTTTTCTACAATAGCGTAGAAGCAAAAGTACCATTTTTAAAAAAAGAAATTATTAAGGGGTATAAAAATATTCAGGTTGTGCAAGTTATTATAGAATATGTAACAAATAATAGGGTACCTTATTTAACCGATATTTTGAAGCCAGACGGAAATGGAGATTGGGGCATTTCCCTTTTTTCCAATAAGTGATGGACTACAGTTTTTAAACAACAGTGGTATTATTTTAAATTTTTTAACGATGTGATATTTATGCATTTTCCGTTTTAAGATTAAATTTTTAATGGCGGTGATGGCGTGGTTGGTAATGGTGACCATTTTGAAGCAATCAGGTCAATTGATTCTATCTATGACTATAAATTAAATATACACCTAAGTTATTTCTATATGTACGTACATCAAAAATCTTTGCCAAAATGTGTGTTTCTAAAAACTTATCTATAGTTTTCTTAAGAGATACAATGGTAATATTAATCCCTCCTAGAATATATAAAATCTAAATCATATAGATTTTCATATATTATGTATTTTCTCCAACTGTATATAATTTCAAATGGCTATGTTTCACATTATCAGTCCTAGAATCCTGTTAACATTTTTATACGCGTTCATAATGTTGTTACGAAATATAAGGTTCAAAAGAGGAGTAACTAACATAAATTAAAAAACACACTTAATTTCACAACAGCGGCGATTTAGTTTCAATTTTACTCTATCGCTGATAAAAGTAACCATTTATCTTCGACAAAAATTTCCACGCAAATTTGTGTCCTTCACGTAAAAATATTCGTAAAATGTAGCTAATATTATAATTTAAGTAGAAAGAGAATTCAGTAACACATGGCTATAGTAATTAACAAAATATTTATACAATTCGAGAATTTAAATGTAATATAACTCCCTGGTGTCAAGGACGATAAATTAATGAATTGTTTAAGTACCTTTATGTCAATATTGCTAAGTAAGCTAATAACAATATATTATTAATAAGTAAATAATAAAGTATTTTTTACTTTGTTTTATTTCTATATATTCTTCCATTCAAATATTTAGAAAAAAACTTTGTGCTCTATAGAAGAACGTCCCTGACAATAAACATGAATATGTAGAACGACATTTGCACGGTGTCTATCGATAGAGGAATTAGAAAACAAATTAAATTTAAGGAAATAAGTAATATTCTTCATCGTGTTCTAATCCATGTGTCAAAAATATTATTTGAAAATTTTCGTAACTAGCCTGGTGCAGGTTTTATTTAAGCAATTCTTAAATATAGACTGGTACAGGTTTTGTTTAAGAATTGCCTTTATAAAACAGCAAGGCTCACAGTAATTAAATAATAATTTCAATGGGCCTCACTCCTGAAAGAACGTGAAAAAAAATTCTTCGATTTTAATTACTTCCACGCGTATCCACAATGTTCAGAATGCATTAATAACTTGATAAATTATGATTAAAACTAAAAAGAAACCATGATTCTTCATGCTTATATTGGTATGTAAAATAAAATATGAAATATACTGAGAAATAAAATAAATTGATACAGCTATAAATTGGCATACTAATTACAACAAACATAGTAGTGCACTTTTCTCTATTTTTGTAAAAAAATCCAACTTTGCACGAAATCATTTCTTTTACAAGTCTGGTCAATTTTGTAGTACGTTTCTGGTAAAATTTTATTTCAGCTACTCTTTAACGTATTTCACAATTCTTGCTTTAATCGGTTCCGAACTTTTCAGCAATCCTGATCTTTTCTATTCAACTTCTCGCACAAAAATCTAAAGAATTTGAAATATGAAAATGTCACAGCTCTGTCGTGCTTTTAAAATGTCTGTTTTTCAATTTCCCCACAAAAATCTCTGTATAGATTTGTATGATGTTTGGTATAGTTTATATGAAAGCCAAGTGGAGTTGCATTTTTTTTAGAAATATTTTCGTATGTATTTTTTTTCATTACTTCATGAATTTTTATTAAATAACCCAGGTTTTTTAAAAAAGTGACTCCAGATTGCAATAAAATCGACATGCTTCATTGTTGGCGTTATGTGGTTTTGCAAGATTTCTTGTGAACATTTCTTTGAACGTAAATGCGTTTTAAACTAAGTAATTCAAACATGAATTTGTGAGTTCTAATATTTGCATAAAGCTTCTTCTTATCAATCGCTGCGATTTAAATTCAAGTCAAGCTGTTCCTTGTTATTTTAAAACTCAATTTCCAAGGAAACTTTTCGCTTTGTTCGTTGCCCCGATTAATACCATATACAAAAGTACATAGATAATCAAAGTACTTCTTTTAGACCTTATAGGCCTTTGAGAGCGCACGTACATACTTATATATACACGGACTCTCTTGTGTTTCGTGCATATTCCCTTTCACAATTTTGATAAGGACGCAATATATTTATGAAATATTAAATTAGTTTCGGATATTACTGTTTCAAAATCATTACTTCGGACATGAAATAACAAAGATCAGGTTCGGTGGAATTTAAGTCATATTAATTTAGGAGAAGATTGAAAACAAATTATTTGAACTTGACAAATTCAAGTCTAAGTTACAGAACATCCCCAGCAAGAAATATAATTGCTGGAGTGCATGGTGTAAACAGTGATGGTTGCGGTGGTTATGTTACGATCTGAAGTTATCTCTCTAGCAAAACCTTGGCCATTTAATAATAATTAATGGAGTAAGGAAAAACGAAATGTACAGATATATTTAATAACAAAATATTTTTCCATCTGTCTTTTATTTGATTGGCGATAATTTTAAAATAAACTGCATAACGATCCTAAACGTAAATCAAAATTGAGGGCAGGTCTCTTAGAGGAAATCAAAATGCAGAAATCTAAGAAAAAAAACATGATATTTTCCATCACATGACGTTTGACGGAAGTGGAGATAAACGCAGTGACGTGTATATTTCCATTGTATGCAGTTGCATTGTTTTACTGGTTCTTTTATATCTCAGTTGTTTAAATTTAATGAGACAATCACCTAATAATTTTAATTCTCATTCCTCAGAATTGTTAAAATGATCACAAGCACTTGATCAGCAGCGCACTTTTGTAATGTAAGGCAATGTATTCTTTTTAATGTTAGAAAAGAGACTTATCGCAACCCCCACATAATTACTGCGCCGCTACAGTCAAATCGAGCAGTTCTATAAGCATCCATTAAATAAAATTCACACCAAATTAAAAGATCAATAGATTTAAATATTTTAAAGCAAACATTTATATTTTTTATACACGAAAATTGAAAACGATAGGAGCAATTAATTGATACTTATATCATATTTTTATCCATTGCCAACACACTACTCATATCAAAATGTACCTAGATCATTTTCAGGGATAATTCGATAACAAAAGTAAACCTGTTGTAAGACAATGTACAGTTGTGTAATTTTCTTAAACAAAAAGGTGATTTGAATGAAGAACATACATGAATAGATTAAAAATGAACAATATTTTATAATATATTTTCTAATAATAAAATAAAATAATGTTATTTATATTAACACTCCGTGTACTATTAAAATACATATACAAACATATACATTTTATCGTTGACACTAGTGGATTATAATACAATTGAAATTTAAAAATTTTGGTATTCCCTTGTAGAATTAAGTTAAGTATCTTTAACGAATCGAAGTGTAAAAATGTGTGACAAATTTCTTTTCAAATGTTTCAAAATAAAGCTCATTAAAAAGTTATTTGTATAATAGAATATGTTTTAAAAAAAATATATGTCTGTCAGCAAATGCAAACTATTTAGTGAGTTTTTATAAACTTATACCAAAGTAATTTTGTATAAATTAGAAAACAAAAATATTTGCTGTATAAACGGTATTCCTTTTCTGAATTTCAAAACACAAATGTGCAAAACCCTTACACGTTAATATTAAATATATCACGAATCAGTGTATGAAGTTTATCAGCAGTACATATATTTATTGTATATGTAAATCATCTTTTTCAAGATAACTGAATATTGAGGAATTGTATCAGAACGACAGAATTATGAGTGAGCAAACCGAGGAAAATGAATAACAATGAAAATCGAAGATCAAAAAGACGCAGAACGGTCAACTGCCCCAGTCTGCTTGCGTCAATCATATTTTTAATGAGATGCAGGTGGCGACCAACTTGTGGTGCTGAAACAGATAAATAAGTTCTACATTATATCAGTAGCATAAACTCCTGACTATGTAATTGTGACATGAATTATTCGCCATTTAATTGTCCTGAAAACTTAAATGAAATGGGCCAAATTACAGTAAAAAGATAGTTTGCTTACAGTTACGGTTTATTCACAAATAATTATTTAATCGTGCTGTTCAGAAGAGCAGTAACAAATTTCAACCGGGATGAAAAGAGCAGTATTTCCATAATAATCAGAAAGTTAAACTAAGAGAAAACGTATTTGACTTAAAAAGAACATCTATTAAAAAAGAAGAAAACTTAAGGCAACTCCAAATGAAGGGGTTGGCCACGTTTACAACGCCCTTCTTTCAACAAATAATATATCTGGACACTGGGACAAAAAAATGTTATTGGTTAAAACCATCAAGAACCCGCACCATGCTCCACAATTTATGCGAGTACATACATATATATATATATATATATATATATATATATATATATATATATATATATGTATATATATATATATATATATATACATTTATGAAAATTAATCTATAGATTGTAAACTTAAAAACTTGCGAGCTGCACAAAAGGAGCTGTTATCAATTGACCTAAAACAATTGATTGAAAGAAGTTTTACTTACATTTTTCTCAAAACTTGGTATTTTAGCCAAGTATTTCAGTCTGATAGAAATCTTAAAAAATAATGCTAATTTCAATGAAATTTTATTGCAAAAGTTTATTAGTTTTTGAAATGACTTCGAATCATTTGCGTAATATGCACTCGAAATTGATCCCAAAAACATTTCACTGAAGCCTACCTACTTTTTCCTATTTCCTTGCTGAAACAAATCAAGTCTCAGAGAAAACATAATCATATTTTCGAGTTTAATTCTTATCTCAAATGGATGGTTTATCCTCACATCTATACCGGCTTATCCTCACATTTTTTCACCTCCATGCAGTGTACTAAATAATTCCAACAATATCTCAAGTTCAAGTTTTCTGCCTTATGAGTTCTTGACTTTTGAATTATACACTGGAAGGCTCCTTATATTACTAATTCCCACATATTGAAAGCTCATTTGCAGCCTCTATCGCTAAGCTTTAGAAAAAAATACACCTTGACGCGCGAAATGATCTTTCAACATCAAATAACCGCAGACATAGCGATGTGTGAATTTAGGAAATATTTCAGCAAAATTAGTGAATCTTTTCAATGTTATATTATCGAATTGAAATAGAATTCAACGAGACGTCAATGAAAATTACATATTTTGTAACAGAAAAGATAGCAATCGAAAACCTAATAAAGTTAAGAAAAACAAAATATCGTCGAATGACAAGTTTCAAAGAACCGGTCGAGCTAGGTACGTAGGTTGATACGGTACTATTTTTAAGTTTAATAATATTGGCTTACATAACCAAATTTTTCTAACCTTTATCATATATCGTAAACCAGATGCAGAAACGAATGTCTTTAGTAACTAAGAGACTTTTATTAAAATCACAATACACACATCACAGGAATATATCACAATACAGCTTAAATCAATAAATACAGTTTCTAAATGACGGCACATGTGACTTTACGTTAACAAAACATGAATATCAATGTCCACGTTTGGAAAAAGTAGTTGATTTTAAATACTTCGGTGTATATTAATCGATATTTACCTACATATTGGAAAATTACGACAAAGTTATAAATATTATTAAAAATTCACCCAATATTTTAGACTAATTCATTATCGTGAAATTTTTTGGTTTAAAAATATTTATGGTTATAAATTAATTTGTTTTACACTTGTATGTATAATATAATTCTTTCCAGTCTTATAGAGAATGCAAAGTATTGGGTATAATCTAACCACTCTGAACTGATTCTATTTTTTTCGAAATGGCGTCTAAATAAATTAATAAAGAATACTCACGTGTGCATACGTTTACTTGTATTCGTGTTAAGTATGATTTTGTAGTTTCGACTTGCAGATACATATCCTCACACATGAAACACACGCCCACGAATGCCACAATGTGATGTATAGGCCAAAGTATGAAGCCAATGGAAAATGACACGTCAAATTTCTGAAATATTTAAAAGAGAAACATTATTTATAAAAGAGGCGGTTTCTATTTTAGTGTGTTGAGTTTTCTTTTTTATAATTTGTTCCAAATTAATATTATAATTAGTTGTTCATAATAAGGAGGAGACTCCTTTATTAGTTAATCTGTTACTCCTCACTTTAGCATACTTGCTTGCGTTTTTATTACTAAACTCAGAGCGTGAGTGGATATCTTGGCACGCTTAACAAAACTTCAATACTGAACAGAACTGTAAGGTGTTTCATTATGTTGTGTTCATTATCAATGAATTATAGGGAATGAATATTATTTTTGTTGTTTCAATTTGTCCCATTTTTCATTTCTCATAAGTGGTTTGTGGTTTGCGAAACGACAAGTCGTAAACATTTAACATATTACAAAACATATATTTGTGTTAATTTTAAAAGAGACCTACGTCAAATAGGAAAAATACGTACATTATATTTATATTCCTCAAGAAGAGCATTAAGTTCATGAATTAAGGCATAAAACTCTAAGAAGAGAGACAGGAGTAACTGAAAAATTACAATAAGAAAGGTAAACAATTATGTCAATTTATGAAAATATATCTTGAAATTCGGTTAAATCACATACTTGACGTTGAAACATCTTATTTAAACAGTGAAATACGGCATGAAAACGAACGTAAAATTCAGATAAATGGTGAACAGATTTCCCTCTGAGAGGCAAATTAAACTTGAAGTTGGTGGAGGAATTATGATTGAACTGTGGACTTTCAAATATGGCATCAACACATTCAAGAATGCTTTCTTCGTTGTTCAATTTCGAAAATTGGTTCAAAATTTCTAGACGATTTGTAATACTACGTAGTATTACATAGAATAGTAATATTTCCAAATCAAAAAGAATCGTAGCGACGACGTTGAACACAAAACTAAATTTATACACTGAAAGTGCAGTTAATTCTCTCGATGCTTCAAAATCAAATAAGGTATACAAAATATGATAAGGCACGATAAGACAAACGACAATGAAGTTTCGTTTCTTTTCACAACTAAATATTTTGTCTACGCAATCTGATTCGAATAAATCATCCAATCTTTCAATTCTCAGAATTAATTCACTAAATGCTTTCCTGTCCCAAATTACGTCAATCAGCAATATATAAAGAACGTGAATCATTTGAAGAATTTTGAATGCGATGGTATAGTATCGAGTTTCCATTCTCAAAGCCATTATTTCCAATCCTAGTAGTGTGCTCCATATTAACAAGGTATATAATTTTCCGCAATATAATGTAAACTTTCTGGAAAATCGATTATAAGTTTGTCGACGAAGACCGAATACAGATTGGTATGTTAATAATGGCCTAAGCGTATTTTCAATTATTTCTGTTGGCATTTTAAGTTTATTATAATATTTATCTAGTAAAACTTAAAAACAAAAGTGTATTATTATATCTGTTTAAAAGAAAAACACAAAGCGGCTGATCTATTAAACGTGCTTTGTAATAATAACTGTTACTATTTTGTGATGATGTCTCAGAACCCCAAATATTAATTCGTCAAATAGATATTTATTGATTTCGCATTAACCTCTTTCCCCCTTGGAGGTGGAAAATGCGCAGAACAATGTTAATTTGGTTCTCGTTTGTCATATTCAAATATTTGTTATGTCTCAAAATGCTTGATACTGTTATATAGTCATGATGAAAAATAATAGTTTTTTAGAACAGAAGCAAGTGTTTCTCATGATAACAAAAATGAAATAAATTTAATGAAAAAACAATAAAATAAAAATATAGCTTTTACGAAAATGTATTTGACAAAATAATTCAATTTCATAAAATTACATTTCCATTTTATTTTAAAGTCTGGAAATATTAATATTATGATCCAGCCCATTCCAAAAGAGAATTTCTTTAAACAAACCAATTTGACAGCTAAAATATGGTTGGCATATATATATATATATATATATATATATATACATACACACACATATATATATATATATATATATATATATATATATATAAGTGTGTGTGTGTAATCAGAGAACGAATATTAAAAAAGTTTGTTGTATTCAACCCATCATATTATTAGGCCATGTACTACAATCACTATATTAACATAATAAGCTGCCATGCTAAATACTGCTATAAATATCAACATTACACGGATAGTTTGCTAACATGAATTGTAAAAGTCAGAAATCAGAACATTTGGAGAAATATTCAGTGTTAAGACACGTGGGACACAAGTCTGTATCAATATCATTTACTATGTTCTATGATTATTTATCATTTACTTTATAATCTGTTGAAGTGAAATATCTGCAATAATTTTATTTGACGTAGACGATATTCGACTGTTTATCTCACGTGATGCTTCGGCAAGGCAGAAGAAGTGAACGAGACAAAACATCGATGCTATATAACATAACTTATACATGGTACTAGGTATAAAGGCTAATTTACATTTTGTTAACTGTGCAGGTGGGAAGTGCATGTGTTAAGTGATCAGTAAAGTCAACGTGTAAACGGTCACGATGTTAAGTGTGAAGTGCGAGTGCGAGTAAAGTGACTAGAAGCGCGGTCTATGTTTGATGTTAAGTTCACTCCCCCGCACACCCGCGAACTCCGCGCACTCGCAGCTTCGACATCGTGTGTCGCTTTGACAAATTCGTAGTGCGCATGTCAGGACGGAATCATGAAGTGAACTGAGAAGCAAACGATAAATTTTGTAATAGAATACATACAGTACGAATGTTTAAATAATATTAATTCTCCAGAATATAGGAATAAACAGATACGTGAAACAGCTCTGTTAAAAATTAGTAAAGCATTAAACATCGCCGACTTTGGGCCAAAGGAGGTATATCTGAAAATAAGAGGCCTGGAGTCTGCAGAGTACTATTTACAGAAACTGAAAAAAAATTAAAAATTCTCTAAATTCTGGTACTGAGTCAAGCGTTATTTATACACCAAACATAAAATGGTTTAACGTTTTAAATGATGCGTTAATGGAGGCAAGTAGTACAGGGGAATGCAGGGAAACAACAAAAAGTGTTGTAAGTATATTTTTGGGTAATTTTCAAGATATAATTAGTATGTTCTTGTAGTGTTTAAAGTTCATGTGTTATGTAATAATATATATTGTCAGTGATCCATTCTCACTTGCCATGGAATGGCACCTTCACCAAGAAAAAAAATGTCTAATGGGTACATCTTGTGCTTGTTGTGATGATCTATTTTGCATATTTCTAATGGGTGCCAATCCGGCTTATGGAACATCTTCCCAAGGAACCAGGATATTACCTTTAGAATCATCCAGTTCAAACGTTGCTAATTGTACTTTTTTCCTCAACTAATTTGGTAAAACGCAACATTTAACAATTTTGTCAACTTCCATAAGATGGAATGGAATAGGTTTTTCAAAAATCTGGAATGGAACTACTACGATTTCAAAATAATATCTACTATTCGTCTTGTTCTTGATAATCTGTAATTAAATATAGTTTCTCGGTATGTTAAATCGTTACCTGCGTATGGTTTTAAAAGACATATTTTTAAGGGAAAACATTATAACCAACAACAACGTGGTCGTCAGTTCAAATATTATTTTCTAGGTCATTGCTCAGGCTGCAATTGCTGAACACTCCACCATCACTGACTCGTTTTTTGACATTGACATTGCGTTTAACAACGATGTAAGTAAAACAGTAATCATGATCTACGAAGGCCATAAGAATGATATTGTTCGGATTTTTGTAGTTTGAACAAATATGAATGAGTGCGTCAGTGGCATCCAGTGTTAATCAAATACAGAAATATTTGTAGTTTCATTTTGGCGGATAGTACAAGTCTCATAAACGTATCCGATTTCCTTATATTTTGTCCAAAAACAGTTTAATACTAATTAAATTTAACTTCTGTCATTCGGATTCTCTTTAACAAGTTTCTGAAAAATTTGGGGCTTTGGATGTCAACTAACAAATCATTTTCGATCTCGGATGCGATGAATGTGACAATTTTTTTTTTAATGTTTCGTAATTCTAATTTCCATTCGTCCTCCACTTTGTGCAAAAGTGACACGCCACGATGCAGACACACACTTTGAAACTGCAAGAATCACTAATCATTATGCGAATATTGACTTTACACTTAACATTTAGCACCATACAAATAAGTTCACACCTGCATTTTTACTTCACAAAGAGTAAATTAGCTTTAAGAATAGTGAAAAAAACCTCACGATATTTTATTTTCAAATAATTGGAAGTATTATTTTGCAATGTAGAATATATCTTTTGTGCAGTTATGTAAAGTTTAGTTTTTAGTCTCATTTGATTGTATATTCTCGATGATTACTTTTGATGTTAGATATACTTATTAAAAAAATAACATGAGAAAAAAAATTAATCTCAATATTCAATATTATATTTACCCACTTTGACATTATATTATACAACGTAAATGTGTATTACAATGAAGGTTTCATTAAATTAAATTAAATCTATACCAATAATAAAAATGTATAGTTTAAACATAAATAATATATAAATCCATGTTATGAAATTCGAAATAAGAAGTTTTCGTTCACTTTTAAGTTTATCCGTTGAGTATATCTGTAACAGACAGATGGACAAATACTAATTCATTTTGCTTTGAAGGTTTCTTATTTTTCCAGCACCGTACTCATCAATAGGTTTTCAAAAACCAAAGCAAAGAAAAATTAATATTTAAAAAAAATAATGTGTGAAAATACGTCCTTACAAAGTCAGAACGTTGGAATTCATATAATAACTGAAAATACAACTATTTTTTCAAGGAATAACGAAAAATATGTATGAGAAACGGTTATTCACCTACGGTAACATACATCATTTTTTTTGAAATTCTCTAACTGTAATTTAAACATATTTTTATTACATAATCCGGCAGTTTTTGACTGTTTTCAGGATAAACATACTCACGAGAATCGAAATATCAACTGAAACGAAAAGCTACTAATTTCGTCATTTAGCACCGTTTCGGGGGGACATTTTCTGGTTGTCACGGACTTATCGTTACGAAGTAATATAAGTTTATGATTATAAATGTTTCTTTCTTGAGGAATGTTGGAAATCGTATTAAAAATATATTCAGTTTAAGATAATCGATATACAGCATACTTCCCAACAGAAGACAGCACAGGCAGATGTTTAAATTTTATAGGAATAACACAAATTGTCATCTTCACACATCGCCCATATTGGCGGGTAATGGCAAGAGTGAATATTTGATGAAGTTATAAATGTCCACCAGTTGATAGTTTATTTCAACGTAAAAACGTTACTTAGCTTAAAATTGTCGTCTCTAGTTAGCAGCAAGTATTCGTGGACAAGGACCGACGATTAATCGATTTTGTAGATTTGTTATTGCGAGAAATTGTTTAAAATAATCCCCAGTCAATGCCTCGGTATCAACACGTATTTAAGATTTAAAACTAAATTATCTGTGAACATTTTCAAAACAACTTTTTAAGTAATACAAATATCAACATTTTAAAATTATGGTAATAAGTACGACTTGTGTTATTTATAGATGACGTCTTCTCCCAACTTCAATTAACATTTTTTTTAATGGAAATCTATATTATTAACACGCGCTGATACACATGTACAAGTAAAATTGATTCAGTTCCATGAAATTAATAAATTTTCTTATCTACTTTTAGATACACGATAAAACTTCCAGAGCTGCTGCTTGTCGCCTGCGAAGGAAGTTCTGCAAAGCGACACTTCTCGCAAACCATTATCGAAGGAACTTTTTTAACCAACAATTTTAATAAGCAGCGAATTTTTTCACAAATATTTGAATTAAAATATCACAGGTGTCGTATCACAAAATTATACCAAATATACAAATAATAAAATTGTAATATTGGCACGTTTGTGCATTGTAAATATTTATAAAACAAAAATTAGGTGGACATAATGAAATGAATAGTACTCAAAAATATTGTTTTACAATTTTTGTATTTTTGCCTATTTATCTGTGTAAGCGCAAGACTTAAGACGAACTGAAGATATTTTCATGGGACTTTATGATTGATTTTGTAGAACTTCTGGTAACATATTGGTGCTGGTAAGATGTTGTTCCGTTGCATTCGACCCAGTAAATAAGATAAGGTAATTTCAAATTACAAGATACCAACCTCCTTTGCTTTAAAACAGTTTACCTTACAATGATTATAGATTACGTCACGTGTATTTTAACCTTCAGTCTTATAATTAAATGTTAACGTGTGGACTATTTGTATTAAAGCGATATGATAAGTTTAAATTAAGTCGCAGTTAGTGTAGAATTCCATAAAATGTGCTGTTCTACGATTCCCTTTTTATATTTAAATAAAATTATATGACATCCCTGTAGTTTATTAATTAGAAATAAAGTTTATTACCAAAACTTGATGCAATTTTTCAATAAATATTACAAGTATCCAGATAAACTATAATCGCAACTTTGCTTATAAATATTTTTGAATGGACAGTACTAGCAAATGGAAGTATTTTCTCAATTTTGTACATTTTAAAATAAACCCGCAATGAAATGTGTGAATTTAATTAATATTTAATTATTTGTCCGTGAAAATAGTTTAACGTGAAGAATATTTATTTCACCACACCGAACTAAATTCTTTTTAAATTTTGACAGGAAATCCCCAAATTAACTCATCGATACGTTGCCAAATCAATATACGAAAAAACGCAAGTAAAAAGTTAGAAAGCGTCATATTCAATTTATTTTAACTGGACCTAAATTAGTGGTCCGTGTGGCCATACAAATCGTATTATTATTTATAAAAAGAACGGTGACACAGAACCTCTCTCGATATAATTAGATTTGGTTTTATATTGTTTATACTGAAAAAGGTATTTTCAGATATAAGAAACAATTTTCAATTCGTCAATATTTTTATTTTCTCAATATTCATATCAAACTATGCTACAAATAAAGATCTATGGTCAATAATACCATGATTACTTAAAAATAAAAAAAGGAATCAAGTTAGCTATTTGTATTGTACTTTTTACGTGGACTGGATATTTATGAACTGTATCACAACGACTGAATAATGTGTGAGCAATCCTAGAACAGTAGTCAACAATGAAAATCGTAAATTGAAAAGCTGCAAGACAGTGAATTGCCCCAGTCTGTTTGCTTCGATCATATTTTGAAGGAGCTGTAGGCGATGGCGAACTTCCGGTGCTGAAATAAACAAAAAAGCTCTGTATTATAACAACACAATCAATTACCAGGTATGCTAATGCGATATGATTTATAAATCATTAAGTAGTCGCTTGTGGGCCCCAATTTCATTCCTCACGGTTATTTTGTCACGTAATTCAATAAAATATTACAAGCTTTTACAGAACGATCCATCAAGAAAGTTGTAGTGGTATTGTTTGATATTTCGTACGCACAAGTACGTAATATTTCTATCTGACACATATCGACAAGGAGGTAGTTATTTGGTTGATTAACGCACAACCCACTTTATATTTTAAGGTGATATACAATACTGATTGAATCGGTTTCATTATGTTACAAGACATACCAGGCAAAAAAATATTCAGGGCATAATGCGAATAATGTGTAATTGCTTTTCGTTATCACCTGGAGAACGTTCTCCACGTCAGTTTGAAATGAGACATAATACAGTTATTGATTTATATTGACTAATGAATTATATCGTTTTTACTTAGCATGAAGGATATTTGCGATTGACGATCTCCCTCTGTGTATCGTGTATCACACCGGTAGCGAAGAAAACTTAACGTCGAAGTGGATATTTTCAAAAAAAGTTTTATTTGTGTTAATTTATAAATGAGAATATTTTCAATTGACCTTTTAAACAAGGACATAGCTTTTTATAAAATACCTGTGAGAAATTGTAACATTTAAAATGAAATTGAAATAAAATAATAACACGAAAAGTCATATTATTCTTTATATAGTTTTTAACTGAACATATTTAATGTCTACAGTTTATGAATAATTGTCACATATTAGAAATAAAATCCAATGTGATATCTGCTAAAATTTACCCAGTATGACAATTGTTACTTTATTTATATACTCGTGTATATATATATATATATATATATATATATATATATATATATATATATATATATATTATATGGATATATACAAAATTTATTTATTATTCCGAAAAAATCGGTAAATTGATTTTATATAGATCTGTTAGAGATTCGTACAATGATGTTGACTCAAGAATAGGTTCAAATGAAAAGAGAAAGTACGATGTGTACAGCATGAGCTCGTGTTGCAGTGAAACACAAAGTTCCTCAAACGTCGTAGCAGATCGATTTAATCGGTGATAAATACCACATGTAAACAGTGCACATTGCAATGATTGCTCTACTGGCAATAGTGATTCCAATGTGCTAGCTACCACATTCCTGATCATGGCAGTCCGGTCAAAGTAAAGTACTTGGTTTAACTTCAATAAAAAGTTGTTGATTTAAACAAATGTTATCAAAAGGTGACACTTAAATAAGATTTACAGAAATTTAAGACATTGTATAAAAAGTCTTACGATCATTACAGTGCAACAGATGGAATGCATGAGTGTGTTTCCTGTAAATTTTAAGTCAATTTCTTGAAACACTAATTTTAGCTTCATTGGTTTCGGCAATATGGAAGCGTATTTTTCCTATGTTTGACTTCTTCTTCGAAAATTTTCACTTAAATATTTTTAAAAAAATATTCATATTCTTGTTAATATACTTCATTACTGTGCCATATTTTAACACTTCTGCATCAAATGGTTTCTGAGAGAAATGACGGTGACAGGAGAACTGACGGGAGTCATCCAAAAACGGTTTTGTTTTTTTTTCTTTCCAGATACGGAATAATTAAAAAAGTTATGCCGAATAACATGGCAAAAGTACTGAAAACGTTTTTAACATCAACATCAAAAGTAAGAAATTTTCCAAATTGTAAAAACAAGAAAATGGCATGCAAACTGTAGGTAAATTTTTAATCAGGACGCATGTTTTAAAATAAACGAGTACATATAAACAAGCGCGCACGCACGCAAACAAGTTCGCACACGAGCCCACGGGTGCAAAATCATACGTGACTCTCGCACTTACTGCATAGTCACGCATATGTGACAACAACAATACGACACTAGCATATAAGCATACGCAAGCACACACATGTGATGTGATATTGACTTTACGCTTTAATCAGTTTTTTACGCCGTAAAAAACCGTAAATACAAATATTACGTCAAAAAGTTAAATAATTTTAAAAAATTATCTTAATTTGGCTTCAAAATTTGAAGTTCATTCAAATATTTTATTATTTATGTATATATATATATATATATATATATACATATACAAATATAATATTTATTATAATGTACATAAAATCTGGAAACGCATCTACTTTTTCGTTATATTTTGTTGCGAAAAAACTACGTAATAACTTTGATTTGAAGTTGTACTGCATCATAAAGGAGGTAGCCATTAATTGTAGATTTGAAAAAAAATCGGCAATCAGCCGCAGTATGAACAATCTGTCTGAGATTGTTAACCTCTCCATAAACATATTGTCTTTGAGTTTTGTTATTGAATTTATTTGTACGTATTGATATCTAAATTAAATTTATTATCCATCATGATGTATAAATTTAAATCAAATTTATGAACCATCATAATTTATAAATTTAAGTTATTACTAAGAACAAAACTCGAGAAATATCTAATGGAAAACCCCACATTTCTTAAATCAATACGGCTTGGGCGCCCTCATTTCAAAGATATTTTCTATCAAAATGGCATCTTAATGTTCGTATGAAGAAAAATTAAACACAATACTCACGTGTACAGTCGTTAGTTTGCATTGTTCTCAAGCACGAATTTGTAGTTTGGAGGTGCAGATACAATTTCTCACATATAAAGCAAACGCAGACAAATGCCACGAAGTGATGAGTAGGCCAAAGTATCATTCCAACAGAAATTACAGCATTGAACCCCTGAAATGTACTACATTATATTGTTGTCTAACAATAGACGAGATTCATATCTCTTTATTTAATTAGTTTGAATGATTTTAAGTCCACTTTCCTTTTGGCGCTAATACAATAAGATATTTTAGTGCAGTTCCGTCTTTTAATCAAATTAACTAATGATTCTATTCTTTTTTAACTATGTATTAACAATTAATTATATTAACTTCTATAAGCATAAAGTGTATATTACAATTTAATCTTTTTCTGTTTTACTTCCTCGTGTTTTCCGTTTTAGTTAAATTTATAGTTTTTGGAATAAAAGGTTGCCGAACAAATAGTTAAAGTTTAAGTTAATATAAGTATATGTTCTTCTAAACTGCTTAATAAAAATCATATATATATGAGAGAAACATACTTACAAAGTGCTTAACACTGATAAGATGGTTATACACGTGCAAAATTAAACCACAAAATGCTAAAGAGAACGACAAGAGTAGCTGAAAAATTAAGATAATAAATATTAATAATTATATATTTAAATTGTATTAAATTTGTGCTAAATATTTGTAATTGTCAAATAATTGTACTAAATATTAACTTGTAAATAATAAATTTATATTTTCTAAGCAAAATTTGGACTAAAATCACTCACCTGGCATTGAAAGACCTGGTTTAGATAATGACACAAATCTAATAAATGTACATAAAATTCAGATACATGATGAATAGATTTTCCTTTGATAGGCAATTGCAATTTAAGATCCGTAAAGTTATTATGAATATTTTGAAGACTTCCAAATATATCATCAACGTGTTTTCCGATTTTTAGTTTACTGTTTAATTTCAGAAATTGGTTCACAATTTCAAGACGTTTTATAATACTGAGTAGCAAGAGAAAGAATAAAACTATTTCTATATCAAAAATAATCGCGGCGACGATGTTGACTGGGATATAAAATATATGCGCTGGAGTCCAAACCAATCTTTTTAAAAATTCAGAAGCAAAAGAGGCATAAAGAATATGATAAGGCAAGAGAATGCACATAATAGTGGAGTTTCGTTTTTTATCACACCTTAAAATGTTGTTTATGTAACAAGATTCGAAAAGGTTGTCAATTTTTTCAATTTTCAAGATCAATTCACTAAATGCACTTCTATCCCAAATGACATCAATTAACAATGTATAGAGAACATGAATCAGTTGAAGAATTTTGAATACCATAAACTTGTATTGGGTTTCCTCTCTAAAGTCCATAATTTGCAGGCCCAGTAACGTACTCCATACAAACAAGGTATATAATTTTTTACACCATAATTCAAATTTTGTAGAAAATCGGTTCCGAGTTTCACGACAAAGACCAAATACTGATTGATAAATTAATATTGGCCAAAATGTATTTTCGATTAACATTTTGGGTTTTTACGTTTACAAAATGTTACTATTCGACTCGAACTTTAGTTGTGTATGACATGAAACTTGTTGCCGAAAGCAAGGCAACATGCCTCTCACTTATTGATTGTGCTTTGTATTAATGACCATTAGGATATTACTTTGTGGAGGCCTCCCCAAAATGTTTCAGACAAATTGCCTGACACAACTCATCATACCAATTTATTGGATATGACATGTATTTATTTTATTTAATCTATTTAATTATAGAAAACAATCCGATTTTCATAAATTTTGCTTTCACAAAGATTGAATTAATTCAGCTGAAAAATCAAATGATTTGTTAATAAATAGAAATAATATTTGTAATTAGGTAATATTATTAAAGAGTATTTAGTCGCTTTTCTCAGAAAATCTAAGCAATCCTCTTGAATAATTATAGGTAAAAAAGAAATGATGTAAATTAAGAGAGAGTGAAGTTTTAGTTATGACACATCTCTAAATGTCTTTGTAATGTGATTCGAAAAGTTTGTGTAATTTTTAGATTTTGAAAATCTATTCATTTAATGGTTTTCTATCCCGAATGATGTCAATTAACAATGTAAACAGAATGTGATTCATTTGAAGAATATTGAATATGTTGAGGTAGTACCAGGTTTTCTCACTCTACCCGTATATTTCAAAATAAGGAATCCGAAATTATCAAGAAATATAATTTTCTGCACCATAATGTGAGTTTGATGAAAAATCAGTTATAAGATATAGGGCGAAATAGAGATTGAAATGCCAATATTTTCGAAAGTTATTTTCGAATACTATTTTGAGGATTTTCCTGTTCAAGAAATATTATATTTGGTCTGAAATATAATATGAATATATTATTAAACTTGTCACCACATACCATACATTTTAACAAAAGACGATTTATCTGGTTCGTGGAAATTAAATTGTCATAACTTTCGTCTTAACTTTTGCTTGCGGAATCTATGAATATAGAAGGAAGTCTACATATGACTACCTCGTTATAAAAAAAAAACCTAGTGCATAACAAGCGGTCAGTTAGAATAAAACTTATAATGATTTTATTTCTAACTTAATCTTTCTTACAAAAATTACATAAAACTGGATGAAAAGGAGGTTAATACCGTCAGCAACTTCGCAACGAACACATATGTTTTAACTTTTTTCGTTCCTTGTTATAATCCTGTCTGAATTCAAATATATTCTGACAAGTTAAGATTGGAAAGATGAAGTTCGTTGCAATCGTTTAAATGTATTTTCTTTTATTTTTTTTTTGAAAATGTTTACGCTCCTTACTGCATACACGGGTACATAATCCACAGGTACATAGTACACAGGTACATAGTGCACGGGTACATAGTGCGCGGGTACATAGTGCACGAGTACATATTGCACAGGTACATAGTACCTCGGGGCACCCCTGTTCCAAATCGATGTTTGTTTATCGGTTCACATTATTGTACTGTGATGCCGCACTATATACTACGAACTATCTATTAGGATTACACGAAAAAAATTAAATCCTGCCTACAAATCTTTCGTTTTACGTAAACAAATTTAAAGATACTGTTAATGCTTTTTTATCGCTTTAATAGCAGTTATTTTACGCAATTATTGTAAAGTTTTCCTGAACTAAATTTAACGAAAAAATATTTTCAATTTTAACAAAGGTAACAAATACCCCTGTTTTAGTTCGTCGCATATTTTTCTCCCACACCAAATGAAGGAATCTGTTGGGCGGATACATTTCCATTCTGTGATTTCTTCTATACTATTAGATACTGTACATCTAAATCTGTCGTTAAAATATTTGTTATGTTTGTTTGCTCTCGGTTTAAAATAATTTTTGGCATGAAATAATAAACAAAATGAATACAAATAAAACTATAAGGATAAGGAATGACTCCAACCCACGCTTTAAATACATTCAAGTCGTTAATGTACAAATTGAGTAAATACTGAGGCACCTCGTTTAAATTGGTGTAGTGTTGTTCATCATCTGACATTAGTGTGCGATATGTGCAATGTTGACAAAAAAAATATGACATTAGTTTCAACATATTGTTTCAGAGGAATTGAAAAAAAAATTTAAATATCTTACTGTACTTTTCATCGGCGTTTAAAACGTGGTGCATATTTCAAAAATTATAATAATAAATAAAAAAACATTGCATTTTTTCAGCACGTCTCCGAAGATCGATGATACCGAAATTTAAGAAAAAAACCTTATAACTAATACTTTCAAACGATATAAAAGACATATCATTTAAAAAAAGTTTTGAGTAATTTCACCTTCGCCACGGCAATTTCCATATAAATATTTTTAAGTGTAACCTATTGAAATATTGCGGGATAATATGTTTTACTGCTGTGTCGAATCTCAAGTTTCTACGTCAGGTGGTTTCTGAAAATAACGGCGGTACGGGCAGACGGGCAGACGCGTGAATAATTCATCTCGGCACACTATGACCAGCGGTTGCTTTAATGTACTATTTACGTTCGTATGCACTACACACGGTCAGGACTAAGTCGGATTTACTGGCAGTTAAAAACACATTTTGTTTGGATATTTTAGCGATTGGATTTACCGTGCAATAGGACACGGTCGGTAAAGTAGACTCTTGTTCCGACTCGACTGACAGTTAATGAGAAATAGAAATACGTTTTTGACTGTTAGTAAGTCTGACTGACAGTCTGGACTATGTTCGGTTCATATGGGCATTAGATGGCCGATTCAGGTTGTATTTTAGTTGACTAAATATTTTTCTTTTCTCTTTTACAATTCCGTCAATCTAAATTGTTTTTTCGAGAGAATCAAGAAAAAGAAATGAGCATTTTACTGCTTTTTTCGTATTTGAAGTTAAAATATAATTATTTTAGAGATTTTTACAAGGAATGAGTTGCATAAAGACATATATGTACAATAATAATATATATATATGTATATATGTACAAAAACCATAAAAAGTAGTCTCATTGAATTATAGATAAAAGTTTGATATATTTTTTCATATCAAATTATTATACTACGTATTTCCAGAGTTTAGAGTAATCTTGGCCAAAATGGAGGTTTTTCGTCAAAAAGGTAAACACGCCCTTAAGTAGAATCCATAATTGAAATATACTTTATAAAGGAATATGTTTCATTATTGAAAAGCACTGGATCCGTAATGTTCTGTAGTCATGCCGGTACGATTAGCTTCGAAAATGTGCTCTAACATGCAAAATGTGCTACTCCACATTATAATGTATTCTTGTAAAACTTGGTTGATCGTCTTTGTTGTAAGGTTGTAAGCTCATTTTAAGCAGTTTTAAGCATGGATTTCAAAGAATTTCTCGAAGCGTTTGTAACCCTTCTTTTCCGTGCGTATTTATTCTCACATAATTTGCACCTTCTTGGTTGGCAAGGCATTAGCTATGTTAGACTTTATTTAGCACCAGTTGGTGTAAACTAATTTAAAATGTCACTATGATTTATTCATCTTATAAATTTACTAAACACGTTAAAACCTCAAACTTCAGTTATTATTGCAATTAAAAAAATAAATAAGTGAACAAAGTCGGTTATTATCTGCAATCGACACGGCTGGTCTATTTACACTTAATGTAAAGGTATTCATGGGTGTGTAGTTGTAAATTTTTAACCTAAGATAGACAACGACAATTTTAAAAAGGCGATATTCAAGTTCGCATTCGTATTCGCCAATATTGGTGCAGAATATTTATTTTCGTATTTGTGTTCGTGAAGGTGTAAAAATCTATGATCGTAATATAAAGCAAAACTGTACCGATATAAATTCACGAAACTCGAGAAAGAACGCCATGACCAAGAGGAACGAATAAAAATCCCTGCCTCTGCAGGTCTATAAATAGACCCGTGCCAAACCCACTCTCTGCTCTTCTTCTTCGATGCTCTTTGCGCCGCTGAAGCTTCGAATTGAAGATGAAGTGCAGCTGTGTCATTCCCCATATTACTTCAATGGGTGACGGAGGCCTGTTGATGACATAATTGAGCGGCTTGTGGGCAGGGAAAACTATAAGTTCGTGTCTTTGTAACAAATTCATAAAATATTTAATTGCCATACATGTTGCCAACAGTTAACTTCTATATGCGCAGTATTTCTGTTGGGCGGATGAAAACTTTTCAGAGAAATATCCGAGTGGTTGCCACTTCCCATAGATGTATTGCCACACTAAGGTGCTGGCTAAAAGGTTAGACGTGTCGGTGGATGCATTGATGACGATGGATGAATGAGCGAGTATAGCTGTGTCTCTTATTTTGATCTTATATGTTTCAAACGTTTCATCCTTTACCGGTATCAAAATAACGGACGTTTTGTTTCACTTTACGTTTATAGATACGCATTCATCGGAACTTGTTGCAATGCGGCGTCGAATATGTTTTCTGGGTATTAAATGATCATACGGGGGAGATGTTTATGATTTTGGGTTTTGAAGAAATTGATAATGGCCTCGATCTTTCTTTCTAGTTGCTTGATACTTTCTTGGGATGTACTTTACCCAAGAAATAATACCTCAGTCTTGACGAAATTGTACTTAGACTAGATGATGGTAACGTCGCTTTACTTGGGCCTCTGGAGTATCTATTCCTGGTATTGGAGGTGCTCAGCTTCACTTCTTGACATAACCAAGAGGTTGTCAATGAAGGGAAGACGAAGCCAATTCCCACTTTGAATACCCCGTTGGTGAATGTTTGGAACATTTGACTGGCGTTCTTGAAACCTGGATACACTTTAAGTAATTCAAAGTGGTCATAAGGCGTATGGCGAATAGATCTTTGGTACTGAAGACGGTTTTATTGACTAGATGGTAGACGAAATCCTCCTTGATTCGTGGTACCTGATAATGAACGAGCTTGGTGATTGTGTTAACTTTTCAATAATCGTCGCAGACCCGTGGGTCATCCTTGTTGTCCGGTTATACTTGGAGTGGTAATAACCAGGGACTTTTGCTTGAACTGAATAGGTCTTCACTATGTCCTTAAATTTTTGTTTACCAAGTCGTAGCGATATGGTTGTATCACTCAGCAGAGTAAAGGTATTTCGTTTGTTTTGATGACGTGTTTGACTCGATGCTTAGGCGTTATTCTCATCGATATGAGACGATTGATGCCGGGATATTTCACCATGGTAGGGTTCGATGCCTATAATTGTTGGCATGTTATGCATGTCATGTAATGATGCGTTCACGGCGAGGCTCGTGCATCTATTAATTAGGTCTCGGTTAATCAGATCGAAAATAGACTTTAGACTTACTTTTGGAAATTATGTGAGTCAAAGAACTATATACTGTACCAAAATTTAAAGTAACTGCGTTACACATTTTATGGGAAAACTACGCTGCCGTTTACGGATGATATAAGTAACATTTTCAAATTTCCTCAGATACTTTCACAAATTTTAAATAACATGGTTTTTTTTCGTTAGTTGCAAAGTTTTAAGGATAATAAGAACTGTAATCGGCCTTATAACCCCATCACAAAATTTCTCCACAACCCACGATAGACAGATAGAAGTAAGAGCAACTTACTGAAGGAAAAATTAATCGGTCTCAAGGCAAAACCTCTGTAGTGTAAAAGCCTCTGTAGTGTATTTCAAACAATGGTCAGTCACCCACAATCGCTTCTAATTTTGACGGAAGTTATTGGCTGCCCCCAGTAAGATCTTTTGATTTAATGTAAATAGTTAAAATTTCAAAATTATCAAACTCATATTCTTATTAGAGAAAAGATCATTGTTTAATATAGACATATCAACGGGAAAATACACCACCAGGAACTCACGTGATGCCACTCTTAAACTAAGAAGAGTTTTTTAAAGTTTTGATTCTTTAATTATGATCATTATATTAATAAATATACCATGGTATAACTAATGAACATATGGCAACAATATATTTAAGGACGTATAAATGCTATATTCTGTAATTAAAAGGATATTCTGTTATTGAATAAATACGTTATATTGTAACATAAAGTTCCCAAAAAAGTGAACATAATTCAACAATAAATATTAAAGACGACAACACAAGACCAGCTACTAAAACAATAAAACACATTGAGAATGTTGACCTTTGTTAGAGTGACTAAAAAAGAGGGGCTAAAAACTTGTATAACACCATATAAGATATTTGTGATAATTGTAATATGATAACCTGTCCGCAAGATCGACCATAATAAATTTGTTTGTTCCATTTTCAATGGATAGGTAATAATCATAAAGAAAAGCATATTCTATGCTTAAAAATGTTTCATACAAATTAGGCAGATCCTTTAAAAGAACCGTAAATACTTCCAGCCCCCCAAAACTCATTCCAGCTTCCACGGCATCCTGGAAATTATCGATGGGAGTTTCGTAAATTTCTTGCTTGAGGATACTAATTAGAGCTGCTTGATAAGTACTGCGCATAATAAAACTATACCATAGTAATAAGGTGAATATATAGCCTGTAACATATTTTGAGGCATTTTATTTGCCATTTGTTCTAGAAATATAGCACAGACGTCAATAAAAACATTGTTATTTTCGGGATCCTTTTGTAAATATGAACTCCAAGTGGATAAATGCTCGTTTTTGTTACAGTGACTAATACTGCAATGAATATAAGTAATGTTAGCCCTAAAGTGATTCTTATTTTTTCATCAAAAGGGTAGAACAATTTCTTCCAAGCAGGTTTGAGGGTACGATGTGACGTGGACCAGACAACTTTTGCACATCCACGAGAATACAACGATTTAAAGATCCTGTCATTTTGAATAGTTTTTATGCACAGCATTATCGTCATATTGGCACGTTTCATAGAAAGGTTTTTAAACACCAAACCAATTTGAAATTTAGTTGTATCATTTTGACCTACTTCCAATATTTGTAAATTAACATTAAGTATTTCTGCCAGGATGTGTAACAGTGGACCGTATAAACCCGCCTTTGTTAATTTGCCATTAGCATTTATTTCGATTCAGCAGTACATATGGTGGAATATCTAAAGTTAATATTATCAGCGAGCACTTGTTAAAATTTATGAATTTATCGGCGAATACGTTAATCAAATCTTTGTTTTTCTTTCTGCTATTTACTATGTTTATTACTTTCTGCTTCGTATTATTACACTCTCGCATCGATAATGGAAAATACGTCGACATAATTATTTGTTTTTTCCAATTTTTAATAACGGACAAAATGTTAACTAAATACAGGTCCCAACCTAATGAAAACACAACTTCAGCATCACAGGTGGTTATACTACTGTGATCATCTTCACAAACTATTACAAATTTGGCATCATTGGCTAATGAGTCCAGATGTTTGATTTCGTGGATAAAATTTTTGAAATCATCTACTTTGTTTATTATAACAATATATTGGGTAATATTGTTTTTTCCTTCGTTGCTGTGTAGTGTTTTATTTGTTATTATGTATTCTTGTATTCTTCGATGTAATATGCAACCATTGAAATTATGATGAAAATACATTATTTTCTCAGAACAGAAGTGGAATATACTTCTACTCCAGAATAATGTGGGAATGTTCTTCACGAAATGTTGATTAACGATATCTACCACGACTTTATATATAGAATTATACTTTTCTTGGGGTAAATAAATTAGTTTAGTGGCACAAATTGTAACTAGATGAAATATGGAAATTACTAAAGTTGTCATTTTTTTATCTAATATTCGATTTTAATTTTAATGCACAATCAAATATACACATTGTATTGAAATACATCGGTACTGATCATTAAGACACAAACTGTGATTGTAATATCTGGTGTAAGTATGCCGTTGGAATGAAATGGAAATCAAAGTGCCGCGTAGGCCAACATTATTTCGATAAGTATTCATTAGTGTACGAACAATGGTAGATATTTACTTTCTGGAATGAACGTCGTAGGTAGAGTATGAAATCGGATATTGAAACAGAAGTTTGGTTAAATTTATAGATGAAAACAAAAATAAAGTCGTCGTTATGTTTTAAACATTTTCACAATTGGAGAACATTTTCATGTTTCTTTTGTATATTTTTTATGTAATGTTTTATAATTCGAATTTTTACGTATATATTTATATATATATATATATATATATATATATATATATATATATATATATATAAATATATATACATACATATATAGATGTGTGTGTGTATGTTTGTGTGTGAGCTTAATTACATTACCGTCAGTAATTAGTTATATCGAGAGTTTGTTATTTAAAGATGAATATATACAATCAAACTTACAATCCTGCCAACTGTACGTGTAGCCCGCGTGGTTACGTGTAGCCAGAAAAAATTAACAATTGGTAAGATTGTAACTTATTCATTCTTTATTACTTTCCTTAGAGTTTCATACCTCAAAAGGAAAAACAGAACCCTTACAAAATTATTCACGCGTCTGTCCGTCTGTCCATTACAGCCGTTATTCCTAGAAACTTGACGTAAAAACTTGAAACTTGGCATATTGGTAAACCATTTAAAGATCCTATACATATTTCACATTATACAAAATTACGAAGCCAAATTTCAGTTGGTTTTCTGATAATTAATGTTTAATGATCATTTAAAAAAAAACTTATGTCATTATTTTAAATAAGATAATTCTTAATTGCACATATTTCATAAGGATTGTTTAAATTTATTTACTAGACTGGGAAATTAAAAATGGGATTAATGAAAGATAATCTAAAATTACAAAAGCCCCTCCTCTGGGAAATAATATTTTTCAGATTTTAATATATATATATATATATATATATATATATTATATATATATATATATATATATATATATATATATATTTATATATATATATATATATATATATATTGTTATTTTTCTCCCAAACTATTAAATTAAATCATATAAAGTACAATTTATAATTTTCCAAATTCTTCTAACTCTAATTTATGAATCGTCAAAAGCAAAGTGCCTTTGAAGAGCCATATTCAACCAGACTCGGAGCCAAAGCAATAAAATAAAGCTCTCATATCCGGGGCCTTAAAAATTTGTAATAAAACTACTATTATTAGAATTTTTGATAAAGTTGTTGCAACTACAATTGGTTGTTCAAAGTTGCTAATTAATTTTCTTTTACATCTTATAACAACCATAGCAGAAAATCGAAAAATTGTAAATCATTTTGATGACATGAATATATTATCAATTAATACGTTTTTTAGTAAGCTTATAAAAGGAGTTGTCTTTGTGTGATGACACTGAGAGTACAATAAAATATTTCTTGTATCTATTACACTTGAAACTGTCAACTGATTAAGTAAAGTAATTGGTTAAGGTTGTGTTTTCTATTCTTATGCATGGGCGTAATCAGGTTGGAGCAAAGTGGGCACAACCTCTCCAGAGGAGATTCTCTCAATTCGAGTAAAGTTTAAAGACTGATGAAGATATTATTAAAATTGATACATATGATTTTTTTTAAATCATCTAAATTTTATCAAATAAGATGATTTCGAATAAAATCATTTTTTGGTTACGCAGGTATCCCCAAAAAATGCTAATTGCGTCAATATTTGTATTTAAGATTAGTGTATTATTTTTTCATAAACCATTTTCCAAGTTTGGGACCTAACAACTACTTCCTCCTCCTTTCATTTTTCAAGAAGTCACATGTATTGTTGGCAAAGTTTGGTTTTAACAAAAGTTTAAAAATATGTCTCATTACAGCTGCTTTTGTGCAAGTCTTTGTTTTTAGATGCATGGAATGTCTGCCCTCCTGTACCTGCTTACTGTTATAATGACTATAAAAATAAAAATCATTTAGTGCAAAAACGCAGCCATGATGGTATATATATATATATATATATATATATATTCATTCCCTTTCTATATCATTTACTTCGCTTAACATAAATATTAACTTATGGATGACAATATTAGTTCTCTTAATTTTTACTTTAAAAATTGATATATTGTATTACATGGTGATTTGCAAATGTGTAACACTTAAAGGGTTTTTACCTGTTTGTGTCTTGATGTGCTTGGTTAATTTCCTAGTTTATACAAATCTCGCATGACATGTGCCACACTTAAAGGGTTTTTACCTGTTTGTGTCTTTATGTGCTTGGTTAATTTACTAGTATATACAAATCTCGCATGACATGTGCCACATTTCTTAAAGAGTTTTTCATTCATCTTCATGTACTTGTAGCTTCGGCAACAGAGTGACCAGATTGGTATTCGTAGAGTAGTCAGTGTCTCACTTGCGTCTTAATATCGTCCATATTTTATGCGTGTTAACAGTGCCGTGCTTAGTAACTACTGAATCAGTATGAGAGTACCGCATGGTTTATGTATGTTCCATCATCGATGCTTCTAGGATGTTAATATATTTTCTAGATAATTTTCTGAAAAACGCTTATTACTTTTTAGTCAACCCAGTACTATTTTGTGCAAATCTGGCATTACATATGCCACACTTGTAAGGCTTTTTGTCTGTATTTATTCTCAAGTATATGGTTAGGGCAATATTATTTATGAGTCACGCATCCCGCACTTGTAGAGCTTAGAGTTGTTTTTCTCTATGTATCATGACATGTTCCTGGTTGAAGCAAATCTTACATCACACATGCCACACTTGTAGCGCTTTTTTCCTGTGCACGCCCTAAAGTTCTCGGTTAAATAATTATTATAAAGGTGTAATTAAAATAACATGCTGTGCAAATCTTATATCACACGTATCACACCTGAATAGTTTTGTATCCTGTTGTGCGTAATTAAAGTACTATCATTTATTAATTTAAAGTCATACTTAGGGTTATTCACCTGTGTGTGTGGATAAACGATTAAGTCGTCCAAATTTCGCCTCATATGAGTCACACAGCTGAAGAGCTTTTTACTAGGATGTGTTCGAAGATGATTTACTAAATTAGACTTATTAATATACTTAACATCGACATTTTTTTTGATCAGAGGATACGTTTATAGCATAGTATATATTTCACTGTCGTAAAATGTATTTTCTAATTTAAAAATGGATGTGATAACACGTTAATACAGATAACAATACACCGGGTATTTACGAGTGGAACTCGCATTAGGAGGATTCCGTTAGCACTTAGGTACACAGAAAGATCTGAAGACATTTTTGTAAAACTTTTTACAATCGACATTTGTTTTCATCACATGCACATGTTTATAGCATATTGACTGTTTCACTGTCGTAAAATGTGTTTTCAAATTTAAATATTAATATGATAATTATTATAACTAGTCTAATTTAGTAAATCATACATCCATACATAATTATACTTAGCATCACAAAAAGACCAATGCCAAGGTATGTACGTCATTGTGGGTCATATGAAAATCCCTTGTTAAATATATCGCGTTTAAATATTTTTTTATTTCACTTCAGCTCTTCATCGTAACTCTTGGGGGAGGGCCAGCCAATACGCAGTTGATCGTGGAAGTCTGCTTGTCGCAGCAGTCTTTTGTGTGCCTTGGCTAATGACCTGTTGCACATGAAACTGTGCGCATTCATTGTCCAATATTGTTGTAGAAGGAGCCGCTGGATATCTTTTTATTGTCCCAAGTAGATTTTCAGATGCACTTCAATGTAATCTTCTGTAGTTATATCAACGTAGTGTTTGGACGAAATTGTATTTCCTCTAAATAATAAACCTTACCTATTATTTATTTATTTACATACAGTTAGAAAAATATTACAGTTTTTACACCTTTTTTTCAATAGTGATAACAGGACAATTAATTAAATTCAGTAACATTAAAACACATAACGGTGACACAATTCAACAAGTTCACTCTCAATCATCACAAACACGTCACACTTTGGTGCAATCGCGGTCAGGCAGCTGAGCGACTGTATACAGGGGAAAGTGGAGAATTTCAATATTACTCGGTTCTAGATGTCGATGTAGCGAAAACATAGTGACTACGCGAGCGCAGGTTGATATCAGGTTTTTCTATTAAATTAGGGCATCATATCTTTGTACTTAACAATCAGAAAATAAATCTCTTCAAGGAGACTTTTCTTCTATGTTGGAACATATGGTGACCCAGCATAACCGAGAGATTATCGATAGAAAATAGAAAGGGAAGTAACCAGAGTCGAAGGAACGTTTTGGATTACATTTATGCTATATTTCAAGCTTCATATATAGTTTCATGTGGCGACAAATAGTATAGCCGGCTTTTAACTTGCTTTATACTAAAGTCATGCACAACATATCAACTGAAGAAACATTCTTATCATTGCACGACATAAATCCAGGTCTTCTGAATGACTTCTCGCTTCAGCTAATATGATCTACCTTCTAAGAATATGAAAAACTTAAACTCTTTATTCTGACCAAAGAATTCAAAAAACACTAATTTTAGATGTTTACTAGTGGTTACGTCGGTGAGTAAACATCGTAATATCTACCGTCTGAGTATACGTGATGTAACGGAAAGGTCGTTATTTGTATGTATACTTTCTAAGAATATGAAAATCCAAGCGCAAATCAAATTGAACTTCTAGATCTACTGCTTCAGTACGTCGGTATGAGAGCATCCTGCCAATAATTAATTCTAACTCGAAAGGAGCAGGCACTTAACTGCAGCTCAACAGAGAGAATTTGATTGAACTGAGCGGCCGATCGCCAGCATCGCTCCACTCGAGAACAGCACCGGTATTGCGCTGCAACAACTTGCAATCTACTATACGTCTAGAAAATATTTACGTCATCTGCAAATAGAAGGCAATTTGCAATTTTGACCAGATTAACGATATTATTTATTAGCATAGTATAGAGTAAAGATCTTAGAATGGAACCCTGACTAACTCCTGATCACGTGAAATAAGAATCATATATTAAATTACTTAAGACGTAAGAGTTGATACGAGAAACTTAAAACATAGAGAGATAAAGAGAGAAACCAGCTTTGCGAAGGCGGTTTAATAGCATTGCATTGTGGATCAAGTCCTTTCTGTCCGACCAAAATATTTCTGGTAGTCTTGAAAACAGATATCAATTTGGTAGGAGACTTGGTCGATGGAACATCTGAGATTTGTAACTGTCGAATATCCAATATGAAATCCGTGTTTCCTGTCGCAAATCTGACTCAGATGTTCCAGTGTAATGCAAAATCGAATAATTAGCCGGCGCAGGCGAACACAATCGGCCAAAAATTAATTACTTTAGAAACCTTGCCACTCTCAGGTACTGGTGTTACCCAAGTAATTTTTAATCGTGAGGGATAAAAACAAGTTGACAATTCTCTGTTAAATATATTTTTCAAAGGTTCAACAGTAACATCAGTGCTGCTGCGAGTATATAACCAGGTAAACCATCAAGCACTATTGATCTCTTCAGCTTATAGAAAGGAAGTTCCAAGTCGAAATTAAGTGTTATATATTATTAATTAGGTTTTATATCTGTGTATAAAATATAATTTATCAGCATTTTACACAGTATTCATAAAAAGGACGAAAAAAATCTTAGCCGCGCTTAATCAGGTAACATTTTATCGAGATGGTGTATAAATAAATTCGTAATGCGATAACTATGTGTATTTTCGTGTACTTGTATTTGGGTTAAACATGATTTTGTTGTTTCGACTTGCAGATATATTTTCTCACATATGAAACACGTGCCCACAAATGCAGCAAGATGATATATGGGATAAAATATGAATCCAATGGAAGTTGATATGCTTAATTTCTGGAATATTTAATTAAATTATTTTGTTCTCAAATAACTCTTCTGCATGTGCCCTCACATGCGCGAATATATTACTATTTTGCGCAAATCTTGCATCACATATGCCACATTTGTAGGGCTTTGTGCCCGTGTGTATTCTCATGTGTATGATTAAGGAACGATTATTTATAAATCTAGAGTCACAGATGTTACACTGGTAGAGTCTAGAGTTATTAATTTCTACGTATTATGTTGTGCCGGTTGAAGCAAAACATTTTAAAAACCTTATTCCACATATGCCACATTTGTAGGGTTTTTCGCATGCGTATTTCTTGGTTTAATTATTATTATCCGTAAATTTTGAATCACATATATCAAACTAGGAGGGATTGCAACCTATACGTATATTCATATGCGTGGTTAAAATAACATGGCTCCTATTAAACGTTCCTCTTAAAACACGGTTTCTATGAAAACACTGTATAAATGAGCTTTCTTTCTTTTTCGCGTTAATTCTTTTGATCAACTTTAAAATTTATCTTAGATTGTTAACGGTTTTATAGTTATTGAGATGGGAAATTCATATATAATTTTTCTTTATTGAAACCTTTATTTTCTACTAGTTAGCTTGCGCGCTCGCGAGTACATTTTGATTTGTATTTTGTGTACTAAACTAGGAGCGTGACTGGATGTATCTGTATAATACAACGTGCAGTATTTGACACAACTGTTGGATTTAATGAATTTTGTGTAATTAATATTACTAATTTT
Source organism: Druceiella hillmani (assembly GCA_039881145.1). NCBI lineage: Eukaryota > Metazoa > Arthropoda > Insecta > Lepidoptera > Hepialidae > Druceiella > Druceiella hillmani. Next base: position 7,169,911 of record JAYKKI010000103.1, read on the forward strand.
TTAAATTCGTCTCGTTTTTCGTTTCTTGTAAGAGATTTGCTGTTTGTAAAATGTTAAATTTTGAAAGCAGTAACGTTAACATTCTAAAAAAAATATTTGCATTAATTATGAAAACAATATTCTATATTTAATGGTAAATATACGTTAATTACACTTGTGTATATAAAAAGACTACATGCCAATCGTTAATAAGCCATAAAACACTAAATAGAATGACACAAGTCACTAAAAAATTAACAATATATTATTATTAGCTTTCTTATTAATATTCACATATAATTACTTTAACATTTCATTCATTTATCGTCCTCGGCTCTATATTCTAAAAGTATTAATATTACCACTACATCTTTCAAGTAAATTATAGGTAAATTTTCCGGAAATACACTTATTGCGAAGATATTTGACGTACGGACATACAAAAACAACTAACGTTTACATTTAAGTTAAGGTTATAGACAGAATCAATTGATATAGTTGGCCACCACCCACATCATCACTCTCATTGAAAAATTTATCTTAAAAGTCAAAATATATAAATGTCATATCGTTAAAAATAATTTTCAAAATCAAACCAATTTTGCTAAAAAAATTATTTCCATCACTATTGGAAAAAAGGAAAATGCTCCAATCTCTATTTTAACCTTACCTCAATGTACTCTGTTAAATAAGTTACTCCATAATTTTTTACTTACTCGATCATAACCTGCACCTCATTACTTACTCGATCATAACCTGTAAATATTGTTTTATTGTTGTAATTATTTGAGAACTGGTTCAATTGCCTCCATGTTAATGTATAAAAAATACCAAGGCTGTTGTAATGAAATGAGAAATTATTGTTTATTGTTCTAAATAATTTTCATCGCATTTTAGGAAATCCCCTTCCGATACTATGCACTTATGTCGTCGTTTTTTTTTCAATCCACAGAGTAGATCATTTTCCATATATCAGTAGCCATTAATCTTAGAATGGAATATTTAAATATTATTAATATTAATCGTTTCTAGTGTGGCGTTCAAAGCGTGCGGTGAATTTTTTGTTTGTGTGCCAACGAAGCGGTTTCTTGAGTTGAAGGAATAGAAAAGAGGTCACAGAAGTGCTAAATTATGTACATGTTGCATGTAGAACGATACAAATTGAAACATATGGATAAACGTTTCGACAAAATTCCTAAGAGTAATGAAGTATGCGAGAGTTTTCTTTATTTAATTCGAGCAATTTTCAATCAGTCCACCGTCTCTTATTTTCAACGACTTTGGTGTGATTAGTTCGGCCTTGCTTCACAGTTGGTGCGACATGCGCCGAATTGAACGGCTGTTTTTCTTTTGTATCCACATATCCAAGTTTTATCTCCTATAATGATTCATTTTATTGTCAATTTATATTCAGAAATAATCTCTTAACAGATGTTAATACGACGTTATTTTTGGAGTTTACTCCCTAAGAATCTATTTTCTTATATGTTGCCCAAAATTAAGTTTTATGAAGAATAAAATCAGAAATTCAGAGCGTTAAAAGAAGTATAACCGTTATGTAGCCTCTCCGAGAAACTTTTCTGCGCATCTTTAGAGTGAGCTATTATTATATTTAATTGGCATTTTCTTATTTCGTGATCGCAATGACTGAGTGTGACACACATATTGGCATGTCCTTGTGGCGTAATCGCAATGACGGAATGTGACGCACATAGTTTAATAACGTTCGCTTATATTACACATTCAAAAATACATCTGACATTACTAAATGTTTTTAATTTTGTTGTATAAATTTGATGTTGATCATTTGTGTTTTACTCGAAAATAATAATATTGTCCGCATCTTTATTAAAGAATTTTCCATTTTCATTTAATGATATCGATATTTATATCTATATACAGTGTTACCTATTTCATACATTCCAAGATAATCGTACTTAGATGGTAAACTCCAGTCGCGCTTCGGACCTGACACGCACAATTTTTTTTAATGAGTGTTTCGTAGAAAAAAACTGTTAGCATGTTTAAGGATATCCCTACGAAACGCTAAAAGTGTCAACAGTAGATACCCTGTTGATACTATTAGCGATACTATTAGCATTATTAATAAACTATTTTGGTAACAATTTTTTTTATTATCTTTGATTTCCTTGACTCTGTTCTGCTATCAGTAGATTTCGATGGGCTACTGGGCCGCTGTTCATCTTCAGTACGTTCTCTGCCTTCTCTGAATATTTGATATTACCCAAAAACTCTTAATCTGGACACGCGCCGATCACCAAAACCCTGTTCTAACATTGAAGCAGTACACTCCCAACCAAGGTATATACGGTGCGATGAACCGAACACCATATTTGCTCTCGAGGAGTGAAAGGAATACCAATAATATTTTAAAAAATCGTTCACACTGTGGTTCAATGTTTTTGTGAAATTTTTTAATGAAATTTCTGTTTATGACAGTGAAAAATTTAAATATATTTGTAATTGATAAAATGAAAAAATGTATGGTATTGGAATATCATTTATTTCTTCGTAATAAAAGCCCAAATAAAAAATTATATTATATCATGTACTATTTTCATCTAATATTTTCAAGAGGAACCTGAAAAAGACTTGCAATACTAATTAACCAACCACCTGTATATAAATTGTATTGCACCTCGTATTTGAATTTTATAAATATTTACCAAGTCACGTTTATTATATAATGGGGATTAAACGTGGTACATTAGTGGCTTAGTTTAGATTAGAATATAGATTTTTACTGACAGGTAAAAAAAATTTATCTACAGCTTTTTTTATCACTTAATGAGAAAAAAATGTCCTAAACTATATTTCGACCTAAACGCACATCATTTTTAGAAAATGTCCATAAAACATGATTTCAAATTTCAATTCAATAATCAAAAAACATGAATTAAGGTTTTTTATAGTTAAAATCAAGATGTTATTTTTTTTCTCAAAATTATTATAAACACAAATAAACTTAATGATTACTACCCAAAAATTAATGCATAAAATATTTTGATTTTGAACTTTTATAGTTTCAAGTCTTTAATAATTTTTGCATTTCACTATCGACATTACTCGGTTTACATTTGAATACTTAGTTTTCGGAATTATACCGAAGGAAATCATACAAAAAAATAATGTTTTTATTTTCTTTTACTCCAACTCCCGACAGTGTCGTTAAACTTTAGCCTGAGTCAGCTTAATACGTACGCAATTAGTTACGCTGATTCATCTGGTACGTTTTAATGCAATTTTACTGTTTAGATCTTAACACTGCATTACATGAATTACACCTAACATAACGAATGTTACCTATGCAAAGGTACGCTAACCTTTGTATAGATAACACGTATTATGTTAGGGGTAGTTATTATATTAGCATGTAGTTATTATTGTAACTTGCATTATGTTAGGGGTGTGGACTGTGACGTCATCCAAGTTGCGCGAAAATATCGGTGCTTAAACCGTTTAAACTTATTGAAACTTTTAAATTTTTTTCAAAAATCCAACAGTATTTACATATTTCACTACGTTATAACAATGTAAAGAATGGATTAAAAATATACAACAATTACATGCAATACATGCATTCCCTATTATATCTAGGTCAACAAATATATTTAGATTTACGAACTGCAGTAAGCAGTGCAAAATGCTCTGCCCAAGTATCCAAAGAAATTACTTGGAGTTACGGAAAAAACCGGAGTTTAATAGTATTTGATATTGTTCGGATTATTTGTTTTTAATATTTAATTACATGTTATAAGGACTGGGAATAAAAAATATAGTAAAGACTAAGAGATTACTGCAGAAAATTATTAAAACTTTTTAAAAATTTTACAGTAAATTTAGTAATAAAAATACCACTCTTGATTTGAGAGAAATTGTTTTCTGAGAATTTTTACTCTCACGATCAGGAGGAGACGATCATACGGAAAAATAAGGAAAAGTCTACAAGGAAATTATAATAACTCTATCCAATATTTCTTAAGTTCAAAAACCAATATTTGCTAAACCTAACATTACATTTTTAAAAGAAAAAAATTCCGTACTTCAGAAAACCCTTTAAAATATCCTTGCTGTTCAAACGTACGGCGTACAGCACGGGGGATTAGATTTATTCGCTTGACACATTTCACAACATTGTATGTGTGCAGTTACGCCTTTATACGTATTCAGCTAATGGTTGTCCTTCATTTAATTTTGTTTTCCTTTTCTTGCATGTCTCAATAGCTTCTTTTTTCTGCGTAATAATTTCTACTGGTATAATTAAAGCAAAACGTTATCTGTTTACTTGTCTCTTTGTATTTCTATCACGCTTAACGGCCAAACTTATTTCATTGAAATTTTACATTATTACGAATAACGTACATTCTGTATTATATTCGTAAATGTTTATTGTGAAAATCTGTGAATACTTATGTAAGTAAATTTACTGTTGGCAAAAAACAGAGTTAGCTAGAAAATATACTCGACAATACACGCATATCATTTACAGTTCAGTTTTTATAAAAGCAATCATTCGTTTATTTGTGCGGTGTCTATCTATTTCGAGTGGGCGGGCGATTCTGACAGACGAAGCGTTTTGCATATGTGCATAAGGAGAAGAGAACATTCTCCTAAAACCAGTACAAGCAAAGTCCCGTGTAAAACGTAGTTAATATTAATTTTTCTCAATAAATGTCAATTTTAAGTTTCGCTGTTTAAAAACTATTACGATATTGAATATACTAAGCAAATAAATGTTTACCAACATTCGAGTATCGTATCGTATTACACCGTAGAATGCACAGTGTGTGATATACAGTTTATAGGCAACGCATTATCAAGTCTTCTTCAATCGGTTTTCTATTCTTTTACTGAATATTAATTTTGGGTCCTTGAGAGTTTTACTTAATATTCACTATAACAAATGAGCGACTTAAAATGTTGTATTTAATTTGTAAATTATTAAAAGTTTAAATTTATTTTGATAGCATGTACAATAGGATTTTAGTTCACGCCAGTGTCGTTTAAAGCTCTGAGGGTGAAAACGGAGTTCTGTCTTTTAAGAGTAATTATTGAAAAATGTATACTGTCAACATCATCACTGTGAATGGAATACTAATTGCAGTATTATTATAACGTTATTAGAGTGACACAGCTCGTAATTTCCAGTTAACTTGCCTTGGATTAATTTAGGTAATTCCATTATTTAGGTAATTTTATTTTTAATTACGGCTTACTGAGACTGGTTATGCAATTATTTATTACAAAATATTTCTTTGCTTAAATAACAATTTTTTGTCCTTTATCAATTTTATTGTAATATTTAAAACGATAAAAAAACATGTTAAGTAAGTGCAATACCCACACTACGAGGGTTTCTTACACATTAATGCGTGTACAAAAGTGTAATTGAGTGTGCACAATACTTCATTTAACTACATATATTGCCCGGCGTGTCGTTTACAGGGGCAAGAAGAAAATGTGAACAGATTATTTTCCCGGGTCGACACTGCGCACTAACATGAAACTTACTTTTTGTTTTGATGCCTAAAGTGGACTAATTATGTAATTTTTTCACATTTTCTTTTATTAACTTAAGGATACCGAGTGGGGAGATACTCAATTTTCACATATTTTCGGATGCCACAAGTTGTAACTGAAAAATAAAATGTTATTCAAAAGTCCTTAAAGTGATCATTCCAATGACGATATTAGTATATAGGTATGAATTTATATGTGATGGCATATTTTCGTCTTCAATTTTGTATGAACTGAAGTCATCCGTAGAAATTTTTTCTGTAGAAGGGGAAAGAATGGGTATATCTTAACTCCTGAATGTGATACCTGATCGTACGAATGATCCAACGGACAGATGAACAACCGAGCGAGAACTACAGAATTTCTTTCAGAATGAACTAACCCTAAATATCTGGTTGTAAATTTGTCATTCTTACATTTTGAACAGCAAAAGGAGGGTCCACCACTATTCTGCAGGCCGGCAGAGTTCTGGAGGAGAGGACGTGTATGATTGGACTGGATGATGTGTGTCAGTAGCTCAGTGCAGCTCTCATGGGCGTGCGCTATTGGTTTTAGCTCAACTTTTTAAGTGGATACTTCCAAGAAAGGTAAATCCCACCGAGGTAACTAACATTTTCTTTCATTTCTAACATACATAAGAAAGGGATAATTAATATAAGCATGAAAAATTATATTTTTTAGTTTCAGTTTTAGTTTATGAAAATGTTTATTACGTTATAAAAAATTTAAATACGTATACAAATAATATAAAGCGAATATTTTTTTCTTATATTCTATGAGAAAGTTTTATTGGAATCATTATTATCTGTGACCCTTGTAGAATTGTTACTACGGGCATTTTTTGAATATAACGTGCACTAGGCTATTAACGATTACGAACACTTTTTAATTAATATTTTAAGACATTAATTAGGAAACAATGAGGAGTATTTGTTCATTTGTTTAAATTTAATTTGTTTTCTAATCCTACTATCGATTTGCCATTTAAAGGCAGGTCTGTTATTAGGGATGTTCTTCTATAAAGCGCACGTCAACATGTGAGTATATAATTATTTATTTACTAATGAAATATATTGGTATTAGCTTTTTCAGTAATATTTACGTACACGTTCTTTACTAATTATATAATTTATCGTCCTAAACTCTGGTGATTTATACTAAAATTAAAATTGGTAAAATCCCTTGTATAATCGCTGTAGGTATGTAGTACCAAATTCAGTTTCTACTTAAATTACAATATTATCAAAATATTGTAAATATATTTAGGTGAAGAGTAAAAAGTAGTACGGAAATTTTTGTGGAAGAAAAATGTTACCTTCATCGGCCGATGGGGAAGCTTGAGACTAAATCGCCGCTGCTATCAAATTGAGTATATTTTTATAATTTACATTTGTTATTGCTCTTTTCGGCCTTATATTTCATTACGATGTTATAAATGTGTATAAAAATACTTATAGTATTCTAGGATTCGTTATTTTAACATGATCATTTGGAATTATATGCAGTCGGAGGAAACACAAAACATGTAATTTTGATTTTTAGATTCTAAGAAGGAATATATGTTTCCAGCAAATTTTATGTAACTTTTGCATGAATACATGTATTACAAATACATTTGATGTATATACATAATACACGTATTGCAAATACATTTGATATATATACATAATACACGTATTGCAAATACATTTAATGTATATACATAATACATGTATTGCAAATACATTTGATGTATATACATATGAAAATAACACAGGTCTGCATTTAAATTAATGTTGTGGATATACTAAATTGGCTTGATGAGAACTTGTTCAATTGTTCTTGTGCTACTGTATAATTAATACTTAGGCCATTGTAATCAAATGAGAAATAATTAGTTATTCTTCTATATCATTTTCATCGTATTCAAAGTAATCTCATTCCGATATAATACACTTACGTCAACATTTTCTTCTTAATTTTCATAAAATCAATAACGCTGTGGATTATTTCAATCTATTCAAATTAAATTTAATCGAATCCTTTTAAATCTAACCTATGAAATCAAAATGCTACTAAAACGGTCTCTTGAAATGGAGGAATAGAAAAAAATTCACGAAATACTAAAATATTATTACTTTAGATATAGAAAAGCAGAAGTTGATATATATGGCTAAAAAGCTCGAAAAATTCTCGAAGCAGTGATGAAGTTTTTCGCAACTATCTTTGCGCTGACGACGGGACAATGAAACATTCAGAGTGCGTTACACCATAGTAATCAAAACAAACTATCAATCAATTTTTAAACGACTTTGGTGTAATTAGTTCGGTCTTGCTTCACCTTTGGTGCGACATTCATCGAATTGACCCACTATTTCTCCGTTGTATCTACAATCTAGATACAAGTTTTAATTCCTGTAATGATTCACTTCATAGGCAGAAGTCATCTATTCAGCGTTAACAAAACGTTATTTTGTTTAATTAAATGTTTTCTGGAATAAAACGATATTCACACATAATCTTTTAAAAATTACTCATGAAATGTTAACAGTATCAATTCGGTCTTTAATTATCGATAAATTTTGGAAACAAGATATTTAATTTCTTTGATATTTTGCTCATCAGTAGATTTTCATGGCCGTCTGGACCGCTTTTCGTCTGCGATCTGTTCTCCACCTCCTTTGAATATTTTATATTGCTCAAAAACTCTTAATCTCAATATAAACTAATAATAAAAATTGTATTTTTACATTTAAGCATTTTGCAATGCGCTCCTAACAGATTCAATATTTTTGTGACAAAAGTAATCTAATACTTTTTTTCATCACTTAATGAGAAAAATTTCAAAGACTCTATTCCCACGGTTCTTGCGATATGTCCATACAACGCAATTTTCTTTTAATAAACATTTCTTTTAGAATGGTACAATTGATTATATTTTAGTGCATTCTTCCACAAAAGAACCGCTAATTAATTCTTTCATTTTTAATTCTAAACTCTAACCTAGATACGTGAATATCTTTTTTCTACAAAAATAATCGCTGATCACGTCAATTCATCGATATCTCAGCAGCATCCTTTCTTCTTGCAAGTTGCAGTCGATATGTATGTATTCATTTAAACATTGCAGAGATATGGAATAATAAATCCACCTATGGCCATATAATCCACCTAAGGCCGTATTCGAGTACTTTTTATCGAATAGGTATCTATTCCATAACTCCTTTGTTCAAAATTATTCATACCAAATAACTTATGAAATAGGTATCTACTCCATGAAAGGTTAAGGTTTTCCGTCTAGTGGTTATTCAGAAACCACTAGACGGAAAAGATACGCCATAGTATTAAAACCTTGCATTACAACAGCCACTCGTTATTTTAAATAACAGAAAGAAGCCGTAAAAATTTGATAAAATTTATATTATATGTGAAAATATGTTTTTAGCGAAATACTGCATTGACAATATTTTACATCGAAACACATGTACAAGAGAATTAATTACTTACGTATTTAAAGTCAATATTATGTTTTTTGTATAAGTTTAACTTTTTCGGACTTAAATGAAAAACATCGTCTATAAGGACAAAGAATACTGTCCATAATATACACAAATAATCTTAATGACTACTGTATACAAATAAATGCTTTAACTTTAAATATTTTCTTACATAATTACAGGAAAATAAGTATTTGTATATTTTTAAATTGTATTACCGAAATTGTTCGATATACACTTTAATAGTAGTTTTTGAACTCATAACCAATGAAATCATCAAAAAATAACCAAATTTTTATAGTATATAATTTCAACTACTGAAAGCATCATAACACCTACAGATGAGTGATCATGTATATATCAATAACATTCAACTGTTTAGACGTGCCTAATTTTCATACTGAATTGTAAATTTTCCAACTAAAATAATACACATTAGGTATAGGGTAATGTGAAATGTGTAAGAGTGCCCAAGTCACAATCTATATGGCTCAGATAGGTAGCGCATTCTTCATGCCACCATTCTTCGCATCTTGAATAGCCTATCCATTCTTTATTGATCGGCTCTTTGTTTATTTTTCGGCAGCCACTACAACGATAAATTTTCTAATTTGGTAAAATTATAGGTTTCTTTAAATGTTACTTGTTTTTTTTCTCTTTTGGCTGTCGATTAATTTTCTTTGTGACGTAGTTTTAGGTTTATCAAATTTCAATGCAGGTTGCTTTTGAACTTTCAATTTGTTTTTCTAGCTCCAGTTTATATGGTGAGCTACTTATGACATCTAATTTTTTATATTTTTAGCGCTCTTTCTATCCTTGGCCTGAGGAAGTGGATAGACATGAACAACTGAATTATAAGAAAAAGTTGCTGCACTCTCAGCAGCAACTATGGAAGTATTTCTTTGAATCGAATAAGCAGTATCTACTGATGCTGCTTAGGTTTAAGTTAATGACATAGGCTACTACTATTGTTAATAGAGCTGAATCTCAGCAGATTTTGTACGGTCAGATGGATTTGTAACAACGGGGGTGCTGGCTTATTGTCTTCTGACTCTAATGCGTTTATGATAGTAGCTTGTTCGGAATTATTACGTTGCAGTTTTGAGGAAAGCAGGTGTGAAAATTTCTACCACCTGGAATACTATGATTGCTCTTTTAGGTTGATTCCCCAGCCATTTTTCACATTCGTCAGCAAAATATTTTTTTCATCGCTGAATGAAATCCACAATCCAGTGGCTGTATCTTATGACTTGAGTGTGGTAGCAAAGTCAGCGTAATAGTTTTGTTTTCTCGGTAAACATTTATGGCTCAGATAGTACAATGTGACACATGATTGTTCAAAATTAAAAGTACCGAATCTTCTTTTGTTGGGTTAGAGTAACCCTCGAAACGTGTGAGCCAATCTAAAAAAAAATATTTGAATTTACGAAACTGTTCTCAGATACCATTCCTTCTGAACCAGGAGGTGCAATGTCTAAAAACTTATATAAATGCCTATTGCACTAATAGCATTGACTACTGTGATATTAACACCCCGCTCTGCACTTGATATTTTATTGACTGACTGTTTATCTTTAAAAGTTAATACTTTAGGAATTTTATTGAGTATTTGTAATAATCCCTGTTCCGCTCATATTGAAAAATCTGTGAGGTGGAAAGTTATATTTATCTTGCAAAGCCGTTAAATTGATATAAAATCGTTAAACTTGTGGTCGGACATTGGTTGTTTTAATGACATGTCCAGATGTTGGCTTAAGAATTCTAGTAATCAGTCTTTACCCACTAATTTTGTTTTCATATTTTTATGTGTGAGAATTTATTTTATTTGCTGTGACGAATTCAAAAGCTAACTCCTTCAAATTCTTAAATGTCAAACTAAAATACATATCATCAAAGAGTTTTATATGTTAGCAGAAATCTTCTATGTCTTTTGAAAATGTGGTGCCAAATCTATCTAACTTCTTTGCAGACTCAGTACGCTTTAGACATTTTCTCAAGGAAGATTTGCGCATATCAAGAGTTTTCACAACTTCCCTTTTTGATATTCCCTCTTCTATGAACTGTTGAGCTTTCTGTCCACTAGAAGTTCTTTTTCTTCTGGACATACTGTAACACTGGACAAACACGTTTATTCACTAATCCCAATTTTCTTTTGATAGCGGGTGTCAAGCATCACACAATACAACTGAAGTTAGCCGCTAATGTCACACCGGACTCGCGCGACCTTAGATGCGCACTCTTGTCACCCGCGCACTGTTGCGCCACCTTATCCGACACACGCCTGCGTTTCACGATTTATTGACAAGTTATAAACAATCCACACCTAGTTTAGTATTAAATTTAGCATATGATACTAAATTATATTGAAAAACACAAGTACAATTTATAAATATAACATTTATTTGATAAAATTGTTCTTATATATACGTATACATATATATATATATATATATATATATATATATATATATATATATATATATGTATGTATATATATATATATATATATATACACATATATGTATCCGGATGTAGTTTAATTTCACATTCCGTTTTGATTCAGATATATTATGTAATTAACAAAAACTGACTTCTACGGTCGCAAATTAACCAAAATCCACTTCATATATTTTGCGACACGAGTGTAGACACCTGGTATATCGCTACCGCAGAATACAGAACCGTAGCTAACGATCCCGTGCTGTACGTAGCGCACCAGTCCGGAGTATTTGCCGTAGTACATCAGGGGACCGCCGGAGTCGCCGTTGCAAGAGTCCTGCCCTTCTTTACCAGCACACATCTTCTTCTCATCTATAGTCGATAGGGAGTATTTAGATCTGAAATTAAACCTATGGTTAACAACCGGCTGTTACAATTTGAAGATACGAATGAATAATTTTATTCTGTCGGAACTAATACTATCAACTGACATTCCTTAGGAAACTTCAGCTTGCATCAGATAAAATAATATATTCATGTATCTTAATTTTTTCTTAAAATTACAGTATTTTTCAATTGCAGCACTTCAAGTTATCATTAGTTAAGATTAGTAAAGATACGATTACATATACGCTAATAAAAGTTACTTTATATTTCAGTTAAACTTTATCTCTATATTTCAGTTAGAATTAGATTTTTACCAAATTGTCCTCAGTACATTTACAATGAGTATCTAAACAAGGTATGAACAGATTCTAAAAAACTTAACGTAAAAATATATACAGAATATTCATAGGCAAATATCACCTGTTATATTTTGTCTGCAATTTGACATATACTCGATGTTGCGATGACCTACTGTTATCTTTATGCAGTTTGCAGCAAGTTAACTTTGGGGCACTTTTCATATGTTTGTGTTGTATTATTGGTTTTACATCGGAATAAAATATGATATAGTATTTAGTATTGAAAAACGAACCGATATTTTTCTTGGCATTTCTCATTGTCGATCACCTCGACTGGTACCGTGAGCAGTACATCAGACTGCTTGCCGCTTTCCGTATAACCCCAACCGATCACTGTCAAGTTCTTCGAGTTGAGATTGAAACTCCTTAAGCTTTTATATAGAGGCAAACAGACCGGTTTTATATATCCTGCAAAAATATGGTTAGTTCAGGAAAAGTATTAACTAAATAAATAAAATGGATTTACCAAGTACGCAATTTCTTTTTACGGAGAAGGTTATTTTCATTCTAATTTTTTTCATAATAATAATATTCCCATTCACTTTTATTAAGTCTTCCTCTGTCTTTATCATTGCGTTAATACTCTAGCCTCACACGGCCGTTGGTTTTCTTATTTAAAGCAGTAAAGCACTTCAATATTCTACAATTAGCAGCATCTTATATTTGTGGTAGTTATTATTTATATCAAAGCGTACCTAACATTAACTTACCTACTTCTCTATAATTCGATAAATAAAAAAGTGTATATCATAATATAAAAAACATATATGATAGTTTGTTTTAGCATAAAAAAATGTATTAAAATTATAAAATTATTCTACAACAAAGAGAAAGATGAGGATTTTGGAGAAAATTGGTTTCGTTAACACGACATTAGAATTCTGATGTAATTAACGCTACTCTATTTTAATGAGCCGTTAAATATGAAATATATAAAAAAGTTACTTAACAATGTTGCAGTCCCACAACCACATCGAAGTGTCAATTAGACAACAAGCGCGAATACGTAGCTCTGGACTGTAAATGTTTGACAATCACTTCTATATATTTTCATTGACCTTATATTCACAGTACGAATTTTTCTTTGTCTTTATTCTATCTGAAAGTGATTTTTAAAACTTTTCAAATGTTCTTACTTTATATCACCCTGCTTTTTGCCTACAATCTGAATCGTGTTTGAGTTTACTTTGTGAACGCTACGATATCAGTAAGCTTAAAAAATTAACATTATTATATTAATTGTTTTTATGGTGACCTCTGATTATAACCAATTATTATTAGGTTTACACCAAATGACATTACCAATAATCTTGTTAAACTTTGTTACTAAGTGTATGGCATGAAAAGAAAACAACTATTTCCAGAGATTAAAAGTTATAACATAGTAGGAGTAGAAAGTCGAAAATAGAAAAAAAAATTAACGACGTTGTAGATATGTATAAAGTTTAAATATAAAGAGAACCAGGTAACACCATTATGCTGGATACGCAATTAAATTTGGAGTTATAATAATTATTAGGACGCCAATACGGTCATAATTGCAGATCTAGTTTTAATTGTAAAATTGGTGGCCCCATATATTCGAATATGGGGTTCTAATATTAAGTAAATGTCCTGTGATGAAAAACTAGTGTATACGACCGAGAAACGATGTTGACAAAAGGCGTGGTATAATCCGACTAAACATCTATTGTAACATTTATAAAAATTATACAAAAATTAATAAACTAGCTAAACATACCGTAATGATAAATATAGCAATTTAAAAATAACTTTTATTGATTTTTTTCTGAAACTTGCAAAAATCAACTGTTTAGCAGATACGTAAAAAGTGGAAGCGTTATAAAGTAAAAAAAAGTAATCGCGGACACAAAAACCATCTATTGTGTAGAAGACAAGATTATATTGAAGGAAATAAATATTTGATGTATTTAATTACTTTAAAATATTTGTAAGTATTGTTGTACCAAATGTTTTCAGAAGATGCCCGTTTTACATTTGATTTATATTCAGGAATTTTATTCATTCTTTAAATTAAAGAGTTGAAGAGCTCTTACCACGCTCTCACCCGCAATTTGTGGTTAGGTAAATCAGTATCCTCAATTAATGGCAGTAGAGTATATTAAGATTATCGTAGTAAAGCAACTAATTATGTTGAAGATTTTTTATGGGTAACAAATTTAAGTATTTAATAAAGAAATCATCTTTCTTTATCAAAATACTCATTTAAAATATATACACTCTCGATGTCTCGCTTCTGTGGTAATAATTTATAATAGAAATTTTTCTTTTATTTTCGCAATTGATCGTATGTTTTTTTAAATTAGAGAATAAGGTTTATGAAATTCCATAATATTTAGTAATTCCTTAATTTGGCCTTAGATTTACAATTCTAAAAAGGTTAAGTCGGATAATTATCGGCCCACGGTATTAGCTCTATTCTCCAAATACTCTATTCTACTTTCAAAAGCTTAGGTGGATTATTAAGCAGGAATTTTAATTAGTTTTTAATGGCGACTACCTTTTTTGCTTTTAGAACTGTAAAACGAACTTCCAAGGAACGAAATTTATAATTTTTATGCTTTTCGTATACGTACAAATAAAATTTTATCTCAAAGATAGTTCAAAAGATCTTAAACGCTTAAAATAGGAAATTATTGTTTACGACCCAAAAATTTTCCTGTACATTTTCATCCTAAAAGTTATCAAACATATTATTTTCTTGTTTTTTATTAATGTTCATAACGCGTAAATAGTTATTCAGATAATGGCTTAAAATTTAACAAAACTGAGAAAAGTATAAGTTATTACTGGTTGTACTGACTTACTTTATAAATGCTTTTTCAACATTTTATGATTATATATGTACAATTATTTTATGATTATCATAATGTACTATAAATGGAAGTTTATAATTACGCTTTAATAGACAACTGCATTTAATAGCTATATTATAGTAAAGTGCTACTTGTTGTTTAAAATCTTATTTATTTATAATGAGTTGGGAAAAAAGTAATATCGTAAGTAATTGAGCTGCCTAATTAAGAAAAAACGCAAAATAATATTTCAAAAGTGATATAGTCACTGCCCTTTGAGACTTTCTTGTAATAATTAATCACATTTAGAATTTTGGTCAACATCAACACAATAAATATATATATATATATATATATATATATATATATATATATATATATATATATATGTATATATATATATATATATATATATATGTATCTATATATATCATCTTAATTTAATTAAAAAAAATTCTAAATTAAAATAAGTTATTTTGTTTCAAATTTAATTATCGTTTCTTATAAATTTTGACGAAATTATTAGTAAAGAAATAATAAAGAAAGTCTTCACGTAAGGAACTTTCATTATCATAATGAATATTTCCGAATCACTAATTCTTTGAACTAGCAGCTTTCACAATCATTAATTAATTAATTTGTGCGGAGTTAACCTGAGAAATGTAATAAGAGTTGAAGCATTATTTATTGCATTAGAAATACCATTCAATACTTGAAGATGAAAAACCGATATTATTTCTTTTCGGTAAGATATTAAGTTGCTTATTTAATTCATAAAAAGGTTTCAGGCCAAATAAATTACAACAATTCACCCCACAACTTTTACTATAAAGCATTTACCATGAAGAAACAATGAAAGAATACAACAACCCTTCTTAAAATATCTGTCATAGTTATTTGGGAGCAGACACAGCAAATCAGAAAAAGTTATGGATTCTATATCAGTTGTGGCCAAATTACATAGAAAAACTGCATCTGTGGTCTAAGGGGAGAAAAGAAACTATTAATTCGGCACTACAATTATTTTTATGGAACCTAGAAACCATCACGATACCACTAACAGGCCAACAGCAATTCGTCTGGATATTGCCATTCAACTAGCCGTGAGGCTTATTTCGAGTATTCGTATTTGTTATAATTGATCGGACTAAGTGTTATTCTCTTTAGTATTAAATAGTATATATAGTTATTTGTAGTAGAATAGGAAATGATTCAAACAGAAAAGTAAAAAAGAAATTAAAGATTGCAATATTTATTTTAGAATGAAGACTTCGCCAGAATGGCATTGTTTCCACCAGAATTCCCATACGCGTAGTAATGAACTTTTAAAACTTAGAAGCTTTAATTGGAAACACTGAAGAATGAATGATTTGTAATTTCAAGAAAGTAAAGATAAGAATTAATCTCATGTAGAATTGAATAACTTAGTGCATGATTTCGATATTCAAAAACGGAAAGTTAGCCTTGGGAAAACTTAAAAAAAACAATCGAATCTTGTTTCGAATAACGTCACATTTACTAGGTTTTGTGGTACAAAATCAGAGAAAAAGCATACCTTCTATTGTTCTTTTAAGATGCCGATTTAGTGTACTGTGAATATGTTAGTGCTATTATGAAAATGTTTAATCTTGTCATGAAGTCTCCACCTATACATGCAATCTGAAAACAAAACTTCCTATGCTAAGATTGTCAAAATACGTGCTCATCTTTCATCAACTTGTATCACTTATTCAAACAATATAGTTACGTTAATCGATCCAATGTTAAATAAATTTCAGATGATCATGACAAACATGATGGACTGTAGCGTCCGATTAATTTTCAAAATAATCCCAAAGTGATTTCTAGGTTACGGATTTTTTTCTGGAATACAAATAGATTGACGGATCGAAGTCAAGAACTCGAACTATTTCTGAAAGTGTTTATATCAGAAGTTAGATTCACACCAAAATACATTTAAGCATAAAAAACAACAATATTCACAATACTAACAATCCCTGTGAGAATGCCCACGGGGATATTGCTATCATAATTATAGAAAATATTAGATATATCTTACTTCAAAAGTACAGCACAGATAAAATTAAAGCGATATAAATTAGAGTTCAAGTCAAAAAAGGAACCACATTTTCTGCTGTATATTGTCCATTCAGACATGCAACTCTATAAAAAGATTTGAAAGATTACTTTTTTACCCTGGGAAATAGATTTGTTTGTGGTGGTGATTAAAATTCAAAACACTGACTCTGGTGCTCACGAATGATTCTTTCTTAAGGTAGGCAACTATATCAACCCATAAAGGAACACCACCTGAATTATTTGTGTCACAGCAAATCAACTTTCTGACCCACATACCAAAATAAAGTTCTCGACGTATTAGATGTCTCATAACAAAGAACATACTAGGTAGCCATAACAGCAGTGAATATTGCATGGACATTTTTATCAGGTCCTGTACCTGTAATCCTAAACATGAAGCATTTAGAACCATCTCTTAAATTATTTATCTGCTTTAATGTATCTAATTGATACATATGGCGAACTTATTGCTACGAGATCAATCTCTTACAGCCAACCATAACACCAATCCAGCCCGATTCGACGAACGGCCGGAAATCGAACCCGGGTCCCCGCGGTGCGCCGCATCGTCAAAGGGCGCATGCCTTGCGACCAACCCAACCCACCACGGCGACGACAAATAAATTACATACCTGATATAAAATTGGAATATCTTTAATAATACTGTCACCAAATCCATAACTTTACATGTATCTGTAAAAACTTATGAAGAAGTTGAACATCTTAACGCACTGATCCACCATGTTTTCAATAAGTTTACATATTTATATGAAAGATCATAATCGCATTAATATCCTAAACACATAAAAGGATAAGTGATAAGTCATATCTTTCTAAATAAAAGAAGCATCGGTAGTTGGGCTAGATCCTTTGAGAAAATAATAGAGGATGCTGAACATCTTGGAATAGAATTTTGATCTTTTTAGGCGTCTGTTCTAATTATAAAAATGAGGTACTATCATATTTGCTCTCGCCAATTGAGATATATACACCATTAAAAAGTTGCACTTCTAAAGAATTATTAGAAGAGATCAAAAATGAAAGAGGGAAAAGACCTGGTTACGATCTTAATGACGCTACATTTTTAAACAACTGCCAAAAATGGCGTTATGATGCTGGTATCAATTTTCAGTGTCTGCTTTAATGTACCTATTTTTCCTAATCAATAAAAAATTACGTAAGTTGTTATGATACTATCGTACAGCAAGCCAGTGTACTATCTTAGTTCGTACAGGTCAATTAGTCTTCTATACTATACTACTCTAAAGCTTCTTAAAAAATAGTACTGAACCAAATGCAACAACATTTACAGAAAATATTAACCACACATTATTTTAGTTTTCGCGAAAAATATGGTAGCACAGAACAAGTACATTGATTTGTTGATATCATCAGCCAAAAGTTGGAAAGGGAAAAGTATTGTTCCGCATAAGTAGTTTGTATCGACATAAGTCAGGCATTCGATAAATTATGGTTTACTCAACAAAATAAAGGAAACCCCACCACATTCTTCCTATCACATCCGCGAATCTTGTCTTAGGAAAAATGTTACAAAGTTAAATATAAGACAAAAACATCTCCGATGGGCGAGTTCTTATCAGGAGTCCCATAGAGTAGCATATTCGGTCCGGTACTGTTCTTAATATTCACTGCTGACTTTCCAACTCATACGTCTGCGTCCAATGTTTGGTGGACGATACAGTGGTTTTTTCTGTTCATGAAGATATTATCTCAGCTTCGACTAATTTACAGATGCACCTTAGTATATATATATATATATATATATATATATATATATATATATATATATATATATATATAAGACACCAAGGAGAATTAATCAAATTCCACGCATATTGTTATTGAAATAAGGATTTCCATTGGACAAGAATGGATTAGAAATGAAGAGATCTGAAATAAAGCTCCTTTTCCACAATCACTGATGAAGTAATTTGGAAAGTAACGGGAATATTTTAAAAATCTCAGACAAAAAATTATTCCTTTAAATTGTTATTACCATCAGAGAGCAAGCTGAAAAGTGAAATTTGTTTAGTCATATTCAAAGAATAAAGAAAGATAATAAGTTCGAAGCTATAAAAAACACATTAGAAAAAATGTTCATTTGGTTTTAAAAATGTAGTTTGGAAAAATGGAACATGTGATGATTTTCAAAGTTTATTTTCTGAAATCACGCTTAGTTATTTTTCGGGAAAATTTACAACCCTTGGGTGTGGAACAGCGGTAAAGATTTCATCAAGGCATAGAGGTAATGTAACAATTATATCAAGATAGGTAGGATGTTAGCATGACTGCAGAATAATATTTTATGTTGAATCAGGAAGATGCGACTAAAGAACGTTAGCCAACATTTTTAGAAGGAAGGAATTCAAAAGAAGTTCCTACAAAATAGTTTTGAAGTAATTTATCGAAAGGTAAATTATGGGGACCTGTCAATACTTACTGGATGAAATATACTAGTAAATAATTACCATTTTCAATTTACAAAGCTACTAAACTTCTAAGTACTTACCTACATAATAATAACGGCCCCATTGACAAGTCAGAGAAGTAATTAAATCTAAATTTTAAAACAACTATCAAGTTAAGACACTAATGTCATACTAACCGTATGGCCGTATGGAAAATAATTTTTATTACTGCCTGTGTTATAATGTTTAACCACCCACTCATCAATTTTATGCTATTCGTCCATCTGAGATAGAGTTTCAATTACGACGATAATTTTTTTCTGATCAGAATAGAGAAGCAGCTTCGTTACAACTTTTTTGTAAACTTCTTTAAATTATTAAAACAGACGCGTAGATATTTATTTAATGCCGATTTGCATCACTCTCTCCGCAAGTAAAATTCAATCATTCTGAATTTCACTCATAAAACATACAGTAAAATTGTAGTAGGATTAAATATATACGTGAAGGAAAAAAATGTTTTAGGGATTATTTGAAAGTACTAGAAGCCAAAAATCCAATTTTTGAAATGTTTATGTCTTTCTGTCCATCTATACAAGCTATATGAAAATTAATTGACAAAAGGAAAACTTTATTTTAAACATTAAAGAGAGAAATCAGTAGTAGTTTTCCGTCAAGAGGTAAAGTTTTCTTGTTTGAAATTTTATCTTTAATCGTTTTCTCGATGAACGACGATGTTTATCACGATGAGAAATGCTCATGAAACGAAAATCCTAAACCTAATATCGCTATTTTGATTTTTCCCGACTTTAAACTACCATTCACCCCTTAACGGTTGAATTTTCATGAATCCCTTCATAGTCGCTGCCTCCATTACGTAATGACTATTCCCACCAAATGAACAGAATTTTTCAAAAATCTTATACCCATATTTCAACTTTTTAGGAGATTTTCTAAAAACAATAAAACATGCATTTTAGTATTTTTCTTATTACTTTAGGTTTGGTGTTAATATGATCACCTAATATTGTTCCTCCATTCAAATTTTGAAACATTATTTCTCCCTGTTTGTTTAAAAAAATGTGAAACATGTATTTGATTACTTATTTTTATAGTACTTTACGAAGTTTTGAGTTAATACGAACATCTAATATTTTTTAATTCTCTAAAATAAAAAAGGTTCGCTTCAAATCAATAGAATCCTTTGTCGATTTTACTCGATCGATTTAACTCCAATTCTAATTTTTAACTCCCAATTCGCCCCTTTAGGGCCGACCCCCCCCCCCAAAGAACTTTGAAATATGTAATTTGATTATGTGTTTTAGACCAAGTTTAGAAAGTTTCGATCTAATAGAATTATCTAATATTTCTCTCCATGAAACATAATTTCTGAAAATACTGAAAAATTTTATTTATTTATTTTTAGAGTATTTTCACAAAGTTTCGTGTTAATATAACCACGGAAAATGTTTCTCCATATAAATGTTGAACTCACCATTTCACCTTTCTTGGGCTGTCGTTACCTCTGTAAAAATATTTTTAAACTCTTGCTTTTTGCTTTTTACTTTCTAAACTAGATGGTTAACATTTTTTTTGTCTTTTAGCGCAATTTATTTACGATAAAGGGATAAGACATTTTAAAAAACAATTTGAGAATGTTTTAAATTTTTTTACAAGTAGTTTCCACCATTATTTTTTAAGTCGTTTATGGTAAAGTTATATTTTTAACTGCGAACAAACGAACTGTACCATATTAAGTTTTATTTTGAGAATTAATTTTTTGTGACATTTTCATGAATATTTTTTCACGGAAACAAAACTGTCTTTAGGTTAAAAGGAAATTTTTGATTATAAGTAATTTAAATATGTCGGTTAATGTATTATTGGTTAAGATTTACCTTGCGAAAAATCGATGCTCCCGTCAAGTCTAATCAATGCAATGTCCGCAGAGATAGTAGAACGTGTGTACGATGGGTGTTTGATGGTTTGTTCTATTCCGAATTCCTGGATGGAACAATGAAAAATACCATATTACATGATTTTTTTATATATTTTAATAGTCAGCTTTATGTGTCTATATAAAGCTTGGATATTGTGAATCAATGAGTATCTTCGAAAATTAATATGTTTTAACAAACATTTAACCCATAGTTTCCTGTGCTTGTATAATACTCAAACTAATGCATTATCGAAATTAAAATTTTAAATACTGGCCGCATAATTCATGTTTGTATACAGTTTAATTAACGATAAGTAGCGTGCCATTGTGTCATTGGTTGTATTTATTTATTTATTATATACAATATATTTTCTAAAAATGTTTAATGCAAACAGGCATGCGTCTGTATGAAAAAAATAAAAATCAAGGGCTCAAATCGTTTATTAGCGAATCGGGGACTGAACAAATATTAGTTTAGTCAGATGCAAAATAATAAATTAATATAATTTATGTTGCAATTATATACAAACAAATATTATAGCAATAAAGCAATCACTTATGAAATGTTTTCCCCAATCGATCGCTCCAATTTGTCTGCACAATGCTGTCACGGTGGCCGGTGGTGTTTACGGTAATGTAATATTAAAAGATTTATTATATTACATTATCTGAAGTCTCGATGGGCTTTTTTTTAATTGTTATAAAGTTCAATAATAATTTTAGTGATAATTATATAGAAGATAACAAGCACGTTCCCCTAATTTCTTTCAAGATACAACTTTAATCCTCTTTTATTTTAACTTGGAAGAGATAAAATATAAATCATTCAAGTTTTCACAATATCGCGCGTAAAATATTAAGTCGCGAATTATTTAGTTCAGATATTATTGACTAAGTTGGTTATTTTAGCAGTCCAAGCTGTAATAAGAACTCGTTCCTGAAAGACGTTTAAATATCTAGACGTTATCGCTACACATTGTTGTTTAACTCACGCTCTAGCTTTAAGCTCACGTTGAATTTTGTTAAACACACATATACAATTGAGAATTTTTTTTGGCAAGTTACTTTGCAATATTCCTACTTTAGATATTTGGTGTCTAAAATATATAAAAAGATGGCCAAAACATCGTTTTAAAACAAGTTGCACAAGTGATAAAGTATCAGCAAAATTTTCAAAATATTGCACTTGTCGGAAAAGTGTTTTCCATTTCTTTTTAAAAAAGGCCCTAAATTGTATTTCAACCCTTTGTCCATATTATTTATTTTTATTTTTTTTTCATGTGGATTAGATAGGTTCATTATCCAAACTAGACACGTAGGTAACATCTTCCAACAAAATTAAATGCTAATCAAGTTTCCACGAGGAGAGGAGCTGTATTACTTGTCCAATTAATTAAATTTAAAGTTAAAAAAAATCATTTCTATTTGAAATCAACTCGATGGCGATATATTACTTTGCGGAAATATTGAATTTATTTTCACGATATTATTTTTGACAAATTAAATTGCCAATTGAAAAGTGGAATTTCGAATAACATAAATACAAAACATTTATCCATCGCCAAAGTCCACCGTTATTCAAATATAAAATTGTAAACGTACTTGTAACATTTGCATTGACCAAGAGTAAATCGATACATAATGGAACATACCTGAACGGGTGGATTACAGAATTGTTTTCCCATGTAATTCTGGCAGTCGATGAGTGTACTGATTCGATGCTCTCCGAGGCGGACCCTTCTCAACTTGGGAGTGATGCAATGTGCGGCTGTTAAAATGTAACGCTCCGTGATCACACTTCCGCCGCACTGATATGGCACTTTCTTTGAATCTGCGAAGTCATAAAATTTTTCGACGCATGAGGAAAATATTTAGGCAATTATTTGGCATTTTCGTCATGCTTTTCTTTCCTGCTAATATTGTTGGAAATTAATTTAATTGTGCGTGCTCCATACGTCGTTTATACCAATCGTAAAATATTTCTGAATAAGTTCCAGGCAGTCGATATAAAATTATTTGTTTTATGTTAATTAAATTACACATTTATGTACATTATATATATATATATATATATATATATGTATATGTATATATATATATATATATGTATACACGTACGTATACACATATATGCACATACATATAATGTCGATTAATTATGTTTTTTTTTGTAGAGACTGGCGTCTCTGCCTTCAATCGCTTCATACGCCAAGGATTTTTATCAGTGTGCCTAATTAGGTATTCACAGTTGTTAAGAGGTTGATGGTTCTAAATTAACAATCAATTAATAATACCCTATCTAACATTATATAATAAAACTGAGTGCACTAGTATTTAAAAATACTCACCGATTGGTAGTCCGACTTAGTATCTCAAAGCTTACGAATAAAGCAGTTTTAATACAATCTAAATTTCATCACTGCTACTTAATTCATACCCAATTGTAGAAAACTTGTTATTGAGCGATAAAGAATTTCTAAAGTTATTTTAATATCCATAGTAACTTCATTGCAATAAATTTACTCCTTTGATGACTTGTAAATTTACTTTGTTTGAGAAGTTGCAAAAAGTATTTATAATTTTTTAAAGTTTTTATCGGTTTTTTCTGCGGGTCGCATTTTTTTCCCTTAATTGTACCATCGGACATTCAAGCCATATTTTCAGGATCAAAGCAATATCCAATTCCTCAATAATAAAAATATTTTTCGTTTTTTTTTTAAGTTGACTATATCAAAGTAATAAAGTTTATTTTTCTTCGCACTGACTAATTTAACTTGAAAGAACAATTCACCGAAATTTTCAACCACAAGTTCTATTACATAATAATAGGTGTTTCATTATATTGTATTAGTTTTGGGTCATCCTTTTGTATACAGCAAGTTACTGTATTATAAACGTCGAGACACGTGGAAAGGTGCCAGTTCGGAAAAAAGGAAAAGAAAAAAGGTCGGACAAAAACCCTGTTTTTATATTTTTTTAAATATTTTATTTACGCGAGGCATACAGAGCTACTTTGTACCTCTCTATAACCCAAAGTCTTTTTGAGTTAGAGACTAGTAGTTTTATTAAGTTTTCATTGTATATTAGAGCCCCTATATGCCGAATCTAGCATCCTATCACGCGTCAAAAATTTAAACGACTTCCAATTTACTTGTATGTCCAAAATTTCATGCAATGGTGCACTGATATTTCATCAAAAAATTAAAAAAATTATAATCAGATAATGTAAAATTTGCAAATGTTGAAACTTCGAAAAAGTATTTATATGAAAACAATAATGTGACATAAAAACAAAAACACAAATACGAAAAAATGGCCAAGTTCCGTAACAAGTACAAATGAGTTTGTTGGCTTCACCTTAAAAGAATTGAATTCTAAATGGATGCAAATTCTGTCTTTGTTCCTTAGAACTTACAGAATAATTTGAATTTTCCGTGAGTCTTAACAGTACGAAGTCGTTCTGAGAACAAATCCATCGAATTATGAAGTAGTTCGATAGGGCTATGAAGTAGTACACCTAAAGGCCACAAACCAAATTAGAATTACCAAAAGTTGGAAACGACCACATAATCGGATTTTATTAGGTAAGTTTTTAACTAGAAACTTAAGAAAACTCTGAACTAAGATAAGAACAGTTGTAAAAATAGAAGAAACTACATGAAAACGTGTAAAAAAGTAATAATAAAGGAAAATATATAGGTTTTAAGAAGACATCTGATCTTGCATGATTGCACCTTAGAGATATTCTGAAAATTATGAAATAATATTTAGAAAATAATGCGTCTTAATTCCGAGGCTACCGAGTCTAACATTATAAAAAAATAAGTGTTTTCATAAGGTCACGCAAAAGTTGCAAGAAAACTAAAGCGATGATTCTAGATGTCATAATTTTTTTAAATATACATCTCGTTTTTACGCCTTTGAACGTATAGCAGGATATACATATTTATATACTATTCTACTACACCTTCAAAGGAAGGTATATCATTTATATTTTTATTTTTCTACATTCGCCACCGATTTTCTCAGAAACCATGCGACGGAGAAGCTTGAAACTGACATAGTAATGCATCCTACTAAACCTTACATTTTTACCATGTATTTAGGTTATGAAGAGTTATTATATGCAAATAGTTTGGCAAAAATACTATATACAGTTAAATGCTCATTTGCTTGACAGGTTTTTATGTATTTTATATAAATGCGTGTTGATGATATTATTTTAAAGTTTCTATGCTGTAATCATCCTACAGTTATATTCTTAATCAAATTAATCATCCCTCGGCTTTAATATCATTAGTTTCGATAGATAAATCGCAACGGCTATAAAATGGATCAGTTATTGAAATTCGCATCAGAGCCACCAGTCTTATCTAATTAACGCAAAGTTTACTGTTGCAATTATTGTTCGTTAAATTTTGAACAGTGATTTCACAAACTGTAACTTTACTAGTTTGAAGCAAATTGATTCATTTTATATATAATGGGATTTAATTTTTCGAGTTTCCTTCAATAAAAATCTTAATGAAAAATATATTTATACGATACATAAAAATATTTAATAATTGAACAGACAAAATATATCTATTATAAAAATATGTTATCTTTCCTAGCGAATGGTTTCACTGGAAATATATGAATTAATACGGATGTCATACGAACATCTGTTCTTTGAAACTTGTGACATTATATTAACGTTTTTAAATATTAAATCTTCGATTCTTTGCTTTTTCTTTGAGTTCCTCGTCGTCACGACTCAAATCTTATAGGTTTATTTAAGTTTATCGCGTCTGTTATTATTCATTTGCAATGATTATTATTGTTGTAATCTTTTTTCTTCTGTTATTTGTAAAGATTATCGGTGTAGTTATATACATATATATATATATATATATATATATATATATATATATATATATATATATATGTATATATATATATATATATATATATATATATATATATATATATTACAGATTTATTAGGTATATGTGGCAAATTTTGTTTTGTAACTTTTGAAAGATAAAATTGGCACACAGAAAAATCAAAAGAAAAGATTCGAAAAAAATATTTCATTGAAAATACTAACTTTGAGACTAAACTTTTCATTTCCAGCAGTTATCTCAGAAAGCTTAATTTAAGCGTTTGATTATGAGTGCCAGTTATAAACAAATATTATATTGCAACATTTTGTTGGTTATTACTTCGTTACGCAATAATTTAAGTAAAATATAAATAAAAGCATACGACCTTTATTATTGCCCCAGACATAAGGCAGCTCCGCTAACATAGAGGGTAATACATTGTACATTAATAACGCAGCTTGGAAAGAAAAGACTTGGAAAACTAACGTGTCTGTCACACTGTCGGGATGTTTAACATCACTTTAGAATCAAGTAGTTTTTTAAGAAATATTCTAAAAAAAATGTGGAATGGATCCCTTAGGGAGATTGATGCCTGCGTAAGCATGTACCGACCTGAATACAATCATAAAAATAAATTTATTTCAGTAATTTTCGACACGATTTATTTTTTATATTGAGGGCATCTACCCACGCAATAAGGATAGATGCCCCAATTTATATAGTAGCCTTTAGAGGGCATCTATCCTACATTGTATCATAAACATTATTCTCCTTTTCTAGACATGTCACGCAAGTACGTGCGTAAAAGTAGCGGCACAGCCCAGAGGCGTGAGGACCGGAGAGGCTCTTAAAGGTTCTTTTGAAGACATGAGACAAAACAAATGTTCTCTTAATGAAATATCTCGTCGTTACAATATTCCATCTAGAAACATCAGGAGACGATTTGCACTATAAGATAAAAAGAAATTACATTAGATAGGCAGATTTTTGAAAATTTAAACACTTAAATTATTATTAAATGTACCTTATTTCATTATTTCTGTATCGTTTATAAATTCCCTCACAAATTAATATTTTGCTATACACTGGGTTTCGAACTTCAACAATTACTAACGGCTCGTCGTACACGTTCATAAATTAAAAGCAGCAGAGTATCTTGTAACACGAAATATATTTCGAAGACTGACGTTCGAATTCGTTGAAAAACATGGCATTGAACATAACTATTAAGAAACTCGCAAAGCTGGACCTCATTGGCTACAGACTTTTCTGGAACGAAAGAGTTCAGTTTTAGATAAGTTGAAGGTTTATCTCTTGCTAGAGCTCGGGGAATTAAGTATGAAGAAGTTAACAAGATGTTTGAGCTCTTGCTTGGTTTTCACGAAGCATGATTTACTGCACAAGCCTGATCATATGTTTAAGTTTGATGAAACTAGTATCCACTTTTATAATAAACTTGGAAAAGTTCACTCACACAGTAACAGCCTGCTGCAATGCTGCTGGAAATTTTGTCCCTCCAGTTATTACTATGAAGATAGTATACAAAAAAAAACAAAAATTCATGATGGCCTTCCCTTTGATTCAGATGTTTTTACAATAGCAAAAATATGATTGCGTTAATACGGATTTTTTTTCAGAAGTAGCTAATGTAGTATTTTGTATTTCGAAAGCCTCACGGTGAATTTGAATTGATTTTAGATTGGAATTCTTCCCACACTAATTGTGCTGAAATATTAGAGACCGCAGATGCAAATGGTATAAGCATCTTTTGTTTACCAAGTCAGAGTACGGAAGCTTTACAACCTTTAGACAGCAGCTTCTTCAAGCCTTTGAAAACTTTTTATGCAGCCAAGGCCCAAAACTAGATTTTTGCTAACAAAGTAAAAACCAATAAACCAGTAGTTAAAAGATTCATTCGTAACGCGTGGATCAGAGGGGCTACTATTCAATTCTATTTTGAGGTTTAGAGCTTACAGTATTTACCCATATTATCTGGCTGTTCTTTCAAAAGGTTTCTTTGCGTTTTCTGATTTGTCTTTAAGCAATTAAGTCTCTGATGAACAAGAAAACGTTTGGACTGATAAACATTACCATGTACTAATAATCAGACGCTGCTAAATTTAGATGAAGACAGATTCACGTTAGTCCTACCTTGGTTCAAACCCGAACTTGTTCACCACTAGTCGAGACCCAATTAATGAAACTGCTGATAATTCTAACACAGTGGAACGAGATTCTCCCAATTCTCCACATTTGTTTTTGCAACAGCTTATAGCAGAATGTTAGGAATGTTCTCCCGTATCGAAAATTTTGGTATTTTTCCACAAGAGAGGAATCAATCTGCTACAGCACTGACTTCTAAGGAAAACATTGCTGTTAAGAAAAATAAAAGTAAAGCTACTCCTAATATAAAACGTAAAGATAGCAAAAAAATTAACTAAAAAGGGTCGAGAGCCGCTTAAGAGAAGACTGGTTTTTCTGATGATTCTCTCATATAAAATGAATTTAATATTGTTAAGAAATGATAAAAGAACAGAGACATAAGAAACAGAGATTTATAGAAAGAAATCAGAATCAAATTGTAAGTACTCAAAATACAATTCAGCTTCCTGTTCTCAATATTCACACTACAACAAAAATTGGTAGTCATTCCGATGAAAGAGACAAAACATTTTCAAATAAGTTAGACTCTTCTCAGAATGCAACAAATGAAGGTGTGGAATATGTCGAAGATTTTGAAATGACAAAATCAGAGGTAGAATGGACTGTGAAACTTGCAGAATGTGCGGCAATTCTTGTAATCAATGTCAGCATTTTAAACTAAGTCAAGAAAAAAAAGAATAAAAAATTATAAATTGTTTAAAAATAAAAAAAAACTATTAATTAAAATAATTCAAGAAAAAACAATTAAGACATAAAACATGTAAAAACAAAAATAAATAAAATATTCAAAGTATAAAAGAAAAAATGAAAAAATATATAGTAAAGGTTATGTGAAAGGTACTGCTGAATAAAAATTTGTTATTATTTTTTTTAAATCTAGCACCAAGGATGATTGTGCCATTTAGCATTAACTTAAGAAAATCGACATGTTCTTTCATCAACATATTGTGATTATGTTTATTGATACGAAATGTTTAAGTTTAGTTGATTGCGCCATTAAATTAATGTTAATTAAAATTAAGAAAATCAAAATATTCTTTCATTAATTCCTTAGGGCAACTATCATACAAGTCAAACATGGCAGCATATAACCTATGCAGTGGGCATCCATCCTCATTCATAAAACAGTTTGTTTTATTTGTAACTAACTATAAACAATATTGAATGAACCTAATTATTTTTTTCATTAATAAGTACACAAATCATTGTTGAATATATTTGGCGTTAATTTAGTAGAAATTCATTATTCACAATTAAATGAAACTACGTGATGTAGTATTATTTCTACTTTCTTTAAGTTCTTTACCACGACCTAGATTTCGTTGTATTACAACATCTTCAGGTGGGATATTAGAAAAGAATCTTGATAACGTTCATAGTAAAAACATTTCGTACTTTTGCATACGGTACTCGAGGTCTCCAAAATAATGAAGAAACTTTATAGACTTTAAAATGCAAAATTTATTTTCGCTAGGTTACATTTTAGTTTTGACTAATCGCTACAACCAATAATTTTAAAGTAATTGGCGCACAAAAAAAACGCACTGACAGCGAAACAACGCATAAAAACGGTGTAAAAGGGAATGTGAACGACGACGAGGGTGACGTGCACCGAAGACGTATTGCGCAGGGAGAAGAGAATTGACGCATTGATTTTTTTTTATTTTTAGAAGAAATTTAACGCTTTTCTTACAATAATGTTTATTGGAATCGAATTACTCGATGGATTATCTTGATTTTATTACGACTTTTATATTCTACATACAAATATGACGTGAAGACTACTAACTCAATTCAGTTGAAGTTTTCTGAAAAATATAGAGATTGACCTAGTGTAACATACCACTTTTTCCTTGGAATCAGTTTATACAATGAGAATTTCATATTATCAGAAATTAATTTATACTGCAGTAGTACAAGAACAAGTATAGTAAGTATAGTAAAGTAAGTATAGTAATTACATAAATATATAGCGATGGCGCTACGTGTATTGTAAATCGCACAATACAATTTTCCACCTGGACATATGTTAGTCCAATGGGCATGTCTAGAGTTGAAGTGTAGAGTGATGCGGCGGGGGTAAGATCTTGAGCAAGCAATCCGAACGGAGGCATATGCATGAGGACAGTCGACGTCGTTGGTTGTCTTTCGCGTATAAATTTTACAAATCTTCTATATATTCGTCATAAGTTTACTTCTTTCGTTAATTTATTTAAAATTTGCATCTGCTGTAAGTATACGTAATTTCTATATTTTCGTTGGATGTGAAGTAACCTGTGTTACGTTTAATTGCAGTCGATCAACTAAAGAGAAGATATCGCGATTTTCGTTCAAATGCAACGTGTGTTGACATAAAAATGTTTACGTTTACAATTGTGCAAGATAACAACATAAAGGTATGCTTAAAAAATTTTTAACTTAATAAAACAATATCTGTTCCTTCCCACTGTGGTAATATAAACAATTTCGCGGCGAAATTTAAAACAAAAGGCATGACATGCATTCACGACGACGCTCGGCCACATTCTATTAATCTGTCTCAAGATTTCTTTCGGTTATTTGTGTGGGAATAACTGGATCATAAACCATGACCTTGCTCCCAGCCGCTATCGCATCTTTGTCTATTTAAAGAGCGACTGTAAATGGTTCAATAGTGTAATTGCATGGAAAAATAATATATGTGTTTGCACGTATATATATATATATATATATATATATATATATATATATATATATATGTATATATATATATATATATATATATATATATATACACATAAAGATTAAAAAAACTGAGGGTACTAGATAGCTCAATATATTATAGGGTCTTCCGTTTCATATATTGTATGCAGGCATAGCAAATAACATAATAACGTTAAGTGATTTGTATTCTATTACACTTTGTTTCTGGAGAAATACCCAAAACAGTACTTTAATAAATACAAATAATGTCTTATG
Organism: Druceiella hillmani; assembly: GCA_039881145.1. NCBI lineage: Eukaryota > Metazoa > Arthropoda > Insecta > Lepidoptera > Hepialidae > Druceiella > Druceiella hillmani. The sequence goes on from JAYKKI010000103.1 coordinate 7,201,338, forward strand.
TTTTAAAAGGTTCTAAAATACACACTCAAATGAGCAATCTGATCTAGATAATAACTAAAATGTTAAAACAAAAAAACAATTTAATGTTAAAAAATTTGACTGCGTAAAAGGCGAAAGATAATTTATGTGAATTTTCGTGAAAGAAACAAAAGGTTCTTGTTAAATGCCCATTTTAGGTTTCCACACCTCGAAATGAAAACAAACGGAACCCTCATCGGGAAGTCACATCACCTTGCAGCGTTCCGTTTGTCGCAGTCGTTTTAGTCTGTATCGTCATCATCAGAACTTCAAATTTGATTCAACAATGAAGCGCATAGAATCGCACAAATGCAGAGCTTAGAGGAGGAAATTATATAATCGAATTATTTTTGAATATTTTGTTTGGAGTTTATTGGAAAAGCAAGTGGTCAATATTTGGAAACAATTTTGAATTATTTTCAATTAGAAATATTGTTGAAAATGTCTACGCCGTTTTTCTCGGAAATCTTAGAAAATGAAGAAACTTTTAAATTTATCATAGGATAATGTTAACCCACTTGTTAGACGTGGGTTAATATTATCCTGTTAAGAAGTTTTAAATTTATCGTTAGGATAATGTTATTTTAGTAATTAATTATTAGAATTTTAGAGGGTCCAGGTGAAATAATAAAAATGTAAGTGTTTTTAATTTGATATGTTACATAGGGCACAAATTGAATAAAAAAACTATATGGATTTAAAAATTATAAAGGATTATAAGGGATTCAAAAAATATTTTTTAGAATTTTACGCAAGACGATTCCAGAGACAGTTTTTAAAATGCACACGAAGAATGTAGCACTTCCAACTCCGCATCTAAAGTTAAAGTTGTCAAACAAAACAGTTTTAATTGAATTTTTCCTAAAGTTTACTAGAACACTATAGTAATAACACCAACTCCGATAGATTTTCAGAAAGGACGACAATTTTATGTCCATTAAAATTATATTACGTTATATATTTCGCACTCGCACTTGTAAATAGTTTAATATAATATTCATATAATATTTACATCCTCCTTTAGGGGCACTGAACCCTCAACATTTTCGACTCAGTTGCATACTGAAAATTATAAACGCGATTGTATGTGGACGTGCACTGGGAAAACGTTATTAAAACTTTAAATAATCGAGTTCCTAGACAGCTCTAATTAATATTTCAGGACATTTGAAACTGATATAAGAATTCACCATATTTTCCCAAAAGAAAACTCAATGGTCTAAAACGACGTTGAAGACGTTTGATGTTAAAACTGATGCCACATTTCTGCGACTAAAAAAAGTATATTGAACTTTAACTACGTCTGAACTTCTGGTAGAAAAATACTTTTTAAAGGCATTGTTGTAAAATTAAAATCCCTTTTAATTTCTGGGGTGACATTATAGTTAACTTTTCACAACTCGGAAGGTTCAGGTTGCAACGACGGAAGAAAAATAACAATATCGATACGGTTTACAATTTTAATTAGCGAGACCTGAGAGTCGCGTGAGGTGTTGCTGCAGTTGAGTCCCAGGTGTGAGGCACTCTTTGAAATTAACGAAGATAACTATTACGTCTCCACGTTTAAAATATGCATTCGCTACATCGCACAAATGTTCCCTTAATGCATATGCCCTATTGCACTACACTAATATAATTTCGAGAACAAGTCAGTTGTGTTAAGCTTTTGTCACACATAACGCAGGAAATCGACGATAATCAATCCGATAAAGATCAGTGAAAATATAGTATATTTATGCAATTGAGGATATTAAATACTTTAACGCACCTGCCCCAAAAAATAGGTTCCACAAAAACTCTTTCTTTCTGTCAAACTCTGGTCGACTTTCGCCGGTACAAAAAAAGAGACGGAATATACCAGTTAATGGAAAAAAAGGATATAACATACGGACGAAAACGTTCATACGAGGATAGCAAATAGTTACGCACTACACAGACGACCGACAATAATCGGTCCGGCAAAATTCAAATAAAAAATAAATAAGATATTTAGTAATTCAAAGCCTTTCAAATTTAATTCAAGCCTTTTTATTAATTCTCCGGCAAAAGTCGCCAGTTATTGACCGCCGACTCATCAATTACAAAGTCGTTTGTGCGTCCTGTGTGTAAATCTTGATTTGCTCTCGACACGTGAACTGAGTCGGTGGAAAGTCGATAATCGACCTTCTACGACAAAAACCGGCAATCGTGGGCTGCTACAGTCACAACTAACAGAGGAAATAAAAAATATAGTTCACATAACTTATTCAATGTATAAAACGAAAAACATTAATTTATTTGACGTAAACCGTCTCCAACCAAAACTTCCCTGACCGTCATGTTTAACTAACAATATTAGCCGGTAATAACTTTAAACATATACATACCGTATACAAGGAGAGCTATCCATGGAAACTCTCCGAATTCTGCTTCAGTGCCGCCGATTATTCGCGGTTCTTTCGAAAACCCGCAATTATTTCTTGTCAGTAAATAGGAGTTGCCATAATAATCCCAGCCTATGATATTTTCAGGTTTAGGACAGCAAACCTGAAATGTTAAAAGGCTAGTCACTTCCTAATGTCCAAAATACAATATAAAGTGTACCGCTCTCCTTAGAAAGATGATGATAAAAATAATGTTTTTAATATATTTATATTATTTATTATTATTATTTTTAATATCATTTTTTTAGATTGCCTTTTATTTTCTCCAAATGACAATTAGAGAAATCGTCAAAATTGTTAAATACTTATCCCAAACCTCATTATACTCGTGTTATTTAAAGAGGTAAACATCACTCTAAATGGAAAACCTTATGTTTTAATCGATACATTGCGTTTGTTTTATTTCTAATATTAATTTAATGTTTATTTCAATATTTCATAACGTAAAAGCAGTATTTAAAAAAAATATTATAACACATTAGTACTCCCACGCATGTACACACCAACATACAGATCTATGAAAAAAAATGTATATATATATATATATATATATATACATCATAAAGATCAAGTCAATTTCAATTACCCTTTTTTATTTGGTTCCTTTCAGGGAGCTTTTCTTTCACGTTTCACGAGACTAATATCTCTGAAAGTTCTACGAAGTTGTTAAAATTTTGATAAATTTTATGTAAAGTAACTTTAATTCTATTCTATTTTGATTATACAGTAATTTATACTGGATACGTAAAAATATATAAACTATTATAGGGCCAAAAACAAAAGTGACAGTTCATCTCAGTCACTCCTGCCCCTTCATACCGGCACGCAACACAGCATGACGGTATATAAGCGAGGAAACAAACAGGGGTATATCACGATAAAAAGTACAAAAAGCGTAAACCATCTGCGTGCAAGCAAAATACACGCGTGCGAATCCAAGTCCAATCCAAGTCGTGATCAAAACCAAAAGAAAGGTAAAATAAATACCTTTTTTTTGGTTTTGATCACGATTGTAAGTGTAAAATACATTTACGAACGTGATCAAAACCTGATTTCACAAAATAAGCACCTTGGGAATGTTTCCGTTAAATCCGCAATGCGACGACTTCAAGTATTCCTCAAATGATTTCGGTACGGGCTGCCGAATCTCTTCGATGGACTCTCTAAGAATGTCACACGCGGGCAAGTCGATGCACGTTCCGGTCTCATTTTCTACCGTCCTGCATTCGTTGACTGCGGATGTTTGTAAAAATTCATCGAAACAAAATTTGGTTCATTAATTACATTTAATTTTTTTACGTGCGGTAGAAACAGGATTAAAATGAATATAAATTATCTGGTGTGAATAATTTATAAATGCAAGAAAAAACAGTTTTGACGTGTGACACAGTCAAGTGAAAAGTCATGATCACTACTATTAGATTTGGTATTTAAAGATATACGAGCATCAATTTTATATTATAAAATTACCTACAAAATAAGAGGAATTAATCAGTATAAATGATTTTATATAGCTAATTAACATAGTAAAATAAGTTGTTTATGAAAAGTGTGTGTAGTTTAAATAATATTTACGAATTATTAAAAAACAGAAAGTGTGGCTTTTTTAAACGATAATTTTGTTGAAACTGGTACAATGAACGTAATATGAAAGCGTTAGATGTTTATAATTTGTATAAGGTGAAAGTTTCTGATGAAATATAAAATACATTCGATACTTGCCAATTGAAACTGATTGCGTTAAACACTCTACAGCAAACAATAAACACAAAACGTACTGCAACATTTTGATTGATTCCACCAGAGAGCGGTACAGACGGAACGCGTATCTGTTTTACACTCACGGCTTCTGACTTGCTGTGATGCTTATTTATATGTACATGTGAACCTAATCATTCTGCGAGTCAGATTAATAGTTCATAAACTAGTAAATAAACTTTCATCATTTGTCTGCTCGCGAAGTGCGAAATACATTTTTTTTAACATTCTACTGTCTACATTTATTATTTACGTATTTTTGAATTAATAAATGAATATAACTGATATTCACTCATATTTTTTATGACAAAAAAGCTAAACGCATTGCAAGGGTGAAACTTAAATTAAGAACAGATATTTTTTAATTATACCTTTCTAATCGTAAAATATATATATATATATATATATATGTATATATATATATATATATGTATATATATACACATATATATATATATATATATATATATATATATATATATACATATACATTTTTCTTTTTCTTTCTTTTTTTCTTTTTTTTTTTTGTAGGTACATATGAATGTACCTTTTACATTTCACATCGCGTATGTCTGTCTTGATAAATGAAGTATTATTGAATCTTCATTAGATTGTGATTGGTTAACATACAATACAATAAGCATTAAAATTGAAGAATCAAGCTTTAAACAGAAAAAATGAAACATTTTCTTTAGAAAGATGCAAACAAAAATCTCTAACGGTAGCACTATTTTGCGGTTTTTGACTGTAAAGGTTCAATTAATACTCTATTTTGTTAGTTTATCATTTTTCGTGACTTTTTCAGTGGTTATTTGCAGTTAAATTCTTTCAATAGTGGTTTTTAATATACCCTGTGTAACACCTGTTGTGAGTGCGATGTGATCATTTGTACGTATTTTAGATTGTATGCAGAGAATTAATGTATTTGAAGAAACAGTTTCACGAATAGAGAATTAAATGTATAATGCCACGATTGTTTACACTATTATTGATATGAAACATCTAATGGCACGTTTGGATGGGAGTTGAAACGTTCTGATAGTACGTCGCGACGTACCATTCGGCCAGCTTCGCATTTGGTCGGCTTTTTGCGTTTTGATTCGGCCATAAAATTTAAAATATATTCGTAACAGATTTTTAAAACATATTTTTATGATAAATTATTTAAAAAAAGAACATAAAAATTAAATTAATATTTTCTTATTAGCTGCTTTCCGAATATTTCGTTTTCATTTCATTCAAATATAAATTATTACAATATAAAAAGATAGAACAATTTTGATGTTTCACATCCACTACGTGTTCCATGAGGGCTCAGATTTGTATAATTCATTATTAGAGATAAATTATTTAAAAATTGAAAAATAACTAATTCTAGTTAACTGTTACTTTCAGTTATAATAATTGTATTTCCACTCGTGCGTTTAATTTACTAAATTCAAAGTAAATACCGAATATATATCGTACGTGTTGATATTGTTTGAAGTGCAAGAAAGAAAACTTAATTCTTAGTAACATTTTTTAATGGAACATCTAGTTCCTTATAAATAATTAGCTTGATGTATTTTGTTAATATACTTTGTGATAATATTTTTAATGCAGATAATAAATCATGTTGTGGTAGGTTAGCGTCACGTAAATGTATTTCCTTTCTTCAGTTCTTAATTTCACGTGCCCGGTTGTGATTATATTAATATATATATATATATATATATATATATATATATATATATATATATATATATGTATATATATATATGTATATATACGCTTTCATATTACGTTCATTGTACCAGTTTCAACAAAATTATCGTTTAAAAAAGCCACACTTTCTGTTTTTTAATAATTCGTAAATATTATTTAAACTACACACACTTTTCATAAACAACTTATTTTACTATGTTAATTAGCTATATAAAATCATTTATACTGATTAATTCCTCTTATTTTGTAGGTAATTTTATAATATAAAATTGATGCTCGTATATCTTTAAATACCAAATCTAATAGTAGTGATCATGACTTTTCACTTGACTGTGTCACACGTCAAAACTGTTTTTTCTTGCATTTATAAATTATTCACACCAGATAATTTATATTCATTTTAATCCTGTTTCTACCGCACGTAAAAAAATTAAATGTAATTAATGAACCAAATTTTGTTTCGATGAATTTTTACAAACATCCGCAGTCAACGAATGCAGGACGGTAGAAAATGAGACCGGAACGTGCATCGACTTGCCCGCGTGTGACATTCTTAGAGAGTCCATCGAAGAGATTCGGCAGCCCGTACCGAAATCATTTGAGGAATACTTGAAGTCGTCGCATTGCGGATTTAACGGAAACATTCCCAAGGTGCTTATTTTGTGAAATCAGGTTTTGATCACGTTCGTAAATGTATTTTACACTTTGTGATAATATTTTTAATGCAGATAATAAATCATGTTGTGGTAGGTTAGCGTCACGTAAATGTATTTCCTTTCTTCAGTTCTTAATTTCACGTGCCCGGTTGTGATTATATTAATATATATATATATATATATATATATATATATATATATATATATATATATATATATATGTATATATATATGTATATATATATATATATATATATATATATATATGTATATATATATGTATATATATATATATATATATATATATATATACTCTCAGTCCGGAACGGGTATCACGTCACCCGAAGAAACCAATGAATAGGAATTAAATTTCGTCAAAAATATATCGAAATGACGAGGATCGAGGATGGAGCTTAACCTCTTGAACTGGATTCCACTTCACCTTTTCAATTTTATTCTTTTTCGTTCAACTTATTTGGTTTAAGTTCTTATTAAGAAACAAAAGTACGCTAAATAAAATATGGGAATTCCAGTGACGGAAGCGAGCGCGACCATGATTCAAATGTCGATAAGTTATTCGATCTTGTCTATTGCGGCCGGGCGAAATGTGTGTTTGGTTTAGGCTGGTAAACTGGATAGTTACGGAGTTATCGCATTGCGTATTTTACCCACGTCGCGTTGAAGAGTAGATTGTTTATGAATAAAATTGAAATTCCCTAAAATGTATATGGACGGTTTTTACATTGCTGTAATCGCTATAATCGTAGGTGGCAGGTCACATTTAATTTGTTATTTTATGGCGATTTATACAAATAAATTAATAAAAACTCTGTCAGTAATTTATAGTCGCGGTATTGGCTGCTATTTCATTGTTATAAGTGACTAAGTAATTAAGCAATTTATTACATTAAAATTCATAAAATTATTTTAAATACACTTTCATAACAAAATGTGTTGTGTATTTTTGTGTATAGTGCTTAAAGTGCGCGTGCAAAATAAATTAGCAGGCTTCAATCACTCAAATCACAATTTATGAGTATCGTTGTAGAGGTGACATTACATTAATATGTTATATATATATATATATATATATATATATATATATATACATATATATATATATATATATATATATATATATATATATATATATATATATTAATATGTTATATATATGATTATATATAAAAATTATTATGTAAGTATATTTAAACTCTTATGTCTCTGTAAATATATATGAAAATTGATTAGATGTTCACGTCGATTTGTAATGACATTTTATTATATTTTTCTGAATGTATAGCATTACAATCTTGTTGCACGTATTTAATACAATCTCTGAACTTCCATTCATTTTATTCTCTCTTTCTGTAATAGTAAGAGGTTAGACGGCAGAGAAAGACTCTGCCGTCTTACCCCTTACTATTTATTTACAAATCGAACTCTAGGTCGCCAAAAAGTTTCACTTCTGTCAAGTGTACTGAGTTGCACGCGTATTTTTTTAATTCGGTATGTCGTGCGGGATGTCATTTGAAAAGACTAGTAGCGAGGGTCTCAAGAATTAAATCTTCACAAGCAAACTGGGAAATATGCAGAAAAATATATCCCCACCGATTTTCGAAACTATTCAATCAAAAATTATGAAAAAAGTATTTTTTCAAGAAAGTGTGTGAGAAACATTAACCACCATTCCAGATAACTTAAACTAAATAACTTGAAATATTCCAATTATTTAAAAATAGAGTAGGCATTTACCTTTTTCTATATTCCAAACTGCTTTTGTCAGAAAGCAAGCGATGTAGTTACTTGAAAGTTGTATTTACGAGTGGTTTAGTAATACATGTCATCGACACACATTTTCCATACCCTGTAATATATTCCCTATAATATTCATAAAAGTACAAATCTTCAAATACTTTGAAATTTTGTTATAAAAGTTTTTTTTCCGATTAGAGAAATAACTTGTAAACAGTTTTTTTAAGGACGTTGATTTCTTTCATTTAATAATAACAATAACTTATTCGGAATGTGACGGTTACATAGGGTAAATGATGTAACTAATTGGATTTTAACATTTTTCTGACCATAAACACGCAAGTTTATATGTCTACATAGCATATATTCTTCAAAAACATGGAGTTAAAGTTTGGTTTTGTAAAAAATATTGTATGGGTATACAAAAAAGTAAATATCTAAATTTCTTAGGACACCATTTTATATATATATATATATATATATATATATATATATATATATATATATATATATTCACGTTTTGAAAAATCAATATACGTAAATAGTTTAATAGAATTACTGTATATGTTTAAATGTTGATAAGTGCCGAAATACGTACGGATTATTTGGTACGTTTTTTTTCCATAACTAAATATAGAGACTGATTTCTATGGCAATGTATTCTAAATTTTGAAGTTTGTCATTTACGACACATTTATTTTATATAAATATTTGTTTACAAGATATTTGACATCGAACATTTCATAACCTATTTATTCACTCCTCCTTATCCGCTCCCTCATTGACAGATCATCAAGACATTAAGGTCATTTCCAGAAGAGCTAGAACTTCAAATTTGTCACATACGTAATATTTATTAATATTAAATATTATTTACGTAACATTAGCAAAGGAGGAAGCAATAGAAATTTAGGTATTGATTGAAAAGAAAATAGTCTATTTCATTGTACGTATCAAAGAACCGCGTCCGGACGCCAGGGATGGAATGGAAAGGGCCAAGCCCAGGATGGAAGCCCAGAGTTAAATTATGTAATGTTAATGCAAGATTTGCAACTAGGTGGTAGTTACTAGGTGGTGGTAGTTACTAGATGAGCAACTAGGTAGTAGTTACGACAAAACGAAATTATTTTAACAAAGGGTTAATGTCCGACAGACGATCATGTCAAGTGCTTATTTTGTGCAAAATTGCACTATATGTCGACACCCGGGCTCCCGGCTTTAATTCCTAAGGGTTGAATATACAGGAAACATTATTTTTAAAGGGATGTTTCAATCCAGATATGCCAATAAAATTAAATACCAAGAAACCGAATTTTTAAACCTTCATGATACTCTATATGTTATATGCCAGGCTATGGGCATGACCCATTGCATACCTTTTATTTTATGTTATTTTCAATTCCGCACACGGAAGTACAGAGTCCTTTATTGGAATTAGAGAAAAATAATTTTAATAATGTACTTTATAATCGCGCCATGAACCAGGTGGCTAGTTTTGGGATAATACGTGGATTGACTATGCACGTTAGAAATGTATGAGAATCGTATATTAAGGAGCCGATTTTATGGTCTTTGTGATGCTTATATTTCTTTAGGAAGGATGTTAAAGTGGATTGCGGGGAGCTCATTTAGTTAAAGGACATTATGATGCTTTGATTTATCGTAAGTATTTGTATATTAGATGGTATTTTGATTGCAATAAATAGCTTAAAAGCAATCATTAATTTTGACTTCGAGATTGTTGATAGAGCCTACATTCATTGAACATAACGCTCCATACTTGTGCAGTAGACCATATAGTTTTATTCTATGCCACAAAATAGATAGTTTGTTTATATAAGCGCAAAGTAATAAGTTTCATCAAATCACTAATAGATATTGTGTCTGCTGTTTTCTCGCGTGGCCATACTTTGATTCGCATCGCCTGGAGTAAGGACGCTTCACAGTACTCATTTTATTTAATTTCAATCACAATTAGTTTAAGGCGCAAAAGCATTATTGTCGAATACAATTAATCAGAGTGGACAGATACAGAAGAAGACACAATTTGTCTTTTATGAAATAGAAAAACAGACGTCGCATGTGTAATGCCACTAATTATTATCAAAATCCAATTGCCTTAGAAAAAGAAAACATAAACAAAAGAAAAATTTTAAATATAAATAGATGAAATATTAAAATTACCGCATAGGTGTAAGTCATCAGAACTTAAATAAATGAAACTCCATCAAGTTTAGCTTGCTAGAGAAGTATCGATGAGCAGTTAGAGCTTAGCAGATGCAAAAAGCACTGTAATAAGACTTCTGAGATATTAGCAGTAAGGAATAGTACGTTAAAAGTAGCCATGTTCTTGCGGAGCTTCGCTAGAGAGGTGTAAGTGAGTGAATTAGAGCTTTGCGCATAGATTTATTGAATATACATCTATCGTCACACTGAACTTGACCGCGTTTCGTTCTTATCTCTCAACCGTTTCGTCATTTGATCTACATTTTTTTCTTTATTAACTCTGCTTATTACAGCGATAAATATCTGCAAATAATTTACAGCCAAGTTGAATATTGTAATTGCCCCGGGTCACGCACGTCAGTTACACACAGCTCATTCTGATATCGTGTCTATTTTTGTTTCCTTGGTGATAGTGAGAAATTCGTCAATATGATAGTCTCGTTTTTGTATTTGTTCTGTAAGCGTTACTTGCTTTGATTGTACATATACAAAAAACGTTAACACTCCTTAGCTTACCCCAAACTAGTTTAATATATAGCAAATCTTCAGTACTTCCGCAAATAGAGACGAACTCATTTTGACCATTAAACAAAATTATATTTTTATTTGAATTTACAAGATTTTACAATTTAGATGAAATAAATAAAATATTACCATTAACAAGGATTATATTTTTGGCTCATCTCACGTGAAGATTTCAGCAACAACATGATGAAGGTTTTTGGAAAAAATAATATTAAAATTATCACCATACGAATGGTAAAACTTCTAAGGTTAAGTTCGTAAATAAATAAGATGAAGGTTTCATTACAGGGTTTTGATCAAGCGCACACCTGAGTATATCGGTAAACTGTACGTTGTAGTGATTCAACGTTTTATTTTGGAACGTTCGAAAATAGTATCCTTTATAATTAGTCAAGAAAAAAATGGAAGAAACATCACGAATTAATTTACGAGGTATCTCGTGATTTAATTATCGAGTGAAGAAATGCAGGGCAGATACAATCTGGCGGCGGCCAGCTACACATATTTTTATACGTCTTAGTACAAACCGTGTGACCGACGATCACAAAAACACCTTCAAAAATTGTAACTTATCTTCTATTAATAAATAGCCACTAGAGTCTTTAAAAATAAAATATTCATTATAACATAAAAAAGAGTTTTTAATTATCTATATCAGGCCCATTCAACATACGGCCCCCGGGACACAATGCGGCCCTGCATCTGGCCCGCGAGCTAGTTAAACTCTAAAAACGTCAATAGGATATTGTGCAAATATCCATTAAAAAAAATGCCTGTGTCAGTTGCACTGCGCTAGTCGATAAATGAATCAATAACTGAGAGTCGAAATCAATAATGTGTACATATTGGTAGGTAGGTATGTTACGGAACCCGGCGTCGCGATATGGAACACTACAAAACACGTCAGTCTAATTGTCTTGCCCCCGCGAACATACCAGTATAGAAAAGTGGTGAAATAAGGTAGGTGATATATATTTTTAAAATATTATTTTTTGCACATTGTTTGAAATTAGGAACAACATGCTCGCCTCTAAAGTTTGTAAATTTTGTCCTATTTACCTAAGTACATAGTTTAATGTTGACTTTCCACATTTAATGGACTATATTCCAAGATTATGATCATATATGGTGTGGTGTGGTATGTATTTGGTTATCGTATTGATTGATGTATTCCGAATTCTATGTGTTGAAAATTTTGAATAAAAATTTTCTTAACATATTTATCAAAATGTAATGTGTAGATATCATTTTATTTTATGGTAAAACGTAAAGTTGACGCAAATGTCGAAAAAAAACATTTAGACTGAAACCTTTTTTGTCACAGAACACAATGGAAACATAGTATGTTTTAGAACACAATGGAAACATACTAATGCCTCATGTATCATGACAAAATATCAGTTTGCTAGGAGTACAATATTTAACGGCATTATTCTACAAAATATGCATCTAAATACGATGAGTACAAACGTCAAATTTGAATCGACCGTATAAATTTATTGAAGAAAAATATGATCAGTCAACAGGCAATGTTTTGAAATACCAAAAGAAAAATCCAAAACAGTTACAAAAATTATCTTTATGGTAGCAGAAGCCATTGCCAAGCGAAGCAAACTCCTATCCGATGGAGAATTTGGAAGAAGGAAGGCTTGGAAATATTCACATCGATAGCGAGTCCGGAGCATAAAGCATTGGTTAATAATACAAGTTTGTCACATCAAACTATAGCAAGGAGAATTGATGATATGTCCCAAGATATCTAATCGTCTTTAAAAACACAATTGAAGAAATGAATTTTCCAAAATTTCCCTCTCGACGAAAGTACCGATATCTCAGATACAGCGCAGTTGGCTGTTTTTGTAAGAGGAGTAACAGTACACTACACAGTGACCGAAGGATTGCTTGCGTGATGCCTTCAATGAAAGATTCATCCATAGGACAAGATATCTACGAAGAAATAAAGAGTTGCGTGGAAAAATATGAGCTTCAAATCGAAAATCTTTGCGGCTTAACTACAGATGGTGCACCAGCAATAACAGGAAGAGCAAAAGGTTTTGTGGCATTAATGCACCACAGCATCACACACACAATCATACAGCATTATTGTATTATCCATCATGAACAGCTATGTGCAAAAGTACTTGAGCTGAAACACGTGATGCATAATAGTGCAGGCAGTTAATTTTGTCCGTGCAAGAGGTCTGAATCATAGACAGTTTTAGGCTGTTCTGTCTGATGTAGATGCAGATCGTGAAGACATCGTATACTTCAGTCGCATTCACTGGGCTAGTAGAGCAGCCACACTGAAGTGATTAATAAATCCGACCTTTCGCATAATTATGTTGGATACCTCTGATTTGTATCGTATTTATTGTGAAGAAAAAAATAATCATGGTAAACGATGATCGAGGAAAAAATATTACGCATTTACGACCAAATTATATAAGTTACACATTTTTGAAAAGAAGTTTGCTCAGAATGTTTTTTTCCTATCGGAGACTAAAAAAAACTCCATAAACTGTATTTCTATCTATACTATCCTCGTAAAACCCAAATATTTTTTTATACGTATTTACTTGAACACAATACATTTGATTCTATAATTTAATGCATTAATTAAAGAAAATAAAGCTTATTGTTTAATCATTACTTATTTACTTCTCGTATGGCGTAAGTAGGCGCACTATCTAATTCAGGTGATAATAGAAATGATATCAAATATCCAGGTTCGATAGATGAGTTACCGCAATAATATGTGACATAATCGTTATTTATATTATTGTAGTAGTTAGACGATAGGTGATGCGTGTTCATGTGTTATCACATTTGTTATCGCTTCGAACGTTACAACTATTTGCGGTATATAATCGTGAATTTGTTGTTATTTTATGGCGAAACATGTTTGGAAGTCTTGACTCACCCTATCAATTGCTTTCCAATTTAGAAACATTAAATAATCATTTTATTAAATAACTCCTTGAGATAAATTAAGTAACCGATTTCAGTGCGCATTAAACAAATAGGGATATTAAAAAAACCTGTTAACTACGAGTATAACTTGCATTCCAAGGGTACCGTTTACACTTAAGCAATTAAATATTTATGTCACGTTAATAATCATTATGTAAATATATCTGTCTAATTTATCTATCTAGTTTTTAACGTTGAAAATTTTTAACTCTACTCTTTGAGTAATTATAACATGCTAAAGATTTAAATTTTTTTACTATTTGGATACTTTGTTAAATACTTAATACAAAATTAGAACCATTCAAAAATTACATAGTAAGTACACCATTATTTTCCTGCATTTCCAACTGAATAACTGGGAAGCGGTAAAACGCTGGAATGAACTATGAAATTACCTAGTTCGAGTCTTGGCAAGAAGTATCTTTTTTAAAATAAAATGGAACAGAAATTCATCCAGTCTAAATTTTGATGTTGCAGAAGAAAAAAAGTCAATAAGTTTAAACTATTCTCAAAAATTACTACAGGAACGAGTAAATTCTAATTTCAGTACCGTCCATTAGTATCATGTCATACTCCTACGAGTATGTAAAATGAAATGAAAACTAAGAAAACCGTTATCAACGGTACATTTATTTCGTTGCTTGTCTAAGCAAGTATCGCGCAGCAATAAAGTACTGGACTCTGAACTGATTTCACGAAAAGTGAAACATGTATTTTTTCTTTAAAACCATCCAAAAATGAATTAATTTTCATTTCGACACCATTTATAGTATTAGGTTGGCTAGTAGATTGCCACAAACAATATATGTCATACGATGGGCGAGTCCACGGTGTCTTACGCGACGGCAAAGATTTGGTTCAGAAAATTAAAAAATGAGGACTACGATCTTGAGGACGAACCCCGTACCAGACGTCCTGTTGAATTGGACGTTAAACGATTACTACGCCTATTTGAAGATGATCCTTGACAGACGACTCGTGAATTGCCAGATGAGCTACGCTGCAGACATGGCACCGCAAAAGTTTCAAAATACGGTGTATGGATACCTCACGAGTTGTCATCATATCACCTTCAGTGCAGATTTGATACTTGTCAACAATAGTTGATATAGAAATGTAATTTCGACTGGCTGAATCATTTAGTGACTGGTGGTGAGAAGTTCGTTACATACGTTAACCACACACGCGAACTTCAACGGACGGGTGTCGGAGAAACATGAGTTTCAGAATCCAAACCTGAAATAAGTGCCAAAAAGGTTATGCTCAGCTACTGGTGGAATGTGAAGGGTGTTATTCATTGGGACTTGCTCCCAGAGAGATTTACAATTAATGCAGATATTTACTGTAAACTATTAGACCGATTAACTGACAAATTGAGTAGTCAACAGGATCGGATTTATTTTCTACACCGTAATGCTAGACCATATGTTGCAAAACGTACTCGTGATAAGTCAGCTTGGCTGGGTTTTACTCACTCATCCACCATATTTGCCCGTCACTGCGCCCTCTGACTACCATTTATTTAAGGCTCTAAGTAACCATTTACGTGAAATAAAATCTACGTTAAAGAAGATCTCCAAAACGACCTCGCGCAGTTTTTTTAAATCAAAGTCACTAGAATTTTCAAGAAGGGCCTGTTGTCACTGCCAACTAGATGGCGATAAGTAGTAGATGAGAATGGCGCATACTTAAATTAAATTTAGTATAATACATAACTTGTTTATTAAAAAGTGTTGACAGCAACTAGGGGTTAAACACTCATCAGTCAACCCAATATTTCCAACGGTAACTATACGTTGGTAATAAGATTGAGCTTGAAAAGTTTGTAATATATTTGCATTAATTTTTAAAATAAATTTTCAAAATGTAATGCTTTTTTTGGATCTTGAACAGCATTTTCTTTATTATGAAGTAAACAAAATTTTGCACTTTCGAGTCTTAAATTTTTTGTTCGCAATAAAATAATTAACGTACTTTATCTATATAAAAAACAAATTGATATAATTTATCTGTTATTGTTTTAACTGTTTTTGACGTGAAAATGTCTTTCACTTGTTAAGTATAGTGAGAGCTGTTCGAACTTTCTTGCGTTACAGAATACCGTCAGATTCAAATCGCTAATAACTACGAGACTAAGAATTAATGCGTTATCAATCGTTACGCTCACAACAAATAAACCATATCTGTCTATGTTTGTCCTGTAGTATTATTTTGCTCGCGATGTAATTAGACTAGTCTAGGCGCGTATGCGTGGTTGTTGCGAAATAGTATTATGAAAAGTCATAAATTACCGTAGTCTGAAAACGTGTTTCACCAGGATGTTGAATTCGGTGTCATTGTAAATAGCGTGAAGAGCACCACTCGGAGCCAAAGTGAGCAACAAAAATATTTATCGGAATGTGAGCAAAAATCGTAAAAAAACAAAAATTAGAATTAAATTTCAAGATGTCGCCTCACATAAACCGTAAATTATGGAAAAAACAAATCAGAGAAAAGTTCGCGTCAAAAGGAAAACTAAACATCTGAAAAGTCCAGGGCTGAGCAAATGCGAGAGCTACGACAGCTTCGACAAGAACATTTTAAAAAAACTATGCAACGCGTTTAAATAATTAGCCCACTGGACATACAGCTTCCAGTGATATTCCAAATATCCACGGATCATGTGCAGACATTGTCGGAAGGCAATACAGAAAATGGCGTTAATATAAAGATCCGATGGCAACGAGACAGCGCCAGAAGACGAGTATGTATTGTGATAACCAAATATAGTCGTGCTGTTAACGTCGGGCATCAGTACGCGTACGTCAGTGGAGGGTGCTATGGTAGATTATGAACACTAAACGTGTGTGATGTTATTAAACACTAAAATGACAACAATCGAGGCTCAATGTGCTACAGCTCTGCCAGACTCTCATTGAAAGACGCATTGCAAACATATATATCGAGCGTAGCAAACCTGAGTATAAACAAACGTATTTTTCAGCGAGATTGGTAATAAAATTACATATTAATACGAAACACTCGTTATGATTTTATACCGAAGTTTTCACGAAAAATCTGCAGCGCCGAACTGAACTGCGCATTTCGGTGCTTAATTTTCTTTTATTCTGACATTGTATTTACAATCTATTTCAGTCTCCCACGACACACAACATATTTTATTACTTTGTGCTTTGGTTAAATGGAAGTGATTGCTCCTATAGCATTAGGTCAGTCTTATGTAGGTGTACATTAAATACAATAAATAAATGAATATGATAAACATACTTCCGATAATAACTGTCGAGTTCATCGTCCACTTAACCACTTCGATATAACTTATTACGATTTGCTTATTGATAAAATAAACATTAAAATATACTTTTAATAATAAACACACTAATGTTAGGTTACACAAATGCATATAACCAAAATAGAAACGAACAATATAGTTTTTCAATTAACTCGACATTAAGTCGGTTCCGATTTAATCGGGACCGGTTCAACGTTGAGTTTACGTCTAATGTTTCTTAATTTTCCACATTTTGTTACTCATTACTCTATGGTATACGTACTACAGTAGTCTGTAAAATATTATTTATAATGTATAAGGCATAATTGATTGGAAGAAATACTTTGAACACCTGTGAATTAACTAAATATATATTTTGTGCTGAAGACCAAAATAAATACGTCAAAAAGGTATTGTTTCTCTATCCCGTGTCAACGTTGAAAACGACTATAAAAGTGTTTTTCTAAGAATACATCTCCTATTCTCTTCTGTTCTTAAGAAATTGTAACAACAATGGAAATAACATTTTATTTACGCTTATTATATTACTTTCTAAAGTGTAAAATTACCGAACTGATAAAAAATTGCTTCTTAGTAAAATTGCTTCTTTAGTAAAAAGATACAGAAAAAAAAATCATTTTGAAAAAAATGTAATACAAGTCAGTAAGAATATAATAAGAACGACATAATTGGCAATGAATAGAAAAATATAATTTTTAATTAAATACTTACCAAGTTGATAAAATAAATCTCATTAGTAGCAAGAATGTGAAATTTTGAATGTTTGTTACTCAATCGCGTCTAAACGACTGTGCTAATTTTAATGAAATTCGGTTAATGATCGGTTTTTAAAGATTAAGATCATAAAACTTTAAAATCCCATAATCATTATCATATAATCTTAAAGGACCGAATTATGATAATAATTTTTAAAAACTCGGGAAACTTTTAACATTAATTGACTTAATTCAAGATTAGAATCATGAAGGCTAATAAGTTTCTCGTACGTTTGTAAAAAAAGTATCTAGCAATTTTCAAGTACTTCGATAACATTCTACCGTCGAGTATATATTGAGAGCGGGCCGCGTTATTTAGCGGCATTTGTAGTTTGAGTTTGAGCGAGTCAGCATTTAGTAAATATGGAAAACGTTAAAAGTCAAGTGTGAATCTGCTTATTTTACCAATTTTAATCAACACGCAGTATATGTCATAAAGTAGCTCTGTCTTTAAAGCAATTGTAAGGGCGTGGTTCTGGCAATTCCTAGGTGGGGAATAGGTCTAGGTCACGGGAATATATCTAGCTCTAGTCGATCGTTATATTTTGGTGTCGATAAATTAAAATGGCCATTCTCATGAAACCTTAGACTTTCAAAGTGGATTTTAACTATTTACATTGAGCGCTCTCATGGAAGAGTATAGAAATATTTACGCGAATTAGACAAAGTCCACAAATATGGTGTTTTGGTATCCAATGGGTAGATTCAGGGTCTATTAACTTGTCGAGCATATTTATTTTATTTTACAGTATTTTTATTTTTGACGTGTATACGTCTTTAAATTTGCTACCATACGAGGGCAATCCAAAAAACCTAATGATAACAAAATCGGGGGATACAGTTTGGCGTTGCAGTTTCGAATCTATCCTCTACATAAAAAATTAAATTATACAACTGGATAGCTAAAAGATGAAATAATTCATTACGATAAGCGAGAACAGTGACGCGTCGCGCGCGGTGGATGGGGAAGCGCCGCCATTTTGAGGTTATTTTGCTGCGTATTGCAAGTTGCAATTAGTATAACTTTTGATTCGGAAAAGTTACGATGTTCGTTTAAGTTTTAGTCGCCAGCTGTCGTCAAAATCTATCGATTGTATATAAAATATTAGTTTAAAGTAGTGACAGTGAATATAATAAGGTGTTAGAATAATAAAATATTATCAAAAATATATAATGTCGGCCTGTACCCGTCGAAAAGCCAAAACCAAATACAGAGATCGTATACGGCTGGAAAGGACTTCTCAATAATAATCGAACGGTAATAATAAAACACCATATGACCGAGTCAAGCAATGTCGGGAACGTAAAAGAATGAATGCGGCAGAGTGGATTAACGACGATGCCAGTACATCTGCAGCTGGGGCGGTTGAGATTATGTGTTACATAGACGTGTTCACGTACAACACACGGCCGTGTCCATGACACAGCCACACCCCATTTTTAAATGTGCTTCGTTACTGAACCACTTTGTCATTGGAAAGTGGTTGAGTAAAAAGGAAATGGGCAAACCGCAACATGAAAATATAATATTTTGTATTGGTTGGAATATTCATGTAATGATATTTCGGCAAATATTTCCTATTAAACATAGCTAACATGGAAGCTGAGTAGGGCATACAGTATCGAGTTTTGTGACTTGAATTCCGTCAGAAACGTCGAGAACACTACAAAAATATCCTATAGTCTTACAAAGCTCGTCTCCATTTTGCAAGAAACACTCGATTAAAATTTTTGGAATTGGGAAGGGAAAGGATTTCACATCCCCTTTATTCGCCAGCTTTAGTGCCGTCCGACTTTATCGATTTTGGTAATTAAGTAGGTCTTCAGGTGAAAAAAACTTTGATGATTACAACCATTATCAAGAGATTTTATTTTTCCACTCAAAATTAATGATTTTTCCACTCAAAATTTGCGCGATTCTGTTCTTATGCTATTTATTTTTTGCTAAATTATTCATTGTGCCGTCACTTATGATCAGTCACAATAAACTGAGATTTAATAGTATTTCTTTTCTTTCGCAGCGCTAATTATTTACAGTTCAAACCAATAATTCATAGACTATTTTGTAACACCGGAGATGGAATAAATTACGTAAAAAGAAAATTGGTGTTTTTTTGATAACAGTAAAAACATACTGCTACAAATTTAAGTAGACGACATAATATGCACATTAAATTGGCAAAACTTTTAATTTGTTTTACAGATTGATATTACAATAGCCTATTTTGTAAGAAACAACTCCCACCGGGTCGAGTGAAAATCCACGCCGCAGTCCGTGTAAAATATTATAAAGTTATCTTGTTTTTAAACGTATTGATTTAACGTACACCAATTTGATTGCTAAAAGTAACCGCAAACTGTGAATAACTACAATATTCTAGCGTCGGCCTGTCAGGTTATCAACTTTCTTTTTTTCAGCGATATCTTGAAGGCAAACATTTCCTATCGAATTCAAGATGTCGCTGAAGGGTATGCAAAAAACACTACGTTCGATCTTTTCTTCAATTAGCAAATGAATTTCTGTGACTAAAGAAGAACAAAATATGAAAATTTCACAAAAAACACTTGGAATTCTCTTGTTTCATGAATTATGTTTATGGTGAGAAGTGTGCTAAGCATCGTGCAATACTTGCGTTACGATGAGTGAATGTGCACTCTGTTAGGATACAGCCAAGCATTTGTTGCAAAGATTTAAAGGAGGAAATCTCTCTGAAGATTTAAAGAAGGAATCTCTCGGTGACGTCCTACTCTAAATTTAAAAGATTTAAACAGGTCCCTAGTTGTCTGGGATAAGCTAATGCAATTATACTATAATAGAGTGAAAAACATCAAGCTTTGGGGATGACGAGAAAATATTCTGATTGGCTACTGTATAAGCTTACACCCCTTCCACTTTAGAGTTTTATTTTTTACTAACTTCGCTTATGTGAACTTGTAGCTTTTCTTAAATAAAATACCAAAAAGTAGGTAAACATTTCTTCTCTTACTTTTTGAAACGCAATAAAATGTTACACTCCTAAGATGATATCAATCCATACCGACTAGATGTAAAAATATTTACATAGAAATTAGTAATGAGATAATTAGGTATATGACTTCAAATTTTATTACGTCGAATTAAAAAAAAATAATTAAATCCGTTTTTCAATTAAGCATTTTAATTTATTTTATATTTAAAATATAATATTTACAGTTGTTCATTATTCACAGTTTCTACAAAATTAACGCCAAATATAATAAATATATACAGATGTCTTTATTTTAAAGTTTGGTGCAGTTAGGCCGCTAGTTTTTGAAAATAACGTAGCAAAAATAGTTTTTGGTAAATTTAAAAAAATTATTGTTCTAAGGCGGCGCACATATGCCTGGTTTTCAATTTAAGATTAACCTATCCGCCTAAGAACATCGTAGAATAGCCCTCAATGGATTATGTTTATTTTATTTACTTTGTTACTATCTACTCACAATAGTCGTCTCTCTATTACTTCGTTTAGTTCAACTCGATGGAAATTAAGCAACGTGTTAATCTAGGAACTGTTGAAATGTACTTTTACAATTTCTTTGCAAACTTATATCACTTTGTGATCAATACTTTTTCGATCTTCTTATCATCATGAAAGGCAGAATACCTGGGCTAGTCGAACTTGATGAATTTTGTCTTCAAACACGTTTTCCAATACAAGCAGATGTGATCATGGTATGCGAAAGTAGCAAACCTTTTTTAAATTTTGATTCTATGAGCTCACAGACGTTGCTTATACGGCCTTTATTCGAATCGATGGTATCGCAATAAAGGACCTGTATTTTATCGTCAAGATTTCAATTAGTTATAGCACCCCAAATAGTTTGTGCCTGCTCTTTGTTTGTATTTTTTTCTAATTTTGGCCAAGTAATATTATCTATTGAAAATTGTTCTTATTTAGCACTTCGAGCGTCCAGACCTGGTCACAATATGCCATCTCAGTGAATTTTGGTACTTTATTTTGAAAGATTATTCAAATTATTTCTGCTCATTCTTTTAATTTGTCTGTGCCATTTCTTTGGATTGCTGACTTATTTATAGGAAAATTCTTAAGTTTTTAGTTTTTCTGTACAATTTTTTTGAATAGTATTTATAACAACATTCATAGTGTTATGTCTAAGTGGCAATCGCAGCTTGCTGAATGAAAATAAATTCTCTATTGTTCTCCCTTGTTTCTTTCACGTATCCAAATATTTCCATTACTAAATGTTCATTTAGCCCTGGTTTCTCTATTTCTGCATTCATATCAACCATTAAGATTACATTTACAAAACATTGCCCCATGGCCCTATCCGATTTGTTGCAGAATTCATCTATTTGCATTTCTTTGGGTTTTTCTGTAGATGTGTTGGCTTGAATCGGAGAGTGTATTATTTCAACGTGGATTTTAACTACTTTCTTCGATATTCCAATGACGTCATACGCTACAATATTTTTCTGTTTCTTGACAATAAAGCCAATTTTGTTAAAATTATTTTCCGCAGGTCTGCGAATCATAATTTAATCGCTATGTCTAAATTTATTCAATTTTTAATTCATTATCTTCTTCTTCTTCTTTGTGGTTACACTCTTTGCAGAGTGGTCGTGGTCGTCACGTCGACATTAGTGGCCCGTTTTACAATACGACGCCACTCTTCGCGAACTCTCGCTTTCCTTGTACATTCGTGCAGTGGTCCGTTGAAGGTCTTCTTTATTTGACCTGTTCACCCCATTGGTAATATGTCTTATGATTTGATGCCTTCAACTTTACCCTGCACTATTCGGCCGTCTATGGATTTGCATCCACGCCGAATTATATGTCCAAAAAAAGTAAGAACACGAGCTTGTATTATTCTTGACAATTTTTGTTTGATGTCCAGCTTTCGAAGAATGGACTCATTGGTTTGAAATTCCGTCCACGATATTCTGAGCAGTCTTCTCCAGTACCACATCTCAAGGGATATAGTGCTGAAGAAGAATGCTCGATATATATATATATATATATATATATATATATATATATATATATATATATATATATTATTTATGGGGTATATTCGAGCAGTAAATATAAATGCAAAAAAATACCCTTACACCAAAAAATGCAAAATATTAGATTTGATTATTGCACGGTAGTTTAGTTTAATCTATCATCACATAAATTGCACCACATTGTACCATAACAAATATTGAAATCAAATAATATCCAAAATAATACTTACCTCATGACTAGCTTATTGGATTGATTGAGTTCTTTACCTATTTCTTTGAATAGAACGCACTTTTTTTACATTTTCCTGATACGACGTGGCCGAAGTCGTTGGTAAAAGTTTGTACATGTTAATTGGGCAACATATTAAACCTTTATTTTTAACAAAATTTGGAAATATTAAACTATTCAATTAATATACACTTAAATTTATCTGGACCTGGTTATGTTAAAAACGAGAGTTATTGTTGGGAAGAAGACGCAGCTAAATACTAGGCAACTCTCCTAATCTACTTTTATAAAGCTAATAAATGCTTGATAATGGGGCAAATGGAGCATTACTGCAAGAGTTTTGTTGGTAATGTTGCGTTAACGGGTACCTGTAGAGAAAATATTTTAGAGATATAAATTATTTCTATGACAGAAATTCCACTTGCTGAAACCTCCAGGTATGATAACTTCATTTTTAAATAATAGACTTCAAAAACCTTGTACCAAAGTAAATGACGTCTCCTCTTTATTTTGTTTAATAACATGCTATTTGAGAATGTGAGCTGATAACAGAATATGTATTATGACTGGTTTTCCCATACGCGTTTGTATTGAGTACCCATGGGTATTTCTATTATCGTGATTTTTTGTTAATTCTGTCTGGAAATAGGCTAAATTTAGTTACATAACAAGCAGTAAAACATTAAAATTGATAAATGTTATTTTATGCCGGTTTACGTATATGGTTAACAATATAAAAATAACTATATAAATCACTTGTCCACAAATTCACTCACAGATGACACCAACATTTTCATCGAATTGTATTGCTATTTAGCTAAATCGGATAGTTGAAGAGAGTGCAATCGACGAAACTAGCTTCCATAGTATCCTTTATTTACATTTAATAATTGGCATAGATTTTAAATTAGTAAAAATTGTGTTGAACAGCACGTAAATATTTGTTTGAGTATCCTAAGATTTTCAGCGTATTCATAGATATATTTAATAATTTAGCTGCCGCATATGATTCAAGAATTGATTTCAATAATTGTTAAACAAATTATCGTGAGTTGACAGAGTGTATAAAGTCAGAAGTAATCGTCTATGTTAAAACTTCCCCCGGCTTGCTAAATTACGAAGGCGCGTGTAAACAAAACAGGCGAAAATCGTTTAAATAAATTAATCTGTATCCCGGGCATATAAAATGTTGATTATGTTTCTTAAGTTTAAAGGTGCGTACAACATTTACTGTTTTTCCCCCCAGTTAAACAATCTTGAGAACGCGTTCCACTTATTTCTAAATACAATGAAACTCTCTGGGCATAATTAATTATGAAGTGTTTGGCCAATCCGAATGAGGCGATATCTTACATTTGGAGACATTCAATATAATATATAAAAAAATGCAAGAGTCTATAAGTTTGTACTACTTTTGTCTCCTTTCATCCCCTCTCACATCCCGTCGCCACGATTCATTCCCTGTGTAAGTGTAAGATATTTGTGTGTTCCATATATTTAGCTATTCAAGTTTTAAAAATGATGAAATGTCCTTATAAATTCACACGAACTTCCCGATTTTTTATAAGCCGTAAGCCGCTGCAATAGGAAAATTTGCTGAAAAAGTACGCTGAAATTACGCTAGATTGACAAGATTTATGTTTATTCTCCGTTGATTGATGATAAGGTTATGTTAAATTATTTTAGCTTAAAAGCGGATTGTATAATAAATGTTTAACGTTCTGAAATAACGTTCCCTAGATATGTACTAATTCAAAAGTAACGTTTAATCAATAAACATAAATACTTCAAAATATGATTGGATATGTGATGTTATTATTTACTTAATAAAAATAAACAAATTTGCAGCATCGAACTCGAGAAACACGCGTGAAGCTGGTTTACAGAAAAACAAAATAACCAACCTCATTTAGATGTACAAATACATGTGTAATTTGAACTTTTATAAATATATAACAGAAGTGTGTCAAGGATATATTTAAGATATTTTAGTCTTCGCGTGTATATATGTAAAATATTGGGTTGGCTAATAAGTTTTTGACACCGAGTTACTGTCAACAATTTTTGTTAAAAAATTTATATGTTATCCTAAATTTAATTTAAGTATACACCATTATTATTTACCACTGACAATATGTATTTCTTGTAAAATCCCGGTGGCTTTGATTAAAAAAACTGCGAGATCATTTTCGAGATCTTCTTTAACGTCGAATTTATTTTCACGTAAATATTTACTTAGAGTTCTGATTAAATAGTACATAATCGGAGGGCGTAATGTCCGGCGAATATCCAGCTGAGATCCTTTAATTTATCACGAGTACCTTTTTCAACATGTGGTCTAGCATTATAACGTAGAAAATAAACTCGATCTTATTGACTACTGAATTTGTTAGCTAATCGGTCCAACTGTTCAGAGTAAATATCTGCATTAACTGTAGATCCCTCTGAAAGCAACTTCCAATGTATAATACCCTTGCCTTTCCACCAGCAGCTGAGTATCACCTTTCTGGAACTTATGTCAGGTTTGGACACTGAAATTCCCGTTTTCCCGACAACCAGCCATTGATGTTTGCATGTATGCTTGACGTATGTAACTTACTTTCTCATTGCCAGTTACTACTGATTCAGCTAGTCGAAGTTACGTTTCAATGTCAATAAATTTGACAAGTATCAACTCTGCACTGAAGGTGATATGATGACAATTCGGGGGGTGTCCAAACACCGTATTTGAAATGTTTCTCAATTCGTGCAAATGTGTTTCTATGGTGCCATGACTGCAGTATAGCTCATCTCCCAGTTAACGAGTCGTTAGTCTCAGATCCTCCTCAATTAGGCATCGCAATCATTGAACATCCAAGTCAAAAGGACTTCCGGTACGGGATTCGTCCTCAAATTCGTAGTCCTCATTCTTGAACTTTCTTAACCAAATCTTTGCCATCGCGTAAGATACCGTGGATCCGCCCATCGCATGACATTATTTGTGGCAGTTCTTGCATCGTGATTCAGACAAAATTCGTAAAGAAATAGAATCCGTATTTGATATCGGTTTAAATCATTATCTTTTATGTAAATCACTTAAAGCTTTGGCGCTGACTGTTGTCAACTGATTGAACTTTGGCCTATTTATACCCTATAGTAAACTTTCTAGAAGTTTCAAGAATATTTCTATAAAAGTCCCGAAGTTGCGGCTAAAAACTGAATATGTATATATATATATATATATATATATATATATATATATATATATATATGATATTCAGAAAAAGTCTTCTGTCATGTCATTAAATTTATCTACAAAACAAATATTATTGTATTGTGTCAGTGTGTAAAAGAAGATCTACGTCAGAAAACATTTTGTTCTCCACCATGTTATGAATCCACATACACAAGTTGGAAATTATCAGTCACTTCTTCGCGAATGATAATAATTTAAAAATATTTTGTTTTGATTTGCCTGTTTATGCTTATCATATTTCATAAAATATAATGAGCATAAGCAGGCAAGGAAATTCCCGCGTTGCGGACGCGATCTACTGACGGTAACAAAATTAATACTTTTGTTTCAAAATACATACAAATGTGGCAGACTTAGATCAATTATATAAACAGTGATAAAATTATTCGATTCATTTAAAATAAGTTATGTGTAAAACCAGTTATGTAAACTAGACAAAACAAACAAAAAAAAACCTAAAAACTTAAAGATACATCCTAAGGACCTTGCAGATAAAGCTTCTGAAAATCACTACATCGACTTTTAAACATTAATATATGGAAACATACGCAATTTATAAAAAAAATGTTCCACTACCGGCTCTTGACCAGCATTCTAATAAGTATAAATTGATAAAGCAGGAAATTGATTTTATTGAAGCACTTCATCTTTGCTCGAGTTCGTTATACGGAGACAGGGCTAGTGTTGTCCTATTTTGCGAAAGCAAGTTAGGCAATAATGGCCAGTATTCAACTGCCCAACACGTCACTCGACCTTAGGCATTCTACGAATGTAAACTTATGTCGATGATATAATATCAAATGGTTGGTAAATTTACTACTGATAGTGCTATCGACTTTGACCTTCCCACTCGAATAAAACTAATATTATCTTGTGATATGCCGGCTAAAACCAGCAGAATGAGATAAAATTATTTTACAAACTTTTTACGTCCCAAAATAATTGTTTAATACGTGTATAACGTGTTCATTAACCAAAGTCAATCTATCAACAATAATTCATAACAAATGAGTATGGAAATAGGCAAGATTTATCTCTGATAAAGATATTGGATATTAGTTTCATCACAGTTCACCAATAATTTACATGGTGAAGTATTTTTATATGTCCATGACAAAGAATCATCTATTCACGCATGAAAATAGAGAATAGGTGAAAATTTAAAATTTTGTATCTCAAAAAACGATATTTCTGCACACAGGTTGCGATTTAAGCGGCTATAGCATACAGTTCATTAAACTATATAGACAAACTTATAGTTCCTTTTAAAATGTTAGACAATTCACATAATACCGATCTAACTGGAAGCGAATTCAAGCACTTGTCTGCTTTCAGTATGGGATTAAGCTCTAGCAACTTACTCATATGTCACTATATGTATTACTATATTGTTTCTTATTAAAAAATGAATGCCTTACAAATATTATGTGTGGCTGGTAACAGGTCAATAGCGATTCGCTGGATATTTTGCTATACAATTATCTAAAGGACGTCTTCCGGTGTGTTCGAATTGATTACACTGATCGGATTTAGTGTCGCCTTCTTTTTTTAAAGGGAGGGTGACGTTAATCCGCTAATCCGGTTTATATATATGTATATATATATATATATATATATATATATATATATATATATACACACATACACATACACATATGTATACTTGCACATTCACGCATGTTGTCACCAACATCCAATTGCTCATTTCATTCCGACGTGTCCTCGTCAAATACTATGGGGAGTTTTCTTAAAAAGCGATTACTCCAAATTTTCAGAGTTTCACAAGTTTTTTCCACTTTTCTGAAATTTTCTTTTGAGGAAATAGCAAAAATTGCATATATAGTTACTAATATCAGAAAGTAAATCCCGTCAGATTAAGCATTTATACATTTCGGTGCTACGTGTGATACGTTCTAAGGAATTTATTCTCTTCGTTTTCTTTCGTACTTTCTGCACTTGTTGTCCATCTAAATGTATCTGCACTCGTGATACAAGTAAATGAAAGCTTTGTGTTCTCTCCAACGTTTCTCTTAGGATACATAAATATACACCATTTCCTGACCTCCTTTAATTTTTATGTGGCTCTAGCTTGGAAGTTGGAAACCAAAGAACCAAAAGCTGGAAGGCATACGCAGATATGAAGTCTGCTATTTTCATTTACATATTGTGTAATAACATCTATATACCGCATAGCCTTGTAATCTATGTTTATTGCTTTGTCTATTTGTTGGCGATTGACTAATATATTTTGTTATGGACTTTTTAGGGCGTAGGATGCTCTTACCTTATACCTTATCAAATTTTACTAATTTTTTTAAATATAGATGAGGGAGGCCACTTTACGTTCGTTTTTTAATTTTCATTGGAGGTGGAAAGATGAATATTTTTGTAAATATTTCCAGAGATATATTACATAAAGTTTCTCTTTCAATTGATATCTCCAAAATCTCTCAGTTAATATTCCATATGAATACGAAATAATAAAAAAATATTATATAATTTCTCTAGAATTACTTTACAAATATTTTTGAGTGTTAATTACTGAAATATATGCAGGTTAATATATTTTAAAAATAAAGCAAATTTAAAATTTACGTCAAACGGTTTCTGAGAAAAACGGTTCTGACAGATCGACAAACTGATGATGCGTGAGCGATCTTTTGTAAGTTCTAATTTTCTTAAGTTAAAAAATTTAAAAAGTGAAAATGTAGATTTCGTTGTACTCATAAGAATATGATAATGTAACTTAAAAGGGAGAAGAAAAAAGAAAATATTGCCGCGACCGGAAGTTGTATACTTCGGAAATTATTTTCAAACAGCTTTCGTTAAATATTGCTACACTAATAATCTAAAATTTATATCGTTAAGAATTAATACTAATAATACGATTAAAGTATTATCACGTTATTAGTAAGTACTTTAAAACAATAAATGTTTTCCCAAAAGCCTGTAACTACGTAATTAATAATAAATTTTGTTAAAGAAAATAATTTAATTAAAGTGTTTAAATATATTAATATAATAACGTAAATATTAAAATATTGTTGCAATTAAATGCAGAAGTTCACACTTCGCCTCACTCGCTGTGAAAATTCTTTGCTAAGCTACTAGATAGGTGCCACATTCAATTTTTAAACGCACTTCATTTTGGTGTTTAATAATTATTACAAAATCAAATAGCAACGTCATTTTAAGAGTAGAATCGCTTTAGAGGCAAATTTTAGTAAATGGAACATACAAAATACTGTAACAAATCCATATACTTCACAGTCTAACGGTCAAGTAGAAATAATAAAAAATTGTTTTTATAACATGTAAGGATACAAGTAACAATTTCTTTACGGTACTTTTACAACAGTAAAACATTTCTAAATAATTTGAATAACTTCTAAAGTTTCCTCAAACTTAAACGTTAGAGTCAAACTTCTGCGGGTGTAACATTCAAGTTACAGACATTGAAAATTACAGATATTTCATTATATCTACAAAAAAAATTATTGTGCGTATCAGTTTCGACGCGCCACTGGAGTTTACTCCTTAATTACGATTGTATTGGAATGTTTAAAATAGGTAGCGCTTAGGTAACGCTGTATGTAAATATAATTATCAATATCATCTCTCAATATATCTCTTACTGTTAAGACGGTGTTCATAAGAGACCCATTCGCTCGACTGTATTTTCGTTGACTTACTTTGCAAAACTGGTCTCCATGATATTTTAGTGGAATAATGTACAAACTGTGTCCATCCTGAAGGTCCTTTTTAAATATTGGTGGGAGATCACCTCCTACATCCCAACTTACAAATTGTTACACTTTTTTAACACTCTAAACTTCTGTTTTTAATCCTCATAAACCTTCATACCGGACGCTATATATGACAATCGATTCTTAAGATATAAACTCTAATAATGATCACAACAGAAATGGATTCTTTCAATAGTATGGCTTTAAATTAAATAAAAGAAATCTTGTAGTTTAATCGTCTTATAGTATCTTTTTATTAAACGGTTCACATTCGGATTAAACCCATTCGTTTTTTGATCTATTTTTTTTTCATATTCCTTAAAAATTTCACCCAAGCTTTCATAAAATTACTTATATTTCCCTAATACTTTCCTACACAACTTCCTATAAACATCATCCCTCAAAATTCCCGAACACAGGCTATAAAGCACTCACGCCCAACAACGCAAAACAAAGCACGCACGCACAACAATGTACACTCGCACGTGGGTACACTTGCATGCGCGCTCACTGACACACGTCTCAGCTCGCCTTTTAGAGATATATTTTTCATTTTATTTACCTAAAGACGAGTTAAAATCTGCACACAGCAGACAAAAGCAACCAACATGGATAACGTCATTGATGGTAGATACCCATCAAAACATTGTTTATAGCACCGTAGTAAAAAATGTATGCCACCGAAAGAGACATGCGGATAATGAGAAATTTAACCTTATCTAAATATCTACTGAGCCCTGTCATTGCATTGTCACATACCCGTGCAGCTGATTGATTACATGTCCCAACGCAATAAACATATAAACAAACACAAAAATAACGCAGTTACATTTTTGCGCTTCCATAAAACTTCTTCGTTTGAATGCAGGCCCTAAGTGAAGATTTGTTATGCCATTTGAGGTATAAATTTCACAAACTGATTTGTTTTAAGTAATCTTTGCGTTAATTGCGAAAGAGAGTTTTTCCAACCTACGCGTATTTGTAATCCGAGACGCTGTAAAAACAAGTGAACACAATAAAGATATGCAGTAAACTTGTCCACTACGGTTTTGAAAAAATATCGTTCGATTTGAACCATTTATTTCTTCCAGTAACCGTTTAAGGCAACTTCAAATAGGTTTGTGACACATAACTTCAACGACTCTCTTATCTGTGGCCGAACTTGATTAACATCTCGCCATATTGGTTTTAATAAAAGTTGTTACCATAATTAATTTAATGTCATTTATTATGCTAAATTATTGGCTTACATAATTGAAACCGATCTTTAATGATAAAGTTTCCAATTAGCCGTAGTGAATTTAATTATTTATTATACTTAACATAACAAGTGTATTTTTTTCTGTAAATACTTGATATTTCAATACTATTGAATGATTTACTACACAAATTCTGAAATTATTGTTTTATTCGCTTGTCTTGCTGTCTTTCAATTACATACGTCTTGTTCAAAAAGTCAACAAAATCTTCAGTGCACTAACCGGTATGTACTTTGAAGTGTCGCGCAAAGCGGAGCATTGCACGATCCGCATCGAATAAAGAATTGCATATACCTCGTATCCGCGAAGCGAACCAAGGTGTACTCCATTCTAATTATTATATCCCTCTAAATCTTTTTATAACTATCGAAGTAACGTTAAAAGAACTAAAAAATATTGTTTTCGAATTTTCATACTTTTATCTGTTTTTTTTTTATTCGTACAACACACAAGAACAAAGAATTTATTTTGACGGGATTTTAACTGATCGTATTTTACAGGAACTAGGTTCACATTCTGGTGTTGTTTCATTGGAATCGACCCATCAGAAAAAATATATTGAAATTTCAAAACAAAGTTTCTTTACATTAACAACTTTTACTCTTATATATGATGTTATATGTATTTTAATCTTAGGTATTATACTTAAATTAATAACGTTTTCGGAAGGTCGACTTGAACGAAGTCACGAGCTCAGCCAGTGAATGTACTCGGTTTTTACTATATAAATATATACGCACCAGTAATGTAATTATTTCATTTTCAAACACTAACGACTGCAAACTATTGTGATTGTGTTAAGATTGTTTAAATGTTTATCTGAGTATTATTTCTATTAAAAGTCATGAAAGAATTTCTTGCGAGCTCATGCAGAAAGATCCTGAGCCATGGGGAGGGGAAGAAAGCTTCAAATCGGCTAAAGAAATTGTACAACATATGAGAGTCGTTAACGATGTAGCTGAGAGGGGTGTTGCGTTGATGGAAGAGTACAATAAATTATATACTGATGAGGAAGAGCAGAAGCGATACTTAAAGTTGTTAGTTAAGAATTACAGGCAGGAAAACACAAATTGTAGTAAGGCAAATCTACTATAATTTTTTTTCTTTTTATTTAATAATTTTAAAAACGATTGCTATTGATCTTTAGTATAATATTTTCGCTGAAACCTATGCATAACACTGATTTCTGGTATTAATAAACTCTTTAAAATAAATGCTTTTTTTTCGAATTTCAAAAGTGGGTAGCGACCCTTAAATATAAATTTAAAAAAAAACAAAAAAATCCTGTCATGTTTTCTAGTGGAATAGATAAAATTAAGGGGTTAAGAGTGAAGAAAATATAGAATAAATTTTTTTCGGTCTTGTATATTATATATATATATATATTGTATTATATATATATATATATATATATATATATATATATATATACATATATATATATATATATATACATATATATATATATATATATATATATATATACATATATATATATATATATATATACATATATATATATATATATATATATACATATATATATACATATATATATATATATATATTTATATTAGGTCGCAGTCTTTGTGGAGTCCCATAGAATATGCTGTTCTACCATTTCATTTTCACATTTAAATAAAATTATACTGAATTGCTATAGTTTAGATATTAAACATAGAATTTGGTATCAAAATTTGATGCGATATTTCATTAGGTATTGTTTGTATATTTAGGAATATATTCAACATCATTTTTGGACGGACGATGCTAACAAATGCAAATGCACGTGACGTATATTTATTTTCGTTTTCACCTTACAATTTATTTATTGGTTTTCTCGAAAACATATGGATTTTTCACCGGATACAAACGCCATTGCTGCACTAAAATTAATTAGAATTTTGAGGTTGAATCCCCAAACTAAACCAACCTAAGTCATTCTAATAGACTCCAGCGTAAAAAAATAAATTATTTAAATTATACGAATGATTGAAAATAAAATATTTATCAGTAAATAAACGACATGTTAACAAACGCGACATGTGAAAAAACGCAAGAAAGTAAAGGTAAAAAAGCTTCACAACGACTATGTCTCAACTGAGCTTAAATTAATCAGTTAACGTAATATTATTTGTAATAAAAATGCAATTTTCAGATGTAATACAATATTATTCACTTCATGAATAATTTTTATTTTCCTAATTCAAAACTACTTAATCTCAAATCTGTAAAAAAATAAAATTGTAAAATCTTCTAGAAACTACCCTACAAACATTTATAATCTAGAAAAATATTATTACGTAAACGTAAAAAATAAAACAAGTTAGCTATTTACTTCTCAAGAGGACTGGATATTTATGAACTGTATTACAACTACTGAATAATGTGGGTGCAATCCTAGAGCAGTAGTTAACAGTAAAAATCGTAAATCAAAAAGCTGCAAAACAGTGAATTGCCCCAGTCTGTTTGCTTCGATCGTATTTTGGATGAGCTGTATGCGATGACCAACTTCCGATGCTGAAACAAATAATGAAGTCTGTATTATATCAACATAACGAATTACTAGTTATGTTAATGCGATATGATTTATTAAACATGATATACTTGCTCTCGGACGGTTATTTTATCACGTAATTCTTTAAAATAAAATATTGTGAGCTTTTATAAAATAGCCCATAAAGAAAGTTGTGGAGCTTATTGTTTAATATTTCGTACGTATGTATATCTTCATATACTAAATAGAAGGTAAATATTTGGTTAATAAATTAATGACACAGTTTACATTTAAAGCTGACAGAAACTACTGAAGGAGTCAACTTCATCATATTACAAAGTAAAGCAGGAAACAATTTTCAGCACCGGATACAAATAATGAAAAAAATATATTACCTTTTCCACCTGAAGAAAGTTCTCCAGGTTAGTTTTAAATGAGAAATTATGAAGTTATTGATTTACATTGAATAATGAATTAAATTTTTACTTCTGAGCATTTAGGATATTTGAGAGTGACGCCTGTGTATTTACATTTCATTGTTTATCCACTGGTAGGGATGAAAACCTTAATCCAATGGACATTTTTTCAAAAAGTTTTATTTACATTAATTTATAAATGAGATTTTTTTTGTATCGAGCATTTCGGATTGGGTATTTACATAAAAATAGAGTTTTTTAATAGAGTGCCTGTGAGAAAATGTAACATTTAAAATTAAATTGAAATAAAATAGGAACACGAAACTTCAAATTATTCTTTATGTAAAATGTGAATGAATATACTTAATATCTGCAGTTTTTATATAGTTGTCACGTCTTAAAAATACATGTGTTACAGTTTACCCACTGTGCCATTCTACATTTCGTAAATGTAACTTTATTATTCGAAATAGCCTGTAAATTCCTATTTTAATTGTTATGCAGGTCAGCTGGAGAATCATACGACGATGTTGACATAGGATAAGTTCAAATGAAAAGAGAAAGTACGACGTGCACAGCATAATTTCGTGTTGTAACGAAACACAAAGTTCGTCAAAGGTTGTAGCAGGTTGCTTTAATCTGGGATGAAAATGAAATGTAAATAGTGCATATTGCCATGATTGACCTGCTTGCTATGGTAACTGCTATGTGCTAGCTATTTCTTAACACTTTATCACGGTCAGTGGAAAGAACCAGATTTAACAAGAAAAAAGCAATTGGTTTAAAATAAAGTTATCAAAATGTGACATTTCAATGAGATTTTCAAAAACTGAAGGCATTACATAAAAAATCTTATAATCATTATTACAGTACAACAGAATAGATGGAATGAATGGGTGTGTTTCCTATAAATTTGAAATACATTTCTAATACAATACACATCTAATTTTTATTATTTTAAGTTCATTGGCTTCAGCAAGGTATAGACGTATTTTTCCTACGTTTCCATTCATCTCCTCCAAAATTTTCATTTAAGTATGTTTGGAAAATAAACATTGAGGTATTTGTATACTTTATCACTCTGCCAAATTTTATCATATCTGCATCAAACGATTTATGAAAGAATCGACCGCCACAAATGAACAGACTTTTTTTTCTTCTTTTAAGCTGCGGAATTATTGAAAAAAACGATGCAGAACTATTGTTCTACTGTTATAAATGTTCAGAAAACGTTTTTAATGTCAACATCAAATGTAAGGAAGTTTCCAAGTTTTAAAATCAAGGTAATGTCATTCAAATAGTAGATTAAGTTGTACTCGGAAATGCACATTTTAAAATAAATAAACATATGCACAAGCGCACATATGCACACAGGTTCACATGCGTGCTCATACATGCAAAAGCGTATATGAACGCACGCACACATGGGCACTCACGCATACATGACAACCACATACAACACTAGCAAAGAAGCCTGTGCACACACACACGAATGATATGATAATGACTATATGTTTTTTAGCAGTTTTTTTATGTCTTCATGACATAAATTGAAAAATTTGTTAAATAAAAAGACCTCTTAACTTGACCTCGAAATTTTAAATGAATTCAAATATATTTCCGTATATTGCAATGTACATAAAATGAACGGAACGCATCCATCTGTTCATAAAATTTTGTTGTAAAAATACAGTAAGCTATCTAATGGTTTATTCTGCGAAGAAATTTTGCCTAAAATTGCGCTGTATCACAAATGAAGTGACCGTTAACCGAAGATCTGAAAAAAGTCTCCGTTTCAGCAATCAACCGCAGTAAGAACTCTCTCTGAAATTGTTAACTCTCAATAAATATTTCTTCTTTGAGTTTTCGTGTTGATTTATTACGTACATATTTGTTGTATTATTTTAACGATCATGATATATAAATTACATAAATTACGAAGAGCAAAACTCGAGAAACATCTAATAGAAAATCCCTCATTTGCTGTATCAATGCGGCTTGGGCGCGCTCATTTAAATGTTATTTTCAAGATAATTTATGACGAAAAATTATACACAATACTCACGTACACAGTCGTTAGTTTCCATTAGTGTCAAATGTGAGTTAGTTATTTTGAGCTGCAGATACAATTCTTTGCATATAAAACAAATGCCCACAAATTCCAGAAAATGGTGCACAGGCCAAAGTACTAATCCAACAGAAATTAAATTATTTAACCCCTGAAAGGTAATATGTTTCATTAATGTCTCATCAGAGACTAACCGTACTTATTTAGTTCATTCTTTTCAATTGTTTTCAGCTTGCTTTCCTTTTGATTACAAGATAGTAAGAAATTGTTTTTCGATTCAATCTTTTACTCATACTGATTGGTAATGCTATTTTTTCTTTGGAAATACACAATTAATTGTATGCATTTTCGTAAACCTAATAAATATATTCCAGTCTAATCATTTTCCAATATATTTCCTTACATTGTACCTTTGTGATAATAAATTTAGTGTTTGTGAAACAAAAGGCTGCCAAATAAGTATTTATAACTTATGTCAATCTAATCATATATTCTTATTAATTGAGTAATAAAATTATCACGAAAATACTTACAAAATATTTAACATTTAGAAGATGATTAAACACGTGTAAAATTAAACCATAAAATGCTATAGATAGCGATAAGAGTAACTGAAAAGGTAAGTCCATATAAATTAATAATTATATATTTAAAACTTGTAATAAATATTATATTTTCAAAGCTAAATTTGGACTTAAATCACCTGAAATTGAAACACCTTGTTTAGATAATAACATAAATCCAATAAATGTACATAAAATTCAGATATATGATGAACAGATTTTCCTTTGAGTGGCAAATGAAATTTAAAATTCGTGAAGGTATTATGAATGTTTTGAGGAGTTATATCATCAACGTGTTCTACGACTTTTAGTTTACTGTTTAATTTCAAGAATTTATTCACAATTTCAAGACGTTTTATAATACTAAGTAGCAAGAGATAAAATAAAAGTATTTCTAAATCAAAAATATTCGTTCCGACTATGTTGATTGGAACATAAAATATATGCACCAGACCCAAAGCCAATATTCTTAAATATTCAGAAGTAAAAAAGGAATAAAGAGTATGATAGAGAAAAGAGAACACACACGATAGTGAAGTTTCGTTTTTTATCGTATTTTTATCTTGAAATGTTGTTTATATAATCAAATTCGAAAATCTTATCAAATTTTTCAATTTTGGATATTGATTGGCTAAATGCGTTTCTATCCCAAACGACATCAATTAATAACATATAGAGAACATGAATCAGTTGACTAATTATGAATATTATAAGCCAGTATGGGTTCTCCTCTCTAAAGTCCATGACTTGCATCCCCAGTACCGTACGCCATATAAAAATGGTACATAATTTTCTACACCATAATTTACATTTAGTTGAAAATCGGTTACCAGTTTGACGACAAAGACCAAATACTGATCGGTATATTAACATTGGCCAAAGTGTATTTTCGATTAATATTTTTGCCATTTTTACATTTATCAAATATCACTGTATAGTGAATAGAACTATAGCACGCGTATGATATTAAACT
Organism: Druceiella hillmani; assembly: GCA_039881145.1. Taxonomy (NCBI): domain Eukaryota; kingdom Metazoa; phylum Arthropoda; class Insecta; order Lepidoptera; family Hepialidae; genus Druceiella; species Druceiella hillmani. The sequence continues at coordinate 7,239,399 of JAYKKI010000103.1, forward strand.
TGTTGCCGAAAGCGGGGCAGCAGACCTCACACTTGTCGATCGTGCTTTGTATTAATGATCATTATAAGGATATTACTTTATGAAGGCCTCCCCAAAATGTTTCAGATAAACTACCTGATACCACTCGTCACACTAATTTATTAAAAAAATATGTTGATTTAATTTAATCTTCTTTGGCATGGTTAAGTATTGAAAATAACCCAATTTTATAAATTTGGCTTTCTCTTGAGTACTGAATTATTTTTTCTCAATTTCCGTATTTTTTTTAAATTAATGTATAAATCTAAGTTATAAAATTATATGTAAATTATGAAAAACAATGTTTTTAATTAAGTAATGTATTCAAAAATTATTTTCTAACTTCGGCATGAGCATTCATTGTTGGGTTTCGTACCTTGAAACGAAACAAAACCTGAGCACTCTCATATTCGTCACAGCAGTTTTTCTCAGAAAATGTATGCAGCGAGTCAATCGTCTTGAAGATTAAAAAGTAAAAAAGAAACAAATACTGCAATAAGGCAAGAGAATGCAAGCGATGGTAAAGTCTCGTTGACAGTGAAGTTTCGTACGAATATGAAAGTAACCGATCGTAAGACAATACGAAAGTAATTTTTATATTTTGAAAATCAATTCGCTTAATACTTCCTTATCACAAATGATGTTATTCGATAATGTGTACAGAACGATCTATATTTAAAGAATTTTGAGTACCATTAGGTGGCACCGAATTTCCTCTTCATACTATACACTTTGCAGCCCGAGTACTCCAAATTAACCAACTCGAAACTAACAATACATATAATTTTCTGCCCAATAATGCGAATCTAGTAGAAAATTGTTTACAAGTTTCAGGGCCATATAGAGATTGAAAAGTTAACAGTGTATTTTCTGCTAACGAATAGAGAATTTTTCTGTCTAATAAATATATAATTCAATCTGAAATGTAATGTGAATACGTTATTAAAATTGTTAACCTATAGCATATATTGGACGATTCACTTGTTTAGTTGAAATTAATTTGTTGTAACTTTCGCCTACCTTTTATTTGAAGATCATATAAATATGTGTATTAAAAAAGGAGTCTACATAAAATTGTCATATTATAAAAGAAAGCCATGTACGCAACAACTTTTGAGATAGAATAGAACCGTAACAGGTTTTTAATGTTTATATTTGCAATTTAAACTCTCTTACAACAATTACACAAAAACTGTATCACAAAATTTGATGGGGAAAAAGTGAATGTAACAGATTGTTTTTTAAATAAGCAACCTTTCTTTACCTCTTGTCATAAGTCCGTTCCAATTCAAACATATTCTAAAAAGTTGACGTCGTGATGTACTTTCCTTTAAATACTGCACTTGCCACTTTATTAATTTATGTCATTACATAAAAAAAATATTGTGCATTAATTATATACTCAATACATAATTAATATTGTGTATTAATCGTGTACCAAATACCATTTCATCCTGGTTGGTACATAGTCCACAGGTTCAAGTTGCTCGCGGTAAATCAGTTCAAAATCGATCTGTTTATCGGTTTATATTATTTTTATGTTATGCCGCAATATGGCTACCGTAAACTGTGCTTTTTTATTAGTTGTAAAAATATTAAATCATATCCTAGAAATTGTTGGTTTTATGAAGAACAATTCAAAACGAAAATTGCCATACAAGAAGTCTTACTGGGCTCGTATGAAGAATAGATTTGTATTGTTAAAGCTCTCTGTCATTTTAAAGCAGTAATTTATGCGATTGTGGTAAAATTTTCCTGAACAAAAATTGACTAAAGAATTCACAATCAAATGAAACTAAGTGATGTAGTATTATTTCTACTTTATTTAAGTTCTTTACCACGACCTAGGTTTCTTTGTATTACAACATCTTCAGGTGGGCTATTAGCAGAGATAATCTTAATAATGTATTTCTACAAAATTAAAGCTAAATTTATTCATATGAATTTATATTCAAAAATCATGCCCTTGTTACACTACGAGGTATACATTTTTCTATTTTTCCATACCAAATAATGAAGTATCATCCTGACTTCCTTCCACCTCATTTAGTCATGTTCTGGTATTAGCATCGCGGTTATTTTTTTTTATTCATGATTGCCCATGTAAATTTATATGGATATTTTCTTAAATGTTTGCGTTGACGTTTAATAATGTTTAGTTAATTTTTCTGAATGTGTAGTAATCAAATCTTCTTGTTTGAATTTACCACCTTACACATAGTGTAATTTTTTAATATTTAGCTCGACGTATTTATTTTGCTCTTAAGCGCGTTTGCAAATTTGAAGTGTGCGCATGCCCATGTGTTATTTACATTTCAACAGTGAGCAATATTTATAGTTAATTAATATTTTATCCTACCCCTCTCTTTCTCTTTACCGTCTTACCTCCTACTATATACGTATAAATAGGGGTTATGTGTATTGAGTTACGTGCGAATTTTTTTCTTACTTAACACCGAAAAATAGGCTTTTACTAATTTTAAATTTTGTTACCGAAATTATTTATTAGAATGACTTATAACTTTTTGCGCTCATATCCAAGGGAATAAAAAAAATAGTCTTACTTAACCACTATCTAGAGTTAGAAACACAAGTTTATACATTCAACGATCTAAGCGTGTTTAATTTACGTGTTGAATTATATGACTTTACCCTAAACATCATATGTAGTATATTATATTAAGGGTTAATTTATTTAATTAATAGTAGTTTAGATAATATTGCAACTTATATTTTCAAAGGTTCATCAAGAGAGATATTTAGATAAAAAATAACGAGTTCAATCTGATATGCACAGGTTTTTTTAAAATAAATGTAATTGTTTTAACGTTCACAATGTAGATTCATCAAAAATGTGACACTATAATTGTAAGTAAAAAATCAAGTTTCACATTTTAGATGACAACTCTATTACCTGCTTTGTTTTGCAATAATTTTTTGTGTTTATGGTAATTTTCTTTTCTTTTAAATATCAAAATATTGGCACAATCATATTTACTTTGCTTTTAAAAGACGCACTAGTGAAACATTTCTTTTTCCCAAGTTAGTTTCACCTTCTTACAAGAATTTTTATTCACACGGAAAATTAAACGATGTTCGTGCTATGTAAGGTGTAACTTGTATAGACCAGCGTTGTTTTGATAATAACATTCCTTGAGACAAATGCTCATTTTCATAATTATATTTTGTGAATCAGTTTGCGATATTGCAAAGTATTAATAATTGGGATTGGTTAGTTATATATTAAAATAAATTTAAGGCAACTGATAAAGAAATGTGAGTGTGTGCGCGGGTGCGCGTGCGTGTGTGTGTGCGTGTGTGCGCGTGTGTGCGCGCGCGCGCGCGTGTTTGTGTGTGTGTGTGTGTTTGTGTGTGTGTGTGTGTTATCGCGCACGGGCTCTAAGCCAGTAAAAAAACATTTTTTTATTTACAAGGATGCTATTTCAAACATGAAAATAAACAAAAAAGTCATTACATATTTCATAGAGCGCGGAAAATATTCATACAAGTTTTGCAATATGATAACTTATAGTTTCCATATTTCCACAGACTATAAAGTATGTGTAGTATAATTGTTGAAACGTAAATAATATCAGGATATTCGGAGAGAAAAAATCACTCTCCTCGGTGCTTTCGTGATGAATGTTGGGAAAGCAGCATAATACTATATACGTTAATACTAAATTTGGGGGTATTATAGGTATCATTCTTTGCTTAAATATCGGGTGTACGAAATATTGAATACAATTCGTGTGATCGTCAAATAAGGACCAATTTGTACATCGTCCGATAACCATTTCATTTCTTCGTCTAAAGTTAATACGTGTTGCTTAAGAGGACGCATTATGCAATTAACCGCCATTTTAGCAGTAAATATTCCATTTTAACCATTTTATGTGAAACTATACGATAACAAATATCTTAGTATGCAATAATTTCGTTAAAGAAGTTTTTACTAAATAAACGAAATTATCTCCTTTTGTAATGTTTAAATTTAATCCAATACAATGTATTAAAACTACAAATATGTAAGAATTACAACTCACGTGTACATTACACCTATGTTTCAAAAGTCAACATTTACATTTATGTATATTTTTAACAATGTTAGAGTTTCTAAATTGCCTAATTTATTAATTTCATTCGAAAAATGTATTTGCAGAAAAATGCGTAAATAATTGGCTTAGAAATCAGGAAACAAATGAGAAGAAATGTAAAATGAAATTCGACATAATACTTTCCGTGTTGTCTGCTTAGGTTTATTATATTTTTCTTCTCGACCACACGGATGAGGGGTTAAGTTTTTTTAAGTTACAAAAATTAACATGAAATGAAATAAAAAATCATAAAATTCTGTAGGTTAACTATTTTGAATACATATCTTGCTTGAAAACTCACTAGCAAATATAGAATTATTTTCATAATATCAAAAATAATGGAAAACAATTTACATATGTAAGTATGTTGTAGACCAAATTTAATATACATTTATGTTTTATAGAACACATACATATATTTTATAGATTACATATATGTAAGTCTAATCATATTCTTATTTTTTAAAGACATTTTACACAGAAATTATCAGTTTTTACTACAGTCTTTTATAACACAAGAACAAAAAATAAACGATTAAAAAATATATGATTGTGACTGTGAATGAATATTATTATGAAGACATCCTTAAAATATTCAAAGTATCTGACACGGTTTCTAAGTGATTAAAGTTTGGGCCAATTAACATAAAACTTAACATTGTTGCATTGTTAACATTTATTCCGTCCTCGCTTTCATATGAAATTAATTTTAGTTGGTAGAATAAAAATAGAAAAACCCACTATTAGGGAAAAAAATTAAACTTAGCAACCCAACTTTAAAGACTGCTACATTTTTTAATAACTGAATATATTTTTTTATTCTAAATTAGCGTAATATTTCTGCGTAACCATCTCAAAATAAACCTATTTCACAATTCCTCATAATTTTGATGACACCTATATATATATATATATATATATATATATAAGTAATAGCAAAGATCTTTGCTAATAGCCCACCTGAAGATATTGTAATACGACGAAACCTAGGTCATGGTAAAGAACTTAAAAAAACTAGAAATAGGACTGCATCACGTAGTTCCATTTAATTGTGAATAATGCATTTCTACAAAATTAACGCCAAATATATTCAATATTTCTTGCTCATTAAAAATATGATAAATAATTTAAGAAAAAAACTCAATTATTGTTGTAATTACTTACCTACTGCTAGCAAACTGACAAAAAATATATATATTAATGAAATAAAATAAAAAATATAGAAAATAAACATAATAATCTTCTCAAATTATGAACTTTGTGTTTAGAATACGGAAATCGAATAGGAACCAAATAGGACCTTAAAATAAAATGTTTAAAACATAATGATGAGTTCATTTTTGTCTTCATATATTAATTTAACCAAACTTCCGTTTCAATGACCGATTTCATATTCCACCTACGACATTCGTTCCAGGAAGTATACACTTACCCTTGTTTGTACACTAATGAATTCTTATTGAAGTAATATTGGCCTACGCATTACTTTAATATAATTATGCCTCATTCCATCGGCATACTTATACCAGATATTACAATCACAGTTTGTGTCTTAATGACCAATGTCGATTTATTTCAATGGAATGCGCATTCAAAGTGAAATCAAATATTAGATAAAAAATGACAACTTTGAAAATTTTCATATTTTATCTAGTTGCAATTTGTGCCGCCAACTTAATCGATTTACCGCAAGAAAACTATAATTCTATTTATAAAGCCGTGGTAGACATTGCCAATCAACATTTCGTGAAGAACTTTCCTACATTATTCTGGAGTAGAAGTGCTATGTGTGCTCAGAAAATAAGGTATTTTTATCATAATTTCAATGGTTGCATTTTACATCGAAGGGCATATGAATACATAATAACAAATAAAACACTACACAGCAACGAAGGAAAAAACAATATTACCCAATATATTGTTATAATAAACAAAGTAGATGATTTCAAAAATTTTATCCACGAAGTCAAACATCTGGACTCATTAGCCAATGATGCCAAATTTATAATAGTTTGTGAAGATGATCACAGTACTTCAGACACCTGCGATGCTGAAGTTGTTTTTTCGTTATGTTGGGGCTTGTACTTAGTTAACATTTTGTTCGTTATTAAAAATTGGAAGGAACAAATAGTTATGTCGACATATTTTCCGTTATCGACGGGACAATGTAATAATACAAAGCAGAAAGTAATAAACGTAGTAAATATCGGAAAGAGAAACAAGGATTTGCTTAATTTGTTTCCTGATAAATTCACAAATTTTAACAAGTGCCCGCTGATAATATCAACTTTAGATATACCGCCATATGTAATGCTGAATAGAAATGCTAATGGCAAATTAAAAATGGCCGGTTTATACGGTCCACCGTTACACATCCTGGCAGAAATACTTAATGTTAATTTACAAATATTGGAAGTAGGTCAAAATGATACAACTAAATTTCAAATTGGTTTGGTGTTTAAAAACCTTTCTATGAAACGTGCCAATATGACGATAGTGCCGTGCATAAAAACTACTAAAAATGACGGGATCTTTAAATCGTTGTATTCTCATGGATTTGCAAAAGTTGCCTGGTCTACGCCACGTCGTTCCCTCAAACCTGCTTGGAAGAAATTGTTGTATCCTTTTGATGAAAAAATAAGAATCACTTTAGGCCTAATACTACTTATATTCATTGCGGTATTATTCGCTGTAATAAAAACAAGACATTTATTTACTTGGAGTTCATATTTGCAAGAGGATCCAGAAAATAACAATGTTGTTATTGACGTCTGTGCTATATTTCTAGGACAAATGGCAAATAAAATGTCTCCAAAATATATAACAGGCTATATATTCACCTTATTACTATGGTATAGTTTCATTATACGCAGTGCTTATCAAGCAGCTCTAATTAGTATCCTCAAGCAAGAAATTTACGAACCGCCCATCAATAATTTCCAGGACGCCGTGGAAGCTGGAATGAGTTTTGGGGGGCTGGAAGTATTTAAGGTTCTTTTAAAGGATCTGCCTAGTTTATATGAAACATTTTTAAGCATGGAATATGCTTTTCTTTATGATTATTACCTGTCCATTGAAAACGGAACAAACAAAATTATTATGGTGGATCTTGCGGACAGGTTATCATATTACAATTTAATCACAAATGGCTCATATGACTTACATCGATTTGGTTACACAAGTTTTTTAGCCCCTCTTGCAAATTATTTGCCAGGTGACTCGCCTTTAGAAGAGACGATAAACAAATTACAAGGTCGTATCACATCAAGCGGATTTGTAGCCAAATCTGCAGCTGAATACCACACTCTAACAAAGGTCAACTTTCTCAAGCACGAATGGTTAAACAAGAGGAATGAAATATTGAATATGCGCGACATGCAAGCATGTTTTATTGCCCTAGTTGCTGGTTATGTGTTGTCATCTTTAGTAGTTATTGTTGAATTATTTTTATACAATTTTCGATCGTACTTAATCAATTGTATTTCTTGTTTGTTTTCATGAGCACAAACCGTGTCGCAGTACGTATTCTAAAATGACATTTATTTGAAGACTAACTCATAATTTAAGAAATAAAGACTCGAAACTGCTAAAGTACCGACTGCGAGCACAATTTTGTTAAACAAATTGACGTTAGAAAGTTTCTTCCTATTTTATAAATTTAATCTTGCACTATTGTATGTTAATTTCAGACATTAAACATCTCTATGTGGTAAACAAGGTTAATAATGTTTATTAATTATGGGTGTCGACCTTTCCTTATTCTTTAATCAAACTTTGTTATTGGCATAATTTCACCAGTTCATTGTTTTATTTCAAAAACCAATTTACACCAGAAGTAAAGAAATATATTGGGTATTTCAAGGCAATTTAAAATAGAACAAGAATCTAGCAAACTATTCAAAGAAGAGAATGTATTCACGACACAGATTTCTTTGTTTGGGATAGAAAAAAAAACATATATATATATATACATATATATATATATATATATATATATATATATATATATATATATGTATATATATATATATATATATATCTACACACACATATATATATATATATATATATATACACATATCTACCATATATGTATGTACAGGTACGTGTGTGTGTATAATGTAGGGAAAAAAGGCGAATTTAGTAAATCAACAAGTTTCAACCACAACGAATTTATAATTCACAATATAAGTTCGCCAATTCCTCTTCAGCAAACTTTGACAACAGTGCTTGCTTGCTTAATAAAATATGGTTTACGACATGCACAGACCTAAACTTTGAGTTATCATAGAAAGGCATGTTATAGGGCGATTTTTTTTTGTTTAAGTTTGTAAATGAATAGTGAACATTGAAGGATACGAGCCTAGATTTCAATGGAGGAATTGTAGAGGACAGTTTATGATAGCTATATCATGGTAATACAGTAAAAAAAATCTTCTGTTGTGCAAAGATCAGTTTTGGAACAGGGCTACGATGGGCAATTTGCATCTTTTGCCTGTGCAGTAACCGGTGACAGGATGATATTTGATTAGTAGAGAACATAATATTTTCATAAGTAATTTTATAGATAAATAAATAAATATAGTATAAGAATACAAAGTGCATCTATTTCATAGAAGTTAATTTTTGAGAATTATAGAATAGATTTATAATTAAACGGGTTGGTGTGTTTTCCTTCCTCCCTTCTTTCAATACTTTTATTATTTCGACTGGTCACTTTTAGTATATATCAATAACACTACTTACACATTTAGGTAGGAAACTTTGGAAATTTTGTTTTCTTTGGTTCTGCATGGCTAGGTAGGGTAAGGCTACATACATATACAAGTATAACAGTTTTTTTTCTGCAGTTGTTTATAACTTTACAAATAATTAAATTATTAGTATTAGTGAAGTAAAAAATATACAGTTTTAGTTAGTTATTTTTATCGCAATCATGAATCATCCATCACATTTCTACATCACATAGATAATAAACAAACATTAATTAATCTAACTATGTAGACTCAGTTTCTTATCTCGCTACTTTTTACAACACATTGCTTAGCCCTGCCTCTAACCACTTAAAAATTTAAGTTATGAACTCTTATTTATTGGAAGTAGAGAGGATACAAAATATTAGTTTTGTCTTAAGGTCGTTTTACTACATACACAAATATATATATATATATATATATATATATATATATATATATATATATATATATAATATATATATATATATATATAATATATATATATATATATATATATATAATATATATATATATATATATATATATATATCCGGCTGCAGAGAAGGCTCTTTCTGTCTCTACGCTGGCTGGTTCTAGAATCAACAAAATAATTATAAATTAAAGTAAGGTTTTCATTTCCTACTACCTCACTTTTATAAACAGCCATTTACGTTTTCAATAAAGAAGTTTTCTTTCTCACGCTTTAGATGAATTTCAAGTTCTTATTTCAATGTAAAATTCAGAGAATGTGAATTATCTGAGTCATCATTTTTATTTTCATTATATCCTCGTTTCAGCATATTATTCATCTTCTGGTTTATTTCAATTGTTTTTCATCATTGTGAAAGTATAATCGGGCTTTTTACTTTTAACTTCTTGTTGTTCATGTTTCTTCAGGTTCTGTAAGTAAATCAGCAATCCTGTGATTTCGGCAAAATACCATTCTCGGATTCCTTTGCGGAGTGGCTTAGATAGCTCAACACTAAAGAATGTGACCTGTTTTTTTAGTTCAACTAAAATACATTTTAAGGCCAGTTTGACAGGTTAGGATTGGCAATCAACTCATTGATCAGTGACCATTCGTGGAGAATTTAGTGTTGGAGTCCGTATTTCTCAAGGTCTTATCGATGCAAACTTTTAAACTGCAGAAACAGTCCAACAATCTAAGCAAACAGTTTCACCCAATATAGCAGTCAAGAATTAAACATAATTTTTTGCCCTTCGCTTCCTTTACATATTTTTGCAAAAATATGTCATCTTTAATAAATTATTTTTTAAAAGTCTAAGTTCAAGCCTTTATTCATTACTTTTATCCGTCTCTCTATGTTCTATTTCTTTTTGAGGTTTCTTTTTCTACGAAATTCCGCGAACTGTATTCCATATGCAAAGCACAATTGCTGATAGTAAGTCAAGAAAGAGCATACCAACTTTTAACATGACGCTTCATCTTCATCATCAGTAGTGATAATCAATGATGTCAGTTTTAAAGTTTAACCAAAATTTCTTCAACCGTTCCAACAGTAATCCAATGCAATGTTGGGCATTGCAACATCCGTAAATTCTGATCAGACCAAGATTACACTGAGCCTCTTTTTGGTGCGGGTTGAGATTTATGTATCTGCGATTTTTTGTTCACTCATCAAAGCTTAACGAAAATCTTTGTCCCTTTTTTAAATTTGTAAATTCTTTTGTTAAATCAGCTTTGATATTATTCCCATAATTGGTAATCACCAATCTTCCGGTGTTGGGAGAAGTCGGTAATTGGAATCCTTTTTTTGCAAATAAACGTCTTAAATAGGGAGACGTACAAATTGAACTAAGTGTAAACCTATCTTTGCATACATCCTGGTAACCGTAGCTTTCTTTTACAGAATAGGCATCAATAGTCTTCTTAGCCTATTTGTTTGGTACAATAACTATTTGCTGATCATCATTCTCTGATGTAGTTGCTATTGTTATGAGAACTGCTGTATCTGTATTATTAAGTCGTAATTTGCTTTATGCAAAAGTAAGATTGACGCAGTATATCTTTTGTAGTGGAACTTTTAAGACTATCGTTGGACGGATAATAATCAACCAAGTTATGAACATAATGAACATTTTGCACTTTGTTCTTAATCCAATATTTTTAAATAATCCCATAAGATTTTTTATCGTCATCTTCATCACATTTCTCTTGCTGACTTGACTTTTAAACAGACATTACTCATTATTCTGTTTGTATACACTTATTGTATTTTTACTGCGAACAGCGGTCTGAACTGAACTGACTTGAAATCTGAAAAAAGGAAATAAGGAATATTTGATTCATATAATTTTTTTCCTTTTTTATACTATAAAACAAAGCCACTATTTCTGTTTGTTTCTCTGTCTATTAAAAATTTAGTTCTTTTTTGGAAAGTGAAAAAAATATTTCTTTGGGAAAGTTTATATATATATATATATATATATATATATATACATACATATATATATTTAAATATATATATATATATATATATATATATATATATATATATATGTATATATATATAACTATCGTATTATTACTACAGAAAGGCTGTACAGAAATCATTAAGATTTTATAATAAAATTATAAAAGATACGCTTTTACGGGGCTTATACTTACTAAACCCTAAGAGATACATCAAATCAATGTACAAACAGAATTGTCACCATAGCATAGGAAGGCAAGTCATGTGGGAATCTTCGAAGGATAACCTACACCATTTTTCATTAAAAATTTAATAGACTTAACATTTAGTAGATTTATTTGTGAAGCTGTTTTAGATATCATGGTAGTAATCTTTATTCTATTAAATGTGGCAGTTAAATTAAGCAACAAATGTAGAATGAAATTGTTTTATCGTCATTGCGTGCCATAATATAGTGTTCATAAATAAATAAAAAGTCACTCATATTACTTGCAATTATCACAACAGACATTACGGGTCACAGTGGAGCGAAGCAGCCACTTATTTAGAGAAAAAAAATACTTTACCTAGCGAAAACGTTAAGGAAATTGGCAATCAGATCAGCAGCAGGGGTCAACAAGCGGGTGGTGCGTTGTTGCCGCAAATGCGACAGAACCTCGCTGAGCGGTGGCGCACCAACGCGGCAACGTTGGCAACGTAGAATTTTGCCCCATTATTTGGAAAATAAATTACTTGCGGATCCAACAGGCAAGAAAATCCCGCTGGATTGCTAAATGACGGATCCAGCAATCGCAATTTCTTACATCGACCTGATTTTCTGTACAAAGATAGTTGGCGGGCCAGGAAATTAGATGGGCTGCTTTCCAACCCGGGAAATCTCATGACAACTAAAATTAAAAGAATATATACTTTACAATTCTGCCTATTTTGCATTTATTTTGACCACGCTGGAGTTCGCTTAATATCCAATTTGACGGGACATCTAAATGAAAAAGTAATAATATTTTAAAATTAAGGCCACTATACTATAGATTCGTGGACTTAATTGTTAGCTAATTTTAACTGTTTAAATAATCATATATACTCATATATATACATATATATATATATATATATATATATATATATGTATATATATATATATATATATATATATATATATATATATATATGTGATGCTCATAAAATGTTATTGTTTCTGTTTGTTAATCTAAAATTTCAACGTTTTTATAATGTGATGAAGTTCGAACAGGAAGAAAGCACATAAATATATATATTTGATTATATAGACGATGCAAGTATCATAGTCTCGAAGCGAAACAGATTGGTAATATTTTTCGAAGTAAACAGGGACACTAACTTAATCAAATTCTAATTATAATTAAGAAACTTCTTTTAATTTTTAATAATTTATGAAAGTTCTGATAACTTACTCAAATTCTAATTGTATTAAGAAACTTCTTTTAATTTGTAATTGTTTACCAAAGTTCTGCACCTCAAACTGAAAAACGGACACCTTTGTAAGAACACTGACGTGTCTGTCAACGCGTGTGTCACTGCCGATTTTCTTCGAGAAACTATTCGATATCGTCCGAGAAATTTTGCGACAATGAAATTTGAAATTGGACATAATAATATTAACTACAGCTCATTTTTTTAATATTCGTATATAAAATAAATAATCGACATACGAAGTATTGATTTTTTTATTTTATATATCTTGTAGGATATTTGAAATGGCTAGTTACGAAAAATTAAAGATCGACTGACAGACAGGCGAGTGAGATTTTAAAGCTGGTTCCTTTTGAGGTGCGGAATCCTGAAACTGGTAAACTTGTTGGAAAGTTTTTTTTAAACATACTCTAAGTTTTCTGTCAAAGTTACATCGCGATACTTCCACATCAAGGATTGACATATCATTTCATAAAAATGTTATTGGAGCAGTATCGACACATTTGACACGCATAAAATAAAAAATATTAATTATAAAATATTTATATCAATCTTCAAGACTTTAATATTTAAATATATAGTCACAGCCTGATTAATAAGAAATATGGTGCAGGAGACAATAAAAATCATCAAAGATATGCGCAATTTAAGAAAAATAATGATTAACAATCCAAACAGACACAATTATTTCTGTAAGTTTGTGGGCAGTTGTTTTTTAGTTACTAATAAACATATTAAAATCATTTGACGGAAGCTTGCAATAATGTGATTAAAACTAATAAAATGAATTAACTTTTCCTGCTTAAATAATTGATACCAAATACATATCTCGTACACGATGTTCCCGATCTCTTCCGCCGATCGTCTTCCCGAATTTAATTTTTCACATCACTTACGTAAATAAATCGTAATTAAACAAAGCTGATTTATTAGTGAGCGATGCAAATGAATAGTTTTACTTACTTCCGTGTATAATGTCTTATAAAGTAATGTAGGAATGCCAGCGACATCCGGGTAATTTTGAAAAATATTATCAATTTCAATAAATAGAATTTCATCAATATTAGGACTTCTTTCAATTAAATGTACTACGCCCACTATTGACGTTGATGTTGTCATCACTTAGGCAACGATATATCATATTCGCGTGTTCCTCTTCACTAAATCAAGAAGTAAACTATCTAAATATTTAATTTCCGTTTTACAATATCGTGAACTTATATTAAAAGAATACTAGTATTGCTCAATAAATTAAAAAATACAAAAATATCTTTCTGAATTTTATTTCTATGCATCGAGGCTTTAAACTTCGTGAATTTAATTAATTTCAAAAATAAACAGTAGTTCAAGAACAAATGGCGACAAGTATGTCCTTTCGTGCAACAACTGCAGACAAGAGCAGCAGTACACGTTCTTTCCAATCCATTTGCAATACATTAACAGCGGAACCTGCGACGCCATCACGACAAACGAGTACACCGAATACATGGAATTCAATACCCCTCGTCTTCCATGTTTTGTGAAGTTCGAAATTCGAATAAAAACCTGTATCCCTTCTAAATTAAATAATAATCCCAAATTATCCAATTATGTGTGTGGTACATGTTCCGATCTGTTGGCCACAATGGTCTATACATATATATCTATATTGATTTTAATGCAACCATTTTCTTAATCACTTTGATGTCATTTTCCGTCGTGAATTTATTATGCGGATAATTGACGTCAATATCTTTATCGGTTTATTTCTAATTAATTTAATTAGTTTCCTAATAACCCGTCGATCGACTTAAGCTTACTGGCAATTGAAACAATTGCTATTATCCTTATTAAAATATTTGCGTCATTGTCTTGTTGTTATTTCCATATTTGAATATTATTTAATTGTATACAAATTGCATTCAAATATTTATCGTATTCATTATTTATTCCCAATGGCCTTGTTTCATCATCTCCCAACTATTTATATGAATTGTGATCTGGTTATAACAAATATTTTCGTTGGTCATATATATATATATATATATATATATATATATATATATATGATATGAAATATGTTTACTTTTACTCTAGAGTAACGATGGAAGAAGATATATGATAAAATGAGCGCGTGTTTATAATAAAGCCTTATATTTTAAATTTTGTCCTGTTGCAGCCAACACTTGCAATGTAGATGAACGATAAAATACCAACAAATTCCAATACAATAAATATGCAGTTCAAAAATTAAATGAAAATAAGCTCTGGAGAAAGTATGTTACACCGGTTATAAGGAGTTTATTATTTAATATACTCGATACAATTAATAAATTCGCCACATCACTGCGATTGACTGAAATACTGTAAATAATTTGCCACCAATTTGTTGAGGAAGCAGTAGCATCAGTCAGGAGACATTACGTTCATTCGTTTGCGCGAGATGTACTCTACTTGAGGAGGTAAAAACTAATATAATTTTTCTAATTAAGTTTTTAAGTATTGTACGCGAGTTTTTATTCATCGAATAGAGAATAAATGATTGAGAATAAATTAAGAAGTGTACTAAATACTTTTTTTTAATTACTTGTCCACTGCAAGTAAACTAGCAATTATATAGATATGAATTGTTATATAGGTATGAATTCAATTAGGTATTTTAATAAATTTGATTCAGGTATAAATTAAAACGACTAAAAAGTATACAAAAGAAACATAGAAATCTTCCACAATCGTGAACAATGGCGTACTTTGAAATAGGAAATCGACAAAATTGTAAAACGAAACATAATGCTACAAACATAATGACGAGTTTATTTTTGTCTTCATATATAAATTTAACCAAACTTTTGTTTCAATGTCCGATTTCATACTCCACCTACGACATTCATTCCAGGAAGTATACACTTACCCTTGTTTGTATACTAATGAATTCTTCAGTCAAAGTTATGTTGGTCTACGCGGTAGGTAGTTGGTGTCTCATTGCTTAGTGTCACTTAATTTCTATATATTTTGTGTTGTATATTGAAATTTAAATAGAATAGTGTATAAAAAAATGACAACTTATAACATTTTTATATTTCCTATAGTTGCAATTCATGCCGCCAACTTAATCAATTTACCACAAAAAAATTCTAGTTCAGTTTATAAAATCGTAGTAGACATTGCTAATCAAAATTTTTTGGAGAATATTCCGACTTTGTTCTGGAGTAAAAGTGCAATACGTTATGAGAAAATAAGGGATTTTCATCATAATTTCAACGGCTGCATATTACAACGTAGAGCACGTGAATACACAATAACAAATAAAACACTACATAGCGACGAAGGAAAGAACAATATTACACAATATATTGTTATAATAAACAAAGTGGAAGATTTCAAAAATTTTATCCACGAAGTCAAATATTTGGACTCATTAGCTAATGATGCCAAATTTATAATAGTTTGTGAAGATGACCACAGTGATATTACCAACTGCGATGCTGAAGCTGTTTTCTCGTTATGTTGGGACCTTTATATAGTTAATGTACTGTTCCTTAGCAAAAATTGGAAGGAACAAATAGTTATGTCGACGTATTTCCCATTATCGATGGGGAAATGTAATAATACGAAGCAGAAAGTACTCGACATAGTAAATATCGGAAAGAAAAACAAGGATTTGCTTAATTTTTTTCCCGATAAATTCACGAATTTTAACATGTGCTCGCTGATAATATCAACTTTAGACGTACCGCCATATGTAATGCTGAAAAAAGATGATAAAGGCAAATTAACAATGACTGGTTTATACGGTCCACCGTTATACATCCTGACAGAAATGCTTAACGTGAATTTACAAATATTGGAAGTGGTTCAAAATTATCCCACTAAATCGCAAATTGGATTGGTATTTAAAAACCTTTCCATGAAACTTGCTAATATGACGATATTACCATTCGTAAAAAATATTAAAAAAGACAAGATCTATAAATCATTGTATTCTCACGGATTTATAAAAGTTGCCTGGTCCACGCCTCGTCGTACCCTCAAACCTGCTTGGAAAAAATTTTTGTATCCTTTTGATGAAAAACTAAGAATCACATTAGGGATAACGTTCCTCATATTCATTGCAGTCTTATTCGCTGTAACAAAAATGAGACATCTTTCTATTTGGAGTTCATATTTAAATTTGGGTCATAAAAATAGCAAAGTTTTTATTGATATCT
Source organism: Druceiella hillmani (assembly GCA_039881145.1). Classification (NCBI taxonomy): domain Eukaryota; kingdom Metazoa; phylum Arthropoda; class Insecta; order Lepidoptera; family Hepialidae; genus Druceiella; species Druceiella hillmani. The sequence continues at coordinate 7,256,324 of JAYKKI010000103.1, forward strand.
GTGCTGTATTTCTAGGACAAACGGCAAAGGCAAAATATGTTACAGGCTATATGTTCACTTTATTTCTATGGTACAGCTTGATCATACGTAGTGCTTATCAAGCAGCTCTAATTAGTATTCTCAAGCTAGAAATTTACGAACCGCCTATCAATAATTTCCAGGATGCAATGGAAGCTGGAATGAGTTTTGGAGGGCTGGAAGCTTTTAAGTTTCTTTTAAAGGATCTGCCTAGTTTGTATGAAACCTTTGTAGGCATAGAATTTACTTTGCTTTATGATTATTACCTGTCCATTGAAAATGGAACAAACAAATTTATTATGTTTGACCTTTCGGACAGGTTATCGCATTATAATTTAATCACAAATAGCACATATGATCTACATCGATTTCATTATACAACTTTTTTAGCTCCTGTTGCAAATTATTTGCCAGGTGATTCGCCATTAGAAGGTACGATAAACAAATTGCAAGGTCGTATCACATCAAGCGGATTTGTAGCCAAATCTGCAGCTGAATACCACACTCTAACGAAGGTCAACTTTCTCAAGCACCAATGGTTAAACAGAAGGGATGACACATTGACTATGCGCGACATGCAAGCGTGTTTTATTGTTTTAGTTGCCGGTTACGTGTTGTCATCTTTAGTGTTGATTGTTGAATTAATTTTATACAATTTTCGATCGAACTTGGTTATTTGTAGTTCTTCTTTGTTTTTATGAGTATAAATCATGTCACGATACATATTCTAAAAAAATATTTTAAAAATGACTCAAGTTTTTAGAAATAAGGTCTCAACCTGCTATTTGACTGTCTATTATCACAATTATGGTTAATTTTTCACATGCATATGTATATATATTTATATATATATATATATATATATATATATATATATATATATATATATATATATATATACATTTTTAAAAATACTGTTTCTTTTAAGTAATGACACATCGTACATAAGGAATAGTAATTGAATTACTTTCCACTGACTGTTGTATGTTTATTTGTGATATTAAAGATTTGTGTTAATTAATGTCAATAATGTATATTTATTGTGAGTTTCACCAACCTTACTTTATCCTTTTTGTTAATTTTCTCGGGAAGTTTAATTTACTGTTTTATCTCAAAAACTATTTTAAAACAAAAGTATGTAAATACACTGGATATTTTAACAGCAATTTAAAATGGAACAAGAATCTACTAGACATTGCAAAATCGGAAATGTATGCATTAAACAAATTTCTTTATTTGGGATTGAAAAATATATATAAAGCATAGTATTTGCGAAGTGAATTTAAGTGTTAGCAGAAGCGTAAATCTTACTATTCAGGAGTGCATTATCTATTGAATGGATTTACAAGAAAAAAATTTAGGCTGTCTTTAGATGTACACATATCTAAAGAAGAACGTCTACTGATCATTATATCATATGACAATAAAGAACAACTAATCTCTCTGTCAAGATTGGTTAACTCTGCAGGAAGCGAACAGGCACAGGCAGTTTGGAACGCTGTTATTGGTTGGGACCTTGAAGGTAAAGCACAGATTCTCTGTTGTGTCACTACTGCTGCAAATACAAGTAGCATTATATGGTACCGGTGTGCTTCTCGAACAGAAACTAAATAAAGAAATGTTCATTTTTGTTTGCCGTCATCACGTTTACCAATTGGTATTAAAAGGCATGTTTCAGGTAAAAATTAGCCAAATAACTAAAAGCCCTGACATTCCGTAGTTTAAAAAGTTCCGAGAAAACTGGAAAAATGTAAATTCAAGAGAACACAGAGCTGTACAGAAAAGCTATCACGCTTGAATGATTTAAAATGACTAAAAAAATTTCAAAAGATGAATATCGAGAATTAATAGAGCTTTTAATAATATTTCTTGTCGGAGATACAGAGAACAAAATTAAGATTCGGCCTCAAGGCGCCATGCACCAAGCTCGATGGATGGCGAGAGCAATTTATTCCTTAAAAATATCATTACTCAGCTATCAATTCAGAATTTCAAACAAGGTTAAGGTATAGGCCTGCCTGGTCGTCATGATATGCTACGTAAAGCCTTGGCTGCAATGCACTATATCGGTAAAAACATCTTAGCAGGATTTATATTTTTAAAGACCATGAAGGCTTACGAAGCAATCAACAAATGCATCTCAAAAGCGTCTTTTCAAAAGTTTTGTCAGCATTTATGGTATTTGATACATGAAGTGTCTCTATTGTCTTTGTTAGGCTGTGATGTAGATCAAGAAACAAAAGTAAAAATAGTGTTAACTTAACTAAATAAAACGATCCGCCCACGCTAAACGCTACTTTCCATCAAAATAAGAACTTTTTGGCTCACTTTATGGTTAGTCTGAAAAGTAAAAATATTATTTTTCCTTTGTTTTCCTTTAATATTTTGATACATGGTAACTATTCTCTTTATTTTAATTTCAAAAAGTAAACATCGATGACTTTGTTTCGATTAAAAGCAAGTCTTGGTTTTATCGACTCAATGTCAAATAATGCTTCGTTTCAACATGCTAAGAAAGCCTCTGACACTGAAATCGGTTAACTATACAGCTGAAAGAGCAGTTAAGTTAAATTTCCGTGGCTTCTTGAAATACACTTTGGTGAATATTAACTTGCAAGCGACTTTCCACAGAATTTACATTACGGTGCAGAAAATTATATACCGTGTTTATAGAAAAATAAACATTTGATAGAGGAAATTTGGTACACAGACAGTATCTTATAGTATTTAAAGTTTTTCAACTGATTCACTTTCTGTATATGTCGGTAATTGATGTCACTTGGGATAGAAATGCATTTTGTGAATCGAATTTGAATATTGAAAAATTTAACAATCTTTTCAAATCGGATTATATAAATAACATTTTAAGATGTGATTAAAACGTAAACATTAATGTCATTTGTATTTTCTTGTTTTATCATATTATTTATTCTCTCTTTGCTTTTGAATGTTGAATATATATGCGTCAAGATAATTTCTGCTCATCGACCCTGGCACTGTAAACAGCAGCGCAAGTGGCCGCAATTTCACTACCGCCATTCTAAAGAGATTAGCCACACTTATGGTTCCGCTGTTTTGAGACAGTAATCAGCAATTCGAATAAAAGTTCAGAATATTTTATAAATTGGTGGCATCCTCAGAAAAATTAAATATAACACAGAGGTATATACACTTATCAAGAAACTCATTATATCAATTTACGAAAAAAGCTAGGAAATGCAGTTTTCAAAATTAATATACAACATCGTACTGAGCCAGTGGTGTCACCAGCTTCTCTGCAAGATGAGGGATTTCACTACGAATCTAATTCTCGATAAGATGTTACACCTTCTCTGGTTAAATCAACTACCAGCCCATATTTACAGCCTGCTCATCTTAAGCGACATCAACTTGATGCACCCTCCATTAGACTATCTTGTATAACTTGCCGACGAGTTGCTTGTGCAGACACAAGAAGCACCTTCAGCTACTCAGCCGCCATATCCAATAACAATAGTTCCTACGGTCAACGAGTACAGGTGGATTGAGATTTATAAACACTCACTGACATCGCAGAACTCAATTCAAGGCCACAACACAATTTCAACTGTCACCGTAATGTTGTTCACCACCAATCGTCGTCTCTCAGTGGGTCAAACCTCAACCTTTGTTACCGTTCACCGTCAGAGACACGAACCTCACCGAATTCATTGCAGTGCCATCGCCATCGAAGATTTGGGGCCGATGTAAAAAATGCACGACATCATGCTTATTTACGAAGTCCGAAAAGTTACACTGAATCAAACTTTGGCTGCAGCTGAAGTCACCGCACACGAGATCCCATTGTAAAGTCGGGCGCAAATGCATCTGTTCTACAACAAAGAGGGAATATTTCAATGCATGTGGTCAGATTCACCTTCTGGAATATCACTGTTGAGTTCTACTTGATTACGAATCCAATTGATAAAAAAACTGATATGTTAAAAGCAGAGGTATTTAACGGCAACAATCTTACTGTGGACGTGGTCGCTGCGAAAATTGAAAACATTTTATCATTATGGAAAATACCTAAAGAAAAAGTACAAGGCATTTTTAGAGTTATTAATTCACTGAAAGTAAAAAAGGTATTTATATTTTTAAAAAAGGTATTTATTTACTGCACGTTCAAGATATTTATATTGTATCACACACAATTCCAGTGATTATCAAAAAGACTTAAAGCTTTGTGCTTTAAGTCTTGCTACATCATTATTGCAGTGATCACAAAACGTACAAAGTTATCAAGACATTTTCTCCACTCAAATATGGTTCAAAATGAGCTTACAACAAATACGATAAACCAAGTTTTACAATAATCCACTACAAGGCGGAGTAGCATATTTTGTGTTTAGAGCATATTTTGGAAGCTAGTCGTGCCAGAATGACTAATGATACTGAATCTTCCGAATACATTTCCTTTCAATAATGAAACACATTTCTTTACAGTGTACTGTGACTTCAATTATGGATCCAACGTTATATAAAGGTGCATGTCGCAGAACTAATTTCAGTTAGTTAAGGAGACTTTTATATCTTTTGTCGTATTTCTGCACTTCTTTAAATCAAGTCTCGGCTTAGTTCCGCTTGGCAAAAGGGGAATAATAGAGTGAACATAGTGACGTAGACATTGGTAAGTACTATCACAATATCTTCAGGTTGGCTATCAGCAAAGATCTAAGTATCTTTGCTAATTGCCCACCTGAAGATGTTGTAATACAACGAAACTAGATCGTGGTAAAGAATTTAAATTAAGTAGAAACTAGCGTGATCCGTGCGAAGTCTTCGCATTATTTATTCCATTATGAAGCTCAGATGACAGATCAAACAAATATTATACTAAAATAGACATATAGAGGCGCAAGTATCAAAAGCATTGAGCTAAAGCGCCACTTTATTTATACGTGAGTGGATTTGAAATTAAACAAAAATTTTACTGAGCGTCAATCATATTGACGTTGAGCCGTTAGATGGCAGCATTGCTGTTTTGTGTATATAATTTTAATAATTAATTAATTTGCAAAAACAATAGCAATAATAAATTTTTTAGTTGTGGATGCCGGTAGAGCAAGCAATTATCTATAAAATGATATATAATTTATGTGGATTAGTTGTGAGGTTTTTTCTAAAAAAGGAGAGTAACATCTTAACCTTAGCGTATTAATATATATGATGATGATGATAATATTAAATCAGGTAGTTTCATTTTATCGTGAATATTGAATTTCTACAAAATTAATGCCGAATATATTCCTTATTACTTTACTTAAATACTTAAATGTGAATAAAATTATTCCACTAATAAAATAATATTACCAGATTAAAAAAACACTTGCTGTGCGCTTATACTTTGGACGACCGTTTGTAAATTACACCATAATTTTTAAGTTACACTACTTCAATTCAGTTTTCCACGAAAATACAATTTTCAAGCTCTATCATAATTGGATATCAAAATCACTCTTTCACAGATATCTGCAATTAGTGATAGCACTCGAAAGAAGGAATTAGAATTATTAAAAAATATATTTCTTTCTGGCAGCTCTCTGAAGTTATTAGATATTTTGCTATTTTTTTATGATTTTTGTGATTGCTATAGAACCTATACCTTTGAATTTAATAAACTAAGTTTTGTATACGTTATGACCACATATTACGGAAAACGAAAGTCCATGGATGGTTATTTTGTGCTAGTCCTTGTATAAAACTAAGCCTAAAATTTTGGAAGAAACTAAATAAACCTTTCACCATTTCGTGCTAGATACAATTTGTTTTTGAAGCAAAAGATGTAACAGACGCTTAAATGTTGTATTGCTTCTATCTTTTTAAAAACCTTCTCGGTAAAATACAAATAATTCATACTTATATTATTAATGAAAAGGTTTTCACATCTATAATTCCGGGTTAATATGTTATTTTTCAACCATGGAAAATAATTATAATGAATAAAAATTGGAGGGTTAATGGTATGGCCTTATATAAAATATTTTCAATGATCTGCGTGGGGATGTACTTGAAAATATTTTAATTTGTGTACATATTGTGATACTTTAGTATTTTCCACATTTCCTTACTGTATGCAATATTTTTGGATACTCATCCTTAGTTACTATTGTAATATTTTCATTGGTTCTGGCTCTCTTCTGACCATATTTTCAATAAGTTCTGAATTGTACTAGTGTCGAGTTCCGTTAATTTATTATGTTATATATTTTCACGAATGAACTAAAATACTGTCAACCAAACTAACAAAAATGATCACAACCATATTTGTTTATTATTCGACTACTAAATTTAAGTTTGATAAATAGCGATTCCATTATCAGGAATGTACATCCTCATAACTACTTCCGTCTCCCGTAATGAAGTTAATGGCATATGTCGATTCTAACAACATAATACGGCGTAACCCATTTACTTGACGACTGAACGTAATAAATAAATGGTTACGATGATTTATGTAACGTCAGAGTTAATTCTGATTGGTTTTCTGTACGTTATGAAAGTTGGATTGGCTATAAAAAATTTTTCACTTGAAAAAATTTACATAGTTGCTTGTAATAACCTGTCTGTTACTTTTATATCACAGTCTGTATATACGTAAACAGGTGTAACAAAGAACATGTCTTTTATTCAGAAGGTTACTCTGTGTATCAAAATAAGTATATTTGAAGTTCTGCAAAAAGATGAAAATTTTTTAAATCGATATTTTGGCAGTGTTTTATTCAGAATCTTATTTTATTAATATTTAACATGCATAATTCGCCTAAATATATGAAATTGTAAAAAAAACTATCATCGATTTTTAAAATAAACTTATTTAAATACTTACCAACAAATATTGTTTCATTCATCATTCAGACAAATTGTTATTTATTTCTTAGTAATGTTATTGGTCTAATTTAATTACGATTTTCGGTTATTTATTATTTAATATGGCAACATTCGCTAATGTTTATTTAAGCCAATCAGAATATTTGAATTGTTTGAATACATAGTTACTGTTTTCAGAAAGGCAGTACGCATAAACCGTATCAATGGTTTTTGTTAAATTTTTGTAATACGCTCTCGATTGAGTGGAATTAGTGCATATGACTTTTTTTTAGCGCGAACGAATATTTGGGCATGTTTTAGTGTGTGCCGAATGCAATAATAATACTGACAAAGTTCTAAGTTTAAGAGAGGGGTACCAGAATCGACCTTAGGTAAGTACGTGAATACATTCTAAAACAAAATAATTTAAATTTTGCTTATTAATTTCTAAGAACCATAAAAATACGGCTATTTGCGCCACATATTTTGATACTCTCAAATAAATAAAAAAAAAATGGGATACTTCCCGTTCACCTAGAATCATTAAATATGACAGGATTCATGGTCTCATATCAAAACTGAAAAAAGTCAAAAATTGTTAATTTATTGTTACATCCGATGAAAATATATTTTTTTAAATATGCGCCTGTGAAAGATAGAGTAGTCAGGTAATTTGTAAAAAGTTTATTATAATATTATGTACGATTAAATATTCATATTTCTAATTTCTAAATGCGTATGGAAATTTCTTAGTGCGAGTTCCACTTGTACTTGGCAACATTCTGCCTGATTACATTTGATTAATCGCACAAATGGTCAAAGAGGCGCTATTTAGTGACGATACATATTACAATTGTAAGTAACGCGATAAGCATAGACAAATTAATGAATTTATAGTCATCAACTGCGCTTTTGATCGTATACTTAATAAACAATAGATAAAAATAGCGGGGAGCAAAAACATGCAGAAAAAGTTCGCACATGACATTTAAAATTTTTGTTGCCTAGCTAGAAAAAAAAGGATTTAAAAAAAACTTTAGAAGAATTCAAATATTTTATAAATGTTTGTGAAATTGATAGGTCTCTGTTCTAATACTTAATAAATCATAGAAAAAAGAACCATGGAGAATCATCAAAATCGACAAACCAATCGTTGGGGAGCCATGTCATATTTCGAAGGTAAAATGTAGATCATAATAAATATTAAATGAAAGCTATATGAAAAATGTATTACTTGTAAAATTAGCCGCCTCATAATTATTGCTATCGTTGAGAAGTCACAACTGGGGGCTGTCGCTTTAGGCGATAATAAAGTACACATTCGTGGGGTGTGGAACTGATTAAATCGATACACGCGGTAACGCTCGCGGTAACACTATACAAAACTCGTTGTATCACTGATATTATTAACAATTTTGATAATTTATAGAAACTTTCCGTTACATTGGAACTGAAAAAAAATGTGTTCTGCAATAATATTGGAATCCGCGAAAATAATGGAAGGTTCTTTACAAGTGTGAATTTTCGGTGAAAACAATATGGGGTAGCATTTTCAAGTTACGATACACTAATACGTAAAATTTATATTATAAATAGTAAAATAACATTTAAGTATAAACAGGTGAAAGAAAAAACGTGTCTGTTTCTCATACAGTGATTATCTGCATGAAGCTGAGTGGAAAATGTTGAAGATTTATATGAAAATTCTCGATGGTTTCTAAAAATAACTATTCAAGTATTTTTTTTAAAAATTTGATTTTTTTGTATAGAAATAAGCTTCATATATATTTTCACATTTTATTTACGTATTTTTTCATAACATATTAATTTAATTACAGTGGTTTTGGTATCCTTAATTTTTTTCCTGACTTTTTCACAAGAAAAACATATAAAATCTAATCCAAATAGTAAATAAACGGCCCCTGGAGTCACGTAAAATGACAATAATTATAACCCATTCTGCAATAATAAAAAAAATACAATAAATCTTTTTATATAAAGCTTGATTATAAAAAAATAATGAATTAAATATTTTTATAACTTGAGTGGCCATAATAAATAACGTCTTCGGAGGAAGTAAATAATATTTCCTAAATTTGTGGAGAAAATCAAGAGCATCTGAAGAAAGAGGTTTAAGAATAACTTATGTTAAATTGAATATTTGACCTTTATCTTCAAAGCTTAATGATATTCCGGTCGACTTTATTAGAACTTGTTCATTAGAAACAAATATCTATTTGCTTGAGATGCTGTTAGAGTTTCCGGTCGCAGATTTCTCGATGGAAGAAAACTCGTGAAATAATTTGAGTTTGTTGTACAGTATAAAACTCCGCGTCCTGCACGCTGCCATTTGTTCAGTTGTCCACTATATCTCGAATCCCGGTAAAAAATATCTTAAGAAATCAGAAAACCTAACATCAATGAATATTAAAAAAGTACATAACGATAGGTTAAAAAGACGAAGCAGAGATGGAGCATTTAAATGGGAATATGGCCAATGTTTACTCATCACAGCAGGCGCGTTCAAAGACTAACGGTTGAACCGGTAGCAGCCACGGGAGTCGGCGTTGAAATACTTCCACGTCGTGGTCTCTTGTGAGCCAACCGACACTCGTCTTCGAGATTAATCGAGACTCACGGGACAATAACTTGATTATGATGTTTTTTTTCCAGATTTTAATCCATCTCATCGTAGAATTAAAAGGTTTTATTCATTACAAGAAAAGTACAACAATTCCATTTATTTTAACATTAATTATATTATTTAATTGTCTTATCGACTAATCATCTTTCTATTTTTGTAAGACATTTATTTCACCTCTTTGGTTAAGTTAATGTTAAATATATTTATTAAATAAATATATTTAATGAAATACATATATATTTAATTCTATATTAAATGTTTCGTTTAGCGTACTACAGACATCAGCAGTTACCAAATATACTTCGATAATCCGGTCAATGTCACCTGAGGTTTTAACGTCATAATTAATTTTGTTAGTGTTGCAATATTTCGGCACTTTAACTAGCTTTAAATTGTTATATTCAATTCTGTTAATATTATCGTTAATAAAACTGTTAACTAATTTCAGCTAAGCAATTCAAGATTTAAATATAGCATAAAAGCAGTTCAATTCCCGTAAATTGTATAAAAAGCATCACAGAAACATAAATCAACGTTAAGAAAGCCAAAAAAAACACAAAATAAATATAGATAATATTGTTTCCACGATTTTTGTATATTAACTGTCTATCCTCGGTACTTATTCTCCTATCAACGTCGTCTATTTGACTAATGAATTTTGTTAAAGCATTTTCGGTCGTTCAGTTCGTCCACTCCCAGTAACTTTTTAACTATTCATATCAAAAATAGATATTAAAGTAATACAAACGCCAAATTGTTTGTCTTCCGCCTGTGAAATAAATACGAAATAATATACTTGTAGAGTGGAAAATATAATCAATAGTTATAAATGACCTGTTATAAATGTGATGTACCCCTAAATCATGAAACCGTTATGTGTATGGGAAATGTACATAATATTATTAGTGCAACTGTTACTCGTGCTTAACCGCTTTATTTAATCCCACATTAACAGCCGGTCCCTGTAAAATTATGTGAGTATTTGTATCGTCGAATGGTATATATTCTACAAACGTTGCTGTCATCTGTAATCTCTGGTTAACTTGCAGTTAGATTATTACCGCTTAATTACGTAATAAATTGTCTTTAGTTTGTGGTATTTTGCTCTATTTGGTTACACTATAAATGTGCATTTTATATAACTAAAGACGTACTAAAAGCAAAGGCAAAAAGAAATACGCAAATAAAAGGAAAGTATCTTATAAAGCATTCGAGTTGCGCAAAAAGAAGAAAACTCGATGGCATTTTTTCATTAATTTATTGATACTTTCTTAATTGATATTATCAAACGTATAATGTATAATGAGATAAGAATATATTTTAATTTTCTATACTTTCCATTACAAATTCAATAAAAAGTTAGATAGGGTTAATATTCACATTTCACAAGATGAAATGTCTACTTGTATTTTATCAATAACAACTATGGATAAAATATTTCATTCAACCTTGCAGTTAAGTTTCATGTTAAAACTGTTTGAATTCAATGTTAAAACTCATTGAAAATCTTCGTTTTACCAAGTTTAAACTAAACTCTGGGAATATGTAGTAGAAAGAATTAATCGATCTTCGTGTCTAATTCTAGTAAATTAAGTTTTATTGGTAATCAAATATTTATTTTATGAAAATCCGCTGTTTGCAACTCATCCTCGCAAAAATCACTCAAAAAGGGTAAGTTTAGAGGATTTATTCCAAACAATTATACTTAAATTTTAAATGCAAAATAAAGCAGTAAAATGCTAATTCCTTAGAGAGGGGAAAGTAAACATGCTACTTGAGAAGTTCAATGTAAAACGCCATTAATTGTTTTCAGACTCACAAAATAATTTGGTCTTTAACTACGCATATATCACGCGGAAGAACTCTACCGATACCACTAGGATAAAGTCTATGGATAACATCAGGTTGCAAAAGAACAATCTAGCAAAATGTTACCTTTTTGTTTACTATATAGGTGGATTAAGCTTATACCTCAACAAATGGGTAACATGCCGTCATCCAATCGCGAAGCGAGCATGCACGGAGTTTCGGGACGTCCACTCCTCTTTTGCGTGGCGTTTGGTAATGGAAAAAAGCGACCGTCTTTAGCACGAGTATGATCATAGAAATATGAGGTAGTTGTATACTCCTCTCCTACCACCTAATGCAATGTTCTTCATATCTCTATCGTATATTTTGTTTCGTTTTGTTTGTATTTTCCTCTCTGTTCCGAAGCCCTAGTTTTTTATGTATAAAACAACTCGCTTACACAATTTAATATTTAGTTTTGGACATTTTATATGTTAAGATATCACATTTTTGCGCAGGTTAATTAAAACTAATGAAAAAGAAATGAAGCTGAAAGTAAATATCCGAATAATAACACGAAAATTGCAACGAACTTGAATTTCTTGATTTGATCTTTCATTACTATTTGAAGCGACATTTAATCTAAAGTTTAATATTTTGGTTCTATAGGTGAAAAAAAGTAATTTAGTTTTAACAGAAACCAAAACTGGTAGTGAAGGATAAATTACGTGCAGTAAATTTTAATGAAAATAATCATACAGTACACGTGACAAACCATCTTCAAGCTCATTGGAAGCTTACGAGTATATCCACCAAAAACTGTTACGCTCTCTCCTTGAAATGATTAAAAGCTATTTTTATTTTGAGTTCCTATTAGAGTGCATTCATCAAAAAGAAGAAACTAGAAGAAACCAAAACAGAAAAACTGGAATTTTCTATTCAATATTCGTAAATCAAATAAGCTGTTTTGTTAAAAGTCCTTTTAAAAATATATATGATGAGCTAAGGCATTGACTACATTTTTCATATATGGCAACCTCCAATTTTTTCTTATTTTTGTTTATATAAAAATAATTTTCCAAAACCAATTTACTTTTGAAAGACATCATCCAATACAATGGGTTTCCAAATCTTGTGAACTAAATAAATGTATATCAACTACCACCACCACATTCCTTTAAATCAGTAAAATATAACTTTGATTATTCCTTTTAACGACTGTTAAACATATCCTAAACTCTTTACGTGCTCATGAAAATGTCAGTTTATCAGATTTAAGTGTTTTAATGCAGCGGTAACATCGTATAAGTTAAAAATCTCCCATGCAGACCCCGTTATAAGGGATGATAAACCACTGTCCATCTTTGTTTCCGCCATTTCTAAACGGCCGCCGGGACTTAAAAATTATCAAACAAAAAAGCTTCATTATTTTATCACTTTTGAGGAACTTCTGCCCTTAACGACTTCATACTTGACACCAGGCTTAAACTCGAGTGGTACCAGAATTGAACATTATGTTTAGTTAGAAATGAATTTGAAAGATTTTAAAAAGGTTATTCAAAAAAGTAGAGATAGTAATAATATATCGGTAATAAAAATTCAAACATGTACAATCTTAGTATTCTTTGTGCTATCGTACATTAGGCAAAAAAATAAAAGGACAATAAAAATTACGACAATAATATTGTGAAGATGACAAAATATATTCTTTTTAAGAATGTGTTAGAAATATTTTGATCTTTTTTGAAATTGAGAATGTCAGTACTTAATATTTTATTCAGTTTTTGAGGACTCCCGTATGTAAATCATAAACTTATACATTTGTTTAAAACTAAGTGTAAAAACACGTTGAGTTAAACAAATTTACAATAAATAAAAAAGGTAGCATATACTCGTACATCTCTAACAACTAGATAATTTACGTATCGACATCCAGGTAGTGTGTTTTTCTAAGCTGCGGTGCTTTTGAGTAACCATCTTATTTAATTTATTTATACCTCTCGCTCCATATACTTGAGTATGATTACTTTTAATTAAAATTACCATTTTTAATGACCATTTGAGATTCGTTATAAAAATGAATAATTTTTCTCAAGTTTAAATAGAAAATTGCAGATTATAATGCGTCAAACTTTTTATAAATCTACAGAATACAAATGTTAAGCTATGAATTAAAATCATGTCCCTTAAAACAACAATAAACGATCAAATTGATAAATTGAATTTCATTGCAATGTTCATGTTATTATTTGGCTGTCAACTTTCAGCTTTATTTATTTTATGTTTACACAAACATTTGTATTTCTAGCATCGAAATGTCCAAAACAATATTTTAAAAGCCTAATCTTATATTGGCGTTCAAATAAAAATTGTCTTCTTACCCGAATGAGATTCTCATTTATAATAGAAACTAAAAATATGGTAAATGTTTTGATTTTCTAAAAATGAAAAAAATTGATCACAAATAAAATTTAAAATATTAAAAGTCAGAATATAAAAGACGTTGTAATCGATATAAAGTCGCACGCTTCAAAATACGACGAACGAAAATAAAAAAGACAAATCAATCAAATATAGTATAATTCAAACCTTCCAGGGGACTTTCGTTGAGGCGAGTGACTTCGGTTTTTTTTTTCAAAGAAAACTTTTTCCGCCAATGTTTAGCCCATGCGGTAGAATCGAAGACTGCTCGTCATTGTTACTGAAGAATTATCATCCTCTGCGCGATCGAATATCTAAGTGGTTTTGAAATAATAATTCTTCAGTTTTCATGTTGTATTATAGAATTTTAAAAACTGCATTCGTTGGACATTCCTTGAGGAACTTTGAAAAATTTGTCGAATTTTCGGCAATTGTCAAATTATATGCGAGAGGTCAAATTTAATTTAACGCAAGAAAATCTTTTTTATGACCTTGCTTGTAGTTGTAATCAATAACAAAGTTACGATCAACTTCCATTCACAATTTATGACAAATACGCATCACGCACTACTGTTTACAACTATTTAACGAGTTACAATTACAATTTTAGTGGCATAACCATGGTTGAATCTCAGCGCTTACTCTTGACAAGAGAATGATCTATCAGCAGTTTCTGGCAAGTTTAGGCATTGGTACGAGTCACGTAAAGAAATTTTCATAAGACCATTTATATTAGGAAGTCCATGCTAGGTTCGAAACATCATCACGTTACTTATCAAATTCGACGGAGCTCACTCAAATGCTGTATTCGATAAGGCCACCATAAAGCTTAGATTCAACTAAAAGTGAAAAATAACAAGTGCTTGAAAAAAGATGGTCGCCTCGTTCTTCTGATATATAAGGAAAATAAAAGAACAGTTACTGCACACTTCTAGACCACCAATGGTTTGCCTATTTTTTTTTTGGAAAAAGTTTGAGAGCAACGCCCTCGTATTAGAATCCTCCTTTATCACGACGACGTCTCTGCATACTCGGTCAGATGAACGATCGAATATTTGACTATGTCGTGTGTAGAATATATGAATCGTTCGTAATATAATACCGACTAGACCCCTACCTGAATGGACAATGTTTTTTATAAAATTTTAATATGCTGTTTAGATTAAAATTCTCTCACGTAACCACGTTCTATTTCGGGGCGCGGCCACTGCAGGGTTAAATATATTCACTTAGATAATATTTTCTTATTTTTATTCTAGTTCTAACTTACTGTTAGGTAATGGTAAATAGTATTCTGAAAATTAAAAAAAAGTTCCTTCTACACTTATGAATTGACAATGAACTGAAATTTAATTGCGTTTAATATATAAATATTTTGTTTTCTGTTATTGTTTTCCCAATCATCATCATATATGTTAATACGCTAAGGTTAAGATGTTACTCTCCCTTTTTAGAAAAAACCTCACAACTAATCCACATAAATTATATGTCATTTTATAGATAATTGCTTGCTCTACCGGCATCCACAACTAAAAAATGTATTATTGCTATTGTTTTTGCAAATTAATTAATTATTAAAATTATATACACAAAACAGCAATGCTGCCATCTAACGGCTCAACGTCAATATGATTGACGGTCGGTAAAATTTTTGTTTAATTTCAAATCCACTCACGTATAAATAAAGTGGCGCTTTAGCTCAATGCTTTTGATACTTGCGCCTCTATATGTCTATTTTAGTAAAATATTTGTTTGATCTGTCATCTGAGCTTCATAATGGAATAAATAATGCGAAGACTTCGCACGGGTCACGCTAGTATTTAATAATAGTGGATGTATTTGAAAAAGAAAAAAATATTTTTTAGAAATGGTGTAAGTATAATAATAAAGGTAAACAATTCTTTATGACTATATTTTCATTGTTAGTGGCGCTAGTGCAACTACCACCCTTTGTTAGTGGCGCTAGTGCAACTACCACCCTTTGTTAGTGGCGCTGGTGCAACTACCACCCTTTGTCATAGTACCATTAGGTCGACGCAAAAGAGTGTTGAATCAGGAAGTTACTGGAAAATACGTAAAAATGCAAAAACAATTCAAAAAATTATTATAATTGCTACGAGCACCCAGTCTCAGACATTTACGTTACCCCTCGTTGGTTAATTTATTTACCAATCACCAATATTGATTCAAATGGAACTCGGAATTCTAATCAAGTGGATTTGTTAATGGGCTCTAATGGATTTCGTCATCGTACTTTATACAATCATTCATTTACGTCTCATAACACTTTTGTTGTGAGCACAGCAACATGGAAAAGAAAGCAAATATTTTAAAAAGTTCAATTTGGATATTACTCACTTTACAATCAATTTTTAGGCGTTAATAGAATATCTAACAGATATCACGGTAACTTCATGCAAACTAAATTTAAAAAGATTTACAGCATAATAATTATTATATTTATTGGTTTCGTCTATTTTTTAAATACACGAAAATTTATTTCTTCAGATAAACTTAACGTAACCGATTGGATAATTTATTTCTTAAATTTCATAATCGCATTACTTCTTCTTTCTGTTGACATCGTGTGGCATAAGGATGCATTTTCCGGCTGGCTCATTTTCTTCGATGGACTTCTAACGCACTACAGCGAGCGCTTTAGAAAACGCTGCTTCGATAAAATTAAATTAATTACGAACATAGCGACATTTTCTGTAGCGCTCGTTGTAATGTTTGCCATTGCAATAAGCCATGTATATGTGCGGTCGTATAAACATGATTTTATTTTACTGATCGGATACTATGCTGTATTGGTGAATAGTCTCGAAATGGTGCTGATGTCTGTGCTCAGGTTTTCCCTCACCCAGATTTTGAAAACAATTAATAATTATATGAACCGTGTGCGAAAACAATTATTATTAAAAAGTGGATGTATAAATACCATCGATATACTGGTCGTTAATTCATTTGAAGGAAATGCTTATTTGGACCTCACACACGATTCACATTACATATCTGCACTACCGAATACAATTATAACTCTCTCAAACCTCTGCGGCAAATTGAATGGAATGTTCAACTTTCAGGTAAAGTGTATCGTACGTGTATATATTTTCAAAATATTTCTATTTCATTTAAATTTACAGATAAACACTAATTACAAATAGCTATATAATAATAATTTGAATTAACTATTTCAGACTATTCACTACATGACCTCAACATTCTTTCTTTCCATTTACGGTATCCAGAACGCAATAAACTCCTACAAGCAAGGCGTATTATATTAAATATATTAATTACTCCTATTTATTAGCTCAGCTTTATATACAGGCACTTGAATAATATTTTTCTCAGCAAATGGTCGAAGTCATAAATAAATATTCTGTTCTTTTTAACAATTCTTTAGATTACAACCTGTTGTCGAAAAATATGGTTGCGATACTTTAAGGTGCAGTTCTCACAACAATAATTCCTAGGTTAATATAATTGTGCATGTGCCAAGCATTTCTTTTGAGATGTTTTAATTTATTTTTCAGATATCTTACTTGGACTTACTGACTAACGTCATATTGTGGGTTACGGTTTATCTAGCTATTTTTGCAGCAGTCTGTGTATTTTGCGAAAAATTAGTTCTCGAATTTTCGGAATTAGAAATGAACGTCACCAAGCTTAAACTAACACCGTATATAAGTAAGTGTTATCATAAATATAATTATGTACCTAACGAGATTTTTACGTACCCGTATTAATTTCCTTCGTTACTTTTTTGATATTTATAATGAAAAAAATTATTCATATTGTCAAATTTTTCATTTAAAATTCAGTTTTTTAATTTAATCAGAGTTTATATAATACAATACAAAGTAGATATAAACTTTAAAATGTACAATGGCTTCAGTAATATGCTTATTAGGTGAAATGAAATAACACCATATATTTTATATTTTCCGTAACATCTCGCGTAAGGTAAATGGAATAACAAACACTGACAATCCACAATATATACACATCATACAAAAGATAAAAATATTTAAAGATTTCAAATTTCATTCAAGATCCAAAAATCTTTAACGTATTAAGGTATATAAAAAATATGGTTGATTATTAATTGGGATAAAGGAAACGACCGTTGTTAAAATTTTCATCCGAATTTCTCTGTACACTTATCATGAAAAAACTATTGAATTTATTTTGATACGGGTTTCAATATCATATAGCTTGGGGTCTCAGCAGTAAAATATAATTATATCAATATGTCGTTTAAAAGTTAAGAAATTATGTCTGTTTTGCTGTTTTATCAAATTAAAATAGTAAGTTAAACTTAATAGTGTTTTGGCAAAATAAAGTTGAAAAATTGGTTGATAAAAGAAACCGTTGACCACTCCCACTAATAAAGTTTACCAAAAAAAATTAAATAAGCCGCGAGCAATATTATATTTTATTGAAATCTTTAATCAGGGTGAAAAACTTTCACTAACGTCAATTATATTTAAACGGGTATTTTTCTGTTGGAACACATCGATGTGCAGGTTCTTAATTACATAAAGGACCTTGCCCCGATTTTTGACCTGACACCGAACAGTAATGGGTTATACACGGTGTCCGGGAATACATATTATTTTAATATTTTAACAATCCGTAGATCACAGTCTAAATAGCAAATGGAAATAGTGTTTGCACTTTGTCACAGTGTATAAGCAGCCGTCTCTATTAACATACACGGTGTCCGGGAATAGATGCCGGGAACACATGTATATATGTATATACATATATATATATATATATATATATATATATATATATATACACATACACATACACATACACATACACACATATATATTTACATTTTTAACACATCTCTATTATAATTCAGATTAAATAAACTATATATACATAGACAGCAAATTGTATTAAAGCAAAATCTTTACAAATTTCCATCCAGAATTTTCCATCTATTGATATAGTTTCTTTGTAATAATATTTAGCTTGATTTTTTGGACGAATTTTCAATAATTATTAGATATTTCTCTTTACACGAAGATTGAGGAGGTAAGCATATCTTCGTCGGCGATAGGGCGAATTTTTTTAAATTTTTGCATCATGAGTGTGTCCATTTATTTGTGTGAATATTACAATACCAATAACAATATAAGCGTATAACAGATTTGGTATTTTTTAAGTCGCATTTTTAAAAATGTCCATTTGCACCAACATCGTTTCAATAGATAAAATATATATACTTTATATACGATAAAGTAAATTTATACTTATATACGATAAAGTAAATATACTTTATATACGATAAAGTAAATTTATCTAACGTTGAGTTTAACGTTGATGATTGCTTCATTCTAGAAGAATGAAAATGCTTCCTCATTTTATAATTATGTTATCTCTTGAATTTTGTAAAGACTATTCACAGAAACAAACGTAATTTCATTTAAACTAGTTCTTCTTTCCGTTTCATTCCCTAATAGAGGCTGGTCTATACCATCTGGTGCATCCACTGCCCGAATTTATTCATCATCAGAGTAGACTCCCAAGGGAACAAGTCGCTTCGGAACATTTTATCTTCTTGCTCCAATGGGATTACGCCATTAGAAAAAAAATTATAAGGAGACGGATAATCTTCTTCGTCCAACTTCCTGGACCCAGTCGATTAGAACATGAATTTCGCAAAATAAAATTAGCATAGAGTTATTATATTTGACAGCCTGTATGAGGTTATGCCTAAGGGTATGCGGGATATTTTTTATTAAATAAATTATTGCAAAAGTACAATCCATAATAATATAATTATTGAATTGGTGGGAAGATCAAGATTCATTTTACATTTCAAGCACATTGCACAATGTTAAAATCAATGTCTGAATTGTAATTGCTCACAACTTGTTATTTCCATATTATCACTCACAACATTATTCCGTCCCTAATTTTTTTTTGTTTTTACATATTTAATAACAATTTTTTTTCTCATATCAATATATCTTTCAATTTCAAGGTTCGGATCTCGAGGACGCAATAGATTCACTTCAAGAGATCGTCCAAAGAAGCAACAGGGGCACCTTCACCGTTTGCTTTCTTTTCGATTTGAGAATGTCTTTGTTGCCAACCTTCGCTAATCTTCTCGTTTCTTACATCATCGTGGTTTCTCAATTATCAGGATTGCAAGACTGAGTGTCATTGCCTGTCTATGTGCAAGAGCTTTCGTAATGTGTATTATGCGTTTACTATCTATATGTGTGGCTGCCTTTGGATAATGGTATAGTTTGTACACTCAACGATTGGTCTATAGAAAATGTATTTTATGTTATAACTTTTTATATTAGTATATGAGAGCTGCAAAGATTATTAACAAGGATTAATAACGCATAAATGTTAAAATTTGCCTATTTTGACCGACCGTGGAACAGTATTTTACAAACTAGACAGGAAAACTGATAATTAGGGCTTTTTTATAGTCGAGGATAAGTCGACAAGTGACTAAAACAAGAAGTATGAGACTATATGAGTCTTATAAAGTGAACATTTTATGTTCAATGAACGGACATCGAACTATATTGCGTTTTAACAGCAAGTTTAAAAATTATAATAAATTGTTTTATTGTTCTCAATAGTTATCAAAGTATTGCAATTTCATTAAAGTAATGTAATGATTTCATATAGGTTAACTAATAAATTTATAAGGTAATGTGATAATTGTACGACCTAATAATTGAGTAGATGGTGCACAGAGTTAGAAAAAAATAATTTTTATACTGTTTGGTGTCAAGAATGAAATTGAAAAGAAAACATTTCAATAAGATTATTCTTTATTAAACTTTCATTGAAAAAAAAACTTTAAACAAATGAAAATGCAAAATAGAGCTTGATATTTGGAATAATAACGGTTTTCATAATCTTTTCCGTAACGTACAAACATTTACAATTTTTGCCATTTTTACAAAAATACAATTTATAAAAATGTTCAGTATTTCATGTATATTTTAAAGGGTCATCATATTTTAATAATTACAGTCAAGTTTTGACTGTAATTTTTAAATTATATGTCATTAATGTGATACCTTTATTTTGTTACTTAAGTTACTTAAGGACGAAATAACCAGTTTTGAATATTTAGATTCAAGTGTTGGACTTTTAAAGTTATGTAATGTGCCTCCGTATTTTATTTTTCATTTATACACCTAAGTTATTTTTTTTGTAATTTTGTATTTTGTTTTAATTGTGCTGTTCTAGTTGTAGCGATTGGTCGATTAGAATTCTGATACTAATTAAAACTTTATTAACCCTTTCACATGATTCTCGTTGCGCAACATTTCTTGATTTGTAAAATAGGATTTTTATTGTTTCATGTAATAAACGTAATGTTTCATGTATAAATTTATTTATGTGAATAATACTATAACATTATTGCATAAGACTGTTAAAATGTAAGTGAATAATCAAATGCGAGTTGATTTAACCCGTGAAACTAAACATTAATCATGCAAAAATATTAAGTATATTAGAAGTAGACAAGACGCCCATTCCCCTGACACCCAGAAGCGTGAAGTTGTCAGTTATGGATTGCAGCTTGTTTTTGAAAAAAATGTAAAAAGAAATGAGTTAATTAAGTTTTTTTATTAATATCATTAAAACTAGCTTCAAAGCAAGATTTGTTCACATAAACAATATTAGTTAAGATAAAAGGAAATCGTGTCCATTTAAAAATAAGTAACTCTCATCTCAAGATATTACCCTTGGTTTAACGATTATTGGAAGTATAAATATACAGACATTAAGAAAATAAGAAAATGTTAGTTACCTCTGTAATACAGTGAAATTAAAATATATAAATTTTTTCTGATTTGTGAATGGAAATTAAAATTTTTAAGGATTAAATAAAACACTGTTTTATAATAGTTAACTATAGAAGTTGGAACGGGTTACATGTCAAAACTATTAATCTTATGAAAAATGGAAAATGTGTCATAACAATTGAAATTTATCATAAGTTGATATTGAATGAGGACATTATCCTGTTTGTCCAAAATGAATATTGAGTGAGGACATTGTCCTGTTCCCGTAAACTCCCATACTTTTGTTATTTAGTCATTTTTTTATGATTTACGAAAAGTTAGTGACAGAAGTTAAAATGAAAAGTGACTTGAAGAGATTTTATTTGATGGATCATAATTCCAAATCAAAATATCGTAGAATAATAATTTACCCATTAAAGAAAAACACATTACGGGGAATTTCTTATACTCGTGTATGTGAATGGAAATTATAAAAAAAAAATTACAGTAGTTTAGTTGAGTTTAATAGAATTACTGCGACTTTATTATAGATTAATTTTTAAACCAATTTGAATTTTTTTTCTATTTTCTTGATGCAATTTATCACATTAAAAGCACCGAAGAGTACAGAATCTATTTTTTAACTTGTTATATGCTGACCCGTTATTGAGATGACCTATAAATTTAAATAATAAATATTAAAATCTATGATTTGTATATGTGTGTATAGCATCAGAACCAGTTAACTTCACTTTTCGTTTAACTCTATGTCTTGGCGGTATCTCAGAGAAAACCTCGGTTACCGGGTTGTTTTGAAATTTTCTAAAATCTTGTAAATTAATTGTTATCGCCGCGGTGGGGTGGGTTGATCATAGGCTGGTGGTATTTGATGGCGTAGCGCACCATGTTTCCCGAGATCGATCCCCGATCTCCCGTTGTGCTGATACCTGCACCGTAATTGCTAGGCTAATATTCTAGATGGTTTACGAGATTTCTCCTCTAGCAATAAATCCATGAAGGAAATTTAGAAAGAGTTGGCACCCACATGTGCATTTCGTTTCCTGAAAATTTAGTTAAATGGAGTTAATGAATTTTGAATCATTTAGGAAATCATTCTCATTCATCTAAGTTCCCAAAACATATAAATATCCTGTATCTTTTTATTTTGAACTTAGTTTTTCTTACTGATATACTTGCAAAATTATATAAGCAATTCTCTCTTAAGTCTCTTTATTATACTTGTAAAATAATAATACTTATCAGTAAATAATCATGTAAAACGAAAAGCGTGGTATATTTTTGTTTGATAAAAAAAATTCTCAACAATTCTACCTTCTCTTATTTACAGAGCTTTCCTCATATTTTATTTTTAGAATAGTCTATATATATTACGTATACGCAGAAGTCTCCAGTGCCAACTTTGAACGTCTGAGTGAAGTTAGAGTTATTTGGGCTTGACATTTAGTTTCTCAAAAAATGAATTCATAAATTATTGGTAATTTTTCGATCTTAAAAGAGGTATATTCGACATTGCTTTTTGTTTTACTCTGGATAGTCTGTTTTAGAAGCTAAAAGAACATTCAGTGGAGAATTTGGAGGAGAGCGTTGGATTTAATACGATTCTAAAGGAAGGGAAATTTCAACTCGAAAAGCCAACCGGGAAAAGGAAAATCTTAATTTTCAAAAACGAATATCTGCAAGTATTATTCAAAGAAGATCCGTCCCAAACATCGGAACTGGGTGGGAAAGTGAACTTAACGTTAGATTTCTGCATCCACTTGGCAAGGTTCAAAAGGCTGGTAAACGGATTCTACAAGAACTTACAGAACACAATATTGAGAATCGCCTTAATAATTATGTGTCATTTTAAGCTGACACAGGAACAAGTCTTCTCTGTACAACATCATAACCCAAGATAAAAAGAAGCGATATTATGACAACTTTAAAGTATTAAACCATGTGTAGACCTACCATTTCTGTATTTGAGGGACAAAGTCAATGAAAAATTACTGTTTTATGGCAAACGAATGCAACGGTTCATACTGTTACATGACAATACTCATCATTATGTCACTGCTAATAAAAATTGACAATCCCTGATCTGGGCTGGGTAAGTTTTCCACATGCAACACATTTAACCGATCTTGCTCGTTAATACTGTTGTCCGTTTAGGTTCCGTTGTTACTTTCTGATCGACGCTTTGCGAATATCAGTAATGTGAAAAATGATATCACCAATATCATGCATCACATCAAATTAATCACAACACTTCATTAATCAAGGGATACGAAGGGAAATTAAGGGGATAAAAATCAGGGAAAATTTCTTGATTGTTAAGGTTGTATTCAATTTAATAAAAACTAAATGCATATTTTCAATAAGGTTTTCTTACTGCAAAATTATGTAGTTATTTTGTGCATTAAATATAATATGGAAAATAAATAAACATAGGTATTATTTTTTTTTAAAGTACCCTTTTCTCACCCACTTACCTTGCTGCAAAATTATTTCCGTAATTGCTTTATTTATGCGTAAATTTCCATTTTTCCTTTCTCCACCATAGCTCTTTGGATGAGCGTGACACTTATAAGTACAAATATATGTGGTAAGGAAAAACGAAATAAGAAATAACAAGTTTATTCATCGGTCCATAGACACTCCTTAATTTCGAATAATTCGTTTTATTAGATTGATCTGTTTATATTTTTGGAGAAGATCCACGTATTATTTTTTGACAACTATCGCATTTAACTCATTCTTTTGGCGTAGACAACGTTTTACTGGATTCGAATATACACGTCACATTTGCAGGTTTAAATTAAACAAAAATATTCTTTATTATCCATAAAAGGGAAAATTACCAAAAAATCATTTTTATTATATAAATTACAAATTAAATAGAATTACAATTTTCACAAACGCCTTCATCCATTTCGTCAATGCATATTGTTCTCTATTGGTTCAATTCAACTTATACTTTAAATTCTACACAAGTTACGGAGCTATATAGGTCACTTTTTTTCTAAATTCACCACCTGGGCACGTCCGGTTTTACAGACACAGAGCATCAATTTTAATCAATTTTCAGAAGTCAGTGGCTGATTTACTGTTACAGGTCTTCATGAATCACTTTCAATCTGCCACCCCCATTCGTCTGATATTTTATCGTACCTTAACTATACTTTTACGTGCAAGTATACTTTTTTCGACGGAAAGTTAAGACGGCATTTTAAAGTAGAATCTTTAATAAACAATTGTTACCTGAATATATTTATTTGTATCCGTACAATACCAAAGTACATAAAATTCCAGATTCAAAAATATACATTTTCCCAGTTTCCCAGCTCGACTTTATAAATACCTTAGCAATGTTTTACAAATCTGTACAATTTTCCGTTTCAAAATTATTGGACGCGCTGCAGTTTTTATGCGAAATCATAATTAACAGCTGTAATGGATTTGTGTTTACTGGAATGTGAAAATTGGTGTTTTCCTGGAATAAGTAAAATTTATATGTCTACTGCATGTGATTAAATACGTGTTCTTTTTCGGTTAAAACATAGTTTTGATTGAAAATTTGTGTAAGAACAAAATTAATACTCCCGTTTTATTTCTGTGTTAATATTTCATTGAGCCATCTTTTGTAGCTATTAAGGCCTTAATTCTTTACACCCTGCTGTTAATGCATGACTGTAAATTCTCCTACATTTGTGTAAGATGGTTTCATACATGGAGTTTTCCAATGAGCTAAATTTTGGCCGTGACCACTTCCTTGGCCAGTTTCCTAATATCAGCTCCCACATATTTTCAATTGTATTCACATCGGGACTGCTACCTCACTAATCCAGTAGTGGGATATTTTTGTCACGTAAATATGCTCTGATTGAATGACAGTGTGATAAGGAACTCCATCTCGTATAAAAATAAATATCTCACCAATGAACCATTTTCTGAAATGTGGAACCAACCGATTTTACAGGACTTCTTTGTACTGGTCTTGCCTCATGATGCCTTCTACTACTTAGAAGCGTTTAGTATTATTGCCACTATGGTACTTGATGGACAAAATCATAATTTTTGTCAGGTATTTCACGGTCTTCACAAAGCCGTCAGGATGAAATGTTTCGCCTTGACGGCAGCTAACGAGTTGAGCTTGTTTCCTAAAACTTCAAACATGCTTTCGTCCCTGAAACAGATCTGTAAAATAAACCAAATTGGTGCTTAAATTGTAAAAATAACAAAAATTTACCGTTCAAATGTTAATAAATGAAATATTAAACAACCGATCTTCTAAACTCCACATCAATGAGCCTTTTAATCTAAATCCTTAAATTTTTGCAAACAGTGCGCTCAGATGCAATAAAATTAGCTTCTTCCAAGGTAGATTTGATTACTTTTATGTTAACAAATTGGCTTTCCACGCAAATTTTGTGGGGGTGAAAATTGGCTTCTTTCAAGATTTTTTTTCTTCAATTTTTGACCTATATTATTTTTTTCTTTATGCATAATAAGCTTGGTTCAATGCATTAAATATTCGTGAAATTTCTCAGTTCCAATACATTCTAGTATTAAGAAGCCCTTCTTTTTTGACGTCAGCTTTTATATTCGGGGTTTACTCCTTTTATCCTTATTTAGAAATTAAAATTAGCAGTTTTTCAACTTAAAAATATTTTTTCATTTAAAAAAACTGCTAACTTTAATTGAAACAAGCATAAATATATTTAAATATGCCAATAATCATAAAGCAATCACCATCAAATCAGACAAACACATCCGCACATATGGCACTAAGAACCCAACTCAATCGTATCTATACTTGTTTGCGGTCCGATACCAAAACAATAACAACATAATAAAATAAAAATAGGTTTAAAAAAGAGTAACATAATAATGTCCCTAATTAATAACTGCTATTAGAAAGCAAAATAACACAACAATCCGTTTGAATATTTAAATATTCCAAAAATTTGGTGTGCGTCTAATAATTTGGCCATGGACTATATATTTTTTTTAAAAGTTGCTCGTAATAATAATATTCTAATTAAAACATTATTTTATAATTTCAAATTAGAATACATTTCAAAAAGTGCATCTGGTACCAGGTTTAGAAGTATAAACCTAATTTAAATCGACTATTATATTTACGGTATAAGATGAAAGTTAAATCCTTTCTAACGATAAATTACTGGTAAAAGGTTAAATACCTTTTACCAGTAAAATTCGATAGATATTAGAACTTCCAAAACCATGAGTTTTAACTAAGATTAAAAAATTTGCACGGATTTTCAATATTTATAAGCGATGTATTGCAATAGCTATTCATGTAACTTTTTCTATGGTAACTTTTTAGAAAAACACTAAATGAAAAAGAAATTTCGATCCATTATTCAAAACTCATCTAAGTAAATCATATTCAGCAAGACGGCTGAAACGCCTTTTATTATTGTCAAATAAATTAGCACAAACGGATTTTTGAAGTAATTAAAGCACCTTTTATTATTCTGTATCTTAGCCAGTAACATACGTTTTAGCAATAATGATAAGGAGTTTAACTGGAGATAAAAATCAGGTGATCAATGTATTAGTTAAAGAAGCAAAATAATTGTATTTCATTATGATTTACATTAGGAATAGTGATGCCGCACGAAAGATGGCATTAAACTTATCATGTGGAGTAGGACAAAAATATTGTGCAAATTATTTCATCAATTGCATTTCTTTTACTATTATTTTGTTCCGTTTTTTATTTACTGTTGTCAGTAAATTATATGCGTTGTATAACAATCAAATTGCATGTCACTAAATGTTATGCGAAATTTTTCTTGTTGTAAATTATTAGGCAGTAATTTATTTTTTTTTTAATATTTGACACGTGTATGTACCAAATTCTCGGTCAAAGGTATCCACAATGCTTTTTATTGCATTATAATCTGAGGTTTATTTTCCTCTCTTTGGCCTGCTTTATTATCGCAATTAAATGCAATCATAACAACTTTGATTTTGTTTTTTTTTTGGTAGATAATTTCAGCAATTGATTAATCTGTAAAAAAAGAAATATACATGCTTTTATTATTCAGTCCTGTTGGAAGTTCTAATTTCTTCAATTTTACAGTTCCGAGCATTGTCAGTTCGTTCAAAAGAAGGTCAGAAACTACACACATGCTCTTTTTCTATCTGGAAAATTCCTCACCTTTGCATAATGTTTAGCTATTTCAAAGTAAACTATTATATGCTTTATCAGTGCAATTAATATATATTTAATTGCTTGGCATATATTTCTTGCATGAAAAATTAAAGTAGCTAACTGCTAACTGTAATATATTCATCAAGATACCGAAGTCATAAGAGGGAAGAGAATGAGATATCATACTTCTGCCAAATATTTGCTTCTGCTGATTTCTTTTGTAGACACGTCGTGAGGTATGTTTGCACCGGCAAGTAGCAGTAAACCGATTTATGCTACAAAGGCATTAGTGTCCGGTGTTTTTATGTTATGAGTGTAAATTGTTTGGCTTTTAATATTTCTCATCTTGATAACATTATTTTCAATGGCCGGATGGGATGTAAGTAGAAGGCGACTTTTTATAAAAGAGATTCGAATACAATCACACTTTGTAATGCCAGGCTTATTTTTTAATAGAAAAATCTGGACATTGACTTTGTTGTGAAGGTCGTGATGAGCTTTATTTATTTGTTAAAAGTCACTCGAATGTTTTCAAATCTTAATGCACAAATAAATTCTCATCACAGTTACTTTCGTGCAGTACGTGGCGCTTATGTACTTTTACTTTTGATAAAGTTCCATCACTGATAAAAATTTTCCAGCATTTCAATAATTTTCACTTCAGGGCAATTTTTCTGCACTTTATAAAACTTGGAATTTCACATAATAACTTCGGTCTCTTTAAATAATAAGCTACGAAAATGCCAAACACGACAACTTTTTCATCGGGATTAAATAAAATATAGCCCACTCAACAAGAAAAAAAATTATTGCTAACTATTGCAATACAAACAAACGGTGAAAGATAGTGAACATTATGAAAATAGTACCCGTAGACATGAATACAAATTCCTTCAACTAAATCACGCCAAAGATACATATTGTTTTATGTAATAACTCTGTTTTTTCTAAGAAGTAGACTAATAAAGACTTTACACACGAGTAGAATCCGCTTCATGGTATAAGCATTCGCGCGTGTAGAGTTGCCTTGTTGTGCGCACCACTACACGCCCAGGTAAAACTTTCAATTTATATCTTCCTAGCGATTAATCCTGCTGATCGGTTCGGGTCTTCTTGGACAAATTTGCAATTTAAACCTTTTTCAAATAATTTTTAAGATGTCGTAGCTTGAAAGGAAAAAGAACCGAACTTCCCTTATGTTAGCACAGTTTGTAAGCATGTTACTTCGTATATATTGACGTACGTAACTCCCAAATTTATTCATAGAAATTTTAGAGGTTGCAAATAAAATCAACGAAATAATTTTTTGAATTTCACATATCGTGTATAATAAACGAAATACACATTTACATGGATTCCAGAAATATTTTTTAGAACTTTATGTATCCTTGGTATTAGCTGAAAACGTCCACAAAATATGTCATTGTTGCGACTTTATTATTAAGAAAAATAATCGTTTTAGGGGTAGACGCAAATTCAAAAGGCAATAAAGCGATTATTTATTTAAACATGACGTTGAACATATTTTTATATAATCTTCTATTAGCACTAATTAATGTAAATAGATTAAAATTTTGCTTCTATTCATAAGCAACCTTTGAAAATAGTAATGAAAGAAGCAAATTGCTAAAAGATGTATAATGCTGAAAGTAAATGTTATCTATATATATATATATATGTATATATATATATATATATATATATATATATATATATATATATATTCAGAAATAAAATTGTAGGCCTAAAAATAAGCTGTAATATTAGTTAGCTCCTAATAAAAATATTGGGAAACGGCCATTGAAAAATTTCGTCATCTGATCACAAACACCAACACGAGGTAGTAGACAAGAGGCACTGTGATAAAAGTTAATGCCACCATACAGTTTACTACCAGAGACAAACTTTAAATTCAATATTTATTCTATTGATCGCAAGCAAGACAAATGAATACTTTGCCGAATTTATTTTTCATGAACCATTTCAAGTTATCGGTATAAATGTTATTAGCTAGCTAAAATTTTTCATGAAAATTCTACTTTGCAAAAACAGTTCGCAGTCACAAACATATAAGTTCTACATATATGACGTAAACAGGTGACTTTGCTATGACGTAAACAGTAAAACATAGAAGTTCTACATATATGGCGTAAACAGGTGACTTTGGTTTGTCGAAAACAGCAAATACGATATGCATATATACTTATTTTATCAGTTAGCCCCTAAAATTGATACGGAACATACGTGCAGACCATACAATTCTAATGATATTTAAGCCGCCGACAAGCCAAGTTAACGAGATCATTTTACAGCCACACACAGAAACACAGAAACACAAATCTGTGCGAAGGCCAAGCGATGTAGAATTTTACGGAGTTAGCCCCAGCGCATTAGTTACATGCGATAGGGGATTACAGAGACGGTGATAGGAAACGCCCGTGACGAACAAGTGTGTCTTTAGATTATAATTTAAGCTAATAAGAAAGAGAAATCCGAAATATAATGACTCGGAAGATTTATTGATAATAACGATTAGAGCATAACAAAATTTGAGAAAAATCAACAAACTATTAAATATAAAGACGAGTGCAAACAAGCCTTAGGTGAAGAAATATTACTTGCTTTATAAACAAAATTAAGCAAAAAATCCGTACAAAAAGCTAAGACCCGATATATATTGAGGCATTTAAGTTTCGTAGATTATTACAGAAAATTATTAAAAGCTTTGCCAGCTAACCCATAGAACCAAAAACTAATTTCACTGAAGGAGAGCAAATACAAGATCAGAAGAAGTTTGAATGCACAATGACAAGTGGACTATAGTTTTAATAATATTAAGTTGGCCACTTATAAACTCGCTACTTTTTTCAATCGGTTTAGCGCGGCATTATGTTCAGTTTGCAATTGAGTAATCGGCAAATAAAGAATAAATTAAAAATGGAAGTATTTCGAAGTGAACTTAAAGGACTCTTCCTTAATTAATGTCGTTTAAGGCGAAAAACCTGTGAAGCATCACGCTATATGCATATATATATATATATATATATATATATATATATATATATATATATATATAAATTAATGTGACTGCTTTATGCGCACCTTGTAGTAAAAAAACCTTTCCAAAGTATTTGTCTAAAGTACAATTTAAATAAAATTATGTCTTTCTGTATAAATAACATTATGGTGGGAAAATTGTTCGCCATTATAATTTTACAAATTATCATCATGGATCATCTGTCCTTAATCAACGAACAAGATAAATTAACACAGTTGTACTAGTTACACAAAACTTATGCAAGATTTTGGGATACAGGTGAGTAAATCAATTGCCCAGGATGTTAGAAGGATAAATTCTGTAATGATGGATCGATCATTTGATAAAGTCTGTCATGAAGTATTTAAGTAAATTGTGTATCGAAGACTTCCTATCATATTAAACATGTCCATTTTTTTAATGAAGGTAAAGAAGCGGAGGCAAAAAGTCTTGTCATAATCACTGTTCAATTCTTGTTTATTATGCAATGTGGGTTTTACATTTCGACATTAAATGAATCCTCACATAACATAAAGAGGAACCCCTCATGTTATATGAGGATGAACTATGAACTATACGACAAAATTCACTTGTTTAGTCACAGGAATATTTTTGAGTAGTTTGTAATTTTAAAAACGTTGTATGTAATTTCATACACAACCGCGTTGCTTTGCTCCCTGTGGTGACAAAAGCAACAACCGCGGGCCGTTGCAGTCGCCGTTGTCGCGTAACATAAAACTTACAAATTGTGTTTACCTTTTGTTTATCTTTAAATGGTATTTAATTTGTTTGAAAAAATATT
This sequence comes from Druceiella hillmani, assembly GCA_039881145.1. Classification (NCBI taxonomy): domain Eukaryota; kingdom Metazoa; phylum Arthropoda; class Insecta; order Lepidoptera; family Hepialidae; genus Druceiella; species Druceiella hillmani. The sequence goes on from JAYKKI010000103.1 coordinate 7,287,830, forward strand.
ACTCTTAGCGTAATTGTTTACGTTACTATGTTCACGTGTTTATTATAACCAGTATTGACTACAATTTTATTTAATGCCGAAGAGTCAGATCTACGTGTTATATTCGCACGTTGCTTTTTACAAAAAATGTTTTTCGCATACGTTCATTGGTGGTAACTATTTTTTCATTGGTGGTTGTTATTTTCTCATAGGTTCATTTGGTGTAATTTGGGTAAATCCTAATTAACTCACGTTGTTCATGTAGATAAACATGGTTCATAAATGAATGTGATATCTATATGAATTTGAGTAAAGGTTTGTTTTTAGCCTAACAAGATATTACGATTTATGCTAAAATATTGCGATAAATATGTATTTACGCAAGTTTGATTTGAAATTATGCTCAAAACTATTCTATGGGGACCGGTCGGTTGGGTTAATGGGGACGGTGGTGAAATTACGAAAAACACAGATAATTTAAAACGTTCTTATTTTCTATGTTTTGCATCCCACTTTTTTATTTTATAGATACTTTAAGTGATTTTGATGAGGGACATTTATAACAAATAAAAAACTGTTAAAATAAGTTTAATATAAATAAATAAGTTATATTTACTGTTAATATTTAAAGAAAACTGCAAAACCCAAACCCCCTGATAGGAAATTGAACTTTTCTTATTCTTATTTAATTTTACGTCAATGTCAAGTCAAATTTTCTACGTCAAACAGCGTTACAGAGAAAAAGTTGTGAGTGATGAATAGACTGACCTGATGGACATATGGATGGGTGGACATGCACGGGAAAATTTTGTGATTGTGCCGGTATTTTTGAAAGAAGGCAAAAAAAAGTCTTAGCTCCAATCCAAATAAGCATCTTTATGAACAGTTAATTTTTTTGGGGCTTTCCTTTCAAATTTTGAGCTAGTCCGATAATGAGTCTATTTTAACTTATTAGTTACAACTTATTATTTCCTGATATATGCATGCCGGTAGAAAGATATTCATGACTAACTTTGTGCCAAAATACCAAGAAATAATAAAACAAATAATATTACTGATATTGGACCTACTGTATTCATCGTTAACCATGCACCGATATTCAGAAATCTATTATCGTAAAACCTGCCAAACTTGCCGACTAGTTGCCGAATTCAAATCGACAAATTATTGGCGACAGTCAATCCACTTATAATATTTAACCAATGAGTCCACAGTAATATCGAATTAAGGAATAGATTCAATATTATTCTTCCATTTAATAAAATTCTGGAAATTAAAGCACTTTCCTAATATTTCGACAACTTTAGCACTTATTTTATCGTTATTGTTACTAAATTAACTAGATTTCTTTAGAAATTTTCGAAAAAATACACAGATCATAAACACATTTAAAATGGATTTTATTATTTCAGTCATATACTATAAAACAATTGCAGTTTTCAAGAAAAAAATAAAAAGTAACAAAGATTAATGACACGAAATATTGCACAGAATGAACATCAGTTTATGAAGTTTACATAATTTTTTAATGGCTGCTCAAATAATTTCAATGTCACATCAGCTGATCAGCTCAGTAAGAATGGCACTTTTAATATTTTGCAAAAAATATGGTTCTTTATGCGGCAACATTAAGATATTATTCGTGACTACATCTATTTATAATATTTTAAACTTAATCAACGAGTGAAAACTTCAAATCATATTGAACGAGCCTCTGTAAGTATTCAGGCGAAATAAATTTCAAGTCATTGATGTTGATACAATTGTATTTATGTTTATTTATAAAACGACCTATCACATTATCTCACAAAAGAGGCGCTAACTATGGGCATCTTAATCGTAGTACAAGATTCACACAGTGAAGATTGTTTTTTACATTAAATTGAACTATACGTGAATACAACTATACAAATTAAACTATACACAGAATTAGGCTTGTGCACTAAAATGTTTTGCATTATTTACCGTTTTTAATATTTAATAACGGTTTAAATTACATGGACCATAAAAATATGTTTCCTTTGTGACTATTCTATTATTTCGTTTTAATTTTATTTAATAATATTTAAAATAAAATAATTTTTTGTTGTTTGCCGTCGTTCATATTTATACATTGATCATATACTCGAGTTAATCCTCGCAACTTGATTTTTATATATGCTCTTTGATTTTAATATAGGATTTAATATTAGTAATTAATCACCTGGTTTCATTGTCCTCATTAATTAGGCAAACGCATAGTTCACAAACAACATGTAACAACAAGAATTTAAAGTATTATCTACATGTTACCATAATACTCGTAAATTAAACACAATTTGAAATTAGTATTTCATATCATACGAAACGTATTATTTCATTAAATACTTTTAATAAAATAAAACGAATAGCGTACATTAATTAAAGTCTTGTTTCAATTTATTCAACGTTTAAATCTAGAAACTGAACGATAACAATAGTATATGTGACACATATTTTTAAAAAATTCAAAAGCAGATAATTTTGCAAGTAGAACAGACGGCACACACCTATTTGCCCCATAGAACTTCTGGTCATCAGATCCAGGATATTGTCTATGTCGCGTCGAAAATCAGCATCTAATTCAGGTAAATAAATCAAATAGGTCTTAAAATAATATGAATAAAGAATGGATAATTTGCAGTGAGAGAACTGGATTGTATGTCAACTTGAAAGTATGCAGCTGGATAGTGTCCAGCAGTGACCAAAAGAAGAATGAACAATAAGTTAAGCAGATAACGCGGGCCTGCGTATAAAATTAGTACACAATTTCGTTCGGCTTTCAAGTGCTGAAAATAGTGAACGAATTTCAACGCGTCATGTTTTTTTCCTAATATAAGATTTTAGTTTTACTTTAATAAAATACTTAGTTTTTTTCGTTTCGTTCATCTACAATATAATGTAAAATATAAAATGCCTAAATTGTATTCATACACACTCTTCAAACCAATTGAGATGCTCACTTTCCAATCGTTAGCTATGAAAAATAAGTAATTATTTCAATGACTATTTTTCCCAACATTAAATATATAAAAACTAATTGGCGTTTTCCTTGTAACTGCATGATAATTATTTATTACAACTTACAATAAATTAATTCTTACCATATAATATCCTTTGTGTTTCAAATTAACATTCGTGTATTACTTTGAATACGAACTACCAAACAGAAAGTGAAATTAAAAAATGCATCGCGTTGTGTTATAAATTCATCAGACAGTTTTTGCTGGATTTATGAAAAAAAATTCGTTAAAAAGACAACAAGTCGACGATAAGAACATATAAATTAATATTTTAATACCACATGTGCTGCATGATATTCGTATAACGTACGTAGTGGAACTTCGCAAACGGGGAAAGAACAAAAAATGTTTAAGAAATTCAAAACAATTATTTTATTAACGTTTCTGACAATAACATTTATAAAGTGGTACAAATAATAAAATTTACCGATATAACTTTTAAAATATTTTATTACCACTACAAATGTAAAACTACTCGTGTTTTTATAACTCATTATGAACTCTATACTTACCGAGGTATTTATCGGCCCACATTTTGATATCCGTTAGGCATTTCTTACTGGTTTCAACCTCCGTGGACAGTCGTTCACCGCAAATACATACTAAAGTCATTCTGAGAAAAGTAAACGCTATCCAGAATGACAAGTAGATTTGAAACTGTTGGAGAGATAAATATTTCATGATTTACGTTTAAGTGTGAAGTACTTTATTGCAGTATGATAAACGGTAACCTAACGCGGGATTATCCTGGTGAAAGCTCGTGTTGCATCGGTTCGAATTTATAGACAGCCCAAATCATTAAACAGTGGTCGATTGTGTAATCGGTAGTCAAAGACCAGCGCTATTAAGGGCCGCCTTGTTGATCACTACCACTAGCAGAAGACTGTTGTAAAGACACTATCGTAGCAACTCCCAAAAATATTAAATAGTAATTGTAAAAATATCACTTGCTCTATTTTACTCAATATGTTTTAATCAAATTAAAATGATAGTTTAGCAAGATACATCTCTTGAAACATGATCTAAAATATTTGGAGAGTTTTGAATAAAACTTTGTCGTATAATAAAGACATCTCAGTAAAAACTCTGATTATTATAAAATATTAGCTTGTCACATGATTGCCTTTATGATCTAGATTAATAAATTAAACACCAAGTGTAACACATAAAATTGAAACGAATAAGAATGTATTTCGTAGTTTAAAAAATGTTTACTTGTTCAACAAAATGTTAAACCTGGATTAACGAACACAACCAATATAATTTTTGTTTACTAATGTAAGACTATAATACAAACTAAATTCTATGATTTAATATATTTCATCTACCTTCGCACATAAAAAATAAATATTAAATAAATCGTTTTGTACATTGACATGAATAATATATATAATTCGAGGAGAAACGAACATAATAAACGGTTTAGTGTAATATTAACAGTGAAATGATCGCAAAAGAGAAATTTTCAAAATATTGTTTTCAATTACGAGGGTGCATTATGAGAAACGAATACATATAATTTTTGGATATCTTGACCTTATACCGTCCTTGAGGTATTTAAAAGGAGCAATCATGGGGGCATTCTTTAACTACATTTTTTATATAAAATATGCAAACTGTGTGCATAAACCTAATGCTTTCTCTTAGGGAATATTTCAATGAACATTTTATATAATTTTAAGATTCCTTATTTAATTACAAAAAAAATAAATATTAAAAATGTCTTTAGATGAATAATATTTTTTACATGATTTCATAAAAGTAACAACCACCTAAAATATATAACATTGCTCTTTATAACCGTTTACATTACAAAAAAAAATTCTGAAAAAACTGGCACAACAATAGAAAAAACAAAACCTGAAACACATGTTGTGTGTCTATCACTAAGAGTACTATAACCAGAGATCCTGCTAAAGTATTTTTAATAATAATAACATCATTTTCACATTTATAATTTGTCTTATGTCCATTAGGGTGTCTTGTCTGTTTAGTTATTTAATAGTTACAAACAAATATGACAAGTTTACTGACGATGTTCATAATTGTAAAAGATAAATAAAGGGGATCCCAGATGTATTAAAAGATAATGAATAATTTTAAAAACAACATTAACCTAGGTTGGCCTGTATTGGAGGGTGTGAAGAGGAAATTAGAAGACGCTATGCCATCACAAGATATGTTGTCGGGGAGTTGTATAAGATTTGGAAGGACAGTCTGATAACCAAAAACACTGAAGTTCGACTAATGAAATGTCTCGTTTTTAGAATTTTTCTATGCGGTGCAGAAACCTGGAACATCAGATTAAAAGATCGTCGCAAAATCATTGCGGTAGAAATGTGGCGTTGGACGCATAAGCCAAAAACTCCTCGGACCGCTTTTCGCACACATGTCCGTTACAAAGGAGTTAGAAATCAGAAAAATATTTTCATCAACTCATAAAATTATGAGTTTTTAAATTCTTCGGACATATCACCAGAAAACAACTTTCGATGAAGCGACTAGTTGTGCAGGGACATGTTCAAGCCAAAAGACCTCGCGGGCAATTTCCAAGCCAATGGACGGACCTGATAAAGACACCGATAGAGACCAGCATTACAAAGTGTTCTAGAAAGCGCGACCAATTGACTAAAATGGAAACGTATCGTCAAAGCAGCCATCCGAATTGAGAGAAACGAGGACGAAACCAACCATGTACATCATCGCCGAGACCACGACCACACTGACAAGAGTGTGACGACTAGAGAGAGAGAGAGAGAGTTAATGTGTACGTTTACCTATTGAAACTTAGAAGTAATACTAGAAGTTTTTAGCCGTGATTCAAAAACCAATACTAGAAATGTTGCTCGCCAGTTCAAACTGTCCACCTTAAACTTTGTTCCGTCATGCATAGAAAAGAAAAACATATTTTTATGTCGAATTTTTTCCGGAGTAACTTGTTGAATGTAGAAAACAAAGATTTATCTTCTACGAAATACATATTATGGACTTACAAGTAGAAATTTACCTTCAAAAAAAATTTTGAAATTTGCATAATTTACACCTTTTGATAAAATAAAATTGGTAATCCACTCGCAAAAAAGAAAGTCAGCTCATGGTCACTTTAGTGTCGATACATGTAGCGACATCATTTCGGGTGTTTTGACTGATATGCACTATTTCTCAAACTATGTAATGAAAACATTTGTTTTTTATCCCATGCTTTGTTCATTTTATTAAAAAAAAGCAAATAAGTCCCTCATTTTCACACATCTGGTTTTTCTAATTGGTTGAATCTCTGTCTATTACTAAAAAATTGGAGTAACTTTTTTAATAATCGGTATCGAAACTACTGATTGAATCAAGAAAGAAGATTCTATTACGTGCAGGGTCCCAAGACTTGTTGCGCTAGAATTACCTTGATAAGAATCAAGAATTTAGTTTACAACGAATGACATGTACGTCGTTAACATTACATAAAGAACATTAATGCTGTTTTTGAATAAACAAAATAGTTGTACCTGGGCGTGGGAATAAAAAGCAGGAGTTCGAAATATAAATGTCCCTATTTTGAACATTCTAAAAAAAGTAAAAATTGACTATATATTTACGTCGTTATACATATAAAGACTTTATGACAATGCGTAGTTTGTAAATAATTGAGTCTACAATAAATGGGCTACCTTTTGCTTGTATTGCAGTTTATTTCACGATTTTAAAATAAAAAGGATGTGTTTTATACAAAGGGAAGATCATTGATTCGAATTGTTAAATTAGAAGTAATCAAATATTTCTTAATAAATTATTTTTTTCATTATGAGATTAAAGAAAGGCCAAGCCAGCCAGTAATATTAAATATTTAAATTATGAGTTTCAGATCGTATAAAAACTAATAAATTATGTTGGTTGTATTGCAACACGTTTTGAATTAATTATATTTTGATTATTCTTTTATTGAATCTAAAATGCGTGCATATTTTTGGACCACTGTTTTTTGAAGTGCTGTTCTCAAAAGCAGGAAAATGTTTTTTATGATCAAATAAGGTTAAAATTATTTATCTAGACATCCTGCATCATCTCTATATGAGTTAATATCGCTCTTCCGAACAACCTGTGCAAGTAGTTGTGTTTTGCAAAAAATACACGTTTGTAGCATTTATTTCTTCATAAAAAATATTATCATTAGAAAAAAATCGAGTAATTAACATAGTGATTAACCAGTTTTAATTTAAAAATGTTAATAATTCAATTTGTATAAATTAATATATTCAATTTGTATTATGTTGCTAACATTCGTTGCAACAACAAATATTCGCAATTTTGTTTTCTTTTGAAAATTTGGAAAGACAAAAAAAAACAAAAAATTTAATTACTATTTTACCCGGCAACAATCTCGATATTTATTCCACATCACTATATATGAAACTATTTGGATTATTGTCACTCGTAATTCAGTTCGATATTTGTGTGAAATAATTGAAATCGGAAGTCATTTTTTCATATTGCGTGTCAGTTTTGTGTAGAGATGATTTGCTTATAAAACAGCAAACACCTCATTTATTTTAAAAAAACGTGAAAATTATGTGGAAATAAAATAAACGAGTGCGAGTACACCAATTGAGTTATCGTACTTACGAACGGATTAGTCGTTTCTAAAATCAGCTGAACGCAGAGCAGTGTAAAGAGGAAGGTCGATAATAAAAGTAGCAGAAGCTGAAATTTAAAAATACGTTTTATTCCAATATTAATGAACAGCAGAAACCTCCATATCTTTTAAATAATCATAATATTTAATATCTTAAAATACTATTTGGATCTACTTCTCATGAAGTAAATTTAATAAACAACTTACTGAACAACTGACACGATATTTTATACGTTTTACAAATTTTGTATAAAATTTCGCATTATTCCTTTTAAATAGCTTTATTCCTTTTTAATAGCCTAACTTTGTATAAAAGCTGTTAACCTTTGCTCTTCACCATGGTTATTAATTCGGATGAAGTCATGTCCAAGAGATAAATTTAATATTGTCATTTCACTTTTACAATACAACAAATATAAACATTTATTTGTGACATTGAAGCTGATATCGATTATAACCGTAACTATTTGACCTATTAAGGGTGAATTTTGCTGATCTGATCATCTTTTATATTTAGCATATAAAACTTAATTAAATGCCTAAAAAAATTTAAAATTTCTTAGCAATACTTTTTAATTCTGACATTTAACTCACCTGTATTCTTAAAGTTTTCATCGTCAAATCGCGTATATCAATTACCTTGAGGTAAAATTCCCGTAAATATGCAATTCTGGTATTTAAAAATATGTTGGCGTCACTTTTTCTAATATATTCGCATCGATCCAAATTCTTTCTAACGGTGTTTAATATCGTTCTGTCGATTGAATCGCAATTTCTCGTGAGCCATTCGTACGAATATTCCCGAGTGCATTTCAACCTTTTTGTTAAAGCGTTTATAATCGTGACGCAGTATAGAACTTCAAAATCAACCACAGCGTGCTCTATAAATAAGTGATAGTAAAACGGTATCTGAAAATTTGTTATTATTCCGTGCAACAGAGTCAATAAAATGTATGTGACAGTAAGACAGATGACGATAATGATGTTCGCCACTTTGCCATTGATGATCCGCCCTCGGGGAGGTCTGTCAATTTCCATAGAGTTTAAATCGTCGAACAAGCTGATTAAAGAGCTATGCCCATTTTTATTCCATAACAGCTCATTTGTCCAACAATACAGGCATAGTATTATTCGAATGATATCATTTAATGCAGACAAAAATATTGTATTCCCTCTGTATGTCACGCTACGTACTTTCATCCAAATGACTGCTGATGCCAGAAATAATTTCATGCATTGTTTGATTATTAAAATAATTCTCCATTCTCGACTTCGGAGCAATTTCCTATTAACGCCTAATAAAACCTGTACAAATAATATCGGTTTCAGAGTATCTTCGACATCTTCGTGACTGCTGACCATGTTCGTGATGTGATCGGGCCAAGTTTCACTTAACAAATGACAATCGGTCCCAGGTCATTCGCTAATGCCAGACACGTGAACTGTACGGCCTCACCATTTGTATGACTTTCTTTTGTAATATTCCCTTTAAGCGGCTTCTAGCACTTCACCCGACTGACTTTTAATGTAAATTTAAGTATTTCAGCTAAATTTAAAGTTTAACTATTATTAGAGACAACTTTGCTTTATGTATTAGATAATGATACCTTTTATTTACGTTTGTAAAATTGAAGGAACAATTTTAAATTAAAATAGAATTTTGTTACAATTATTTTTATACTTAACAGTACAGTCTTAAAACATGGTGGTTTCAACTTCATATATTATTTGTATCCTTTAAATTGTACTAACCTAACCTAACTAAATGATTTATTTGTTAGACCTAATTATAACATTATTAATAGCAGTGAATCATGTCGTCCAGCACCGACACACTTCACTCGCTTCCTTCAATGCGTACATGTTTAGGTGCATACGATGACGTACATGTTTAGGTGCATACGATGACGTACATGTTTAGGTGCATATGCTGTGGTCGCTCTTAATTAACGCTCTTTTATAACTTTACAAATGAGATTTTGTTTTCGTGTTTAATGTTTTAAAATCATCCGCACCGTAATAATTGTTGTGTCACAACCATTAAGTTTTAAGCCATCTTCATCATTATCATTTCTGTTCCAAATTCGCTTTTTAAATCTAATTTTAAAACTTTGTTGAATATATTTGGCATTAATTTTGTAGAAATTCATTATTCACAATTAAATGAAATTATGTGATGTAGTATTCTTTCTACTTTATTTTAATTCTTGACCACGACCTAGGTTTCGTTGTATGATAACTTCTTCAGGTAGGCAATTAGCAAAGATTGACCTTTAGAAACATCCAACAGAATTTAAATATTACACAAAATAATAGCGGAAACAGGGTTTGTGCGGGTTTTTACACTTTTACGTTAGTGAGTTTATGATAGGAGAGCTGTGTAGTTTTTACTATATTTTCGAAAGTTATACAATATACAAGTATTTTAGTGAGGATAATCAATTCAATTGATGTTATTCTGTGAGGTTATACGATGCAAATATTCCGGTCTATGTAATAAACTTAAATGGACATTATTCTCAGTAATTTATTTATACAATAGCAAGGGTATCTGATGGTTGGAGCAAGGTTATACAACTAATTATACATATCTCCCATTTTATGTTTTATTTCGTGTTGTATCTCCTTATATGTGTGGTCGAATTGAAAGAATGTGAAGTGTACTGAAGTATCAATATTGTCTAACTATATTATGTCTAGAAGATATTAAGTGTGGGTGATAATATTGTGTTTAGATGTTTATTTAGCATATTAACGCTGGTGTCTCTTTTACGTTAGTGTATTTCTGATGTTTCTAGAATTTTGAGTTTATTGCCTTTTGTATTTATTTGTAATATGTAGGGAGCAATGTCGTTATGAAGATGATGGTTATTTTCAATGAGATTTTTTGGAAAGTAACATGTGTCTTGTTTATTATTTTGCCAGCTGGCAATGTATATATATATATATATATATATATATATATATATATATATATATATATATATATATTATCCTTTTCCGGAGAAAAAGAGATCAACTCTATGAAAATTGGGGAAGGCTTAGAGCGGAAGAAACGTTGGAAACATTTTTTAACTGACTTGTGAAAAGATTTTGAACCGACTTCAAAACAAGGAAGAGGTTCTTAATTCATCGCAACTTTTTTTTATTTGAAAGATGGTACTTTAGGTGTGGTTCCATGTAAATATGATGATAATCCGATGATATAGTAACACTCTTTCAACTTCAGAGGAAAGCTGATGTGCACTTGGAGCTTCTGAGGTACCATAGTACCAACGAGAGGCTAAAGTGGCTGGTTACAGGAGATGGAAAGTGGGTGGCTTATGTTAATTTTTAGCGTAAACGCCAATGGCTAGGAATTGGAGATAAAGGTGTACCTAGATCAAAATATAATATTGGACAAATAATTCTTTTGAATGTATGGTTGTTGGACATTATTTATTTGGAACTCTTTCAACCTAATAGTACAATTACATTTAAGATTTATTGTGAACAATTGAGAAAGTCGCCGCTCCACTTCCTTCAAATCAAAGCAAAATTTATTTTTTACATAATAATACTTTACCCTACATAGGAAAAGTAACGCGGAGAAACTACTTTCATTTCGATGGGATAAGCTCCTTCACCCGCCGTATGTTCCAGATCTTTCGCCACCTAATTACCATCTGTAGAAAATTTAAAGACAAAAGCCATACTAAAATCGAACTTTGCCGGTTTTTCATTCAAAGGCCCAAACATTTCTGCAAGGATAAACTTTAGCTCGGCCTACACGCTGGCGATAAGGGTAAGATACCGGCGGTGCTAATATAATATTAACGATCGATTTTACTAACTACATGTAAAAAGTTTGTATACAGAGATGGCGGGTTTATAAGTTGCCAACCTAATAGGTATATCAAAATTTGACGTATATAGACATATTTACAATTCTCACGCTTATTTCAATAGATATAATATACGAACAGCTTTTCGAATTACGTGATCTATTTATATCAATGAATATTTATAATAATGGGAGTATGACTAAACACGATAATATTTGTTTTAATTAAAATATAGTGCGAGTAGCACAAACAAAACCTGTCATTCTAGCGTCTTGGGTAATAAAAATATGTTAGAAAAATATAAAGAAAATATTCGTTGTTCGACCTTATCAAAATTGTTTTTTTTATTTGCTTAAGAATAATTTCAAGATTATAAGAACCGACGAATTTTTAGTGAGAAATAGGTAGTTCATACGATATTAATGGCAAATAACAGGAAATTGGATAAAAAATATATTCCCACGTAGTGTATACAAATCACCTTTCGTTTCCCTGGAAAAAAACTTCCACACATACAATTGATTTACAACTCAGAATCCATAACCGATGTGATCATAATGATAAAGTTTGGCTGGTTTTTTAAGTTTGGACGTAAAAACCCTACTCGAAATTAACATGTAACTTTTACTATTGCGTGTGTTTAAGATGTGGTTTTGCAAACTTTTAGATATTTTAGACACATTTATAACAAAACGATTTTTCCATTATTTGAAATAAAAGCATTTTTGATAAACGTTTTCAGCAATGCCTAAGGAAATATTTAAAAAAAAGGAAACGGCAGAGATCATTGCACATCCGGAAACTGAACTGAGCGAACAATCTTCTAAGCATTGTACTCACGTCATGATTTTGAAGGCAATCTTCACTTGAATTAGTTGGGAAAATAATAGTATTATAATATCGTATATTATTATCACTAACAGCGAATTAGAAACTATTACAAAGTGAAAAATATTTTCCACTCCGTATATTCTGTTATACAAGGAATCTAAATAAATTTTCAAGTAGAGAGTTAGACATTTGTTTTTTATTCGATTTATAAATCGGGGGGGGGGGTGTTCTCAATTCGTTGGAATTGTTTTATGTTCAGCAATAATTCTTTACTGAATAGAACGATTTCGATGATTTTTTATTTAAAAGAGGGTACTTTAGAGGTGGTAGGACCACCTATAATTATGATGATGATGAAGTCCAGAAATGAACGATGGAACTCCTTAACGAGCGGCTGCGGGTAGTTATTATTTTGCAAAGTACTACACCACTTACCAGGCCAGGGTCTGATGTAAAGTTTTGGAGATGAACAATGTAACTCCTTAACTGATATTAGTAAATCAACCGTAACTAAAGATATTTGTTACTAGCAGTTTTTACTTTATAAAATAATTGCACCATTGACCAGTTCAGGGTATAATGGTAAGTTCTGAAGATTAATAATGCAACTTTCTAACGGATGGAAGTAAATCAATCGTTATTCAATATATTGGCTGCTGGTTAGTTGTTACGTTAGTTATTACTTTAGTTATTACTTTGCACAATCTGAATTGGATTTTGGATATGGAGAACATTACTCCTCAAGTGGTAGTTGTTACTTTGCAAAATCTGATATTGGACTTCATATACGGAGAACGGAACTCCTCAACGGCTAACAGCTGACCACTTGCGGCTGCTACTATATTTCTATATGTTGTTGATAACCAACTTTAGAAAAAGAGGAAATTATCTATATACTAGTTTCCTCCCATTACTTTTAATTAATCATGAAATATCGTAAGGAAGAAAATAATTAAATATTAGTTATAGCGTGATGATTAATATTATTAATCACTAAGAATCTAAAATGAAATATCTTTTAAAAAACCAACTTCAAATAAAAAATTACAGGAAGTGAAAAATAATTTACTCAAAATAAGCACCTACTTATTCGCGATATACAACTAAGTTACTTGTTTTTGAAGTTCGTGCCAGCACCGCCGATCGACTTAAAATGTTATATAAAAAAATGTTATATTGTAAATACACCCTTCGTGAATATATTTTGTATTGCGAGTATATTACAAGTTGAGGTATCAAATTTACATTATAAATTAAATAAAATGTTTAATTTGTTAAGCTGGTCGACATTGCAGGCACCGACTTCACAAATAAGTAACTTAGTTATTTATTGCGAATAAGTGGGTAATTATTTTGAGTTAATTATTTTTTACTTATAGGCTTTCGTGTTTAGTCTGACTACAAACATTAAACCAGTTTAAAATGAATAGTTATTAATTAATATAAAAAGTCAAAACGTTTAATTTTTTCCTTGGCTTTACTGTTGCGTTTATAAATGGCCTTAAATTATTACCTTCTACTATAATGGTTAGGAAAATGGTAACTTTTCAATTATAGTCAATTATACTTCAACACCTAATTCAGATAAAACTATTTATTATTAACGATTTACTTACAAACTCCTTGTTAAATACGATTAGAAAGGTCTCTCATAAAAACGTATATTTGATAATGAATGTTTTTCGGATAAAGTATTTATTTAAGAAGGCCGATACAAATGAACGGGTTATTCCATAAAATATATTTTTGCTACAATAGTCTTAAAATGACAATGATGTCATTAATAGTTCCACGTAGTCCTTTCTAAAAATTTCATTTTTATATTCAACGTTGCTTCGGAACTCTGTCGGATATCGGGGAAAACAAAATAATTGACAAATTCATTGATGAAATAGGTTCCGACTCGATAAAATAATTTAAGAGTCACCCAGAACCAAGTAGAAATTAAATATAGATGAAACAACACTAAACCAAGTCAATATGAATAAACAAAAATAAAACTGGGTGTTTTGAAAGATCTTCTAAAATAAAAAGAAAAGGAAAAAAATTAAATGATTTTCTTTGTAAAATAACGGCAAGTTTTGTTCACAATAAGACAGTTTTGAAACATTCAACGTTGATAAAATCGTTCATATTAAAGTCCTTCTAAATAATTGATTCGTACCCACCACACAGTCTGTCGCTATGAAGTACATCGCAGTGAACTTCCATTAAATATATTAAACATCATTTGTGGCAAACACGTGATGTTGTCAACGTCATATCAAGAAGCGTTTCACCAGTTTCAGTGTTTGCTTTTACGATACCGACTTCGTCATTTTATCAACTTGACAACAGACCCGCACCTCTAATGTTTGTGGAAGGTGTTCATCGATATGGCATATGAGTGATGATGGTTTCATATGAACTATATTTTATTCGTGTCTCAATGAATAAATTTGTTTTCTTCAAATATCTTTACGAAAAAGTAATTTTTACACCACTTTTTTTTTCTTTAAAAAGTTAAAACAACTAATAACGAGAGACTGTCACATTCTTACGTACCGATTCGGCACCTCCCCACCTCGCTAACCGATACAACAAATCGCAAACAGCGCTGAAACGTTGAAGAGGAATGTAACAAAAAAAGCAAAGAAATATGTGTAATTATTTTGATTATATTATCGTCAATATTTTTTGTAACATATATTACATTATTTATAAAGATATCTAACTCAAAAGCTCGCGAAGCGCGGTGTAGCCGATAATTTCTTTGTTGATCGTTATTAAAAATAAAATTGCCATCTATGAATATGGAAATATTTTTATAAACTTTTTACTACGTACTTTGCAACAAAATAAATTTTGTTGCATGTTTACGATGTAAATATGGAAATATTCTCACAAACTTTTTATTACGTACTTGGCAGCAAAATTTATTTTATTGCATGCTTACGATGTGTGCAACAGATTAAATCTTATTGTTGAATAAATATTGCAAAGAGTAACAATGAATTTGCACTTGTGACACAACACATATAATGGGTACATTTTTATTACGTTTATTAACACACCTCGTGCTTATTAAATAAAATTATGTGGACGTCATTGTATTTTCCAATTCATTATAAACTACAACTGTTTGATTGATGGCTGTCATGTTTGTGAAATACGATTACTTGTATGACCGTCCATTAGATACGTTTTCGTTTCACGCTTATACAGTTTTGTACAATTTAGTATCATGTTAAGTAGCAATTCTTGTGGCTAAAGTTATTCATGTTTAACCACAGATATAAATTTCAAAAATACTTTCTGGTATATTCTGAAACTCGATCTTGTGTTAAAATATACTGATGTATTAGGATATGCAGCACATTAATGATCCCATCAGTTTTTCACTTAATGTTTTTAAAAAAAATTGAGATATAGATTTTTGGTATGAAATGGTATTAATGTGTAATACCGTATACTTAAAAGGCTAAAATGTATTGTGGAATGAAGATATATACAAACATTTCATACTCAATTAAGTACTATAGATAGATTGAAACTCCTTACTTGAACAAATTAATTAAATGTGATAAACAGAGAAACAAAATATTAATACGTGACATTATAACCAGTTATACCACTGACATGTATATCTATTGTTATTATTATTGTTCCGATAATACATGGCTTATCACATACTCTTTCCTAATATCTATGAATGAAATGCACTTTCATACTGAAATATTATTATTTTGCATTCTTGCATAGAGAATAGAGAAGCCCATAGTAGTATTTAATTCATCTCTTACCGATACAAAAACTAATTTACATTATGGTAATACAGATTCTGGACTTTGTATTCTAACTCTTAAAGAAAAAACAATTCATTTTTTATTAAATGTATTGTGTTTTGTCAATTCTTGAATGGCATGTTTCAAGTTTAGGTAATATTCAAAATGACTATTTTGTTTTGTTTACGTGTTACTTTTTTATGTTTTTTTGTCATATTTTAACATTAAAATTAAATAATAAATTTCTTTATGACATGTCTACATTTCTTTTTGTCGCTATTGAAAATGTCTTTTATCCAACAGATTCTCAAATGCATCAAATTGCGTGTGAGAAAAAAACAAAAGTAAGTATCAATTTGTGAAACACCTACTTTAAACAAATTTTTTAATCACACTATTTTTGCACAGATAAATAATTACAGGAAATATCGCTTTATCCCAGAACTGTAAACTTTAATGGAACACTGTGATCGTTTTACTTTATAGTTGCGGTAAATGGGGTGTGCGCATTTTACGAGGAAACAAAAACGCGTGGCAGCTGACAAAACCAAAACGCATTTTATAGAAATCGTAACTAATGATCGATGTCATAAATTTTTACCTCGAGTAATTATATTCGATGCTACACGGTTTCACTCGCGTGAAATTTCGAATACATAAAATCATTAGGATTCATTTCTCTCATATGTAGAAATACATACACACACACACACATATATATATATATATATATATATATATCATAGTATGCTCTTGGGTATAAACTATTGCTACACATAATTTCATCAAAATCCTTCCTGTAGATTTCCCGTAATTGACGACAAAAGATAATATAAAGAGAGACAGATAAAAATTATAGAAATAGATTTTCTGAATCTATTATCATTCTTTATGCTAAATCAATCACCCTTTTAACAATATTCTCCATGTACAGAATTCACATGGTTGCAATTTTATTAATGGTGTAGATTTGTTAATAAACTATATTATTGTTGGTCGTATGTACAACTTGGTTTACGAAGTGGAGCAGTGCAGTCAGAGACCTCCCGGTTGTTTATCTATAAATTTCACTATACATAATCTGTATTAATTTTTAAATAAAATGTCCATTTATTTTCTATATTTCATTAGCGATTATTTTTTTCGAAGTCGTATTAGCAACATCATATTAATATAATATTCATTAAAAAGTTATTCCAAGTATCGTGTGTGGGAATACTAAGTCTGCGCGACCAATGTACTCTTATGATGTACTCCGCTTCATTGGAAATAGTACAGCCGCGGGAGAACGCGAGTTTGCGGAGTTGTAAGGTTCCTTTATACGTACTCGTATAGCCCCTCGTAGCCATGTTTCCACCCACGTTTAAATATCGGTCTTTTAGCCACTTTGTGATTATGTATGAGTTTCTACCCAATTTTTTCAAGGATCTTAAAAAATCAAATTAATGATGCATACCGATTATACTTAACATAAATTCAGCCGTTTCTGACCTTAGCAGATATGAAGATGACGAGAAGAAAACACGTGAATGTTTAAATACTGTATATATACTATTTGCTTAAGCATAGCTAAATTTTTTGAAATCATTGAGAAAGAACATACAAATTTTGAAGTGTTTTTTCAATAAAATAATTTTTTAAAATTTTTCCTATTTAGAATAATGTGACGAATCACACTTTATAATTAAAATTATGGAAAAATGTCACGTTAATACATTTCGAATCGGCAAATTGCATCATCTGTTATACTTAATTATGAAAATGATTTTCTGAGGATTTGAAGTTCCATTTTCTTGGCACAAGTTCTTTTTGAAGTGGTTTTATGATGAAATAATTTAATGTTTTAAATTTAAGACTTTTACGGCGATTGCCTGGAAAAAGGTTGGAATTTTTTTCACAGTAATCAGAAACTCTTCCATTTCAAAACGATGGGGCGAATCAACCCTGTCAAAATATGTCGTAAAGAAAGTATATATATATATATATATATATATATATATATATAAGCCCAGCATGTAAACAGAAACAACAGATGTGCAATTGTATCTTTGATCTCTCCAAAATATTTGACTCGGTATCACAAGGAATTCTTTTGGAAGAAACTATAGGATATTGGCATACATAACAAAATGTATAACTAGTTCTTGAGCTAATTATTGACAGGAAGCAGAATATTATAACATACTTAGTGAAACAGACCATCACTTAAGATATACTATCAAAAGTTACACTGGGAACAATTCCCTTTTTTATTTATGCCAATGACAGGCTCGAATTTGACAGTAATAGCTGCGACATTGAGCTCTTGTCACACGATAATACCTGTGACACGCGTGTGACGGAGACGGGACTTGCTAGAATTAAAAAGTAACTTGACGTCAATTTCTAACACGTAAAACAAAATACCTGACAATCGCCCACCACAGGTTCATATAACTTAACAATACATGAATGTGACGATACGTCACAAAGTACCAATTGGAAAAATAAATGTAAAGTTACGAAAACTAAGCGTACCTTATAAAAATACACGCAATATTGTAGATCCATCGGCTATAAAATGAGTCTATTTTGTATTAGGATAATCGACTATTAATTATGAACACTTCAGGATGGATTAACAAAAACTATAATGAAACACTTAGATACTAAACAGCGGACTCTACTAGAAGTGATTACAAACAGACCAAGAATGTTCTCGACGCGCTCACATTAAATCATACTTAACAGACTAAGTAACAATGAAGATGAACAGCAACTATACAATACTAATTAGTAAGTGTATAGTAAGAGAACTCGCCCCCATCACAAATTGCTGCCACCTGCAATAGAATCTAGAATTATAATATAATGTAATATGACAAAATATTTATAATATAATATCAGTAGAATCTAAAACTAAACACGGACAGAGACACTTGGCATTCTGCGAAGCGAAACAATACAACGAACACACACAATTGTCTGTAAACTGAACATGTTTAACGACGGTAGCTTTGGGATATCGGAATCCCCAACTTCTGAACGGTTACAGATACGATGAATAGAGCTTATACATAGCCAGGAACTTCAACTTAGAACAAGTACAAGTGGAAATAAAAATGCAATAAAAGAACGGAATCCGTAGGCACATATAATATTTAAATATGTATTAATAAACAAATGTAAGTAAATATTTGTATTTATGTAGAGTATGTATATATATGATTTGTATCCGAAAGTGAATGGTGTGTCAGCGCGGAATTGAAATTTTAATTCATAATGAAAAGAAACAATTACGACATTTACAATATTCTAATTATTGTAGAGTAAAGTACATTTGTGCGGATTTTATGTATGGAATATTACACCATCACGGCGAATGCACTCTCAAAGCGTAAGCACAATATGCAATGACGCACCACAGACCGTCGACTGAGATGGCTCTCTCTTCTTCCGTTATTTTAACATTCAGCTGCTCCAAATTCATAAGAGGGTATCAAAAACTCCTGCTTTGAGATAAACTCATAGAAAAAAGTCAGCGGGGGTAAAGTCGGGCGATTTGAATGGCCAAATCATGTCTCCAAATCGGGTTATGACTTTTTCCGGAAATAGCGCTCTAATTGTATCCATGGAGACCCTAGCTATGTAGGCATCAGCCCTATCTTATTGAAACATTCTCGTCAATATTCTTCTCTTGTAGTCGCAGTATAAAAAAAATGTTAATCATTTCGATATACCGCTCGCTTGTCACTGTAAATATTGCACCGCGATCATTATCGAAGAAAAAAGGGCCGATGATTTTTTTAGATGATATATACGCACCATACAGTAACTTTAGGGCTATGTAATGCTTTCTGATACTTTTTATTTGGATTGCTAGATGACCAGTAACGATAATTTTGATCGATTTACGTAACCTCCCATTTTCCTTTGAAAAAATCTCTAACATTTTCTGACAGTAAATTTTCCGCTTGTCGAAGTTCTCAGGTTTAATTTTTAGAACGATCTATATTTTATGAGGATGTACTTTTAAGTTTAAAGCTAACGATCGATATTCAAAGAGGCGGCACGTTTTCTAACCGATCTTCGTGGATGCTCTTCGACCGCAGCGGCGACGCGGTTAATGTTTCCAATTGATTGCACAGATCTGTTTCGAGGTCCACTTGAATAATTTAGTGTACATCCTGACATTCTGAACTTCGCTCCCCACAACTGGATTAAGTGAATACTGGGTCCATCATTGAAACGCCGGATTTCAAACTGATTACAAAACTTGCGTTGTGCATCACTAATAGAAAAACCGTGGCATAAATACATTATCACAGCATAAGCACGGTAAACACCAGATCACTGTGACATCATGATTCAAAAATTCGTGCCAATAACCTATCGTATGCTATCGCTAACACCCGTTGCTTGCAGAGATATTTGAATTTAAAGTCTGAATTCAGCGCTGAGACACGCTTTATTTATGTTTTAGGTAATATATTCTTATGTTTATTTTTTCCAATTAATAATTTAAGAAGTAAATAGAAAATATGCAAAATCATTTTTTTTTCATTTCATCTTTCGGCCAATACAATCCAAGAATATGCCCAAAGCTCTTTGGGTGGCTGCATCTTAGAAGCAGGTACGAGGGTAAATACTGTAAGGAAGTCATTTGTATCTAATTAGATCTTGAAATAAAATGAACAAAAAGAATTAGACCTTTGGCTATGCACCTTGCATGATCAATTCATTGAAGACTAACTATTTCCAGATTCCTGGCGAAAAAGTTTCTTGATATTATTCTTCAAGATGACAAGAAACATTAAAAGCCATAATAATTACATAGCAATAAAACAAATGTCACCTTCATTTAAAATGTGGAAATGAGTAATCAAAAATTCAATTGAACCAATTAATTTTCATTTCTTCAAACCAATAAGGAGAGGGATGCTGCGTAATGGAGAAGGAAACAACTCATGCAACACAAACTGCACGGATTTTGCCAAAGGATTCAAAAACATACAAAAGGTATTTATTGGTTTAGAAAAACCCTTTATCGTATTTTAAGAGAACTTGTATTGGAAGCATTTGAAGAACATCCGTTTTTACAGTATACAGATGCACTCAAAATATTTCTTTCCTCTACTGAATATGTTTTTATCATATAACAATTTAACATTAAACTTTTTCCAAATACGAAAACTTTTGCCTTAGGTGTATGCATTCAAAACTTATGCATTGATATTGACTTTTGCATTATCTTTTGGGGGCATTAGTTTAAATTTATCTCGTCGTCTTATCGAGTACACGAGTATTCAGACTTACTTGGGGTCTCATTAATACTTAAAACCAAACAATTATATATTACCATAGAAATATATGTACTTATCATGCGATATTTCAATGAGTTTTCTGCAATTACTTTCTATGAGCACATCTGTTTTTCTCTATATTGTAGTTATAGATCCAAGATTTATTTAAACATAAAATATGGTTTTGTACTTCACATATTGCACATGGCATAACATTAAACATTACAGTTAAAGTTATGATATGAAGTTAATGCTAAGATATAGAAAAAATATACTTTCTTTATATTAGTACAAATGAAGCTATGGTAAGAATACATCAATTACATGAAAAACATCATTCATCACGTGGTAATTCCATAATTAATTTACAAAGTAATTTGTAACAATAATGATCAGAGCTACTTTTGTCGCCAGTGACTAAACTGGAATAGTCACTTTCATTAAAGTATGGAATAGTCACTTTTATTCAAAATGCGGTTTTGTAAGAAACAATTCAACGTTTACGGAAATGGCAAGCATGTCTTGATCTAAACAAGCTAAGATGAAAATAAAATATAGCGAGAAATCGATAAAATAAGAACATTTTTCGAAATTCTGCCCCACAGCAATAGCCATATTTCTAAAACCTGTACAGGTACAGGTTGTACAGCTGTACCTGTTGGACAACTAAGTAGCTCGAAACTGACCGCTGACTGAAATGGATCTGTTAAATATCGGTTCACACATTCTGGCGAATGGGAATATATTGTTTCGCTTTTGTACAGAATGTTTTTGGTGCATGATTTTTGTGGAATTATTAAATCCATTTGAAGAGGTAGCAAAAACTTACAGTACCGATTTCAAAAACAGATGCTCTAGTAACGTGAAAATGATGTCAAGATTGGGCACACATTCCAACATTTTATATTTTGTCGTATGTCATGATGTTCTTACATGATGAATGAATATATTGTTATTACTTAGTATCACCTATACTAATTCGTTCCTGCTACACCTAATATATATCCTTTCTAGGTATTTTCACGAGAAATTCACTGTAATATTAAAGTGTATAAGCGTTTATATCAAATATACAATAGAACAAATATTTCGTGACAATATAAAGAATACTCCTGAAATCAAAATACAGACTCCACATTAACGAAAAGAATAAAGGAAATAAACTGTCACCACCATATAGTTTTTTCGAAAATCTTTCATTTGCATCTTTACTACCAAATATGTTAATAATCATTTTGGAAGCATGCAGCAAAACAATTAAAATATTTAACTTCCAAGTGTGTATGCCACATTAAATCGAATAATATTATCAAATGAAATTTATGATAAATACATTTAAATCTTGCTTCTCTTTTTTCAGATACTCCACGTGTTAAAGTGTAGCGTCAACGTGTCAATAAAGGAAGGACACAGAAATTATTTTACATACACTCACAATAAAGAGAGTAAACACGTTCTTAGAAGAACAAACTTTTCATTTATAAATTAGATAAATTATCTATCATAATTTTATTCATCACACAGTATTTCATTGAGGCTAAACAATAGATCACTAGACTAGGTGATTTATGCGACATTAAGATATGAGAGCTTTTTAAGCTATTGGAAATTATTAACGATATAAATTCGAACCCGGAAAATTTTGAATTTTCTGAATATTCAACTCTTCCATAGGTCTAGTTTAAGTAAATGTACATAATAACAGAGTTGAAAGAAAATATGATTAAATTGTAGCTTGTACATTAAATTTAATACTCATTTCTTTTGCTTTTTAATCAAATTGAATAAAACTGATGCATTAAAATTATATTTTAAACATGACAGTTTAATATGACAACTAATGTTTTAATTAAATTTTAACGATGTTAATTTTGTCGTTTGTAGATTTTGTATCCATATTAATGTCGTATATTACATTTTTTTTCATAAACATCTATTCATATTTCCAACTAGTTGTTTCTATCGCAAGAAACTGAATGTTGAATTTACTATACTGACACCTTTCATAGGCGCATTAGATTTCCTTATAATTCTATTTTTAAACATACGGTTAGCTAGTTCAATGAGATTTACGTGGAAGTGACGAGAGCGCATTTAAAGTTTGCCAACCGCTCAAATTTGGAGTTAAATTAATTTAAAATTGTATAAATCTTGTTATCGCCTATATTATTGTCAGCGTTCAGCTTTCAGCATTGCGGGACTGTCGTCAAATGTAAAAACTGAATCGCCATTCATTTACATTTTACATTCTGTATCAGTGAGAATTAACATAAAGTAAATGGTTGTCAGGAAATTATAATTTGGGGTTAATATATATATATATATATATATATATATATATATATATATATATATATATATACATAAGAAGACTGTATGTACGTAAAGACGGACTTTTCGCAATGACGACCTACTGCAACCCAATCGAGGTTTTCGTTGCAGATGCCTACATATTCTAACACATTGGATTCTAGAATGTTCGAGTATGATCTTGAATATTCCAGAATACTCTAGAAAATCCTAAGATAATCTCATATTTCTAAAATGTTCAACGTTAGTCTGTGGTGTAGAATGTTCTAAAATATTCTTTAATGTTTCAAAATTATTTAGAATAATAAATCCCAAATATTGTAAAGTAAAAATGTTGGAAACGTTCTGAAAAGTTCTAAATTACTTTCCAATAATGTGAATTAATTTAAATTGATTTTGATCGTTTTAAAATGTCCTAAAAAATTCGAAAACTTTCTGGGAAGTTATATATTACTCTTAAATGTTGCGAATCACTTGAAATTTAATCTGATCGTTCTAAAATGTTTTGGAATGTTCATGCTTTGTTTTTGAAAGCACATATTTTAATTTTTTCTGGAATTAAGAATGAAAAATTGAAAAAAACTGAAGTGTCGTGATTTATTTTATTTGTGTTCTGTTTGATAAATTAAATTGTTTTTGCTATATATAAAGTAATTCAAAAAATCTCGAAAGAGTATATTAGTAATTAAGAGAGTTCAGTTTTCTTCCTAGTAAATAGTAAAATTGCATGTTTATTAATCCATGTTATTTAATTTTACAAGCACTAAACGTTAAAAGTCGTTTTTTTCATAGTTGACGTTACGTTACGTTCTGAGTAATCTAGGATATAACAAGCACAAAAATAAAATAAAAGTTCTTAAAAAAATTTAACCATTCAAAATGTGAATAAGAAAAACACTGAAAGTATAAAATAACAAAAAATACGAGTAAAAACGTCTGTACTACAATATTATTTCCGAACACAAGTAAATTCCAAAAACACTGTTACTGTCAGAAGTGTTTACTTGTCTATATGAGGGTACGTGAGAGGAGAGAGACGTAAACTCGGCCTCGATTCCAAATACCTTCAAAAAACATTTCTTGTTTTTCGATACACGACGATTTTAAAATACACGGATATAACAATTCTTCAATTAGTTTCATTTTTTTTCACTAGGACAGAGAAGACTAAATACAGCGTAATAATTTCATACTAATGAAATATATTAATTCTATAGTTTCTTTAAAAATAACAACTAAATACAGAGGAGTAACATTCTTGCATGCACTTTTTTTTCTTTTGAGTTAATTTTTATGGTTTTTTTATGGTACCATGAGAATTATAACAAAACACGTCCACCGAGCACTGTAATTAATTGTTACACGTATCATTTTATTTACATGCACTGAATGGGATGGTCAAAGCAAATGCACGAGTTATATCGAAGCCAGGCGGAGAAGAGGGTGTGACAGAAAGACTTTTAGCTCCTTCGGAATTAAATTAACAAGAGCGTAGAAATAACATAAGTAACATGTAACAATATCAGTGTCGTGTATTCAAATGAATCAGTACGATGTTATTTGTTTATTTTGTACCTACATTATTATTACTTCGTTACATATAACGATTTTTATAATGTGTTGTTATATTTCATCTTCAAATTATAATATAAATAACGATAAGTTCCCGAGTAAAACATTTCCAAAATACTTTTCCCAATGCGAAATTCAACATTAACGAAACCGACAATTGCATGCAGAAGTCCGTTAGATATAAAACGTTTAATACACAAACGGATTGCGCGATCTTTAACTACAAGTATTATCAAAACTTAAAGACAAACAAAACTAAAAATGACTCACGTGTCTGTTTATCACAACTATTTTCTCTGAAACCATTTGACGTAGAAACTTAGCATCTCTTGAAATTAGGCATCCTAATAAAACATATTAATCTGAGCTTAATAATATTAACTCGCAGATATATTTGTGTGAACATTTTAGGAGGGACAAATTCCCTCCTGAAATGATTCCCGAGATTCTTTAAAATTCTCCGTGTAGAGTGGAGTATTGTTTTTGAAAAGGCTAATAATAAGGGTTTCAGAAAAAATGTATGCAACCCGTCATTTATAAAAATGAGCAATCTCAAATTACGAAAAAAATAGGGTTCTTAGGAGTTTACACAGATATTGAAGCTACAGCGACTGTCCTAAATCTTATAATTATTTTTTAAATATGCATCCTATTCTAGCGTGTGGGAAGGATATAGTGGGAAATATATTAAGGTTTTTAAAAATGTATATTTGTAAATAATTTAATGGAAATACTATGTCCGTAATTTTTTAAAATTTAAAACTATATCTAACATAAACTAAAGAAAGACTAATTGAATTCGAACTGGGAATCACAGAGTTTTCCTATTGGTCCATAAATGATAATTATTGACTTTGGTTTTGAGCGGAAAAATATTTCCGGAGGTAATGTCAAAAACGTATTTATTCAACCATACACTAGAGGGTACTGGCAAACCACGAGCGTACAGCTGGATATAATGATTGGCGCGTTAACGTCTTTATTGTGGTTAAGTTGTTTTTACTTGTGCTACTCTGGAATTCTCATCTTTCTACCTATAAAATATGACCAAGTTGAGTGATTTAGTATTGAATTATTTACATGTATATTATTCATCGCATATTGCCTCATTTTGATGAAAGTTTTATTTGGTAAAATTTTTGCCAGAACGCTCATCATTTTATATATAGAGCAGTTCATTCATAGATGTCTAAATTTTTTTAGGTAGAGAATATCATCATTTGACAACTATTGATTTTTGTGAAACATGATTTCCACGAAAATTAATAATTTAGAAGTTATGACTCTTTTGTACTTTTTTCTGAAAAATCTTTATTTCAGTCACACAAACCAATTTGGTTCGACTCTATTCCACTAAATCACATGTAATTCGATATGGAAGTAAAGCAGTCATATAGAAAGCACGAGCCATTTTATGTTTATTAATATCATGTCAATAAATCACTAAATAAAAAAGTGAAATTTCTTCTACAATCGTAATTTTATCAAAACCAAGTGCATTTCTAACAAAAAAAAAACTGTGCGCGTCAGCTCCAACGTGCGACTGGGATTTAGGACTTAAGTACGATTGTCTTAGAATGTATAAAATGGATAATACTTGATGACAATATAAATATCGATATCTTTAAATGTAAATGGAAAATTCTTTAATAAAAAAATGCTGACAATATAACTATTTTCAAGTAAAAGATAAATGAACAAGATCAAATTTATACAACAAAATTAAACACGTTTACTAACGTCAGATTAAGAAGTTAAACTTTTAACTTCTTACTCCAGAAAAAAGACTTTTTAATATTGTAAGATTGAAGGCACCAAATATTCACACATAATTACATTTAATTATTACATCTTGATATAAACGAACGATGGTAAATCATTTGTGTCACACTACGTCATTACGATTACGCCATAAGAAAATACCAAATAAAAATGTTGATATCACACTCTAAAGATGCGCAGAAATGTTACACGAAGATGCCACCTAACGGTACTCTTGTTTTAATGTTCTAAACTTTATACCAGCGCTATATCTGAAAATCGATTCTTAAGGAGTAAACTCTAAAAAACATTGATTGAACTCAGATTTACTTCACTTTTAAATTTTTTCCATAAAATATAATCAAAGTTATGCATTTGTAGATGTAATCGTTAAGGGTTGACAACAAAATTAGAGATAAGTTATTCAAATTTCACAAAAAATTTCAAAATATCTTGTCCTTCCAGCCTCATGTTAAGATGCACTTACGACATTAGCGTAAAAAGGTTTCGTTTCAAAATGACTGTCGATTTTGTCTGATTGTTGCTATCGCCACTTGGATTGTTTGGTGCTAATATTCTGTTGTTGTGCATTCTCGGGCATAAATAATTGTTTTAAATTAAATCCAGGTGAAAAAATCGATAGAATTATGCCACTCCATAAATTGTTGTTATAGTGTAAGCTTGATTGCTTTACCAAGTAGGTTTACAAATGAATAGTAATGAAAGTTGTGAGTGTTAAACAACCTAAATACTTCAAAATGGCTATAACCAGACCACAAAATGTTACCGAAAAAGTTTTTCAGTATTGCCTGATAAAACGCCACGCGTCTTAGATAATCTTCTGGTTTACGTGCTTGAACTTTTATTCCTAAGGGTATGGATGTAGATCGTCAGCGCGAATAATTCTTTGAATTGACGATCGTGGAATACCAGTGGTATTATTTGAAACTAAAAAAGAAAGCTTGTATTCAAGGGTTTCAAGGGCGATCTGCCTAGATGCCGATCTCATGTCTAACTAATAAATAACTAGCTCTTCAAGTGATTTCTGGTGTACAACAAGAATATTCTCCGTCCTTTCTTGTTTATTTTATTCTTAAATTATACCAGTTTCAAAAATAGTAAATTGTTAATACGACGATCCGACGATCTCGAGCTGTTTATAACCGCAAGGACCATAAATGACTGTCCGAATATTTAATAGGATTTCAATAGACTTCACGTCTACTGCAATAAGAATAAGCTGCACTGGAGCTTCTCCAAATGTGAACAAATTATGTTTTCAAGTAAAAAAACAAACTTGTATTTTGGCTGCATAGTTGGTTGGAAATCACTTGACACTGTGGACGGTACGCGTGAACTTGGTATTATATTCGACACAAGACTATATTTTTACATTCACATTAAGCCGACTTATAGACTGCTTGGAATTGCATTAGGAATAAGTACAGTTTTCAAAAATATTAAGACAACGCTCTGACAGTATGAGTAGTGAGCTTGAAAAATATTCGAACAGTCGATTATGGCCCTTACGGTTATAAACAGCTCGAGATCGTCGGATCCTCGTATTAACAACTTAATTATATTCGACAGAAAAGTACATTTTAACCTTCACGTCGAGCCGATTACAACCAAAACTTATGGACTACTTGGGATTATATTAAGAACAATTACAGTTTATGAATTATATTAAAGAATTATTTTATTTACATCTTGAATATTTTTTAAGATACATTAATTAGTTTTTTTCTCTGCTGAAACATCAGAACAAAAGTTTGGGTATAATTTAATGTTTACAGGATATTTATACTAACCAGTACTTGCTTCTATTTAAATACGTAAAAATATCTACACACGTAATAAAATTATAGAATTGGTGTGTCTGTACCGTGAAGGTATTAACAAAAATATGATTTAGGAGAATGTAACAGAAGTAATACAACAAAAAATATTAGTTTTGAAATGTTTTCTCTTCCCCTGTGAGTGTGTTTATTTGTCCGAGCATCGTGCAGAGAAACTAAAGGGATTTTGAAGAATATTTTATTTAAGTTCACACTCGAAAGCTATCCCAGTCACAGCTAGTAAGAAATAGAAATAAAATTATTCCAGCATAGTTCCATAGGCCAGTAACCTGCTCCATAGGTCAGTAACCTGTTCCATAGACCAGTAGCAATGTTGCCTGCAATATTTATTTGTTTTTTTAAAATTTAATTTCAGTAAGCGGTTTACCTAAATGAACAAGCATTCAGTAGCTGAACCGAAGTGAATGCAAGTGTCCTCGGATAGAGAGGATCGCTATAGTATGTATTGAGTAAGCATTCCTCACAATGGTAGAAAAAGTTGAAAAAGAACTTCCAGCAGTAAACTAGTAAAAAAGTGCTAATTGTAATAATATTACTTTCACTGGAGTTTGAAACCAAGAAAAATAATTAGTAAACAAATAATATTGCTATATTTGAATTGCTACTTAATTTTCAATTTTTTTTTATGGAAACAAGAATATTAGATCAGCGAATGTGTTAATTAATTAATTTAATGAACTTAACATAATTGATCGAGATAATGCCCAATACCATTTTGTCATATTCGATTTTATCTATTTCCTGCTCGCATATAACGCTCCCTAAATACAATTTTTCCGTGTTTCCATTAGGCAAAGATAAGAATCTATTCACCGACTATATGTACATTTAGTAGACCAGGTTCTTCAATCGCTTCAGACCATCTTAGGACTGACTGTAGTCTAGCGAACTTGAAATATTGTCAGCTTGTTGGCCATTAAGTGAAATACTAAATTAATTTTATGTACTTTGATAAATTGATGAATACTAAAAGAAAAATGGGTACAAATTTTAAAACAGTCCACATTTGCTTTAAGGATACTTGGAAATTTGTGTATTTTATAGAAATTATATTAGGAATAAGGAGGAACACGCAATTGCAAAAGAATAAATACATTTATCCCACATCATGGAAGTCGGCGATAATGCAATTTGCCCACTATCTTTACGCAATTTTCATTCTAATCACTTTAATTCCATGTAGAATAATGGTCCAGTACTTTAATTTGACAAATCGTCCGATTTCACTCATACAGTCTGCTCAAGAACTGATATTTTTTATCACTTTCTACTGGATCATCCTCAGGAATACATTTTTTGGAGGAAATATATTTTCGAAATTCATTAACCAAATGACAGATATTGATGGGAGCTTATGTGCCGAGGACAGACGGTCAATGTACAGAAAAGCTTGGAAACGCAATTTTTTAAATTTATTTGGTGTTTTTTTGGCTTTCCTAATGTCAATTTATGTTTGTGTCACGCGTTTTACGCAATTTACTGGAATTGAACTGCTTTTGTACTATATTCAAATCTTGTATTGCGATGCTGAAATGATTTTATTGAACGGTTTTATTAACGATATTATTAATAGAATTGAATACAACAATTTAAAGCTGATTAACTTACTCGAACGTTCGGATACATCAAGAAACGAAATGAACTATGACGTCATAACTGCAGCTGACATTAACCGGATTATCGATATATATTCAAAAATAGCTGATATCTGCACTGTATTAAATGAAGCGTTTAATATAGAAGTAAATATACTCAATATTAACCTAATTAAACTAGTAAAATGCAAGTTTCATGCAAAAGTGGAAAGATGATATTTTGATAAAGAAATTAAATTTTAAACGCAATTTTATTACAAAAATTGTATTTTAAATGCTGAAAATTTCGTAATGAAAATCAGATAAGGTGAAAGAGCTATTTTGTATCCAATGTTGAATGAAGATAAATAGAAATGACGTTGGTTTCTTATAACAAAGGTTTTTTTTTATTCAGCAATTAAATTAACTACAATTATAAAAAAAAACAATCATTAAATTAAATCACTGTAACGTGGGTCTCAATCAGGTTCGATGGCGAGCGCCGGTAAGCCTGTAAGAGACCGTAACGACGAAGTTCTTCATTACTAACTGTACTCCCTAATACTAAGTTAACCAGTGGTATTCGAACGCCCTCTAAATATGAACTAGAGTGACCGATTGTTTAACTATACTGTTTCTGCGCATAAAAGTTTATTTATTCAAATAATGCGATGGCAAACATAGTAAGGGCAAACGTAGTTCGTATGAATAAAGTCGATCATAGGACCTTTAAACTTTGAAAAGAAAGGTTTAATATGCAATTTCTAAATTTGGATCACTTTTTCAGATACTCTTGATTTTCACCACAAATTTAGGTAACATATTTACTTCCTTCGAAGGTATTATTTATTATGGTCATTCAGAGGTAAGTGATAAATATACTAATTTCATTTATTCTTTTGTTTTAATCAGCTTTATGTAAAAATATCATTCACTTCATTTAAAATTGTTACAGAGCGATTTACAATCATTAACACTTTACATGACTTCATGGGGTCTTCATTTGCTACTCGGTTTAATTTTCATATGTCTTTCTTGTGAAAAACTAAGAAAAAGAGTTAAGGAAGCTAAAACAATTACAATTAAATTAATATTTTATGAAAGAATACGTAAGTTAATGTGAAAATTACATTGCAATTTTATGTACTAGAATTTATTACAACCCTACCGTACTGCATATATTTGCATAGATATAATATAAAGGTTATAACAAAGAACGTATCTATTACTAGTAAAGCTGCTTCTGTGTATCAA
The DNA here is from genome assembly GCA_039881145.1 of Druceiella hillmani. Taxonomy (NCBI): domain Eukaryota; kingdom Metazoa; phylum Arthropoda; class Insecta; order Lepidoptera; family Hepialidae; genus Druceiella; species Druceiella hillmani. The sequence continues at coordinate 7,319,505 of JAYKKI010000103.1, forward strand.
TACTCAGAATGATTCATTTGAAATGCTTTTCAATAAAAACATAATTTTATTTTCATGGAAATCGCAACTTCTACAGAGATTTTTTTCAGGAACTCTATTAAATATAGTTTCTTAACATTTTCTATTCTTTCTTTTTTCTTTCTGTACTTTCAGTTTGATGTACAGAATCACCTGTGCAAATAATATACACGTTCTTTATTATATATGTATACTTGTATTTATATATATTACCTTACTATTTATAACGTAACATTTACTTGCTCCTATAATGTAATAAACTTTATTACCCACACCCCCTTCCCTCTTCACTGCAAGTTTAAACTTGTAAGTACCTTTCATTTACTAACAAAACTTATAAAATATACTTATCAAAATTTACTAACGCTAACACTATTGGAAAACAAATTGTTTCAATTTGATTGCCAAAAAATGTTTATGGTATATAGACCCACAAATCTTCCATGGTGCTACCATGAGTGTTAAGTAATCGCACATCCGCCTGGTCGGTGTGCGTTTTATTATCGATTAGCACACAGCCCCGAAATGTGAGGATGGAAATAATTATACGCGGGTAATTCTATAAGTAATTAACGTTTAACTTAATACAACTTCTTTTGGAAAGAGAAGATGTTTTTCTAAAAAAGGATAATATTTTTAAAATTCTTTAATGAATTCGAATTTAAAGCAATGTTTTCATATCTTTTAATTCCCTCAGCGGTTCTTTCGCTACCAACAATGGAAGACTTCAGCCACATGCTGTCAAAGCAAGGAGTTTGTGAATTCACAGCCTCTCGTCTCTTCACGTTGAAGTCGTCAGTATTGTTAGGATTTGTAAGTTTTGCAACTACCAATTTAATAGTTGTGTTTCAATTTTATTACATGAAAATTAAATAAAAGGCTTTTAATATGTTTAAAACTCAAATATTTTAAATGTAAAGTGAAAGAATTAGTTTAAGGAGATAAGAAAATATGGAATTTTTTAAAGTACGCCCACATTGAAAAATATATCGTTGGGAACCGAAACGCAAGTGGTTTTTGTTTATTTATAAAATGTGATTAAAAATTAATGAAGTACAATAATACAAAAACGGAACCGTTAATTCTGTATGTGTTTAAACTCTTGCACTGGCTGCGGTCTGTAGATTTAAATGTGTAATTTACTGTTCATGTGTTTGACAGATAAAATTTGTATTGAAAATAAAAGGTCAATAACGTTGTTTAAAATTGTTATATTTTTTGTACAAATTTTATTAGATTTAAAGCTGAGTTTGAAACTTAGAACTCAATCTCGTTAAAATATAAGGAAGACAAATTTATGACATGATATTTAGGGTTCCCCACCAGTTTATTTCGAAAGGAAATCTGCAGTTCTCGCTCGTTTGTTCATTTGTCTGTTCGATCATTCGTACGATCAGTTATCACATTTGGGAGTTAAGATATACCCCTTCCTTCCCCTTTTACAGAAAAATGTGTACGGGTGACTTTAGTACATACAAAAGGTAAGACAAAAATATGCCAATTTATATATAAATTCATACATGTGTACAAATATCGTCATTGGAATGATCACTTTAAGTACCTTTGAATAATATTTTTTTATTTTTTAGTTACAACTTGCGGCATTCGAAAATATGTGAAAATTTAATGTCTTCCTCCTCTGTATCCTTAAGTTAATGAAACAAAATCTGAAAAACTTACATAGCTAGTCCACTTTAGGCTTCAAAATAAAAAGTAAGTTTCATTTTGGTTTGAAATAATCGAAAAATAATCGATTTACATTTTCGTGCCCCTGTAAAAGATAAGTTCAGCAATATTACGTATATTTAAATGAAATACTGTGCACAGTTAAACATTTACAGTTTTGTGCCGCATTAATGTGTAAGAAACTTTCGTAGTGCGGGTATTGTTTTTACTTAACATGTTTTTATCGCTTTAAATATTACAGTAAAATTTATAAAGGACAAAAAATTGTAATTAAACAAAGAAATATTTCGTAATAAATAATCACATAACCAGTCTTGGCAAACAGTACTTAAAATTACCAAAAATTATCCAATGCGAGTCAACTGGTACCTACGAGTTGTGTCATTCTAGTGATGTTATATTAATACTGCAATTAACATTCTATTCACAGTGATAATATATTCAGTCTAAATTTTCAATAATCCCACTTAAAAAGCAGAACTACACTTCCACTTTCAAAGTTCTAAAACACTGCATGAACTAATCTTCTATTTTAGCTGCTATCGAAATGAACGTAAGTCGTTGACAATCTTCAAATTACATAAATACAATCTGTTTTCAGTCACTGATTTGATATTGTTAGTTACTGATTAAATAAAACTCTTGAGGACCCGAAATATATATTCAGAAAAAAACAGTAAATTCATTGAAGAAGATTTGAAAATGCATTTTTATGAACTGTATACGCACCAATATACGCAGGAATGAATGATTACTTTTATAACTATTAAACTATAAATGATAAGCGTGTAGTGTCAAGGATATTTTCTAGCCAACTATGTTTATTTGCCAACAGTAAGTTTATTTACGTAAAGATTCGTAAATTTTCATCAAAAACATCTACGAAAATAATATTGAATATATTTAATTCGTTACCAATATAAAATTTCATTGAAATAAGTTTGGTCGTTAAGAGTGAAAGAAATACAAAAAGACAAATAAACAGATAAAGTTTTCCTTTCATTACATTAGTAGAAATTATTACGAAGGAAAAAGGAGCTATTGCGGCATGCAAGAAAGGGAAAACAAAATTAAATGAAAGACAACCACTAGCTGAATATGTTTAAAGGGCGTAACTGCACACATACAATATTGTGAAATGTGTCAATTGAATAAATCTTATACCAACCCGATACATGCCATACGTTTGAGTGGCAAGGATACTTTTAAAGCGTTGTCCGAAGCCTGGATTTTTTTTCCTTTTAAGAATTTAATGCTGAATGTTACTAATTTAGATTTTTGAACCTGAGAAATATTGAATAAAAATTACCTTAATTTTCCAGTGGGTTTTCCCTACATTATTATATTATCGTTTCCGCCGGATCGTGTCTTTAACTAAGCACGCAGTCTCAATAAACAATATACTTCAAATTAATTCTTTTCAACCAAATTCACTACAAACCTTATAACAATTTTCAAAATCGTTATAAAATGAGACTAAATGTCCAACCTTAAAATAATTAAGAATTTTCTGATAAGTGAAGAAATAAGCAACTAATTCTGACAACACCAAATAATAGTAATCTCCAACTTTTTCAGAACCCAACGTTACAATTTCTTTGGATATTTATACAAAACATTTTACCCTGTTTACTACAGTCCGCAAATCCTTATCTACACTTTGATCTAGATTGACATTTTTTTATTTGTAATTTTATTATATTTATAATTTACTGTTTACATAGTTGTAACATAATAAAAATATAAATACTGTTGGAAATGTTTCAATTAAATTTTAGAAAACACATACAATTTTCGGGCACCTTGGATGACGTCACAGTCTATACCCAGCGTTTGTTTATTATAAATGTCTCGTTATTTTAAACATATTTGCAGTATAATAGCCACGGAAGAGGCTCGAAATTTAAACCATGGAAGAGGCTCGAAAACCAGTTTATAAATATTGTATTGGGCCCAGGTGAAAAAATTCTATTAGAAATGCCCTTGATAAAGTATTTTTCTTGTCTCGAGAGATGCAAAAGTCTCGTACTTTTGCTAAGACAACAATCTATCTATCTCCAACAAGTTGTTTGCATTCTTGTGAAGATCACTTTAATGTAAATATGTTTTATTTGTACAGCTAGTATTAGTTCAGTTAACCATAAATGAGTTTTGTATGGAATATCAATCACACAACAAGTAGGGAATTGTTCACATTAACTAGTTTGCAAAAGTTTAACATGACATTCGTTTTTAGTTTTTACGTTAAGAAAAAACACATAAAAAATGACTTGACCGAAATGTAATTAACTTACTGAACGTAAATATCATTATGTTAAATATCGTCATGATTTTAAAAGATCATAGGTTGTGTTACTGCTTATGAATGGAGTTACGCATAAAAATGTACATAATGCATGATTACAAATCATGTATTAAAACAATTATCTTGACCACAACGGACTTAAAATCTGGATATGGAATAAAATTTGATACCACATGAATGCATCCATTCTCGACAAATTATTCGATTACGCTGTCACAAAACTACTTTTAGTCGTCGTTATAACCAGTGGCTCCAAATTAGTTTTTCCTGCATACCACTTCAAGATTTTGTTTATCCTGCGTACCACTTCATGATTGCATATATTCACGGCAAATTATTCGATTGAGCTTTCACAAAGATACTTTTAGTCACCGTTCTAGACCAGTGGTTCCATAATTAGTTTTTCCTGCGCACCACTTCAAGTAAGACCTCAGCATCGCGTATCTCTAATTGAAGGAACCATAAATAAAAAATCAAATCATTTTTTTAAATATTTATTACCATCAAAATACATAATGGTGAAAATCGGTTTAATGTGACAAATGTGCACATTTTCCTTTGCACAACTCTAAAAATCAGGTTGCCCCTTGGTCAGCTTCAGCCATAAGTCATCTTCGAGTTGGAGTCTGTAACGATGTTTAGTTTTTAAGTTTGTCATGGCTGAAAATCCACTCTCGCAAAGGTATGTCGTGCAAAATGGCTGAGGTGTTATATAACCAGTTCCATTGCGACGATATATCTGGGAAATAACTGCGTTATGCCGCCGACGAATTTTGCTAGTGGCATTTTATGGTTGATTTTACATCTTCATTCACTCACAAAAAGGTAGTTTCCAAAAGAACTTTTAGATTCGGAAACGGATCATATTTACATTTGTCGATCAAAGTTGACTCAACTTTCTCCTGCATAGTGAATATGGTCGTATCCTGGTCTTGTAGTCCCAAATCCAACTCATTCAATTTTGCGAATACATCTGAGAAGTATGCCAATTTTTGCAGCGGCAAAATGTCAGGGAACATTTGTTTGTATTTGTCATGTCCCTGCTCGAACAAAAATAATACAATTTCATGTCTCAACTCAAATATTCTTGAAACAAGCCCACGCACTCCAGTATGTAATAACAGGATTTCGTGCTCACTGCCAAGCTCCCCAAGACGAATGTCTGCAAAAATTCTTGGGTTGGTGGCACGGAATTTGATTAAATTAACAATGTGTACAGCATTAGCAAGAGTAATGTCTAAGCTGGCTGGAATATTTTCCCAAACAAGTGCGTCTCGATGAATTCCGCAATAGGTCCATTTGGCTTTTGTGGTTACATTTTGAATCCGCTTCACAAGTCCTGAAACACGACCAGTCATTGCTCTGGAACCTTCGGTGCAAATATTTACACATTTCGACCAATCCACTTTGTTTTCTTTTACAAAACCATCGACCATAAGAAATACATCTTCTCCGGTGGTGTGAATTGGAAGAGCACGATAAAACAGGAATTCTTCATAAACATTTTTGAAATGAACATAACGAACGTATGTTAAAAGTTGAGCCTGAGAGTTAAAGTTAATAGTTTGTTATGTCTATGAATTCATCAAGTTGTATGGAAAAGTAGTCACTTTGTAAAAATTCGTTGAATTTGGTGGGTTTCCAGATTATCTGACATGTCTGCAATACGACGAGAGATAATGTTATTTGACATAGAAATAACATCAAGTTCTCAGGCCATTTTTTATCCGAACATACATTTCACAATCTCTTGTTGCAGGCAGTATAGGGTTCTCCCCAATAGTACGTGGGCTTGAATGGCAATTAAATAACTTACTTTAAAAGAGGTTTACAGAACGTTGCCATTCTTATTCAAGGAGAGAGATTTTTGCTTTTTTTTGAGGTCTTTTAATTTATGTTGAAAGAAGGATACAGATTGATCTTTCAAATTTGCTTGTTTGTTTTCCAAATGGCGACGTAGTAAAGAGGACTTTAACGAATGATTTGACAGCGTTTTCGCACACTGTGATAATGGAAAATCAGGATCTCCAGAGCTTGTGAAACCAAACCGAATATAACTATCATCATATTTCCTTTTTTTTGAGAGACGACTCCTTGTTATCAAGGTTTCTTTTTTTGGGTCAGAGTACTAGAAGAGAGCGACACATTATTAACGGTTGACTGTTAAGCATTACCTGTTAGTCCTGACATCTCCTTTTTAGCCTTTTGGCGACTCATCAGCCACTGTTCCATCTGAAAGACGAGAGGATTTATTAACTCAGCAACTCAGCTTATATATTTTTGTAATTAAAAAGCTTTGAAATACCGGCAAACTTCTTGAGCAATGACCATGACTCAAGAAGTCAATCAATGACATGATTTTCATACAAATGTACACTATGTCGCATTTTGCTCAAAAAGTTTGCCAGCATCTATACATTGTATTGCAATTTATAATGAATGTGCAAGTTTAAAGACAGTTTTAAAACATTTATTGTCTTATCGTTTACCAACTAGGCCAGCCGATCAACGCGACAACGCGACGGTTATTAATAATTCACAATTACACAGCAACACGGCTCACGCACGCACAAGGGAAATGACAATTTACAAGAAATTAATTCACAATTAAATGAAACTACGTGATGTAGTATTATTTCTACTATCTTTAATTTCTTTACCACGACCTAGGTTTCGTTGTATTACAACATCTTCAGGTGGGATATTAGCAAAAATCTTTGCTAATATCCCACCTGAAGATGTTGCAACGAAACCTAGGTCGTGGTAAAGAAATTAAAGATAGTAGAAATAATACTACATCACGTAGTTTCATTTAATTGTGAATAATGAATTTCTACAAAATTAACGCCAAATATATTCAATAAGAAATTAATTAATAAAAAAATGTTTTAAATATAATATCCTGTAGATAAATCACTAGAAAAAAGATATTTGGATCAAAATTTAAATGACATGTACGTTCCCTGTTGTCCGGTTGTGAAAATTAATGAAACAATTTTTTGTAGTTAAATTGCCACCGTTAAGTGTGACTGTATTTTGTTTTAAAAATTGCTATTGTTTATACACAAATCAAGTCAGTAAGACCTAAAGGAATGTTATTTGAAAACGGGAAACAAACTTCTTTACCTGTACGGCTTTTAAAAATAAAGTGAATATTGTTGTACCAAACTTTAATTCAGTAAAAAAGTTTAGTCAGCAATGCAAATACCTGCATCTAACCTTTGTATACGTAACACGTATTATGTTTGGGGTAATTCATGTAATTCAGTATTAAAATTAAACTTCTCTAAACAGTAGAATGGTATTCATACGTAAGCGATGAGTCGGCGTATTCCTGACTCCGACTACAGATTAATGATACTATGCATAGTTGGAATCGATCACAATAAAAGAAAATTTTTTTTCTTTTATGATTTCCTTCACTATTATTCCGAAAACTAACCATTCAAATGTTTATCAAATAATTTCGACAGTGAAATTAAAAAAAATTTGTAAAGACTTATCTTCTTGAATCCGTACAAGAGAAAGTTTATTTGTGTTTATAATAATTTTTATCTCAAGTGACGATATTTTTCGTCAAAGTTTAAAAATATTAAATAAAAAATAACATCTTGACTTTTATTACATAAAAAATCCATTTTTTGAGTATATTTTCCGATTTAAATATTGCCAACACAGTAAGTTTCATTTAAAATGCAGGTAGCTCTTTTATAAAGTTTCCACAGCTTCATTATTTATTTAAGTTGATAATTGGCTGTTCATATGCACGGTTTTAATATTTTTGATATGCCTTTTGTGTCTAGGTAGTAAATTATATTTTATGTCGTCTGGAGTCTAATACCTATATAAATTTAGACAAGTTATTTTTATTTTAAAAATCTTAAAAATCAATTGACTAATATCGATACAGGGTCGTGGGATTAATCGACACGGGTAAGCGCGCTGGAAAGAATTGGGGTGAAATTAATATTTCACATTAACAGTGGGCGCATATTGGATACTTTTTGCATGTAGACCATTTAGTCTGAATAAACAATATCATAGCAGTATTTGGAAGACGCATATTATAGGGCACGACACTATCAGCCTGACATTTCAATCCTTTAATACTCTCATACTGCCCTCCGATCAATGATCTCATTGTTGTGATTGTCGGCAGACCGCCGACTGTCACCGAATATACGCGATTGACTTCGACACAAAGTTTTACTTTTATGCTCTATTACTCACAGCAGACAGGGTATGGGTAAGACGAAAAGTCTTGTCTGTGCCCTGTCTGAAAGTGTGCGCCCGCTCTAATTGATTTCGACGTTAAAAAATATGTTCGATGCCATATCTATGGTATATAGTGCCTCTATGTAAGAACACATCAAAAACTGTATCACAAAAACTATTTATGTATGTGCTATGTTAAAATGAAATAGGCAGAAATCGTCCGTAACTTGCAAGAAGAAAGAATACTGCTGAGATATCAATGAATTCACTTGACCAGCGGTTAATTTTGTTCTAAGAAGTTATTTACTCATCTGGTTTAGAGCTTAGATTTACATATTTATTAATTAATTAGGGATTATTTTTTGTGAACGAATGCACTAAGGCTAAAAATTAAATATATCATTCTAGAAGAAATATTTAATCAATTGAAATCATGTTTTAAGGACATTTCTTAAGAATCGTGAGTCTATGGGTCGAAATATAGTTTAAGGCGTTTTTCTTTTTTATCTATAATGATGAAAAAAGCTATAGATCACTTTTGTTCACCTTTAAATATAAACCTAGAACCTGATCTGGCTGCCAAAGTATCTACGAAATTTTAATATATCCTACAATGAAATTTATATGCAGGTGATTGTTTAATTGGCATGGCAAATTTTTTGCAGATTCTTCTGGAAAATATGAGATGAAAATAATATATAATGTAATATATTTTTAATTCTGGAGTCTCAGAAACAGAAAATACATCCAAAATTTCACAAAAACATTGAATCGCCAGTATAATCGATTTTTTTCCTGCAAAATAATATTGGTATTTCTTCCACTCCTCAAGACTGATTACGTATTTGGTTCGTCTTATCATATCATCATTGTCAGGATGTTTAAATGTTAGAAAAGGGATTCGATAATCACTCTATGCCAGGATTAAAAGTTTTTGAGTAATATAAATTTTGCATTGAAAACGAACAGCAACCCAGTCGGCCCTTAAAGTCTATTGATGAGCAGAACGTGAAGAAATTAAATTCCTATTACCAAAATTTATGATCAATAATTAGAGCCCTTTTTGTTGGTGTTAGCGTTTTATAAGGATACCCCTTATGAAATGCTAACTCTAAGGATACCCATTATGAAACGCTAACAGTTTTGTTTCAAGAAATATTTAATATAAAGAAATATCGTTATTTTAACACCTGTCAAGAGATGATTTGTAGTATCAACTGACAGTGAAATGAAAGGTAAAACTTGGATCTGTAGATACAACTTAGAAACAGCCGGTAGACACAGAAACATTCGACGAATGTCGCATCAACGACGAAGCTAGACCGGAATAATCACCCTAAAGTCACTTAAAAATAAATATCGTGTCAATTGATAGTTTTATCGATTACCGTGGTGTAGCGCACAATAGATATTTCTTCCTTCCGTTTACGACGCGAAGATATTCGCGAAAATACGCCCGAATTTTTTATGGAAAACTGACGCATATTTTATCGCTTTTTCGACATTCCTTTTGAAATGTTATGCATAATTTAGCATATTTGTGACTTTTTTATCCCTTCAACTCAAGAAACTGCTTCGGCGACACCATTTTGTTTCAATAGATGACGTTCAAAAAAATCACTGCATACTTTGAACGCCATACCAGAAACAATTTATTTTAATATTAATAATTTTGGAATATCCCATTGTGAGATTGTTATTAGCTTTATGAAAATTACCTACTTTAAATATTGGAAATGTTGGCATAAGTGCATTGTACCAAAAGGGGATTATTTTGGATGTGATGACATTTTTTTAGTACAATAAATAATAATTCCTCATTTCATTACACCAGCATCGATATGTTTTATACAGTAGCATAGAAACAAATGAACCAGTTTTAAAAAAAATTACAACAATGAAGTAATGTTAAGGGCGCTTATCATGTTCGAGTAAGTAAAAACTAATAGAGTACCTTTTCGACTGAGTACATTGAGGTTAGATTGAAATAGAGATTAGAGCATTTTCCTTTTTTCCAAAAAGTGATGGACACATAAGCAAAAGTGCTATTATTATAGAAATTAATTTTAACGGCGTGACATTACTTTATTTTCACTTTTCAGGTTAAGGTTTTAATGATGGTGATGGTGTGGGTGATAATGGTGGCCATTTTGAAGCTATTAGGCCAATTGATTCTACCTACAACCTTAATTTAAATTTACACCCAAGTTATTTTTCTATGTACACACATCAAAAATGTATTCCTATAAATTTACTTATAATTTGCTGGAAACTTATAGTCCTAATATTAATACTTTTCGGAATATAAAAATCTTAATCATATGTTTTCATTTTCTCCAACTATATATAATTCCAAATGACTATGTCTCACATAACGAGCACTGGCATCATATAAGCATTTTTATAAATGTTTATGACGCCGTCATGAAATATATTAGCCAAAAAGAGGAGAAGCTAACATAAATTAGGAAAATATAGATAATCGATTTGCCACATTTTTCACGCAAGTTTGTGTCCTTCACACTTTTCTACTTTTTAATTTTTTTTCAGGGACGAATTAAAAAACAATAGCTTTGCGCTTTACGTAAAATTAACTTAAAATATAAATCGTATATACATATATATATATATATATATATATATATATATATATATATATGTATATATATGCATATATATATATATATATATATATATATACATATATATATGTATATATTATATAGGTTTTGGGTAGAGAAAACGAACCTCGAAGCTCAGTGTTGGACCCGTTAATCACATGGACTGACGTTGGGAAGGCGTTTGATGCGGAAGGCGGAGGACCGCGCGATAAATATTTATTTTTTCGATTCTCAGTTATTTTCATATTAAATATTTACTTCTTTAAGCATTGTGAGTAAATAATTAAATAAAGCTTGCAATTAACACTTAAATTTGTAGTAGAGTTTTGTAAACGTAAGATAAACAATACAATTCCTTAGAATTTTTGGGAATCAAGTTCAACATGAGATATATAATTCAAGTAAGAAGTGTAGAAATAAGTAACGAATTTCATTTGAAACAAAACTAGTAATAACTCAATTGTACAACGGAATATATATTTTTTAATATTGAAACAATTGGGAAAAACATACATCCATCAATAAATCCAAATTACTACCCTACTTGTACGTTTTAAAAATGTATACAAAAGTAATTGTATGTATAAATTTAAAAAATGATTTGTTTCATAAATATTATTTTCTTCTGAATTTTAAAACACTTTGTGCTAAAAAAATTACATACAAGTGAGCAAAATTGTCAAAAATTAACATCCAATATACCGTACATTAGTGTAAAATATTTATCAGCCGTAGATATATTTATTCAAAAGTGTAAAAAAGACTCTTAGAATTGTCGATTTAAATTATATTTTTTAAGATAACTGTATATTGAGAAATTGTATCAGAACGACGGAATAATGCGTGAGCAAGCTGAGAAAAGTGAATAACATTGAAAATCGTAGATCGAAAAGTCGTAGAACGTTCAACTGTCCCAGTCTGCTTGCGTCAATCATATTTTTAATTAGCTGCAGTTGGCGGGCAGCTTTCGGTGCTGAAACGGATAAATAAATTTTTCATTATGTCAACATCATAAACTTCTAATTTTGTGACTGTGACAGGATTTATTCAACATTTAATTGTCGCTAAGAACATGAACAAAATGGGCCTAAATGTAGTCAAAGTCAGATTTATTTTATTAAAATATAATTATATAATCACGCTATGGAGAATGGCAATAACAAATTTCAGCGCCATGTTTGCCAGAATGAATAGACTAAGATCAATAATCACCTTGATAATCAGTAAATTTAATTAAAAGAGAACATGTTAAATTAAAACACAACTTCCATAAAAAAAACTTAGGAAACACCAAATCGCCAGTAAAATGTTATGCCCTTCTGCGGAGCAATGATAAACTTTTTTTGATAATTAAACCTTAATAAGTGGTTGCTGCATCATGCTCACCGTGCCCTTGCTTCAACAAATAATTTATCTCTAGGTTAGGGCTAGACACAAGAAAATATTACTGACTGTAACCGTTGAGAACGAGCAGAAGGCAGCTTGATGTATATAACTCGAAACTGATTCCGTAATATTCCACTAAAGCCTACTTTCTTCATCCGATTGCTTTCCTGAAACAATTCGACTACGAAAACATGATCATATTTCTTAGTTTAACTCTTATCTCAAACGGATGAAGAATTGAGACCAGGGTATCCTCACATGTTCTCACCTCCATGTAGTATGCTATATAATTCTAACAATGCCTTAAGTCCAAGTTTAGAGTCTTAAGAGTTCGTGAACTCTGATCACGCTCTGAAACGCTCCTTATATTCTTCATTTCCAAACTTTATGCATCATTTACTGAAACCTCATTGTCAACATACAAGCATATTGCCAAGCTGTGGAATAAATTACCCCCTTATGTGCGAAATGCTCTTTCAACGTTAAATAACCGCAGACAGGGAGAACGCATTCGGGAAAATTTTCAGCAAAATTAATGAAACTTTTCAGTATAATATCATCAAGTTTAAATAAAATTCATAAATTGAAAACTACAGATTGTTTAACAGGACATAAAATATTTTTAAAACGAAAAACAAAATGGAGACGGCAAATTCCAAACAACCAGGTTAGCTTCACATGTGCGGTACTCTCACTAAGCTTATAACACAAGTCTACATGAACGATACATGTGCAACAGTTATTATTTCTTTATTTTGTATATGTAAATAAATTCATAAAATAATACTCACGTGTGCATTCGTCTGCTTGTATTTGTGTTAAGAATGATTTTGTAGTTTCGACCTGCAGATACATTTTCTCACATATGAAACACATGCCTACAAATGCTACAATATGGTGCACAGGCCAAAGCATGAAACCAATGGAAAATGATACGTCAAATTTCTGAAATATTTAAAAAATGCAACATTTTTATGAAAGATATGGTTACTGTTTAAGCGCGGTAGGATCGAGGTTCCTTCTTTAAAATTGGTCCCAAATTAGTAATGATCGTGTTATCATTGAGATTAATAGCTCATTTTTAATTTTTCTTCATTGCTTACTTTTTATGTTACTCCTGACTTTAGCATACTTGCTCGCTTTTTTATTACTAAATTAAGAGCATGACCGAATATCTCGGTATATCCAATATGCAATACTCCACAGAACTGTAAAATGTTCTTGTAATGAATTCTATGTAGTGAATATTATTTCTCTTTTTTTAATTTGCCTTATTTTTCATTTCTCATAAGAGGTTTTTAGTTTACAAAACGACAAGTTATAAACATTTAATACACTAAAAAATATATTTTGTAATAATTTTGAATCAAAGAACCAATATCTAAGAGAAAAAATACGTACATCATATTTATACTCTTCAAGAAGAACATTCAGTTCATTAATTAAGCCACAAAACTCCAAGAAGAGCGACAATAGTAACTGAAATATTATAAAACGAAAGATTAAGAATTATGTAAATTCATGAAAATATATCTTCAATGTTCTATAAAATCACATACCTGGCATTGAAACACTTTATTTAAACTATGGCATACAGCCAGTAAACGAATGTAAAATTCAGATAAATGATCGATAGATTTCCCTTTGAGAGGCAAATGAAATATGAAATTAATGGAGGAGTTATGATATAACTGAGGACTTTCAAATATTGCATCAATACGTTCAATAACGTTATATTCCTTGTTCGATTTCAAAAAATTATTCAATGTTACTAAACGTTTTATGACACTGAATAACAAAGTACAGAATAAAAATATTTCCAAATCAAAAAGAATCGTGGCGACGACGTTGAACACGAAAGTAAATTTATGCGCTAAATCTGCAGTTAACCATCTTGAAGATTCAAAATCAAATGAGGCATATAAAATATGATAGGGCACCATAAGACAAACGACAATGAAGTTTCGTTTCTTTTCACCTTTAACAATTTTGTTTATACAATCTGATTCAAATAGCTCATCCAATTTTTCAACTCTCAGAATTAATTCACTGAATGTATTAATATTCCAAACTACGTCAGTCAACAATATGTACAGAGCGTGAATAATTTGAAGAATTCTGAACGCCATGGGGCAGTACCGAGTTTCCGTTTTCAAAGCTGTTATTTCTATTACTAGTAGCGTGGTCGATATAAACAAGGTATATAATTTTCCGCAGGATAATGTAGACCTTCTGGAAAATCGATTACGAGTTTGTCGACGAAGACCTAACAGAGACTGGTATGTCAATAATGGTCTAAGTGTATTTTCGATTGTTTCTTTTGGCATTTTAAGTTTATAGTATTATTTTACAGGCTAAATTATGAAATTTAAGTATGTTATTAGCTATGCTTTTGAAAACAAATACAAGGCGGCTTGTTTATTGAACTTGCTTCGTACTAATAAGTGTCATTACGTTGTAACGCCCTCTCAGAACCCTAAGTATTCATTTATCAGACAGAAATCTATTGACTATTCTTTCACCTTGGACGTAGAAAATGCGCAGGGTAATATTAATTTGGCCCTCATTTATCATGTTAAATTATTTATCATATCTCAAAGTATTTGACACCATTATAATTACGATTGAAAATTCAAAATTAATAAAGTTACATATACATTATATTTTTCACCCCCGGAACTGTTGGTGAATTTTTATTAATAATACTAACAAATACTAACATTGAAATAAATTTTTATTTCTTAACTACTAACAAGAACTAAATCATAACTCACAATTAAATGAAACTCGGTGATGTAGTATTATTTCTACTTTCTTTAAGTTATTTACCACGACTTAGGTTTCGTTGTATTACAACACCTTCATGTGTGCTATTGCCAAAGATGTATCTTTGCTAATAACCCACCTAAAGATGTTGTCATACAATAAAACCTAGGTCGTGGTAAAGAACTTAAAGAAAGTAGAAATAATACTAGTCACGGAGGCGGATTTAATTGTGAATAATGAATTTGTACAAAATTTACGTAAAATTTATTCAGTATTCTAAATCATAACAATAATTAATCCTAAAGCTCTGAATAAAATGAGAAATTGTTTTGTTTTTGTGAGTTCACTAATCCAAACCTATTTAAATACGATTGTGCCATTTTAATTGCATTAAATTAATATTACTCTGATGGTGTTGTTTTTCTTTATTTACTTCCTATAAACTCCATGTCCAACTGTAGATTTACACAAAGTATTGGTATGTTCATATAGCATGAAAGTAAATTGTTTAAACACAAATAAAGACAATAAGCGAAGAAGAAACAAGAATAGCCTCAAACGCTTGTTTTAAAAGTAAACAAAGAAATGACGAAGAAGATAGGAAAATACTTAGAAATTTAAATAGTTATTACACTAAAAATAATCGATTCAAAACTGCCAAATATCTCCATAAAGATACTTCTGGAGTGAATGAGGCAAAGAATCATAAAGAGGCCGTGTTTTTCTCGCAATACTGCGCAACCATTAATAAACTCTGCACAAAGCAGAGGAATAATGCGGGGTGTTGGTGCGCTCTCTATGCGGGTGAAATAATTTATATGTGCCCTTTCATAAAACAGCTAGGAGCACAAAGCGCTATTAAAGTTAAGATCGAATGGTTTGGTGTTAATGTGTTGTAAATTAAAACTGCCGACAGCTTCTACCACCTATTGGGTATTTACTTCTTTCCTTGTAAAAAATCGTCCCGTTTTGACGTATAGTTCACTAAAGTCAGCCGATGTTGAATATTTTTCAACTCCAACTTTAACAAGTTTTAAATTATTTGGTTGCACAGTTGACAGTCGTGAAGGACTTTTATTCAGTTTCGTCTGTTTGATTTCAAGCTTTTCCAACATTTTTTTTAAATCCTTGGGAGTGTATATTTGCTATAATGTATAATGTTAAGTTGTATAAAGCTTTATCGAATAATACAAAAACTTCGCTTTACTGAAAGTTATAATTGTGACGACTTTTTATAGGCATTGAGTAGGATTAATTTCTTGTCACCCAATTAGGTTTCCTTGCTTCAAAGGAGAAAGAAAATTGAACCCTTGTAAGATAACTCACGTTTATGTCCGCTTACGATACTCATTTAACTTAGCAAATGTTTGATGTAGAATTCTTGGCATAAATCATATTAACCCACAAATCTTCAAATAATTAGCTCCCAAAAAGACTTGCCCAGACATTGTCAAGGGAAATAAAAACCCGATATGTTTTATATATAATGACGTATAAATTGATAATGTAACTTATAAAAATTTCAAAACTATGCATTCAAAAATGTTATTACTACCATTTTGCTCATTTCGTTAACGTGGACGTTTAGAAAATATTAGTAGATGAACTGTATGATTAACACACATAACTCCAACAATTATAATAATCGTAAGAGTTAATAATTTTAAGCAAGTGCGCTTAGCAATTACATATTCAGTTGTGGAATCTTTTTCTTATTTGGTCAATTGCGATGAAACTTTGTGCATTTTATCCCGGATCCAACAAAATCCGCCAGTGAAAACTGCATCGATATATATTTACTTGTTTTTTCTCTTTATTTGTTCGCGAATCGTGCAAAAGAGTCGCAAGAGAGACTCAGAGACAACACTTCCTAGTCTACATTATTGTGTTCTATTACTTTTATTATGTCTCCTAAATATTTTCGCAAATGTTCAATGTACAGAGAGGCCAGTTCTACGGTTGCATTGTATGTGTAGACAATAAAGTACGTAACAATCAAATTAATACAGCCTAGAATTAAACCTATTAAGGTGGTTAAATTATAAATATTGGAAATTGATTCAAACTTTTTACATAATTTGGGAAATGAAACAAATTTATATCTAATACACACAGCGTCGAAAAATTGACGATCGACAACAACTTTTGCTCTCGTGCACTTGTTTGTATGCGAGCATCACACTGTGTTTTTGATCGGCCCATTTTGCTGATATACAGGTTTTACAAGAACTGATACCCCAAAAACACTGAGATTGGGGATTTTCTATGGGTCAATTTTGTGTATGGGGTCACACTTTTAGCCCTCAAGATTAAAAAGTTACCTAGACTTTATTACGTTTTTTTAAAATGCTAATGTAATGTATTAGAATTAAAAATAGTCATAAAAAGTAAATTGACGGAGTCGTTTTTTTATTTTTTGGGTACGTAAGAGATAAGATTTTATGGCTAAAACACGAACACTTAGTTGACTCTCATGGGGCTGTCAGAAAAAATTAAGTTTTACGAGAATTACATTTAGCAGATAATTTTTACAATTATCTTCTAAATGTAATTCTTGTAAAACTGCGGTTCTCAGAATTTCAAAACAAAACATTTCAAAACGTACTTAAATTGTTTACTTATCCAGTTCGTGTTTCTTGTTGATTATCGGTAATTACCTTTTAGTTTCATTTGAAGTTTAAAAGAAAAAAAGCAATTTCGAAGAACTGGCCCTATGTAGGAAAAAATTAAAAAAAGAATAAAACTAAAGAAAACATCCACTTGTGTTATGCCAATAGAATCTGCATTGAATAGGTCAACTTTTGTAATATTGGGGCACTTAACTTTTGGTATATTTTTTTTTCACCAGCGCTGATTAAATTCGGGAAAAAATTATCTACCAAATGTAATTCTAGTAAAGCTTGGTTTTTTGTGACTGCCACAAGAGAATTAAGTGAGTGTCCGTATTTTAGTCATAAAGGTTTAAAGTAGTCACAAAGGCTTCTATTACATTACATTAACATTTAAAAAAAAAATTATAAAATCAAGATAACTTTTTAACCTAGAGGGCTAGATGTGTGACCCAATACAAAAAAATAACCCATATAAGACCCTCAATCTCAGTGTTGCTTTTGGGGCGCCATTTGTTGGACTGTATATTCGGGTGGAAAACTTTATTATGCAGTTTAAAATATACAATGTGCCATCTACTGACGTAAATAGGTGCACTATACATTTGCATCGAGTTGATGAGCAATTCTTTGTTTTCAGTGAAAACTAAAATTTTAAAATATTGAATTTCCATGACTTTTAATTGACTAACTAATTGCTGTAAAGTAAAAACGGAACGTTTTGCTAACTTCTATGTTTTTATAATTATAGAAGTCAGCGTAACATTTCGTTTTTTCCACTGAATTGGTACATAGGGCTCAATTTTTAAAAGGCTTCTCTTAATATGAAAAATATTCGATTACTGTCTTCATAAGCAAAAGTTGACATTTTCGACGTGCATTTCTTTTCTTATCATCAGTCGTGCGCCGCTACTGCGTAGAGACGGTCAGAGATGGTCCTGGGATGGACCTGGACAGAGATGGTTCCTTTGTGCTCTATCGCCCGTCTTAGTCTTGCGTCTCTATTTCACTCGCGAAATCAACAACACCGATACCCTAAGCCAAGTAACGGCCTCGGTCTCATGTATCTTTCTGTTTCTGTCTTGGAGCGATCTAGTACTTTTAGTGCTGGGGTGAAAACTTCAGTCTGCAGACAAATTTTAACCGTAACATGAACTCTTAGCATGGAAATTTGAACTCTTTGACTGAAGTTAGCATCGCAGTTAGGTGATCTGTTTGACAGCAAATTGGCCAAAAATATCAAATATAAATATATCGTTCTCAAAATAGATAAGTTTTTAAATTAAATATCCACAGCAATCGTGGGTTCTGACAATAGAACTTCATGGATGTAATGGTTCTAATAATATAATTATAAATAATGATGTCTTCGAGAATTATTGATTAACACAGTTCAATAATTAACTGCTGTCTGAAAATCACCGCTTAAATTTCGTATTACTCGGAATAATCTGCTTTTCATCACTTTTCTATTTGGCTGGTATTCGTGAATTCTACAGCATTCTTGGACTGACTTTGTGGTGAAATAATATTCCTGCTACACATTAACATTTTTAATTTTTTTTTAACAGCGGACACTAATCCTAATTTCTTCTATCCAACTCGTTCAACGAAGGTTCAATGGTATTCAGATCTGGAAAACGTTATGACTAGACCATGTTTTTTAAAAGTGCCGCTTTGAAATGTTTGTCACAATAATTCCTTAAATATTAGGACAATTGTTCCGTTGCATGATGCAAACATTACATGAAAGCCAGGAGGAACAGCATATGGATTAAACATTTTATGTACATTTCTTTTTCCGTTACTTCATAACTATTTACTAAATAATTTAAATTTTGCTAGAAAGGTAAGCCTTGGTTATATCATAATTCTGTAATTCTTTACTGTTGATAAAATGCGTGGCTGCAAAACCTTTCGTATGTATTTTTTAACATAATTCCATTTCGGCAAGACAATTCTAAAACTTAAATTCGTCACTTCAACGAACATTTTGTGAAATATATTTCTTACTAATCAAGACAGTTTGTTCTCCACTCGAGTCACTCCATGTTATTTTATATCTGAAGCAGTGATATTCCAAAAGCAAGTTGATGCTCCATGCATAATTTTCGGTTACGTTATCGTTAGAAAAAAAAACTTTGAATTTGTTTAATTGTCCGTTTGTTTCTGGTACTATAAGTAATCTGTTTCGTTTATTGGTAAATTTTGTCACTTTATTAACATTATAGGCCTTTTTTAAATTGAAAGATCGTAATCACTGCCGGTCTTCTCAAGTTGTTTAGAGGTCAATGCACATGCATTCTGAATTACTTTAATTTTACTTCTTTAGCTCGTATTTTCTTTGTGTAAAGAAAATATTTTAAATAACGTACACTTCAATCCCGTAGACTGTTTTCATGACGCGTGCTTATCCTGAATATATCAAATTGGGAGTGAAACAAATCGACTTTTCCAAAAACTATTAATTTTACTTTAGAATAATTTTTCAAAAATAAGTAAACGACATTTATCACATTAAGTACAATATTAGTGGCATTAATATAATAAAGTAAAAGTTATACAGAGATAACTAAAGATCGCCTATTTTAAGGTTTTCTTTAATAATAATAGAATTGTACCAGAAATCTGCGTTAAATAAAATGAATTCAAAATATGTCTCTGAATACAATAGCTAAACAGAACTTCCATCAAAATGAAGCAATGTATGAATAACACTAAGCAATGCGACACAGCTACAATTTAATATCAAATCAACCAATCTCGTATTACCGACAAACATGGTTACGAGATTTCGCGCCAGGAGTAGTTAACTCATCTGAGTGAGTTATAACAGGAAAGAACGACTCCTGTAATCAGAGCTTTTAAACAACGTAACCAACATAATGATATCAGTGCGGCAGTCAGATTTATCTGCTGAGTACGTGTTGCCAGACAGTAGATTAATAGCGTGTGGAAAAAATTATTTCCTTACCTCTAGAAATACTTTTTTGGTTATAAATAAAAACAATAAATATCATACATTGACCCATAGAATAGTTCGTAATTTAATTGGTTCTACCTAATTAACTCTTATTTCGTTTCTGTAGGACATAAGTTTAAACTCTCCGGAGACGAAATGGATTTTCGCGTTCAGAAACACACGTTTTGTTCATCCCTCCGAGTAATATTATATAGAAGAAATTCATAGTCAATCTGATGTTCCAATTATATCTTATAAGTCTTTGAAAGCGCACCTAAATAGATACAAACATATGTATGTTCGACACGGTGACTTTCCTTGATTGTGTGAGTTTAAAGCATTTTTTTAAAATCCTTTTCACTCGTTGACAGGATTTCAATAATTTTACGTTATTGTATGCCTCTAGTATTCTACATCCCTTGAAATTTTTGATGCAAGTTAACAAATGTCGTTTTTCTGGAAAATCCTATTTAAATACTTGTATCTCATTTTCTCATATTTTTAAAACCTATGGTTGAAACAGTAGAAGGTTTGAGAGGTACATATCCGATGTCACTTCGAATATTAATACTTTACAAGCGGGATTTAAAAATAAAAAAGTTATTTCAACCTCAATTTCACTTTTTAAGGTCCATCCAACAATATCATTTTCAGAAAGATTCATGAATAAACAATTCCTCCCCATTCGTTTACATGTATAATATAAAAATATTTTAATAATTTGCCACATATTCACTAAAATTTCCTACTTGTCGAATTTCGTGTACATGACTCAAAAATTGTGAAAATTATGAGGCTATGATGGATGGATGGACAGACTAGACTAAATTATAATGGTTCTTCGTTTCATTAGAGTATTCTGAAGTGGTATATGAAATCTCTTTCTCATACTAAAATAACTGACCAAAATCTAACCCATTCTTTGACATGTTTGAGGATGTATGGAATGTGTTGTTTATATGCATCGAAACTAACATTCATTTTTTTCAATATTTTGATACATATTTATTGAAATCTCTGATTTAAGCATCAAATTTCAAGTACACATATCTAAAACTGTTGAAACTGTGACACTGTGTTAATTTGATTTGATAGTCGAACTGGCAGCGTAAATAAAAGCAAATAATAAGAAAACAGCTGGGTTCATATCGTAATATAACCTTATAATTATCTTCTGCCTTTGTAATGTTTGGAGACTGTCATTGATTTTATTGAAATAGAATATTAACTCAATCAGCTAACCATTTATCCAAGACACGTCAAGGCAAATGGAATGTAGGTATTGTACCCACGCGTCTCTTCAACACCGTTCACAAATTGAGAGTTTATATAAATATTTAAAATGACACATAAATATTTCTTAAACTTTTCAATATGACACAATTACAGTATTGTTTTTAATATTTTTATAAATTTAATATCGTAGAAATATTTTGATAAATATCGTGTAACATTAATTCCTAAGATTCCATGGCTAATGTTCTGTGTCCATGTTGCGACACGATGAGAGTCAAAGGTGAGCACTTAGCATTGTATATTTTTAGATATTTTTATTTACTATTGGTCTATAGCAGGTCATAAGTTGTTTGTATATACGCTGGTTAACAAATATTTGTTTCAGAAAATAATACACTGATTTTAATGAAGTCTTAACACATGGCCATTGTGAGGTTTTTTTACGCCATGGGAAGGTTAAAATCAGTAGTGAATCATATTGCGAATAAAGGCATTTAGAGACGGCAACACTTGAAAACTTAAATCGACTCTGCAATTCGAGTATCAGAATTAAGTATGTTTCGGAGTTTGGTAGCATACAGAGTGAAAAAGAACTGACCGAGGGCATTACTTCGTTTGGAAATTAGAAAAATGAAGAGGAATACTAAGTTTGATAGATTCGCAAGCGATGATTACGAAATTATTAATAGAAAAATCATAACGAAGAAACCTCGATCGCAACTTGCAATAATTCTTCAAAATTTTGAAAATGGGGATAAAATATATGAATTGTACCAATCATATATTTCCACTCATTTATAACGTGACTTAAATATAAAGATGAGGTCGTATTATTTGAGAACAAATATCTAGTGAATGGATAAAATTAGCAGGAGTTTTACTTTATTCCATCTATTTTCTATAAAGTCAGGTTCATACATATCACCGTAGCGAGTAAGAGTAGTAAAATCATCTGATAAAGGCGGGTTTTACTCATAATTAGAGTAAATTGTGTAACGTGCTTTAGCGCATTATTTACTAGAAATTGCGAGCAAATATTTTGATCGAATCATAGAATTAGGTATTTCAAAGTCAAAGAAAAAGGGATCACTGGACAATTAATTCACAATACAATCAATCAAAATAAACCTGTGAATAGCTTTAATAAAATATTTCTTTCCGAAAATTTAAATATCGTTATAAAGAGAACATAAACTAAACGTTTGTAATTTTGCACCAGGATGAGTGGCCATAAAATTCAACTTTGTATAGAAAAAATCGACTATACAAGGTTATATAGGTACCCAATTTATTCTGCTTTATACAAGTCCTTTTATAAACAAGAGTAGATCAAATATAATTCGAACTTATTTTACCGGTCTCTATGTAAAATAGTATGTATTAAGGAAATTAAAAAAGCGGAGACGGCAGGCCTGGGAT
Source organism: Druceiella hillmani (assembly GCA_039881145.1). NCBI lineage: Eukaryota > Metazoa > Arthropoda > Insecta > Lepidoptera > Hepialidae > Druceiella > Druceiella hillmani. Next base: position 7,342,728 of record JAYKKI010000103.1, read on the forward strand.
CGCTAAACTTAATTGACTTCCAATATCTTTATATCTGGGCAAAAAATACCCGGATCACTTGAGCACCGTAATATCATTAATTTGTTGTCACAGGAAGGTTCAAAATTTGCTAAAACTTTAAATCGACTAATAGTACAGTTCGGTGAAAAAAACGTTTTCAAGTAATCGTCGTTGTGGGTTCGATTTCTAAGTGGCCAAAAACCAGTTGAAATTGGAAGTCAAATTTTTCGAGGACATTGTTTTTAATGACAACTAAGCGCGGAATCGTTTCAATAAATTGGTTACACACCAATTTTATTCTTTGATGTAGAGATTATAAAAATTCTAATGTGGTGAGGAAAACGTGTCAACAAGGGCAAAGATTATGCAGCAGTAAAATGAAAACGACTAATCATTTTAAAACTCTATTATAGCGTAGAATATTCAGATCGGCATAGGTACATGATATGTTTCTAAAATGTATATGCTATGAGCGATAACAATTTAAGTGAGAGTAATCAAATATCAGGTCTGTTGACTCAAACTATTTAACCGTTAGAGCAAAATTAAAATAAAAAGTATCGAGATATGTTTGTTGTTAATTTTTTCTGTCATAACATTAAACCGTATAGTTTTATGCTTAATTAATGGATAACGAAATCGTTAAAAGTACTGTTTATCAACGAATCGAAAATAATTATAAATAAACAAGTAAAATAAAATTTAGTCATGTTAACTTTTACCGCCCAGTCCAAATCAGGATGGCAGATATTATAAAACAATGAATATATTGTGCTTTGGTATATACTACTTTTGTTATCATAGGATAGAACATTTCAGAACTTTATTCGTTTCTTTTATTACATTAGTGTCTCTAAATTCACATTTGTATCATCGAATATTTTAATTATATGAGGCGCATTCGGTACTTTTTCACATAGAATAATTTTCTTAAAGCAAGTCAGTGTTATAATAGATCGGGAACTACGCACTGCTATTTATTTGTCGTTGTTACGGCTCACAAGCGAAGTAGTCACATTATTAATACGAACGTAATTAATTAATTTTTCCTCAACAGTCATTTTATCACTGGTCACGTATCTACAAAAGGATAATTTCAATCATTTAGTCTATATCAAGGCATTGTTACGGACGTGTTTAAAACTAATCGATAAGTAAAATGTCAGGAAAGTTTAGGCAAGTGTCCATAGCAAACAGAGGTGACCAGAGCACTTCATTTCTTGTGGCCGTTAAGCCAATTTTGTCCCTCCAATCGGCTTTCGGTATTTGCAGGAAGACTACAAAAAATACCAACGTCGCATTTCGATTGAAATTAATTTACAATCTTATAGTCATAATTTTCCTGCAATATTGTCAAATGATATTTATATGTAATGGATTTGTAAATCAGTCTCCGCTATCTTTTATAGAACTGACCGAAAATGTGTTTGTGACTTATATTCACTGCACAGGTTTTTGTTTTTCAAAAAGCTCTTTTCTGGAACTTATTACAAAAATCAATAAATTGGACGAGCTGTTTGAAACGGTTGTCCTTAAGCGAATAAAAATTGGTGACAAAAGTCGTCGCAATGTAATCATTAGTATCTTCGTGTTGTGGATCACCATTTCAACATTTGTATATTTGCGAGCCTATACAGTAAATTCTTCTTTTTCAACACATGGAAGTAGGTCTTTTCTGCTTTTTCGTCTGCTGTTTTCATCAACGAATTAAGTTATTTAATGTTTTTTTGGAAAATCAGTATTATAAGAATAATAATTTCAGAGTAATTATTGTTTGTGATAGATCACAACATAAAAACAGATGCCCACAGACAGACGAGTTTATTTTCAACCTAATTTCGAAACAAAATATTATTACTAATTTTATAATTAATTTCGTGGAACTTTTTGAATATTTTAATGAAATATTTCAAATTCAGGTTAGTTACACGTTATATAATTCGATACGGGACTACAATTTTCAGTCGACCATTTCTCAGTTTATAATTTGTTTCTTTCAGATTATTTTATTTTTGTTATTAACATTTAATAACATCATATCGAATTTGTACATGTATCTTTATGGCATTAAAAATAATGTGAGTATAATTTGTTCTAAGATCACTTTATAGTAAATTGTTCTAAGATCACTTGTATAATTTGTTCTAAGATCACTTTATAGTAAAATATATTAAAAATAATGTGAGTATAATTTGTTCTGAGATCACTTTATAGTAAAATCTATTTTATTCCCTTCCAAGTTTATTTACGCCATTTCCTTTGCCCTATTTAGCCGTATTATCTGATTTATTATAAGTTATTTTATATTTTATTTGTTACATAATTATGAAATTTTAATATGATATTTCGATGTAATTTTTAAATATCAGGTAAATTAAGAATTTACCTGATTAAAAAATAACTGAATTGTATAACATTTGAAATTGTTTTATATGTATTTATACGCCGTGTGGTTTCAAATGAAACTTCCTAAAGGAAACTGATCTCGAAAGATATTTTCAGCTTACAACCTTAGCTTCTTTGTAATAAAAGTTCTTTAAGTGCAATGACGGTGAAATGTTACAGTGGCAACGTCCTTGATGCAACATTTTGTAATGTTTTACAACGTTCAGTTGTAATGTCTGAATGTGTCATATCTATTGCAAGAAGGACGGAAAATAGGCACTCAGTTAACAACTGAGGCAGATAAACACGACAGAATAAAAAAATGGCGCTCAATACTGCTGCAACTGTCTTGTAAATATGTGTGTCTACAAAGTTTTGTCAATTTATTTATTTCTTTATTATCAATTTCTTGTTAATTTTGCGTGTACTTTATCTACTACAAGAAATAACAGCAAACGTACTTAATTTATTTCTAAATTCGTAACGAACCCGCACAAATAGTCGTAGTGAACATAATTTACAACAGTGTTCTGGTAATGCCGTTGCGGCTCTTTTTTATTTTTTAGAGGCACAAAGTATATAAAGAAGAAAATAACTTGAATTTAATACCATATTTTTTTGCTTTCCCTTTTTTCATTATACTTTAGGCAGATTATCAGCAAGAAATGATCTCATAATTTTTTTTTATATTTTCGGTGAAAGCTAAAAGAGAAACGAATTATGGATTTTCAGCCTCCCGTTAAGTAGATTCAGTACCAGCTCCTGCAGTAACAATAAGATCTGCATGCACATTAATATTTCAATAAAAGTTAAATTGAACTCACAATGTAACACACTGAATACGATATTCTGTACTCACTTAACAATGCGTAATTTTCATATAACATTGTTTCTACAATTGTAGTTTTTCTCAAAATTGATTTAATATCAAACTAATACATTTACAGGTATTTACGACTGAATACGTTATCGCTACGGTGTATTGGTCATCGCATTACATTGTAACTTTAACACTTATCTGCGTCCTGTGTGAACGTATTTACTGGCAAGTGCAAGATGCCAAGACGTCGTTAACAAAATTTAGTACGGATACCCGAATTCGTAAGTACAAACATATGTCTATATCTCAATAATACCTATATGTTACGCAAATAGTAATTAAAGGTTAAAATTCTTCGAAAATGTTAAAATTTGGTGGCAGTTAAAATTTTCTTCGCTACATGACAAAAACAATTCTAGAAGTTCGATAGTTCTGGGAGTCTTAAACCTGTTAACAATAAGCAACGAGATTTTTTCTGTTTGCTATATTTAAATATAACAGTAAACTGTGTAACATAAACATGTGTGGCCCAGGTTCTGTTATGCAAGATTTATGGAGCATGTATTTGAGTACATTTTTTGTCCCATGGTTAGTTTGAACAATGTCATGAATGCACAATGTTATCCTTCTATTTTAAAGATATAGTATAAAGATGACCTTGATATACTCTAACGAACATACTACGTGTAATATTCTATAAAAAAATTGGTCAAAATATGTGGGAATAAGAAATGCCACTAAAAGTTGGAGTTCTCAGATTCAGTTTTCCTTATTGATTTCAATATTTCTTATCGAACTTAATAAAGATAGTTTTTACTATCATTTTTGATCACAATAATGAAATTGGTTCCATTTATTACTACAAATTTCTCGGTTCAAAAAAATTTTTTTACAAAATGAAATTTTCCATAGCTCGATATTTTACAATTACGCAGAACATGGCTTCTATTTTTTCACAGTTATGCTTAGTTACGAAGCTTTTAGTTTAATAAGCAGTTCGTACTGACATATTACTTTTCAACTTACAGCTTCACATATTCGGGAATCATTGATTATTACGCAAGACCTGATAGAAGCCAGTAAAGTGGGCCGATTCACTGTGTGCCGGATGTTCGAACTGCGTGTTTCCCTGCTTCTGGGATTTTTGGGAATAATAACAACATACGCTATTGTTTTGATACAGTTTATTACGTTATCTTAAATTTATTAATATTTGAAACACTTTGTGCAATCATTTGTTTACTCGTTTAGTTGCAAATACTTCTCTTTTAATCTAGTGATTTTTAATTGGTATTTGTAAATTTTAATATTCAACAATTAAATTTTATCCGAGATTAAAACACGAATTGTCTTATACAAATATAGTGACCACGTAAACTAAAGTAGTATGTTTTTCATTTCAACAATTTCGAAATGATTTATAATTACAATATGTAGAAGCCTAATTATTTTTAGTACAACAGTGCTTGCAGACACGTGGCGTTGTTTCTTACACACCTTTGCATTAAGCTACGAGCGCGCACAGACTGACAGTACGCGCAAACTCCGCTACTCTATCGGCCAGTTATTGACGAAAAGTAACTGTACATATTAACAACATCGATTTCATCACACAAATGCTCTGTCCTTCTTGAAAATGGTTTATCAAGTAAGAGACACTAAACGGATTACAAGATCGAATTATATCAAGTGGATGTGCAGCTAAATAAACCTACAGCTTTAGATAACACTTTAACAAAGGTCAACTTTCTAAAGCATTCTTGGTTTGACAGGAGAAATAAGACATTGAGCATGCACGACAACTGCTGACTGTAATCAATAATATTGCTTGTTGGAATAATTTTACAGATCTATTTGAAAATGATGTTACTTTAATGCTAACTTTTAATTTCAGTAACAAAGTGTCAATGTTACCACATAACCGTCTATGATTTTTTATGAATTTTCTCGAAACATTGAGTTGAACCTAATTTTATACTTTTTTATAATATTAGATGTACTATATGTTCATTTCAGATGATGATTATTCAATACGAATTTAAGTGCGTTAACTTAGTAATTGTTAAATTCATACATTGGAGACTTGAATGTATTTCAAACGTGGGTTTTAATCTTCCCTTATATTTTTAGTTTAATTGGTGTTTCAGTTTAGTTCATTGTTTTATATTAAAATATTTCAAAGAAATAGTCAAAAAATTAAATAGAGATTATAACGGCAATTTAAATAAAATAAAAGTGGAATACAGCAGAAATCACAAAGCTGGAAATGTATTCACCAAATAGATTCCTTCGTTTGTTGTGGGAAAAAGGAAAAATATACGCGACGGAGCATAACGGGAGTATCTATAATATGTTTTTAATTTTAATTTGTATATATTCCTTCTTTAATTTCTGTCCAGGGAAATTCTACAAAATAGATTAAATCCACTACTAATAAATTTATGAAAGAGTTTGAACAATATAAATCTTATTTTACGTGCAATCCCGTTAAGACAATACACACCTTTACAAAAAAATAGTTTATGGTAGCCATTTTGCAGCATAATAATGAAATCCGATAACCATAGAATCCGATAAACATAGAATAATTTAAAGAAAATAAACAGAAAGGTTGGCAACGAACTTAATCTTCCAATCGTTAAATTTTTAGATTACGTTTGTAAGTGTAACAGGGTTATGACAAGAATAAAAAAAGGCAAGGTATGTGTGTAAATTGCAAAGTTGCGGATTGCTCATATAAATAATTAATTAATAAATTTATTCCTCCCAATCCAGTTTTGTGATGCAGATTTAATTAATTGTTGTTAGGAAGTTTAAGTTGCCAGTAAAAAGATATTTCGGTTTAATTTTAATCGAAAACTTTTTACGTGCCAGGTTTTTTTATAACGAGGTAATTTTATATAGACTTCTTCTTATGTTTATAGATTCCCCAACGAGAAGTAGATGCAAAAGTTAAAACAATTAAGTTAAGTTGATACAAAATATTCGTCTAACATTCAACAACACTTTGGTGAATATTAGCATTTCAGTAACTATTTAGTCGTAATACTTATGATCGACCTTCCACTGGATTTTTATTATTGCGCAGGCATCTAACTTGTTAATTTTGGATTATTCGTGTTGCAAATCATAGAATTTGGAGAGGAGACCCAGTGCTACTTCATCATATTCAACATTCTTCAAATGATTCACCTTCTGCATACATTTCTAATTGATGTCATTTGGGATGGAAAAGCATTTAGTGAGTTGATTCTCAAAATTAAAAAATTAGACAATATTTTCAAATTGAATTACGTAGACATTTCTAGAAGTGACCAAAACACAACTTCACCATTATTTGCATTTTAAATTCTTTTCTTCTTTTTTTTTGAATCTTCGAGCTGATTGGTTTATATTTTTTCCAAGAAAAGCGGTTGTAATAGATGGAAAGATGAGTTAACACAAGGGTGGTCTTTGAAGCGTTTTCTTTTTTTTGAGGTGTGGAACCAAAGACTCATGTCGACCTTTGTAAAATATTTCTGAAAATAATTTTTGAAAATATAAAATAATTAAAGAGGTCAAGTATAATTAATTGTAAATAATTTCATTTTTCAGCCGAATAAATTAATTAAAAAAAAGTATAGTAAAATACGAGCCCAAAAATGCAAACAAGGAGCATACTTCCTTTAGTAATTGAGAAAGCAAAATTTATAAAAACCTGATTATTGCTGTACCAATATTGATAAATATTTTTTCCCATCGTTTGTCGAATTACGTCAAGTAATTTGTTTGAAAAATTTTTGGGAAGCTTTCACAAAGTAAAACAATAATGGTTATTAATAAAAGGTACAATCAATATTGAAAGAGATGTTGCCTTACATTCAGTAATAATTGTAATGTCATTTTCATAAGAAAGTTGAGGTCGAACAGTAATATTTCGTAAATGTAAAAAACCCAAAATTCTTAGTAGAAAACACGTTTTGGCCAATACTAACATATCAACCATTATTTGGTCTTCGCCGTGAAACTCGCCACTGATTGTTACTTAAATTTACATTATAGTGTAGAAAATTATATACCTTGTTTATGTGGAGTACGTTACTGAGGCTGTAAATTAGGGACATTGAAAAGGATACCCCTTACAGTCTTAGAGTATCCAAAATGTTTCAACTGATTTATATATTTATAATACCTCTCTTGATATTTTTAATTAAAGTCACCTAGAATAGAAATGCATTTAATGAATTGATTTTGATAATTTAAAAATTTTATCACCTCTTCGAACCTATCTACTTTACTATCATGTGCTTTCTCTTGCCTTTTTGTTTTCGAATAATCAAGAAAATTAGCTTCTGATTCAGTGAATACATTTTATATTGTAGTCAATATCGTCGTCACGATTATTTTTTATTTAGATATACACTTGCTCTATGCCTTGCTCTTTAGTATTATAAAACATCTCGATATTGTGAACAAATGCCTAAAATTAAATAACAGACTAAAAATTAATAAATACGTTGATGAAATATTTGGAGTCTCCAAAAATTGCATTTGAAATTCATCTTTACGAATTTTAAATGTAATTTGCCCTTCAAGGAAAGTCTGTTCAAGATATGTTTGAAATTTAGGTACATTTATTAGCTTTATGAAATCAGATGTTTCAAATTCAGGTCAGTGGATGCGCTTAAATTTAAAAAAAAAAATGTAACTTTGCTAATTTAATTTTTTTAAATAGCTATTAATTTATATGAACTTAATATTTTAACTAATATTGTCGCTCTGTTTAGCATTTTGCGGTTTAATTTTACGCTTATCAACATTAAACATTTTGTACGTGTCTTGTCTACCACAAATATGAATATTTTTATTAAGCACAAGTTAAGAATGTGTGCTTACATTTTAACTATATACAAATTTAATATATACACAATTAAATGAAACTACGTGATGTAGAATTATTTTTACTTAATTTAAGTTCTTTACCACGACCTAGGTTTCGTTATATTAAAACATCTTCAGGTGGGCTGTTAGCAGAGATTCTATATCTTGCTTTTTAGTATTATAAAACTTCTCGAAATTGTGAACAAATGCCTAAAATTAAACAACAGACTAAACATTTATAAATATGTTGATCATTGCTAACAGCCCACCTGAAGATGTAATACAACAAAACCTAGGTCGTGGTAAAGAACTTAAAGAAAGTAGAAATAATACTACATCACATAGTTTCATTTAATTGTAAATAATGAATTTCTTCAAAATTAACGCCAAATATATTCAAATTATATATATTTTAACTGCATACAAATAAAGGTTTCATCAACATCCTTATTTTCCCAATGAATGCAGCGCCTCGCAACAAACCTCGCCATGGCGGCGACAACGATTCCACCAGTGTAGGATTTACTACTACTGAGAACATCTCCATCGCGCCGAACAACGGTGCATCGATCATCAATGAATTGAGCGTCGTGTGTACTTTAATGAAGCCATGTTTCAACTAGTGTAATTACGTTGTAATCATTAGCTTGTATATTCATGTGTAGTTCGCTAGTTTTTGTTTCGATCCCGCCACAATTCTGATAGTATATTGACAGATTAGGTAACTTGTTCATGTTGCATTAGATACATATTTCAATTAAAAAGCACTAACTTGTGGCTTTATGATTAGTTCCGTTTTCATGCAGTGCGACTTCAGACCAAACCTTGTTTAACATTTTTGAACACAAGATATAATAGATAGATGGATACCTCCCGGGCATTTTATGTAAGTTACGTGGAAATTAATTTGAACCTATTCAAGACGGTTTACGTTAACGGTTAACGGTTTCAAGAATACGATTTAAAATTTAACACAGTGATTAAGCAACTTCACACAGATGTATCTGAACAATTAACTATTAAAAACATTTAAACAAAAATTTAGAGATGATAAATATAAATTCATTTAACTTTTTTAAAGTTTTAATTTCACCTAATTTTCGTCCCGTCGTTTCGATCAGTAGATTGTAAAAAAAGTCCAGTTTTAAGAATATTAAAAACATTTTTTTATAATTTTAAGTAATATTTCTTCAGAATTATATCAAGGAACAAACGAAAAAATAATACCGAAAATACTGAAACTAAAATTTTGAAAATAACGAGATTTCTAATAATTTACATAAAGTTTATTGGAAAAATATCCACTCAGTCCATCTGTTTTATCATAATAATTTTAAATTTTTTTTCATATAATGTTTTCAGTTTTTATAAATTCCATCGGAGAGTCACCTTTCCATAACTATTGTTTAGACCAAATACATTTTATTTTAGTTAGACTTACATTTCCACTTCGACTTTGCCATCATGAGGAATGTCCAGCAAGATGCATACTATTTGAAATTTATTTCCATCGCAGCATAACGCGACCCGCTTCGGCGTTTTACAAACTTTCTGTTTCATTGCAACACGAGTTTTCACTGTACACATCGTGCCTTCTCTCTTTAATTGGATGTATCCTGTGTCATTATCAATGTACGACTCTCTGGCCGATCTGTAAAAAAACTAATTTATCAATTATTTCAGATAACATATAACAAATAAATCAATGTCATAGCGTGTAAAGTTTAGCAGAAGTATGTTGAATATTTTTATCTATTATATGATAACTGTTACTAAAATAAATTGCAGATATTCAGTATGTCACAAACTATACAAAGAATAATACTTATGAATTGATATGTTATTTCACATTAATAAATAAATAATATCGTTTCAAAAAAGTACAAAAATACTATCGTTTATAAATTTATGCAAATCTTTAAAAAAAAGTCACAAACCTTTTATCGATACTTTTTGAAATTTAACGATCATCTTTTTGCTTTTTTCACACTTGAATTTTTTTGAGGTGTAAATTTTTATTTTCCGCAGGTTTTCCTCACTACCGGTATACTACATAATACACAGAGCATGTTTTGGAAAATTCCTCACACTTTTTCTCTTTTGTTCGCAACGTGACTTCCAAATAATCTACATGCCGAGCGGTTGCAATCTAATTAAAAAATCATTAGAAATCAACAATTTCTTATTTAAAAACGGCTTGCAAAAGTGTCTTCACGTGGAGTAAAATATATTATTCTTACGAAAAGTTATATATTTCCTTCAGGCTATGCCTTGTAATATGCGCCATCACCATTTTATATCAGCTTAAAATTATAAACTGTGTTTAGTATTCATCAATCAAGTAACTGTTTCCTAGGTAGTACGTATCAAATACGAATATTATATAAAAACGAAAATATTCTAAAATACGTTCTACAATTTTCTTGATGAATCATTTTATAAAAGCTTGTGGTATTTTACTTTATCAAATTATTAGTTGAAATAACCGTTAGTAATGGAATTCGAGTCACCAAAGAACTATTTAATGATTAATAAATCATATGGCATATGCAGTAATTCACAATACTGATATAATACAGAACCTTTTTTATTTGTTTCAGTATGGGAAGTTGGCCATCCCATTCAGCTCATTCAAAATATGATCGAAGCAGGTAGACTGGAACAATTCACTGTCTTGCAGCTATTCGATTTTCATTGTTGACCACTGTTCTAGGATTGCTGACACACTTTTCAGTTATTGTGATACTGTTCATAAATATTCAATTTGTATGATTCATGTAAATAGGTAAATAGCCTGCGTTTATTGGGATTTTTTTTTAGTTTATTAATGGAATTTAATTTATCATCTCTTTAAAAGGTTTGTAAAAATAAATCATCATCCAGACGATAATTTTCACGCATGAGTTCATTAAGTTTCACAAACAAATATAACAAAAGCGAACTTGCATAGCTTAAACAATTTTAATTTTCAATTAAAATAGTTTAATTTGTTTAATACATAACAGGTTAGATTTTAGTTTTTTAGAATGTTTACGTAGGAATCATTATGATATTCTTATATTCTACTTTTTGTATTTGATTCTTTATTAAGTGTTGTTGATAATTTACATTGGGAATATTCATACAAAATGTGGTGGATGAAGTAATGTACAGGAATTAGCTTATAATGAGTATAAAAATCTTTAAATAAAAAATTATGCCCAGAACCATATCCTTTTTATTTTTTTTATGTACAGTAGATAGATTAAATTTCTTTGAAATAGTTTCGTAAAAAATTGAAGTTGCCTTCCTGATGTAGCATTTTCTTATATTTAGTAGCACAAAAATAAAGTATAATTTGCACGATAACAGCAATTTTTTTTCTTCCTGAATTATAATTTCCATAGTGAATATATTTTACTCATTTCATAGATTAATTGCTAAATGCAAAATAGTAGGAAAGGCAATATTTTTCCGTTACTGAGATATAGAATAAAGCTGTAAGCTATAGAATATTGATACTTTTTTGCTATAAAGGTTATAAATTACTAAAACCATGATATAAATGTCGAGTTAAATATGTATATAAGGGTGTCCCTTATTTTTCAAAGTTTTTATTTTGTAACGCATACCTACTAATTTTTTTCATTTGGCCATAAAATACTCGAAAATAAATATTTATTTTACTTGAAGCACCGCAACCCGTGCCGAGTTGAACGCGAAACATGTTCATACAAGTAACGCGGATGACCGGCGCGTACTCGCTCTTGTAGTCATTTGTTTCCGAGTTTTGACCGGCGTATCGCTTAATTAACGTGCATAATAGTTTATTTTCAAGATGTTAGTGGAACTTAGAAGTAATAAGAAAAATATTTTCTTGGTTGGTGAGATAAATCACCAAATAACGGGTGCAAAGTTGCCGTCTAATCGTCAAGTTCTCTCAGTTCTGTTTTTTAATATTCGCTAGGTAAAATTGACTGTTAATGAAAGTGCAAATCTTGTGATCCGTGAGTGCATCATATTTTGGGAAAAAGCTAGAATACCTACCAGAGCTGTACCTAATTGTGTGAAAAAACTTGTGGATCTTTACCATGTTTGGAGAGAGCTACAAAAAAACCGTAAAAAACACAGGACGTTTATAAGCACTGCGAGGAGATGTTCCAAAAAGATTTAGATAATTTATTTGATATCGCGCATGCCGATGCTCTACAAAGAATCAAAATAGAGGAAGACAAAATATTTTTACAAAAACAAAGAGAGCCATGGCGTTCAGGTTGCTTAGCGGGTGTTGACAAAAAGTTAGTTGAGAAAGAAGAAAGAGTAAGGCAGAGAAAACTAGGAGAAGAGGAAAAAAGACTAAAGCATTTGACTGATATGAATTTATTGACTTCAGACACCTCTATCCTACCTCAAGACCTTCACGAACAGTCTACCAGTTCTGACGAAAGTTTGGAAGAAAATTTACCTTCCATCTCGCAATCGCAATCCGTGACTTCGCTATCTGCTACAAAAAGAGGAAGGACGTGTTTTATTACCCTTAAACTAGTTGCAGCTTTAGATAGATGTCAACTAAGTGTAAGGGATTCTGTTTACATACTTCAGGCTGTTGTAGAAGCACTTGGTCTCAGTTGTGAAGACTTTCCTATCAACAAGTATTCTCTTCAACGAATTCGGACCCAAATGAGAAAATAGAGAGCAGAATCGATAAAAACTGATTTTCAGAACAACGTGCCTGAAATTGTAACTATTCATTGGGATGGAAAGCTATTGCCCGGTTTACATGTGACAGGTTCAAAAGAAGAACGCCTGACAATTCTCATTTCATTCGGAGAAAAAGACCAACTTCTAGCAGTGCCAAAACTCGATAGTTCTACTGGCAAAGATCAAGCTGAAGCTGTTTTAAATGCCCTTTCTGATTGGGATCTCAATGACAAGGTACAGATTATGTGCTGCGACACAACGGCTTCTAATACAGGCCGCTTAAATGGGGCTTGTGTGCTCTTGGAGCAAAAATTAGAAAGGGAATTGTTACTTTTTGCTTGCCGCCATCATATGTATGAACTAGTACTGAAATGTGTGTTTGAATCAAAGATCAATCAGCAGTAGTCCCGATATCTAGTTATTTAAAAAAATTAGAGACAATTGGAAGAACGTTATAGCAACTACTACCGAAACATGTACTGATTTCGTAAAGAAATATTTTTGTGATACGATCATTAACGAACTTATTAATTATTATAAAAAAGAACTACTGAAATCTATTATACATGACGATTATCGGGAGTTGATTGAATTGTGTATAGTGTTTTTGGGGAGAGATAATGAAAAGAAATTTAAAATCAGACCACCTGGCGCCATGCAAGATGGATGGCAAAAGCTATTTACGCTTTAAAGATATGCTTGCTGCAATCACAGTTTAAAATGAGTGCTAAGGACAAACGAGTACTGCAAGATGTTTGCTTATTTATTGCAATGGCTTATGTAAAGCCCTGGCTTGAGTGCAATTTGGCGGTAAAGGTCCGAATCAAGATTTATGTTTCTTAAAACATTGAAACTACGAAACAGTCGACCAAGTGATTTCTAAAGCAGCTCTGACCATGTTCAGCCAACACTTGTGGTATTTATCAGAAGAATAGTTATATTTTCATTATTTGATGATGAAGTTGATACACAAACCAAAGCTGATATCGTATCGAATTTACAAAGGGAAAGTTTGTATGATTTTGGGAAGAGATATATTCCATCGAAGGAAGAAATATCTGCTTCTTTGTACGGTGAGTTGAATAAGTGTTTTTTTTTCATTTTATCATTATAAAATGTGATAATTTTGTTAATATATTTCTTTTATTGTTTCAGGAAAATGTTTGAGTGATTTCGTAACCATCAAGAGCACAAATTTATTATCGCGGTTAAAAATTGATAACGTTTTTCTCCAAGAAGACGTATCTTCATGGGAACAAATCCCTTCCTTTCAGGAAGCTAAAAAAAAGTTATGCACTTGAAGGCAGTCAATGACACAGCAGAGAGAGTCGTGAAGCTCATGCAAGATTTTCATGGATTAATAACTGCTGCAGAAGAACAAAAACAGTTCTTGTTAAGTTACAGTGTACAAGAACACAGGAAGTTGTACCCAGATTGTAAGAAAGATACTTTAAAAAAAAGTATCTTGAATCCTGAATTACATATTTTTTTCAATTTTATAAATAAATACATAACCTAAATTAATCTTCCACTGTTTTCTATTATAAAATATGTATTTTGATCATAATATAGCTTGCATGCAACTAAGTCTTCTAAAACCGTTGTTTAGAAAAACAATGATGCCTTCTCGGCACGAGTTGCCATTGTCATATGACGATGAAATTTTGCACGAAGGTAGCCTATAGTACTATAAAAAGAATTAGAGGGTATGCGTTACAATATTTAAAAGAAAAAAAAATCGGTGATATAAGGGACACCCTAATGTATATCGATGTTGAAAATCTTAGAGTTTTAATACAGTAAATAGTAGAAAGAGAGTTAACAATTTATTTAATGAAAATTAGTATTACAATTGAAAGTATTAGTACATTACTTTAATGATTAAAACTAGTTCATCTTGATATCGCTCGGGTAGATGACGTTCGCTAGGGTCGCTGACGCTCAATCAGATAAACTCGGCCAAGCGAGTTCTCCGTCTAATACGGAGTTAGTCCTTTCAAGAATTACCTCGTATTTTTGAATAATATTTTATTTAAATGTAGTTTAATATAATACACAATATATATATATATATATATATATATATATATATATATATATACATATATATATATATATATATATATATATATATATGTATATATATATATAAATATATATAATACATGTTATTTTTCCGACTAATTCCCCATTCAGCCAGTTTCGTTATATTGTCGGCTCTTTCCGACCTAATTTGACTAATTCATTTATACCGCGTCATTGCATTAAACTGTCTTAAAATGTTAAAATTTACACACAAATATTCGGTTTCGTTCGATGTTTGAACCCAGTGCTTCCCGCATCCAAAGCAGAAATCATACCCCTAGGCCAACGAGCAGTTGTAGTGGTTTTCGAAAATTGGTATGTACATAAGTAAGCGTATTTTTTTAAAATAAAATTATTATTAAGTGTAACATTTGTTTGGCAATATTAATCGCTAGAGCGGCGCTCTACTGATTAATGGTTAAACAATTTGCATGCTCTACCAATTTGATTAACATTTTAGTGTAATACGCGAATTATATTGTATATGATCAGTGTAATATTGATAATGAACATTCACCACTGAAGTAAATAAAATTAAGAAAAAGGGTCGCTCTCTTGTTATATTTCTCCCTATATTCCTTCCCATAAAATGTTCAATGATTCCGTAAAATGTTTTATGCAGAAACGGAAAAGTGCAGGAATAAGATCGATGAATGTACACATAAGCAAAAAGATCGACGAATGTACGTCTTCCAATATTTGGAACTTTCTAGGCACTTTGGGTGTCGGCAATCAACATGACACAACGCAATATCCTTTCAATATTAATGATCTCAACATTTTCTTTGCAACTCCACCTGTTATCTTAGACGGTGCAGTGAAGTTGGAATCTCTGAACAATATAGAATCAGAATCAGAAGTAAAAAAGAATCTTCTCAAAATTAAATTGAAATCCGCTGGCAGTGACGATCTAAGTTTAGACGCTCTTGCTCCCGTCATCGTTATTGTAGCACCCACCATCGCCGCAATTTTCAAGCTTTGAGATTGACCTCTACGTTCCCTTGTGAATGAAAGATAGCACATATTATTCCTTTATCTAAAAATCCTTTATCCAACAATTTTCGACCTACATTACCCCTACTATCAAGTTTTTGAGTGGATTGTACATTCTCAGCTTGTTAGTTTTTTAAGTACCCAAAAATTTACTTAACTCTGCACTCTGGCTTCAAGTCAAGGCATAATACTTCAACAGCACTTGAAAGTGACTGGTGATGTGCGCCTAGTCATAAACAATACCCAACAATCTGTTCTTATATTACTGGACGTCAGTAATGCTGTCCATTATATGGACGTTGACATTTTGCTACATCTACTTAAACATTAAATTGCAATTTCTATCTTCGTAGCCATAAACAGTTAATCAACATTTTTGAAAATTACTCAAAGTGGACCAGTCCCATTGGCGGAGTATCTTAAGGTATTGTACTTTCTACACTTATTTTTTTTATTTTTTATTGATTCTGTAATTAAACAACTGTCCTCCATCATGCTAATGATCTTCAAAAATACTCTCACTGCAATGTCGATAAAATTTCTTGATGCATTGATATATTAAATGCCGACCTACATTTGATCAACCTGTAGTCAGGGTCTTTTGACTAACCCATTTAAATTGCGGGCTATTGTTATCGGTAGTCAGAAACTTTTGTCAAAAATAGCTATATCAGATTTACCACAGATATAGACTAACGGTTACGTCATTCCCTTTACTTCAACTGTTAAAGACCTTGGCCTACTAATTGAGCAACATTTCATATGACCTTCTCAAGTAAATGATGTTAGCTGTAAGATTTTATTCAAAATACACTCTCTCGAACGGCTTCAACATTGTCTTTTCTTGCTAATTAAATACACATTTGTTAAACTTTACTTCTACCTATCTTTAATACCTATGTATCGACTTCAAAACCTATGTATTCGATACATTTTTGGCCTTCAAAAATTTTACAATAATTTTACAATATTCACGTCTCAAACGGTTTAAGATTCGTAATCGACGCAACCTCCATCTTCTATGTTTTGCATATAATATCCTCAATAACCCCATTACACTTTTATATCTTATATCTAGATTCCAATATCTGTCATCCTACGACCTCGAACTACGATCCAAAAACAAATATACCATCCTAATCCCTCAGCATAGAACGGAATTTTATGAAAAATTCTTTACTGCATATTCTATTTGGTTGTGGAATGAACTGACCACAAATATACAAGGTGCGCTCTCGTTGCGCGGTAAGTCGCTCGTAAGGCTCGTAAGTCGGCCAAAAACATTATTTATTATGATTCGGAAAATTCGGAAAATCCTAATACCTTCCATTTTATCCCATACTTATCCATCCCTACTCCTAAAGTGTCGTTTTGCTTTGGTTTTTAATTAATCTTATATTATTACCACACATCATTATATATTGAAAGTAGAAACAATTAATGTTTAAGGATCACTTACGGTCTGCTACAGCACTTAATGTTCTCATCTAATTCGTTGTGGTTAGTTGTAAGAGATTGCTCTTGTAGCAATAAATGTGTCACTGTATACTTAGTTATCTAAGCTTGGGGAAAAATTAATTAATTAATTAATAATATTTCAAACGACACGTTAATATTTTATTTGAGAGTAGTTTATTATAAACTGCCTATATTATTGTATATTAAAATAATAACGCTTTGCTCTTGATTCACCGAAATAATATCCATCACATAATATCAATGTAATTATATATATATTTCAAAATAAGGAGTTTTAACTTAATACTTTTGGTCAAAAGCACAAATCATGATTTATTTTATATCCACTTTAAACATTCGTTCGTAAATATTGTCGACGTACAAACACGTCAGTTCTACATTTTTATTACATGCAGTGGTTACTTTGATCGATACTTGTGTATTTCTTTATTCAAATGTTTATAAAACAGCAGAGAAAACACGACTTCGTGGCGGACAGACAAATGACCATTCATGGTTTAGTCAGATTAGCGCAAGATCATGGCAACTGGCGCCAGCAATTGACTCCAAGACGGCATCTATCGTTACGGGGCACGTCCTCAAAAATGGTGGGAGATTGAAAGATGGAAAAGGGACATTTATCAAGCAATTATTGCCTTGTGATTATATTAGATAAAAATATATTTAATAATAATAATACAAACCAAATAATTGTTTTAAACAATATTTAAGTCGAAACAATTTCAAGAATATACTTTAAAGACAAGAGAAAAATATAATTTTTTTGTTTTCCCTTTTTTGTTAACTTTGAAGATGTGACAGATTGGTCGACAGACCGGCGTGTCGAAAGTATTTGTTCTCTCAACACATGACCCCAAAAACCAGTGTATCCATGTTCATTTTAAGACTGTAAATTCCTTATTTTAAAAATTAATTTCTATGAGTACACTTTCTTTATGTACACATTTAGGACCAAATTTGATTTAATTATTGTAAAATAGAAATAAAGAAAAGTAAAATTAAGAAACAAAAATGTCGGTCACACATAATAAAAAAATATATTAAGAACTTTTTTCTTTTCATTCTCGCATTGTAGCTCCCTTATTTGTTGAGACAGGATAACGTCTTGTCCTGCAAATGGGAATTTGGCAATCTCAAGCATTTCTTTATTTTAAAAGTTTCGTGGCAAATTATATGTAACTTCTCTCGAAATAATAGTCATGTCTCGTCCGCAATAATATTTATTCATAAATCAATTTACAGACACGGCTTTTTTTATTACATTTTTTTCTATTCTGTCTATTTTTCATTACTCAGTATGTTTAAAATAAATTAAATATTCAGTTCCTTTTTGTGGTTATATCTCACTTTCTTGCTAACCTTTTCTTATCGCGCGCTTGTTTTGTTCAAATCTAAAATTAAAAAAATTAATATAAATAAAGCAAATTTTGTTCAAAATCAATCGGCAAAATTATTATTAAAATTTTGCCATAAAAATTTTGCAAATAAAAATGGAAAAGTATATGATGGATTATTACATTATTTATGCAATCACCTAGTGTAAAAGTGCAATTCAAGCTTTTCATTCATATGGATGTTTCAAAATCATCGAAGGACTAAGGGAAGAATGGAAAGTATGGTGTCGATATGTGTGCAAGGGTTTGTGTGTCTGGTTGACTGACGAGAGAAGACCCATCAATGTAAACGACAGAAGATAATTACGATGAGCGATTAATATTACTCATTAAGCGTTAAGTTATCCATTGAATTAAAACCAAAGTGTTTCCTCTTCTGCTCATGCGAAACCGTAGAACAAACCAATTTATTTATTTATTTTTTATTACCTGCTGTAATTCGTTTCTTTTTCAAAATTCATTTGTCAAATTAAGGCCTGTTATAATATTACACATTGCAATTATCTTCTGTCGTGTTTGTTGATCTGTCTTCTCTCGTATATCAACTATCCAGACACATAAACCCTTTCACACATATGGACGCCATACTTTCCATCCTTCCCTTAGTCCTTTGATGATTTTGGAACATCCCTTCAGACTTATATTAATGAACGTTTTTAGTTTCAAATATTTTTTCCAGTCGATAGTTAATCAAAACGTACTAACGTTACTGAGAGTAAAATATTTGTCTCTAGTAAGTAATAAGTATTCGCATATAGGGACCGGCCGTTAGCCGATTTTGCGCATTTACTATTGCGAGAAATTCTTAAAAAAATCGTGCAACCGATGGCTCAGTATCGACGCATATTTAAAATTTCAAACTAACTTTTCTGCGGACATTTTGAAAAAAATTTTTGGGTAATCAAAATGTCAACTTTTTGAAATTATGGTTACAAATATGACTTACTTTATTTATAAATAGACGTCTTTGCCCATTTTCAATGCACATTTTTTTTTTAAATCTATATTATTAACAAATGCCGATACACAATAACAAGTAATATTGATTCTGTTTCATGAAATTAATTTATTTGCTTATTTTTTTTTTAGATATAACCTGACAAACCTGCAGAGTTGTTATTAATATCTGCATACAAGAGAGGTTCTGCGAAGGGACACTTCTTTCAAACTATTAAAAAAGTGACTTTTTCACGAATACTTGAATAAGATTTATAATTAATTCGCATTGTAAATATTTACGAAAACAAATTTCGGTGGACATAATAAAATTAATGAAACCAAAAAGATTGTTTACGAATTTTTAACTTTTTGCCAGTTTTTCTGTTTATTTGCTCGCGCAACGCTTAGGAACAACTGAAGTTATTTTTATGGAGTTTCATATAATAGATTTTGCAGGACTTGTGGTAACATGGTTGTTTCAATGCAATCGGCCGACTAGAAAAGAACATATGATCATTTTTAATTTTGATACTTCAAAAATTTTTACTATATATACAGTTTACTACATACTTTTAAGTTTGCTTATATTTTAACCTAAAGTATTGTACTTAAATTAATAAAATTTTCAAACGCTCGACTTGAAAAAAGTCGCGAGCTGACCTTGTGAATATACTCGATTACTGACTACTATATATAAACACGTCAGTAGTTATTCCATTTTTAAACTTTTTTGATTCTGAAACTGTTAATTTCAATCGTCCAAACTTAAAATTATCAATTTTGCAAATGTTTACGTGGGGATTATTTCTATTAACTGCGATTTGAGAAATTTGATTTCAGTCGCAGTTGCTATCGAAATGTATAGTGTTCGATACATTTCGATAAATATTACAAGTATCCTGATAAACGATAATCACGCTTAATTTTTAATTATTAGACCACGACAATATTTTTACATGATGAATATTTATTTCCGTTTTTACCTTACAATTTACTTTGTTTTTTGTTTTTGTGTTAAACATATGTATATTCATTGTAAAAAATCTTGGCCAAACACCATCAATGTATCAATTTTTTTTAATATTGGAGAATAATCTCCAAATTAAACCTATCAAAATCATTCAAATAGTCTCAAACGTGAAAATTATCGTTGCTGTGATTAATAAAGTGATGTTAATTTAATTACATGATTAAATTAAAATGATTGTAAAAAAGTATAGGCTGTTTATCTGTTGAAATATTACTAAATACAACGTACGAAAAAAAGCGAAAATAAACGGTAAATATCCCTCAAGTGAACCTCAATGAATTGTCCAGGTGGCATACAGATTGTGTTATTATTTGAAAAGAAAACAGTTTTCTCTGGAGATGCAAAAGTTCTTTCGCCGTAAATAAATTATTTATTAAACTTTTTTTACTGACAATGTCATTTCTAATTATAATAAAATATTATTCAATTCACGAATATTTTTATTTTTCATTCAGAAACCCTTAATCCAATACTGAAAAAACAAGGTTGTAAAATCACCTAGTATTCATGTCAAACTATAGTTATGATGATTAAAAATATAATTAAATAAAATAAAAAAGAAATCAAGTTAGCTATTTACATCAAACTTTTCAAGAGGACTGGATATTTATGAACTTTATCACAACGACTGAATAATGTGTGAGCAATCCTAGAACAGTCGTTAACAATGAAAATCGCAAATCGAAAAGCTGCAAGATAGTGAATTGCCCCAGTCTATTCGCTTCGATCATATTTTGAATGAGCTGAATGCGATGGCCATTTTCCTATGTTGAAACAAATAACAAAGTTCTGTATTATACCAACATAATGGATAACTAGTTAAGGTAATGCGATATGATTTATTAAGCATTAAGTAATTGCTTGTAGGTCCCAATTTCTTTACTGTTGGATATTCCAAAACATAGTTCGATGTAATAACATATTACAAGATTTATAAAATGAGCCATCGAGAAAGTGGTAGTGCGTATTGTTTGATATTCATACGTATGTAATATTTTTATCTGGCATATGTTAATTAGAAAGTAGATACTTGATTGATAAATGTCTAACACGGTTGACATTTCAAGCTTATATAAAACACTGATTGAGTCGGCTTTATCATATTACAAGGCAAAAAAGGAAAAAAATATGAATAAAAAAATATTCAAAATAGTAACGAAAGAAAATATGTTTACACTTCCACCTGGAGAAAGTTCTCCAGGGCAATTTTAAATGATAAATTACAAAAAAATATTGATTTATATTCACAAACGAATTTTATTGCTACTTCTCAGCATTTAGGATATTTGAAACTGACAATCTCCCTCTCTCCAGCAAGTATCACACTGGCAGCGACAAAAAGCTAAATCAATTTTACAAAGAAGTTTATTTTACATTATTTGATAAATGAGAATATTTTTAATTGACTATTTGAATAAGGACATAGGTTTTTATAGAGCGCCTGTGTAAAGATGAAATTAAAATAAAATAAGAACACAAAACATTCTATCATTTTTCATTTACTTTGTGGCTGAACACACTTAATATCTGCAGTTGTCACGTCTAAGAAAAAATATCGAAAATATCTGTTTAAATTTACCCACTCTGATATTCGTTATTATATATATATATATATATATATATTTATATATATATATATATATATATATATATATATAAATTTAATATTTATTATCTAAAATAGTCGGTAAATTGATTTTATACAGATCTGCTAAAATGAATTTATACAGAATAAACTCATGTCGCAACAAAACAGAAAGATTGTCAAACGGTCACTTCAACATGCGATGAAAATCAAATGTAAACAATGCACATTATCATGATTGCCCTGCTTGCAATGGTGAATGCAATGGGCTAGCTATTCCTTATCATGGCAGTAAGTTCAATGTAAAGAACTAGAATTAACTTCAATAAAAGGTAATTAAAAAAAATTACAAAACGGTGACATTTCGATAGAAATCCTATTTAAAAAAAATTTAAAATATTGCATAAAAATTTTAGAATCATTATAATAGAATAGATAGAATATGTTATCTATAAATTTTAAGTAAATTTTTGGGAAATCTCTCTTTTCATAGTTTCATTTAGTTTTGGCAATAGCATATTGTTTTATGTTTTCACCATAATATAAATAAAAAAATGTCATCAATGAATTCATAAATTAAAAAACATTGTCTTCACTTGGACTTGAAATTTGAAGTGAATCTAAATACATTTCTGTATATTATAAAGTAAATAAAATGCTTGGAAGGCATCCATCTGTACATACAGAAAATTTGGTCTGAAGTCGTACTGCATCACGAATGAACTGAACATTACCCGAAGATTTGAAAAAGTCTTGATTTTAACGACCAACTGCAGTATGAATTCTCTCTGAGACAGTATACCCAATAAACATTTCATCTTTTAGTTTTCTTACTGAATTTATATGTACATATTTATTTTATAGTTCAAACCATCTTGATATCAATTTAATTAATTACGAAGAGCAAAACTCGAGAAATGTCTAATGGAAAACCCCACATTCCTTAAATGTGTACGGCTTGGGCACGCTTATTTCAATTTTATTTTCTATCAAGACACCATCCTAATGTTTTCACGTCTCAAAATTTTATACAATACTCACTTGTACAGTCGTTAGCTTGCATCGGTGTTAAGCATGAATTTGTAGTTTGGAGCTGCAGATACAATTTCTTGCATATTAAACAAACGCACACAAGTGCCACAAAGTGATGAATAGGCCAAAGTATCAATCCAACAGAAATCATAGTATTTAATCCATGTAAGGAAATATATTGTGTTAATATTTAATGGCAGGAATCATTTTTGTTGAGACAATTGTTTTTTTTTTATAACTGTTTTGTTATTTTAAGTCCGCTTTCTCTTTGGTGCTAAAACAATAAGACATTCTTTTCCAGATCCTTCTTTTAAACTTAATGACTGGTAATTCTATTTTTTTTTAATTACACCATTCACTTCCGTAAGCGTAAAGTATATATTACAGTTAAATCATTTTCCGTTTTACTTCGTTATATTACATCTTTTTTAATAAATTTACAGTTTGTAAAACAAAACGTCACGAAAAAATGGTTAAAATTTAAGTCAATGTATTTTTATTAACTTCTTCATAAAGAAATTATATTTGAAATAGACATACACTTAGAGTGTCTAACGCTAATAAGATGATTATACACGTGCATAATCAAACCATAAATGCTAAAGGGAACGATAAAAATTAAATTCAAGTAAATTAATAATTTTCTATTAAGAACTTGAAATAATAATAATTATATTTTCAAAGCTAAATTTGGACCTAAGTCACTCACCTGAAATTGAAACACCTGGTTTATATAATAGCATAAATCTTATAAATGTACATAAAATTCAGATATATGATGAAGAGATTTTCCTTTGACGGGCAAAGGCAATTTAAAATTCATAAACGTATTATGATTGTTTTGAGGACTTCCAAATATATCATCAACGTGTTTCACAATTTTTAGTTTGTTGTTTAATTTCAGAAATTGGTTCACATTTTCAAGACGTTTTATAATACTAAGTAGCAAGAGATAGAATAAAAGTATTTCTAAATCAAAAATAATCGCTGTGACAATGTTAACTGGAATATAAAAGAAATGCATCGGACCTAGAACCAAACTTCTTGAAAATGAAAAAACAAACAGGGCATAAACAATATGATAAGGCAAGAGAACACACATTATAGTGAAATTTCGTTTTTCATCAGATCTTAAAATATTGTTTATGTAAACAGATTCGAAAAAGTTGTCAAATTTTTAAATTTTCTAAATCAACTCACTAAATGTTTTTCTATTCCAAACGACATCAATTAACAATATATAAAGAACATGAATCAGTTAAATAATTTTGAATACTATAACCCAGTATCGGGTTTCCTCTCTAAAGTCCATAATTTGCAGCCCCAGTAACGTACTCCATATAAACAAGGTATATAATTTTCTATACCATAGCTTAAATTTAGAGGAAAATAGGTTGCGACTTTCACGACAAAGACCAAACACTGATTGATATGTCAATATTGGCCAAAGTGTATTAATATTTTGGGCATTTTTACGTGTGCGAAGTGCTATTGTTCGACTAGAACTTTGGTATGAGTACATTATTACACTTGTCGAAAACAAGGAAACATGCCTGTCACTTATTGATTGTGCTTTATATTAATGACTATTAGGATATTACTTTGTGGAGGCCTCCCCACAATGTTTCAGATAAATTACCTGATACCATTCACCGTACCAATTTATTAAAAGAGATATATTGATTTAATTTAATGTTTTTTGACATGGTTAAGTACAGGAAATAATCCAGTTTTATAAATTTGGGTTTCTCAACGACTGAATTAATTTTTCTCAACGTTTGTATTATTTTTAAAATTAATCGATAATGCTAAAAAAACAAATTATTTGTAAATTTTGAAAAATAATATCTTTAATTAGATGAGTATTCAAAAATTGTTTACTATCTTTTGGCATGAGCATTCTTTCTTGTGTTTCTATCACGAAAAGAAAAAGATCCCTTATGAGACCACTCTAGTAACCGTTTATCTTTTTGTTTGTCACAACCGTTTTTTTTTTCATAAAATGCAGCGGGTGAATCATCTTGAAGATTCAAAAGCAAAAAGAAACTGAGAATAATGATAATTTCTATTACACGGAAATATTGTGTAATTTTCACATTTTGAAAATCAATTCACTTAATACTTTTTTATCCCAAACGATGTCATTTGGCAATGTGCACAGAACAAGCTTCTTTTGAAAAAATTTGAATACCGTGAATACCGTGCACCGGGTTTCCTCTCCGCACTACATAATTTGCAGCCCAAGTACTCCAAATTAACGAACTCAACACTAACAATGCATATAATTTTCTGCACAGTAACGCTTGTATAATAGAAAATCGGTTACAAGTTTCAGGGCCAAATAGAGATTGAAATGCTAATATTGAACAAAGTGTAGTTTCTATTAAATATTAGAGCATTTTTCTGCCTGTAATTCTATCTGAAATTAACTTTTGTCCATGGAATCTATAAATATAAAGGCTAGTCTAAAAGAAAGCCTAGTACGCAACAAGTGTTCAGTTAAAACAAAACCGAAATGGGTTTTCCATACCTCCATTTCCAACTTAAACTTTCTTCCAACAATTGCATGAAACTGAGTCACAAAATTGAATGGAGGGTTAGTGAATACACCAGTTCCTTTTTAAATAAGCAATCGGCACTTTAGCAATGTACAGATATACTTTGACTTTTTTCATTCCTTGTCATAATCTCGTTCAAATTCAAACATTTTTTAAAAAGTTAACGTTGTGAAAATTAAGTTTATTTATTTATGCAATTACATGAAACAAAATATTGTGCAATATTTATATATTTGGTATACATTTAATATTGTGTATTAATTATATACCAAATACCATTCTAACCCTAGTCGATACACAATCCACAGTTCCATAGATTTATGTTTGATATGATACCGTAAAAAAACATTTTATTCATAATATGTAAAAATATTAAATCATAATCATAATAATAAACAAAATTTTAGTTTTATATAGAACAATTTAAAATGAAAATTTCCATTTATAAAGTCTCACTAGGATCGTTCGAAGAATAGATATATGTATATTGTTATAGTGTTTCATTATTTTAATAGAAGTTGATTTATACAATTGAAGTAAAATTTTCGTGAAGAGAAATTGACAATATTTTGGAATTTTATATTCAAAGAACATGACAAATTGTCCTGTTGTACTCTGTTCCATATATTTTTTCTTTTTCCCTATCAAATAAAGAAAATATTTGGTGGATATATTTCCCAACCTTGATTTCTACATTATTCTTCTGCATTATTCTTCTATCTGAAACTGTCATTAAAATATCTGTTACGTTTATTTACTGTTGGTTTAAAATAATTTTAAAGAACAATAATGAATAAAATTGAATACAAATAAGGCTATATGGATTTAAATAACGGAGTTAAACATGTGGTCGGCTGTTGTTATCAGGTACGAAAAGGGCAATAAAAGCATATATATCAGGTTTCACCGTATCATATGGCACTGGGAAAACAGCACCATTGTAGAGATTATAAACATTGGAAAGTACAAGCGGGATATTAATACTATAATTACCTTATTCGCCACTTATGGAGATAACATATTAAATAAGATTAATCAATTATTTTTAGAATATTTTGGGGAGTAACAAAACTTGTGTAATGAAAATATTTGAGAAAATGACTAAATTATTTAATCCATTGTATACTTGCCAAGGGCTTAGCACATAAGGTGAAGCATATTCATTTTATTAAATAAAATAGCATTATTCACATCATAAATATCGAAAGACAAGCTAATTATGATGCTCTGAAGAGAACTAAGTTAGAAGTTTAATTGCATCTAAACTTATCATTAGACAAGCTGAGCTGTTGCAAAGGCTTTACTTATAATATCTAAATCTTTGATGTGAAACTTTCTGATGCCACGTCGCGATGTACCATTTTGCCAGCTTTGTGTCTTATAGCGAGAGTTTATTTAATTCTGTCACCTTCGTATCTTGTTGGTTCTTTCCAATTTTATTAAGCCTGCTTCACGTATTGTCGGCTAACAGTATTATAAAATTAAAAAATATGTTTTCAACAGATTGTATAGAAATATTTATGAATTAAATTCTTTTATGATAGTAAAATAATAAAATAAAATTAAAATATTTCTTATTATCAGCTACGTGAACATTTGTTATTTTCATTTCCAGTTCATTAAAATAAAAATTTTAATGTAAAAATATAAAGAAAAATTATCTGTTTCACATCTGCCAGGCGTTCACAATTTTTTTACTCCGTTTTAATCTGTTTTAGTTATAATAGACATAGAATTACTGAAATTATAAATAGTATTTTTAATAATATGAATACTATCTTTCATCAAATGTGCTAGTTTTTTTCATCGGATCGTACTTGTGAAATAGCATCGGTGAACTCGTTGGCATTATCAGAGTCTATAGTTCTGAAGAGTGTTTTGAGAATAGAACCACCGAAATTCTTCTTCCGGTGGTTCCATTCTCAAAACATTATCGGTTTCCACATATTATTAGATATAAAGTATGAGATAGAGGATACCATTTCAATATTATTTTCAAGATGACTTTGTGAAGGATTTATATAATTAGAACAACTGAATTTAATTTGAGAAGAAGTTAGGGAATTACAGAAAATGTGTATTTTATTGACATAGTAATCTATTTTAACTTAACATGGTTGGATATGCTCGATTTCTAGGTATATGACAATCCCTCGATAAAATTAAATACGTTCCAAATATCACTAGTAAACTTAACATCCAGTAGTTGATCGAAATAAAGGTCTGGTTTTCTGGTTATGGGTGAGACGGAACGACTGATTCATAGTGTTTGTGGATGTCTGTGGACGAATTAATGGATCAATAATATTGAGATGTGGGTTTGATTCCATTGTAATGGTGATCTACATGTTTTCTGTTTATGAGTTCTATTACAGTACTATTGCCGTTCAGCTTAATGATTATGTATGGGACTTTCCATATTGGGGACAGTGCTTTATTTTGTTCATGATGGAATTGAACCCGGTGACTAAGTCTATATATAAGTTAAATAGACTTAGTCACTAATGTTAAAAGTGATAGGTTTAGTATTCTTATAATAATATTCTTTGGAACATCCTTTAGAAATAGAAATGTTTTGTAGAGCTTTTGGTCTACTGTAATACAATCCATAATTCAGTGCGCGAATATAATCCATATAAGTAATATGGCATCGAAGAATTTGGGAATGTATGGTTTGAAACCAAATATGAATTGAAATGGACAATGACCTGTTATTGAATGGACATTTGACTTATGGTATAACATAGCAGTATTTAGATTTAAATCCCAAGTTTGTGGATTTTCGTTTATGTTTGGTTTTAGGTAGTCTTTGAGAGTTATGTGGCTTCTTTCCAGAGCTCCATAAGTTTGTCGATGGTAGGGACTTGCGAATGTGTGCATCATACTGAATAATTTATCTAACTGTTTAAATATTTTGGAACATAAATAAATTTCTTGATCCGTAATGATTGTGTCATATCGGAATACCTAATATTCCGATATGACACATAAAATTAACAAGATTTTGCTCTCTTTCTTCATCAGTACATGTGAACACGAGATAAGCTTAAATACTTTATTAAGTTATCTTGAAGAACTGGAATGAATTTGTATTTATTATGACAAATGTCAGGAAGTGGACTGACAAATTTTAGGAACAATCGCACATATTTTTCCGTCAATATATAATTTTAGACGTTAATACATTTGAAATATTCTTGGGTGGCCATCAGTTGGAGACACTTGATTTTCTTTAAAGTTTCTTCTGACTTCGTCGGAGCTAGGATAGACTATAGAATTATGAAATAGGAAACTTGACAATTTGTTTATTCTCAAAAATAAAATTTTATTGTAAACATCAATGAACTCGGATATACCAATATTTAATCATATCCTTGTAGTCTCTTTTTAACCCTAATAAATATATCTTTATAATTAAATTCGTCGAAGTGATGGACGCATAGTTAATGGTTTGTAAATAAATGTTTATCAATCGAAGAGAAATAGTAAGTGGGAGTTCACGTTCATCCCCGCAAATATCCGGTTGATTAGTAGAAGCTTATAATGTATCCTGATAATAGGGTGTTGGCGCGTCTAAGTCTATTGCTGTCGGATAGAATATAAGTTTACACTCTGCTTTTAATGAGGACTCATTGTGTTCTTGAACTTTTGTATCAGACGATCGACTTACTCCCTTGAGGTATTGCTCATTTGTTTCGAATAAGAACCCTAATCTTTTAGCAGATTAGGAGATTTATTATTTACGCAATGCAATGGATTTAATATTAATATTTACAGGGAGCGCGTCTGGGTTAGAGTTAAATTTATCCTCTTTTTACACAATATCATAATTATGCTATTCATATTTAAGACGCAAACGCCTAGAACCAAGGTCTTTAATTTTGAATAACCGTGTCTAAAGACGATAATCTGTTACGATTTTAAAAGAGCGACCAAAAAATAGGGAAGGCATAATTTTACGCCGAATTGAAGTAACAGTTTTTTTTCAATTAGAGAGTAATTTTCTTCGGATTTATTTACTGTTCGGGACGTGTGGGCAATCGGTCTTAACTGATTTTGCACCAAAATAGTATAGCACCTGCAGCATAGTTTGAGGTATCTGTAGTTAATATGATGAAAGGTTCAGTAAAATCAGGATGTTGGAGGAGAGGAGCAGTAGTTAATTTAATTTTGAGGAGATTGAAGGATTGTTCTTGTTCAGGGAGGTAATGGAATGCAATGTCATTTTTAAGGAGTGAAGTAAGAGATTTTATATATGCTTAGTTTTATATATACAAATTTCATTGTTTAAGATCAATTAAAAATGAACATAATTTTATAATCATGTGATAAAACTTAGCCTTCACTGATTTGGCTAAGTAGTATCAAAAGAAATAATACCGCCACATATTGTTTCAAGTTTAGATAAAACTCCTTTCCGTTGTTGCTGCTGCTGTAAATACCGCTGATTATGTATACATAGTCGACAGAAACAACCAAACGTAACAGACTACATACACAAGTTATGTTAAAAAACTTAATAATTAGCAAATTTTATTTATTAAGAGATTTTGATGTCTAACTTTTAAATTAATGTAGTAAATATTCATTACATTAGTTTTAATATCTGTTGTTTCTTAAAAAAATTATAAGATCGAGATTATCACGACTCGTGTTACGCATTATACTTACCATTATGACCGCAAAGTGAAAAATATAGATTATATAAGTATAAAGAAAGAGTAAATTAAGGACTGGAGGATAATTGAACGATTTGTGAGTTATTTAGATAAATAAAAGATCTATTGCAGAAAATTAATAAGTAAATCTAAAGCACGGAGGAAATGAATCGAGGTGAAAAGGGATCAACATCCTATTAACAAAAAACTAGACTCTGGTTAATAAATAACGATTTTAATTAAGGTTGAATTAAAATTATATTAAAGAGCCTACGTAACCAAATTAATATTCTGTAGCTTTTTCCCTTCGTCTAGCCCATGTGTTGTTTAATCTGACAAACGGGCTAGATGATTTCGATTTTTAGTATAGTTTTGTCTCATTCGTTAATGTTCAGTTCGCATAACATTCATAAAATAGTTAAAAACCAAAAATACATTGGTGAAATTTTTTTATAGACTTGAATTGAAAAGTTATAATCTCCATCGCTGGCTAAGTTGTAAAATGTCTAACACATAAGTGCAAAGTGTACATAAGTAAGCAATGGAACAAATAATTTTAAACATAATACTTCAAATAATAAACTCTAACAGAAAAATAGCACATATAGTTATTTATCCCAAAAATTCCAGGAACAGGAAAACACACAGTTCGAACAGATAGTGAATCAGATAGTGATTCACTATCCGGCAGATAGTGAATCAGTTCACTCTGCTGGCTTCTATTAAGTCATATGTAATACCCAATGATTCACAATTATTTGAAGCATAAGTTAAAAATTGATCTCGTCTTCTTCTTCTTCTTCCGTGCCTCTTCCCTTTATTTTGGGGTCGGTCCTCCTCGTACTCCAGCTCCAAGTCAGACGATCTTGGGTTGTCTCTACCTAAGTTTGCCCGCCCTAGATCTTTGGCAACTGTTGTCCATCATGTGGTCTATGATCTTCCTCTACCCTTTTTTTTGTCCGGAATAGCCAGGGCAGTTTTTACAGTGTTACATTCGTCCCATCTCCTCACATGCCCGTACCATCGCAAACGACTTTACACTCTTCTTGTGACTCCCCCTGCCCATCGTAGTATTTTCATTTTGTTTGTGTGCATTCATTTGTTCATGCTGTTTTTTGATGGTCCAACAGTCTGCACCATACATCATAGCTGGTCTTACTGCTCTTTTGTACATTTTACCTTTTAGTTATATTGCCATTTTTGGGTCACAAAGTACACTGGAGAGCATATTCCATTTTGCCAGGCAGCATTTACCCTATGGGTAACGTCCACGTCGACACTGGCAACCGCACTCAGCATTGACCCCAGATATTTAAATCTGTTTACCTTCGGTAATTGTTTTCCGTCGATGTTTATGGAAGTGTTAGACAGTGGTTGCTCAGAAAATTTGCAATGTAGATATTCGGTTTTGCTTCTGCTAATGCGTAGGCCATTTTCCTCTAGTCCTTGCTTTCAGTCATGAAGGGTGTTTTAAATTGTTTCTGCGTATTTGTCGACCAAAATGATATTGTCGGCATACAGCATACAACAGGGAAGAGCAGCCTGGGCATGTTTGGTAAGATAGTTCATGGACAGATAAAACAATAGCGGGCGTAGTGCCGAGCCTTGATGTACTCCAACTTTGACTTCAAATGGTTCACTTGTTCCAGCTAGACTTCTTACTTGTGTGCTGATGCGCTCATATGTGTCTCTTACCAGATTGATGTAGTAATCTGGTATTCCTTGCTCCCTCATAGCTTGCCAGACTAATCTCTGCGGTATTCTATCAAATGCCTTCTCAAGGTCTATGAAAACCATGTGAAAATCTTCTTTGCTGGCCCTGTGTTTCTCCATGAGGACTCTTAGAGCTTGTATTGCATCTGTAGTGGTTGTACCTAGTGTGAAACCATATTGATTTTCTGATACTTATATAAGATGACTGAGACGGTTGTTTAAGAAGCACTCCCAAATTTTTAGCGTTTGAGATGTCTATTTGATACCCCTACAATTTCCGCAGTCGCTTACTTCTCCCTTGTTCTTATAGAAGGACACAATAATGCCAAGTTGCCAAGATTCTGTATTTTGCTGCTGATTAGGATAGCATTGAAAAGTTTTGTCAGCCAGTGTATGGCAACTGGTCCTAGCACTTTCCAAAGATCTACAGGTGTGTTATCTGGACCTACCGCTTTATGGTTCTTCATCTTTTTTACTGCTTTCTCAACTTCGTCAACGCTTATTTCTGGAATGGGAATCTTATTCTTAATGCATCCCACTACAATTCTACGCTGGGTAGTCACGGCTTCACCTGGTATCACCTTGCTTTCTTTAAGGATCTTAAGGGATGTTCTCTTAGTGAGGATGAAATCTATCTGTGATTGCTTATTTCCACTCTTATAAGTGATAAGGTGCTCTGCTTTCTTATTAAAATACGAGTTAACGACAGATAATTGTTAAAGATTAATCTCTCAGTACGAAGAAGTAAAAAATTAATCTGTCAATACGAAATGATTTAACAAGCTGTGAGCTTCATAGCTCTTAGTAATTGTGAAAAATTTTAACCAGATAAGATTTTCCACATTGCCATATGGAAAATCTTATCTGGTTAAAATATATTTATTAAGCTGAACTAGCAATTTACAATAATGAATGCAACTAATACACATAACTGCGTCGAAAAAGAATACTAAAAATTATTTTTCTTAAGTCAAAGAATCTTGAAATAATGTGAAGCATTAAGGAAACCATTCATAGTTCCACATATTGTCATCGATTTTTTCTTGAAGAATATTAACATCATCATATTGACATCAAGTAAGTTCACAATTAAATGAAACTACGTGATGTAGTATTATTTCTACTTTCTTTAATTTCTTTACCACAACCTAGGTTTCGTTGTATTACAACATCTTCAGGTGGCATATTAGCAAAGATCTTTGCTACGACTTAGGTTGTGGTAAAGAAATTAAAGAAAGTAGAAATAATACTACATCACGTAGTTTCATTTAATTGTGAATAATGAATTTCTACAAAATTAACGCCAAATATATTTAATATCAAGTAAGTTAAAATATATTAGTGTCATCCTTGAACTATGATTTAAAAAAAAGTGGATTATGTTCAGTGTCCAAAAATGTACAAAAGTACATATTTAATTCTGTATACCATACATATTTAATTCTTTATACCATACATATTTAATTCTTTATACCATACATATTTAAAGTTTCTTAAATTTAAGTAAAACAGTAATCTATGTAAGGTTACTGTTTTGCTTAAATTTATCAAACAGAAAAAAGAATCTCATTTCTTATTGTCGACAGATTCAAAAATCCGAAAACTGTTCGTCTAGAATTTTTTAAAATATACAAAAACCTACTACTTAATACAAAACCTACTGAATTAATTAAATTATAAATATTGACAATGAAGTAAACTTGTAATGAGTACTTACATCGAAATATTTTGTGCGGTAAAGACGAGGAGCCACAACGCATGCGCCTGCCCACATTCAAGTGGCTTATTAAGCATCTCCTACCCTCTCACCCACTCCATACTTTATCTCTGGCTCTGCCCATTTCATTGGGTGGAAAATTTCATTACGCGGTTAAAACAAACCTAATACCATTTATTTATATATATAGATACACTTTTTGAAAATGTGAAATTTGCATAATTTTTGATTAGTTATTAAAATTCCCCTAAAATATAAACTAAATCGTACTTCCACTCCGCCTTATGTTTTTTAACAATTACATCTAAATTGAGCCAGTAGTTTCCACGCGATGAACGTTCAAACAGACAAAATTTTCGTATTCAATTACTTTTATCATGAGTCCCTAAATAATTTTTTGATAAATATTTCAAATGTAGAAATAGGTTTATTATACAGGTTTATGACATGTATAAATAAAGATTTCATATTTAAAATACAACGAATTAGCACTATTTCTTTTAATTTTTTTAAAATAAATATTTTTGCAATAGGAGGATGAAACGTAGTAAGAGGGTGAATGTGTCGATATTTACTGTTTCTTTGCGACAAGAATGGTTTTACGGAAAATAGAAAGATTGTCATCACTACTTCGTAATATTTCTAAGCTCGTGTATGAACTTGGTTCCGAAGAAGAAACTACTTATTTTTCGCATTATCACTAGTAGAATATTTTGGACTCGAGACGAGTATCTATGTGGCTTACTGTGTGAGTTAGGGTGACAATGTTTGCCAATGTTAAGTTGATAAAGTATTTTAATCAATAGAATCATTAGAGCATATGCTTCGTATTGGAAAAGAAACTTTCGAAAAAGTTGTCTCTTTTTCCATAGAAGATAAAAATGCAGATTTATTTACACTATTGCAAGTTTATTAAGCTTTAGAACATGCTACAGAGATCGTAACAATCGTCTTTTGTTTTAGTTTCCCAACAGCCGTAAAGGAAGCAATTAACTATTTAGTAGTAAATTAGACGTTTAATAAAAACAATAAATTTAAAAGGAAAAGAAGATATGGTAATAATTTTAATTTACTTCTTCTAAAACTTATGGAATTCAGTATGGAGGTAAAATCTTGTGGAAATATAGCAGCTGCTACTATATCATCAAGTATGCAAGCAAGAGTGATATTAATTTTGTAGCGAAGTAGTTAGAGAAGCTGTAGAGAAAGCTTAACGACAAAAAAGTGACAGGAAAGCGCAATTGTTTTCCATACATTTTAAACAAAAGTCTTATTAGCGCTCACAAAAATAATACAATTTATTAGATTACTTAAGAACCATCCCACGCACGGACGGACACTTATTGCACGAGAGTATCTCAATAATAATTTATCTTCATCATCAGTAATTTCCTTAAAACTAACTGTGGAAGACAACTTATACACATAGAGCTTTAATGTTTTATAAGTAGGTAATCAAAGAACACGTCCAAAAATTTAAAAAAGGGCTTAATGATTATTTTAATTAGTGTAAAAATAATGGGAATACAATGAAATTTACAAATTCGTTGCTGGGGAAACTTTCAACATTTTTTTCGTTGCCACTAAGTAAGAATATTATTCTACACTTACGTAAATAGCAATGATGTTTACATCTGTGTAAATTTTCCCCATCTAACCGATATGAAACTTAAGTCTCATTTGTTTTTAAAAAATAAACAAAATTCAAATTTAACGAGAAAATTTCTTTGAATATATGTAAGGACACAACTTCATCACAAATTTTTATTATTTCAGATATCATTACAATAAAGTCTTAATTCGCTGAAATGTAGGAAATAAGTATGAATATAAATTTATTGACTAGCTGTTGCAGTCTGTGTAAAATTTTAAAATAAAAAATAAGTTTGTTCAATTGCTGGAATTCTCTATTTTCTTGAAATAAACTACTGTTAAAGTATGTTTCCATTAAAAGGGTTTAAAAGCTTGGCTAATTATTACCATCAAAAGGACATCATCAAAGGCTGACCATACATATAAATGCAATATGTATACACACACAGAATGGGTATAAAATAGTGACAAACAATCTAAACTGCTAGGTATTTAAATAAGAAGAATCTAACTCATTACAAAGAGATATAATTAATGTTAACAAATCACTTTAATACCTCTTTATAAATGAAGTTGGGTGTATTATTGCCATTTTTAGCACAACAACGAATGTTGTTAACTTCGTTGTTAACTTCGAAATGACTATTTATTAATGGTCAAAGTTAACAATGATACGGAATTGGAACATTTAATCTGGAATGGATAATTAAATGGGATTATGGGTACCCTCGATATAAATTCCATTTTACCTTTGTTACAACCAATAATATTTATGGCTCAAATTACATTTTTTTCTCAAGAAACTACTTGAAATCTAGTGTCGTTACAACATTTTGGAGTATTTAAATTATGAAGCGGCATAAAGTGTACACCAACCTGCCAATCTATTTTGTGAGTGGGAAGACCAGGAGAAATGATACTGTTTAAAAATTCCACTGGATAATCTACTGCTTCATTTGTATGACAAAATGTATTCATGGAACAGTAAGGTGTTGAATCACCAAGAATGTTTATAGTTGGTTTTGGATATATCATAGACTAGAGTTTCCACTCGATTTGCTTCGATCGGTATATTAAATACAGGACTAGCTGTTTTTCCTCCGAAAAGTAGAGTTGCAGAAGTCCCTGATAATGCTATTATAATACCTATATTTTTGTCTCCACATATTTTCAATAAAATGTTAATCAAAAATTTTTGCCAAAGTGTTAATAATATACACTACCAGCATGCGAATTCAATCTGTCAACAAGCAGTTGAAAAATTTGATTTCATTCCTTGTTTAACCTTGGTTCATTGTTGTTTGTATAATATTAAAGTTCAACTGGATTGAAGTTTTATTTTTCAAAATATTCTATATCTAAATGATTGAATATTCTCTTCAGTTAATTATTGAGACGATAAACCATAATGATCAACGGTATTTTCTCCCTCAAGGAATAATACTTTAGAAACAAATCAATACATGATTAGTTATGTTTTTGATATGAGAATTTATGTCTATATCTGGGTAACGGTTTGGCGGTCCCTAATAAAATCTTTGCTAATGTAATTTTTTAATAAGTTTCATAACTGCAATGCTTTAGAAATACAGCAGAAAACCCATATAGTAGTAAATAGCTCTCACAGTTTGGTTGCGCTGCTGTTCACTCTCGCTTCCGTTAAGGTTTCGTGCCAGTAATTGACACTTTCTAGTAAAGCGAGCCTCAGGAATGCTGCTCGATGTGTTGGGTGATAAATACCATTCATAGTTGTTAGGCTTTTGAAAGAAGTTGACCTTTTATAACATGTAACAACATCCGTAGGTTCTTCATTATTTAGTTGTATTGTATATAATCTACAGAGAGCATGCTGGTGAAATACAGTGGAGCGACTTTCAACATGAGTACCTCGGTGTCACCCTTGAAGTTTCATTTTGTTTATTGAATATATAGTAAGCTGGCAATCCATCATACAGCGAAATGGCCCTGACTTCATCGCTCTGACATAATTTGAGATACGCCATCAATATCGTATTTCTCAGACTTTCTACTACTCCTTCTATATTATTTGGATCAAAGTAAACTCTTTGATCATTTTTTAAATGTATGCCCAGATGTTTAGCCACGGAAAACAAAAATAATGCCTAAACTGTTTCAGAAGTTGTAACGTATCTCCCATTTTGATATGAAGTCATTTTATCGTTTTGATTTTGTACCCCAAAATTGCTAAAACCGAACCTGCATTGACATATTTGCAAACATACTTTTTAAATTTTATAGTGTTGTAAAAGTTCAACGTTAATATGTATTTTGGAGGTTTGATGAAAAAATACTACAAAACTGCCAATGGCAATGGAACAATCCATCCAAATATCAGTAGAGTAAGTTAGTGATCGGATTGTTGGTGGCCACTACCATTTACAGGATAATTATATCTCTAAGATTAATGAATATTTTTGCCTGTAACGGATTCTATAGTAAATAACTTGGGTAACTATTAATACAACTGTGACTCTTCGTACAGGAAGATTGAGAATTATCAACGCTACATGAACCGTGGACCATGTGAATTTTCATTATTAATACTTGTGTTTTATTTAAATAAGTCTGCTTGATCAGATAAGTCTGCACTAATTATTTATTTAATTTGCTGGGCCTTTATTTTAGTTCTCGGCCATATCAAAATGTGGGCATGTAGTAAGCTGCGCTTCTGCTATTCCACACTGTACATATGACAATGAACTGCGTTGAAAATTTGTCTTTCAACGAGAAGGTCCACTATATTTTTTAAATTTTTGTCTAAAAAAACTTTAAAAATATATTGTACCTATCAAAAGCAAATTGATCAATAGAAATTTCTATAATTGATATAACAAAGATATAAGATAGAACAACAAATTCTACAGTAGTTGCAAGCTATATTCGTAAAACCAATCTCTGTCGCTGCAGAAGAAATTATTTGGGAATCGTAATTAAACTCAATTTTATAATTGCCCCGCCGTGCTTTATTATGTCTGTTAGTTCTCTTGATTTGGTCATCATTCAGGTGCTGTTGTCTGTTCTCACTACTTTCAATATCCCGTATGGCATTTTTCGTTTGCCCAACAGTTACCAAAAGACTTTCACATTCTCATATGATTCCAATTAACGTATCGAGCTTATGTGTTTACTGTGTTGTGCTAAGCTATCGCTTTTTCGTCTTTGCGATACATGATACTGATCCACAATGTGTTTTGTCACAGATGTCATACTATTTTTGACTTTAAATTTTGCATTAATTTTGATGACGCCGACATTCTTTCAATGGCTGCTCTCTAGAATAGTAAAATGTTGGATATCCGTATAGTTATAAAATGTGTTGTATGATCCTTATTAGCCTCGCCATGACAACTTTTATATGTTATTGTACTTAACTTTGATCGACACATAGATGTAAGAAGCTCGTCCTAAATTTCAGAGTGCACAGCTTATCAGCACGCCTCTAGTTGCAGCTCCTTGATGCCATTATCACAAGGATCGAAAGAAA
This sequence comes from Druceiella hillmani, assembly GCA_039881145.1. Lineage (NCBI taxonomy): Eukaryota > Metazoa > Arthropoda > Insecta > Lepidoptera > Hepialidae > Druceiella > Druceiella hillmani. Next base: position 7,381,754 of record JAYKKI010000103.1, read on the forward strand.
ATTCTTTACGCTGAATTCTACATTGCAGATAAAAAAATATCATGAACTATTACTTTTTCATTAATTACATTTTAATTATTTAACGCGCAACTGAAATTAGAAACACATTCTCTGTCTTCTGTAGTTATTTCGAGAAAAAATTAAAGTTAATTAACCTCTGATTCTCTATGTGATGCCTTGAACTTCAGTTTTCATTCAAAAAAAATTCTTTTAAAATTCTATAGACTGAAACAAAAGCAAGAAATAAGCTTTCAAATTATTTATAATATAACTAAGGAAATCATTAAATATAAAAAACTCACCAAATTTAGTATAATATTAGGTGATCCTGTGGAAGTCACTTCATATTAATACTCATCAACTACTGGGGGCACTGGGGACAGATGTAGTTTCCTGAAATATTATATCTTAAAATAACACAATCCAATTCCATTAAACACTATATAATAACAAGCATCACATCGTAATATTAAAGCTGACACTACTCTCATCGGTGCAATTTCCAATTCCATATTGATGCAAATAATATAATAGTGTCAACATATAACAGATGTATCGTTAATTTGTCACCTATCTTCGTTTCAATTCAATTATCTTTCTCTCTTTTTTGCCTAAAAAAGTGTAATCAATAAGATAAAACGGACTCCTTTTCAATCAAATAATATTTCGTGGAAGGTAATAAATGTCTTAACATACTATCCGATTTCACTCGCTCATTTTATACTATCAATATTGCCATTAGTTTTCTATTACATAATGAAAAGCGTTTCTTTTCTGGTCTGCGTCAAAAATAATAAGAATTTGTGTTTGATGTTAGTGTAGATACAAAGCAATTTTTAAATCAGCATGGAAAGGACATGTCTATGCAAACATAAAGTAAACAATTTTTCTTTTCGTCGATTATGTCTAAATGGTTCGTCGTTCAAATAAAATTAAAAGTGTTTTCTCATAGGTTTTTTTAGTGTCCGATCTTCAACCTTCAGCTTGATGTCTGAATTTGAATGATTATAATATTTGCGATTATGTAGTTTGAACGAACAAACTTTTTGAGGACTACTGTCCCAGTAGTCCTCAAAAAGTTATATAATTATCTATAATATTACTGAGCACACTGCAAAATATGAAAATCTGATTAAATTAGGGGTGTCATTGTGCTATTCAACATACGTGACATTAGGTATATTGATGCTTGCTGATTGTAGGAGCAGATGTCTATTTCTTTCATTAATAGGTTTATCGTATAATTATTTATTGAATATATTTGGCGTTAATTTTGTAGAAATTCATTATTCACAATTAAATAAAACTACGTGATGTAGTATTCTTTCTACTTTCTTTAATTTCTTTACCACAACCTAGGTTTCGTTGTATTACAACATCTTCAGGTGGGATATTAGCAAAGATGCTATATATATCTTTGCTAATATTCCACCTGAAGATGTTGTAATACAACGAAACCTAGGTTGTGGTAAAGAAATTAAAGAAAGTAGAAAGAATACTACATCACGTAGTTTTATTTAATTGTGTATAATTATTTACTAAAAATTATATACAGATGCGGATCAAACTATTAAAAGTAAATTTGAAAATGAAAAATACATGCAATATTGTATGGTATTATCAGCAACGAATTATTAACGTTACAATTGTAAATGTTATTTTAGTTATGATTAAAAATTTCTTCTAATAAATACCACTCTGGACTTTACACTCGCACTATTGAAAATTTTCATTCATCTCAATGATTATTTTCGTCTATATTTTCTAAAGCAAGAAGCTACATAAAGTGATGGGCCAAACTCTTCAAAGGTTCACGATAGAGCTTTTGGATTTACTAATGTGGTGGAGTTTCTAATTTATTTTGAACTATTTATTAATTTTTTTGAACTATTGATATATTTATTTTGAACTATTTATATATTATATATTATAAATATACACAAACTTAAAAATGTAAATTCCATTAAGTAATGCCTCAAGTCAATAGTGTATTTTTATTTTCCATAAATACAATTAGTACAAATGAAGAAAAAAAAATTATTTCGATGTTCATCATTTGAATAATTGATCTTCTTTCATTTCAATTTTCTATGAAATTGTTATGGTTTGATCATGTTGCTAAAAACTACACACACCTATTTTTAAAAGAAAATTTCTCCAATTTACATCCTAATCTAACAGAAATCAGCATATAAAGTCAGTCAATCGTCAATTTCTTGAAAAATAATTGTTTTCTAAAATTCGTTAATGTATATTATTAACATTAAATTTAAAATCTAAATGATCACGTTTCAATGAGAAAGTTATAACTTTTTTGAAATGCAAAGATTTATAACAAAATATATGGGTTTTATAGTTAATCGTGATCTAATTTGGTCGAATGTGCTTCAGTTGTCAATTTAAGCGCATTCAACCAATAATAATTATGATAATGTACGGCCTCTGAAGCAATAGAAAGTTAAAAAAAAATGTACTACAAATTGTAATATGAAAATAATATATGCATTATGAAATGAATTCTACACAGTAATAAACGTAAACTCGGATAATGTTGCTGTACCAGTTAACAAACAATAACCACATGAATTGAAAATATATTTTATCTAGACAGATTTATACTAAAATATGATCAGAAACAAAGATTTTTGGACCAAAACTATTTACTGACAGTCTTTCCTTTCCAGTACCTTTTTGTATGAGAAAATTGGTTCAGACTATAAGATCCGACACAATGGCCTGTCTGGTCTGAGTACCTGATCCATTTTCCATTAATTTCCTAATTCCGATCCATATGCATGCCGTTACATGTACAAATGTGTTTCACAGATTTTTTTAAAACCACTTTAGGAAAATAAATATTTAAATATTTGAAACAAAAACATTAACAAAAATATTACCCATAAGGGTAATATTTTTGTTTAAATTTACCTGTTTTTTAACTTACGATATTGATAAGTCGAATAAAAAATGTATTATGTACGAATGGAACTTACATTACAAGGGTTCTGTAAACGAAAAGTTGGAATATTAAAGGGTACTTTGGTGGTACTTTTATTAAATGTTTTACAATTATTAATTGTTACTTTTCACTATGTGAAATATATTGTCTAATATATCTATGGCAAAGTAAGTACCCTTAAATGTGTATATTTGCCTGAGTGCGTACCAAAATAAAATAAATCATTAAAGTGTAAGTGATACCTTGCGTTCTTCGTTCTTGTTCTTTTTCAGCTTTCATAATCAAACTTGTATGTACACATGAAGTGTTTATTAAATGTACACGATGCACACACGATATATATAAAAAGATTAATATGATAGGAGATGATCATATGGGATGATTAATATGATAGGACACAAGGGGACATAGGAGACATGAGGTAAGAAATTTAATGAGTTATTTTTTTCTTCTTTTAAATGTCAACAAGTTCTACATTATATCAGCTACCATTTGATACGTTGCAGGTTTATATTATGAAAATACTTTCCTTTCATTGACGCAATGAACAAATTAAAATATTTTATTTCTAAAAATATATTTTTTCGTATGAGTTCGTATGAACTACAAAGTCCAGATTTAAGAAGACCATGATTCGCAATATAATGAATAAATACCGAAGTGTTTTGTTTCTACCTTCAGTTTAGAACATTAAAAATATTATTTAATTTTGTCTACCATGTCAGACATTTTACCACCGCTCCGAATCAGGAAGCTTGAAACATATTTATACAAAGTACAAACACCTCATGTTTAAATATTATCACAAATGCTTATGCTTGCCTTTATATGGCTTAGAAAATTTCAATTGAACTTATTACTTTAATATTACATTGTAAACAACTTGTGTTTGAACAGTTGAGAAACACGTCCCAACCGCTGTGCAAAAGCCCCACTCGCTACATTTACTTTACACTATGTAAAGGTAACGCAATAATGCGAAACTGTTGGTGTTGATAATAAATAGAACTTCATGGACATTTGGCATTACTTTAGTCAAAACAATTCCATATGTAAAGACATTGCTAAATTTAAATAAAAACCCTCCATTCTCTCATTCTCAGGCAAAAATGATGAGAAAAACTTGCCTTTTGATTGGTTCATTTATGATTTGGCAAGTTCATGGAACGAGTGAACATACAAAAGGTAAGAAATATTTTAAAATACTTTACTTAAATTTAAGTGTGACGAAAGTGACTTTACAAAAAATAGTAAGTAAACGGAAATATAATTAGTATGGTGCATTGCCAACGAAAAAACAGTACATCAAGCAAAGAACGGAATGAACACATGATTTTAATTTTAGAAATATGTGATTATATATTTTTTAAATATTTATTTATTTAACAACTTCTATGTGCAGTACATATGGCGGCACATATTATTACTAAAGTACATATTTTATTGCTACTGGAGCATTACTTCTATTCTTTCAAAAATTTGTTTATAAAAATTTTCTGTGAATTTTTTTCTTTTCAAAGTTCTTCCATATGTTTGTAAGATTTACAATATGATAGCAATTCCTATAAATACTCTAAGTCTGAGAATTTTCTCTAACAATTTTTTTTTGAAGTTGCTGCCAAATCAGTTTTTTCATTCATAATATTCTAATGTTGTGGGGGAGTATCATGAAGTTTTATTTTAGGATTCAACTATTTCACACCACAAAATAGTTTAGGAAGATTCTGTACTATGAATGCTATATAATAAAACCATTTGCAGGCAATATTTCCCCCCATGCATTTTATTTCGACTGAGTTTTTCTTCACTAAGAATATATGACAGAGATAAGAATACATGTTATAAATTTGATGAACCAGTTATGGTAAAGAGTGCTATTATTGGTGTATTTACTATGTAGTTGGTGTTGTTGCTATTTAGTATCTGTGAAATTTTCAGAATTTAAATAAGACGAATACTATCAGTTATATTAATTTATAGGGCCATCATGGTCAGAATTCATTTAATGTTGGAATTAATTTATTTTAATACTTATGATACAACAGTTTTTGTAAGTTTAGATGGATGTTCCCTTCATCAAATTTGAATTGTAATTGCTAGAAGAAATCATTTTATGTCACGTAATATTAAAAATATACTTCCTTCGTAACAATAACTCGTAATGTTCATTCAGTGATTATTTCATTGAAGTACTACTATCTAGAATAAATTATATTGGGCTATTCCAATTTTCTCAGATGCAAGGGTAGTAGATACAAGGCCACGATTTAATTGCGATTGGAATAGATTGTGATAATTAATTTATCTAAGCCTGTTTTTATTACCTTAATTGAATTACTTTATTTTTAATTTTTTCTTAGACCAAACTACAAAAACACAAAGTGTTTTAGCTGTAATATTTCTGTGTAATTTGTAAAGAAGTACTAAATAAATAGCTAATAGTAATTTGTAAAGAAGTACTAATAAATAGCTTTTCTCACTCCAGGTACATTATGCAAAGCAAGAGAAATTTACACCAATTGTACTGGACATTGTGAACCAATATGTAATTATGGGGAAAAGGTGGTGCCAAAATGTACAACAGATTGTGTACCCGGTTGTGTTTGTAACCCAAAACTTTATATAAGAGATATTGACAGTGGGGACTGTATTAAAAAATTGTACTGCTGTAAGTTTTATTCAATTGTTAAAAAAAAATTGTTAGTGTGAACCTTTTTTCAGAACAAATATCACTAGTAACACTGATGATCTGCGAAGTACAGACGTGCTCTGTTTATATTTTATTATAGGTTTGATCATCCCATTACTCTAGACAGGAAGAAGCAACAAAATAGTAGTTATTAAAAAATTTCTTTCAAAATGTTTACTTTTTATTGCTTTTACTTTTTTACAAAAAACTTATGCTATTAATACTTAAGTGTAGCTTAATTTATAGTGACGATAATGTACTTGCACCAGTATAGCACACTGCTATATATTGCACTGATAAATATTATAACATATTTTTTATAATTATTGTCAATCTGATGAGACTTTTGGTTTGGCGAATAAACACAATATACAATTTTTAGTTTCATGATTAAACACTAAATAAAATAACTAAATTAATTTCACTAGAAGCATAAAACGTAAAATAAAACGTCCACAGGGAAATGTCTAAACCCCGATCAAGTTTATGGATGCAGAAATCCATGCGACGAGCAAACATGTTCACCTCCCAATGAATATTGTAAATTAATATCTAAAACATGCGTTACAATGTGCTACTGCCGAAGAGGTTATGCTCTTAATAAATATCTTGATTGTATACCAGTAAGAAAATGTCCAAGTAAGTATGACACAATCATGAAAATTTGCAGTTTAAACATGCAGTATTACAATATCTTGCATCTCATAAATTTGTGTACTTAACACCTATCTAACCTAATATAACCTAACTGCTTCCTTAATTTTCTTTAGATTCGTCACATTAATTTCCTCTAGTTTGCTTTCAAACCTTCTATTACACTGTGCAAACTAACAACATGCAAGTACTGAATTATAGCAGCGATTAAAAAATATTTTTCTTTATAGATAAACCAAAATGTGGCAAAAATGAAGTATATGATTGCCACGTAACCTGTCCACCGAAGAGTTGTAATTTGATGACTGAAAAACGTATTTGCCCTCCCGGTCCAATCTGCACCGTGAAGTGTGATTGCAAAAATAACTACTTAAGGAACGAGGATGGAATATGTATTCCATCTAATGAGTGTGTCCCATCTACCAGTGAGTTTAAAAAAAACTTAGTGATAAACTGAAATGTTGTATTTACATTTTACCTATCCGACATCAATTGATTTAGTTGACATGAAATAAAGATAGAGTTGAATAACTATAATCTAAGGTGTACTTTCAGTGAATTATAATGTTGGATATATGTACGTTAACTCTCTATTATGTATTTCACTACATGAACCTACTAAACTAACTCTGGATTGAAAAAAACCAAAATTTAAACTTTTATTTCTAATTTTTTTACTTTTCTTTCTAAATTCTTTTGTAAAATTTTATAAATTTCTGATAACATACTTTGCAGCGGACGATGGTCTATCAACTGAACCTGACAACAATGATCTTCCACCCGGAAACGATGAAAATTTTTAAAACGAAAATGAATAAGATTTTTCTAAATAAATTTTGCAAAAAATTAGAGAACACTGTATTTTAAAACTGAATTACATTATTTATCAAACAAATTATATAAATGAAGCATTGATATAAAATGTTTTTTATTTGCTTCGAACTTTTGAAATACTCGTAAGACTCAAGTAAGTAAAGTTCGGTACTATTCATTCCACTCATAATAATCTAGCCCAATATATCTATTTAAACTTATAACTAGGAAGTAGCATACGGACATTTATACTCTGATGTATTCTGAGGATTTCAATTATAGCATATTCTGTAAATATGATGTAAATTCAGGAAAAATAGTACGAAAAAATAAATATTTTTTAGTTTTCTCAGGTAGTTTGAATACCTTCTCTCTAAATAAAGTAATGAAACACGGCTGTGAAGATATCTTGGGTAAGGTATGTGAGTAATGGAAACATGATAAATTTGTTTTCGAAGGGAAAACTTCTTACGAGTATTTATGACAATTTCGCATATTGAGGATGAATTTGTAGTAAAAATATTAAGTGGTAATGACATCCCTCAACATATAAGGGATCTAGAGATAAATTTAAATGGATAGAGGAAGTAAAGGAGTGAAAGGATCCTCCTTCCCAAGAGAAAAGGTAAAAGAGAGGGCAAGACAGAGAGGGAGGAAGAGATGAAATGAGTCAGTAAGCGGGTTTGGGGGAGAGTGGAGGACTGGAAAAGGAGAAGAGAAGAGTTTGGAAATTGAGAGAAATTTGGCAGACAGAGATATGAATAGAGTAGAATAGTAAGATAGGTTAAGATGGGGAGCTTATTGTAGTGTGGGACAGAGAAAGGTTGAGAACTTTGGGAGAGTGGCACAGAATGAGATAACAACACAAGGAGCGTGGGGAAGGGAGTTGGGGTTGTGTGTGTTAGGGATAAAGGGGTTGAGGTGAAAAAGAGATGGATAGTTGGACATTTGATAATGGTACAGATGAGGTAACGAAAACAAAAAGTTCCACTTTTTACACAAGTGGTAAAACTACTCCCTTTATATAATTAAACATACATGTTTACATACAGATAGATTTAGACCACCAGCAGATAATTTAGACCTTAATTATAAACCTTAACGTCATTTCACGTACAATTATTTTTGGGAACTTTCTCTGACATTACACACGTTTTCGAAAGTATTATTTTGTTTTCATAATGATGTTATTGCGAAGATAAAAATGAAATGTCCTCATATTTACAAATAGTTAATAAAATTTTTATTTATTTAATGTTTCAGTATAACATACTAAAAATATGCATTTGCAAATTACACGTTAACTTATTGAATTTTAAATAAAACAGTCAATAAATATAGCATCGCCTATGTAGTATAAAATGAAAAGGCAGATGTGATAAAATGTAATTTTTTGAATTGTTTAACTACAAAGCAAAAATTATAGGAAATCCTGCCAGGGAAAGAAGGCTGCGACAAAAACTTAAGCCTATAGCAGATATGATCCGCTATAGGCTAAGTTTTTGTGGAAAGGGGAAGAGGCCAAAAAAAATATGTGTCAAAAAAATTCAGGAAAATAAGAAAAAAAATCTCACCATACACCAAATTGACAGTTTAATTAGAAATACTTGTACGCCTCTTGAAGTACGAAAAAAATTTACTCCTTAGTTATTAACCATGTAATTGGAGATAAATTCTAACAATTTACAAATTAATTACAAAGAACGAGAAGCATTTAAAGAATGCCGTATATTACATTGCCAACAATAGTTAATTAGCATATAGAAACAATAAAGAAATTCTAAATACTCTCTTTAAAGAACGAGTTTCTGGAATAATACCAAGAATACCTTTCCTCATTTTTGACTTTTCCTAAAAACGGTGAAGTGACCAGGATGCATCCCGAAAAAGAGATTACATTGTAAAAGGTAGAACTTAAAAACAAACACGTGTTTTCTTAGCCTTCGCAAAACTTTAGCATAAACAATTCTTTAAACTCACTAGAATTCACTAATTTATCATATTCAACATAGCTGAGAGGAAATTTATTTTTAGCTGTAAACTAAAGTGAAAGAGATGGGAAAAGTTGCTCGATTGTGAGCAGTGTCATAGCTAGAGGCTGGCTGTAGGGGGTTTGCCTGAAAACAGATCTCAAAAGAGTACAATAACAAATTTTGGGCTAATACAAATTTGAATATGCGAAGACCCAATTACTAGTGACAGCGTTTAGAAAATCTATAAGCAGAAGTATTGACCAGACATATATAAATATACTTTTACTTATAGATCATTTTACGTGTTATTGCCATTAAAAGATTATCAATTTTATAGCCATTGTGTGCCCACCGCGCCACGCATATTAATTGAACAGGGATTCCCCATGTGTTGCGATGAAACCATTTTCATTTTGGTAAAAACTGATAAGTGACAAAAGAAACATTGTATCTATGATTAATTTAATGATATTTTTTACTTAGTATCGTACAATGTGTGGTTTGGTTTGTGAGCGAGTTGCACAAGTAATAGCCCATATTTCAAATTTTACGTTTTTGTCATCCACTTTGAGGTACAGTACAGGTAAGTTGAGATTTAGGTAATGGTTTTCGCAAATGAAAACCTTGAAATACCCGCAGATTTTATTGTGATTTCTTAAAACGATTCTGTTTCGTATTTACTTTTAAAATTTATTTTTCATAATCTATAACGTTGTGGTGAAAAAAACATATGGTATCACATTTTGAATAACCAGAAAGGCGCACAAAAAAAAAGAATGAAGAGATATAGTCAATGTAACGAATAAATGGATATTATCAAGTCTACAAGGTAGTGCGATTAGTACATAATAATCACGATCTGACACAGCTTTTCCTATAGAACAAATGAATTATGGAATTTATTTTCTGACATACGTCGATGGTATACAATATATTGTCATACAAAATCATAATTTTATAATCTTTTTTTTTTCAAGTTTTGTACCCATGTTGGTTTCCAAAGTTACAGAGTTAGATATTTAAACTTGCACAAATTATAATGACCTTAATTTTTCAGTTTTTGATTACAAGTTTAAATGTAGTTTAACTAACGTTGGACCAGAATAAGGAAAGACTATTATTTAGATTGTCAATGTTCAATGATGAAAGAATATTTTCGGCTAAATGGTTTCAGAAAATGTTTTCAAACAATGAGATATATGAAGAGAAATGCTCATGTATAGGAAAATATCAAATCTATTTTTTGTTTCCTTCAAATTTATTATTTGACAGTAAGGGTACAATTTTTTCAATAAGTTTTCATGGTTAGAAATTTTTAAATCCAAAGATCGGTGAACTCATTAATATTAAAAATTTACGTGACCTGAAAAGAAATGGAAATATGGCAGATATAAAGTAAAACCATAGACGTTGTGGTGCAATGTGGGACAATTGCAGAAATCTAATAGTAGAAGATAATAGAAGATAATGCATTCTAAAATTGATAAAGGAGGTACACCTGTTTGTTTTAGAAACAACCTGGCACTGGGAGCTCGAACTAAAAAATTAAAACATCGAAATTCAAATAATTTCAAATACTGTATAGCTCCTGGCCAGGGTATAGTAAGAAATGGAAACCCATGTGTATTGTATTTCAAAAGAAAGTGTCATCTTATTTCTCATCAACTAAATAAAACGAAGTAATTTCTACTCTATGATCAACTCTAAAAAATTAAATTATTTAAAAAACCTTGCAAATATAATTTTACAGTACGTGTCCCATTTATGGCAGTCAGGGTATCGACCATTATAATACAAATGATGGAAAGTTTATGGTTGAAGAAAGTTTTTTAGATTTCATAAATTCTAGAGAAAAACTGGCATTGGTCGTAGACGTTAAGATGAAATTGTAAATAAAATAAGCAAAGGTGGCTTTATACTATTCAATTGCAGGAGATAGTCGCATGATGACCATATAAAAGTGTTCATGTGCAAATCCTACAACTGAATGATAATACTAGTTTTTTACCATGTCACACACATACACAAAATAAAATTGAAGCTTCCGAGTCTTGTGTAACTCTAGAAATTACTAAAATTTTCAGCATGGTAATAAATACTTTTTAATAATTTAGTATTAACACAGAATTGAAATGTCACTTTTCACTTAACCACCACAAACTACAAAAATATAACATTCAGTTGCAGAAGAAATTGCAAAAAATATATGCAGTGAAATCTATCTTCAGCAAAAAGTATTTTCAAAATTATTAATTTGGAATTCATTTGTATGTCGGTTGAATGGGATCGTATTTGTAGAAGCACTGACCGTCGTTACCGCATTTTAGAGCGAAAGTTAAAAAAATTCAAATTTACCGTTTAGTGGATATCTTCATTAATGGAATGGAGATTTAAAAATTGAGTTTGTAGCTTTTGATTTTGCTTTTCATACAAGACTTTAGTTACAAGCAATTTCCACTGCAAAACTGAAAAATTCAGAAGCTGATCTCATTAAAACACAGAGATGATTTAAATGCTTGTGAGGTAAGTTTAGAGATTGCAAGCTATGAAAACCAAATAAAATCATTATCTGATTTAAAAAAGGCATATTAAAATTCTCTTCTAAATTGTCATGAAGAATATGGTTTATTGACCAATTATCCCAATACAAGGAAAACTCTTCACCTAGCATTAATGCTACCTGTGACTTCTCCCTGTTATGGAAGTTCTTTCAACAAATTAAAATTAATAAAAGAAAATAAATCATCTGATCGAAGATTAGTCAGAAACATTTTAATCATCTTGCTATATTATCTGCTATAATTAAGCAATTAATTGAGTGTGATATTGTGAAGAAAATTTATTTATACAATGTGATTCATAAAATGATTTCAGAAAGAGCCTGAAAAGTAAATTTTACATAATCCCACATTTTAGTACTTTCATGCACAATGCTTGATTGAATTATTTAAATTGGATTTTACAATTTTAGCCAAGAATCCCTTTCTATAAAATAGAATGGTAACTTTTTTGAGGGTACAAAATTTAAATTTTGCCCTGGGCGCTAACAACTCTGGCTATAACATTAATAACATTATGTGTGAAACATGGAAATTTTCAGTCCTTGGTAAATAAATTATTCACAATTAAGTTATTTACCAATTATTTACAATTAAGTATTTTTAACTTATCTTATAATTATAAAGAAATACAAACGATGGTGTCAGTAATGAAGTTGCAATGTATTATTTTCAATAGCGCTCTACGAATGAAGAAAAATTAGGTCCTTGTTGAAAGCACAGTTAAAGAATTAAAATCGGAATTAAAACAAAATATTCTGACGATAAAGAAACATGTTAAAAGTATTTAACCACAATAGAGAAAAAGAAAACGTGAACAGGATCAAAATTTACTACAGGTTGATTTCACAAGAAAAAAAAACTATCAACAGTATGAAAGATAAATTAATTCCACATATTTTGTAATATACAAAAAACCATTAAGAATATATAATGGTATCTATTATAATAAGAATAATGAAAAATTAAAAATATATAAAAATTGTCAAAAACCAATATAAAAATTGTACCAATATTTATTTACGGTTAACAACATATGACAGATAACATTATAACAGATAACAAAAGCTATTTTGGTTTTGAGCGCACTAGGGCATGAAGATCATTTAGACGGAGTGGGAGGATTATTGCAGGCAACCACATACAAGCATATTTTAAACGGTAAAAATGGTAAAACAACTAAGAATTTTATGAAGCCCTTGTCTGATTCTATTAAGTCATTACAAAAAATTGCATGTGAAGAAAGGGTTGCTTATTATGAATACACTTCAAACAAAAATTAGTTGTAATCCAGGGTATTATGAGTTTCACAAAAATTAAATAACAGGAAAAATCACTGGGTGTAATTGAAGTGAACCAACTAGCTTTGGTTGACCAAAGCCCGAAAGACCTACAACCACGTCGTTAAGAAATTATTCATAAATTGAATTTGTATATGAAGCTGTATTTTAAATGGGCAAAGATCCAATGGAAGACACATCCACATAACGATAGATCTACTTTTGACACAGGGATATAGTCTATTAAAAATATACCAATGCGCAATGAGAATATAGAGAAAAGGAGGCTTACGAGAAACGTATTTATCACTATGTGTGTAACTCATCAAGTTATAAGTATGGAGAAGATAAAGAAAATGTCTATACAAAATAATGGTACTTGGAACGTTGTCATTGTATAGTGCTTTATAAAACTAAAAATAAACGATATGCTCTTCCATAGATGTGTTGCCGTTGCTGATACTAATGTAGATGGTGAAGGAGATGAGAAGTAACATTTTTAAGATATCTGTGTAAGTTAAATTAGTGACCTCCTTCCAAGGAAGGAGGCCACGATATTTTGCCATGTGTGTTGTATTTTGATGTCTGGGTTGGTTTTAAAAACTTTATTATGATATTCACTTTATATAAAGTTACTTGGTTTGTTAAAGTTCCCATAATAATATTTTATTTCGGAAGTATAAAATGTGATAGATTGTTTAAGTTGGTTTAAATAATATTCATTTTATTTTATTTGAGATACATAAATACCTTGTAGAACAATGTTGAGAATTATTTTCAATATAAATGGATTTAAATTTAGTGGTATTTTAGTACTTATGTAATATCTTTGAAATATATTGCAAAAATATGATTTAAAACTTGTAAAATAAAGTTTGTGATGATTCCAGAATTAATTTTTTGTATGTTATTTAGAAATATGCTCTTTCCTTTTCTACACACCACAATAATTCAGTGTATGTTTCGTCATTCATGGGAATGTCATTATTTCTTTTTGTTACTTTTTTTTATAACTTAGCATAGTAGAGTGAAGCCCTCAATATTTTTTAAATTAAAGAATTTTTAAACAAATAATATATTTTAGTAATATATTAGTATATATTAGTTCTAGTAAAAATATATTAATCAAAGTACTAATTTTGCAGTATATTCCCTGAATTAGATTTTAGAATAAATTGTGTGTTCGTAATAACTGTAATACAATGAGATATAAACATTTTATGCACTTAGTTTAAATAATAGTTATTGGTAAGTTAAAACCAATTTCAACATTATTTATCAAACAGTATTTATTTTCCGAATGCACTATACGCTAACATTCGGTTATATAGGAAATGCATACATTTACATTATGCCATTAACTTTTACAATAATATTAAATAATATGCTGCATCACTATGTTCTTCTCTGTATATTTAAAACTTTAACTGTTTACACTTTTCTATTGATACCTTAAAGAGATTAAAAAAAATGGTACTCCTGTTATAGATACAACAGTTCTGCTTACGTTTAAGGTCTATAAATGGATTATATTTATTAAGATGAAACGAATATTTAATAAATTTCATTATTTGAGATCTTGAAGTTAAGCAGTTTGGAAGCTTCCACAGACTCAAGCACATATTGAAAACAACGAGAAATGTGACACTCTCTTACATATTATAAGTATTTTCATGTTCAACCTGTATAACAAGACATTTCTGAAGGTTGATTAAAAATATACGGTAAGACTTAAACAAGTATATTAAGGAAATTGGAACTATCTTAATACCTAATGACGGCTTCTGATATTACGGGAAAATATTGAATATGTCCGCCAATTATATAATGACAATTGAAATTACAGAATACTGAAATTAATTAAATAACTTTATTATTACTGTCTAAGTTAACAGAAATTTTATTGTATTACGTTATTATAACTTTATATATTATTATATTAACTTTTAAGAATTTTATTTTCAATAAAAATTCTATAAACTAACTTATTAAATAATTGAATCATTACTCTGTTCTCAACAGATATAGAGTTATAGAAACAAAAATGAAAATTAATAGGAAACGCTGCTCTCTTGCGAAATGCAATAAATATTTAATTTGCAGTGTTGCAATAATTTTTCTTTTACTTTATTGCTGAACTTACTTGAAAGTATCTCAATTGGTGCATTTACGAAGTGGTTATTATCCATAGCTTCGTGTAGACACAAGTCTATGCGAAGCTACGGATCGAAGATGCGAAGGATGGAGGATGCGAAGTTTTATCATTTAATAAAATTAACATTTCTTCAGTATCCAAAAAATTCTCACTCCTCGGTTTTTGCAAAGTTATTTACTCAATATTTTTTTATTAATAAGTGAATATTATTGTTTTTGCAAACTACTGAATCTAAATCAATACCAAAACACATATTCAGATATTCAAATAAAAACTAAATATACATGGTGTCCAGAAATAAATGTCGGACAAAGAAAGATGCTATTTGCTGGCTGTAAAGGAATAAATTGTCGTTGGAAAAATAAAACGTTGGAAAAATAAAAGTGTAAAACGTAAAACAGTCCTTTTTTCTAATTGAGTGCAAAAAAATATTACACATAACTCTTTTTAACACTCTCAATACTTGCTTGAAGCGTGACGCTTACCCGGGCAACTTAATGTTTTCATTGCTTTTTACATGTCCACTTAATGGAAATTATGAATATTTTTTCAATTTTCTGAAAAAGTCACGTGTTAAATTTTATTTTAATGGCAATAAATTATTTTTCAGTTAACGAATAATGTCTTTCTTTGTCCGACGCTTATTCCCGGACACCGTGTATATCAAATTTGAGTCTATTTTCTTAAGGGATTTTGAGACGCGACAATCAGAATTAAATTTTGCTTCAGAATATAAATGGCTATCAGAAAATCCCTGAAGCATAAAAACAAACCGAAAAATTGAGTTTCATTTACCTCAGTACTTCTTTATAAACTACCTTTGTGGTGATGCCTTTTGAGGCTGCAATAACCAGACTATTGGAAGAGCTTCCTCTGGAATATACCATTTGGAACTCTTTATATGAGTCCTCCCTTAAGTCGACGCCAGCCATTTCAGTCCTTTAAAGTTATTATTAATTATGGCAAAGTACATCTTGAAATTTAACTCTATTTTCTTATATTCAAATGAATATTTCAATGGAATTAATGGTATCCTTGTGATGAAAATTTCTATGATGTCCTTTATACAGTCTTTGCTTGTAGTCTAATTGATTTGCGCAATTCAGATTAAAATCTATTTGTGACATTTCAGGTGTTTCAATTTTACGAACGAAATTACGTGATGGAATACTGAAAAGATTCAGAATATTAAATATTTTTACGGGAGACGGACGGCGTTGTCCATTTGAATCATTGAATTGAAAGACCTATATTCCATGTCATCTTCGAAAAATAAATGTCATCGATTGTTTTAAATTTTTCGGAGTTACGGTGGTATGCTCTTATGATCATTTCATAGGATTCTCTTTGATGCTACATATATAAGGGTACATCGTAGCAGTTAGCTGAAAACTACAGTGTTCAAATTTAAAGGAGTTGTGACCTTACCTTTCAGTGAGGGGTGGTGACTTTACCTTCCATAAGGGATAATTTCCATAACATATTTTTAGGAGCAATTTAAGAAATGGCCAGCAAATATGTCGTTTCTTAACAGATCCTTATATTTTTATGAAGCGCTAGTTTCCGGATATGAGTCACACATATGAAACCGTTAAGTACGATTTCACTTCGTATGGTTCATACACTCGTAAATGTGATGGATAATGTATACCGAAAGTCTCCAGTTAAAAGCAAAGTGAGCTTTTTATAAGGCTATCGTTTTTCTTGTATCCTGTCATGTTACACTGAGAGCTTAAAAACCGCCCTTGTGGGCCATTATGCATTCATCCCAAGCTATTAGGTTAAACTAGTTCAAAGCTTGAACCCCTTACTCTGTTTGGAAATATTGTAGATGTTTCTACTTGCATCAGCGAGTAGATGTTTCTACTTGCATCAACCGTCTTACTTCATTTCAGCAATGTGGCAGCAATTCCTGAAGAATGTCGTAGTCAGCGCTCTCATGATTTCTTTGTATTCTGGTTAATCAAATATTTATGTCTAAATAAATTTTTTTCATTACCACCTTTATGATGCCTTCTAAAATTTGGTTCTAAACCTGAGACCGATCGTCATTTAACAAATTTTTGTTTTGTTACTTGTGATAAAATATTCCTGTCATCACTAATTACCCGGAAGGAGTCTATATTTTGTAACAGTTTCATATCTCAATGGCTGAGAATATTATATTGTTATAAAAACAGTCATTTGAAGGATAGCAATGTACTTTTTTGTTAGTATTTAGTAATAGATTGTACGACCTGTTTTTTTTTCTAATGGTATCCTCAAATCTGGCACGACTTTTTCATAAGCTTCGTATGCTTCAGGATGGGTTGTATATTCTACCAAACTTATTAAATTGAGAAACGTATGCAGTCAACCAATCTTCTAGAGGCCAATGAACATGAAACTGTACATGAGGTAAATTTTATATAGAACTTAAGCACAGTCTCTTTTCTTAGTTAATTATTATTTTTCACACAGCTATCCGAGATGATATATATTTAAAATTGTCATAAATATTTATCTGAATACCACTAATTCTCATAAACTTTCATGAATTGCATTCGAGTGAAATAGTTGGCAGGATCAGCTTTAATTATTGCCTTCACTTGCATGTGACGTGACAGTCAAATTATTCCAGTGATTCATCGTGTGAGCATCTTTTCACATACTTGTCAAATTATGACTTACTTGTAAATGTAATATAATTTTAAACAATAATAAAAAAAATATTTATTTCACTAAAAATCTATGAAATGAGACTACAGTGGCGCTATTATTTCAAATCAGATAACCATTTCATAGTGCGCCTAACAGCTGAATAAATATTAATTATGAGACGATACTTTGATGTTTAAACAATAGTTTTATTCGCTGCGACCATGTAGCGGCATGTATCTATTATGGTATTCAGGTTATAACACTTGTAATACTTTGCCTCAAGGTCACTGCCTCCCATCAGATGACCCGAGGCATCCATAAACAATGTGAACATTATGATCGAAATGTAGTTTGAATATAGATAATTATTTATTGAATATACTATTTGAAGGTCAAGCAGATATAAGCAGAATAGCAAGTAGTAAAAAATCTAGTTTCATAGTTACGCGCAAATCGCGAAATTAATTTTTTTTCGCACATGTTTGAATTTTGAAAATCGATAATATGCTTATCTAATTATATGTTTAGTGGAGGATTTAGGTTGAAGGTATTTTATCAGTACAACGTTTGTGTTTTTAGTTATTCTATGGTTTTAAAACATTTTCAAAATTATTTAGAATTAATCTTATCATAGCGCAAAGTATTTTTGTGCTCTCTTAGCAACGGCCTATTTAGTGATAGTAGATTCAACTTAATCAAGGAATTAGAGACTCAAAACACTGCGGTTATTAATATAAAACATAATTAGAATTGTATTATATTTCAAAACGCACATAATTTTTATATAAATATTAATTTTAAGACCACATTTTCTACATCTTGAAGTTAAAGTCAATAAGTAAGATACATATTATGTAAAGTGTGACTGAAAAAACCGTTAAAAAAATTTTTATTTTTATTCAGACTCATATTTAGTTGAAAATATGGACGTATATATCATCATTTGGAAACAAAAAAATGAACTTAATTCCTTTTATTTTCATAATTTTAAGATTCACATATCAATATAAATTGATGTCTGTTGCTCAGTCCACATACTATATCTCTGTGCTCTTCCTTACTTCCACTTATCCATAGCATAATATATTACTTTTGCAAATATAAATATAAAAGGAAATCACTATAATATGCTGCTGGCATATTATAATGATCACCTGGTTACTATATTATGAAAATTCCTAACTCAAAACTGTAATCAACCTCCGATTCCGACCTTAATTTTTCACATCGTCTTTATCTTTCTACAAGAAAAATAATGTCCCTATACTTAATTTATATTATTAAATTGTCTAGTAAGTTTTTAGCCACAACTTCGGGATTTTTCTTTTTTTATAGAGTATAAACAGGCCAAAGTACAGTCAGTTGACAACAGTCAGCGCCGAAGCTTTAAGTGAATTACATAAAAGATAATGGATTTAAATTGATTTCAAATACGGATTCCATTATTTTACAAATAAGCGTCATGCGATGGGCGAGTCCACGGTATTTTACGCGACGACAAAGGTTCGATTCAGTAAGTTCAGGAACGAGGAATACAGTCTTGAGGACAAACCCCGTGCCGGATGTCCTTTTGAATTGGACGTTCAACGATTACGACGCTCAATTGAGGAGGATCCTCAACTAACGACTCGTCAATTGGCAAATGAGCTACATTGTAGTCGTGGCACCATGAAAACACATTTGCACGAATTGGAAAACGTTTCAAAATACGGAGCTCGGGTACCCCACGAGTTGTCACCATACCACCTTCAGTGTAGAGTTAATATTTGCCAACTGTTATTAGCATTGAAACATAACTTCAACTGGCTGAATCAATTAAAAACTGGCGATGAGAAGTCGGTTACATACGTTAACGATACACGCAAAATTAACAACAGACCAATAAGCCTCATCCAAAAGATGTCCGATATGATGTTCAATGTAATATATCGGTTTGTGAAAGATTGTTTTTAATTTTATACCGATTCAAAATATTATCTTAAATTTATTGCCACATACGAAATTTTACATATGTTCATTTAAAATATTTCGACCTTTGTGCTGTTGACGTTACTCGTATATTACAGTTAATACGTTATTTAACATATTAGGTTGGCAACTTATAAACCCGCCATCACTGCACACAAACTTTTCAACTTTTGTACGTTAAAGACGTTTTTGAAGTTAAAGACGTTTTTTGAGAAAAATCATGGCAAGACTTTGAAATGTTGTTATTATTTAAAATAATGCCTTTATTTTACACCCTTTCAATGCATTTTGATTGAATAGAATTCTGATCGAAAATGCAGGCATTAAGTATGTAAAAAGTGTGTATTGAATAATATCATATTATACGTTCGTAGTTTCTCTTCTTTTGATTTTAAATGTTATATATTTTCTTAGTTATTTCGTAAAAATATATGTTCTTATTTACGTAGTCAAATGGAAATTTTCACATTTACAAACCGGAGTAAATAAAATTTCTATTGAAGAAAATGCCACTTTCCTCGTACTGATGCTCTCTGAATTTATCATTGCATCTGTCTGTGAGCTTAGTATTTCTTGTTTTTTTTTATTTAACTTTTAAATTCTAGTCTTTTTTGAAGTCTAGTAGTTGCGATTCGACTTTGTCTAAAATGTGGCATGTTGATTTGGAAAAGTTTTATGCTCCTGATGTTACATGTTCGATATTTTCTTTATGAAGACTCTGAAATAGCAGGTGGCCATGATATGCGCTCTATTTCTGAGTATTTCTAAACGTTGTATGTCGTCAAACACCAACTAATGTAAATAAGGACTTGATCAATTTGATTACATCGATCGTCAAGTTCACTTCTCTGTCGGGCTATCTGTTGGAATGAGGTTTTTGTCATCTCCGATGGAACGTATGATGGACAGAGAAATTTGGAATGAGCTGGTATAAAAATTTATATTTAATGTTCAGACTTTTATGTATCTTCTTCCTCACATTCGAGGCACAAGACAGCCTGATGATCAGGACAGATCGACCTGGCACAATGTTTACACCACTTTTTAGTGGAGCGATTACGGGCTCGAGAGCACATGTAACATTTGCCTACTCTTCCCAATTTGTTGGGTTCATTATGTGGCATCTCATCAGTGTAGTCCAAAAGCCATTTTTTCTTACTTTTTAGTTCCCGGGAAAAGTTTACTGATATCAGTCGTCTTGACATGAGGGGTTTCGCAAGTTCAAATGAGAGATCAAGCAGGAAATTACGCCGCACAATATTTTGTTGACCTTTATTTAATTGATGGACGATCAAAGCATTAATACCAGCTATATTCAAATAATCGAAAAAAGGGTAAGCGTTCACCGTCATGAATTTAGTAAAACGCTGTACTGTTTGCGCATTTTGTCCAAAATATCAACACCACATTTAATATGATTATAATAGGTTATTATTTCCGGCTTTCGATCATCCCCTGTTTCCGGATCTATGGTATTGTCGTAATGCATAGTCGAGAGTAAGGCAACTGATTTATTTTGTTTAAGTACGTAAGATACTAGTATGCAATTTAGTAGGAGCCCAAAAATACTACTCTTAGTAGGTCTGTTTTTAGATTTATATAATTCATTTGATATTTCAGAGTGCCTACAACAGATATTTTTTTCTTCAGCAGCTCTAATCTTGTAGGAAGACTTGTAAATTAATTGTCCCTGGTCACGTTGCATCCCAAGCCAGAAAGTGGATCGATAAGACAAAGAACCACATCGTTTACTTCATTGGACTGTTGATATGGCCCTTCAGGCTCTGTTTCGGCGTAAACTTCAAAATTGTATACGTAAGGAAACTTTATGTCAACAACTATGTATAATTTTATACCAAATTTATCTGGTTTGTTCGAAATATAAACGATAAATCCACACCATCCCCTAAACCCAACTAGCTGTTCATGAGAAAAGTGTGAGAAAATCACTAGATGTAAAATTTTTTTTGCAATAATTCACCATTATCTCTATGATTTCTCGTACAGGGGATGGTTTGTCAATACTCCGTCGTTCTACAAGATCATTTACGTCGTCAAACCGGAGAGCACGCAAAATAAATCTAAATTAATTTATTGACATTGTGCAATATACAAGTTGCAAGCCAGTTCCTTTTGAATTGTTCTGAAAGTCATTGAGATTACGACGACCAGAATGTGACATCCCCATCCCCAGCAACAACCCAATCAAAGCTCTGATTTTAGACCAAATCAGTTTTTTTTGCATCTCTTTCTTTTTGGAAACGATCTTAAATTTTATCAACATAAATATCTGAATTAGAAACAACGATTTCTAAACACTTTTGGTCAAAAAATAACACGAAGCGAGACAATGGTGTTTCTGCATTTTTTGCGTTATCCTTTCGACCCGGAGGTCAAAATCTAATTTCTTGAGATCTCACCCGCGTTTCTGGAGGATAAGTTTTATTGCATCATGTTTCATTCTTAGAGACATAAACTTATCTTCTCACATTAGTTGATGACAGTCCAAAGAGAGGTACGCCGCGGTCAGTTGAACAATTTTTCATGACCTCTTTGCGTAAGAAGTCAGATCTATCTTGTTCCACTGATAATTGTGCAGGAGCCGCGCTGTCCTCTCCGTCATCTGATTCACTCGGTAGAACTTCATCGTCAGCATCCTCTTCTTCTAGCCACCTCGAGGCTTGACATTCTATATGTGTATCTATATTTTCTCAAGAAATTACTAAAAACGAAAATAAAAATTATTAAATGTGTAACGATATATACAGATAATAACAACTTCTATTCAACATAAACATTATAATAAAGACCAATATTAATATCATTAACAGTAAACATTTTAATATAAATAATTATTTACCTTCATTAGCTTTTGTTACGCCGATACTCGCATGTACTATTATATGTATGTACTATTATACATATATTATTAATATATGTACTATTATAATGCGAACTTTGGCGGGAAAATACTGAATACACGCCGTCGCTTGACGCCACACTAACCCGTTGCGTAATTTTATTTTAGTGGCTTATCTAGGGGCGGGGGGGGGGGCGGATGGTCAAGGAACGAGAGAACGACATGTGCGATCTACCATAGTAGAGCGCGCGTGCACTCTAGTGTTAAACGGATGTACTATAAATGACAATCAGAAGCAAACATTGATCATCTTTCATCAGAACACTTGTAACATTTATTGAAATATTTTATCAAATTATGATATCGCACAATATTTTTGAAGTCTACATTCAAATTACAAAGAAAAGCGAAGCCTTAGAACAAAATATTTTATAAAATTTTACACCGGCTGCGAATCAATTTAAACTTAAAAAAAATAATTTGTCAGCTGAAATTTTATACGCCGGGACAGATTTTAATTAACAATTACGAATCACAAAAGGTTGTAGCAGTTGGTGTTTGTAAATGAAACGATTACAGGCATGCTTATATTTACATGGTATTAATCAAATATATTATTCACTAACTACGCCTGTGACTTTGCTTACGTGAAGTACCACGTAGTGCCATCTACAATTACCACGAAAGGAACTTTTTAAGTAAATACGCTTTGTGTTTAAAATTACCATATCTTCTTTACTGGTGCATCGAATAACGGCAATCCGTTACCTCCTGTCCTACAAAATCCATCAGATTTATTTAAAACCCAATTATATTCGTTTCAGCGGTTCATTAGTGTTGCGTATGCAAATAAATATATCAAGAGAAATAATTTCAAAAACAATATTCTTCTCTTTGATTACTTTTCTAATGTCCCCTAAATTTTTTTCTTCAATATTATTATTGTTAAGATTTATCCATTCTGCAATTTTATTCTGTATATTATTAATTGTATATTATAATTTTAGATTACTTTGACACATTTCCATAAAATATTGCTCCGCTAGTTTTTCTAGCAATTACGGTGTAATTAATGATATTTTTGATAATAAATGACAGCTAAGTGAAGACGATACAATTAACTTGGCGATACAATTATTTTTTTGCGGACTACTGTTAGATCCCTAATGATATATCTATATAAACTGACTTCACTGAGACAGTCATGAAGAGACAAACTGTATGAAATTTTAGCATCATAGAGGTTATCCTCAAACCTGACAGTTTCTGATGTCATTTCAATAAACCTAAGCCTATTCCTTACGATTTTTGTAGTGAACGTAATCTCTGTACCGTCATGCTGCTATGATAGAAACCAAAATAAGAATTACCATAATTATAATGGCATACACCTTGGTTCGCTTCACGGGTATGAGGTATGTGCATTTCTTTATTTGATGCGTATCATGCAATGCTCTGATTTACGCGTCACCTTCAGTATACTAGCTCAAAGCTAGTATACTCAAGAATTTGTTGACTTTTTGAACAAGACGTATGTAATTGAAGAGAGCGAACAAGCAAGTTAAAATGAAGAATAAAACAATAATTTCAGAATATGTGTAGTAAATGATTCAACAGTATTGGAATATCAAGTATTCATAGAAAACAAATACGCTAGTTATTTTAAGTATAATAAATAATTAACTAATATACTATAATAAATAATTAGTATACTCAAGAATTTGTTGGCTTTTTGAACAAGACGTATGTAATTCAATAGAGCGAGACAAGCAAGTTAAAATGAAGAATAAAAAAATTATTTCAGAATTTGTGTAGTAAATGATTCAACAGTATTGAAATAGTCTTTATAGAAAAAAAATACGGTAGTTATTTTAAGTATAATAAATAATTAACTAATATACTATAATAAATAATTAGTATACTCAAGAATTTGTTGACTTTTTGAACAAGACGTATGTAATTGAAAAGAGCGAGACAAGCAAGTTAAAATGAAGAATAAAACAATAATTTCAGAATTTGTGTAGTAAATGATTCAACAGTATTGGAATATCAAGTATTTATAGAAAACAAATACGCTAGTTACTTTAAGTATAATAAATAATTAAATTCACTATGGCTAATTGGAAACTTTATCATTGAAGATCGGTTTCAGTTATGGAAGCCAATAGTTAGGATAATAAATGACATTGAATTATGGTAACAACTTTTATTAAAATCAATATAGCGAGGTGTTGATCAAATTGGGCCAAAGGTAACAGGGTCGTTGAAGTTATGTGCCACAACCCTATTTGAAGTTACCTTAAACGGGTTAGTAAAGCAACAAAGGGTTCAAATCGAATTATATTTTTTTTTAAACTTAGCGGACAAGTTTACTGTAATTCATATGTTTATTTTATTCACTTGTTTCTACAGCGCCACTGATTACAAATACTAGTAGGTTGGAAAAACTCTCTTCTAAAATTATTGGAAAAATTGACACATATTTTTCATTCGTTTTGGATAAACAAAATATTATCCCTGAAAATATATCAGTTTGTGAAATTTAAAACTCAAATGGGATTAATAAATCTTCACTTAGAAGTTGCATTAAAACAACGTTTTATGGAAGCGCAAAAATTTAACTGCGTTATGTTTGTATTTGTTTATATATTTATTCATTTTTGCATTTGTTTATTTATATTAATCAGCTGGACCGGTATGTGAAAATGCAATAAAAGAGCTCAGTATTACAGTTAGGTAAGGTTACATTTTTTATTATTCGCATATCTCTCTCGCTGGAATACATTCTGCACTACTATGCTATAGATAATTTCTTGATGTGTGCGTGTGTTCGGCCATTTTGAGGGACGATATGTTTAGGAAGTTGGGTGGTAATTTATTAGGGAAATATGAATAATTTGAACATGAAAGCTTTTGCGGAATGTCTAAGAAATATGAATAAAAACAGAATTAACGGATTCAATCCAAACACTTAGATGAAATATTTAATAAAAAGTACAATAAAGAAATAAAGCTATAAGATTATGAATTCGACGCCATGCTAACAAGAAATAAATTTCAGTAGTGACAATTATTTGTGGATACAATCAAATAAAAATTTATTTATACATTGAAAATTATGTCTGCAACTTGAATGTTTTATTACTTAAAATATTAGAAACATATGATTTTCATTACATAGTATCAACAATAATTATTTTTGTAATAATTTTACATACTATTTATTACAATGTATCAAAAAAATCTATGTACGGTCCACTTTGTTCAACAGATTTAAATAAAATATCCGTTTACATTTACAATAGTGCATATGTTGAGGTTTTATTTTATCTGCATGGAAAAAACGCTCACTGCCCAGCGACAGTCACTCATATCATACGCTGACTGTCCCTATTCCAATGGAAAAGCACGATTTCCGCGATTAAGGTATAAACGATATTAGCTTATCAATTATACGATAGAACTATCTGCGACAATAATCCAGCAACCGCAAATTCCAGCCACAATTTTTTGGAGAAAGAGAGCACTCGTGATTTTAATCCGTACGTGTTCCTCATTTCCATTGGCCTTTAGATCTTCAAGTTAATGCTGTTCTTTTTATGTTAGTTAACTCTGATTTGAGATTTGCTCTTGCTTTTCTCCATAGCTTGTTTAAGCACTTACGTTTTAATCAAACAAGCCGTCCTTTAACTGCATTTAATCACTTAGCGACCGAGACATTAATGAAAGTTCAGTCCCGAATAAATTATATTGCCTTTACAAACTAGTACATATATTATTTACCAGTTTCAGCACTGAAAGTTGACCATAGCGTGCAGCTTATCAGAAATATGATTGAAGCAAGCAGTCTAGGATAGTTGATGTTTTGCAATTTTGATTGTTATTCACTCTCCTCTGCTTGTTCACAAATAATTCTGTCATTTTGAAATTATCAATATCCAGTCCTCTTGAAAATATGATGTAAATAAAAGGATTGGTATTCTCCGCTTTTGAATAAATGTTTACCTATCCGTGATAAATATTATAACCCTAATTGGAAATAATATAACTAACCTAAACATTTTTTTTATAACTTTTTCGAACTCAATCGACGTCGATTGAACGTGAAACTATCTGAGAGTGCGCCAAAACATACTTTATTGGTATACGTACAAGTTAGAACATGTCGGTCGATGAGAGACCGCGCTAAGGATGGCTGTGTTTTTTGACAGCAGCGCCCGCTCAAGTAAGTAACTCATATTGAAATAATTTAAGGAGATTTTTGAATACCTTTTCATTTATATTGCTTGCTTATTATTACGTTAATTGTTCGGCAAGAATCCTCTTCGAAATGTAAACTCGCACGATCGTGGCATATACGGTTGTAGTACGTGAATTTACTGTGAAATGTTGTTGTGCATTTTTAAATTTTTTTCGTGTCTTATAGCTTATAAATTAATTCCCTCTTTCACTTTTAGGGCGTCCGGTTATGGATGAAAGAATATGTGACCTTTTAAAAAATGGTAATATCTTGGAGATATTTGGACGAGGATGTCACAAAATCCACTCCGGATATCCTTTTTCGAAAAATATAGTTTAAGAATTAATGAAATATTAATTAAATTATCGGCGAAAGATCGTTTATAGCATCCTCCTTCAGCTTTTTCAGAGATACAGTCGCCTTTCCCACCAACTAAGTTGCCACCCCCTCCAACATCGAGAGCAGCTACTACCCAAGAATCAAGAAAATCAGGTCAAAGACCTTTACGTTCAATTTCTTTTCCAAATGATAGATCGAGATTACCTGTAAGCAATCGGTAAAGAGGATCTATTCTTGGAATAAAAATAGAATCAGTATCCGGGATTACAAGGAAGCGATATATGGAAGCCAAGCGACTTCAGAAAAAAGTCCCACGACTTTACTGTCTTGCCAACAAAACCGTCAAGACGTAAAATAGAATATAAGGTCATATACATATAAAATTGACATTTTGTTGAACTGGCTATTTTGATTTCAGATATCTGGCGTTTGTCTAAGAATTCCAAATTCAAATATATTTCAAATTTAAGCTCATATATTCATGTTTTGAATTTAGTAATTCATTTTTTTTCACGTCATTTGTTTTTTCTTCGAGATCGTTCTATGGATAATATAGACGAGGCGCTAGACGGAAGTGAGTGTGCAAAATCCGTTAAACTAAATTTATCAATTGATTTGAGCTCAGGAGAGCCCACGGATTCACGATCTGCATGTGGCCAGTCGATGTGATTGGGCAGTCGTTTTTTTATTCACCTCTCCCCTTAGGTATAAAAAACATAGATTGAACGCATGCTACTAAATTTTTTTTTATAGAAAATATGTTATTAAATGAAGTAACAACAAAAAAGAAGCAAAATACAATTTATTGTTTATAAAAATATTTATCGTTTATAAAAAAATTAATGTTTAAAAAAATCTTCTTTATCAAAAACTAATCAAAATTGGAAATCTTGTGACAAGTAAATATTGTCGACGACAAAACTAATTTAACATAAAAAACAATACGTTTAGTCACAACAATACATTTTTACAGCTGATTCGCTGTCATTTGTTGGTTATTAAAAACGTAGGTGCAAACTTTTTCAAGGTTATGAAATTTGTCACGCTTCAAAAATTCATTGCCAAAAAATGCAAGTGCGTTTTGAATAAAATCAAGAGAAGCAATTTTCAAGCATTATTTTTTAGTGCCCAGTCGGCTAGTTATGTCGCAGCCAGTTAAAGCATGCATTGCCGGTAAAATGTTGGAGATCTTTTCAGCAAGGAACTGTGCAGTTAAATAACAACCTACGATGTGTCGCTTTTGATGCAAGCCATCGAGCCATATATCTTGACAGCCAATATTAGCCAGCTTCGGCCAAAAATGAATAGCTAGAATAAAAATGTCTGTGCCGGCACATCTTTAACATTCAGAGATTTCTTATCAACAGAAGAATTGAAGTAATGAAATGGACCTTTTTTATCGTGGCTTAGATATTTTTAGTTTTTAATTCAGATCGTTCACTTTCATATAGTGTAATTAATGATTCTCAATTTTTTTAAGACCGAGTAAGCATTTTGCAACAGATTCCTCTGCTGGAAAGTGGAATACCGATAAAGACATTATTCCGACCGCACTCATTGACTTTGAAAGGATCACAATCTTTGAAACATCTTATCAAATTTGTAATAACCTGTTCATCTTTCGAAATCCTACTTTGACTCCATTCGCTATGAAAATTACAAGCAATGTCACCTGTAGTGTCATACTGTATTTGAAGGTATGATAAAAGAGCGGAGTGAATAGAATTTTCGACAGCCAAAAGAAGCCATCTCCGTATCGCATTTTTATTTTGGGTTATTCCAATTAAGCCTCCAGTAACTGCAAATGATCGATTTTGAGACTTCTCCAGAGCTAAGTCACATCCCACTGAATTGAATTTTCTGTCTAATTGTTTTACAGCTAGCATTTCTCTTTTAAAATTGTTTACAATTTTTGCTTGTAAGTTCATCATATCTTGTTAGTAAAATGTAACACCGTGAATGTAATTAATGTACTTAACAATTTCTCTGGTACTTAATAAATGCAATTCATAATATTGCTTCTGTCTGCATTGATAAAAGTTAAAAGAATTTCTATCATGCCACAGTAATTAAAGTACCGAAATGTTTCTTTTTCAGCACTCATTGTTTGCAAAATATTTGAAGACTGAGACAAGTGAAACCCTATTGTACTATAATATTTGGTATATTTCATAATTAAATTCGAATGATCTTTGTCTATGCTAGCTTCTCTCATCTTCTGAAGATATTTATTAAAATTTTGTACTGTATCTTCAGAAAAACCCATCCTGTCAATAAATTCAGCAAACTGCAGGCTTTGCAGTGTTTCACAAAGGAGTTTATATGCACGTGTGGCTATGTTATACAGAGAAGCTTTCAGAATACTGGCCACGGTATTGGTACTATAAACATTTCGCGTTCAATATCCTAAGCACTGAAGAAAATTCTTTTGTAAACGGAATGTCCCAAGTCTTGTTAAATATTTTTCAAATTCATTACTTTTAAATTGTGTTTACTTAGCAATCAAATATATGGACATTTCGCAAGAGAGAACTCCGAAAGGTTTATTCAAAAAAGAGATAAGTTCAAAAAGGTTTTCATGGCAGTGTACACGATATCTCGTGAAGGCTGCGGGATGACTGGACAAAATCCAATCGTATTTGTAGGAAAGCTTTCAGATTATAAGAGTTATTCAAACGAAGTCCATCCAGGTATGTAATTGGTTGAAGGTCCACAGAAGTAGTTTTTTGATATAATAAGTTGTAGTCTAAGTAGTAATTAAAATTAAAATTTAAGGTAGTAATTTGCCTCTTATTTTTTCTGTAATCGAGCAAACAGATACTTTTAGCAAATTCAGATATTGATATATCAATATTTGCAAGATTAAAATGTTTAATAGTTTCACAATTCAATGCTTTTAAATAATTATCAGTATCTTCTTCACTACCTGTAGGCTTATATCTGAGGAAAGGTGATTATGAACAAAACTCCATTCTTGCTTAAAAACTATGGCAGTTACATGGGTAGAATTTGGTTCGCTTAAGGTTTCTTCATTAAAATCATTATTATGCATAGCACCACCAATAAATAAATATGGGCTATGCATTGTATTTCTGGGAGAAAGTATTTTTTTCTCAGTATCCTTACATACAATTGACATTGTTATTTCATTATCAATCATTTTCAACGCTTTATAGCTGATGCAATGACCTAATTTATTTAATACAGTAATTTAATGTTTAGATCTATTGAGATGATGAATATATTGAGCTAGAGCTATATGTTTAGGTGTCTGCATCTCCGTTACAATACAAAAATGTCATAAAATGCTGATAATGCTTTTCCGTAATAAATGTCGTTTAGTTTTGCTTCTTTAAATTCAATAGAGCTTGTATAAAAACATTTTAAATCGGCGGCAATGTTGTGTTTTCAAATAATTTATCGATCATTATTTCGTCAGTTAAGAACCCATTTGGAATTAATTCTGTTGAAAATAATTCGTTTCTAAGCTTTTTCGCACTGTCAACAGTGTGGTTTGTTGAATCTACTAATCTAAAACCAATGAAGATTTCGACCCATCAGTCGGATATTAAAGTAATACTTTTTCACCACACTTATCACTCATCACTTATCAGCAGTGAGTTCACTAGATGATTGTCTTCTCAGTGAAGTAGGATGTTTCGAAATTGTGAGATAATATTTGACTTTCCATTTCATGTATTAATTTATTAAAAGCATTTTCGATTATTTGTAGTGAAGTTGGAGTTGAAGGTCGACCTGTCGGGTTTGCAGAATGTCTGGGTACTGAGATGTAATCGAATTAGCACAATGGTGAATGCACCCAAAGACTTATCGAAATAAGATACATGTGTGGTATCTTATTTCGATAAGTCTTTGGGTTGTGCTAATTCTTGTAAAAACTGAATTTTCTTTGGCACGTGGGATATTGAAAAATGTTTCGGCCCCTCAAATTTCTGGGCATAAAAATAGTTGTCTACTATTATACTCTCTGGCTTGATTTCAAATAATACTTTTTAATGTTTTATCAGTTTCTGCTGTTTTCTTTAATTTTTCGAGAACTGTTTGAGTACCTGAAACACCGGCTTCATACCCTGGAAAAAATGTTTATATATAAATATAATAATAAACAACTTTCCTGAATACCTATTCTTAATAGCTACCAAGATATTAAACAATGAAATATTTTGTCACTTAAAAATGTAATAATTTTGAATATTTTTTAAAAATTTAATATTTAATTTATCATTGAATAAATTAAAATTTCTTAAGTGAATAGTAGTCGAAAGTAGGAAAAAATTATTTTTGGCCGAGAAAAAAGATTACTCATCAGTTTGATATGATATAATTATTGATATAATATAATTATTTTGATTTTGATCCACCAAAATAAAAAATACAGCGCAATAAAAAACTACTGCTCATTCAAATCGACTGGTAACATGCTGGTCACGAATCCATGGGTCCTCCTGAGCTCATAAAAATGGATAAACTTATTTATGCCAACGGATTTTGCACACTCCTTTCCTCCTGCCCCAAACAAAAATTCACCTAAAAAAGGTACTGGTTAGTTTTTGGTGGACCAGTGCTGGTATTATTCACTACAGTTTCCTAAAATCTGGTCAAACAATTAAAGCAGATGTGTATTTTCAGCAATTGCAAACCATAATGGAAAATTTAGCCGTTAAACAACCGAAGCTGATCAATAGCTCTAGCCCACTGCTACTTCAGGACAACGCTAGACTTCACACTGTACGCCAGACGGTCGCTAGAATTGGAGGAGCTGCGATTGGAATGTCTCCGTTACCCGCCGTACTCCCCGGACCTTGCTCCATCTGATTACCACTTTTTTCAGAATTTGGACAATTTCTTGCAAGGAAAAAAAATCAATTCCGAAGAGGTCATCCAAACCACCTTCAAAGATTTTATTGGTTAAAGCTCCCACAATTTTTTAAGCAAAGGAATCAATGAACTACCTACGAGATGGCAAAAGTGCATAAATAGCAATCGCACATACTATGGTCGAATAATTACATAGTTTCATAGTTTTTTTTTCATTTTGTTCATTCGCATGTAAATCGCCAATTTAATACGTAAGGACCAATATTTTATTGACTGTTTTGACACTGAATTTTTAGAAAAGATCTCTCCCTGTAAACACTTTCATTACCTACGCACTACCGGTTGTGAACTCAAATGAACAGGCACTGAAATCGCTAAGGTATTTGCAATACATATCATCATGGATTGCATTCCTTATCCCCGAGTACCAATGTGTTGGAGAGCTAGTACTAAATTAAAGTTGATCTGTGACCTGATGACAAGAGACAGATTTCTTACTTTTCGCAATGCGCTTCATGTTTTTAATTCCATTTCTCTAACTGCAGATATAACAGATAACCCGCTGTGGAAGTGCAACCCAATATTGATAAGGTAAAAGAAACCTGCAACAAACTGGGAAGAGTTCCAGGATACTATTCTGTTGATGAGCAAATTATTCCTTCGTAGGTAGCTGTAAGCTACATCAAGTTGTAAAAAATAAACCGCGACTAGTAGGTCTAAATCTTATCTAGTGTACCAAATCGTTCATGTAGGGAAGATTGCGAAAATGATTTATCTCCTCAAGTACCTCGACAAGATTATAAAATATATAGACCCGTAAATGCACAGTCGGAAGCGAAAAGATATGATGGTTATGAATACTATCCTATAAGTGATGACATAAAAACAATCAGATCTTGTCGATTAGTAGATTGTGACAGTCGTTCCAAAGTTTAATGCAAAAAATGTGATGTCTGTTTGTGTCTAACTCGAGACAAACATTATTTTGAATCTTATTACGACACAAATGAGTAGTTTATTTTTCTATAAGAATTAAATAAGGCTAATTTTTTGAATAAATTTGTGCCTATAATATTTATCAAAACGATTACCATTAGTGTCTTGAAAGCTAATGTTTAGAATAATATTTACTGTCTAAAAATAATAAAGAAATATTGTTTCTTATGCTGCTTTATGAAGATGAAAAAACAGAATATAAAACATAGGTTATTTTTCTATTTTTCCATGTAAAATTACTCGACGGTGATACATACTCACGATTGTGCGAATACAATTATTTCCTGAAACTCACAGTTGCGAGAGTCTGATTGCTGGAGACTAGCCTTTTCAGGATTTTTTTCACTATTTTTCTCAAATGGTTTGAACATTAAAGAAGCTACGTAATAACAATTTAGCAATATATAAAAGCATTTTGTATCTCGGGTGTAAAGGGATAAACAGATTTATTATTAATATTCTGTAATTTTACAGAATTGTTTACTGTTTTGATACAAAGAGTTTAAAAAAACAGAGCGGATCGAATAAATACTTTTATTACCTTTCTAATGTACACACATGGTCACATATACACTAAGACGAATGATAACAATCGTTTCTATAAAGGAATCACCTTTTTACTAGGTAATAATATAAAAAAACAGACTATACTTTAAACAACTGATACCTGTTCTCTTTTGTTTAATGCGACAACAAAATAATTCGTCCGTTAAAGAATTGTGTTTTTTGTTAATATTATTTTAACACGTTCTAAAAGATAATTATGAGTGATTTTAATGCTTCAATTCGAGAAAGATACTTAACATATTTGAAAATGTCTTTATAAATGAAAGATTTAATTTTAAAATTTATCTTAAAAAATGTGTAATATTTTATTAATAACTAAATATTATATGTCGACAGCGCCTTAACAAATGTACGTGAAACATGAAAATAATTTACTATAAACGCAAATCACAAGAGATATAAATTTTATTCACATCAAATTATAGCAATGCTCGCGAACTGGCCTTAAAATGTATATTTCCTTAGTATTTTGTATGCTCTGTATGTACTTTTATGCAACGTGCGGTTTACTAAGTTAAGTTCTCTGTAGAAACTCAAGTGGCAATTTCAACGGCTTGACTTTAAACCCCTCTTTTCAAAAATAGTCCCTTTTGCTACCTAGATTACATATGTGCTAAAATTAATGTTTTCCTATATGCTTTTTTATTATCATACGATAGCTCAAGCCCTGCTGAATGAATTAATAACAAAAGTTCCTTTTAAAATCAATATGCTTTAATTTTTTCAACATATACAATACTTTCTGTCTCCTGATGATTTTCAGAATTGTCTGCTGTATATATTTTTCTCCCCATAATTTTAGTAAGTAGGTATATAAGTGAAAAATTATGTTCGTCAATTAGCATTATTAAATTAATGAGGAGTTGGCAGCTTACTCCACTCCTCCTGAAAACAGTAATTCATTTAAATGTGAATTTTAAATAAATGTGTCACTACACTAGAGTGTGACGTGGCGTAAATAGGTAAGTAGCGTTGCATAACTTCTCGCTCGCACTAAAATAGGAAAAAACAATGAGGTTAAATAAGTTGAAATATTATGTACAAGTACTAAACAACAAAGTCTCTTTGTGCCATTGATCTTGTGTGATAATTACCAAACAAATTTTTGGAAAAATTCAACTGATTTTGATGTGAAATTTTTTTTTAAGTAATATCAGTAAAATATAGGAGGATTCGGGTTCCGGAATTGGAAACGATTCCATATTGTATGCACTAATTATACATCAGCAGTCAGCTTATTGACAATTTTTTGCATTTAATTTTAAATTTCAGGCAAAATTTTATCAGATTAATTAAATTATTTACAAAAAAAAACATGTGTATAAAACTCACACCTGTTGTTGCGTTATTACACTTTAAAACTTGTTAGTCACTTTTGACTTCTGAATACTGCTTAAAAGGAATTAAGTCAGAATCTGCATTTTTGCAAAACGTTGATTATTTCTACTAATAATTTACTAGTGATATTAATAGAAATGCAAATATCGTCCAATATTTGTATTTAAAATTAACGTTATTTTGTTATGAAATAAAATATTTTCCAAGGACATTGACTTCATTCTACACAGTGGCCATCATTATAAATGTACACCTCAGAGGCTAAAACCGGCGCGCAGTTTATTTGCATTAATTGTACAGCACACGTAACGAATTAGATATTTTAAAAGAGTTTTTTCCCAGCAGTTGTTTCATGTACGTGTCAAATAGAAATTATGCAACACATGGCCGTCAATTATGTAACATAAATAAGGTGTTATCATTCATAAGTTAGGCTATACGTATATTTACAAGACTAGACCTTACTAACCCAAAAGCTATATTATAAACTCCACAGACTGATGTAATGATCTAAAGATTGTCAGATATTGTCATAAATAGGGGGCAACTTCTATTTAATTTGTCGTGCTTTACATTATACATTTGTATATTTCGGTCGAGAAGTGGGCTAACTTACATGGCTTCTCGAGGACTAAATAAAAAAATTATGATTTTATTAGAAAATATTATATTGATATAACTTTTGATATCTTATTCCATTCTTGCAATTAACGTAAACATTGAGCATCGTGCAATGTATTTAATATGTTATAACCAAGCTGATACGGCACGACGTGGTGGACAATTTAGAGCAATCGGAGTAAGGAGCGATGTGAATATCATTTCACAGAAAGTTTATTGTACGCGCAGTTCACTGTCTTTCTCAGGTTTTTTGTTTCATGAAAGTCGTCCTTATAATAATATATAATTTAAATGTTCATTGTCATGAAGAGAAAACATTGCAAACATAAAATTTATATTTATTGCAAAATTAAATATTTCCTAATAAAACGTTCAAAGAAAAAATGTAACAGATTAATTACGTTATATCATCATCATCAACAATCTCTTTCGATATCCGAAAGAGATTGTTGCCATTATAATTAAACAACTCGTGTACCTAGATACTATTAAGACACGTTGGTTTTCCTTAATTGACTGACTTTATTTCTTACAACATGTTACGTTGAGTAATACATATGTGACGCTGCATACACCTTATAATAATTTTATTACCTACATTCTAACATCCCCACTTAAAATAAATATAAGGTTCTAGGCCATTTTTTTATACCTAGATTTAATTCCCAGCATATACACAAACTTATAATGTTTAGTTGACAAAGGACTTTTAAACATTGAATATATTTGGCGTTAATTTTATAGAAATTCATTATTCACAATTAAATGAAACTACGTGATGTAATATTATTTCTACTTTCTTTAATTTCTTTACCACGACCTAGGTTTGCTAGGTACCCTCGTAATCAATACGATGTCTTGTATAAAACCTTTTGTCACAAGTCTGGCAAGATACTGCACTTTATCAATCACATCAAGTTTTTTATCAACAAGTTCCCAAGCATTATTGTCCTCGAATCATTGGAGCTCCTCTCACATAACCTGTTTCCACTGATCGGCTTCAGGTCCATTCAGAGCTTCTGAGAAAACTATCTGTTCGACTTCTGGACTAAAATTCGAAACACACATATCACCAAAACCAAAGCGTTTTGGATGTCTTCGTATTATTTTGCTCTGTACAAACTCTGGAAGTGGTTGTACCTCATTGCTTGAGATATCTGTCTCTATATTTGAAGTAGTTAGAATATCATCATCGGTTTCATCAGGCGGGTCAGTATGTACAGATATATTTGAATCTGAATCATGGAGAGATTCATTCATTGAGGTCTCCTCCACTGAATCTCTATCTTCATTTGTTGTTGGCAGTTCATGCACAACGTTGTTCTATATCCAACCTGTAGTTTCTTCTTAAATGTTTTGTGATGGTTTTATTCTGTCTTCCATCACTATGACATCTCCCTTCACAGTTACTATATTTTTTCTGGGATTATATACACGATATCCTTTCAATGTTTCTGAAAAACTTACAAGGATATACATTTCAGCTTTTCTGTCCCATTTTAATCACTTTTCCTTCAGTATGTGAACCATTACAGGACCACTAAAAAAACGTATATGACTTAAGTCTGTTTTCTTTTTATACCACGCTTCACGAGGTGTTTTATTTCTCAAACTTGAAGTTATAGATCGGTTTTTAAGTACACAGCTGTGCTGGCAGAGCTTCTTTTCTAGCTTTGCATCAAAAAATAAGCATCGCGCTTTCTCTACAATAGTTTTATTAGCTTGTTCACAAACACCATTTTGTTCTTATGTATATGCATTTGACTTCTGGTGAATAATTCCCTCTTTGACCGAATAATTTTCCATTACAAAACTCACCACCGTAGTCTGTGCGCAGTTTTTTATTTTTTTTTTATTCTGCTGGTTTTCAACCATTGCTTTGAAATTTTTGAATATACCGGAGAATTTACTCTTATGCTTATGAAAGTCATGCGACTGTAATCTTCAATAAATAGTACAAAATACTGAGAGCGGGCAATGAATTTCATTTCCATGGCACCACATAAAACAGCATGTATTATCAGTAGTGTTTCTGTACCTCTCTGTCCGACGTAAGAAAATGGCAACCTCATTTATTTACCTTCGCAAAAGGTCACACATTTATTCTTCGTATATCACTGGTATCTTGATGAGACAATTCATCCACAATTCCATTCTTCATTTGGCTCAAATAATTGCTGTTGATTGTGTTAATATCCGCCTATCCCAAAGCTCTGTATGTGCTGCAGTAGTTGCTGCCAGCATACAATCTGCTCCTTCGATATTTAGCTTGTACATTCTATTTGTTAACACTGCTATGGCCATCAATTCATTCTTTTTGTTGTTAATATAACATTGACTATCTTCAAAATCAACATTGTTTCAATTTTTGATTAGTTCATTTACTGACAACAAGTTCGTTGTTAAACTTGGCACTCATATCACATTTTTAACCACGATGTTGTAGTTACAATTCGTCGATATCTGCACTTTTATATTGTTTGCGAAGGTTATCTATGATAAACACGGCGAAAAATTTGTATTTTTTATTCATTCCTTGTCTATCGCTATGTGTGCACTTGCGCCACTATCTACGTACCATTCGTTTTTACTATATTCCTCATTCAAGAGTACAACACTAAAAGCATTCGATTGTTTAGTTATCGTCAATAATGGACACTGGTTTTTATAACGATCCATTTGTTTGCATTTGTAACAAGTCATATTCGCAATTTTATCACCTCACCTGTCACTGTTGTGTTTATTGATGACAACCCGCCAATTTTACGTTTCGGTTGCGTTTTTTAGTATTGTTTGCAGCAAATGCAGTGCCAGTGAAATCTATGTCATTATTTAAAACCTTCATATCGCTCAACATTGATTTTATTGTATCTGTGGTAATCGTAATTCCCAAATGTCCTATGGCCAAATTTTTTTCTGGAAAACCTACTAATAATAATGAACCAATGCATTCATCGGTTGTTGTAAATCCTGTGCCTTTTAATCTCTGAGGTTTTTCTATCACTTGCGTGACGTATGAAGTTATGGAATTGGAATGTTCTTATCGTAACAAGATTAAATATCGTAGTAGGGTTATTTTTCCAGAAAATACTAATTCTTCATGGTTTTTAATTTGATCCACAAATCCAAAGACGTTTTAGTTTCTTTAATGTGCACGTATAATCCTGGATTAATCGTCAAAACTAGCTTTGCCTTGATTTTTGCGTCATCTAATGGTTTTGCCTCGTAACCAGTCTCTGGCTCTAATATACGAGTAGTTCACCAGGTTGTCAACTACCAACAAATTTTCAACTGCAAAACTCCACTCGTCATAATTTTCTCGTCCTTTCAGTTTCGTAATACTTTGAATATACTTCACTGCCATGTTTACACAAAAAGTCAACAATTTTCGACTGTATTTTACTAAATTATCACCGTAAAAAACCGAAAAATGTGGATATTTGCCCATAACTTATTAAGACACGTTAGCTTTCCTTAATGGACAGACTTTATTTCATACCACATACTACATTGAGTGACACATGGGTAGCGCTATATATACCTTATAATAATTTTGTTACATACATTCTAATACATAACATTTTTGTATGTTCCTTTGTGATGTATTTCTAGAGGGCTGATTCCTGACATTGTTCTGAATGTAAAATAATATGAAGTGTTTTGCGTGAACATAAATAACCCAAATGTTTTCGAAATAATTCTTTGGGAAAAGAAGCATTCAAGTACCGAAATTTAAAAAACTTCCAATTAGTTATCATAAAATCTCTTGAATACATTTATTTTATCAAATGTAAACTATTTATTGGGAAACAATTTAATAACTAGTAGAAAATGCTTCTTTTTTAATTAAATATCATTAATAAGAGCAGATGATAATGATGGAAGCTCTTGACATAACCCTTTTTCATTATTTTTATATATTTAGATATAATTCGCCGGTTTTAATTTTTTCCCATTCGTTATAATTTTGAATAGGGAAAAAATTAAAACATTAGTTTATTACAAAAGAAATTAAAAATATTTCACTTTGTCTTTTATTATTTAGAATAATATGCAAAATCGTCCCTGCAAAATATGTCACAACAAATAATACAACAATGTATCAATGTATAATGAAATAAAAACGTGTTGTATAATGAAATAAAAACGTGTCTATTATCCCTAGAGATAATTCTGTGCAAAAAATAAATTAGAAAAGACCTACTTGACAATTCCCAAGCGTTTCTAAAAGAAATAGCTGTCATATTTGCAATTCAAATAAAAAAGAATTACATTTCTTTACAGAAACAAACTTTAAATATACTTAGTATTATGCTCAGATTGGTTCAGTGGGAGTAAACGACGCATTCTTTGTTACAATTTGTATATATGTACACATGTGTATCAAAAATGTTTCTATTACTGATACAGGCGCGATTGTGTGAACAAATTTGAGTAGAAAATATTAATGAACTAATATCTATGAAAATTTTCAATTGATTCTGAAAAAACCTTAACAACATTCCGATTTTATAAATTTAAAACTTTTTAAAGAATTTCAAATATAATTATTTCGACACACAGAGTAACATTCTGAATAATAGACACGTTCTTTATCACACCTGTATATACAGGTGTCCAGTGGCACATTTCAATGTTTGAAAAATTGTAAAAACACAGAGTAACATTCTGAATAATAGACACGTTCTTTATCACACCTGTATATACAGGTGACCAGTGGCACATTTCAATGTTTGAAAAATTGTAAAAAAAAACTGCACTTCTAATACAAAGTAGGTTTATTTTAACTTTATAACAACAAATGCGGATTTAATTTTTTAAAAACCACGTTTTCCAAATGGCGGCCATCGAGTCTGACACACTCTTCGAGTCTAGCATGCATGTTTTCAAAAACGCGTTTGCAGAGCGACTGGGGTATCCTAATGACTTCGGCTCGAATATTTTCTTTAAGTTGTGTCACAGTGCTCGGATTTGTTTTGTAAACAACGAATTTTAAGTATCCCCATAAGAAAAAGTCACATGGGCTTAAATCGGGTGACCTAGGTGGCCACGGTACGGTACCGTTTCGGGATATGTTTTTTTCTGGAAATAACTGCCGCACTGCATTCATGGACACATTAGCAGTGTGAGCTGTGGCCCCGTCCTGTGTTTTGGTTGAAGGATGGGCTATTCTGTAGTTCTACTTTGAAAAAGTCATTTAACATCTGGGCATATCTCTCCGAATTCACAGTTACAGTTTGGCCACGTTGATTTTCAAAGAAATAAGGCCCTATGATTGCAGATGCAGACATGGCACACCAGACTGTTACTTTAGGCTTATGTAAAGGTTCTTGATGTATTTGTCTTGGGTTGTGGACATCCCAGTAACGAAAGTTCTGCTTATTCACATATCCTCCAATGTGAAAGTGAGCTTCGTCACTAAAGAATATGTTGCCCATCCGGGTAGCAGTACGAAATCTCAACAACATCACCTCCGCGTAAGTTTTTCTTAATTCAAAGTCAGAATGGCGTAAATCTTTAACAATTTGATTTTATATGGATGGAACTTCAGCTTTTTTTGCATTATTGCCTGTAAAGTTGATTTCGGAATTCCCAATATCGATGAACGTGTACGTAGTGATAAACGAGGATTTTCAACGACAGAAACCATAACACGCTCGACATTTTCATCCGTGGCTACCAATGGTGTAGGTACTGGCCTGGGCTTATTTAATGTTGATCCTGTAGCTCTGAACCTTGCTACCCATGACTGAATGAGGTGGATCGATGGTCCATCACGTAATCGACGAATACTGTAACGATTATTAAATCGACGGCGTGCTAGAGACAGCGAAAATCCACTCGAAATGTATGCCTCGACGGCAAAAGCGCGGTGCTCTCCACTCCACTGTTCCATAGCTACTAAAACATCCGCACCACTTGCGCTTCTAACGACGCCCCCCGCGCCCCTCTTATGTGTTGCGTTCAGAAACTATGTTTGTTCAAACTTTGAAATCTGCCACTGGACACCCTGTAGAATCGTCAACATCGCGACATCGCAATCGAAATTGATTTATTTCATATATTTTAGATGATGAAATAAAAACATCCTATTCCATCATATGTTGCAGTAAGAGATTTGTAAACGAAATAACAAAAATACAATCCTGTTTTTAAGATATTTCAACTATTTATATAAGTGGATACAAAGTGCTCAGCGCACAAGTTTGACACGTACAGACCTTTATATTTAGCGCTGTTTATCACTTAAAAATATCGACTGATAAATAAGGTGATAAAAGTCGACTGTTTGTGGCTCAATTCGCCAAATTCGCAAGGATGGCTCAATAATTAAAACGGTCGAATTTTTTCGAGAGACCATGGAAAACAGCAAATATTTTCCATTGCTTCAAAATATTGCAATAAACTAGTTTTGAATAAACATAAAACAAATTTATTTTGATCTCTTGAGATTATTTATTATATTTGAACGAAATTCACTTTGGAGTAAAGAACTGAGTATGACATCTGCAAGTATTTTCTATGTACATAGAAAATTGTATTATTTCCCGGGAATATCAATAACACTTGACTAAAATGTGCGCACTGCACTCTTATAATTGTTTGATTTTTTAAAATTTTAGGTTTGATCAAAACAAGCAAGATATTTAATTTACACAAAAATAGATGGAGTGGAAAAAGAGTGTATTAAAAAAGATCTGCGTAAACTGATCGAGGAATGAATGCTATTAAGGACATGTCAATTTTATCAAAAATAGTTTCACAGCATTTGCTACGAAACTTTTAAAATAAAGAAATTCTTGAGATTGCCAAATCCCTGTTTGCAGTACAAGACGTAATCCTGTCTGTACAAATAAATGAGCTGTAATGTAAGAATGAAAAGGAAATAGTTTTTTATTTTTATTTTTCATTATTCGTAACGAAAATTTTTTCTAAAATTATTTTCTTTTGACTTCTCTTTTTCAGTAATTAATTGAAATTGGATTCCAAATGTATGCGTAAAGAAAGTGTACTCGCAGAAATTTATTTTTTAAATAAAGGATCCACAGTCCTGAAATGAACATAGATATATTGATTTTTTTGTGGTCCTGTAGTGAAAAGAGGAAAATCTTGCAATTTCAACATCCATCCGTCTGTCAAAGCTTCAATCATTTTAGATCTACACAAAAAACAATTTGAAAAGTCTTCGGCAAGAATAATGGAAAATTAAAAATTTTAAAAAACCTAGACGGATGTAGTTGCTGTAATTGAAAAACAAACAAAATTTTTTTTTGAAAATCCCACCGACTAAAAGAAAGTAAGAACCCAATAATATTGTGTTTGTAACCCAAGAAAATTCGTCGGTACTGCCAGGCCCTGCCTACGCCTAAAATTGTGCAGTTTTTTTTTAAATTGTGCATTGGAGGATATGTGAATAAGCAGAACTTTCGTTACTGGGATGTCCACAACCCAAGACAAATACATCAAGAACCTTTACATAAGCCTAAAGTAACAGTCTGGTGTGCCATGTCTGCATCTGCAATCATAGGGCCTTATTTCTTTGAAAATCAACGTGGCCAAACTGTAACTGTGAATTCGGAGAGATATGCCCAGATGTTAAATGACTTTTTCAAAGTAGAACTACAGAATAGCCCATCCTTCAACCAAAACACAGGACGGGGCCACAGCTCACACTGCTAATGTGTCCATGAATGCAGTGCGGCAGTTATTTCCAGAAAAAAACATATCCCGAAACGGTACCGTACCGTGGCCACCTAGGTCACCCGATTTAAGCCCATGTGACTTTTTCTTATGGGGATACTTAAAATTCGTTGTTTACAAAACAAATCCGAGCACTGTGACACAACTTAAAGAAAATATTCGAGCCGAAGTCATTAGGATACCCCAGTCGCTCTGCAAACGCGTTTTTGAAAACATGCATGCTAGACTCGAAGAGTGTGTCAGACTCGATGGCCGCCATTTGGAAAACGTGGTTTTTAAAAAATTAAATCCGCATTTGTTGTTATAAAGTTAAAATAAACCTACTTTGTATTAGAAGTGCAGTTTTTTTTTACAATTTTTCAAACATTGAAATGTGCCACTGGTCACCTGTATTACATAATTGTGTAATTTAACATAAAACAAATAATTTTTGTT
Organism: Druceiella hillmani; assembly: GCA_039881145.1. Taxonomy (NCBI): domain Eukaryota; kingdom Metazoa; phylum Arthropoda; class Insecta; order Lepidoptera; family Hepialidae; genus Druceiella; species Druceiella hillmani. The sequence continues at coordinate 7,425,379 of JAYKKI010000103.1, forward strand.
CGACTACCTAAAGTTATTCAGAAATATTTTACGATTGGTATAATTGACGTATAGTATATACGCACAATTAAATTCATTCAGCAAAATTAACAGGAATGAAAAGCAGATAATCAAAAGGAATGCCAAATAAGTGCGTAAATATTTTCCTCATACGTTGAAAAATTTTGTGGCTTCGCAGATTCAAAAGTGCCATATCAGTGCGGTGGAAGTGTGATCACGGATCGTTACATTTTAACGGCCGCACATTGCATCACTTCCGAATTGAGGAGGGTCCGCCTCGGAGAGCATCGAATCAGTACACTCATCGACTGCCAGAATTACATGGGAAAAAAATTCTGTAATCCACCCGTTCAGGTGTGTTCCATTTATCGATTTACTCTTAGTCAATGCAAATGTTAAAAGCACGTTTATAATTTTATATTTGAATAACGGTTGACTTTGGCGATGGATAAATGTTTTGTATTTATGTTATTCGAAATTCCACTTTTCAATTGGCAATTTAATTTGTGAAAAATAATATCGTGAAAATAAATTCAATATTTCCGCAAAGTATTATATCGCCATCGAGTTGATTTCTAAGAGAAATTATTTTTTTTTAACTTTAAATTTAATTTATTTATACAAATAATACAGCTATTCTCCTCTTGGAAACTTGATTAACATATAATTTTGTTGGGAGATGTTACTTACGTATCTAGTTTGGATGATGAACCTTCCTAGGTTCATCATCCAAAGATTCCTAGGTTCGTAATCCACATGAAAAAAAAAACTAAAAATAAATAACTTTGGATAAAAAGTTGAAAATACAGACATAGAACAATTTGGGGCCTTTTTTTAAAAAGAAATGGAAAAAACTTTTTCGAAAAGTGCAATATTTTGAAAATGTTGCTGATACTTCATCATTTGTGTAACTTGTTTTAAAACGATGTTTTGGCCATGTTTTTATTTATTTTAGTTACCAAATATCGAAAGTAGGAATATTGCAAAGTAGCTTGTCAAAACAATTTCTCAATGTATGATTAACAAAATTCAACGTGAACTTAATTATTGAACAACAATGCATAGCGATCTAGACATTTAAATGTCTTTCAGGAACGAGTTATTATTTCAGCTTGGACTGCTTAACTAATCAACTCAGTAAATAATATCTGAACTCAATAATACGCGACTTAATGTTTTACGCGCAATATTGTGAAAACTTGAACAACTAATATTTTATCTCTTCCAAGTTAAAAGAAAAGAGAATTAAAATTGTATCTTGAAAGAAATTAAGGGAATATGCTTGTCATCTTCCATATAATTATCCCTAAAATGATTATTCAACTTTACCAGAATTAAATAATGGCACAGCGAGACTTCAGATAATGTAATATAATACATCTTATAATATTACATCACCGTAAACAGCATCGCCCACCATGACAGCATTGTGCGGACAAATTGGAGCGATCGATTGGGAAAAACATTTTATAATTTATTGCTTTATTGCTATACTATTTGTTTGTATATAATTGTAACATAAATTATATTAATGTATTATTTTGCACCTGACTAAACTAATATTTGTTCAGTTCCCGATTCGCTAATAAACGATTTGAGCCCTTGATTTTCATTTTTTCCATACAGGCGCAAAATATATTGTGTATACACTATGAATAAATACAACTAATGACACAATGTACTTATATTATATATATATATATATATATATATATATATATATATATATAAATATTTAACGATAATAAAACTGTGTACAGACATGAATTATGCAGCCAGTATTTAAAATTTTAATTTCGATAATGCATTAGTTTGAGTATTACACAAGCACAGGAAACTATGGATTAAATGTTTGTTAAAACATATTAATTTTCAAAGATACTCATTGATTCACAATATCCAAGCTTTATATAGACACAAAAAGCTAACTAATAAAATATTTTGTTTTTTATTGTTCCATCCAGGAATTTGGAATAGAACAAACCATCAAACACCCATCGTACACGTTCTACTATCTCTGCGGACATTGCATTGATTAGACTGGACGGGTGCATCGATTTTTCGCATGGTAAATCTTATCCAATAATGCATTAACCGATATATTTAAATTACTTGTATGCGATATAATAAGAATGTTTGAATCAAACATTTTCTTTTAACTTAAAGACAGTTTTATTTCTGTGAAAAATAGTTATGAAAATGTCACAAAAAATTAATTCTCAAAATAAAACTTAATATAGTTTGTTCGCAGTTAAAAATATAGCTTGACCATAAACGACTTAAAAAATAATGGTGGAAACTACTCATAAAAAAAATTTAAAACATTCTGTCTATAATTGAAATGAATCCATAAAAACGATTAGAGTTATCACAATTTTTTTTAAAATTGTCTTAACGCTTTATCGTAAATAAAATTGCGCTAAGAGACAAAAAAATGTTAACCATATAGTTTAGAAAGGAAAAAGCAAAAAGCAAGAGTTTAAAAAAGTTTTTACAGAGGTATCAAGAAATGTGGAGAAATCCCATAATTTTCATAACGGGTGTGTTTGAGTATGTATAATATATATATATATATATATATATATATATATATATAAATGTATATATATATATATATATATATGTATATATATATATATATATATATATATATATATATATATATATATATATATATATATAGACTGAAAAGGAACTGATTGACATACCAACGACAGCCCAAGAAAGCTGAAATGGTGAGTTCAAAATGTATACGGTGGAACATTTTTCGTGGTTCTACTAATCCGAAACTTTGTGAAAATAGTCTAAAAATAAATAAATAAAATTTTTCAGTATTTTCAGAAATTATGTTTTGTGGAGATAAATATTAGATAATTCTATTAGATCGAAACTTTCTGAACGTAGCCTAAAAATACAAATTCAAATTACATATTTCAAAGTTTTTTGGGGGAGGGGGAGCGATCAGAAATCAAAAATTAGAATTGGAGTTACATCGATCGAGTAAAATCGACAAACGATTTTATTGATTTGAAGCGAACATTTTTTGTTTAACGTGGATTGCTACTTTCTAATGGAGAGTTAAAAAATATTAGAAGTTCGTATTAACTCAAAACTTCGTAAAAGTACTATAAAAATAAGTAATCAAATTCATAATCCGCATTTTTTTAAAAATCACTGTCTAACAGGGAGAAATAATGTTTCAAAATTTGAATGGAGGAACAATATTAAATAATCATATTAACGCCAAACTTAAAGTAATAAGAAAAATACTGATATATATATGTTTCATTGTTTTTGGAAAATCAACTCCTGAAAAGTTGAAATATCGGTGTAAGATTTTTGAAAAATACTGTTCATTTGGTGGGAATAGTCATTACGTAATGTAGGTAGCAACAATGAAGGGATTCATAAGAATTCAACCGTTAACATCATTATTCATCGAGAAAACGATTAAAGATAACATTTCAAACAAGAAAACTTTGCCTCTTCACGGGAAACTACATTTCTCTCTTTAATGTTTAAAATAAAGTTTTCCTCTTGTCAAGAAATTTTCATATAGCCTGTATAGATGGACTTTGGCTTCTAGTACTTTCAAATAAACCCTAAAACACTTTTTTTCTTTCCTTCATATACATATTTAACCCTACTACAGTTTTACCGTACGTTTAGATATGAGTGAAATTCAGAATTGCTGAATTTTACTTGCGGAGAGAGTGATGAAAATCGAGACTAAACAAATATCCACGCGTCTGTTTTAATAATTTAAAGAAGTTTACAAGAAAGCTGTAACGAAGCTGCTTCTCTATTCTGATCAGAAAAATATTATCGTCGTAATTGAAACTCTATCTCAGATGGACGAATAGGATAAAATGGATGAGTGAGTGGTTAAAAATGATGACCCATGCAGCAATAAAATTTATTTTCTCTCTCCATTAACACTAAAAAAATAACTTCAAAAATATTTATTATATTTAATTACAGTTGACTGTTATTGTTTAAATCCTTTCAGGTAGTTAATTGAAAATTTTGGCTATACGGTATGACATTAGTGTCTTAACTTGATAGTTTTAAAATTTAGATGTAATTACTTCTGTCCGATATATATATATATATATGTATATATATATATATATATATATATATATATATATATATATATATATATATATATATATATATGTATATCCTTCAAGTCAATATTTTTGTTTTTAATAGTTCAGTTTCAAGGACGAGGGTTACATTTTCGTAACATTATTTTACATGAGCGGAATGGTCCACAGATAAAACAGCGTATGTATTCACTTGTGTAAAATTACTACTTTTAGCTCTTTTCAAAGACATAAAGAAAAGTCTCCGCTCACTTTTTTGTTTTGTACGGTAACGTGACGATCTATTTGCTCCACATTAAGCCGTTCCTCAGGATGGTTTTGATCAACTTGAATCACCTCATTTTCTAAAGTCAACATCTTTTGATGTTTTCCTCGTCTACGCTCTATAGTTGTTCAATCTTTTTATGAAGTCAAAAACACTTTGTTACTTGAGCTTTGTAGACTTCAAGCGCTTTCAAGCTGTGTTAACTGATTGAGGTGCTGCAGCAGCCTCTTTTGGTAGTTATTGTTGTATTTGGAGATCTCCTCTTTGACAGTACTAATATCAAAGTTATTGTATACATTTTGTCGCTATGTAGTAGGAGATGTCTGATGTGATGATTTCATTCTTATAACTTTCGAGCATCTTAATGTTACTCAAGGCTGGATGCTACATATATATATATATATATATATATATATATATATATATATATATATATATATATATATGTTTTAGGATAGTTTTAATAACTATGAATTAACTCTCTAATAACCAGTACATGTTTCTTAGTTTACGGTCAAGCTGTTTGCGTTTGTCCCAGATATATTAGGTGAGTCGTTTATCTATGTGTATTTTCAGGTATTTTGCATCTTAGCTCTGTGGTATATCTTCGTTATATAACTTGAATGGTGCACAATTTTGCCTTCTAGTGTTAATTGTGAGTTTTTCTTCTTTATTTTGGTTTGCATTTATACACCATTTAGTTAGTCATTACCCTAAATCTCCAAGGTGCGCCTGTAAATTGGTCGAACCTGAGATAACATCTTCTTGAATAGACAAGAGCACTATATAATCCACCAACGTAACAGTATAATCCACCAACATAAAGTAAAAACACTTGAAAAGTTTTAAAAATCAGTTTCAGATAGAATAAAGACAAAGAGAAATTCGTGTTGTGAATATAAGGTCGACGAAAATATATATAAGTGATTGTCAAACATTTACAGTCCAGAGCTAATTTATTTAAATGTCGATATTAGACACTACGTATTCCCACTTGTTGTTTATTTGTCACTTCGATATGGTTGTGGGGCTGCAACATTGTTAACTAACTTTTTTACATATTTCATATTTAACGTCTTATTAAAATAGAGTAGCGTTGATTACGTTAGAATTCTAATGTGTTAACGAAGCCCACTTTTCTCCAGAATCCTCATCTTTCTTTCTGTTGTAGAATAATTTTATTACATTTTTTGTGCCGTTACACATACTATAATGTATGTTTTTTATATTATGATATAAACTTTTTTATTTATCGAATTATAGAGAAGTATGTAAGTTAATGTTAGGTACACTTTGATATAAATAATAACTACCAAAAATATAAAATACTGCTAATTGTAGGATATTTAAGTGCTTTGCTGCTTTAAATAGAAAACCAACGGCCGTGTGAAGCTAGAGTATTAACGCAACGACAAAGAAGGAGGAAGACAAAATAAAAGTGAATGGGACTATTATGAAAAAAATTATAGAATGAAAATAACTTTTTTCCATCAAAAAAAATTGCGTACCTCTCCATTTTATTTCATTTAGTTAGTGCATTTCCTGAACTAACCATATTTTTGCAGGATACATTAAACCGGTCTGTTTGCCTCTATATAAAAGCTTGAGGAGTTTCAATTTCAACTGGAAAAACTTGACAGTTATCGGTTGGGGTTATACGGAAGGCGGCAAGCAGTCGGATGTATTGCTCACGGTACCAGTTGAGGTGATCGACAATGAGAAATGCCAAGAAAAATATCGGTTTGTATTTCAATACTACATACTATATCTTATTTTATTCTAATGTAAAACCAATTTAATATAACACAAACATACGAAACGTGCCCCAAAGTTAACTTGCTGCAAAGTGAATAAAGATAACAGTAGGTCATTGCAACATCGAGTATATGTCAAATTGCAGACAAAATATAACAGGCGATATTTACCTGTGAATATTCTGCACATATTTTTACGTAGAGTTTCTAGAAACTGTTCGTTTCTTGTTTAGATACTCGTTGTAAATGTATTGAGGACAATTTGGTAACAATCCAATTCCCACTGAAATATAGAGATATAGTTTGTTTTTATTAGCGTTTATATAATCGTATCTTTACTAATGATAATTTTGCAGGTCTGTAAGTGGAAAATACTGTAAATTTAAGAAACAATTAAAATGCATTAATATTTTGTTTTATCTGATGGGAGCTGAAGTTTCCTAAGGGATATCAACTGGTAGTATTAGTTCCGACAGACTAAAATCCGACAGACTAACTTGTATCTTCAAATTGTACTAGCAGGTTTTTAACCGTAGGTTTAATTTCAGATCCAAATACTCGCTATCGAATATAGATGAGAAGAAGATGTATGCTGGTAAGGAAGGGCAGGACTCTTGCAACGGCGACTCCGGCGGTCCCCTGATGTACTACGGCAAATAAGTGCAGCACGGGATCGTTAGCTACGGTTCTGTATTCTGCGGCAGCGATATACCAGGTGTCTACACTCGTGTCGCAAAATATATGAAGTGGATTTTGGATAATTTGCGACCGTAGAAATCAGTTTTTGTTAATTACATAATATATTTGAAACAACGCGGAATGTGAAATTAAACTACGTCCGGATACATATATATATATATATATATATATATATATATATATATATATACACATGTATATATGTACATATAAGAACAACTAAGAACAATTTTATCAAATAAATGTTATATTTATAAATTGTACTTCCGTTTTTCAATATAATTTAGTACCATATGCTAAATTTAATACTAAACTAGTTGTGAATGTTTAATAACTTGCAATAGATAATATTGTATAGATTATAGACCTTATATGGTCAGTATAAACGTTATATGATAATATCGTTTCTTCGTATCAAATTAACTAACAAAATTAAAATAGTTCATGAAAAATAAACTGCGCGGCTTTGAAAAGTAAAGCGAATATTGTTGTATCAAAATTTGACTCGATAAATAAGATTTATTCAGCAAATCGCGAAATGCAGGCGTGTATCGGATAAGGTGGTGTAACAGTGCGCGGGTGATAAGAGTGCACATCTAACGTCGCGCGAGTCCAGTGTGCCATTAGTGGCTAACTTCAGTTGTGTTGTGTGATGCTTATAAACATGATGCTGACAACCGCTGTCGTGTGATGCTTGACACCCGCTATCGAAAGAAAATGAGATTAGTGAATAAACGTGTTTACAAGGTAAATCAACTAATGTTTACTGCTCTTAATCCAATTATTTAGTATTTTGCAAAATGAATACTGTTCCGAAAACAACGGCTTAATAAACTTTTTCACTTTTTATTCATACTATTTGTTTTCCATCGAAACTGCAATGGAAACGATAGTTTTCATTTACTTCTGAATGATTATAAGATGTATAAGAGTGCGCAGTGTGTATTGTGTGAGAGTGCGCGCGCACTCACACACAGCGTTGGCTACCCTTACCATGATATCTGTAATTCTTTCCACGTAAATATGATTTTTTGTTTATTTACAGTATGTCCAGAAGAAAAAGAACTTCTAGTGGACATAGAAGATCCAGAAGAAAAAGAACTTCTAGTGGAAGTTCAACAGCTCTTAGAAGAGGGAATATCAAAAACGGAAGTTGTGGAAACTCTTGGTATGCCCAAATCTTCCTTGAGAAAAGGTCTAAAGCGTACTGAGTCTGCAAAGAAGTTAGATAGATTTGGCACCACATTTTCAAAAGAAATAGAACACATATAAATATGGAACTGGTCTGAACAGTGGAATCTTATCCATATAGATATCTAAATAGATAAGATTTAACTGTTCAGACTTGCCTAATTTTCATACTGAATTTTATATTTTATCCCTAACATAATATATATTACGTATAAAGGGTAAGTTGGTGCAACAGTACGCATTTTTAGGATAAAGGAGAATTAAAACTTTAATTTTATAGTAACTTCACTAATTTTAAACCTCCATCTACTTAAGGAAAATTCGCCTTTGATAATAAAAATAGTAAAAACAATAAACTTTTATATAAATATAACAAATAAACAAAAAAAAAACGCGTATGAACGCAGTGAAATGTGTAAGCGTGCGCATTTCGAGTATTAGCACACAAGTCACAATGGAAAGGCCCTATGCTCAGATAGTGCATTCTTCATGTCACCATTCTTTGCATCTTGAACAGCTTATCCATTATTTATTGATCGGTTCTTTGTTTATTCCTTAGCAGCCACTACAATTATAAATTTTCTAATTTGGTGCAATTATAGGTTTCTTAAAATCGTTACTTGTTTTTTTTTCTCTTTTGGCTGTAGATTAGTTTTCTTTGTGACGTAGTTTTAGGTTTATCACGTTTCAATTCAGGTTGCCTTTGAACTTCAATTGGTTTTTCTAGCTCCCGCTTGTATGGTGAGCTACTTATGACATCTAATTTTTTATGTTTTTAGCCCTCTTTCTATCATGGGTTCGAGGAAGTGGATAGACATCAACAAATTATTTATAAGAAGAAGTTGCTGCACTCTCAACAGCAACTATGGAAATATTTCTTTGGTTCGAAGAAGCAGTACCAGTACTGGAGGTTTAAGTTTATGGCCCATATAGGACACTACTATTGTTGGTAGAGAAAACATCAATCCCAGCAGATTTTGCAAGGTCAGATGGATTTGTAGCAACTGGGGCGCTGGTTGGTTGCGTTCTGATTCTAATATATTTATTACAGCAGCTTGTTCGAAATTATCACTTTGGAGTTTTCTATCTGTGCCCGTGCTTGCTAGAAAATCTGCATCACTGAAAAGTCGGGATTATAAGGTACAATGCCAGTGACTTTAAAGCTTTGAATTGTGCACGCAAGTGTTGCAGCTTTAAACTAAGCGGGCGTCTTATAACTTGAGTGCGGTGGCAAAGTAGCGTCTTGTTGTTTCGGTAAACATTCAAGGGTCTGATGTGACAATGTGACATATATTTGTCTAAAATTAGAAGGACCGGATCTTCTTTGGTTGGTTTAGCGTAAAACTTAAAATTTGTGAGCCAATCTAAAAAAATTATTAAAAAAATTCTAAAATAGAATTTATGAAACTGATGTCGGATACCATTCCTCCTGAACCAGTAGGTGCGCTATCTAAAATCTCGGCTTTTAATCCCTTTCTTGCAAATATAAAAGCCGGTGGTATATAAATGCCTATTATACTCACAGCATTGAATACTGTGATATTAAAACCCCGCTCTCCACTTAATTAACACAAAAATTAGGCAAGTCTGAACAGTTGAATTTTATCGATATATACATGATAATCATCGTTTTTGTGACTCCGTCTGTAGGTGTTATGAGGCTTTCGAGAGTTGGAGTTATTAATTATGAAAATTTGGTTATTTTTGATGATGTCATTGGTTATGAGTCCGAGAACGACTATTCAAATGTATACCAAATAATTTCGGTAATACAGTTTAAAAATATGTAAAGACTTATTTTCTTGAAATTATATTATAAAATACTTTAGCATTAATTTGTGCATAGTAGTCATTGAGATGATTTGTATATATTATACAGTATTCTTTATCCTTGTAAACGATATTTTTCGTCTAAGTCTAAAAAAGTTAAACTTGTACAAAAAACATCATCTTAAATTTAACTACGTAACTAATTAATTCTCTTGAACATGTGTTTTGATATAAAATATTGTAAATGGAGTATTTCGCTTAAAACGCATATTCACTTATAATATAAATTTTATTGAATTTTTAAGGCTTTTGTTATTTAAAATAACGAGTGGCTGTTGTAATGCAAGGTTTTAATATTTTGGCGTGTCTTTACCGTATACAGATTTCTGAATACCTTTTACGGAGTAGATATATATTTCACAAGTTTTTTGTATGAATAATTTCGAACAAGAGGGTTATGGAATAGACACCTTTCCGATAAAAATACTCAGAATACGGCCATAGGTGGATTATATGGCCATAGGTGGATTTATTATTCTATATCTCTGCAATGTTAAAACGAATACATACATATTGGCTGCAACTTGCAAAAAGAAAGGATGCTGCTGAGATATCGATGAATTGACATGATCAGCGATTATTTTTGTAGTAAGAAGATATCCATATAGATAGATAAGATATATATAGGTTAGAATTTAGAATTAAAAATCAATGAATTGATTAGCAGTTCTTTTGTAAAAGAATGCACTAAAATACATAATCAAATGTAACATTCTAAAAGAAATGTTCATTAAAATAAAATCGCGTTGTATGAACATGTCGCAAGAACCGTGCGAATACAGTCTTGGATATTTTTCTTCTTTTCATTAAGTGATGGAAAAAAGTATTATATTACTTTTGTCACTAAAATATTGAATCTGTTAGGAGTGCATTGCAAAATGCTTAAATGTTAAAATACAGTTTTGACGATTAGTCTGTATTGAGATTGAAAGTTTTTGAGTAATACGAAATATTCAAAGGAGTCGGAGAACAGATCGCAGACGAAAAGCGGTACAGAAGACCATCAAAATCTATTGATGAGCAAAATATCAAAGAAATCAATGATATCTTGTTTCAAAATTTATCGATAATTAAAGATCGAGTTGATACTATTAACATTTTTAAGGGTTAGCACAAATTATTTTAAAAGATTATATGGGAATATCGTTTCATTCCAGAAAACGTTTAATTAAACAAAATTACGTTTTGTTAACATGGCTGAAAAGATGCTTCTCCCTATCAATCGACCATGAAGCGAATCATTGCAGGAATTAAAACTTCTATCTGTCGATACAACACAGAAATAGTGGGTCAATTCGGTGAACGTCGCACCAAAGGTGAAGCAAGACCGAACTAATTATACCAAAGTCGTTTAAAAATAAATGTCATGTTGATTGATAGTTATTTTGGTTACTATGGTATAACGCTCTCTGAATGTTTCATAGTCCTGTCGTCAGCGCAAAGATATTTGCGAAAAATCATTCGAATTATGGAAGGAAACTGGCGCATTACTTCATCACTGCTTAGGGAATTTTTCGTGCTTTTTAGCCATAGATATCAACTTCCGTTATTCTACATCTAAAGTAATAATAATTTAGTACTTCGTGAATTTTTTCTATTCCTTCATTTCAAGAGACCGCTTTGGTGGCATTTTGATGTCATAAATTAGATTTAAAAGGATTCGCTTCACACTTTGAATTCCATACCGGGAACCATTAATTTTAATATTAATATTATTGAAATAATCCACAGCGTTATTGATTTTATGAAAATTAACTTCCTTGAAGATTGAAAAATATGTCCAAATAAGTGCATTATAACGGAATAAGATTACTTTGAATACGATGAAAATTATATAAAATACTAACTAATAATTACTAATTTGATTACAACAGCGTTAATATTATTTGTACAGTAGCACAAGGTCAAATAAACCAGTTCTCTTCAAGCCAATTTAGTCTATATATAACCTTAATTAAAATTCAGACCTATCTTATTTTGATACGTACATACAACAAATATATTTCCAATACATGTATTTCTGCAAAAGTTACCTCAAATTTGCTGGAAACATTTTTAGAATATAAAAATCTAAATTACACGTTTTGTATTTTCTCCGAGTGCATTTAATTCCAAATGTTAAAATAACGAATCGTGGAATCCTATAAGTATTTTATACACATTTATAACATCGTTATGAAATAATAGGCCGAAAAGAGCATTAACGAATGAAAATTAGAAAAATATACTTAATTTGATAGCAGCGGCTTCTTAATCTCAAGTTTCCCCATTGGCCGATAAAGGTAACACACAAACATTTCTGTGCAACTTTTTATCTATCGTTTAAAAATATTTACAAAACTATGATAATATCGTAATTTAAGTAGAAACAGAATTTGGTACTACATATCTGTAGCGATTATATATATATATATACATATATATATATATATATATATATATATATATTATATATATATATATATATATACATATAAATATATATATATATATTGCCAATTCACCAACTAAATTTTTAGTATAAATCACCCGAGTCGAGGATGATAAATTATATAATTAGTAAAGAACTGGTATGTAAATATTACTGAGAAAGTTAATACCAATATATTTTTTTAATAGTACATAAATTATTATTTACCCACATGTTGACGTGCGCGTTATAGAAGGACATCCCTAATAATAGACCTGCATTTACGTGGAAAATCGATAGAAGGACTATAAAACAAATTCAATTTAAAGGAATGAACAAATACTCCTCATCGTTTTTCAATTAATGTCTTAAAATATGAATTAAAAATATTACTTGAAAAGCGTTCGTAATCGTTAAAAGCCTAGTACATGTTATATTTAAAGAAATTGCCCGTAGTAACAATTATGCAAGGGTCACAGATAATAATGATTTCAATAAAACTTTCTCATAGAATATAAGAAAAAAATGTTCGCTTTTTATTATTTATATACGTATTAAAAATTTTCATAAACTAAAACTGAAACTAAAAAATATAATTTTTCAAGCTTATATTGTTATGTTAGAAATGGAAGATTATTTACCTCGGTGGGATTTACCTTTCGTGGAGGTATCCGCCTAAAAATTTGAGTTAAATAATATAATAAATGCCAATAGCGTACGCCTATGAGAGCGACACCGGGCTACTGGCGCGTATCATCCAGTCCAATCATACAAGTCCTCTCTTCCAGAAACCTGCCGACGTACAGAATAGTGGTGGACCCTCCTTTTGTCGTTCAAAATGTAAGGATGACAGATTTACAACCAGATATTTAGGGTTCCGTACCCGTTTATTCTGAAAAGAATTATGTAGTTCTCGCTCGGTTGTCCATCTGTCTGCGGGTTCATTCGTACGATCAGGTATCACATTTGGTAGTTAAGATATACCCTTTCTTTCCCCTTCTATAGAAAAATGTCTACGGATGACTTTAATACATACAAAATTGAAGACAAAAATATGGCATCACATATAAATTCATACGTATATATTAATATCGTCATTGGAATGATCACTTTAAGGACTTTGAATAATATTTTTTAAAATTTTTTAGTTACAACTTGTGGCATCCGAAAATATGTGAAAATTGACTATCTCCCCACTCGGTATCCTTAAGTTAATAAAAGAAAATCGGAAAAAAATTACATAATTAGTCCACTTTAGGCATCAAAATTAAAAGTAAGTTTCAGTTTGGTTTACAATATCGATCCGGAAAAATAATCTATTTACATTTATTTCTTGCCCCTGTAAACGACACGCCGGGCAATGTATGTAGTTTAAATGAAGTATTGTGCACACTCAAACATTTACACTTTTGTACACGCATTAATGTGTAAGAAACCCTCGAAGTGCGGGTACTGCTCTTACTTAACATGTTTTTTATCGTTTTAAATATTACAATAAAATTGATAAATGACGAAATTTTTTTATTTAAGTAAAGAAATATTTTGTAATAAATAATTACATAACCAGTCTCAGTAAACCGTACTTGAAATTATCTAAATTAATCCAATGCAAGTCAACTGGAAATTACGAGCTGTGCCATTCTAATAATATTAGAATAATACTGCAATTAGTATTCCATTCACAGTGTTGATGTTGACGGTATCGATTTTCAATAATTACTCTTAAAGAAAGAACTCCATTTTCACTGTCAAAGCTTTAAGACACTGGCGTGAACTAATCTCCTATTCTACTTGAAATGAAAATAAATATAAGCGTTTAATAATCTTCAAATTAAATACAACCTTTTCAGCCGCTAATTTGTTATAGTGAATATTAAGTAAAACTCTCAAGGACCTAAAATTAATATTCAGTAAAAGAATAGAAAACTTATTGAAGAAGGCTTGAAAATACGTTGCTTATAAACTGCATATCACACACTGTGCATTCGACGGTGTAATGCGATACGATACTTGAATGTTTACAAATATTTATCTGCTTAATATATATCAATATCTCATAGTTTTAAAACAGCAAAACTTAAAACTGATATTTATTGAGAAAAATTAATATTAACTACGTTTTATTCGGAACTTTGCTTGTACTGGTATTAGTAGAATGTTAGCTTCTCCTCATATGTGCATATGTAAAACGCTTCATCTATCAGAATCTCCCGCCCGCTCGAAATATATAGACACCGCACAAATAAACCCAGGAACGAATGATTGCTTTTATAAAAACTAATCTGTAAATGATAAGCGCGTAGTCGTAAGGATATTTTCTAGTTAACTCTGTTTTTTGCCAACAGTAAATTTATTTATGTAAGTATTCATACATTTTCACAATAAACATTTACGAATATAATACAGAATGTACATTATTCGTAATAAATGTAAAATTTAATTAAAACAAAGGCTTTTGGCTGTAAAGCGGTAAAGAAATACAAAACGACAAATAAACAGATAAAGTTTTCCTTCCATTACATTAGTAGAAATTATTACGTAGGAAAAAGGAGCTATTGCGGCGTGCAAGAAAGGGAAAACAAAATTAAATGAAGGACAATCACTAGCTGAATTTATTTAAAGGGCGTAACTGCACACATACAACATTGTGAAATGTGTCAATTGAATAATTTAATGCCCGCGTGTTGTACGCCGTACGTTTGAACAGCAAGGATACTTTTCAAGTGTTTTAAGAAGTATGGAATTTCTTTCTTTTAAAAATTTAATGTTATGTTTTACAAATATTGGTTTTGAGCCTAAGAAATATTGAATAGAGTTATTCTAATTTTCTAGTAGGCTTTTCCTTACATTACCCTAAGATTGTCTCCTCCTGATCGTGTCCTTAACTGAGTAAAACTTCTCAGAAAACAATTTCTTTCAAACCAAGAGTGGTATTTTTTACTACTAAATTTACTGTAAAACTTTTAAAAAAGTTTTCAAAATGTTCCGCAGTAATCTCTTAGCTTTTACTATTTATTTTATTCCCAGTCCTCATAACATGTAATTAAATATTAAAAACAACTAATCCTGACAATATAAAATACTATTAATCTCCGATTTTTTCGGAATTTTGGATACTTGGGCAGAACATTTTGCACTGCTTACTACAGTTCGTAAATCTAAATATATTTTTTGACCTAGATATATTAGGGAATGCATGTATTTGTTGTATACTTTAATCCGTTCTTTACATTGTTATAATGTAGTAAAATATATAAATACTGTTGGATTTAAACAAAATTTTAAAAAGTTACAATAAGTTTAAGCAGTTTATTTATAAAATTAGTATTGCAAGTCTTTTTCAGATTTCTCTAGAAAATATTAGATGAAAATAGTACATAATATAATTTTTTGTTTGGGCCTTTATCAAGAAGAAGTAAATGATATTCTAATAACATACATTTTTTCATGTATAAAATTTTATCAATTACAAATATATTTAAACTTTTCACTGTCATAAGCAGAAATTTCATGCAAAAATTTCACGAAAAGATTGAACCATAGTGTAAATGATTTTTTAAATTAATATTGGTATTCCTTTCACTCCTCGAGAACAAATACGGTTCCTCGCGCCATATATACTTTGGTTAGGAGTGTACCGCTTCAATGTTAGAAAAGGGTTTTGGTGATTAGCGTGTGTCCAGGTTAAGAGTTTTTGGGTTATATCAAATATTAGAGTTTTTGGGTTATATCAAATATTATAAAGAAGGCAGAGAACGTACTGAAGATGAACAGCGGCCCAGTAGCCCATCGAAATTTACTGAGGAGCAGAATGTCAAGGAAATAAAAGATCTTGTTACAAAATTGTTGATTAATGATGCTAATAGTATCGCTGATAGCATCAACAGGGTATCTACTATTGACACTATTAGCATTTCATAGGAATGTCCTTTAAAATGCTTACAGTTTTTTCTACGAAACACTTCATCAAAAAAAATTGTGCATGTCAGGTCCGACGTGCGACTGGAGTTTACCATCTAAGTACGATTATCTTGGAATGTATGAAATAGGTAACACTGTATATAAATATAAATATCGATATCATTAAATGTAAATGGAAAATTCTTTAATAAAAAATGCGAATATTATTTTTTTAACATCAAATTTAGTAATCTCAGAAGTATTTTTGAATGATGTTAGAATTAAAAGAGACTTTTTAATTTTATAGGATAGAAGAAACCAAATAATATAATCGAACGTTAGTAAACTATTTAGTATAACGTTAGTAAACACATTCCGTCATTGCGATTACCATACAAGATCACGCTAACATGTGTGTCACCCAGTCATTTCTATAACGAAATAAGAAAATGCCAAATAAACATAATGATATCTCACTCTAAAGATGCGCAGAGATGTTGCTCGGAGAGGCCACTTAACGGTTACACTTTTTTAACGCTGTGAACTTCTGATTGTACTCCTCATAAAACTTCAGACCGAGCAATATATACGAAAATCGATTCTTAGGGAGTAAACTCCAAAAATAACTTATTAACATCTGTTAGGAGACGATTTCTGAATATCAATTGACAATGAAATGTATCATTGCAGTAGATAAAACTTGGATATGTGGATACAATAGAAAAATAGCCGGTCAATTCGGCAAACGTCGTATCAACGACAACGCAAGATCGAACTAATCACACCAAAGTCGTTTAATATAAGGGACAGTTAACTGATTGAAAATTGCCCGAATTATATAAGGAAAACTCGCGCATACTTTATCACCCTTTGCAATTTTCTTCGAAACGTTTATCCATATATTTAAATTTATATCGTTCTACATACAACCCGTACATAATTTAGCACCTCTGTGATTTTTCTATTCCTTCAACTCAAGAAACCGCTTTGTCGGCGCCATTCTGATTTCATAGATGACATTCAAAAAATTCGCCGCACATTTTGAACGTCACACTAGAAACGATTAATATTGATAATATTTAAATATTCCATTCTAAGATTAATAGCTACGTATTTATGGTATCGGAATCATAGTATCGGAAGGGAATTTCTTTGAATGCGACAAAAATTATTTAGAACAATAAATAATAATTTCTCATTTCATTACAATAGCCTCGGTATTTTTTATACATCAGCATGGAGGCAATTGAACCAGCTCTCAAATAATTACAACAATGAAACAATATTTACAGGTTATGATCGAGTAAGTAATAAGGTACGTGTTGTGATCGAGTAATTAAAAAATAACGGAGTAACTTATTTAACAGAGTAATTTGAGGTGAGGTTAAAATAGAGATTGGAGCATTTTCATTTTTCCCAATATCGATGGAAATAATTTTTTTCAGCAAAAGTGGTATATTTTGAATATTATTTTTAACGTTGCGACATTTATATATTTTCACTTTTAAGATGAATTTTTCCTTAATTTTTCCATTAATTGATTCAAAATGGTGGTGGCCATTTTGAATCAATTAAGTCAAATCATTCTGTCTATAACCTTAACTTAAATGTAAACTTTAGTTGTTTTTGTATGTCTGTACATCAAATATCTTCGCAATAAGTGTATTTCTGGAAAATTTACCTATAATTTACTTGAAAGATATAGTGGTAATATTAATACTTTTGGAATATAGAGTCGAGGACGATGAATGAATGAAATGTTAAAGTAATTATATGTGAATATTAATAAGAAAGCTAATAATAATATATTGTTAATTTTTTAGTGACTTGTGTCATTCTATTGAAAGTTTTATGGCTTATTAACGATTGGCATGTAGTCTTTTTATATATACAAGTATAATGGATGTATATTTTCCATTAAATATAAAATACTGTTTTCATAATTAACACAAATATTTTTAATATGTTTATGTTACTACTTTCACAATTTAACATTTTACAAACTGAAAATCTCTTGCAAGAAACGAAAAATGAGACGAATTTAAAAAATGAGTAATATTAATCACACTAAATTCATTAAAATCCAACAGTTGTGTGAAATACTGCACGTTGTATTATGCAGATATATCCAGTCATACTTCTAGTTTAGTACACAGAATACTAATCAAAACGTACTCGCGAGCGGACAAGTTAAGTAGTAGAAAATAAAGGTTTCAATAAGAAAAATTCAATATGAATTTCCCATCTGAATGACTATAAAACCATTAGCAAACTAAGATAAATTTTAAAGTTGATCCAAAAAAATAAAGTAGGAAAGGAAGCTCATTTCTACAGTGTTTTCATAAGAACCGTGTTTTAAGAGGAACGTTTAATAGGAACCATGTTATTTTAACCATGCATATGAAAATAAATATAGGTGAAAATCCCTTCTAGTTTAATATATGTGATTCAAGATGTGTTTAAAATAATAATTTAACCAAGACATCCGCATGCGAAAAGCCCTACAATTGTGGCATATGTTATATAAGATTTTTAAAATGTTTTGCCTCAACCGGCACATCATAATACCTAAAGGTTAAAAACTCTAGACTCTATCAGTATGAGATCTGTGACTCTAAATTTATAAAAAATAGTGTCTTAATCATACACATTAGAATACACGCGGGCACAAAGCCCTACAAATGTGGCATATCTGATCCGAGATTTGCACATAATAGTAATTTATCCGCGCATGTCAGGGCACACACAGAAAAGTTATTTCAGAATAAATTAATGTTATTAAATATTCCAGAAATTAGGCATATCAGTTTCCATTGGGTTCATATTTTGTCCCATACAACATCTAGTAGCAATTGCGGGCGCGTGTTTCATATGCGAGAAAATATATCTGCAAATCGAAACAACAAAATCATGTTTAATCCGAATACAAGTACACGAAAACACACGTGATTATCGTATT
The DNA here is from genome assembly GCA_039881145.1 of Druceiella hillmani. Taxonomy (NCBI): domain Eukaryota; kingdom Metazoa; phylum Arthropoda; class Insecta; order Lepidoptera; family Hepialidae; genus Druceiella; species Druceiella hillmani. Next base: position 7,444,496 of record JAYKKI010000103.1, read on the forward strand.
ATGAATTTATTTATATATCATCTCGATAAAATATTACCTGATTAAGCGCGGCTAAGATTTTTTTCGTCTTTTTTATGAAAGTGTGTAAAATGCTGATAAATTATTTTTTATACACAGATATAAAACCTAATTTATAATATATAAAATTTAATTTCGACTTGGCACTTGCTTTCTCTAAGCTGAATAAATCAATAGGGCCTGATGGTTTACCTTATTATATACTCACATAATCACTGATATTATTATTGAACTTTTGAAAAATATATTTAACAGAGTATTGTCACGATTGAAAATTACTTGGGTAACACCAGTACCTGAGAGTGGCAATGTTTCTGAAGTAATTAATTTTTGGCCAATTGCTATCTCCTGCGCTAGGTAAATTATTCGATTTTGCATTACATTGCAACATCTGAGTCAGATTTGTGACAAGCTACACGAATTTTATATTGAATATTCGACAAATACGAATCTCACTAGTTTCATCGACCATGTCTCCTATTAGATTGATATCGGTTTTTAAGTCGCTGTTGGGCATTTTGACTACCAGAAAGCTTTTGATCGCATGGACAATGACATGCTATTTAACCACCTTGGAAAAGCTTGTTTCTCTTTTTATCTCTTATGTTTTAAGTTTCTCTCTTCAACTTTTACATATTATGTAATTTAATATTTGATTCTTATTTCGAGTGTTCAGGAGTCAGTCAGGGTTCGATTCAAGGATCTTTACTATACACTGTGCTAATAAATAATATCGGTAATGTGGTAAAAACTACAGTTTTTCTTCCTTCTATTTGCAGATGACGTAAAGATTTGTTCAGATATTAGACGTACAGTAGACTGCAAGTTGTTGCAGCGCAATATCAGTGCTGTTCTCGAGTGGAGCGATGCTAGCGATCGGCCACTCAATTCAATCGAATGCTCTCTGATGAGCTGCGCGCATTCCTTTCGAGTAAGAAGTAATTATTGACGGGAGGCCCTCATACCGACGTAATGAAGCAGTGGATATAGAACTTTGATTTGCGCCTGGCTTTTCATATTCTTAGAAGGTAGAAGTACAAATAACGACCTTTTTGTTACATCATGTATTCTCAGAAGGTAGACATGACGAGGATTATTCACCGACGTGACCACTAGTAAACATCTAAAAGTAGTGCTTTGTGCATTCTTTGGTCAGAATAGAAAGTTTAAGATTTTCATATTCTTAGAAGGTAGATCATATTAGATAGCAAACAATCATTCAAAAGGCCTAGATTTCTGTTGTGCAATGATAAGAATTTATATGTTATTTATGAGTTTAGAACAAACCAATTTAGAAGCCAGCTATATTATTTGGCGCCCATATGACTGTCCAAAAACGTACCTTCGATTATGGTACTTCCCTTTCTATTTCCTATCGATTATCCCTTGTTCGTGCTGGGTCACCATATGTTGCAGTATAGAAGAGAAGTTTCTATATATAAAAAAAATATTTAAACGCGATATATTTAACAAGGGATTTTCATATGACGCCCAATGACGTACATACCTTGGTATTGATCTGTTTGTGATGCTAAGTAAAATAAAAATCATCTTCAAACACATCCTGGTAAAAAGCTCTTCAGGTATGTATCTCAAATGAGGCGAAATTTACGCACGGCTTAATTGTTTATGATAGCACACACAGGTGATAGCACACACAGGTGAATAACCCTAAGTATGACTATAGGTTAATAAATAATAGCACTTTAATTACGCACGACAGGATACAAAGCTGTAAACTCTTCAGGTGTGACACGTGTAATGTAAGATTTGCACAGCATGTTATTTTAATTATGCCTTTATAAAAATAGTTTAACCCAGAACTTTTGCCTGTGAATGCCGCACAGGCAAATAGCGCTACAAATGTGGCATGTGTCATGTAAGATTTGCAATGTGTTTGTTTCAACCGTGAACGTTATGATACATACAGAAAAACAACTGTAAACTTTGCCAGTGCAGGATATGTGGCTATAGGTTTATAAATAATATTGCCTTAACCATATACATGAGAATACAAGCAGGCAAAAAGCCTTACAAGTGTGGCATATATGATGCCAGATTTGCAAAAAATATTACTGGTTGATTAAAAAGTAATGAGCGTTTCTTCGAAAATTATCTAGAAAGTATATAAATATCCTGAAAGAATCGATGATCAATAATACATAAACCACGCGGTACGCTCATATTGATTCAGTAGTTACTAAGCACAGCACTGTTAACGCGCATAAAATATGGACGATATTAAGAGGCAAGTGAGACACTGACTTCTCTACGAATACCAATCTGGTCATTCTGTTGCTGAATCTACAAGCCCATGAAGACACACAGGTGAAAGACTCTTGAAGTGAGCCACATGTCATGCAAATTAGTATAAACTAGTAAAATAATCAAGCACATAAAGACACGAATAGGTAAAAAACCCGTTAAGTATTACACATTTGCAAATCACAATGTAATACAACATATCAATTTTTAAAGTGAAAATTAAGAGAACTGTTATTGTCATCTGTTAGTCAATATATACATTAAGCCAAGTAAATGGTATATGAAGGGAATATACATATATATATATATATATATATATATATATATATATATATATGTATATATATATATATATATATATATATGTATATATATATATATATATATGTATATATATATATATATATATATATATATATACACATACATATACACACCATCATAGCTGCGTTTTGGCTCTTGGGTACTGAAAGATTTTTATTTTTAAACTTATTTATTGAAGTCATTAAAACAGATATACCTTATAAAATGTAAAACAAATGTTAAAATACCATTGTATGCAATAAAATATACTAGCGTGACCCGTGCGAAGTCTTTGCATTATTTATTCCATTATGAAGCTCAGATGACAGATCAAACAAATATTTTACTAAAATTGACATATAGAGGCGCAAGTATCAAAAGCATTGAGCTAAAGCACCACTTTATTTATACGTGAGTGGATTTGAAATTAAACAAAAATGTTATCGACCGTCAATCATATTGACGTTGAGCCGTTAGATGGCAGCATTGCTGTTTTGTGTATATAATTTTAATAATTAATTAATTTGCAAAAACAATAGCAATAATAAATTTTTTAGTTGTGGATGCCGGTAGAGCAAGCAATTATCTATAAAATGATATATAATTTATGTGGATTGGTTGTGAGGTTTTTCTAAAAAGGGAGTGTAACATCTTAACCTTAGTGTATTAATATATATGATGATATGATGATGATGATGATTAAAATATCGTTAATATAAAAACACATTTAAAGAAAACTGTAATTAATTCGAAATCGCAGTTGTAAATAGCATCAGGGGTGTGCGAGTTGGAAAGTTTCAGTATCACTGGAAGGTAGGAAGGTATATGAGGGCGGACAATTCATGCAACTAAAAACGAAGACGTACAGAAAAACAACTATAATTATAGAAATATTGTGTAACCTACTAATGAATGAGATATATTTTTAAAATTTTGTTAAAACTCCACAATTTGCCAACAAAACATGTGACTTGTTGAAAAATAAAAGGAAGAGGAAGTGGTTAAATCAAGGACTTGGAAAATGGTGTATGAAAAAAATAATACATTAATATTAAATACAAACATTGACGTAACAACATTTTTTGGGTATACCTGCATAACAAAAAAATGATTTTATTTGCAATCATCTTATTTGATAAAATTTAGATGATTTAAAAAAAATGACATCCACATAAAATTTTTCCATTAATCATGCATTCATATCAATATCTATTTTAGTAATTTCTTCATCAGTCTTTAAACGTTACTTGAATTGAGAGAATCTTCTCTCGGAAAGGTTGTGCCCAACTTTGCTCCAACCTGATTAATCATGACAGTTTCAAGAATAGATACATGAAATATTTTATTGTACTCTCAATGTCATCACACAAAGACAAATTCTTTTATAAGCTTACTAAAAAAATACACTAATTTTAATATAAATATGATTTTAGTTAAATCACAATTTTTTCATTTTCTACTACGGTTTTTGTAACACATAAAAGAAAATTAATTAACAAATTTAAACATCCAATTGTAGTTGCAACAACTTTATTCAAATTTCTAACAATAATAGTTTTATTACAAATTTTAAAAAAACCAAACATGAGAGCCTTATTTCATCGCTTTGGCTCCGAGTCTGGTTGAATGTGGCTCTTCACAGGCACTTTACTTTTGAGGATTCATAAATCAGAGATAGACGAACTTTGAAAATTATAAATTGCACTTCAGATGATTTAATTAAACAGTTTGGGAGAAAAATAACACTAAATATATTAAAATCTAAAAAAATTGTATTTCCCGCAGGAGTAGCTTTTATAATTTTAGATTATCCTTCTTTAATTCCATTTTTAATTTCCCAGTTTAGTAAATAAATTTAAAAAATCCTTGTGAAATATATGCAATTCAGAATTATCTTATTTAAAATAATGTCATACGTATTCTTTTATAAATAATGAATATAAATTATCAGAAAACCAACTGACATTTGGCTTCGCAATTTTGTATAATGTGAAATATGTATAGGATCTTTGACAGTTTTACTAATATGCCAAGTTTCAAGTTTTTACGTCAAGTTTCTAGGTCAATGGCTGTAATGGGCAGATGGGCAGACGCTTGAATAATTTTGTAAGGATTCTGTTTTTCTTTTTGAGGTATGAAACTCTAAGGAAAGTAATACAGAATGAATAACTTACAATCTTGCCAATTGTACAGTTTTTCTGGCTGCATCCAACCACTCTCTTTAGTAAATAATTATCTTTAACTAACAAGCTCTTGATATAATTAATTACTGCTGATAATGTAATTAAGCTCATACACACTATATATATATATATATATATATATATATATATATATATATATATATATATATATATATATATATATAATATTATGTAGGCTATTATTTAATTATTAAATAGAAAGTAAAAAACCTTACGTAAAAATTCGAATTATAAAACATTAAATGATAATGAGATTAAGTAAAAAATATACAAAAGAAACATGAAAATTTTCTCCAATTGTGAAAATGTTTAAAACATAATAGTAGAGGATCCCAAGTAAGAACGACCTTCACCGATTTGATAACCAGGTGAAAATTATATTTTAAAGAATAAAATATGTTTGTGAACGTGTATCAATAAGGTTGCCATAAAAAAATGTTCATGGCTATGATTAATTAAAATTATAAAAAAGTATTATTTTTTCAAATTTGACTGTCTTGGTTGCCAAACGACTCATAGTCTAATTGAAAGTATACAACATTTGCTATATGCAGTCGATCGGTTGCCTACCTTTTTCTGTTCCCTTTTACCTGGTAGCCGCGTGCAAACAGGTAAATTGTTATTAGTAATTGCGCTCATCTGCTTACCACGATATTTATATATCAAAATGTAGGTAAATTCATTGTGAGTAGAGTAGTATAAGGTTGCTCAAGAAAATCTGTTCATCGATTATGATAGCTAGGCTTTGAAGTTGCAAAAATTGGAGCATGTAAATATCCCTTGTAAACATCCAATCCCTGTGGTCACGGGAAGACTCTTCCCGTGACCACAGGCTGTGCAACCAGTCAGAAACGTCGGGACATAGTGAGTACTTAGTATATAATATCTAGGTTTACTCATTAAATATATAATTACCGCGAAAAAACCCGATTCAAATCAAATAAAATATGTGTTCGAATCGCGAAAGTTTGAAAAAGTCTTAATTAATCATAGCCATGAACATTTTTTTTATGGCAACCTTATTGATACACGTTCACAAACATATATTATTTTTGAAAATATAATTTTCACCTGGTTATCAAATCGGTGAAGGTCGTTCTTACTTGGGATCTTAGACTATAACGACAAGTTTATTTTGGTTGTCATAAATCCCAAATTCCAAACTTCTGTTTCAATGTCGGATTTCATACTCTATCCTCAACGTTCATTCCAGGAAGTAAACACATACCCTTGTTTGTAAACTAATGAATTTTTATCGAAGTAATGTTGGCCTACGCGGTACTTTGATTTTCGTCTCATTCCAACGGCATAATTAGACCAGATATTACAATCACACTTTGTGTCTTAGCGACCAATGTCGATTAATTTCAATAATATCTTTTGTGCATTGAAATTAAAATCAAATATTAATTAAAAAATTACTTTTAATATAATTATTATTAATATATATATATATATATATATACGTGTGTGTATATATAATGTAGAAAAATAAAGATGAATGTTTTTTAAATAAACGAATTTCAACTACAACAAATTTATAATTCGATAGTATAAGTTCGTCAATTCCTCCAATGAAATAATAAAATATGGTTTACGACATGCACAGATCTAAACTTCGAATTATCATAGTGAGGCTTATTATAGGGCGATTTTTTATTTAAATTTGTAATGAACAGTGAACATTGCAGGATTGGAGCCAATATTTCAACGGAGTAATTCTAGAGGACAGTTTGAGATAGCTATATCATGGCAACACAGTAAAACGAAATATTCTGTTGTGCACAGATCAGTTTTGGAACAGAGCTACGATGAGCACCTTTTGCCTGTGTATTAACTGGGGACAGAATGGTATTTGAATAATAAAGAGCATAATATTTTCATAAGTTATTTTTTAGATAAATAAATAAATGTAGTATAGGAATAAAAAGTGAATCTATTTCGCAGAATTTAATTTTTGAAACTTGTAGAACAGAATTATTACTGAACGGGGTGACGACAAGGAATGGAAAAAGTGATTTCAACTTTCTCTTCATTTAGTTTTAGGATCTAGTTTTAGTTAATTTATTCCATAGTACCAGAAAATTTTAATTTAAAATAATAAAACTAAAACAAAAAAGGCGTATTTTCGTTTTTTTCTTAACCGCACACTTTTTAAAAAAATTACCTAAAATAATATATAAAAGATACAGCAATATTTTAGATTTTTTCCCTTTTCGGAAATTTGCACCAAATCATGTGATCGTTTTCACAATCTAATTATCGCATCTAGTCTTTAATCAGTTTACGCACAAGGATTTTATTTTATACATATATTTATAAGAATTATTACTGAACGGGGTGATGACAAGGAATGGAAAAAGTTATTTCAACTTTCACTTCATTTATTTTTGGGCTCTAGTTTTAGTTAATTTATTCCATAGTACCAGAAAATTTTAATTTAAAATAATAAAACTAAAACAAAAAAGGCGTATTTTCGTTTTTTTCTTAACTGCACACTTTTTAAAAAAATTACCTAAAATAATATATAAAGGATACAGCAATATTTTAGATTTTTTCCCTTTTCGGAAATTTGCACCAAATCATGTGATCGTTTTCACAATCTAATTGTCGCATCTAGTCTTTAATCAGTTTACGCACAAGGATTTTATTTTATACATATATTTATAATAAAGTTTTATACATAGTTCTGTTAAAATTCACAAGTTTCGTAAAACATATCGCATTCATTTGAAACGAGTAGATAAATTAACCACTGTTGAAAATGGCGAATACGAGTATGTATAATTGTAATCCATTCTACTTAGTCTATTTCATCCTCACAGCAATCCGTGCATTGTGGACTATGACTGATTTTCTAATTTCCTATAAGTCTAGACATTTAATCTAGACCATAGTACCTTAATTGTTACCTATTTTTTTAGTCTAGATTAAAGTATATCAAGTACTAGTGATAAACAATGTGCACTTTTCCTTAATTAATATCTAACCATCTATTCTGGAAATAACTGGAATTATTACATGTGTGGGGATAATTTGCATTCATACTGTGCTTTGAACTTTATGCTACAATTTAACGTATTTATTCAATAACTGCCTTTTAATTACAGAATTTAGCGTTTATAAATCTTTAGATATGTTATGATATATAATGACCGTAACCAAAGAATCAAAATTAAAAAAAACTCTTCTTGGTATCAGAGTGATATCACGGGACTTACTGTTGGTGTGTTTTCCCATTGATATATCTAAATTTACCATGATCCTTTATCTAATAACAACACGAGTCTGAAAATTTTGACATTTTAACTGTTAAAATTAAATCGTAAAATACGGAAGTTTCTGACTGCGGGCAGCCAATAACTTCCGTGAAATTTAGAAATTATTGCCGGTGGTTGACCATTGTTTGAAACGTTTCACCTTTACATTAAAGAGGCTTCGCTTACGGACTGATTAACTTTTCCTTTAGTAAGTTGCTCTTACTTCGGTTTGTAACGAAGGAAACTGTCTATCGCTGGTTGTGGAGAAACTTTGTGATAGGGTTATGAGGCTGATTGCAATTTGAATTGTCCTTAAAATGTTTATAAAATTTGCTACTGACGGAACAAACCATGTTATTTAAAATTTGTGAAAGTATCTGAGGAAATTGAAAAATTTTACTTATATCATCCGTATAAGGCAGCATAGTTTTCCCAGGAATTTTTTAACTTTTTGCATACTGTACCAAAATTTTTAGTTCAAATTTTGGTACAGTATGCAATTCTTTGATTCACATAATTTCCAAAATTATGAACCCAAAAAAAATTTGTCTCAGAATTTTCAAAGGCATAAGTGGTTATCAAAAGTGCTTTATTTTTGGTGTTGTAGTGATAGAGCAATAATTTAAAAAATCTAGTTATAAAGATTTAAAAATATAATTTTTTATTTATGTGTCACGTAATTATACAGGTATTGAAACTAAAAACTTTCACAAGGGACATGGCGCCCCTCAACTCTATCATCTTCAAATTCCCTAAGTTTAGAATTATTAGGAATTTAGGGTAACTAGAAATTGACCTAAAATGAACATAAATCAAGTGAAAATAAATCACGGTGAAAAATAATATTAATATTTGCACTTAAACAAAAATAGTAGGTACTTTACAATACTGTAACTTTTATATGTACATCAGTGTGAACATAGGAAAGTACTTTAAACTAGATATGTATTTATTGTCTGTTATATTAATTTTTTTTCAGCTTGATAAAGTCGAAGATAAATTTTTTTTAGAAGACAACATTTTCATAAAATAAAACTTTTTATGAAATGAATCAGAAACGCAAGTATATTACTCGGCTACAGAAAGTACTACACACAAATATTGGTTCAGTCAATTAAGGTTTGATTTCATGCCTGCAGGTCTCAACAAATCTTACTAGCAAAATTCCTCTACCTAATATTCCTTCACTGTTAATTAAAGATGGCCGATGTGAATGTGCATGTGCAAAAGTTCAATAAGAGAGTCCTTTTTTTCTTTTTAAGGTACGAAACCCTTAAGAATTGGGAATAATAAATTTAATCAAAAAATTCTAGCGGTCTGTGTACACAGAATTTGTAAAATGTTTAAGGAAGGGTCGTACTCAATTCAAAAGCAAAATTTATAAAAATTGAATTTTTATCTCTGCCTAACCACGCCGAATGAGATTAAACTAAATCAATACATATCTCTTCCAATAAATTGGTATGAAGAATTGTGTCAGTTAATTGATCTGGAACATCTTAGGGATTATTTATGTAATAGTAATATAATGATGATCATTAATACAAAGTATATCCAATAAGTCGACTTCCTTTCGAAAACTAGGTTAATATTAAATTCACACTTAAGCTGAGGTCGAACAGTAATTAATATTAAAATACGTGAAAATACTCAAAATATTATTGGAAAATACATTTTGTTCAATATTAATATCATATTTCGTATTTGCTCTTCGTCGTGAAACTTGCAACCGGTTTTCCGCTAAATTTACATTATGTAAACGAAGTGTGTAATTATGTACAAAATTACACATTTGGTTTATTTTGAGTACTTTGCTGAAGCTGTGAATTAAATATTTGGAAGAGGAAATCCCATACTACCTTATAGTATTCAAAGTTCTTCAATGAAATCCATTTTTGAATATGTTGTTAATTGATAATATTTGAGATGGAAACAAATTTCGTAAATTGATTTCGAAAATTGAAAAATTTGTCAACATTGTAGAATCTGGTTGCATAAATAACATTTAAAAATGTCATAAAAATGAAACTTACTATCGTCTATATTTTTTGCCTTATCATGTTCCTCATGCCCATTTTACTTTTGAACAACAAACTAAAGAGTATGAGATTTGTTTCCAGTGCATGAATTTTACATCGTATATATATATATATATATATAAATAATAAAACGTGGTAATACTTTCAGCAACTAATGAAACACGAGACAATCAAATAACAGAGCTCTAGACGAGGTCAGCACGCAATAAACGATGACAACCGTGACGAATGAGCGGGGGAGGCATGGCATGCCATCATCCACTGGGGAGAACGGATTCGGCGTGGTTCTATTTATAAACTGTCTTCTAAAACTTCTCTCTTCTCTATTCATAAGCTCTTTCTTTCAATTTATATCCTGTATTTATAAGCTCTTTTTGCTGTCATAACGTTTTATTTCGCAATTCGCATGTTACCCTCTCCATCTCAGTGATGTTCCGGAAGTAAGAGACTTTTGTAACTCACTTTACATTCGAAAATTTTAATTACAGTCAATTACTTGCTTTAGTACTCACTTCTCCAGTTCCTCGCTGTGCTCAACGACCGTGGCAGTAAAAACAGCAGTGCAATTTCGATACAGCAATTTTAAAAAAAATCAGGCAAACCTGTGGTTTGGCTGTTTGAAAAGAGTAATCAGCAATCAGAAAAACATTCACTACAACTAGTTGAAATGATCATTACGCAATTAGAAAAGCAGGAACTTAGATAAAACAGCGACATTTAAAACAAAGACAGCACAGAGGTGTCACCATTATCAAGAAATGCTTTACCCAGTTTGCGAAGAAGGCGAGGAAATGCAATTCCAAAAATTAATAAACAAAATCTTCCGTGGCAACCAGCGAGTGAAACAGCTTTTACGCAAGATGAGAGACCTCACTATCAATGTAATCCTTGACAAGATACTATGTCTTCTGCGGCTGAATCATCTACCAGCCTACATTTGCAGCCTGCGCCTCATAAGCTATGACATCTTGAAGAACACGCCATTAGACAACGTTGCAAAACTCACCGACATGTTACTTGAGCAGGCCTTCAGTTGCTCAGCCGCCACATCTAACTACAACTATTGTTCCAGTCAAGGAGTACTTGTGGAATATCCTTGAACTTTCGTTTGATATCGCGAAAATCAAGTTAAGGCCGCAACAAAACTTCAACTCTCATCATAATGTTGCTCATCACGAATCATCGTCTCGCAGTGGGTGAAATGTCAACAATCGCTACTGATCATAATAAAAGACATAAAACTTATCGAAGTGATAGCACTATCGATGCCATCGAAGATTTAGGACCGATGTAAAAAAATACATGACGCTCCCATGTTCATTAATGAAATTAGAAAAAGTTACACTGAACCAAATTTGGCTGCAGCGGAATGAGAGCACGAGACATCAGTGCGCACGAGACATCGCATGTACCTGTGATACAGACAAGAAGTATATTATCGCCTTCTTGGTAGACTTGGGTGCAAATATATCCTTTCTACCACGAAGAAGAGGTACTTGCAGCCATTGCCGTACCTGCTCTTCTCCCACAACAACACACTTATTCCTACAAGGAAACCACTAGAGCTCGATCCATAAATGACAATTTATCGTTGCCGTGGTCAGCAAGTCCATGGTGTAGGCCGTTTTCTCGAAACACTACCAGTCTATTTTCGACTTGAAAAACCGAGACCTAAAACAGATGCCGCCAGCCTCGCCGTGAACGCACGCAACATCAATGTGTGTATGGACATGCAACCAATATGCCAACAAATACAGGCGTCGACATGCAACAACCCAGCCATGACACACAAGTGAAATATCCTGGCATCAATCGTCTCACATCGATGAGAATAACGCCCAAGCATCGAGTCAAACACGTCATTAAAACGAACGAAACACCCTTGCGATACCACCACGGCTACACTTGCTACGAGTTGGTAAAAAAAAGTTTGAGGACTTACTTAAGATCTATCCAGTCCAAACAAATGTCCCTGGTTATTACTACTCCAAGTAAGACTTAAAAATAAGGACGAACCACAGGACTGCGGCGACTATTGAAGTGTTAACATAATCACCAAGCTCGTTCGTTGTCAGGTACCGTGAATCAAGAATGTTGTCTATCCCCTGGTCAATAAAAGCGTCTTCAGTATCAAAATCTATCTGTCATGCGCCGTATGACCTGTTTGAATTACCTAAAATGTATCCAGGTTTCAAGATCGCCAGTCGAAGATTCCAAACATTCACCCACGGGGTATTCCAAGTGGGACTTGACTTCGTCTTCCCTTCACTTCAACGGCTTATATCATGATTGGGTATTCCAAGTGGGACTTAACTTCGTCTTCCTTCACTTCAACGGTTTATATCATGATTGGTTATATCAAGGAGTGAACCCTACTACCTCCAGTACCACGAAACGGTTCTCCAGTGGCTCGAGAAAAACGACGTCACCATCATCTACTCCAAATACAATTTCGTCAAGACCGAGCTGTTATTTCTTGGGTAAAGTTTATCCCAAGACAGTATCAAGCCACTAGAAGAAAGATCGAGGCCATCATTTAATACCGAGAAAACATATCTGATCCCGTATTGCAAAAAGTTCAGCTGAATGCATATCTATAAACGCAAAGCGAAACAAGACGTCCGTCGTTTTGACACCGGTAAAGGATAAAAAATTTGAAACATATAAGGTCAGCATAGAGATACTCGCTCACCGTCGCTCACATAGACATACTCGCTCACCCATCTATCGATATCAATGCCTCCACCGCCACGTCTAACCTTTTAGCCGTCACCTTACTGTAGTAATACGTTAATGAGAAGTGGCAACCACTCGGCTACTTCTCTGAAAAGCTTTCTTCTGCCCAACAGAAATATTGCGCATACGGTAGTTAACTGTTGGCAACATGTATGGCAATTAAATATTTTGGGAATATGTTCCATAGACACGAACATATAGTTATATATATATATATATATATATATATATATATATATATATATATATATATATAACACGAACAGATAGATATACTTTTTCCTGCCTACAAGTCGCTCACCTATGCTATGACAGGTCATCGCGCCCATTGAAGCAATATGGTGAATGAGACAGCACCTCTTCATCTTCGAATTAACTAACAATATATGCCATACCAGCGGCAAGGTAACATTTTCAACGTACGTACTTTAGCTATGTGGAAACAATATCAAGCCTATCAACGCTGTACATTATTGTAATATCTGAACTTCAAGTAAAGAAAAGAGTGATACAGTAAACAAAACAAAGCAGAACTCATTGCTCAAACTAGTTACCCTGCGCAACACCGAATGAAATTTATATTGTAGTGTATTGATACAACACATTAGACCATACATACTCGAAAAGTATAGATGCGCCGCTTTCAAATCTATGGACGATATGAATCATCCTGGCAATGGATCAATGCGTAAGACTGTACCACAGAAATTATTTTGGCCATCTATGTATACAGACGTCGCCACATGAACCAAAGCACGTATTCCTTGCTAAAAAAGTAAAATACATTGTCACAGTACAAGTGCCATTTTCAGTTTCTCGCCAACCGATTTATTCCAGCACATTCATATCGATATCATCGGGCCACTACCTACGACTGGTGGTCGATGCCTAGTCTGGGTTGTCGATCAAGCTACTAGGTAATCTGAGGCTATCCCTACGGACAATATTATAACCGAATCAGTACTGAAAATTGTCTACGAGAACTGGATACCGACATACGGTTATTCTACGACTACAGTGACCAAAAATGCCAGTTCGGGAGCCTACTTTTTGTCAACAAACACTAATTGCTTAGGTATCGAAAAGGCAAGAACCACCACCTACCGTTGGGTTTGTTCACTCAAAGCTGCACTAATGTCACGCAAATATTTTGGACATATGAACTACATGTTGTATTCTCCAATTTGCAACCTACCTTACGCACGGAAAATTGCGTGAACTCTGCCGAATTTACTAACGATCAGCTATCAATAAAAAAGTTAACCTGGAATATAACTACTTTCAATAACTACTTAATGCGATAAACGCACTCAAGTCCTTCATACCTGCGACATTACAGTCGGGATATCGACCTGTTTTCATGCATACGCAAAAACGCGATCACAATTATCTTACGACCGTCATTCGAAGAATCCTACAAAACACTTAAAATAGGAAAATATTAATCGCACAACTACCGTATAGACAAGCAACTACCTCAATCGAGTGCTTGAGAGGGTCGGCTTCGCTTAAAAAGGAGCATGCAGCTGCACTGACTTAAAACTTGAGACGATTTCTGTAAGTAACAAAACACAAGTCAATAAAATTATAGAAATCGAGATGAAGTCAACACGCAATAAACAATAGCTACATCCGAGCGCCGCGGTTTCAAACACGTCGTCATCATTCGACTATGATGCGCCAACGGCGGGAACATGGCACATAGCCTCATCCAGTGCGATGTGCGCGGAAGTTTCAGCGGCGCATTCATGTCCAAAGACGATCGACGAAGAAGAGCAGCGAGCGGATTTGGCACGGGTCTATTTATAGACCCGCAGATCCAGATGCAGGGATTTTCATTCGTTCATCTTGGTCATGACGTTCTTTTTCGAGTTTCGTGTATTTGTCGCGGTACCGTTTTGCTTTATATTAGTAGAGTAACGATTATAGATTTTTAGTCCTTCGCGAACACAAATACGAATATAAATATTCTGCACCAATATTGGCGAATGCGAAATTGAATATGGCCTTTTTAAAATTGGCATCGCCTATCTGAGGTTAAAAATTTACAACTACACACCCATAAATACTTTTACATTAAGTCGTGTCGATTGCAGAAAATAACATTGTTCACTTGTATATTTTCTTAATTTCAATAATAACTGAAGTTTGAAGTTTTAATGTGTTTAGTAAATTTGTAAGATGAATAAATCATAGTGAAATTTATAATTAATTTACACTGACGGGTGCTAATGCCTAACATAGAAGGTACAAATTATGTAAGAATAAATGATCACTGAAAACACCATCACCAACGCTTTGAGAAATTTTTTGAAATCCATGCTTAAAATTGCTTAAAATGAGCTTACAAGAAAGACGATCAACCAAGTTTTACAAGAACGCATTATAATGTGGAGTAGCGCATTTTCCGTATTTAAAGCATATTTTCGAAACTAATCGTACCGGCATGACTAATGGTACAGAACATTACGGATCCAGTGCTTCTCAATAATGAAACATATTTCTTTATAAAGCATATTTCAATTATGGATTCTACTTAAGGACGTGTTTACCTTTTTGACGAAAACCTCCATTTTGGCCAAGATTACTCTGAACTCTGGAAATATGTAGTATGATCATTTGGATATTTAAAAATATGTACCAAACCTTTATCCATAATTTAATAAGACAGACTGCTTTTTATAGTTTTTGCACATTTACTTCATGAAAATCGGCTTTATGCGACTCATTCCTCACCAAAATGGCTAAAACAATTACACTTTAATTTGAAATTCAGAAAAGCAGTAAAATTCCCATTTCCTCTTCTTTGTTCTCTCGAAAAACAATTTGGATTGACGCAAAAGTAAAAGAGAAAAAGAAAAATATTTAGTCAACGAAAATACAACATCAATCGTCCATCTAATGCCCATATGAACCCCACATGGTCAAGACTATCAATCAGACTTACTAACAGTTAAAAACGTATTTATGTTTCTCATTAACTGTCAGTCGAGTCGGAACAAGAGTTTACTTTACCGACCGTGTCCTATTGCACGGTAAATCCAATCGCTAAAGTATCCAGACAAAATATGTTTTTAACTGTCAATAAATCCGACCTAGTCCTGACCGTGTGTAGTGCATACGAACGTAAATAGTACATTAAGGCAACCGCTAGTCATAACGGGCCGAGATACGCTCGTGTTCGGTAGTGTGCACTGGCCGCTTTGAACAAAAATATTCACGATATCGGCTACACTATTAATGTAATTGTAGTTGGATTGACCATTCGTAATCAAGGAAAATAAATTTATCAATTGGAAATAATTTATTTCATAATATCTACTAATTTAAATTTTATATTTAACAGTTAAATGATGCTTACATAAGAGACTAGTATCTATCCATATATATATATATATATATATATATATATATATATATATATATATATATATATATATATATATATTATAAAAAAAACATAAAATTCTGGGATGGCATCTACTTGTTCGTTACACATAAGTTTCAGACAAAGAAAGACGTTATTCTTTGACTGAAAATTGTTGATTGTTGTTAAAACAAAATTTAAAAGCTGACTTTTTTCAGAAATTTGAGAACAATATTCATAATTGTTTTTCATCTTTTTCGTACACAGTACTTGCGCACATTATTTAGTGACTCAAGGGAATAAAAAAATATATATGTATGTGTGTGTATATATATATATATATATATATACATATATATATTTGTGTGTGTGTGTGTTCTTGCGGGTGTGCGTGCATGAGTGCGTGCGAGCGTGCGTGCGTGCGTGAATGCGTGCGTGCCTGCGTGCGTGCTTGCTTGCGTGCGTGAGTGCGTGCGCGCGCGTGCGCGCGCGTTTTTGTGTGTGTATTCTTAATTACATTATCAGACTTGTGAGAGCTTGTTAGTTAAAACTAATTGTCCGTACTTATTTTAGTTATCCACGTCAAATTAGATATGCGAGAAAGCGGTTGCCTGCATCCATGAAAAACACACAATTGGCAAGATTGCAAGTTATATATTATTTATTACTTTTTTAAGGGTTCCGTACCACAAAAGAAATACAGAACCTTAAAAAAATATTCACTCGTCTGCCCTTCTGTCCATTACCACCGTTATTTTCAGAAATCACTTGACTTAGAAATTTAAAATTTGACACAGTAGTAAAACATATTATCTCGCAATATTTCAATAGCTTACACTTAAAACTATTTAAATGGAAATTTCCGTGGGGAAGGTGACATCACTCGAAACTTTTTTAAAATGATATGTCTTGTATATCGTTGGAAAGGATTAGTCATAAGGTTTTTTCATAAATGTCGGTATCATATCTTCGGAGACATGTCGAAAAAATGCAAAAATGTGCCACCACCTCCGTCTAATTTCAAGACTACTGAACCTAAAATGAAATATGTTTTTTTTATTTATTATCATAATTTTTGAAATATGCACCACGTTTTAAACGCCGATGAAAAAAACAGTAAAATATTTACATTTTTTTTCAATTTCTATGAAACAATATGTTGAACCTAATGTTATGTTTTTTGTTAATACTGCACATATCGCACACTAATGTCAGATGATGAATAACACGATACTAATTTAAACGAGGTGCCTCAGTAATTACTAATTTTTACATTAACGACTTAAATGTATTTAAAGAATTCGAATCTTTCCTTATTCTTATAGTTATATTTGCATTTCATTTTATTTGTTCTTACATGCCAAAAATTATTTTAAACCAAGAGCAAATTAATATAATGGATATTTTAACGACAAATTTAGATGTACAGTATCTACTAGTACAGTAGAAATCACGGAATGTACTATTAATGTATCCGCCCAATAGATTTCTTTATTTGGTGTGGGAGAAAAATATGCAACGAAGTAAAACATGGATATTTATTACCTTTTTTAAAATTGAAAATTGCAAATATTTTTTAAATTAAATTTAGTTCAGGAAAACTTTACAATAATTGCGTAAAATAACTTAATATTAAAGGGATAAAAAAAGCATTAACAGTATTTTTAAATTTCTTTACGTAAATCGAAATATTTGTGAGGCAAGATTTAATTTTTTTCATCTAATCCTAATAGATAATTCGCAATAGCCATATTGCGGCATCACAGTACAATAATGCGAACCGATAAACAAACATCGATTTGGAACAGGGATGCCGCGAAGCACTTGGACCTGTGCAGTATGTACCTGTGGGCTATGTACCCGTGCACTATGTACCCCATGTATGAAGTAGGGAGCATAAACATTTAAATAAAAAAAATAAAATGAAATACATTTAAACGATTGCAACAAACTTCATCTTTCCAATCTTAACTTGCCAGAATATATTTGAATTCAGACACGATTATAACAAGGAATGAAAAAAGTTAAAACATATGTGTTCGTTGCGAAGTTGCTGAAGGTATTAACTTCCTATTCATCCAGTTTTATGTAATTTTTATACCCACTAGGTTTTTTTTTTATAACGAGGTAGTCATATGTAGACTTCTTTCTATATTCATATATGCCGTAAACAAAAGTTAAGATGAAAGTTATGACAATTTGATTTCCACTAACCAGATAAATCGTTTTTTGTTAAAATATATGGTATGTGGTGACAAGTTTAATAACATATTCATATTATATTTCAGATCGAATATAATATTTCTTGAACAGGAAAATCCTCAAAATAATAGTCGAAAATAACTTTCGCCAATGTTAACATTTCAATCTCTATTTCGCGGTAATTCTTATAACTGATTTTCCATTCAACTCACACTATGGTTGATAATTTCGGATTCGTTTTTTGAAGTATACGGGTAGAGTGAGGAAACTTAGTACTACCTCATCATATTCAACATTCTTCAAATGAATCACCTTCTGTTTACATTGTTAATTGACATTATTTGGGATAGAAAACCATTAAATGAATTGATTTAAAAATCTAAAATTACACAAACTTTCGAATCACATTACAAAGACATTTAGAGATGTGTCATAACTAAAACTTCACTCTCTCTTAATTTACATCATTTCCTTTTTACCTTTAATTATTCACGAGGATTGCTTAGATTTTCTGAGAAAAACGACTAAATACTCTTTAAAAATATTACCTAATTACAAATATTATTTCTGTTTTCAGCTTAATTAATTCAATCTTTGTGAAAGCAAAATTGATTAAAATCGGATGGTTTTCCATAATTAAATATATTAAATTAAATAAATACATATCACTTCCAACAAATTGGTATGATGAATTATGTCAGGCAATTTGTCTGAAACATTTTGGGGAGGCCTCCACAAAGTAATATCGTAATGGTCATTAATACAAAGCACAATCAATAAGTGAGAGGTATGTTGCCTTGCTTTCGGCAACAAGTTTCATGTCATACACTACTAAAGTTCAAGTCGAACAGTAAAATTTCTTAAAAATAAAAACCCAAAATGTTAATCGAAAATACACTTTGGCCAATATTAATATAGCAATTAGTATTTGGTCTTTGTCGTGAAACTCGCAACCGATTTTCTACTAAATTTAAATTATGGTGTAAAAAATTATATACCTTGTTTATATGGAGCATGTTATTGGGGCTGCAAATTATGGTCTTTAGAGAGGAGAATCGATATATGTTTATGGTATTCAAAATTCTTCAACTGGTTCATATTCTCTATACGTTGTTAATTGATGTTATTTGGGATAGAAACGCATTTAGTGAATTGATCTTGAAAATTGACAATTTTTTCAAATCTTGTTACGTAAACAACATTTTAAATTGTGATAAAAAACAAAACCTCACTATTATGTGCATTCTCTTGCCTTATCATATTCTTTATGCCTTTTTTGCTTCTAAATATTCAAAAAGATTGGGTTTGAGTCCAGCGCATATATTTTATATCCCAGTCAAAATCTTCGCCGCGATTATTTTTGATATAGAAATAGTTTTATTCTATCTCTTGCTACTCAGTATTATAAAACGTATTGAAATTGTAAACCAATTTCTGAAATTAAACAGTAAACTAAAAATGGTAAAACATGTTGATGATATATTTGGAAGTCCTCAAAATATTCACAATAACTTTACGGATTTTAAATTGCATTTGCCTTTCAAAGGAAAATCTATTCATCATCATATCTGAATTTTACGTAAATTTATTAGATTTTTGCAATTATCTTAACCAGGTATTTAAATGTCAGTTAAGTGATTCTGGTCCAAATTTGGCTTTGAAAATATAATTTTATTATTTACAAGTTTTAAATAGATAATTATTAATCCTTATTAACTTAATTTTCCAGCTACTCTTGTCCTTCTCTTTAGCATTTTGTGGTTTAATTGTGCATGTGTATAACCATCTTATCAGTGTTAAGCACTTTGTAAGTATATTTCTCTCATATATGATTTTTATTAAGCAGTTTAGAAGAACATATACTTATAATAACTTGAACTTTAACTATTTGTTTTTATTCCAAAAACTGTAAAATTAACTAAAACGGAAAACACGAGAAAGTGAAACAGAAAACGATTAAATTGTAATATGCACTTTATGTTTATAGAAGTTAATATTGTTAATTGTTAATAGTCAAAAAAGGATAGAATCATCAATTCATTTGATTAAAAGACGGAACTGAACAAACATTTTTTATTTTATTAGCGCCAAAAGGAAAGTGGACTTAAAATCATTCAAAAGAAATATGAATCTCGTCTATTGTTAGATACCAATATAATGTAGTACATTTCAGGGGTTAAATGCTGTAATTTCTGTTGTAATGATACTTTGGCTTATTCATCACTTCGTGGCATTTGTCTGCGTTTGTTTTATATGTGAGAAGTTGTATCTGTAGCTCCAAATTATAAATTCGTGCTTAACAACAATGTGTAATAACGACTGTATACGTATTATGTGTAATTTTTCTTCATAAGTTAGAAAATAGTATTCAAATGAGGGCGCCCAAGCCGTAGTTTTCCATTAGATATTTCTCGAGTTTTATTCTTCGTAATAACTTAAATTTATATTTGATGATGGTTCATAAATTTAATTTAAATTTATACATCATGATAGTTAATAAATTTGATTTAGATATCATGATCAATACGTACAAATTAATTCAATAACAAAACTCAAAGACAATATGTTTCACAATTAAATGAAATTACGTGATGTAGTATTATTTCTACTTTCTTTACCACGACCTAGGTTTCGTTGTGTTACAACATCTTCAGGTGAGATATTAGCAAAGATCTTTGCTAATATCCACCTTTGCTAATAGTTTCACAATTAAATGAAACTACGTGATGTAGTATTATTTCTACTTTCTTTAATTTCTTTGCCACGACCTAGGTTTCGTTGTATTACAACATCTTCAGGTGGGATATTAGCAAATATCTTTGCTTATATCCCACCAAAAAAGTAGAAATAATACTACGTCACGTAGTTTCATTTAATTGTGAATAATGAATTTCTACAAAATTAACGCCAAATATATTCAATATTCGACAATATGTTTATTGAGAGTTAACAATCTCATAGAGAGTGTTCATACTGCGGCTGACTGCTGATTTTTTTTCAAATCTACGATTAATGGTTACTGCCTTTATGATGCAGTACAAATTCAGACCATACCTTCTTTGGAGAATAAGTCATTACATAGTTTTTTCACAACAAAATGTTACGTAAAAGTAGATGCCTTCCCAGAATTTTATGTACATTATAATATATATATATATATATATATATATATATATATATATATATATATATATATATATATATATATACATATATTAAAAAGAAATATATTTAAATTAATTTCAAATTTTGAGGCCACGTTAAGATAATTGTTTTTAATTAACCAACTTTTTGACGTAATTTTTTTATTTATGTTACGACGGCGTGAATAAAAACTGCTTAAAGCGTATAGTCAATATCACATCAGATGTGTGCGGGTGCGTAGGCTTATATGCTAGTGTCCTATTATTGTTGTCGCGTATGCGTGAGAGTTTACGTATGCGTGGGTTCATATATGATTTTGCACGCACGGGCTCGTGTGCATGCATGCGCGCATGTATGTGCTTGTTTATTTTAAAACACGACGTCCCGATTACAAGTTGATCTACAGTTACAATTTGGAAAATTTCTTATTTTTGATGTTGATGTTAAAAACATTTTCAGTACTTTTAAAATGTTATTCGACATAACTTTTTTAATTATTCCATACCTGGAAAGAAAATAAAGCAGAACGGGTTTAAGATAATTTACGTGTCTACCCGTTCTCCTGTCACCGTCATTTCTCTCAGGAAGCATGTGATGCAGAAGTGTTAAAATTTGGCATAGTAATGAAGTATATTAACAAAAATATGAATAACTTTTTTTAAATATTTAAGCGAAAGTTTGAAAAGAGGAAATGAAACGTAGGAAAATACGCCTCCATATTGCTGAAACCAATGAAGCTAAAATTACGAAAATGGGAGGGTTTCTAGAAATTTACTTAAAATTTTTAGGAAACATACTCATGCATTCCGTCTGTTGTACTGTAATAATTGTAAGACTTTTTATACAATGTTTTAAATTTCTGTAAATTTTATTTAAGTGTCACCTTTTGATAACAATTGTTTAAATCAACAACTTTTAATTGAAGTTAAATCAAGTACTTTACTTTGATCGGACTGCCATGATGAGGAATGTGGTAGTTAGCACATTGCAGTCACCATTCCCAGCAGGGCAATCATTGCAATGTGTACTGTTTACACGTGGCATTTATCACAGATTAAAGCGATCTGCTACGACGTTTAATGAACTTTGTGTTTCATTGCTACACGAGCTTATGCTGTACACGTCGTACTTTTTCTTTTCATTTGAGCCTATTCTTGCGTCAATATCATCGTACGATTCTCTAACAAATCTATATAAAATCAATTTACCAACTTTTCCTTATAATAATAAATAAATTGTGTATTTATCTACATCATATATATGTATATATACATATATATATACATATATATATATATATATATATATATATATATATATATATATATATATATATATATGTATATATATGTATATATGAAATAACAAATGTTATAGAGGGTAAATTTTAGCAGATATCACATTGGATTTTTTTTTCTAATATGTGACAATTATGTTTTTCTTACAGTGACCTGACCTGAATAACCCAAATGTGTATGGAATTTTCGTAGTTAGTTCTGCTAGTACTTAATAGTTTTTCTATAACTTAACCAGAAAGATCATGAGTGGATTTACGACATGCGATAGTTGAGTGTATTTATGTTTTGGTTAAGGTTCTAATAGATCTATGAATATTACGACCACGTAATTTTCGAACATGAAATATTTTCTGCTTCACAATTCAGCGTGAAACTTTATCTATGTAGAATCGTGGCAAAAGAAGGCAAGATTAAACGGGTCTTTCTCGCTTGAATCAACAAAGCTAGATAAAGAGGTCGAGAGGGAGTGATACTCAGTGCTTTCGGAATTGGATCTTTATCATTTCCAAGTTGGATCTTCCAAAGCAACGTCCTCTCGTAAGTACTCGCTGGTATTCCAGAAGACTGAAGTTGGAAGTGGGCAGGGATCCGGAGGAAAGGGAAGAACTACACAAAAGAAACCCTCGAATAATAAACTTCAAGAACGTCGAAGCATAGTTAGACCCGGCACAACCTGAAAATGCAATTTAGAGCCATTAGACCAAACAAACTGGGATAGACTGGGGAAGTGAAGAATCTGGTACAAAATCGTGGTACAAAAGCTTTGCAAAGACTGTAAGCTATAGCTTTAAGGAATAGGACTTAATACTTTTCAGAGGTATATATTCTTATAATGAATATTAAGTCCTATTTCCTCACCACCTCCATAATGGGAAATTTAATTTTATTTACTTTGGGTTATCACGCCACTGCTTCTTACAATTATTCCAAATTCTAATTTTCTTTGTAAATCGTCTTCAGATAGAAAAGGTTGTGACAGATGGACTGACCTTATGGAGAGACAAACGGACATGGAGACAATTTTATGAGTAAGATGTTATTTTGTAACAAAATACTTAAAAAGGTCTTTGCCTTAAACCATCGGAGCATCTGTATATACAAGTTTATTTCATTAAATATTTCTTATAAAACTTCAAGCAGGTTCGACGTTGATACGTTTATATAGATAGCATTTTATATTAACTGCGATTTATATTTTTCAGCATATGGTTTTCAGATATATATTTGGCTATTTGAAAATATT
This sequence comes from Druceiella hillmani, assembly GCA_039881145.1. Lineage (NCBI taxonomy): Eukaryota > Metazoa > Arthropoda > Insecta > Lepidoptera > Hepialidae > Druceiella > Druceiella hillmani. Next base: position 7,468,575 of record JAYKKI010000103.1, read on the forward strand.
CCTGACTTACTTTATGCCAAAATGTCGAGGAATTAAAAACAATAAAATAAATAAAAATGTATATTTATAATGCTAAATTCGTCATTAAACATGCATTGATATTAAAAAAAATTGTAATCCCATGACCTGCCAGAATGGTCGACTAATCATCGAATATTTAAAGAAAAATGACTGACTAGTCAATGAATAACCATTCATATAATATTTATAAAATGAACGCAAAAGAAAAAAATAACTTATCCGTTTAATTGTTTCTTGTCATAACCGTTTTTTGTAGAATTATTTGAGGTAGAATCTTGAAATTTAGATAAACTACGTATATATTTCGAACGTTAAATCCAAAAATATTTGTATACAAATTTGAAAGGATGCAAATATAAAACAATTTTTTTAAATTTTATATATCGTGTAGAGTACTATATAAAAGATAAAAGTACAAGAATTCCAAAACATTTTCAGAATTTCATGTTAGCTAATCCTACAGAAATTTTTGAAAATTTCCTCGCCGTTTTTTGTTAAATGTAGTGCCTATAAGTGTGAAAGCGCTTCATACTGGAAATTGCCAAATGTAATATTTCATGGGTACATAACATATGACATTGATTGCTTCAATTTGAAATATTTTCGTTATTGTTGCCAAATATATATTATAATTCTGTAAGTATTTCAGATTTACATTATCGAATTATTAATAAACTCACAAGTCGTATATACAGTTTAGACTTACTTTTTTATCGAAGCTTCCCTATTAAAGATATAATTATGTAATGAAATAGGAATTTTTAAAACAATTGCTTTTAATTCAGAAAACTAAAGGTTTACATTTAGGGGATAAACTCAAATTCGTTCATATTTATTCTTCATGACAAAAGGTAAAAGTGTGATTAGCGACACAACTCTTCAGTAATTCTGTTGCTGATGCATTGATATTTAGTAGAAATATTATGAAGCTTCCTTAATTTCAAAGAAGTGCACCTACAGTAATTTTTTTAAAGTATTTTAATAATATTTTTGATAATTTGTATAAAATATCTTTTAAAAAACCAACTTCAAGCAAAGTAAGTATTAAATAGAAAAAATAATTTACTCCAAATAAGTAACTACATATTCGCAATAAATAACTACGTGACTTATTCTTGAGGTTGGTGCCAACACTGCCAACCAACTTAATTAAATGAATAATTTAATTTATAATGCAAATTTGAAACTTTATCTTCTAATATACTCACAATATGAAATAGATTCATAAAAGGCATACTAATAATACAACATTTTTCACTTCTTTAAGTTTATAGGCGGTGCTGGCATCGACCTCAAAAATAAGTATTTTAATTATTTATTGTCCATACGTAGGTACCTGTTTTGAGTTAATTATTTTTTTATTTTTTAGTTTCTACTTCTTTGAAATTGGTTTTTTTATAAGATATTTTTTTTTAATTTTTTAGTGTTTGATAATATTAATCATCACACCTAATATTCTATTATTTCCTTCTTTTAACATTACATAATTGTTAAAACTTTTCCCTGTTACGGGCAAAAGCTAAAATATAGATAATTTCCTTTTTATCTAGAGTTGGTTAGCTCTCAGTCGTTAAAGAGTTCCATTCTCCATATGCGAAATGAATTGTCAGATTTTGCAAAGTATAATGATAACTAAAATAATAACTAACCAGTAGGAAATATATTTTAACACGATTGATCTACTATATTCATTAAATAGTTGCATTATTAATCTTCAGATTGCCCATCACAACCTGACCTGGTCGATGGTGCAATTATTTTGCGAAGTAAAAACTACCAGGAACAAATATCTTGAATTACGGTTGATTTACTACCATCCAATAAGAAGTTCTATTGGTCATCTATAGAATGCATCATCAGATTCTAACATGATCACAGAGTAGTTATTTTGCAAATTAAAAACTACCAGTAGCAACTACCTTGAACTACGTTTAATTTTTTACCATCCGTTAAGGAGTTCCATTGTTCATCTCCAGAACTCATCATCAGACTCATCTCCAGAACTCATTATTGGAGTTGTTTTATGTTGTGTTACAAATGCTTGTCTGAAAAAAACTAGTTTAAGTGACTTCAAAAAAGAAGGATGTTCTCAATTCGTCAAAATCTTTTTTTATGTATGTTCAAGGATAATTCTTTGAACCGATTTCGATAATTATTCTTTTTATATCAAAGAGGGTACTTTAGGGGTGATCCCATCTAAATATGATGATGAAGTTCTGAAGTGAACGATGAGACTCGAATGGCTATATATAAACTACGATTTAAGATTTTTGCTACTGGTAGCCGTTACTTTGCAAAATAACTACATAACTTAGCAGCTCAGAGTCTGGGAATCAACAACAGAACCTTAACGAATGTTAGTAAATTAATCGTGATTAAAGATTTTTGCTACTGATAATTTCACTTTGCAGAATAATTACAATTTTGACCATATCTGAGTCTGATGATGCGTTCTGGAGATGAACAATGGAACTCTTTGTTGGATGGTCGTAAATCAAAAGCAATTCAAGATATTTACTATTGGTAATTTTTATTTTGCAAAATATCTACACCATCGCCCAAATCAGGGTCTGATGATGAGTTCTGAATTTGAATAATGCATCTCCTTAATCGATGATCGTAAATCAATCGTGATTCAGTAAGATTGCTACTGGTTAGTTGTTACTTTAGTTATTATGTTGCAAAATTTAATATTAGATTTTGGATATGGAAAGGGGACCTCTCCAAGTGGTAGTTGTCATATTGTGTATATTTTTAATACATTTTGTATTTGTGCAAGTTAATCGGTGTTTCTGGCACCGACTTAAAAAATAAGTAACTTAGTTATTTCTTGGAAATAAGTTGGTACGTATTTTGAGTTTATTATTTTTTACTTTTTAGTACCTACCTTTTTGAGGTCGGTTTTGAAAAATATTTTATTTTAGAATTTTGTGACTAATAATACGAATGATCTCACTTTACATATCATTTAATTATTTTCTTTCTTAGAATATTGTATAATTATAAAAAGTTACGGGCGAAAGCTAGTATATAGATCATTTCCTCTTTGTCTAAAATTGGTTTTCAACGATACACCGAAACGAAGTAGTAGTAGTAGCCGCCAGTGGTTAGCTTTTAGCTCTTGAGGAACTCCGTTATGCAAAGGCGAAGTCCAATATCAGATTTAGTAAAGTAACAACTACCATTTGAGAAGTTTCAGTCTCCATATCTAAAATCCAAAATGTCAAATTTTGCAAAGTAATAACTAACTAGTAGCAAATATATTTAATCACGATTAATCTGCTACATCCGTTATGGAATTGCATTATTAATCTTCAGAACTCATTAGCACACTCTATTTGGTCGATAGTCCCATTATTTATCAAAGTAAAAACTATCAGTAGCAAACTCTACAGTTGATTTTCTACCATCCAACAAAGAGTTACAGACCTGATTTTTTTTTTAAATTTTTTTTATCTGTCTGTAACTTGGCAATCTGTGTGTTGACACAATGGGCCAATCCGTTGAAGTTAATGTCGTTTGTGGTCAGAAGGACCCCGTTTAGGCAAGTTCCTGTCATTTGCTGTCAAATCTCGCGGATAGTCCAGGTACACTATGCAGTTTGAGACGGGAGTATGTGACATTTCCTGTGCCCTCAAGCTGTGTAATCAGCTCATTGACATGTGTTGCTATTCTTTTCTGATACATTTCGCTATATCTGGCAATCTCCTGATTAACAGTGTTGATTTTTAAGTCCTCGTGTATATATTTGTTGCTCACGTAGTAAGGGGCATTTATCATTGCTCTAAGTGCTTCACTCTGGAATCTTTCGAGAATCTCGATATTGCTGATTCACTTTGATACGCCAATTGTCTAGCCAATTCTCTACCTCGTGAATATGGTCTTGTAGTTTAGCTGTGGCTACTGTTGGATCCTCGTGAACTGACAAAATCGCTGTGTCATCTGCATTAGTCGCTGTTAGAGTATCAGCGTGCGTTGGCAGATCTGCAGTAAAGATTGATTGAAATTTGCGCAATTTTCCATTGGGTGGGATAGAAAGCAAGTCTTAAACAGGCGTTAAAGATTGCAGTTATAAGAACTACTCCTTTTCTAGGTAATTGTTTCAGTAGTTTTGCGTCGATTGAATCGTAACCTGGCGTTCTACCCTCTGGTAGTTTCCATATTTCTCTCCACACTTCTTTAGGACTGGCACAGTTCAGTGGTAGGCACATTTGCATTGGCGAATGAAGATACTCTAAGACTTCCTTATCGTGTTCTGGGTTTTTGCTAGGTAAAGGGTGGAACACAGTTTTTATGTGTTCCGAAAATACCTGAGCCTTTTCACTGTCAGTTCTTGCCCATTTCGATTGCGAGGCTTTTATAGGTGGTATGTGAACTTTTGGTCGTTTTAGCATTTTTGTTGTCTTCCAAAGTGAGTAGTTGCTATCTTTGTTAGGAGACAGAAGAGCCAGCTGATTTTGGAGACGTTCGTTGTCAGCTATACGGATCATGTATTTGAGTTCTTCTGAAGCCTTGTTAAATGCTTTTTTATCACTGGGACATTGAGTAGTATGCCATTTTTTTCTCAGTTGTCTTCTTTCATACACTTTATCTTTTATGAGCTTGGAGTAGTGACAGTTTTGCTCAGTAGGTCTCAGGATGGGTGTTGATTCTTTTGCCGCCTGGTGCATGACCTTGTTGAGAGATTCAATAGCTTTTTCCACTTTCTCTTCCTTCTCCAGCGGCAGACACAGGCTTATTGAATCTGTTATTATTGTCCTGTAAATATTCCATTCTGTTTTGTGGTTATATAACCTTTGTGGATACTCGGTCAGAATCGCAATCGTGGTAGTTGAGTATCACTGGTGTATGGTCTGATAATACGTCTGTGCATTCCTCTATGTCTAACTGGCTAGTTGCAATATTTCTGACAATGAAAAAGTCCAGCAGGTCTGGCAACTTTCCCTGATCAGACGGCCAGTAAGTGGGAATACCATGTGAGACAGATTTAAGATGAAGTTTATTTAAATCAGCATACAAGGTTTCGACCCCTCGTTATTGTTATCCTGGAGCCCCATGACACATGTTTGGCGTTCCAATCACCACCGCATATGAAATTATTTCCAAGTACGTTGAAGAAGGATTTGTAGTTATCACTTATAATAGAATGTCTAGGCGGGCAGTAAATTGCAGTCAAGGTTGTTTCTGTTCTATGGTCCTGGATTCTAATTGAGGTAGCTTGAATTTTGTCAGTTTCGTATTTTTCAAGGGTATAATGTTTGATGTTCTGTTTTATTATGACTGCTGTTCCGCCATGAGAATTGCCAGAGGGATGGTTTATGGTATACACCTTGTAGTTTTTGAGACTGAAATACGTTTTATTTGTAAACCTCGTTTCAGAGATTAAGGCCACGTAAATTCTTTCTGTCTTAAGAAATAGTTCGAGTTCTTGTCTAAGTTCTGTCAACCCATTGGCATTCCCTGTAACTATCCTTAAGTTTAGGGGTGCTTGATAAGGCTTGTGACTAGTTGGATCATATGATCCATCATGTTGTCTAACATAATGTTCATTATGTTTTGGAATTTGTCAAACATTACGTCTAGTACTTCCGTAAAATTGTTTGGGTCATTGATATTGGTTTTCGTGTCAGTTGTGTTTTTTTGTTTTGCTGCTTGTGGGTAAGAGGTGTTGGGTTTAGTGAATTTGTAATATTTATACTGATTGCTTGTTTGTGTGTTTTCTGTTGATGTATTCAGATGGCTGTTTTGCGTTGTACTCTTTGTATTGCCATTCATGTCTGTTGTCTTTTTTGTTTGGTTTTGCATTATACTCTTGGTATTGTCATTCATATCTTTAGTCTTTTTTGTTTTGTTTTTCAATAGTAGGTCTTTGTACTGTTTATACTTTTCGCATCCTTTGTAGCTAGCAGGATGTTTTTCTTTGCAGTTTGCGCAAGTAGCCTCTGTGTCAGGTCTTTTTAGACAGCTTGCTGTAGGGTGTTCTTCCCCGCATTTTACGCATCTGAAAGGTCTATTGCACTGATTTTTAGCATGTGCGAATCTCTGGCACCTTTTGCATTGCAATATGTCTAGCTTTTTTATGGGGCTTCAAATGTAATTTTCATGTAATTCAGTTGATTGATCTTGAAGATTTCTTTATTGTTGTATTTTGGATCTAGGTCTACGTAAAAAAGAGGGAGTGGATTTTTGGTACTTTTATGCATTACATTTGTAATTTGTCTGACCTCGTGTCCTAATTCTAAGAGCCCTTGTTTTATTATTACAGTGTCTTCTGATGCGTGTAGCCCACGTAAGACCACACGATAGGCTCTTTCGCTTTTAAGTTTATATGTATAATGGCTAATGTCATTCGCAATAAAGTTAGCCCTTATACTTTTGTATGTATTCACATCAGCCGGCATTATTTTTACGACATGACCAGATTTCAAAGTTGTCATAGTGTATTTTTCTGATTCTGCTATTTTAGAAAGAATGTCTTTCAATTTTTTGATTTCTATGACTCCCGTTACAAAAATAGGCTCGGGTTTTGGTGGTTTAGGTTCCTTTTGTTGGGTATTTGTCTCTTCGATATCGTTTGATTCAAGAGCTTGAAATCTGTTTTGAGTTGTTACCGCATATGCCGTCTTTGAAAGTTTATTTCTGTTGACCATTTCAGGACTTGTGTCTGCTTTTCTTTTTTCGTGTACCTGATCCTTTTGCCAAGGTTGGTTACTTTCAGTCTGTTCGTCTTTAGCGGTGCACTGTGCATATGTCTTATCTGTCATACTTATTTGTGTTGGTGTTTCTACTGGTAATGTTCCGAGGAAGTGACTTCTTACACGTATGAACATATCTTTATGCAGTATTTGCTGCACCATTTTAGGGTTTTCATCATTTTTGTTTTGAGTTTTATTATTTATAGTATTCATGTTTAATCCCACGAGTAGGGTCGATATAAAAGGTCACTTAAGGGGTGAAACCTATTCCCGCAAGGAGGCATACTTCAACGACATTTGCCGGGTCCGTCGAGGTTGGCGCTAGATACTGATCTCCTATCAGTCATTCATCCTATTGGCACGTATCCCACCATAGGATTGGGGTGAGGTTTTCAACCTCAGCCCGGGCGGTTAATCCGAGACTTGAATTTCCTTCTGTCTAGTGAAGGTGCTGATGTGCAGTGGTCATTTCCTACCTCTGCTAAGTGATGTACTGAGTCGAGTTATTTAACCGTCGTCCGAGGCTTGACGTTGACTTTTTACAGTTGGTTTAGTCTTTTCACAACTAATCCTCCTCCTTTCGCATACGGGCTTGGGACCGTCAATAGAGGAGTTTTGACTGATTAACGGTGGAGTTATTTTGCAAAGTAACGACTAATATAGCAAATATTTTAATCACTGTTGATTTACTAACATCCCTTAAGGAGTTTCATTATTGATCCCCAGAACTTATCAATAGGCCCTGACCTGGCAAGTGGTGTAGTTATTTTGCGAAATAACTACCAGTAGTAAATATCTTAAATCATAATTGATATACCGCTATTCGTTAAGGAGTTCCATCGTTCATTTTCGGACTTCATTATCAGATCATCATCATGTTTATATGGAACCGTCCCTAAAATATCTTCTTTGAAATAAAAAAAACAAATTATCGAAATCAGTCCACTCGGTAAAAAAGTATCGCTGAACATAAATAAAAAAAGATTCCTACGAACTAAAAATCTCTTAAAATTTAACTGAAGTGTTAAGCATTTTCTTTCACATAATATTAATTTGAGTAGCAAAATCATTTATTTCTACACTACTCTACACACGCGTCACATCATCTTCACGTCTTCACGGAGGTCAGTGAAATCATGTAAGCATCTGCGCCCTACTGGCGTGCTATCACTCTTGAAGGCCACACCGATATGTCACTCACACCTGCGAAGATATGAGTAGATTTGCTGACACTTTCACACCGCGGCTGTAACTACAGGCCACATTTATGGGAAATCGCAAGGCTCATCAACTCAGATTAAAGACAAAGATCTTTCAGACATATACTAAAACAGTTCTCTCTTGGCTGAGGACTAGGCCGTGATCAAACCGACAGTTCACCGGCTGTCGTACCGCGACTACAGAAGAAAACCGTACAGTCAGCAATTTGACGTGGACGCCGATCAAGCTCAAGGTAGCCGATGACGCAACCAAGGACACATTCTCAAGATAATCGCAGCTAATCATCGAAAACGAAAATACTGGAGAAGAGGATCCTTATATATTTACGAAAAAAGGCAACTATTAGACTGAAGAATAGCATTCCGGGCCTCAGTTGATTACAAAACAGGAAAAGATTCTCTGCGACCCGGCTTTCGCATCCATCCGCTTTGCGTTAGGCAGACGGAGATGCCAGATGTAAATACGATCCAATAATGTAGGTGGAACCAATAATGAATTCGGTGATATATATATATATATATATATATATATATATATATATATATATATATAAATATATATATGTATATGTATATATATATATATATATATATATATATATATATATATATATATATATGTGTGTGTGTGTATATATATAAGGCAGCAGAAGAAAAGGCAACTGAGATGAACAGTGAGCATTTCATTCCGACTGGGGTTTTGTGCAAAGGTTACTCTTGGGAATGCAAATAGTCACCCACTGAAACAACTGTTTGCAAATTCTGATGGTTTCAAATAGATCACGTGAACTTACTTTTTACTTTACGGATCAGTTTAAATCCCAAAGCCTGGCACCTTCGATGCTAAGAATATCATAAATTATATCCACTGGCGAGCTTCTTAAATTACAGCCCCGGGGAATGCTAAGTAGCTTACCTAAAGTATACGTGGCTTACCTAAAGTATACGTGGTTCTCATCGTCGAAAGCACACTACCACGAAACACCTGACCAAAGGGCCTTATGACAATCACTTAGTCAGTTCCAGGGAGGAATTCGTTAGGCATGTTCAACTACTCTACGTCCTTCTCGTTACATTGAATTTCCACCGAATATGCACGAAATACATCATGCTCGTAACGTGACGTGAATTTGCAAATATTTTCCCATTAAAGAAAATGGACAAAATGAGACAAAAAAAATTTTTATTTGATAAGTACACTATATTTTCATACAAGAACTATTGATCAGATGTTATAATGTATACCTGTCCTATATACTACATTTTTCTGGTAATAATTATATGTCTACAAAACTAAGCATAAAATATTACTGTTGCACATGGAAATTAACCCAATTCATAAATTGTATCTTTTATTTCAATCAATTAAACAAATAAACGTAAATTAAATTATCGATAACCTTGTAGAGAATTCCCCATGCTTACAAAGTAATTTTATTTTAATTTTCATTTCGATATGTAAACTGAATTAGTTATTAATGTTAATCGTCTTAATGTTAACGTGTAACAGTAATATAAGCTTGAATTACTTTAAGTCACATTAAGAAAAGTGTCCTCAGATCGTGAACATGTCAATGTTAAAAAATATCAATATTTCTAGAATTCTCTAAATATGCAATTTTCTTAGCTAAAACTAATATTAATTTAATATCTATCATAGCACGTTGTAGAAGTTGATATAGTTCTTCTATTTTATAATAACTCAATAATGTCGAAAGACACTATTTTTGTTTTTGATAAAAATTATTAAGACACAAATTTTCAATTTACACTTTGGCCTGTATTGAGTGTTCGGTCCATTTTTGGAGTCATTAGAAAATTTAAAAATACCTCCGGCCTTTCGACGAAACTTAAAATTTTTTACAGTTTTCTAGTTATTACGATTCTGCAATATTGTCAAATAGTAGGTTTTCGCAGTAATTCTAAGTCAAACTTTCACATTTTCAATCTATAGCAAATCATTATATGGAAATATTTTTGGGAAGAACTTCATTTAACCAACTAATTTTTTATATTGATAAAATCGATGAACTTTTTGAGCCAATTTATAAACGAGAAATGATTTTGAGAGATGAAAAACGAAACAAAAATAGTAACCGGGACTCTGTTATTTTATATATTTTCTACAGCGAGTAATATTTTTTTGACCAAGTCCATTCTAATAGATTCTAAAACTATGTTTGAACGTTTATTTGTTAATATTACCTGTGGAATAACTTATGATTTCGAAATAATTCTTTTCTGTTTACTTATCCATAATGTCAACCAACGCTTTAAACGAATGAACTCATTTTTGAAAGACACCCATAAAAGCAAGAGCTTTTTCTTATCAAGCTTTTTCGACATTCAGCGCCGTGCTAATATACGTCCAAAATATATTAATAATAAATTCAAACTACGTTTGGGGCACAACACGCACTTTTGCTTGATGCGAGCTTGTAGATGCTTATGTGAAACATTTCAATTGCAGGTTGAAAATATTTAGAAGTACTTAAATTAACTGGAATGTGTATACGACTATAATAATACATTATTTTTCAGCTGATGTTCTCGTTAATTCACACGTTTGTGACTTTATTAATGAACGTCTTCTCTTTATTTACGGTTTTGAACTACTCCGTAAGTAAAATATACATTCTAATACGTAAGAAAATAGTATATAAAGTAATAGTTCATATAATATGATAACATGTCAATGAAGAAATGTATTACTGTTTCAATGACTGAAAAGAAAATAATTTGAAACATTTCACACAATTAAATGGAAAATCCTGAACACATACCTGGCGTAGTTTACTTTCGTTAATTTTGTATCTACAATGTTTTTATCTTACGGGGTTATGTGAATCAAATAATTATCGGTGTTATATTTTTTACATTGCATTATATGATTTCTTTTATAATTATGTGGGTGTAATGTGAAAGCCTATTCCTGCAAGTGGAAAAGACTAAAACTTATCTGTCATGGTTAATGTTTTTTTATTTCAACATGATAGCAAGAGAGTAATTCTGTCAGGTAACGTGAACTCAAAACTGGAATCTTAGAAGCTGTAATGAGGTCTTTTGATAATTTTAAGTTTAATATAGGCAGTCACCCTGGATGGAGATTATAGGATGTAACAAATTTTCTTTCATGAACCATTGGAACCAATGCTTGACTGTGTCATAGTAGAATACACCTTCGCTAATAGCTGGAAGTAAATTGCATATGGCTTCGCTTGCTTTTCTCCTAAAAGAGATTTCGTAAAGTGACTGCATTCTAAATTCTCTTCATCAAATTTCCACCTTTTGTTTGTTCTTTACTCGCCGAAATTTGTTTTCAACAGAAGGTCATATGCCACGATCTTTATGTATATTCTCAGAAATTATCGGAAAATGTGTGTAACAATCTGTAGTCGCTGGAAAAATAATAACGGATTTATTGGTTGTCAACGTAATTATTGGCTTTAAATTAAAAACAATATTTCATTTCGGTTCTTTAAAAAAATGCTTAGAAGGCCATTCGAATATATTTTATATTTAATTCAATGGACATTATTTCATGATCTAAAATTGATTGCATAAAATACGTCGGTTGCTGAAATTTTTCGCATAACAATTTTTTTTTGTATTTCTGAACTTGTTTCTTGTATTTCAGCTTCATACGAACAAATACGACCGGTAGTAATTCAAAGCTTTATAAAAGCAAGCAATCTGGGTCAGTTCACTGTGATGAATATGTTCAAACTTTGAGTCTCTTTGCCGCTCGGCTTTGTGGGATTAACAACTACTCACATACTTGTTGCAATACAATTTCTTAATGTATCTTATTAACTAGTCATAATTTTTTTAAGAATAAGTGATAACTTTGATAAGAATTGCGAATTCTGAAATTTTACCGGAATAAAATATGTAATTGGCAAATAGTGAGTTTTTACCGATTTAGAAAAAAGTTTTATTAAATTAATATCTAATTTCATCTGACTTATGAACTTATTTGAAAGACTTATATTTTACTCAATTTAAGCATAGAAGGTAAAATTTATGGCTATGTGGCAATGGAATTAGATAAAGCTTGTATGTATCTTTCATGTGCAATCATTTCTTTCATATGTAGAATGAACAAATGTTGCAAAAGGATGTGTGCAACATTTGTTCATTTCATTTTCTGCTTTTGTGAATTTTATATAATACTAGAAATTTAGTGTTAGGACTAATAGATAATAAAGAAACGAGGCTTGCTACTGAATTAAAATTATTCCAGTATTACTTAAATCGATAATTAGGTACTCTAATTGATAAACAAATCATATCCATATCATAGTTTTATATTACGGGTTTAAAATATCTGTTTGTCGATATTTGAGTTAACATTTTAATTACGAAACTATTAATTCAACATCGCTATGTAAAACAAACGTATTATTATAACGCTATATGATATTGTGTTTTGTTTAGACTAAGGTCTAAACCAGGGGTGTCCAACATAAGTGTGTGGAGGGCCAGATTTATTATTTTAGAAACCGTAGCAGGCCAACAGAATAGTGAATTTTAAATGTAAAGAAAACAATCACTTTAATTTTTCAACATTAATAATTTATTAAACAAAGAAAACATCAGGTTAAAAAATTGTCGCACTAATGAAATGATTGATATTTTTTTTGTTTGCACAGTGTATCTATGTCAACTGATATTTTAGAAGTGGCTATGCGCAGAATGCCTGTAAGATGGGTATCTGATAAAGACGATCTTGTTTTTGACTTGTTATGTTTCATGCAGGAAATAAGGTGTTCGTAAGTGCATATATTACTAAATAAGGAAATTTGTTGAAGAGGTAACTTGGTAAGGTTTGGGTACTGGTTGAGGTTAATATACTTTTTGTAAAATTCAATCAGTCCGTTCATTTCAACTGTCCCTCGATTTCAACTGTAAGTTTAACTCGAAGCTTTCAATTTCCACATTAAATGGATTTTGAAATGCTTTCATGTTGAATATTTGTGATTTGAAGTTTATAAATCTCTCCCCAAACATTTTCCTCAACCTTTGTAACAACGACACGTATTTGCCTAAGTTCATTGTCTCTTGATCTCTTGAAGATAAGGTCTGCCAATGTACCAACTGCTTTTGTTCCAGTTGTTTTTTTCCAATAATATGAGCTTTTTTATAAAATCTTGAGCATGTTCATACAGGGGCGTTAAAGTCCTCGCAGCTTTCATCCGTTAGAAACCACTACTTATCAGTTAGAAAACGAATATCTTAGCCTTTGTTTTAAAAATAAATCATTACTTCTTTGAGCAAAGAATAGAATCGCTTCAGTGTATCTACTCTGCTAAGCTAGCAAACGCGGCTGAAGTATACGATCTCTTCATGATCTGCGCCTACATCAGACCGACAAACCTGAAACTGTCTGTGATTCAATCCTCTAGCATGTATAAAATTAACTGTTTGAACTACTTTATCCATTAAGTGTTTTAGCTCAAGTACTTCTGCTCATCTGTTGTTGATGGATAATGCAATGATGCTGAATGATTGTGTATGTGATGCAATTGCGCATTAATTCTACAAAACTATTTGCTTTTCCTGTCATTAGTTGTGCACCATCTGTAAGTAAACTGCAAAAATGCTCGATGTGAAGCTCATATTTTTCCATGAAATTCTTTATTTCTTCGTAGATATCTTGTTATATAGTACGTAGATATCTGATATATCAGTACTTTCGTCTAGAGCGAAACTATGTATAACACATTTTTGCGTGCGTCATTGACAAGCTTCGCTGGCCAACCGATTGCGGTGATACGATCTGACTGTGAGGGTATTAAAAGGTCAGGTAAGGTGGGGCGTGTCTTGGTATGCAAGAATTTCCTAAGTAAATTTTACATACCTGTTACGTACCCCGAGTTCGATATTGACGAAAGTGCCGATGTCTTCAAAAGACGACAAACTTTATTTAACCGTAACACAACTAAGCCAAATCGCAAGAGAGATATTTAGTAGTCCGTTATTTATCGCTATAATCGTCCATAGGTATTTGCTGGTTTTCGCACTTCTTCTTCTTTTTCGTGTCCAAACTTGAACTCACTCCACAGCGACCACTGTGGCTATTTATATCGGCAACTCATTGAAACATTGAGAGATTTCTCGTAGATACCAGAGATGTCTAGTCTAGACATTGGTGCGTCAGCTGACGCAATCGTTGTCTACGTGTAAGTACGTGCATAAGGTAATACAGGCTCTATAGCGGGGACTATAAGGTTAATTATTCCTTGCAACTACTGTTTACGGGCCGCATCGTGGCCCGGGGGCCCTATATTGGACGGGCCTGGTCTAAATAAAAGCAACATTAGCATTTTCTAGAAAAGTTAATGAGGGTAAGTTAGTTACTTGTCACATTGATAGGTATTGTTTTGCCATGGATTATTTTATAATGGTAGGCGCGTTCGACAACTATCTGTTAAAGCAGTAGTAGGGACGGAAGTCGGCATTAAAGTAATTCCACTTCGCGCTCTCTAGCGGACCAACCAGCGCTCATCATCAAGATGGCTCGAGACTCACGTAACAATATTTTAATTGTATTATGGTATTTTTTCACGGTTTTCAAGACTAACAAAACGAATTATAACGTCATGATTGGAGTTAACATGGACCACGTCAATCAAATTTTAAATATTATATTCAATTCTATTAATATAGTTTTAGCATCGGAGTAAACAAAACTGAATGAAGTATAAATGTAGTAAATGTAGATTCCTGTAAATTGCGTTCCCGTAATTTTTAATATATCATCTGTATATTCTTAAAAAATAGCTCCTTTCAATATCTTCCGTTTTACTAATAAATTTTGAAATGTATTTCCCCCAAAAAATGTATTCCTAAGGGCTGTCGAATAGATAGTGGTAAAAATATCAGCTCGTGAGCAGACTGTACGATTGAAATCATATGATTTGTCAAATTAAAATAATTAACCGCTATTCTGTAAACAATTCAAGTAAATGAAATTCAAATTTCGTCGAGGTAATAGACGAATTTCATTATCGCCGATATCTACGATATTAAAGAAATTTATTTATACATTTGCATTTGCTAGCATTTGTATTTTTCCTATTTTTCATTAAATACACGCACCTCCAAGTGCCTTTAAAACAAATATCAACTGCTTTATAATTTGTACTCATTTCTGTTTTAGTATTTTTAAATTTATCAGAGAATGTCAATTTAATTTAACTATTCTCCTAAACTGCCAACAATATGAAGCTGAAGCGTTTAAATATACATACAGTTGATGGACAGATAGTTCTTTACCTAATTCAAATACGTAAATATTATATTTATGGGGTATTATCAAAGGGTAGGAAATAGGTGAAGTTTAATAATATTACAAGTTGTTTTGGGCCATATTTTAAACAGTTAAATTAATCAGTAATATAAATTTCAACACATTATCCAAATGACTCCATTCACAATGCTCGCCAACATAATATTCTGGTTTTAATACAAAGTGAAAATTAAATAAGTAATCAGACATGTCAGCATTACACATTAATTAATATGCTTGAATAATTTTTAGTGGTGTAAAACTTTATTGCAAGCAATATTATTAACGTTAACATTTTTTTACACTAGATAAAAAATCGCACAGTGGATGCTAATTAACATAAAATCAACATAACAAAAACTTACGTTATAAATTATAAGATAATATAAACAGAGGAAGAGGATATGATGTAAGCCAAATATGGAGTCTCTATAGGTTCCCATAAACCAGTGGCAAAAACAAAATTTTTATAATTTCCTCGTATGCCTATGTCCGTCTGACTGTTCGTCTGTTACAAAGTCATAACTTATTCATCATTGAGGAAGTGTTTTAAATTATAAATGAAAATAATTTGCAATATTTATATGTGGTCTCTTCGCTCGATACGAGTCTCCAAAATTATTTGGAGCTTGTACCCACTTTCTCTAATCTTCTTAAATACGCAGGTTAAAAATTTGAAATGAAAGTGATTTAGATACCCAATTGTTTGTGCTACAAGTGTGAAATAAATACTAAATATCATATTTACTTATAGAAAAATAACATGAATATTTGTAAATAATTTATTATGTATACGATGGGGCCATAAATGTTTAAATTATTATATTAAACATTTATGGATACAAAAAAGATTATTATAGGCGGTAAGATGAGGGTCGACAATTATCAATTTTTGTAGAATTCGCGGTCAACTTCTCATTGAATCAACGCATGCGCCAAAAGGCGAGCGCCGCCGCGTGTTCAGTCGTATGTTCTGTCCTTTCTCTGTTAGCGCGTTTTAACTCGTGACGTTGGGATAGGCGACACTCGGCCAAAGTCGCTACGATTTATTCGTAGGGCGTCGATTTGAGCGGGACGCGTGCGTTAATGTGTTAAATGTAATGTATTTAATTTACTTCAGTTATTGTCGAACCGACTATTGATTGAGCACGAGGCTCGACAACTTTATTTAATTTCCTAATAAGTCGCTAAAAAGTTAAGATGAGCACAGTTTATCACAACTTTGCCGCTAAAGTAGGGTATTTGTGTTTCGAAAAAGTTACAAAATTCCAAAAAGGTTTTTTTAAATTATTTTAAATATGTCTCCTAGTTCATATTGCAATGAAATATTACAGTAGTTTGGCCTTTTCCGAAACTGTTGAAATATTCATTTTAATAATTATTAGATTAGGGAAGTTTAATTGAAATTCTTTTAATTTTTATTACCAAAATCAAGTTATCTCTAGAAGAAAATAAATTCAGAACAGTGAGTTAAAATCGACTGGACGCGTCATTGAAGAGTTGTCAGAAAAACACTAGTTATGGGTGGTAGAAAATTCACATGAATGAAGATAATAAAATCAAAGCGATAAATGGAGGACAAATAAATAAGTCCTGCCAAACACGGGTGAAACTCGCACTACGAGAGCATTGTAAACATTTTTTGGTACATAATATTCCTACTAAACTATTTACAGAGGTTTAATTTTTGGAAAAAAAATATATTTCTTACTATATCTTCTACAGGTGCATATCTAAGTAAAATATTTGTTATGTGATATAACTACAAATTAACGATAATTTCCTTTATTTGTACCAGACCTTGCTTCTTACCAAATTTCATAATTCTAGGCCAACGGGAAATAACCTCGGGTTAAGGTTTTGATTTAGTCGTGAGTGTCAAAAAATGCGGCATAAATGGCCGTATTTTTTTATTACCTTGACTGAGAACGAGAAATGAAAGTTGATTACACAATTATACAATACATATCTCACTAGATTTGCACGCGGCTTCTCTCAATTAGGATTAGGTTTTTTCGAAATGAAAAGTATCATACATTTTTTTCGGTGACACAGGTTACATTTAAGCTAAGTTTCTTCAAAATAAATTTAAAACGAATAGCTTATTAAACGTACCTCCAAGTATTCATCGCTTGCTGTTACACCAAAACAAATAACATGTCAAGATAGTAAAGTATTTAGGTACGTACAAAAGTTAAAAATATTTAAGGGCACAAAGTATTTCTATTAAATTATTTGTAAATGTTAACACAATTTTTAATCTTATTAACGTCGTTCTAAGTATATATCCAAAGGCTTCAAAAATCGTGCAATTTTCAAAAACTATGAGACCTAAAATAATTCTCATGATTTTATGTAATCTTTTAGCCCAATTCGACCAATACGGTTTTTTCGTTATTTTAGCAGTGTCAAAAATAGGGGAGGAAGAATGCACTTTTTTGCACATAACGGTGACAAAACGACGACAAAACGGTAAACCGTTACAGGTAAGTACGACCAAAAGAGCAGAAACAAGTATTGAGGTACAGAAGTCTCCCTTGAGAGCTCGTAAAAACTTAAATTGAACTTTATCGATATAAAACGTTACATCGATATATAATATTTCTTTCCTGAAGAAAATAAAAACAAAGTAAACTATGTGAGAATAGGAAATACTGACATTTTTTTAATTATTCACCGTTTAAAAATATATTTTCAAATTTTAATAACATTTTTTAATTTTATTTGAATCTACACTAAAATATATGTTTTCCAAATTCTGAATACCAGCCCCAAAAAACCTCCTTCCTCGGTGAGAATTTACCTCAGTAAAGTCGCTAAAACATGTATATATATACATATATATATATATATATATATATATATATATATATATATATATATATACAAATAATTATTTTAATACTATTAGTTTTTGTACAAGCATAAACATAAATGAATTCATTATTTTCTGTATATCTTGTGATATTAAAGAATTATGTTAATATATTCATCCTTTTTGAAATTGTTATGACGACAGCATACGATCATCTGCGTTATTACAGAAACATCAAAGCACACGTGAAATTATTTTATAGTTGGACTCAATATGAAATATTGTACTTCAATTAAATAAAAATTATAATTTCATAACAATGTTTTATTATATTTTACACAAAATGAAGAATATAAATTGGTGGAGATTTAATTTCTAAATTTAACGAGACTCGTGCAATGCCGATAGTTAAACGATGACATTAATCTATTGGATGTCAAGATTACAAAATTCGGAATTAATGTAATCCTAAAGTTAAACAATTGGCGGACCATAATTGTGCATTGTTTCATTCAATATATTATTTCTCTGAGTAAAGTTACCTTATGTTTGATGTTTCAATCTGGAAAATAAATTATATAAACGCTTAACAATTGGAATTAATCAAAATACACTTAAATACTGTAGGTATCATTTTCCTTTTGATCAGTTAAACTTCCAATGTATTAAATTGCACATCTAGTTTCTCGCATTAGAAAAAAACAATTATGAGCATAAAAAGATGTATTGTGATCCAAACAATAAGATACAGCATTAAAGTTAAATTCGAAATTTGAACGCAGAGAATTCAACATGATTAAAATAATTTAAACAATGTTCACTCGCATAAAGTTACTTTTAATAAAAGTGTCGTAAAGTCACTTTTAACAAATATTGCGGTCGTAAAAATTATTTTGATCTAAAGAAGTTCTTACTCTCTGGATTTGCGAGTGTGTATAAAATAAATTCTGTGCCTTTCACTGACATAAGAAAGCTGCACATTACTATTTAGAGTATCCTAAGAAACAGAGAATCAATATCTACAGATGCAACTGCATGTCATAAGTCGGTCGACTTTTATTTGTAAACTAGTCGAACCTACTTAGCTAAGCTAATTTTCCTTTTAATTTAGTCATATATACTACTATTGTAGAACACCTCTCGTGTATTCAATGAAAGCGGTTTAGCTGGTAAGGGATGACGACACGCAACTCTAACAAAAATTACCATTTCAAGCTTAGTATATTGTGAATATTCCTTGTATCGAAAATTATTCATCACACCTCAATGTTTAAAAAAACCTATTCAATTATATTACGGGGGTGTGCGAATAAATAACTTTTACTCCCACCTTACATGGATTATTCCCACCTAAATTTGTTTTAAAAAATTATTCTTTGTAGGCGTTATAAATACGTATAGCCATACCAAATTTCTACTTTATATCACTAATAGCCTACGAGTAAAACGTTTTTGACGTATGAGTGGACAGACAGGTGGACATAGCGAATGATCCTAATCTGGTTGCGGGGTTCCAAAATGTGAACTCTCTAAAAGATGGTTGTATCTATGTCTTTCTTATTAACAATATTTATGGGATTTCACATAGATGAAGATATTGCACTGTGTGCAAAGAGTTTTGATCTGTACATAGCTTAAGTAAAGGTCAACGACTCATCTCAAAATCAAGTACGTTAAAATTTGATGAGAACATTGATGTAAAATTAAATGCAAAGTATATTGAACACCCGTCCAATATACTTTGCACATAAATTCGTTGTATTGCTGTAAAAGTGAGTTCTTATTGTGAAGCAAAATGAAATTTATTAGGATTAGTGAAACGTATTTTAAATAAAAATGTATTACATTTAAGTATGATGTGGATAATGAAACTCTAAAAAGTCATAAGCATTCATGTTCCCAAAACCATAAGGTATAACATTTTTTTTGGATTATTCAGTGCACGGCAAATGAGGCAAATAACATAAAATTACTTCAATCACATATCATATTTTATAAGTCTTTATGCGACTGATTAGATTGTCCGTTTAAAAAAAGTCACACTTTATCATTAATGTAATCTTTTAAAACTTTTAATGTGTACTTCTACTGAGGATCTGACGGTCATTAATTTTACTTCGATAAAATAAGAGTTTCATGGGGTTGCTCAGTAAGATCTCAAGAGTTACTGAAGCTGATAAATAGACTCATGTTTAAGCCCACTAATCTCGACTACACGATCCACTTCAATACATTGAAATAAAATAGTAATTAGATCGGAAGAATATTATAATTTGTCATTTAATTCGGAAATATTTCTTTTATTGAATATAAAAAAAATCAAGAAACTTCTCTTTTATATACACTAACAATCAAGTTTGCTAACTTTAAAAAATGTTAAGAGTTTTGACACATGATTTATAACCGTGAAGCTTACCTGCAGATATAACCTTCATGGCCACCAAAGCAAGTTCAATTTGTTAAAACCAGATTGCATTTCCCATCGAAGAAAATGAAGAAAAAGACGAATGTAAAAATTATTTAAGGACGAGGTTTACTCAGAGTAAACCTTAGAGAAAAACGAAACATTTATGAAAACCTCATCCAGGGCTTGCCGCGAAGAATAGCAGCAGTCATTTTGGCAAAATGAGGCAACGTACGGTAACTAATTTCCTTTTTCTGTAATTTTTGTTAAATAAAGGATATTACCAATTGGAGGCCCCCTTATTATTGTTGATACAAGTAATTTGGAAACAATATTAACAAAACCAATGAAGAAAATCTAATCTACAAGCCAAACATTTTTACTCTTAGTAAATATTATTTATTTCAATTTGTTGCGTAAAACATAATTTTTTACGCTTTTACTTTTTTAAATTAATCGAAAAAATTATAAGTGCCCGTTTTTTTGGAAAGGAGTATAGTTTAACTTTTTCTGCCCTAGTATTCCATAAAGTAAAAATTAATTTGATTCTATATAAAAATGTGTAGTGAAATTCACATGTTAAGAAATAAATATGTTCTGACGTAACTTATTAAACTGGCATATTAATTACAAATTATATTAGCTGTCAATAAAAAATAAGAAATGACATCCACTAATGAGTGGTAAGAGTTGCAATCGATGTTGAAATATGCTCTGCGGAATGCGGTGCTTGCATTTTGCCTCACTACAATATGCGCCAAGTTAAAGAGTTCGGGTGGCGGGCTGAAGGTTTCTAAAGATGATGACTTGGCAGAGCCAGCGGTGGCCACACGCTATGTACCGCTTATGGACCGACCAGAGAGCGGTCGACGAATACTTGGAGGGAAGGTATTCATTGCTTTATTTATTTTAAAAATACTGGATAAAATTGTCCAGTTTTTGTAATGGAATACGTGCAGTTTGGTACAAATAGAAATCTCACTCTTTTGTTATGAAATGAAAGAATATATAAGTTTTAAAAATGAGGTATTTAACAAAAATATTAATTACTCGCGACCATTTTACATAAATAATTAATTTGATAAAATGCAATGAACTTTTTTGCAATGAACTGTTTGCTTAAATGTTTTAACTTAAGTGCTATCCATAAAATACTTAGTTCAGTCATTGACCTGAATATTAAGATAAAACCAAAGGGACATTGAAACAAACAGAATTGACGACGCCAGTTCACGTACACCATCTACTACAATTAAGCGAAGCTATGTCATAATGGCCGTCTACATGAGATTCATAATGGCCGTCTACATGAGATTGTAGATATAACCTTGTCGTGGCGTATCCTTATTTTATAAGTTTTTCACCTAAGTTAAGGGACAGATAGGCGCCAGAAAAAATGTGAAAGTAGGCGTGGCTACAGCGTTTGAGGCGAAGTGCGAGTCGAGCCTCTTCGAGTGGGGCGAAACGAACGACCGCTATTATGGACCGCATAGAATACAAACGGTTTCAAAAAGGTATACAGGACTTTACTTACGCAATTGTCATAAAACATATTTACACATTCGGTGTATTTTACAAAGTTTTACATAACCATCATACAATATATCGATTTCGTTCGAAAATAATTTTTCAAACAAAATTATCCCTGTGTAAACAATTTTAAAAGCTGGGATAGCTTGAAGGTATATGTATATTTAGTAAGTTATTCCTTTACATAATTGAATCATTTCTATTATTTATTTACAATTATTTATGAAATAAACATCATTGATTTATATTGTTAATAAAAAGCATATTTTTATCTAAACGTATAAAACAACTGTAACGAAATCGTGTTTGCATATTGAATATTTTTAAATAAGTTACATTTGCCTGACAAGCCCACTTTTAACAAAATATTTGTAATATTAGGGAATTTTTTAATTAATAAAAACTACCATCAGTGTGAAAGACATTGTTAATTTATGGTTTAAATAATAGAAATATTCACCACAATTTGTTTCATTTTCGTGTTAAACATAACATATTTTAAAATCCTAAAAATAATATATTATAAGAACTAATAGAAATCTTAGTCCCTAATAAGGCTTATCACATAACTATGTGTAATAAATGAGGATTTAGAAGTTTTAGTTTAAATCTAAATTCGAATGTTTAGCTCAATAATTTAGGTAAAATGGGTTATGGGCCTTCTTAGGCCTTTTAAAACGGAAAAATGCAATAAAATAACAATATGTCATAAAATGAAGGTGAAACTTATTTTCCTTGTCACAGCTCATTAATCTGTGACTAAAAATAAGAAACTAATTAGAATCGGTCATTTATTTTTAATCATAATTTGCCGTAAGAATTTTTAAGAATATATAAAAAAACCTTTAAACAAACTTTATTAATGAAGAAACTAAATAGACAAGAATTAACCTAAGACAAGAAATAACTTCTTTAAAAAATAACTAAAACATACTAAGGGAAAATTGAAACTTAACTTTTATCACAAAAATTAACGAATTATTTTCCGCCCAAAGTCTTACTGGAAATTAATACATCTAAACTCTCCGTGTTCTCTCGTCAAACCCATACATTCTTCACAACTCCAAGCTTGGTATTCTGTGTTCTATCTAGCAACCATGGCAGTACACCACCTCACCCTTTACTTACCTTTTTATATTCTCGCTGATTTTTTTCCTTTCACTAGATTCCAACTTTTTTTAGTATTTTTCAACTTACTATCAGGCTTTTAGCTGCTTTTTAACCTTTTTGCCTTACTATCACAATTATACGCTTTTCCTTTTTAATTTTATGAATCTTTTTAGTCTTATCTTTAAAAGCATCAAACAAAATTTTAGTAATCTATTGACCAATGTAATATAAAGTCTTGCTTTTTTGTTTGTTATCAAATATTGCAAAATCTAGAGTCCGAATTAGTTTCTAAATAGGTGCTTGTACAGTTAATGTTCCAGAATTTTCTTGTAATTTTTATAAAGAAGATGTATTTTCAGAATCGAAAATTTATTTCCTTAGGTAGCGATGAAAGCATGCGTCTTCTTTGAAACAACGACCTAAATTTATTAGATTTTCTGGCCCTGATGAAAAAGTCTAAATATCAACCATTCTGGCACGATGTTGATATTGATTTGAAAGAGTACAAGTTTACATGCTACAGATATTCGCGATATCAAAATGTATGTTCAACAGTCTCAGTAAGGCCCTGGCTTTCCTATGATATAACTGAGTAGAATTTATTACGGCATTCAAAGTTTTGAAATTTAAATAAAAAGTCTAATACAAGAAACAAAACTGAAGGACTGCTTTCACTGAAATTTAAAAAAAAAATTGATTGAGGTTATTAGAGAAATATCGCATTACTCGGCCGTTGATAAATTGACGATTGCTATAGAAATGGCGCGCTAGAGCAGAAGTATTTTTGTATTTTCTTTATAAATGTTTTCACACATGTACGTGAAATTTAAACTTATTTAGACAACTAGATATGTATACTCTAATCATGTGAGTGTAACCCACAAAAAATAAATTTTAAAAACTAGGAAGCTCAGAATAAATGCTATACTTTGAAACTAAATAAATACCATCCCCACAAAACATAAAATAGTGTTAAAATATAGTGCGAGTATCTACAAATATTTTTGTTAGTTTGTGGAACCTAATAAGATTTGACCTTAAATTTAAAATTTCTACCTGAAATAGAGGCTAAGATCTAGTAATATTATCACCCTCGTCAACGTAGTGGTATATTAGATTTATCATAGGCTTACGGCTTTGATGGCGCGGCGTACCGCGTGGTCCCGGGTTCGGTTCCCGATTGTTCATCGAGTAGGGCTAGATTGATATTCTGATTGTCTGTCAGAGATTACTCTCGTAGCAATAAGTCGGTTAATGTATCAAAGTTTTACATTAAAATTTAATAATAAATAAGTACATAGAGATTTCCCCAATTATTATCAAAACCTTTAGTTTGAAGGTGTAAGAATGATATACATCAAGACTGAATATTTGAGCTTAAACTCAAAGTCTCTAACTGTCATTAGGGGATAGATCAAGGTCATCCTGCTCATCATTAAACCCTCGAATTTGCGGATGTAAGAAGTCACCGTTGAAACCAAAAGTTCGGGCTCAATCTTGAAGTCTCTAGCCGTAACATAGGCTAAGATCCATTACTATATTAACTTGGTCATAACTAAGTCCTCGAGTTTACACGTTTAAGAAATGTCCAACAAAATTGAATATTAGAGCCCAAATTTGGAACTTCTAACTGTAATAATGCTTAGAGCCGGGTATTATCATTCTGGTTACTATCAGGCCCTCGAATGGGTGTGAGAACTGGTCAATAAAACTAAATATGTGAGTATTAAATATATTTGGCGTTAATTTTGTAGAAAATCCTTATCACCGAATTTTTATTTACAACTAAATGTAACTACGTGATGTAGTATTATATCTATTTTATTTAAATTATTAACCACGACCTTGGTTTCATTGTATGACAATATCTTTAGGTGAACAATTTGAAGAGATCTTTTAGAAGTATAAAACTGGCGTCAAAACTACAAACTGTATTTTGAAAACAGAGGTTATTTGAGCAATGAACTATATCAAGAAAAGTTTTACCTATTATATTTCTAAACAATGGATCCTATTTGGTATATTGTATTATTTTCATAATATTCTTTTTTCAGAAACAAAGAATGAATAATTATGACGAAAATATTCAATTTGGGTATAACGCCCTCTTAAAAAATTAATTATGAGAGATGGATACAATGTCACTATACTACACAGATGTGCCACTAACATTGAAAATCGATGCAATTAAAGTAGCGTAATTGTCTTGACTTCACTCTCTGCCAATTAATTTGAATTTATTCCCTGTTCGGATGATTGTTTCTTAATTACATTACTTAACTGTATTTTATACAACGAAAACATTAAAAGTTATACAAATGTTGATGAAATGAAAGTGGATACAGTGATGATATTGACGAGTTTAAATGCGGATAGGCCACAAAAGGTAGGAAGAAAAAATACGTAGGACTTTGTAGAGACGAAAGAAAAGCAAAGCGGTGCTTGAATGAGTGTTATTTAACAATCAAAAACAAAATAGTGACAATTAAAGGTTTTACTGAAATTAATTTTTATTAGCCTTAAAGATGTCAAAACAGGGTTTTTATGGAAGTAATACAGGTGAAATTCGAAAAAACTTATAAGATAGGAAACTGCAATGAATAATTAACGTACGTTGCATCATATGTTCGCCAGGAAGCAAACAAACAAAAAGTACAAACCTGTTCCTCGTCCTACAAATTCAAAAAATGAAGGTAGACAAATTTTCAAGGCAATATTTTATAAAAGCTTTTAAAGTTGTAATTTTATAATATCCAAATCTCATCTCAGAGGATCAAACCAGCGTTAAAGGGATAAGCTTTGCCCGATGCTATAATTGATTTCCGAGGTAAAAATGGTGGCAGATATAATTTAATAGATCTTGTATAAACTTTGTTATCGACCATAAACTAGTTTACTTAAGGACATCGCCGGTACAAAACTGAAATGCAGTAATATGATGTTAGGTAAAATGTACAGGATGGGCCATAAGGTCGTTACCGATTTTAATCTTTAATTTCTCGGACGCTTACGGCGCAGTGAGGCGAGGAGGTATATTGCTAGATGCGTCATTTCCTGGAAATTTAGTCGCCATGGAGCCATACACAGGAGCGCAGCGTGCTTTTTGTGTCCGCGTGTATTTTGAAAATAACAAATCTATGATTACGGTTATATCCACATGAATATGGTTTACGAGACATTTGTGAAGGTCCTAGCGCTAATGTGATACCGAAATGGATCAGAATATTCGAAACAACCGGGTCGACTGTAACAATAATGGATCGCGGACGTCCAGTCTTTGCTAGAACGCCTGACATAGCAGAGCGTGTTCGTGTCTCTATTCAGCAAAATCCGCAACAGTCAACTCGTAAGAAAAACCAGGCTTTGGACGTCAAGAGAAAAATTTTGAGGCGAATTTTGAAACGTGACTTGCATCTTAAAGTCTATAAAATCCAGCTTGTGCAAGAATTGAAGCCGAATGATGCTGGTAACCGCTTTAACTTTGTTAATGAAGTGCTCAACCGCTTTAACAACTTTTTCTTCGTAATGTTAAGTGACGAGGCCAACTTTCATCTTAACAGCCACGTTAACAAACAATACTGTCGATTCTGGTCCGAGAGTAATCCCCGACAACTTCATGAACATCCACTGCACAGCCCTAAGATTGTCATTTGGGATGCAATATCGGCAAACGGTATTATCGGGCCATATATTTTCGAGGACGAAAGAGGTCGCGTAGTGACGGTACGAGCCCACAATCATTGCGATATGATAAGAGAGTTCTTGATTCCGTCCTTGCAAGAACATCAAGGGAATACGTCCAGGATATGGTTCCAAAAAGATGGTGCCACATGCCATACTGCCAGGGTCTCCATAGCCCTTTTGAATTAAATTTTCCCGGGAAAACTCATTTCACAAAGGGGAAATATTGAATGCCCCTAAGTAGCCCAGATCTCACTCCATGTGATTATGTTTTATGGGGCTACCTTAAATCTGTAGTGTACGACAACAGTTAAACAACTTTACGACAACTCAAAAGAAACATTATCCGGGAAATTAACAATATTCTGAAGACAATGTTTCGCCGGTTGTTCCAGAATGTGCGACTTCGATTTCAAGAATGTCAAGAAGCTGAGGGGTGTCACTTAAACAACATTGTTTTTAAGTCATAAAAATTCCATTACGTCTATTTTGTAAAAATAAAAATAAAAATGTACGAATTTTAGTTGATTTTAAATTTCACTTTGAAACCCCCAACACTTTTGGCCCGACCTGTATAAATTCTATAAGGAGATATCAGAAAAAATCCTGTTTTAAGGAAGGTATCAAAATCAATTATGATATTTTTCTATCTAAATTCGACTTAAGAACAAAGATATAATTCTTTTGAAGGAATAGAATGCGACATATGATAAAATATCGGAAGTGCAAGAGGAAATACGAGTTCACCAAGATCTGGGCAAAAAAAGCTTATAGAAGTGCATGTCAAATGACTTGAAAAATATTACGACGGCACTACCGATACACACCGCAAAAGTAAATGCTTAACGCTCGACCCAGATAAAACGTTGGCGCTTTCTAGAATCCTAACAAATATTGTTTTGTAAGAGACAACTAGTATGGGTTTATAATTTGACAATTCACTCAAGAAGCACTATCATTGGTCAGTGCTGCATGTAGAGGGAAGCAGAAGATGTAGGGAAGTACAAGAAGTCGGCTCTTCTTCATTCACGTCATAATTAATTGTTTAAAATATTTAATTCTTTGAAGCGATGTATGCGAAGACTAGACTCGCAGTATAAAAATGGTTTTAATATTGAAGTAAAATTTCTAGTAGTACAGCACACTGGAAAAAAAATCTCTTACAGATTTACGGAACTTAGACACAGCTTTTTACTAAATGATACATTTTTAGCAACATAAAATTGGTACTGGAGCAACATCAGCAAATCTATATGGTTGATGGTAACATTAATATTTTTAATACCTGCAGAAGAACATATCTACTTAAACCTACTAAAATAAGTAACTCAGACTTCTTCTCGACCAAAATTTTGGAGACATACGTCACTGACAGAAAAGGGTTTAAGTCAGGAAAAACCGTTTCATAGCTGCAAACTAAATAAACTTTGCTGGAAAAGGGAGGATCATGTTTAAAACTTTAAAGGCACTAGATATCCGCCTGAAAAGAACGACACCTTACCGTGGTCATGAGAAAACTTTCCCACAACTGCCTGCGCTAAGGCTATACCACATAGCCATAATTAAAACCTTAAATTTAAAAACCAGAAATCTTTGTTACCGATAATTTCAACTGTCACATTCACAAACTTGCCCAGACAGACCGAGAACGAAGAGCACGTTCGTGTTCGGCCACTTTCATCCCGTTTGACCAGAGACGGCCGTGGCGAAACATCGTCATGACTACATTCGTACCACATTGGTGGTTGTATTATTTAGTACTAAAATCATGTGAGAAGCAATCCTCCCTTAAGTCAATGCCTACCAATAAGATTTATTAATCGAGGTTGCGAAACAGATTTTAAGGGCAAATTGTAGTCGCTTGAATTCCAAAACATGATAATAGGGTATAAGCCGTATCAGCGGAATGAAAATCGATCCCCCCCTCCCCGAGCACAGCCAGTAAAACAGTGGTACGTAAACATTTACAACAGAAATATTTTTCTCCTATAAACTTAGCTTCCTATTTTCATCCGTTTAGAGATTGAATCTCGTACAATTCCTAAATACTTGTTACACTATTTGTATTAAAAATAATAACACTATATTCTAAGTAAAAATTACCATAACAGTTTTCTTCCCACGCAAATGAAGCAACCACTTTTTACCCCTTAAGGGCTGAAAATCGGAATATGCTTAAACGCTTGTCAAATTATTTGTATTGTAAAGCATTAATACTCTTTTTTAAGTAAAAATGATCATAATAATTTTTTTGACATACAAATTAGCTATTCCTTTTCATCCACTTAGGGGTTGAAAATAGAAATATGCTTAAATACTTGTTTCGTTTTTTATATTGAAAAGTATTAATGCAAATTTTTAAGTAAAAATTATCATAAAATTATTTCTCCCATATAAATTTGGCCGCTCCCACCCCTCTAGGAATTGAAGTCCGGAAAATTCTAAAGCATATGTCGCATTATTTGTATTGAAGATTGTACCAAGTTTCAAGTTATAATTACTATAAAAATATATTTTCCCGTACAAATTTAGCCACCCCTTTTCACCTCCTTAGGGGTCGTATCTATGAAAATCCTGAAACACAGGTAACATTATTTTTGTTAAATGGCACGAACACCCAGTTTTACGGAAAAATTACCATAAAAATATTTTTCCCATACAAATTTAGCCACCCCTTTTCATTCCCTTAGAGGTTTTATCTCGGAAAATCCAGACGCACGGGTAACATTATTTTTGCTAAAGAGCGTGAAAACTCAGTTTTAATTAAAAATTACCATAAAAATAATTTTCCGATACAAATTTAACCACCGCTTTTCACACATTTTGAGGTTGTGTCTCGGAAAATGCTGAAACACGAGTACCATTATTTTGATTAAAGAGCATGAACACCCAGTTTTAAAGGGTCGGGTTGGGCGTTGATATGTCAATCAGGACATTGCCTTATATATATATATATATATATATATATATATATATATATATATATATATATACATATATATATTTATACATATATATATATATATATACATATATATATATATATATATATATATATATATATATATATATATATATATATATATATATATAGTCCATGTTCCGCGCTGTCCTGCAGAACACTAATATTGCACTAACATTGTAAAAAAAGGATATCGAGTGATAAAAAGTTTGAAAAATGTTTAAAATTGGGAAATTCTATCAAATCTTAAACTGATATTAGTCTTATTCTCAAATAAATCTCATACTGACAATTTGAAATGACATCACATGTTGGTGGTATGTAATGTCACTTATTTTACGGTTTTTGTTTGTGTTAATGTTTCCATATACAAGTATTCAATAACATGACATTCTGAAAAAGTTTTATATCAACATTGACGTGCCACGGCACGTCAAAACACGCCTGGCAGCACAGTTCCAAACGCGATCTCATGTATGCCTGATTTAGGTATATCGAGGCGACACGCGGCACGCCCCTTGACACATCTCCCTGGGTTCATGGTTTAAAGTAAAAATATATAGGAATCTGTATATATAGTATCCAGATAAAAGTATAGCCATATTGAAAGAAACATTGAAAGATACCTTGATCCAAAATTTTACATTTACGCGAAATCAGTGCCATAGTGGATGTGCGAGCTTTATATTTAGGGTTTCTTAGTTATATAAGGAAGTCTTATAATTTCGTTAGGTCCATCCTTCTGTAACAGTTTCTCAACATCTATAGTTTTATATCTACTTACATCAAATTAATAAAAATATATAATTCATATCAAGATATTAATTAATATTTAAAAAAAAGTCAGAAAAATATGATGTAAGTAAGCGGTATGTTAAATTTTACTCTGTTATCATTTAAATTTTTAAATCCATGAATAGAAAATTAGAGAGAGAGAGACACCTAGCAAGTCACTTTAAAGCATAATATTACATAAACGTATCTTTAAAATTGAGAAATTGCAAAGCAAAACTTTAGTTTTATTTTAAAGGCCAATGCAATGATGAAATGTTTAAAAAATGTTCACGCTATTTCACATGTGTGGGTCATTAAGCAAATATTTTTTAGTATTTCGGTATGCATATATTATTTGAGATCTCAACAAGAAGCATATGTTTGCAACGTTATGACGGACAGCCGAATTGCGACGATGTGTGCATATATTATTTGAGATCTCAACAAGAAGCATATGTTTGCAACGTTATGACGGACAGCCGAATTGCGACGACAACATTATAAGGGTTCCTTCTAAGTAAGCCTCGAAAGTAGAGTTTAATGTCTCGTATTTTTTCCAGACATAACTTTAATGAAAAAAAATACTTGTAAGCGTATTTTTGGCAGCGAGCAAACCCCGAATCGTACCCGTACGCGCTGGTTTTGCTCGGGGCCGATGGCCGCGCGCTGTGCTCGGGCGCGGCGGTGGGACAGCGGCACATACTAACGGCGGCGCACTGCACGCGCGCACAACTCGCGTTCGCGTCGCGTACCGCAATGCACCGCACGCGTGACCTTATGCCCGTTCACGCTGTCTATCCACACCCGCACTTTTCTATCATGGTAATTTTTTTTATAGTTTATAGAATAAAATTATTTCTGTTTATGTCGCGAAACATTCATCCAACTAATGTTGTCAGTTAAGAGTAGGCGAATGGGGAGAAATGGAAAAAACAGTGGTTGTCTTGCTCACTCTGATGGTGTTAGTAATCTGGTGGTGGTAATATTTGTTAATAACAGCTATTAAGATACGTTTGTAGGCGATCTATTTTTACCTCTATGAAGGAACCTCAGTTTAAGTTCGAACGGAGAACATAACAGCAGTGGAATAAAGTATAAACTTGGACTCTCATTATAAGATATTTCTGAATATTTATTATTTAATGGGGAACTTGCATGAAATTTATATTTTACTAAAACAATTATATTTTTACAAACAAATATAAAGAAATATATTAATGAAAATCGAAACTAAATATTGTTTTCAATTAATACAAGGAAACAATATTTAAATGTTTCCAAAGATCAGATATTATCGAAACGCCAATCAGATGGCAGTGACGTCAGTCATAAGTTGTTTGATAGGAGTCTATCACAATATAATGATCATTTTTGGTTTATCTTCGTTTACTGAATTCAATTGACAACACACTTTATTAAAATGGATTTGAGAAACCCGCCTGGGATTAATATAGAAATGGTTATATGTTTCTTTTTAGGAAACCATGATTTTGTAGGGAGATAATATGAAGCTTTCCGATAAGTTAGGTAATGCTTTGATAATTTATGGTACGTTTAGAACCTACTTTTTGAAATCAATTAACCGAAAATCTATTTTGCCTTCCACATTTATCACACCTCGGATATCTGTTAATTTATTGCCTTATCGTAGACCTATACTAGCAAGCTTCATTCTTTGTTGACATTAAAAAATTAAGAATACCTTTAAAAAAAGGCAAAAGTACTATAATGAGAAAAATAAACCATCCTTTTACCTGGCATTTTCATTTGAATTTCGAAAACAGATATTTTTAGTCTCAATTTGTTTCATCGATAAATAACGCATTTTACTATTTCTTTTATTATAATCATGTTTATTTTAAATGAACATGCATGTTTTTTATTACAGCAGTTAGTTTCGAGTTGCGCTAACCAATCAGATGCTTTCCTGGAGACAGCAAATTTTTCAGAAAACAGTGCAGAGTCAAAAGCGTTTTATTTATAATTGTCCTTGCGTTATTTGAATATTTAGAAAATAGATGAAAGCATAAACTAATTTATATTGATAGATAAACTATTGAGTTTGTCGAAGAAGGGCAATAAAGCAGTTTAAATTATTTCTAAAAGAATTTGACACCTAAGCAATTGAGTAAATCATCTTCTTTCCTCATGCATTTTTTACAAAAGAAGAAGATTTTATCACCGTTTACTTTATGAGGCAATATCACTTTCATTTTTTTTTAATAATATCAGTTACGAAGTTTTCTAGTGTGGCAGATAAATAGGTAAAGGTCGAAAATTAAAAAAAATATATATATTGCTGTTTTCATGCGACCTAAAAAATAATGAAAAAAAATTAATAATTATCTCTAATGAAAATAATTTCAGAAAATCAATAAATCTAAATATCTAAATGTTGCAATCATTATTAACATATACATTTGATTTGATTAATTATTAATATTAGTGGTTCATATATGCCTATTTTTTACATAATTTAGCTTTAATACTTGAAAAAGTGTAGTATAAAAATATTAGTCTCAGCAATATTTTTTAAAATAAATCCACATTTCTACTGTATAAAAACGATACGCCTTAATACAAAAATCGATGAATACTTATTTTATGGTCTTATATATGTAATATTACAAATATTAGTAAACAAAGTTCATAAATTATATATAATACTATACTACGAAATTATTAGAAAATTAAATTGGAGTCATGGGGTCAAAAAAGCTCTTAGTCATAAAATATTTATCTCACTTTTGCTATTTATATCTCGATAAGGAAATGAAAGTGATTTTTTTTGTAGTGTTCGCTTTTCTTTTATATTTTTACAGCTTATTTTATATTTTTATTTATATTATATTACCCACTGTTACACCTCGTCTTTAGACATGGCGTCACAAATCTTGAAGTTGAAATTTATGATACTTTTTTTAACTTTTATTACTTTCACTTATTCGCTCTTTAGCAACTTTTAAATCTCTAGATTTCCAGGTTCTACACTAAAAAGAAAACAACGAAACTTTTATAAGATCACTCGGATGTGTCCCGTTTATCTGTCTATCCCTCTGTCCGTTCGGCTGTCTGCCATAACCAAATTTCTTAAAAATTATACACATGACGCATGAAACTTGAATAGAGATAAAATACATTAACTTGTATAGATTTCAATAGTTAACACTTACCAATATTTAATAGACATTTTGGAGACCTTTTTTAAATGATTCTAAAACTATTTATTCTCATTAATTTATAGAAGATAATTCTAAATATTTTTAAAAATTCCACAAAAAAGATTACCTCCCCAATCCGCCCGCCCATTTTTGATACTACAATATTAAAAATTATGGAAAAAACAATGTCACTAGCAATTTATCTAAAGTTTACCAGATAACTATAGTGATGATTCCAAACCTCATAGTTTTTCATAAATTCACATTTTTAAGCCTGCAAAATATATTCTCGGCAAAACATTTGTAAATAATTTATTAGAAATATTATTGTACCCTTAAATTTATCATAAACGGGACCCTCGTAGTGTGGGTTCCACTCGTATTTATCAAGTTTCATAATATGATTACTGCACAAGGAAACAATGGTCGTGTCCAGTATGTAAGTTAATTTTGTAATTTGCTATGAAGTTGCTAAAAAATTTTGAATTGTCACGTTGTAAGATGGAAGGTAAATCTGGCGAAGAGAGTGTGACGCAGTTACATAACGACGTTGCGATCGTGGTGGTGTACAACGAGTTTAGGCCGCCCGTCCGCATTGCGCCCGTTGGATACGCCGGCGAGGAGTACCTGGACTACGAGGTGGCCACCACTGTCGGCTACGGCAAGGTTCTCAATTATGCTTTGCAACTGTAAACTAGAAGTTTTATAAATTTATTATACTTCAACGAGCTTTACTTCAATAAATTTAAAGGATTCAATCAGACCATTTCATGTTAAATATCGATTTAACGTTTACTTGTAGTGTAACAAATTGTATATTTCTGGAGTTATTTTATTAACTTTTAATGCAAAGTTATGTACCTAATGGTTTAGTCATAGTTTTGTTCGATATTAGTACATAAACCAAATTAAAAAAAAAACGATTTGTGAATAATCAATCTAAAAATATGTTAAAAATGTAAATGAATAAAATGAAAACAATATCACAAATAATTATATTAAATTCAATTTCAAAAGATAATATTTGTAAAGAAACGGGATTACATAAAAAAACATATAGTAAAATAATAACAACAAATTTCGATAGAAATAATAGTTTCATTAAAAATTAATCAAATAAAAAATTAATTATTACCGAGTAGTCACAACTACTTATTTTTGAGTAACCATTAAATTATTTCTTTTCAAAACGAACTTATGCATAAAAATAAATAAAATATATAAATATTATGCAAAAAAATACATTACACACATCAAACAATTACATTACAATGAACATGCGCCTCGACATCGATACCCAAAGATGAAACAAAATTAAAAATAATACAAATAAATATTCATCTCCAGAACTCATCATCACTAACCTGGCCGACGGTGTTATTTTGTAAAATAATAACTATCAGTAGAAAAAATAGAATAGAAATAAGTTCAAGTATATATATGTATACAACATATATACTCTCGAAATATAGAATTTCGATGTCAGTCAGTCGACGCTTTCCTATACAGGAAACTGCGTAAGCAAACTATTCACTTCACTGAATGTTATTTCCGTTCGAGAAAAAAATCTGAGATAGAGCTAAAACACACGAACGTCTTTTGAGCTACAATCTGTTTTAACACACGTGGGCGGCTAGTTGTCGCTGAATAAACGACTGCTCGTCGTCGCTGAGTCGTAATTTCCGACGACGCGGCGACTTTATTGTCGTCACAAACGACTACGAAAATTATTTAGTATCAAAATGGATTTTGAACAAGAAACATTGCTCTGGTTGCTGTTGAGAAGGAAAAAGCGGCGGCGCATTAATAGAACCTATTGGGTTCATCCACTCATAGAAGATCGAAATAAAGGTCAATTTTTTCTGTTGTATAGAGATTTGAGAAACCACGATAATAAGATTTTTAACTATTTTCGAATGTCTAAAAGCACATTTCATTTTTTGTTAGACGTTTTAAAAAGTCACATAAATAAGAATGACACTGTAATGAGAAAGAGCATACCACCTGAGGAACGACTAGCTTTTACATTAAAGTACGTATATTTATGTTTGTGTCAGGAAACCTCCTGCGGTTTGGAAGGTAAAATTAAGACAAGAAAAAAATATAATAATAATTTTATTGCTCCAACAAGCCAATTTCATCAGATAAAACAGAGTCCTGAGAAATGGTACTGGCCGGAGTAGCTGGCGACAAGTCAGTTTGCTGCGGTTGAAATGTTGATACAGTATCAACTCTGTTGCTGGTGCTAGGTACCGCTGTAATATACCTTCGATGATATGTAGTGTTTGATTGTTAATGAGG
Source organism: Druceiella hillmani (assembly GCA_039881145.1). NCBI lineage: Eukaryota > Metazoa > Arthropoda > Insecta > Lepidoptera > Hepialidae > Druceiella > Druceiella hillmani. The sequence goes on from JAYKKI010000103.1 coordinate 7,504,540, forward strand.
AACTTCATAAAAAGAATTTTCATGATAATATCGAGGAAGTCTTTTATACTTTTTTATTACATTCATTATTTCGGTTTTCGCATCTAATTTATAATTATCGTCGATATTTTTCAAATCCTCGTGAAGTAATTGCAAAAAGAGCATATCGTTGTCTGTTGGGGTATTATTACTTAAATTACTTTCAATACGTGTTTTTAATTTTTCTATTAACTCGTCATTTTCATCACAATTTTTACGTTTTTTTTTGAAGTTTTATTCATTATAATTTGTGATGTATTGTAAGGAAATGTTGGTTCATCTTCACGTTGCGTGTGTTCTGAGTCGGGCATATATACATTTTCAATGCTACTTTCTGTGTTTTTCTTATGACTGACCCGCATTAAAAATGACAACTGATTAAAATAGGAATACTGTCTCTAGACAGTCTAATCTAATTTAATTTTGAAGCCGCAGACCCGCTTTTAGCAAATTTACCTTTCCTTAATTCTCTATTAAAGCAGTCCCGCAAAATTTTCCACCGCTTCTGTAGCTGTATACGTAGTGGTATATCTTCTGTAGTGGTATATCTTTTCAAGAATTATTTTACTCGTACAGATGTGGATCTTCAACAGCAAGGGGAATAGTAGAAGAAGTGTGCAAAACTTTGTGGATTGTGTTAAAAAAGATTTTATAACAGAACCAACAATGAGTCAATGGGAAGATATTGCTACAGGTTTTGATAAAAAGGCTAACTTTCCAAATTGTCTAGGTGCTATTGACGGGAAATATATTCGAATCATTAAGCCCCCGAACAGTGGATCTTCTTACTTTAATTATAAGAAATATTTCTCAATTATACTGCTAGCAGTTTGCAATTCTAACTACTTGTTTACATATATAGATGTTGGTGCTTGTGGGATGAGCTCGGATTCATCGGATCAGTTTTTATAGACAGTAGACTCTATTCAAGAATTCAAAATAATTTATTAGATATTCCAGAACCAAAGCCGATCACTACGGGAGGCGCTTGTTTGCCTTACGCTTTTGTAGGTGATGAAGCGTTTGGTCTTTCTACACACCATGCTAAGACCATAAATTAATTTAATAGATATTGTGTAATTTTTTAAAGTTTGCAATTTCTAATTATTCTCAGTATGTTTAAATATAATACTAAAAGCTATTTTACTATGAACTTGTTCAGTGTATTTCAATCAAAGTAAACGTACATCATAAAAAAGCTTATACCTTTTATTGTTTTAGCCAAATTTTTTTTTCTACTCTGTCTAACTGGGGTGTTTTTCGATTTCCGCGAAAAAAAAAATTGGGGTATCAAAGTAGCTCCTCTCCTCATATACCTTTGATACGAACTTTATATTTTTTTTCACAAAATCTAAAGGAGCTTCTACTTTTATATTCGGCATATCAATAGTGTAAGAAAAATCTATCATGCGATTTTTTATTACCGATACTTTAAGTGTCACTGCTATTTTAATTTTAAAATTGATCAATGCAATCCCGCACCCTCAAGGCTTATATATGTTGAATTTAGCAAGAATCTTTGCTAATATCCCACCTGAAGATGTTGTAATACAACGAAACCTAGGTTATGATAAAGAAAGTAGAAATAATACTACATCATGTAGTTTCATTTAATTGCTTATATATGTGTAAGTGTATACGGAATCTTTGTAAGAGATTTTAAAATTTTTGTGACGAGATGTACACTTGTACATGCGCAAGTATGTATGGAATCTTTGTAAGAGATTTTAAAATTTTTGTGACGAGATATTCACTTATACATGGGCAAGTATGTATGGAATCTTTGTAAGAGATTTTAAAATTTTTGTGATAAGATTTACTCTTATACATTCACAAGTATGTATGGAATCTTTGTAGGAGATTTTAAAATTTTTCTGACGAGATGTACACTTAGATATGCGCAAGTATGTATGGAATCTTTCATGGAGATTTTCAAATTTTTGTCACGGGATGTACACTTATACATGCGCAAGTATGTCTGTGGCGAGATGTACACTTATGTATGAATAAATGTGTACGGAATCTTAGTAGGAGATTTTTAAATTTTTGTGGCGAGATGTACACTTATACATGCGCAAGTATGTATGGAATCTTTGTAGGAGATTTTAAAATTTTTGTGACGAGATGTACACTTATACTTGCGCAAGTATGTATGGAAGCTTTGTAGGAGATTTTAAAATGTTTGTGGCAAGATGTACACTTATGTATGCGTAAATGTGTACGGAATCTTAGTAGGAGATTTTTAAATTTTTGTCACGAGATATACACTTATACATGCGCAAGTATGTATGGAATCTTTGTAGGAGATTTTAAAATGTCTGTGGCGAGATGTACACTTATGTATGAATAAATGTTTACGGAATCTTAGTAGGAGATTTTTAAATTTTTGTGGCGAGATGTACACTTATACATGCGCAAGTATGTATGGAATCTTTGTAGGAGATTTTAAAATTTTTGTGACGAGAGGTACACTTATACATGCGCAAGTATGTATGGAATCTTTGCAGGAGATTTTAAAATTTTTGTGGCGAGATGTACACTTATACTTGCGCAAGTATGTATGGAAGCTTTGTAGGAGATTTTAAAATGTTTGTGGCAAGATGTACACTTATGTATGCGTAAATGTGTACGGAATCTTAGTAGGAGATTTTAAAATTTTTGTGACGATATATACACTTAATTTTGACGGGTAGACTTAATTTAAGAAAGTCTTTGAAGCTATTGTTTTTTTTAAATTATGTATTTACTTGATACTAAGTTTGGAAATTAATTGAAATAGAAATTAAATAAGGAAAGTAAGTTTAACGTGGCGAGTACTGGGTACTGTTTTAACCGTAGATTATGATTTATTTAGTTTTATGTATTCTAATAGAAAGAAGTATTTAGATAGCTTTTTTATTCTAAGAAATGTCTATTCCACTTCTTACAAAAATAAACGAGTTGGAGACGGCAAATAATAAAATCTAAACATCGAAGGTTACGGAGGCGGACGCCACCACTCAGCTGATGGAGACGGATGTGGTGCTGCGCCGGTGTCCGTATTTTAATTGGACGGAAACCATGTGCGGATACACGGCATGGCACCGCACCCTTGTGGCCGTCTGCGCGGGCGACTCGGGTGCGCCGCTGCTTTACGAAGGTGCCGTGGTGGCCGTGGCCAGCTTGGGTCCGATGACGTGCGACTCGCACACCGAAGACGCGCTGGTCGGTGCTTTTACACTGGTGGCGCCGATGCAAGCATGGGTGGAGCGCGTCCGTCGCACGGCGCTCGCGCCGCACGAGAACGACCGAACCGCTCGGCAGGTCGGGCAAGTCTTCAAGGTGATGGCCGCCGGGGCACCAGACCATCATCGTGCTCCTCTTGTGGATTTTTTAGCTATAGTAATTTATAATTTTTTAATGTATTTCTCCTAATAAATATTCGTCAGCTTTTTTTTCTTATTCCCTTCTTCTATACTTTTTTCTTGTTTATTCTTGTTCCCAACTTGTTTCCTGCAAGTTTGTTGCCAATTACATTAAAACTGATGTCTCGTACATATCATAATATTCACGTATAAAAATTAATTCTTTGGTTAATATAGCTATATTAAAAAGGTTGAAAATTTCTTATATTTCAAAATGTATTTAAAACTAATATATATCATGTTATATTGTAAAAGTGAAATCTAGATTCTATAATGACATTCTAGAAACTATAAATTGAAAAAAGTCCTGCACGTTTTGAACCATGCAAGTTGTTATAGTCAATTTACTACAACACAAGTTGACATTTTTCGAATTCGTGATTAAAAATTAGAGAAAGTACTAAAAATATACAAGGCTTTGAAGCTTAATATTTCGGAAAGAGAACTAAAGACGAGTAACAAATGATAAGAATAATTTAGTGTAGCTACACTCGATGGCACATCAAGATTTAGACTTGAACTATGTGTACAATATGCCGCTGAGATAAGGTCGAATCAAAGTCCGTAACCAAAAGTGCTGTCGACTGTACCTATATACTTAATTACTCTTATTTTTTCTTCATTTAATGCGCACCCACAAAACTAGCGTAACGTATGGTACATTAACTTAAAACATAAAAATACATATTAAATTAACAAATTTGGCAGTACGTTTAAGTAATTTGTACGGAGCGTCTATATTTTTTAAATATCTATTCAATGATATTAGACACAATATTTTTCAAAATATTTTTTTTTAATTTTCAATGTCATTTTTCCCATAATTTTATTTGAGTATTTTATCATTAGAAACAAGACCTACGTGAAAAAATAGGTTTATAAAAATATTATCTAGATAGTCAACAAATTCGGGATCCGTACCGGGTGCCATTGTTCTACGCCACGCCACTGGATTATCTACGAGGAATATGAATCAGACTAAATTGATGTTCTGCGATTCTTTAGCTTCGACCTATTAAACACAATGAGACGTCTTAAAAAATTTGAGTAACGGCCAAGCTGCCAAGTCTCAATCCAGTCGAGCAAATACAGCCATAACGGAAGTAACTCTGGGCACAACCGTACTGGGAGTAACTCTGGGTACTTTTGAGTTGATAGATATAATAATATCTATACGCTGAAGTTGTGTAAAACCCTTAAATTTAATAATAATACATATTTAATCTTTAATCGGTGTTGTCAAATTCACGAAGGTAAATGTTGTCTAGGGGAACGGACTTCAATAGCAATTAATTATTACTTAAATTTATCTACTTATTTAATAATAATCATAATTTAAATTAGATTTCTAATTGTTCTTAATGTTTTTATCATACACTACCTGTGCCCCGTGGTTCCACTAGCGTGAAATTCGAAATGAGTAAGTTATTATGATCTTTTTCTCTCATCTATTGTACTTGAGTATAAATTATTATCATACCGAATTTCATCGAAAACTTCATCAGACTTTGTATGATTGACGAACAAATTAACGTACATACAGACTGAAAAAAATGATAAAAACAGGTTTTCTGATCTATTATCATTCTTTATGCCAAATCAATCACTTTTTTTAAATATTTTCTATTTACAAAATGGAAACTTGTGAAATTTTATTAATAGTATAAAATAAAATTCAACTAAAATAAAATAATTAAAACAAAACTGTTTGTATCATATGAAATAGAAACTAATCATTTCCAAGTAAAATGTTTGTTGACTTTAAATATCAAATTAACAAAATGACGTGAAAATCGAGTATCAGTCAAATAATTAGTTATCACGTACAGTATTCAGGTAGAATAAATAATTAGTTACCGCGTACAGTATTCAGGTGACTGTGCAGTTTGCGAATAAATTTCGGACAAGGTGAATATTCAGTAACTGCGTTTTTATCAGACTGCGGCACGCCAAGTTGTTGTGTCTATCAGTCTGTGTATTTGTGTTCATATTTGAGTATATCCAAGAGTTACTCTCTATAGTCGGAATGGATAATCGATCTTAACCTTCCGAATATCCTTATGCAGGTTGACGTCACAATCCATGCAATATTGCGGATGACACTCACTATTTTGTCCAATGTGAAAACATTTGGCAACATATCCGAAATAAAATCTGTTTTCAATCTTGAATTGTATGATTGCAATCGTGGAAGAATCGATCGATTCTTAAATATATGGTTTATTCCATCAATACCTCCATACAATAATGAAAGGGTTCACTTCAAAAACGTATATCTTGTTTTTTTGGAAAAAACGTTTAATGAAGTTAGTCATCCGAATTTACCATGAAGAATATCAAGAGAATGATTTTCAAAAACAAATTGAAAAATACCTATATAAACAATGCAAAAAAAACTATAGAATTGGGAAAAGCGATAATTTGTTTTTGGATTTCCTTTCTAAATGTTTGTTATCGTAGTTAGATTTTTTATTGTTAAGGAGCATACATTTTTACCATCATATAGATATCTACGACTTCTTTTAGGAATATTTCTGTATTGGTACAGCTGCACCTCTAGACCCGTCTCGTTTGGTACGAGAAAGCGATCATTTTTCCCGTAACTCTTTTCGATATTTTGCAAACTCTGAGCTAAGTAGGCATCCAAGCCGCTTACCCAACACCAGATGCTAACAAAGCACTGAACACTCTACGGAGAGATGTTAAGCCTTGAACCCTAAAATATCACAACACTCACAAGAAGGCTGATAAAAGTCAAGAAGAAGGGTCATGTGCAGGAATGCTGATGGGTGCACAAGTAAAGTTGAAGACATAAGCCAAGCAGAATGGAGAACAATCTAGTACCACCCGTCATATGGTTCGCGCAGCCATTTCTTATTCATAGTTATATATACCTTTATACTTTTGAAATATTATATAGTACTTAAATTTTGTATTGAATAAATAAATATATTTTTGAGATTTCGCGACGCCATCTACATAACTGACACAGTCGGTAGGAGTGACAGACACTACGAAAAGAAGACACCACTCGTGTGGAAGCATCAACCAACTCTCACGGCATCACGAATCGTCCAATTGCAGTGTCATGTTTCGATCCCTTGCTGTTGAACTACGAAAAACCATGGCCGGGCTGTCAAATTTTAAAAGCAGCTTGGCGTGCAGCATCCTTTATATCTTCATATCTTCCGGTAAGTGCTATAAAATGTTTGTAATTCCGATAGAGTCCCTACTTATATCCTTCTACTTTGTTGACCTTCGTATAATTGTTACATTTCTATAGATTTTCCTATTTAGGGTAGGATCAGTGATATATCTTATTAGGAGAGATGGCTTAAAGATAATACTAATCTTAAAATTAAAATGAATATTTAACCCAAATACAAGGCGAATCCTACATTATTAACTAATTTATAGTTGAAACAGGTAGCATTGTAGCTATGCGAGAGGGCAGAAACCTCAAGGTAATAACATTTTAGTTTAAAATAAATTATCATATAGAGTTCTAAACGCAGTCGCGTACAAGGAATACGTAGAAATATGAGAAAACATTAGGTCTACCCTTGGGAAGCGATTATGCGATCCACGTAATGAAATTCAACTGATGCTCATTAGAATGACAAAGAATATTACAAGAAAATTGTTGTAGACCAATTATATTAACAATTTAAAACAGCAGTTATCGATCGCATACGTATTTAAAAACATTATAAAAGGCAAAAACAAAAATTTTTAGAAAACCCAGGATGCATATAGTCGTTATAATTGGAAAACGATTAAATATTTTTTATGAAAAGCCCACCGACTAAAAGTAAGTAAGAACCTATTAATATAATTACATACCCAAGAAAATCCGTCGGGGCTACCAGGCCTTTCCTATGTCTAAAATTTTGCAATTTTATTAGTTCGCGGGTAATTGAAATTATCTTAGGTGCGCAATAGATTTTCTATGCTACTACAATGTAGTTGATATTGGGAGCAGAAATGGCAACGGCACCCCGGACGGATTTACTTGTGTTTCTAAATACATTAATATATTCTTACTTCCTTTTAGTTGGGGTGGGAGGGGGGTGAGGTCAAAAAATGATTTAATCGTTTTTTTTATTACAACTACTACATCCGTCATGAGTTTTCCAAAATTTTTAATTTTGCTTTTTTTTATACTTTTTTGATTAAAACGTTTACGTCCGTCATGGGCTTAATCAACATTTTAATTTTGCTTTTTATTATTAATCTTAATAACTAAGCTTCTATAAAAACCTTCGCCAAAGGGCAAACTTATGTAGCTCTTTAGACAGCATAATAATAACTTTTCTAAATCGAAGAAAACTTTTCAACAATCTGTAGATTGTTCATAAGTATTGTGCAGATTGTGCAGATTGTTGAAAAGTTCCGACTCGATACATGATCTACGTAACATGTTTTTAAGCGCTCTAATTCTTCCAATCCTATGCTATTGCATTGCATAGCTTGGAAACATTGGAAGAATTAGTGCGCTTAAAAACATGTTACGTAGATCACATATCGACCAAGCCGAAAACAAATTAACTACAGTTAAGCTACATAAACCAAAAACGTTTATTGCAGCGCCTCTGATAAGTTAACAATATAACACCTAACTAATAACCTTCGCCGTTAAATCACAAACTTTTTAGCGAAAACCGTATCTATGTCGGTCAAAGGATTTTGGAGGAAAATGGAAGCATTCATTTGCAACAAAATATTGCAGCGCCCCTTGGCAAGCTAACACCATAACACCAATTTGAGAACTATCGCCGATTAGTCCCAAATATTTTCAAGAAAACTTTGTCTAAATCGGTCAAACCAGCTTGGAGATAATTGGGATCATTTGTTTGTAGTAAAATGTTTATTGCGGTGAGTAATCACCGTGACTACCTAAAAACCATTGCCAATAAATCACAACACTTCTACGGAAAACTGTACCTAAATCGATGAAATCGTTTTGGAGATAAATGAGAACAATGGATTACACACACAAACAAACAAAGAAACACATAACCTCTTATACTAAACGCATATACCTCCTTCTTTTCGTCGTGGGTAAAGATATTAGTACAAATGGATATTACATTTTTATTGTATTTATGTTACATTGTACTTATACATTACATCGTATGATTTAATAAATACCAATTGAATATCTACTTACATAAAGATGTAAATACTCGTACTTATACGTTTTCTTAAAAGCGGTCAACATCGGTTTTATATTTCTCAGAATTATTCTATTTTAATTGTAAAGTGCAGAAGCCCGCCGTCAACACTCCTTTATAGCAATAGAAAGTCAGTCAGCTGTCGGCAAAGCTTTGCCGTGTGAGCTTACATATTGTTAGATCCTTGATTTCTGTCATTCACTGTATTGGTATAATGTGCATTTGTTATTTGATATTTTGTGACTTTTTACAACAATTAAACTAAAATTATGCAAACTTCGACAACCGCTAATGTAAGCTGATTTTTTCGCGGATTTTGGACTCGGATTTTGCCTTTTAGACAAGTATCGTTTTAATTGGTGCCAATCAAGATAGAGAGAAGACCGTGTATTTCTTGCTAATACAGCCTGAACCACACTAATTGATGGATTATTTATTAATTTCGGAAGACTAAATTCCATAAATGAACATTTATCCCATTACTATAATAAATAAAACTAGTACACACGAAGAAGCGATAGTTTACGTGCAACGAGAAGAAGCTGGGTTATTATTTAATAGAAATTTACAAATTACACAAAATACTACACCAGCACATAAGCCAGACCTTAACTCAAATTTTAATTAATTAATAATCATCCTAACATTAACAATACTAATTACTAAAAAACAAGTCACTTTATGTATCACAACAAAATAACTACTCAAATAAACAGAGAGCGCAATGGATACAGTCCCGCCTGCCTTGAAAAAACAAACTAAGCCAAATTAAATCTCAAAAGTCAAACACACAACAGGCACAAAACCGCTATAATGTACCTCAACCGACATCAAACGTTAATTCGAACGTTACAATGCGATCGATAAACAAACCACCCAGACTCAATTGTACGTCTGAGGAAGTGTTTTATCAATTGTACGGGAAAGTTCCGAAAACTACCAAGAGATAGATAGTTACAATTAGATATATTACCCCGAAGTACAAGTATCAGAAAGATACTTTTAATAAAATTGTGAACGACTCAAAGAGAATTAAAATTTAATACGACCTTCACAATAAAACCACGTAACAAATGTAAACTTAATCACCATTCTGAAGACCATCTATCGTCTATAATTTAACCCATATTTCAGCAAAAATTCCTAATAGACACGGGAGCGTCCCGTTCTATGATTTCCCCCAGCGTTATAAAAACATTATTTATCAAGAATGTTTCAGTACCGAATCATTCCCGATCATCACAGCACACGCGACTACAGGTTATAAACATGTAGTATATCTTTCACTTCCCCCAACGTTTAACTCCGAAATAATTCATACACACCTATTATTTCATTTTAACCCTAATTATAAAATATTAATAGAATTATATTAACTTAGATCCCTATCATCAAACGTTGATTTAAAAAATAGAGTATGGCATACGAAAAACGCGGACATACCCATTCATTTCGATTACCCTGTGCGTGTAATATGAATTGAATCACGATGTGAAAAAATTATAAAATTAAAAATAAATTATTTAGATGGCGATGTTATTATCGATACTTGTAAATGCAAGCAAAACCCAAAACTAAATACCGTGATTTTATCAGCGAAAAACAGTAATTTCAGAACTTCAGTCATAAACGATATTTATCAAAAGAAAATAATAAATAAGGACGCGAAAATTAGATTAACCCCTTTATATTGAATCAGAACACATTTATCACTTAAATTTGATCACTACCAAAATTCGAAAAAACTACCCCTAACTTTTAAACTTTTATATGTGCAATTAAACGTAAATCACGCTTTCCAGACGACACTCCTATTATTGTGCGAAGCTATCGGCAAAAACGAAAAAAACAGGGAATACAAAATATAGATTATTCACTTTTTAGAAAAGATAATAATAAAAGAAAGCAATTTCCTTTGGTCGTCTCCAGTACACATTTTCCCGATAAAAATTTTCCGCAGAAAATTCAAAATTTTATTAGGAGTAAAAATATTCTATTCCAGCAAAGAGTCTTTAGCCTTAAACATAGACGATGCAGAAAACGACGAGCCAATCAACTGACAAACCAACAGATATAATAGAATTCGACAATACACAACCACATAACGAAACACAAGACATCCTCATAACGAGCGACGCAATAAACAGACGAAAATAATTTTATGAAACTCTAAAAATTCAGAGAGCGAAAATAAAGAATGGCAAGTCGAGTTCACGCCTTGCGGACTAAATGCACACGCCGTCACGTTGGCATCGCGCTGTCTTTGCTCAACCAAAAGTGCTAAGTTAGTATTCGTGTGCATATAGTTAAAAAAATTAAATTATCTCTTAAATCTATATGCATTTCGACGTAAGGAGTGTGACCCTTCTGAACGTATAAATAATGAGTATCGCAAATAATTATAGTAACTGTGCATTCGGATTAATTTGGTTTTGTTAGCCCTACGTACGTTTATATATATATATATATATATATATATATATATATATATATATATATATATATATATATGTGTGTGTGTGGATATAACAACAGGCAGAGACAAGTGATCATACGAACCGACATTGGTTTTCCTAAAAAAAACTAATCATTTTGTTTTACTAACTAAACATACATATCCGAACGGAGAATAAAATTGAATTTCCCCCAAAATTCATAAACACAAATTGCTACCTTTATCTGATGCACTGATGATTTTATGAATTCGGACGAAAGTACAGTTTCATAATAATATTATTGTGCAAGTCTCAAGGTGCATTGATCATAAAAATTGGTATTGCATTTCATCTCTTTCTGATATCTATTCAAATGTTTTTCAGATAATACAAGTAGTATAAAAATTAACACAGATATATCAATTTGAATTAAATATTTATTCATGTGTTCACGTTTTTGAGATAAAGTAAACGTTACATTTTCCATAGTCATTCAAATCACTGCGAATGTACTACATTTAGTGTCTATAATATATATAAAAGCAACCACGGTTGCGTTGCGGCCCCCAGCTACCTTTCAGTTTCCGGGGTAATCAGCGTATTTAATTCCATCTATGAAAGAAATTGTCCGCACCTGCATTTTTCTGAGACTAAACATGACGGATTGCGGGCGTCTATTTACCTGCACCTCTCGGCCGAACTCAACGTGTAATAAATAATTCACAATTACGAATATATAAATAATTTATGAATGTTGAAATGGATCGAACGATCGATAGAGTTTCAACCACTGCACTACAGATTACAAATATACATATATATATATATATATATATATATATATATATATATATATATATATATATATATATATATAATATATATATATATATATATATATATATATATATATATATATATATATATATATATATATATATAAGCCGAAGCACGTATAGATAATGCAGGATATTAACATAAAAGCTTTTTCTAATGTTTTCGAAGTAAATATGTCTAAAATTCTTAATGTTCAAAAATATATATAATAACCGTAAAAGCTCAGCTACTATAAAACGTTATTCTGAAGTACATATACAATAAATCGGAATTCAATCAAATAATCGGTTACACTGAAATTATTGTAGTACCAACACTTATTTAAAAAAAAAAATATCACAATATCTGTTTAATTATCCATATGCCAATTTTAACATGAGTTTATAAATATTATAAACAATACAATCAAATCTAGACATATAACAACATAAGTTGACACATTGTAGCTATCTTATACTTACGCCATATAAAATTAATAAATAGCATATATGATTTAGACTTTTTCCATGTCGAAATTTTGATTATTTTAACGAAATGTTTTAAACGCCTGGTAAATTTGCAATGTAAATCGAGAGTTGTCCATTTTTACCATGTACATTTAACAATTCGTATCAGTAAAATAATGGTGTAATATCTGTATTTATGACATTATTTATCGTGAATTTTTTTGAAGTTAATATTTGGATCACGTCATTAAACTATATTTAATAATATTCTGGGTATAATACAATGCTGTTTATAAATAGTCATCAGTTGATCGAACATGTATTTGTGCCAAGCATATTTTAAGTGTCTATTTCGTTTGTTTACAAAGATTATCTCTTGAAATGGAATAGAGTATAAGCATATATAAACATTTAAGTGTGCATTTTAAGATATTTATTAATTTTAGTATTATTTTACACCATGTAAATTTATCAACAAATATTTTTATCTTTGATTATACAGCGTTGGATCTCTCCAGAATATTCTTCACAAGCCTAAAAATACAGCGAATTTATCAATAAATTATTATTATTAATAGACAATTAGATTTAAAATCATTGCTATGGTTTTCCAGAAAGCTTCAGGTAAAGTCTTATTAATCAAAGTAGTTTTTTTTTCATAATTTTTTTACAGTTTTAGAGATCAATTAGGAATCTCTAAAATTGCAAAAAGACTTGTAGTTTTAAAGATCAATTAGTATTTATTTTTGTGGATAACTTCAACATTATCTTTAAAACTATTTCGTATAAAATGCTGAAAGGATTATTGTGGAATTTTTATAATTTATACTGCGATTGATGTCTCATACGACATACGAAACTCAAAAAAAGAATTTCCGATTATTTAGTTTTGCACCTATAAAATTTGTGTACAAGTATTTACAGTGTTAATTATTAAAATATTTAGAAGTTGACATGCTTTATATTGACTTGATCTTTTTCCATAAAAGTGTTTCTAAGAAAAGCTGTTATAACGAATGGAAATTTCACTGATTTAATAAGTAATATAAAAAAATTTCTCCAATGTTGCAGTATAAAATAATTAAAACAAATAATATTTGAAAAGTAGCTACCATTTGTTATACGTGTAGGAATTTTACAGGCATTTGATACAATTTGCAAAAATGCTTAATTTAAGAACTGATTCCTTACCAAAAAAACTATAAATTTATCATAATTTTTTTATTTTTATTTTTATATTGCAGAAAATTTTAAAATAAATTTGCGTAACTTTCAATGCTGCTTTTTGTTACGTTTCTCATAAACATTAATTATATTAAGATGGCAGAAAAAAAATTTAATCAATTTTTATACATGATTTTTTTTTACTTTTACGAAAATTGTTTCTGTTCATTAAAGGTCTATTACAAAAGTTAGAAATATAAATTAAAATACTTAGTATTTCCGTCTAAGAACGTTATTTTTCTTTTTATCCGGTAGAAGACTTTTGCTAATATGTCATGTCGATCTTAAGAATTTTGACCTTGATACAAAATATTATTTAGGGCCGTTAGGATTGCAAATGACTGTAATGAGCAAATCTGGTCTTCCAAAATGCCGCACATATGTCATATCATTTTGAGTTCGCTCATGCATATAGCGAGTTCCACCAGTGGAAGAAGAAGGTCATCGCGTATTTAAGATGGACATATTTCTCGTTTCTTAGCTTTTTTTTGGTAGTTACGGAAAATTTTAATTTTTTTTATTAATGATATATTTGAATATATTTGGCGTTATTTTGTAGAAATTCGTTATTCACAATTAAATGAAACTACGTAATGTAGTATTATTTCTACTTTCTTTAATTTCTTTACCACGACCTAGGTTTCGTTGTATTACAACATCTTCAGGTGGGATATTAGCAAAGATCTTTGCTAATATCCCACCTAGGTCGACGTCAACGAAACCTAGGTCGTGGTAAAGAAATTAAAGAAAGTAGAAATAATACTACATCACGTAGTTGCATTTAATTGTGAATAATGATATAATTACTTTATGCATTAGTTCTTCATTATCCTGTAGTTCTAATATTCTGAAGCAGATACGGTCTCACCGAGAGGAGCTTTTGTTTTCACATGGGGTCTAGGTATATTGACGTAATACCCGTCTTTCAATAGCAAAATATCAGAGGATATTGTTGATCATCATAAGCAGGGCACATCTCACGAATTCGTACCAATTTTTTGTCTCTGCTGTAGAGAATAATATTTCTTTTTCAAATCTTATCTGACAATGAGACCTGTTTCTTTTTTTAGCAATAAGCAGGAGCATTATAATCACCACTACGTTCGCCAGAGACCTCCTTGTCTGCGTCCATAACTACTTGGAACTCTTTCTGTCCCCCAGGAACTGAATCAAAAGCAGCCTTAAAATAAAAAATATAATTTTTGTATTCATACAACATATCCTGCAGTTATCTGATCAATGTTGGCTTCAAGCGAAGATTCCACAATGATTTCACTCTCAATTGACGATGAAGTCCAGCTATAAGGGGCACTGTTCTGTGGTGGACTTGCCCCTTTAAATGTCGGCATAACATTTTCCTCACTTATCTCTTGCTCCAAAAGACGTAAAATTTGAAATCATCTGTTACATTTACGAACACTAAAGAGAAGATGTTCTGCTACTAGATGCTAATGAATAAGGAGATTATGTAATGGCTCAGGATATGATACAATGGTAGAGAGCTGGACTTTACCAGTAATGCAGCACATTCCCCAGGTTGTGTATGTCTTTTAAGTAAAGAGATAGTGCCACTGAATCATTCCATCGACCCATCCCCACTCACCCCCTTAGGGGTTGATTTCGGTATTTTTTTTTGTTAATGGGTATTTATGTCGCGGTTGGAAAATGTACACCTTCAAGTTTATAAATTTGAAGTTTGTAGGCCTTACATGTACGGAAATAGTGCTACCGACTTATTCCATCAAACCAAACCCCTTACTCCCTTAGATGTTTATTTAAGTAAAATCCGTACTTAGTCGGTAACTATGTCGCGTAAGAAACATATACCTGTAATCTGAAGTCTGTATGTCTTATAGATAAAGAGAGAAAGCCACAAATTTATTCCAATAACCCATCCACACTCACCCCCTCGAGGTTGGATTT